>OY728121.1:716198013-717514326 GCA_963277665.1 Viscum album
CACAAAGACTGGAGAAACTCTCTAACTCTATAAACCACACACAAGATGAACATACAGGACTAAAATCATGGGAACATTTATAACGCCTCTTGAGTTTCACGTGGGGGTGTGGAGTTGGGAAACATCGGTATACACTTCTTGCCTAAGAGACAGACGTGTGGACTCATTCTCCAACTCTCCGAAGTCCATTAACTGGCCCCAGAAGCCATAGTGCAGGACCTGGACAGATAAGCTGCTCGGAGGTCTCAGGCAGCAGCAGCTTCTTGGAAAGGGTTATCTAGCATTGTGCAAAATTCCTCGCCAGTTGTAAACACTCGCAAGAGTCCTTCATGATACCTTCCTCGACATGCATACGAGGGAAACTGGGTCATCATCATTAAGAGATAATCCATCCCCATTCCCCGGTGGAGACTAAGCACCCTAGATGAGTTTGACACATCGTACAAGTGCTTACACGTCATGCGAATTTGGGAATAGTTCAGGAAGTTTTCACGGCTAGCTAGAGATATAATGTTCTCTAGAGCCTCGGTGGGGAGTGACAAAAGGTCAGTAGGTACATCAGCCATCTGAAAATCATAACGTTTTTACTTAGTTAGTCTTAGCAATATATTTATATCACCTGGTTTTCCATAGTTTCCTGAACCCATCCTCTGATACCAACTGTAGCGACCCCCAAACCCGGGGTGCTTAATAAGACATGATATACTTTACATTACATCATTAAAAATTAAATATCATGTCTCATAACTACAGAAGATCGTGAGGCTCAGGATTCTGGGAAACCAGCTACTTCTGATTAGCTTCATTAATATCAACCGTTCCTGAAAATTTTTAACAAAAATGTAGGGTGAGCAAAAATGACCAGTAAGGGGTTTTAAAACATTTTTAAGAAAATCCTTTCTTAAATAAGTCCTTTTGAAAAGAATAAAAATACTCTGCTAAAACAAAACATTATCATTTCTTAAAAACATGAAATCCATCTTTCTTTGAAAACCACTTGCACAAAGAAGCGCATACTTGAAATGAGCTCTAATGTAAACATGATCAGAGTGCGCAATATAAGCAATGCATAATGTTAAAATAAGATTACTTCAATTCTAAAAGAATTTTATGGATAAGCAGTAAAACATGCATATCATGGTTCATGAGAAAAGTGCAGTTCATCTAATAGTTTACCATATGAAAAATAGTTCTTGTTACATAAAGTTCATATTCATGATCATGGGAGCCTTCAACTAGGGATTGTCCTGTTAGCTGAACTAACCCCTGGTTAACCTTTATCATTACATGCAGAGGGAATGGATAATCCTGGGCTTTGTCATGACTTTTCATCATGACCATGTAACATACTTAACAGGTCGAGGCTCACCGCCCGCCCTGTTTCTTTAGCACAAGTCAAGGCTAACTGCCAAGACCGTCGCACTTGTTCGTCTCATGAGACTCCTGCTTTACCCAATGCATTGGAGCGCTGTATAATTCTGGGCGCACCCGTCACATCATTCTTGTTGCGCTATATAATTCCGGGAGCACCCGTCACATGTAAGTCCTATACATCCCTCACATATTTTGACATGGTCATACATTCATAGGATTTCATACATTCATAATTGAATCCCATTTTTTCACATATGTGTTCATAACATGAAAACAGTTCTATCATGAAAAACATGATGACATGCATGCTAAAACACCGAGGACATAACCAGTTATCTTAACATTTGAAAAACATGGGTTTTCAAGAAAATAAACATAACACTTAACAATAAATAGCATATTAATACCCAATTAAAGCAGGGTTGTTCATATCTTACACATATGATGATAAACGGATGTCATAAGCATTTAATACAAGCAGTTGAGGTTACAAAGTGCATAATCAAGTCCATATATATATATATATAATTGTGTAAACTCTTCCATTAGCACTTAAAATAAACATGAGTACATACCTATGAATACATGTATGCATTCATAAAAGTTCAAGGAGTCTATACTATTCATTTTAAGAAAAATCATGATTATCCAAAGCAGCGATAAATGAAAATTCTCAGTTTCAAGAATGATTTTGAAATCCAACCAATCCAGAAACATCAACATACATATAAACATGCTTATAAAATAGTTTTCAGATACTTTTCTTGAAATAACATTTTAGAAAGGGGTCCATATAATTTGTAAAAGATCCTCGGTAATGCGATACACTTTTAAGAGAATTTAATAAACTCGTCCTCCAATTCGCACCTAGATGTACATGTAACCTTTTATAATCACATGTAAATGAATATCTATATGCTTCATATGTCTGAATAATCCCAAATATTTATTAAATTTCCTGTATACTCCACTTGCATAGGGTAGAATCAAAAATAATAAACAGGGGTTACATGCAGGTAGAAGGAAGGTGTTCAAATGCATGTTTCGTTTTATATATGAAGGTATACATTTTTATATCTACACACAAGGTGTGTGTCATTAAAACCGAATTAGAATAAATACCAAAAAGAAAGAAAAGAAAACTTTCTATAACCCGGTTGATTTCTGGAAGAAAAGAACAGAGTAGCCGGTTCTTAAAATCTTTGTATATATATTTATATACACTTGTGTTTGTGGTATATATGACCAGGGACATCCACCAAAGAAGAAGATTAGAAACGAGACCTCACCTTCATTTGACTCTCAAAACATAAGATGTGCAATGGTGAAATACCATTTCTTTTTCAACCTTAAATACTTATATATATATATATTGATATATATACATGAAGCGTTTTTGATGTAAAATATCAAAACGAAAGGAAACTAGAAAAAAAGCAAGGACTTTCCATTACCAGTCCGAAGAGGTGGAGAAGGAAGACGGCGAAGCAAGTGATATCGGGTGAAAAACCATAGGATGTGTTCACATATACATAACACATATATATGTATATATATATAAAAAAACCGAAACTGAAACAGAAAACACAGCAAATCTTCTCCCTTACCTTAGCTCGGAGAGGAGGTGGAGTACGGTGCAGCTACGGGATCCAGAAGCTGGAGAGTTCAGGGGGAACTGAAGGTATAAACCTGTTCGACAAGGAGGAGGAGAGGAGGGGTAGCAACTGAGGTCCAGAAGCCGAAGAGATCAAGGGAGCCGGTCCTTCGGCCTTCGGTGCAACAGGGAGTTTAAGAAGAAAACGAAGAAGAAGAAGAGGACTTTGGGGGAGGGAAGAAGTCATCGGCCGAGGCATCCGGGGCGAGGAGTCTGCGTCAACCCGTGGAAAGGAGGGAGCAGCGCCGGTCTTATTCGCCGGCCTAAGAGAGAAAAAAGCCTATGATCCACTGGTTCAGCGGCGCAATGAAGTAGAAGAAACGGTGGAACGCGGGGAGAAGAAAAAAACGGAAATCAGCGGACGGCCGAGATTAAATGAGGGAGGGATCGGACGGCTAAGGGGTTTCACCGCGGTTTTAAAAAAAACGCGGTTCCTGCAGTTCTAAAAAAAGTTGTATTAATATTAATATTTTTATTTTTATTTTTAAAGTATTTAAACGATTAATCCAGCTTTTATATATATATATTTTTTTAAAAAGGTCATTGGCCAAATAAAATATATACACTGATTCAATAAAAAGAATATTATTATATATATATATATAGATATATTATTTTTAAAACACCAATAATTCATATTATTCTATCATTATTATTATTAAACCACTTTTATTATTTTAGTAAAAACATTGGTCAAATAAAATTATAAATGGATTTAATCAAAACATCTTATTATATGTACATACATATATATTTCATTTTTTTAAAACATCGACAATTTTTATTATATTATCATTATTATTAAACCTTATTTATTAACTACTTAGTATTTCATTATGAGAATTAAGGATCAAGAACATTGAGTAGTAAAAACATAACACAAATATATATTTTAATTTCCTTTGCTAGTTAACTACCCTAATTTTCTTAATTAATTAATATCATTTAATGCAACTATATTTTATCACACATAAAAGTGTGTTGATGAAAATATTATCACCACAAAACACACAAGTGAAAGAAACCATAATTTGACATAGTTTCCAAAATAGTTAATAAAGGTTAGATTATACGAGAAATAATGTATCTAATTTGATGCAGTATAAATATATAACTCATAAAAGAAATCCATCAGGTTTGATATAACTATAAAAACAAAAGTTTAATTGTTCAAATCAAAATGTACAGTGGAAGAAGACAATAATATTAATTTTTCTCCATTTGAAACATAAAATAAAATTCTTATTTTGGAAAACAATATATAATTAATATTGATGTAATTTTAAAATATTAAAGAAAAACTACACATTTATCATTCCGATCATTTTATTTCCAACGGTCAAAATGGACATTGGATTCTTTGGGAAACCAACGGTCGGATTTGTGGCTGTTTGAGGTCCTACGCTCATATTGGTGCTTATAAAATGGTTTGGTATCGGGTGTCCCTTACTCCAAGTGACCGAAGAAGATAAAGGAAGATGGTTCATGTGATCCCCTTGGTGCTGAGCACGGTCGCGGTGGCTTCAGCAATTCTTATGTTCCTTATGATGGATGCTCAAAATCCCTATCGCATTCTCGGGCTCCTAGTAGTTCTAAGCAGTCTTCCCATCGTTGTAATCGGATTCTTGGTTGGAATCTTTGGTTAGTGATGTTTTGATTGTGGGAAGTTGTAATCGTCAAGGTGTTTCTTAATAAAGGAGTATTTCATTCATGCTTGTTGCTACGGTTTTCGTTTATTTTCATTTTCTTTTTATAGAAAGATGGTCCAGTTAAAGGGAAACATATCATTACGCGAAACTTGAATTCTCGGGTCGTTACATTTTATGTCTAGGTATAATTATAAGTTCTAATAAACCTCTTGCTTCATCCTAGGCTTTGGTTGACTAGTTTAACAGGGTTAGTACATTATACCTTAGTACTCAGTGATGGGGTAATGAGAACCTATTATACAATATGTATGTATAATAATTTATGATCCGAAATTTATAAATATATTCAAACCTATATTTTTCACACTGAAATTACAAGTGACTCAATTGTATATCATATTAATATGGTTATCATTTATGGAAAACATGTTTTTAGACATTAAAATTGGGAATATAATTAAACTGGATCTTGACCATTATAGAAGATAAATATTATTCTTGGTTTTTCTATACAACTAAATAAGATATTAATAATTTTTTATAGATAGTAATGGTGTGGAAATGTGGATATTCCAAAACTTTAAAAGAATAATAGGGATTTGAATATTTATTATGTGAATAATTAAAATATCAATGAAATATAAACAAGATTATTCAACTGACAAAAAAGAAAAAAATTATTAAATGCATCAAAATTATAAAAGTACTTAACACTATATTATATTTTGATATTAAAATTAATGTATATATTTGTATGTAAATGTAGTAAAAGTAAGAAACTTTATTTTTAAATTCTTAAAATAAGAGATATCTCCCCATTATATTTAATTTATAATTAAGGTTGAAAAATTTGAACATAGAGAGTTTTAAATCATAAATGTTATCACGTTAAGGGTAAACCTCATAAAATTAACAAGTTTCCATTGAATTATTCAATTTTTATAAAGTAGTATATAAAATCATGATTATCATTATAGATTTTTGGCGAAGAATTTTGACAATTAAAGTAAATAAATTATTAATAATGTTACCTTGTAAATTTTTTGTGAATGTTTTAGGTAAAAATGATAGATATATTTTGTCATTTATTTTGGATTATTATCAAAATATATTAGTTTAATTTGAAATAAGGAAGAGACTTGTGTTCTATAAAGGTAAAATGTGAGAAATTAAAAACTCTTAAACTAATAACAATTTTAAAAATTAAAAATATGAATAAAAATTCCATCATTGAATTTGAAAAATGAATAATTTCATTAAAAGTATAATAAAACATGTCTTTTTCACCATGAATCTTAAAAAGGTAAAGGGAAATATCTGGGTAAAAAACATTTAAAATTTTTAAATTATGAGGTCTTCAAATAAGGAGAATCTATCAGTTTTAAATGATATTGAAAAATATAATGGAATATTAATAACATTGGAAAATTATTAATCTTTTAAAAGTAATGTAATTAAAATTTGATAATGTGTCTGAAAAAAGTTGAAATTAAAAAAAAATACTTTGTGTAGATGGAATAAAAAACAATATTTTATGTATTTGTTATATAACTAATAATGAAAATTAATTCATTCTTATTAATAATGAATACATAGTGAAATTATTAATAATTTATGATTTTGTGACAAAGGGAGAAATAAAAAATTAAAATTTATTTCAAATTATAGGTGAGTATAATCCAAGTAATTTTAGTAAAAAAATAGGATAATTTTCAATCCCACAAAATTCCTAGATATACTGGGTAAAAATTCATGAATAAAATCATTATAGAAGGGGTAGTGGTACATATTCCTTAGTTAAAATGATAAATAACATTGATTTTCTTTTACTAGTATAAAAATGAATGTTAACCAATCCAATTTAAAGGATAATTGACCTTTGTGACCATCTAAAGTATAATTTTTCACACAAATAAAATCAGTTTATTAATTTTGTTGTAAATTTTTATTTAATGAAAACTATAATGATTATAAAACATAAATTGAAGCTATTTTAAAAATTACCAAGAGATGTATTTAGTTAAACATTACTAAAAAACCTTATTTCCTTCAATAAAATGAGCAGTTTTAAATGAAAAAATGTAATTTTTTGAAATGATTTGAGCCATGTTTATTGAACATAATGATTAGAAAAATGAATAATAGTTAATTAAATTATAATTCATATCCAAAATAAATGTCTTTTTAGGCCTTATTTTGATATGATGTTTTATGATATTTAATATAAAAATATACATATTTTCAAACAATTTGAATTATTTAGAGTATTATATTTAGTCAAGATAAGATATGAAAAAAATTTCTGAGATATATGTGTTCACTCATGTTGAAATTTACCTTTCTTATCACGAAAATTGATGAATTCATAGGTGTTTTAATAAAAAAATTTGTTGTAATAAATAGATATTTTGTAATGGTGTTTGAAAACTATTTTTAATACATAAAAATTAGTTTCCTAATGAAAAAAATGGTAAATAATATAAAAATAAAAATAAAAATAAGTTGTACGTTGGTTTTTTTGAAGTTTCGAATAATAATGAAAATAGTGATATTGAATCAAAATTTAAATGTTTTTAGATGATTATAGTCATTCTACTAAACATCGTCCCATAGTCACAAGACATGTATAGGCTATAAATATAATTGGAGATAAAAATTTTCCATTTAAAACAAGTAGTAAATTAAATACAATGACTCATAATGCTTTATATCTTGGATTGAGTTAATATTTATTGAAATTAATATTAATTATAATTATTCCTATAGTTTTATAAATAATTAACTTCATTAAATAGAGAATAATTATTCAAAAAAGTTCCTATTATAAATGGAAAAAATATAATTACACTAAATTGTGTTTTTAAAAATAATACGAACGAAAAATGTGATCTTCTAAGGAATAAAATTTTAATCATTTATATGATCTATTTAATAGTTAAAAACATTTATATGGATGATAGTTTTCTTCTTAGAGTAGGAATCAATAAACAAGAATTTTTCTTGGTTAGGGTGTTAGAGAAATTATAAATTTTATTTGATGTATATATAATCTATATTTTTAATCATGAATATGAAGATGGGAATACATTAAATAACCTAGAGGTTTTATACTTGATTATTATTGATTAGGAGTAAGAAATCTAAAAAACGTTTCATATAAGTTATAATTTTTTTGAACCATGAATATTAGTGTAAAAAAGTTTTATTTAAATTTAAAAATTCATTATGTATTATGGTAGTTTTGACTATATGGTAGGTTTTGAATGACAAGAACTATAAAATAATAAAATATGATAGGTGGGGTATTATAAAAAAGTGGTAGATGAATACAAAGACACACATGGTAGGAAATCAAATATATTGTGGCCTTATAAGTGGGTCACTTACCAAACACTATGAGGCTAGTGGTGGGAATCGGGGACCCGATGGCCCACCAAAAAATCTGAAGGAGTCTATTAGAGTTTTGGTTGGATCCCTATCACCCGATATTAATTTGGTTGTGTTTCTATATTTTTTTTATTTTTATATAACTTCAATTCCCATTATTCCTCCTTCAACCTACAAAAGTATCCCTTTTCTACCCTTGGGATTTTTTATATATATTTTTCTTTTTTTGACCATGGAATTGGGTGTTGTTTATTGTTTTGAAATAATTTTGGAATGTATAACCACCCATGGCCTCTGATTTATAATTTATCACCATAAATCATTTTTATTCACTCTAAAAAACATTTTTTCTTCAATTTTTTCATGTTTTGAACTTTATATTGATGGATACTGGATTATCTTATGGTTTTTTGATTTCCAAGAACCTATAAAAATGTAGTAAGTGGTGAAATTAGTTTCCCTTTGTTTTATATACTATTATTGTATCATGTGACATGTGCATTATGGAAAGAAGGTGTGAAGATATTTTAGTAAAACTGAATTGTATTTTAATTCACATTTGGAGATGATTGAGTTCCACTAAACCAAAAATAAACTCCCCAAGTGTTACACATTAATATCATAGTTTCTGATAATTAGGTTGTTTATGAGAATTTTTGTGTAGAATGAAATGACAACCCATGGAGGGTTTCTTCTATGTAATGTGTTTTTTGACCTTTAGAGGCCCCTTAAAGTGTCAAGATATGAGGTGTATGGTCACTTTGATTAGTTGGCTAGTGTGAAGATAAACTTATATGTGTGGAATAGTTTGAAAATAGTCATTATAGATTTTTCATTAGGTTATTTTTTATTGTAAGATAATAAAATACACTCCCTGAGTGGTTAGGATTGAATTAGATGTTTCTAAGAGAATAACATGGGGGTGATGCAAGAAATTTTATATGACATGGGTATTTACCATGATATTTATATATCAGTTAGATATATTCCAACATAGTCTTTAAATTTTCCAGAGTGTTGATAGATTTGAAAATGTATAGACTAATATTTCAATTGTGATGAGTATCTAAAGGTTAGATTCTGGATGACCTACACTTCCAATGGTGATTAGTATAGATAGGTTAGATGTATTCAAAACTAGTATATTGATTAGGATGAACCTGGACATATTTTGTATATATTGAGCTATAAATCTGATAGTAATAAGTATATATGGGTTAGATGCGGTCTAGGCTAGTCTTTGGATTTTGATAAGTATTGGATGTTTGGAAACACATCGAAAATCCTTCAATATCATATGTTTAAACCATTAGAAAAAACATACCTTACATCATTGTTGGTTAAAACATGTATATCATCTCACCCTGGTGGATTTTTGACCACTAAAAAATATGATAATAATTATATTATTGATTGTTAATTCTTATATTTCATATCATACCTGAACGACATATATATTGGAGTAAATTAGGGAAATCATTGGTAGTGTCATATCAAGTGTTTTAATCACAATCTATAGGTACAATTTAGTGGGGGTATAAGATTCATGGTCCACGATATATAAAAGGGTAAGAGATTAGTGGTTGATAAATGAGTTGGAGATGGTTGGAAAAGACTATAAGATGGGATAAGGTGACGACCAATACTTTTTTGGGGTAATATATAATTATTTTATTTCCTTTTAAATCATACCATATATATAGTTAACCCATAATGATAAATTATTTCATGAATCATATGACATTACATGGGTACAATATTTTTTTGTATCATGAGACATGTTTTATTATTTATTGTCGATAAAGATAACTTCTATAATGTGTTATAATATTGGGTATAACGATTAATCTATATTTCTCTATTATTTATGGTTATTTCTTAGAGGTTGTAGTCTCCCCACAGTATTAAAAACCATCTCTTATTTTATATCCTCAATAATACAGTTAGTTTTGTAAGGTATATTGAACCCTAGATTGATTTTATTGGTTGAATCTAGGATGATTATGTTACAAAATAGTTTTATCGAACCTTATTTTTAATTGTTTTTCTATTTCGTAAATGATAGAATGGGATAGGTTTATAAAAACTTTATATGGACATTGAGATTATGCATCGCTAACACATGTATGGATAATTTCCGTGTTATTAGGGTTATAAAAATGTGTTGAATAGTAATTGAATATTGATTTCAAGAAATATGAGGAGAGGTTTGTCATTTATTATTTTACTCTTGGCATAGAGTGGAAAATGGTAATGAATACATATATCAGATTCATCATATAGGTTTAAATTACATGTGTATAATAGTATGTGATTGAAAAAAAAGGTTTGAAAATGGTTTTAATTAATAAAATTGAGTGTTTTTATAAATAGATTATTATTGGAACATTAATTAACTGAACTCATGGTTACTGTTTTAATATATTATTATTACTTGATTTATAAGGATATAGAATGTATTATTACTATTAATCAAAACCAAATAATGGTTAGGTTGGGAATGTGGATTTGTAAAGGTGTATAAAATACCTTATTTGGTCTAGGTGTGTGGTCTATAGATGGATACATATGATCCTTATGGGGAAGGGTTCGTGTGAAAGTAGAGTAGCAGGATGTGTTTCATATAACTATTTTTCGAAAACTATGATATCAATAACTATGAAATAAATTTTATAATATATGATTTTATATTTTTAGTGGTATTATTCCATGATGACCTCTAGTTAGGCATCAATAGAGTAGAGATGAATATGCTCTACCAACAGTGGAATATAACTCTCCAATTGATCAAAATCTCAGAACAAGCTTCCTTCGAGTGATTCAGTCATCAGATCTTCGGGATCCTTGGGGATATCATCTAATGTTAGACCTAACCTAAGAGGATTAGAAAAAAACACACCCCTCTTCATATTTAATGGTAGAATATATGGTGAAAGTTATTTCATTGACTCAGTTGTGTATATTTTTAATTAATTTAAGACTGATTCTAAGAGGAGAGTATAACTATTTACAAATATATTTCTTGGTCAAGATGAATACCGATGAGAAGTTCTTGTCTAGGCAGTCTGATATGAATGTTTGTCATTGAGTGACTTCCTAACTAACCTTATTTAGTAGATATACCCCCAAAAAACTAAATATAGAGCATATATATGACTTTAGTTAACATAGCCAATGGGATATATCCATGATAGACAACTCTGGGTGATTTATGAAGTTGATAAATTTTACATTGATATTAATGGGTGACGTGACAGTTAGGGAAATACATTTTGAGGATGGAATGTGGTATCCTATAAAATTTCAGGTTATATTGTTTATCCTGATTTCCTTTTCCAATATGGTGAACTAGGTCCTACTTTTTGAGGGTAGCCTAATGGAGAGAAGTGTATCAGGTCTGTCTATACATTTTTATGGGTCCAGTAGAATATCCTTATATAGGTAAAACCTAATGTTTTATGGTTCTTTATAGATTGGTGGTAGACAATGTGGGCATGACAGGTCTTAATCTCTTACCCCTTGAATGATTAACCATTAAGAACAATTCTATTATGGTAAGAGAAAACATGTTTAATCCAAGAGTCATAAGAGAACTAAGGAGTGTCTCTCCTAAGGATGGATGGAAAATGTTTTGTTATTATACAATAGTGCACCTTATACTAGAAGTGAGTGTGGTTCCAGGTACCAAGAGGAATTAGGATTGTGGTTTAAAGGATCGCCTCAAGTGGTTGTAGAGTTTCAATAACAAAAAGTAGTGGATGAGGTTCACAGGGATAACCATATCCATAATATGGGACACCAAATGATGGTCATATTTCTAGACTCTATGACATATTTATAGGTTTGAAATAAATCATTATAATTGAGAACACCCTTTATAATAATGGTGAGGGGATTATGATGGTATGAGGTATGACTCTTCTAAAATATTATTTAAATATTATTTTATTTCATATTAGTTTGACAAAATAGTTTCTTAATTTCATAGATGTTCAGTGATTTGGTGTTGGTCTTGTAGTTTCTGCTGATAATGTGGACCATTGATATGCCTTTTGTGAAAATATTTAAGGGTATCTGAAGATTTCTAGGATGAACCATTGGGGTTTGTAGTTATTTGTATATGTGGGACTTCCTTTTTTTATATGTTCATATTCTTGATGTGATTCTAAGTATTGATTAGTATAATCTCTATAAAGGACACATCGATTTCTATATGAGAATAGTGCATTCCATTTCCCCAGTAGGTTGCTTTTATATATTCATCAAAGAGTTTTAATTAGAGCTTTCATGCAGGTTATGATCATTATTAGCTAGATATGATTATGTCCAAGGAATCGGTCATAATTTTAAGGATCAGGAAGCAGATAGGTAGCTAGTACTTCCTCCCTTTATTGATCAATATTAGAATGAATTTTTTTATTAATTATTTGGATTTCTGTATGAGAGAGGGGTTAAGTTTACAATTTAACTACTACCAGTTATAGTGTTTATATGAACAATACCAAATAGAATAGAATTAGATGAGTTAAGGAAATTTATAGTTTGTCCAAAATACCTTGATTCTAATGGTTTTATTATTATATGTACTTCTCTACAAGGTGATATTTTTTATTCAAAAAAATACATTGGTAACCTATGTTTGTGTGAGGATTTAAAGAGATTAAACCAGGTTGTGATCATGAGTTGATATCAACCCTCCATATGTTGAATACGTATACCAGTTAAAATTATATTTATTAGGATTCATTTTTCACGTCAGTTTTTTATAACATATGTGAAAAACGTTTTTCGACTTTAGTTATAAAATAACTGATATGAAACAGTAATTCCATTAATTTTTCTCATCTATTATTTAATAAACGACTATGAAAATTCAATTTATTAAATCGTTTACTAGATAAATGACATTGAAACCATTAAAAATTTAAGAAAATGTCATGTGGACTCATTTCGAGGTCATTATCTATCGTGATAGTATCTCATGAGGTAAACACTAACCACTTCATTCTTCTAACTATAGACACCAATCTAATTCATTTCACATTTAAACCATCCTCCAATCTTAGAGATCTTTAGCCACTACTTTCTCTCTCTCACTCTCTATGTCATATTTCCATTATCGTTGACTTCTCATTCATCCCACATCTAGTATATATTTTTAGTTCATGTTTATTGTTTCGATTTTCCATGCATCAAGGTATGTTTTCATTTATGAATTTTGATTTGGGATTGTTTTCTTTAATGATCTATTGTGCCGCTGATATTTTTTCATATCTTCACTATTTGTATTTTATTTTCTTACTATTCATGCTTCTGAGGTATTCTTGAATTCAGTAATGATATATGCTACCCATAAAATTTATATTTATGATTATTTCCTAAATAAAATACCAATTTTTCGCAACTAATAATCTCATAAAATAATTTTTTTGGTAATACTTAATAACAGTTTAAAATAACCTTTTTTATTTTTATAAAATACTCATATAAAATCATTCTTTAGATAATATCATATTAAATTACATTTAAATCCTTAAACTAATGATCCCTTAGATTTATATATTATTGTTTTTTTAATGTTTACTTCCACATGATAGTATAAGGACTTCAACAATGCTAAATAACAATTGAATTATTTTGTTTATTTGAAAGTTGTTGGAATATTATTCATTTTTTCTTATTTTTTGGACATCTTGAGGAAGTTCATATAATATTAAAATATTATTTTTCATATAGAAGTATAGAAACTGTGAGTTCAAGAAAATTTCATTATTATTTCTATATTTTAAATCTCACATTCTTCGGGTTTACTTCTTATAAAAGTAGAGTAATTTTTATTTGTAGTAGTAAATCATGTGTCCATATTACTTTCCATTTACTAGGTTATTGTGATTATATTGATATCATTTCACTAGTCTATAATCCATTACATTTTAAAATTATTAATCATCATTAACAAATATACTATTTCTATTTTGTTTATCTTAGGGTGGGAGAAACCTTTGTAGTTTCACCTAAATATACGTATTGATATTGATATTGTTTTTTATTTTTATGATATCTTCTAGATTCATCCCCCGTTATAATTTAATTTATTTTGGTATATATTTTTTAATTAAGGTTGATATATGTGTTTCAAAACAATAAATCATTCTAAAGGGTGATATTTTTGTCATAATGAAATTAAAACAATATTTTTTAGAAACTTTTTGAGTCCATATTACAATAATGATTCATTTATTGTGGTTCTTTCATGTGTAACATTTTAATGTTCTATACATTTTTTAACCAAGGATGTTCAGATATTCAGTTTACTGAAGCAATTTATGTTCTAAATAATTTTTAAAACCAAATTTATAGAAATATATGGTTTTTAAATTTTACAATTATAAGATAATGAAACCAATTTTTTTTAAGTGAAATAGGTTGTATATTTTTATTTGTGAAAAAGTTTATGACATTTTTTATTTTTATTAATAAAATGAAATTTGAAAGAAGTTAAAAAATATAATAAGTTATGTTCAAATCATGATATATGTTATAGGTAATAATGATTCATATTTTTATTACTTCATTATGGACAGGTTATGAATATAAGGGATATTTCAATGATTTTTTGGAATTTACTAAATTAATTGATCCAAAAAAATGACATTATTCCATTCTTGAAATGTTTAAATATGAAGATGTTGAAAATCATAGAAATAAAATATAAATTAATTTTTCATGCATTTAATATGACTTATAACCCTTGTATTTATCATGATTAAACTGGGTAGTATTCTTGATCTTTTGATGATGATGATTTTCAAGAAAATAAGTCTAATAAAATTGAATAAATGATTCATGATATTAAAGTAGAAGTAATTGGGAAAGAATTGACAATAGTGAATCTATATGGTGATTCTAAAAACCATTTTATCTTGGTAGTACATAATTAATATTTTTATCAATGATGTTAATATTAATTAACTTGATGGAAAATATTTATGGAATGATAATATTTTTACTTATTTGTTAAAGTTATTGAAAGACATACTTCTTAATGAAAAAAATCTTCCATATTAACACTATAATGTGAATAAAAAATAATTCCCTATAGGGTTGGGTTATAAAAAGATACATGCCTTCCCGAATGACTATGTTCTATATATGAAGGAATATGATGGTCTATTATAGGTTCTTAAATGTGATACATCATGTTATAAATTAAAAGAAAATAATGGTCTGATTTAGTAGTTGTAGAGACTCTTTACACGGAAATTTGGTATCTTCATATAATTACACATTTGAAAATTATATTTTCAGACTAAAATTTTTGAAAAATGGTTGATATGGAATATATATGAGTGGATGTATGATGGAGAATTACATCATCTAGTTGACTTTCAATAGTGGATGAAATTTTATAAATAGTATTATGTATTAATAAATGAGGTTAGAAATATCATACTTGGATTATCAATAGATTGAATAAATCTATATTGAATATATAGAAGAAAACATAGTTCATGACCTATTTTATGGGTAATTTATAACTTATCTCCAAAATGTTGTTTGAAATGGAAATTTTTTGTTTTGATTTTAATGATTTATAGACCAAAATAACTTTAAAATGATATTGATGTTTTATTATGACCATGTATTGTTGATTTGAAAATTCTTGTGGGAAAAAGGTATTATAGTGTTTGATTCTTAAAAAATGAAACATTTTCAACTACTAGAAATGATTATTTTCACTATAAATTAATTCCTAGAATATATAACCTTTTCTACATACAATTTTAAGGGACATAAATCTCATCCAATTTGTGAACAACATACTTCTTATTATCATAAACTACATGGGGAAAAATAAAATACATGGGTTATAGAAGGGATTTATCTATGGAAAAGTATTATTTTATATTATAGAAATTCATTGAATTACGCATAAGATATTTATATTACTCAAAAAAACTTTTCCTCTGATCATTATTTTGAGAGGGTGAAAAACAATGAAGTCACATTTATGAAGATGAATAAATAAGGTAATGATAGAGATATTTGGAAGAAATTTTCAATATTTTGTAAACATCCATATTGGAGATATCATGAGGTCAAACATAACATTAAATTCATTCATGTGGAGAATAATATATGTGAAATAATGATTTGAAAATTATTTTATATTAAAGGAAAGAAAAAATATGGTTTTAATGCAACATTAGACTTACACTCAATGGTAATACATTATGAGTTAGCTTCCAATCCTAATTGTATATGAACATACCTAACTCTGTCTTGTTGAAAATTATTTTTGAGGAAGAAAATTATCATTTGTTGATGCTTTAATGGTATCATCATGTTGTATGGTTATTATTTAAATGTAATAAAATTTGTTTCACTAATCGATTTGAATTTGATAGGTATGAAATTCTATTATTTTCATGTCATGATGCAATAACTCATGCCTATTCAATTAGAGAGAATAATTAACATCCATGTTATAATGAATATCATAATGGTCTATTATTTTTTTACTTCAATTTGTAACAATGTGATATATTTGAATTCATTGAATAATTTGAAGAATGATGATGTTTCTATATTTTTGACTTGAAATGTATTTTCCTATGTCTTTTTCTATATCATGGTGCATTTAATGGTTCATTTTGTGAGAGAAATAATTATTTTCGGACATGTAAATCAATTTTTTATGTATCCTTTTTAAATTTATAAAAATATAATTAAGTTATATTTTAATATCCAAGTTTTTTCATTTAATACTTTGGAGTATTTCTAGGAGTATTTCTGGATCTGTGTGTTAAGATGAAACGAGATTCCAAGGCCTAGTGTGCCCAGAATTGATTTTTACAATATATTATAATTTTTAAATATCAAGAATGTTAATATTTCCTAAAAACTATAATAACTCTTTAATTGTGGCCCGAATAAAAAATATATTTGTACCATTGAGTTCATATTATGGGATTTACCCTAGACATGTTATAACATTTTTATGTGTGGGTTGTTTGTAGAAATTTCACCGTGGATGTAAAGTGAATAAAATAAATAAATAAATTTATTTTATTTTGAACTTAATTAGTGACCTAATCATATTTTTTAAAAAACACTATTATGAAAAAATTGTAGGGTTATCCGCATAACCCCTCGAATCATAGAGATCCACAACAGAGCTTTTGAGGAACTCTATTGGAAAACAACAACTGAATCAAGGTTCCCTGATTAGTGTGTGATGGAATCATAGAATCTCACCTATGACAACAATGTAGCTTCTTTATTCTTCATCGATCAATCCAAATTGATGTATAATATTTGTTTTATTTGGATCTATATGTAACATCCCATATCCAAGTGCTACCAAAAGGTTCCTCATACCTGGTTGGTCACATGAACACAAATGCATTTCCCCAAACTCCATAGGCTTCTGACTAGTAGTGAGGGCCAATGTCTAATAATTGGTAAACTATTCCCTCATTGGTGATGAATATATTTTGTATGAAAAATAGTAACAATAGCGGAAGTAGTAATACCAAATATTAATAAATAGCAGAATATTGAAAGTGAGTCCAACAGAATCCACAATATATATGTATGATAAATGGAATATGTATCATAGAAAATATCCAAACAAGTCATAATGCAGGAATGAAATTTAGAAACAAAATACAAAAGAAAAAGAAAAATTCAGCAGCATATAAAGCCTCAGCTTGGTCCCATGCTCTCCAACTCCAATAGGAATCATGTACCTGATGGTGAAGGGCAATTTCCCTTATCTATACCTATAATCATATAATCTGTATGGGTCCAAAAGCATAACCTGAATAGAGTGTGAGATGAATCCCAGTAGGAATCCACCAAAATATATGTGCCTAACTATTAGTGAATATATATAGTAGGAAATATTCTCAAATGAATCAATAAACTATGATGTACTCAAAAGTAAAAAATCCTACAGTTTTCAATTAGATTTATTTAATTTTATTATTTATCATTTGAATCATGTAATCTAGGAATCTAGCCTATTCTCAATATTCTCCTGTGAAATAGTAACCAAACAGATATCTCAGAAGACCATCTAATCAATCATGTATGACCGAGTCCAATCATGTTCTTTGTCTTGGCAGACTCATCACAATCATCCAATCATTGATAAACAACCCTTTGGGAAAACTCTTATTATCTAATCCTTTTGGTTTAACATATCACCAATTCATTAAATAATTACCCTCTAATAATATCTCATGGTCTAACCCCTTGGGCATAATATTCTATCAAACAATTATAAACAACCACCTGGGAAAACATCCATGTTCTAAACCTCCAGGTCTAACTTACTAGCAATGAATTATAAACAATCACATGGGAATTATCTGATGATATAAACCCCTAGTTCAATGAGAACCTGGAATCTCTCACAGTAATTACCCCTGGGTCAACATAATAGTAAAAACATACATAAATGAACCTCCCACGGGAAGCTCTCACAGTCCATTTCCCCTTGTTCAAAATTTCACAATGTAAATCATAGGCATCTAATATAATCAGTAACTATGTCCTAAAAAACATGGAATGGAAACTAGGAAATGCTAATAGTCATTCTAGACCAAACAACCATAAACAAAAAAAACTAGGGGAAACACATCCACAGGGTGTCCCATAAATAATTTATCTAACCCTACATATAGAAAAATACCATTTATCAATCAATCAAACAATAACATGTGATAAAAAAGCTTAAATTCGAAATCACAAAATACCCCAAATGTGGGTGTGCAGATATTTTAGCATATATAATCCAAAGAAGAACAAAAAAAATGCACAAAAACCTACCTCGATGTCATAGAATCGATATACTCGAACGTTGACCCTTGAATCGGCCTAAATCAATGTAGATCTCCAAAACAGTGAAAAATACCCAACCTTAATAACTTATAGGAGATGAAGAATCAAAAAGAAAGGCTCTAGGGGTTTTGAGAACTCTCTGGTGGGATTCCAATGGAACAAATGGTTTCTCAATTAAAGATCAGACATATAATTTTGAGGGTTTCAATGTTCATCGGTCGTTTTGTTTCTCTCTTGAACAAACCATATAGAGAAGAAGAAATTTATGAACATAAGATGTGACCCCACTCTAATATATCAAATAAAAAGGAAATTACATGGAATTTTCATTAATAGTACATGTTGTGTACTAGCCTCAACCATCCCCCGACTTAATCAGTCTACCATGTCATCACACGGCCTTGTACTCGGTGAAATCATGGTCGGTACATGGTTGTACGTAGAAACTGGGTACATGGCATGTACATGGAAGTGCATGACATGTACTAGAAAAAGCCTATTTTCTTCCTTTTTCCCACAAAACAACCCAAAATCAAGATCCATATGTGTAATGAAGATCTAGGTTCTTAAAAAATTCCCCCTTATAGTAATTCATCCCGGAATTACCCTTCCAATGGTGGTCCGGAAGAATCTGTGAACAACTTTTTCCACTGCGATCGTACATCGGTGTCCCCCTCCCAAGTATCATCTTGCACTCAGTTGTGCTACCATAACACCCATACCAAAGGAACTGAACAGCCACAAAGAGCCTTCATACTTAAATCTACAATCCAAATGTGTTTCTCCTCAAATAATGAATCCAACTCCATCTCAACCACATCGGGTTGAAAAACATGAGACAAGACTGAAAAGTAATGTCATAGCTGAGAAACATGAAAGATTTCATGCCTAACCCGGTACCTATGTGGTAATTGAAAACTATTGTCAACAAAACATCCTCTCTCAAAAACCTCAAATGGTCTGATGTATCTCAGTGAATGCTTCCCCTATATCTTTTTCCTTTTGAGTACCAACCTCATTGTGACATATAAGAAAAACCTGATCTCAGACCATGAACACCAGAGGTCATATCCTTCGATCAACATATAATTTCTGGAGAGATTGTGTAGTAGTCATTCTCTTCCAAATTAAATTCAACATCTCAGTGGTCTCCTAGACAAGATGAGGTCCCAATATAGCTACCTCTCCAACCTCCAACCAACATAGGGGTGATTGGCATGGCCAACCGTACAATGCCTCATAAGGTTCCGTCTGAATCGTTTCCAAAAAAACTATTACTATAGTAAAACTCTATTAGGTGTATGTGTCTCTCCCAATATCCCCTGATATCTTGGATGCATGCCCAAATAACATCCTCCAAAACCAAAATTATGCACTTAGACTGGCCATTTGTTTGTGAATGGAATGTTGTACTTAGAAGTACATGTGTACCCAAAGCCCTATATATTCCCTTACAGACACAAGAAGTAAACCGTCCATCCCTATCTGAAATTATAGAGTGTGGAACCCCATAAAAACATACTATCTCTCAGATGTACTACTTTCCATGATCCTAACCACTAATTATTTTCTTGATTGATAGGATATGTTCCACCTTTGTTAGCCAGTCAAAAACAACCCAAACTGCATCATTCCCTTAAGGAAACATTAGTAAACCCATCACAAAATTCATTGAGACATCATTCCACTGCCACCCAGGAATGGGTAACTACTGTAAAGTGCCTACCAGTCACTGATGCTCCGCCTTCATCTACTGATAGGTGGAACACCTCAAAAAAAACTAGTTGCATCCTTCATTATGCATGGCCACCAATACTAATGATGTAGATCTCGATACCTCTTGGTGACAATAGGATGAACTACCCATATGGAGGCATGAAAATATCACAACATCTCCTTGCTTATTTCTTATGACACCCATACGCATCCATGAAAACACAAAAACTCATCCTCGCTAATGATCCATCCAGTTGTAGGGTCCTCTCTTGACTCACTCTCCTGTAGGACTAGAATTTTGGAATCTAATAGGTACCTCATTTTCACTCGATCTAGTATATTAGATGTAACAGCTATAGAAGAAAGAAACTTCTTCCCCTATTTTTCATGCACCTCCTAATGCATCTCAGAGAATATATCCCTCAGCTTCCACTCACTACTATCCTCCTAAACTACATGTATCTGAGTTCTCTATCTCAATGCATCAGTCATTGCGTTTCCCTTCCTAGGCGTGTAAGTAAGATCAAAGTTAATAGACTGAAGGTACTCAACTGACCTGATCTGTCTCATATTCTGATCATGTTGAGTAAAGATATACTTGAGGTATTTTGTTTAGTGTGTACCAATAAATTCTCTACCAAAATATAATGTCTCCAACAGCTCAAATCAATCACAACTGCAGCTATCTTGAGATCGTGTGTTGGTTAGTTCCTCTCTTGTGGCCTTAACTACTGAGACCTGTATGGAATGAATCTTTCACCCTACATAATCACTACTCTCATCCTGATACCTAATGCATCACAGTAAATGGTGTAACTCTTGTTCGGCTCAAAAAAATCAGTATCGGTGCTGAGTTCAATCTCTGTTTCAGCTCTAGAAAGGCTAAATCGTAAGAATCTGTCCAAAAGTACATTTCACCCTTATTATTCAGGTTAGTCAGAGGAACCTCTAATCATGAAATGTTATGATGAAAGTGCATGTAATAATAATATAACCCTAGAAAACTATACACCTGAAATATATTCATCGGTTGATCCCAGGAAACTATTGCTCTCAACTTCTCAAGGTCTACAGATACTCTTGTCTCTGAGATGACATGACCCAATAAGTGAATCTGGTCCATCCAAAAGTTTCATTTTGAGATCATACCATACAAATGATACTCTCTCAGTGTACTCAATATGATCTCAAAATTGATGGCACTGTCATATCGATTGTGAAAGTACACCAAGATATCATCCAGGAAGACTACCACAAAAGAATATAGGTAAGGATGGAATACTTGGTTCATCACTTCCATGAAAACTGTCGGAACGTTCGTGAAACTAAATGGACTAACCAAATACTTGTATAAACCTTACCTACTCTAAAAGGCTATAAGTTGTATATCTAATGGTCTAATGCGCAACTGATGATATCTAGATCTCAAGTAAATCTTCAAGAACACCCAAGCTCCCCTAAGCTAATCAAATAGATTAGAAATCCTTGGCAAGGGATATCATTTCTTCACCAACAATTGGTTTAGCTTCCAATAATCCACACGATGTCTGAGGGTACCAGTCTCCTTCGTAAAAAGGATCGGCAAACCCCAATGATTAGTAATGGGTTGGATGAAACCCTTTGCATGCAACTCCTCTAAATCCTTCTTGAACTCCTATAACTCTATTTTATCCATCATATAATAAGAAATGTATGCTGGTACCACTCCTAAAACAATATCAATAGAGAAATACAACTCTCTCTCTAGAGGTAAACCTAAAAAGTCATCTAGAAATACATCTCTAAAATGATCCACCAATAGAGGAAATTCCTTCTAAGAAGTCCCATGGTTTTATAGATATAAACTATCAATTTTGGATGTAATTCCTCCAAACCCATGATGCTCGGGTCCCGCTATGCTCTCCTAGATATCTCATTATCCCTTGCGTATAAAATACATGCCCTCTGGTGATGTGAATCTCACCCTGTAGAGATAGTAGTCAGCAAAGGCCTGAACTATGACCAACTAGTCTGTTTAGAGAATGAAATTGAAGCCTATCATCTCTAAGACAGAAAAATACCATGAGAAGTTACACCCACCATGATCAATAGGGAACTCCTTGCACTGATATACACTAGTCGTCTTAATTCCCAAAAGAGTGTCTAGTGTCATAACATCATTAGACGTAAAGATATAGAGCCCAAGGCTCTCCACAAGGACAGTAGATATAAAATTATGGGAATCCCCTATATCAAAACGTGAAGAAGCAAAAAAATAAGGAAAATATAATCCTACCTCTAACCATAGAGGGTCCAGAATCATGCTTCTACTGGGTCTGTTCCATCGAAAATGTCTTACTTGTACTACAACCTTACAACCCTGCATGGATACCTGAGTTCTTCCAAACATCTGTCACTTAGAACATGTCATATGGATACCACATCCACGACCACCTCCTTGGACTAAAAAAATCCAATTCCCAGACTAAGGAGAAACTAGTGGTCTTGCTCTTAAATGTGGAGTCATAACAGATCCCCTATCACTGGCTACTGGTGATAACATCCTTCGAAAATGATGAATATGACGTATCCTACAGCATGATTGGCACTCAACTGGGTCTCTTGGGCACTGTGGTCTCGTGTGCCCACTCTTTCCGCACTAGTAGAAAACCAATCTACTACATGAAGAAACATTATATGAAAGTTCCCTACGGTGCTTCCTATTATCGGTCGAAGGAGTACCAACCTCTGAAATTGAACATCCCCAGCTCACAACTCTCAAATACCTCAGATTACACTCGGTAATCAGTGCCATATTTACTATAGAAGTCACCAAATTCAGCCGTAAAACATTAAACTATGATCGGATGTCATACCCTAGACCATCCTCAAACCACCTAGCAAGTGGTAACTCATCACCTCCCAAAATAGGTGTGAATACCTAAATCTCTATAATATAAGATGAGTAATACATCACTAAAAGAGCACCCTATTCTAAATGCATTAACTCCAAGGCTCGATCATCCCTCAATGTCTCGGGGCATAAGTAATCATAGAAGGTTCTCTTAAACTCTTCTTAAGCCATATCCCAATGACCTCCATCTTGTGACGTAACATCCCTCCTTATCTTGGAGCAATCAAGTATCATTTAAGTCACGAGCCTCACCCTCCTCTCTGGAGGAATCTCATGATGCTCGATTATAGAAAGCATTCCCTCCAACCATGACTCTACAGGCTGTGGTCCTTCATCCCTATAAATAGTGGGGGGATACAACTATTGGAACACCCTCATCAACTCTATCATCGTCAGGGTAGGATGTGGTTCTCCCTAAAAAGTTTTCAATATCCTCATAAGGCCTTCACAGAACTATGCATCAGCACCTATGTCTGGTATAATAGTATGTTCCAAGATGGATATGACGGGAGGATCTGTTTGTAGTTCCTGATCTACCAGTTCTTATGTCTGATCATCACCATGTACCTGTTGTACAACCAAAGGACGTCTTGTTGGCATGACTCTGCAAGGTCAAGTGAACACATCAGTTCAATACTATCAGGAAAAGAAACACAAAAGTGTTATAATTGAATAAGAGAAAGAAATCATTCATGTTTTACAAAAGTGGGTTACATGGAGTGTATAATTACTACAAAATATGTTTCATTTAATCCTAAACAAGGGTGTGTAACTCTGCCAACCTGGTTGTGCAACACCTCAGACACACGATATGTTTCTCATGAGACACAACATGTACATGAATATTCCCTCCTTCACAAGTATTCCTACATGGATAGAACTACATGATCCTACCAGTGTAACACTACAAAGAATATACCACATATGTTCTATCCACCTGTGTCATTAGTCACATGGTCAGATACACGGTTGATTACTATACAATGCGTATATGCTGGAAACAATATGTAAAATCTATGTTTCATCCACCCATGTCATTAGTCACACATCCAGATACATGGTATTTTACAGAACGACATGTAATCCTAGTACATGGAATGTTCTACAAAGCTTTTATCAACCCCATGATTGTACTCACATAGTCAGTCACACGGGAAACAACTACATGGCGTGTGCATACAATACACTATGTGTACTTAAGAAAAGTCATTTCTTCTAGAATATAAGTACACATTGCATGTTTTTATAATGTCACACGCCGTGTGGTCATGGTTTTTGAACACCAAGCCTATGAAACTTCTTTAGAACCCTTAAAAACATAAAATTTTTCCAAGGCATGCTATGTTCCATTCCGTGAGAGTTGATACTCATTGCAAATCAATTTTTTCCTCCTTAATAATCTCATATTAACATAATTAAATTAAAGTTCCAACATTATCTTACAAATTCTAATCCAAGAAGGCCTATAACACCTTAGGGACCAAAGCTTGGAATCTGTACAAATGAAACATTAAATATACCAATACCCTATCAAAATAGCAGTTATTCCTATCATGTCAACTATCACAGCAAAATTCATATCTAGCACAACATATATCATAAAAACATTCAATCATTAATGCACCCTAAATGGCATGACAAGAATACAAGACATGTGAAATCTAGCAAGTGCATATATGATGCCTATATGGAATACCCCCATCTCATCTGGATGAAATAGAAATATAACCACAATGATATCAATCATCACAGCAAAAAACAAGTGAATCACCTAATTGTGAAATAAAATAAACTGTAACAATTTCAAAACTAGAAAAAACTACAATATTCTAGGTAACTTGGCTTTTCCTTATACACGGGGTAGCTACACCCGAACATGTCTTATTACCCACTACTTATTCCTACCTATCCCAGTCTATTGGATCCAAATATTAATGAAATTCTAAAAGAATCCTCCAATGATTCCACACTGTAATGCCCTAGATCCGGGTGCCACCCAATGGTGCCCCATACTCGGTTGGTCACATGACCTCAAGAACATTTCCCCAAACTCCAGAGGCTACTGACTAGAATCAAGGGCCAAGGTCTGACAATGGGAAAACAATGCCCTCATTGGTAGAGTATACATAGAAGATAACATATAGTAACAATAGAGGAAGATATAATACTAAACAAAAATAAACAGAAAAAGATTGAAAGTAAATCCAGTATAAGCAATAATATTTATATGTATGATGCATGGAATATGTATCTTTGTAAATAGCCAAATAATCACAATGTTTGAAATCAATAGAAAAACAAATAGGAAACTCCAGAAGCATCACAAGCCTCCGCTTAGTCCCATGCTCTCTATCTATAATAGCAATCACGTACTTGATGAAAAGGGTACTTGAGCTTACCTATACCAGAAATCATATAATATGTTTTGGTCAAAAATCATGACCCAAGTAGGATGTGATACGAACCCCAATAGGCAACCACCAAATTATATTTTCCAAATAATCAGTGAATATATACATAAGGTAATATGCAGAAATGAATTAATAAACTAGGAACTATTGAAAAATAAACAATCCTATAGTTTTCAATTACATTAATTTACATTTATTATTCATCCTTTGATTCATGTAATCTTTGGATCTAGCCTAATATTAATATCCCCTATGTAATAGTAACAAAATAGATGTCTCAAAAGATCATCTATGTAATCAAGTATGATTAAGTCCACACTTGTGATTTGGCTTGGAAGACACGTCACAATCATTAAATCATTCAAAAACTACCCTCTAGGAAATATATCAAAGTCTAGTCCTTTTGGATTAACATAATATCAATTCATTAAATAAATACCCTATGCGAATATCTCACAGTCTAACCACATTGGTCTAATATAATTTCAAAAAATTATAAACAACCACCTTGGAAATCTATCATGGTATAAACCCATGGGTCTAATATACTAGCAAACAATTATAAAAAACCACATGGGTAAGATCTCATGGTCTAAACCCCTGGTTCAATGACCACCTAGAAGCTCTCATGGTTATTACCCCTGGGTCAACATAACAGTAAAAATATACATAAATGGAACTCCCTTAGGAAGCTCTCATAGTCCATTTCCCCTAGGTCTAACTTTCCAAATGAAAATCATAGGCATCTCATATAATCAATAACTCCATCATAACAACACAAGTAATGGAAAACTTGGAAAGCCTAATAAGAATTCTAATCCAAATATCCATAAAAACAAAACAAGGGGAAATGCACCCACAGGGTGCCTCCTAGACAAGGTATCTAACCCTACACATAAGCAACTACCCTTTATCAATAAATCAAACCAAATCAGGTGATAAACATGGTTAAATTATAAATCATGCAATACCCCAAATTTGGGTGTATGGAACTTTTTTCATATATAATCCAATGTACAACAAAGAAAGGCACAAACCACCTACTTCAATGTCGTAAGATCGATATAATTGAAATTCGGCCCTAGAATCATCCTAAATCGGTGTAGATCAACAAAATGGTGAAAAATTCCCATCCTTTAATAACTCAGAAGAGAGGAAGAATCGGGATGAAAGAATCTAGGGGTTTTGATAACTCACTGTTGGGATTCCAATGCACCTGATGGTGTCTAAGTTGGATCTTGGATGGAGAATCGGGAGGGGTTCAAAGTTCATCGGTAATTCTGTTGCTCTCATATATGAACCATGGGGATAAGAAGACATTTACAGACATAAGACAGGATCCCACTCTGATATATGAAATAAAGAGAAAAGTACACTACATGTTCCTTAACAGTACATGCCATGTATTATCCTCAACTGGTCCCCAACTTAAGCGATCTTCCATGTCATCATACGGCCATGTACTCGACCGTTACCTGGCTAGTACACGACTATATGTGGAAACTGGGTACATGGCTTCTACATGGAAGTACACAACATGTACTCAGAAAAAAACCTATTTTCTTATTTTTTTCCCTAAAAATACCCAAAATCAATATCTATACATTATATTAAGTTATTAGTTCTTACACTATATCTATTTTTAATTCCTACTCTGAATTCTAATCCAACAAATAATGACTTGATTTGAGGATCATGTGTATTGTGGATATGGGATATAATTATTTAGGATTTGGGTAATTGATTTATGATTAATTGGTTATCTCTTCATTTTTCATTATAAATGAAATGGATAGAGGCACACATGATCATTTGTAGAGTTTCATTACTCTTATTTATGATTGTTCTTTTCTTCCCCATTTCTTCATTCTTCATGGAAAATTTCATTAGGACAACAATTTGAAATATACTGTAAAATCGAACATTGTACACACGTTTCTTGGTGAAATGGTTCAAAATCATAGATCTTTGCTCGAAATGATATAGTGATCCTGTGATAGTGGACGCAGCCATGGATTATATAGATTTTTGGATACCCAATTTCTGTTATTCAACACGTGATGATGGTTGTATGTATGAGGCCATTTTATAAGAGACTATATTGTCTAAAATCTTGTGATTGATGGTGGAAAGGATCAATTAGAGTAGACCCATGATTTCTAGTGAGATTGAGGCTAAAATATAAGGTTGTGGTAGCTCAGGAATATGTAGGAGGAAGAAAAGGGTTTTTGGAAATTTTTGAACAATATGGACCGTACTTTGAAGAAACATGTTGTGTGGGGCCCTCTAATCAGGTATAGGGTTTCAACATGATGAAAAAAGTCACATTCCATGTGACCCTTAGTCGATATATTGGTGTTTATAGGGAGTACACACCCAGGAGTATTGGTGGATTTGAACGCTATGTGGTCCATGCCACACGCCATGTACACCTAGGTAAAAGGCTCATCATGTACAATAAGTACATGACTAGAAGTTCTGGTGGGTCCTACATGCCACGTATGGCAATCCACACATCACATGTTGGTAAAGTATACAGGCACTAGAAAGATGGCACACTGAGTTCCTAGAAGACTCCTACATGCTATGTACTTTTAGAGCACACAATGTATAGAGGAAAATTATAAGCCATGTAATGAGAGAGAAATGGTAAGTACTAGGCTTAGTGAGACACATTGTGTACCCCTAGGTACTTTTCGTGTACACATTTGAGAATAAGTGGGTTTTCTCCTCCTTAAAACATCTTTGTTGTAAGATTGTGTGAGCTATCTTTGATCAGTATTTGTTGAGTGTGTTTCCTTGGTCCCTTGATATGAGTGTTCAGTGTAGTATCTCATTCTTTTGATAGAGGGTGGATCCTATACAGTTCCTGATGATCTGTATTATGAAGGTGAGATCCCTTGTTTTGGAGCGAGTTGGATGATACTAATTTAACTGTTGACTCTGTGGCATGGAGCATGTATCCCTTTGAGAGGCCGAGATAGATTCTAATATCTCTAAATGTTTCATTAGGTAGAGTTGTTGGAATTTGAATGACCAATATTTACATAGGATCTAATAACATATATAATAGGATGTTTCCAAAAGGTTTTCGTGTCTACCTCACGAGCCATGGGAATTGAACACCTCTTTATATATTGATATCTGATCTTTCTGATAAGATATAGTATTATTTTAACATCATGTTACTGATTTTGTTGGTATGTCTTTAACCTTGTCATGATTTTTCTTTTTATTGTATGAATAAATCGACGAATTAATTTAGAGGATACCTATAATGATGATGTCACAGATTTTTTGGATTCTCATCAATAACAGGACATTTTTACAGCATACCAGAGATTTAAATGTCGGGTTTTATTACTACATGTCATTTAAATCCTAAAATAAAAATAATTAATTTTAACCAAAATAAGATGGGTTTTTTGGCGATGATGGAAATTTTTAATTTATGGATGAGTAACTAGTTTACACACTATATAAAACCCCATTATTTGTATTCAAATTAGAATCTTGGATGAAAATATTATTCTTCCTATCTGTAACTTCTTCTAATAGACCCTAGAGGATTTCCCTAGAAACATTAGATCCCTCAAAACCCTTCTAGGTGGTTTTGTTCAACATTTTTCATTCATGCGGTTGTGGAGTAAATTTTTGGCGTAGAATTCTCTCAATATCCTTATCTATTTTCCTTTTCTTACGTGGGTTTTGATAGTTCATCTTTGAATTGATGGATATAAAATCCTTGTTGCCAAATAATTTTTTAGCTTGAGTTTTTATATCTTCTATGTCATTAGTTTTGTTAGAGGGTACATCGTGGGCTTTGTGCTTCCATAAGAAAAAGGTATGTGGTTCCATCATGATGACCGATTAATATTAACCTAATATTTCATGTTTAATTTCAATTTTTTGAAATAAATATAATTTTTTTATTTTTTAAAAAATTTATTTCAATAGTTTTTTTTGATAAATCCCAATTTATTTGGATTAGGGTTTAGAAATGTTTTTTTAGTATGAAATTTGAAAACCTCCAATTCCAGTTAAATGGTGTGTAGATATGGAAATTGGAAAATTTTAAATATATTAATTTAAACTGTAAAAAGTATTTGATGGAAAATTTTGAAAAACCCCCAATTCTATAGATTTGTGGGTTTGTTATGAAATTGATGGAATTTATTCAAAAAATATAATTGATGAATTTAAATATGATATTGGATTGTGGAATTTCATGAAATGGGCTTAAATACTCATTTATGAATAATGAATTAAATTTTTTTGATAGAAACCTTAGGGTTTTATCTTGGTCAAAAGGAATGTTTTTTTATTAAAAACCCATTGTGGTTTTAAAGGGAAGAGTGGAATATTTTAAATGGATAATGGGATTTATTTTATTTTATGATGTCTTGAAATAAATTTCCCATCGTAGTTTTTTACTTGAGAACATGTAATCCTAAGGTAGTTAGTGATTTATTTGGATGACACATTACAACTAAATATTTTCTAAAACATCAGATCATCACAACACATTCCATTGGAGATGGTGATGAGTCCTATTTTGCCGGATTTCAAAGGGGTGTATGTACATATTTTTTGTTGAATATGAGTGTGGGATAATTATAGTCTAGAAATTTGTTACCTTATTAGGTGAATGAAAATGTTTCTTGATTTTTTTATTTAAAATGTATATATGCCTTTGTTGAAAACTATTTTACATGCCTTGATAATTTATATAAATTGTTTTATCTAAAAGTTTTTATTTAATCCATTTCATTGAGAAGTGAATTTTGTGTGAAGATCCATTTGTTTAAAAGAAAAATCACTATTTTAAAATGTATTTCCACTATTAGAAATGTAAATCATGAATTTAAAAAGTATTTCAATTTTTTAAATCATAAATCTGAACTTGTTTAAATGTGCTCCTGATATGCCAAACCTGTTTGTTTTAAAACTAAAATAACATTCCTGGATAATTAGATATTTACATCTTGTTTCGGAATATTTTGGTGAAATCCTAATTTGATTTGTCTCACATCCTACTTAAGCCTTTAGGTTTTTATATATTATATGTTTTCAAGTACAAGAAAGGGATAAGGATATCTTATAGGTGGATCTAGTTTTTGAACCTTGGACATGGTTTGCTGCATTTGAGTTGGGAATAGATTTATTTTCCCAATTTCGGTACTTAAGTTTTAGTAATTTTGGATTTAATGAATTTTTGACTTCTAGTATATTACTCTTATTGGAGTTTCTTTGGATATTAATATTGTCTAGTTTCTTTTACTTTCACAATGTTTTTAGAAATTTTTTTACCATATTCATATATTAGAATTCCAAGTGTTAATCGCTAACTAATCATGATCAGGAAATCCCTTTGGGATGGGTCACTGTTGGATAATTTATTGGGTTACCGAAGTACCTAGGTTGGTTCATGAAAAAGTTGTATCGGTGGTCCAATTTGAGATTTTTTCTTGATGTCGGTATGAATTTGTGAAATCATGTCGAAAAGTAAGAGATAGTTTTGATTGAGTGTATGGATAACTTTCACAACAGTGAACCTTAATTTTATAGGGATGGATAGGGAAATATGACGTGTGGATAAATTCTAGTCTTTTACCTGGTTTAATATGGATATAGTGGAATCTAAATCATGTTTGTTCTATCTTCATGGATTAAACTCACTTTTTGCTCTATTTTAGTTTAATTTTATTTCTTCTTGTTATCTACTAATGTTTTGTAGCATCCAGCCTCCAAGAAGACATGTAAATAGGACCCAATAGGAGGCTACTACTATACGTTTCTATGTGAATCCGGTTGTCGATCTAAATCTACTTGAGAAGATTGTGTGCACTGTCCATGCTCTAGGATATAATCAACCTTCAGTTCCTGTTTAGGATCATCTATGAAACCTCATAGAGACATTATAAGGTTTTTCTATAAGTAGTTCCTTCACTATAAACCAACACCATTCATAGTATTGAACGATCCTCAAGAGGATGAAGAATTTTTGAGCATGATGGAGCAATTTTTTGGGTTCTTGGAGACACCTGAGGAAATAAAATTGAAGTGTGCCTTATTCATGCTAGAAGGACCAAGAAGAAGATTATGGGACACTATGGTAATGGAGAATAATCATGAGGTATTAAAGTAGAATAAATTCAAGTTTTTTTCATTGAATAGTTATATCAAGAGACGATGTTGGTAGAGAAGGATACATATTTTTTCAAGAATGGGTAGGCTGAAAAGACCCTAACAGAGTTTTCAAACCATTTTACTGAACTCATGAATTTTACACCTGAGATTTTATTGAATGAGAAGATGAAGGGTTTAAGTTTTGAGTTTGGACTTCACCAGGATATTCATTCTAAAATTTTCTTATTGAATATTCCTTCTTAATATAGATGTACTTGAAATAGCATTGTTGTCCAGATGGACCCAGATGGTCAGCCAGGGATATTGGGAGTCTCTTTCTCTCATAGTGGTAGTGTGAGTTCTTTAAAACGAAAGAAGAATCATGATAATTCTAGATCAATTTCTAGAATTCATGTTCATTATAAGCCTACAACTATTATAGGAGAAAGTACATTAATTTGATACCATTGAGGAAATCTAGGACATTCAAAAATGGTTTCCACAGAGTCACCTGAGAACTGTGGCTCCTGTGGACATTTAGGGAATTTACAAAGATTATTCCATATATATTATACTCTGTGTAATGGAACAAGATCATCATCTCCTATTAAAATTTTGTGGAAACTATATGCTTTTTTTATAAAATGGTTTTTTCCACAGGCATCTGGAATTAGCTACATCATATAGTAGAAGATTCTCCATAGGAAGCAGACATGGGTCCAACAATTGTGAGAGGTACCATTACTATAGAGTCATCATTATTGAATTATATATCTGATTCTGGTGAATCTAATTAATTTCCTTAAACCTATATTTTTAATCTTCTAATTATTTATATGAATATTTTATCTTGTGAAATTGATATTACTACACACCTTCGTATGAATAGGGAACAGTGACTCAATAGTCTAATTTATGTCTTCCCGCTTTCAGATGTTGAGGTTTTTTGGAGTTTTACGGTTCTTCACATGAAATATCATGAGGTAATTTTTGGGATGGATTTTATTATTTCTAATAAATCCTAGATTGATTTTTATCCTTGATGGGTATACCTAACAACACCTCGTGGTGTGCCTCTTGTCATTCAAGGGGAATAGGTCACAAGGTAGAGCAGAGATACACATTCTTATGTAGTGTTAGTGAAATTAAAATTAATGTTTTCTTTTTATTTGTATTGGGAATCCTTAGGTGGTGATCTCCTTCTAGTTTCCATAGAGTTTCCCAACATGTTTCCTTCTAACTTCTCTGTTCTGTCTTCGGTAAAGGAGGTTGATTTTACCACTGAATTAATTCTTGGTACTCAAATAGGCTCAATTCCCTCTTACCAAATGGCATCATCTATAGTGAAAAAACTAAATTCCTAGTTGGATTATCTTCTAAATAAAGTCTTTATAGACCAGAGTGTGTCACCATGGGCGGTGCCAGTTCTCTTTTCTAAAAATACTGATGATTCACTTCACCATTGTGTTGATTTCTAAAATATTAATTGAGTTATGGTGATGAAAAATATCTATTTACACATATTTATGATCTATATAATCTGTTGAAAGTGTAAAAGTGGTTCTCGAAGATTCATCTTTTCTCTCCTTACCATCAGTTAAGAGTAAAATAATCTGATATTAAGATAATTTCCTTTTAGAGAAGGTATGGTCATTATGAGTACCATGTTATTCCATTTTGTTTAAAAAATACTCCTTCATTATTTATGGAATTATTTAAAAATACTTTCCATAAGTATCTAGATACCTTTGTGTTAGTCTTCATAGATGACATCCTTGATTTCTCTAAATTAGAGGAGGACCATGTGAATTATCTAAGAATGGTACCCAGTTTATTAATAAATCACCAATATAATTCCAAGATTTCAAGGAGAAACTTATCGATTTCATAGGTGAAATTAATATTACATGTGGTGTTGGAAAATGGTATTTCAATTGATCATAAAAATGTAAAAGTTTTTATGCCATGGTAACAACCATTGAGTGTTTTCAAAATCCAGAGCTGCTTGGGTCTAGCTGGTTATTATCATTGGTTTGCTAAAAAATTACAATTGTTGTATTCCCTAATGACTTCACTAAATTTTAATGGAGTAATTTTTTCTTGGAATGATATATGTCGTAATACTTTTGTTTTTCTAAAATGTATTTTGACTACTGCTCTGGTGTTGACTCTTCTAGATGTCGATTAGGGAAATGTTGTATTCTGTGATTCATTAGGTTCAAGATTGTGTTGTATTCTTACACAAGGTAATCATGTCATTTCATATGGATCTTTTTATCTAATACCACACATGAACAACTATCTGACCAATGATCATGAAAAAACTTTTTTGATGTACTTCTTAAGAGTTGGAAGAATTACGTTCACATATCAAGGTTTATAATGTTTTCATTCCACAAGAGCTTGAGTTACATATTCTCTCAAAAATATATGAATCTTTACCAGATCCATTGGATGGAATACTTGTAGCCATTAAATTTCGACATCCTCTATAACCTGGTGAAGGGGAATGTCATTGCAGATTCTTTAAGTAGTAAACATCAGAACTAGACTATGAATGAATCTTCAGAATAGTGTAACTTGATAAATCTCTTTACATTGTTTCATATTGAAGTCCATGAATTAAAGGGTGAGGTATCCATGGACAGTGTTCAGTTGACATATTCTATTCTCAAAATAATTCTTCAAGATCAAAATATTTATGATGAATTATCTACCCCTAGAGACTCTAGGATGGGAGATAGTTTCCAAGTGGTTTTTATCTAAAGATGGTATTCTATGATATCAGAATTTCTTTGTTGTGTTGTCGATGGTAAGGAAAGATTTGATGGGATATTTCTATAACACCCATTGGAATGTTCTCCTAGGAACCACTAAGATGTTATATTATATGTAACTCCAGTTTTGGTTTCCATGTATGAGATAAGAAATTGATTATTTTGTCTCCCATTTCTATACATTCTAGCAAATGAAGGATGATCCCCATAAACCTTCAGGTTTACATCGTCCACTTCCAGTGCCTACATGGAAGTGGGATGAGATCTTAATGGAATTTGTGGTTGGGTTTCCAATTACCTAGAGAAAGAAGAATGTGATATGGGTTGTGATCAATATGGTGACCATTTTTTCTCACTTTTTACCAATTCTAGATACAGCTATAGTTGAGGAGTTGGGAAATATCTATATGAAATAGATTTTTTGGTTGCACGGGGTTCCATATGATATATTCTATTTTACAGATCCTCATTTTTCTTCTTTTTTTGGAGATTCCTTCAGAAGGCACTGGGATATAACATCCATTTGAGTATGGTATACCTTCTATGGTCGGATGGCTAGAAAAAAAGAGCTAAATAAATTCTTGTGGAAATTCTTCGGGTTTGTGTTCTTAACTTTGGAAGGGATTTGGATGACCATTTGGAGTTGGTTGAGTTTTCTTATAACAATAGTTTCCAGTCCATGATTAGAATGGATCCTCTTAAGGCCTTTTAATGATGACCTTTCAGATCTCTGCTATTTTGGTGGGGTGTTGGTAAAAATTCATTAGTTGAACTAAGATTTTTGCAAGAGATGACAACACAGATTTAGTTGATTCATTTGATAATGTTGACAGTGTAGAGCTGATATAAATCGTAGGCTCATCATAATTTTAGGCCATTTAATTATCAGTTGGTGACCTGATGTTCTTGAATGGTTCACTTTGGTTGGGTTGTCAATGTCATGGGAAGAATGGAAAATGTGATCCTCATTTTTAGGGACCTTTTGAGGTTGTCGAGTATGTAGTAAAGGTTAATTATCATGTATCACATTCACTAAAACTGATGACGATACATGACATGATTCATATATCTCAGCTATAGGAGTATCTTTTTTATCAATATCACATTTTTAACTTGAGTTATCTAGAAATTTAATCAGGTTTATCTTTGATTGAACAATGATTCAGGATTGATTATTCTGAATCCAATGTGCTTTGTAGGGGGATAATAAATTTTCTTTGAGTGATATGGTAGCACAATTCAGATTTCTATGATATGTGGGAAGACGAAGTACTGATGGGAAATCAGTGAACTTATATTTTCGAATGGGTGCTTTTGAATAGGCTTTTGGGGGATAAAAAAGCTTTTTATTGTGGAGAGGTTGTAACATCCTACTAATGAAGTATCATATAGGTATTTCACCTTATCGTGGTTTTCCTTTTTTTATTGAGTAGGTAAAATAAGGAATTGGGAGGATACCTATAATAGTGAATTGAAAGATTTATTGGATTATTAGCTTTTACCATTTGTTTCTACATCCTGTTGAAAATTTAAATGTTGTGTAATATGGTTACAAGTCTTGGAAATCCTAAAATGAAAATAATTCTTTTTAAAAATATGTGACGGTTCATTTGGTAGATATTAAAATTTTCAATTTCAAGAAATGTAACAGTGTTACACACCTATTAAAACCCGAATCATAATTTTAAAATAAGTATCCTAGCTGAAAATAATATTCCTCCTCTCTATAATATCATTTCCTCTACCTTAGAGGCATTCCCAAGAAACTTTGGGGCACTCAAACCCTTCAAGGTGGGTTTGTACAACGTTTGGTTATTGTTTTGGTTTTGGAGTAACTTACCAGGTATGTGCTCTCTATATCTCTCTGTCTCCTTCTCTTTTACTCCTTGAAGTTTGATAGATCATCTTGTAATTTATGGATCTAAGCATCATTTTTTCACAACATTTTTCTCAATTGAGTTCCTAGATCTTTAATTCCTTCATTTTTGTTGGTTGGTACATCATGGGATTTTTGTTTCCATGAAAAAATGTTAGGTAGTTCTATATTGATGTCCAAATTATATTAACCTAAAATTGATTGTTTAATTTCAATTATTTGATTAAAATGAAATTATTTTATTTTGATTAAATTTTATTTCAATTGGTTTTCTTGATAATAATCAATTCCTTTGGATTGTGGTTTTGAAATGGATTTTCAGCATGAAATTAGAAAACATCCAAATCCAGTGACTTCCGGTGTGGTTATGGAAATTGGAAAAGTTTATATTGTTTAATTTAAATTGTGGAATGAATTTTATGTAAAATTTTGAAAATACTTAATTCCAATGAATTGGGGGATTATTATGAAACTGATCTAATTTATTTGAAAAATTAATAGATGAATTAAATTGGGAAGTTGGATTGTGGAAATTCATGAATTGGTTTCAAATACCCATCAATGAAAAATGGATTAAAAATGTTTTGATTGAAATAGTGGGGTTTTATCTGGGAGAAACGGAATGTTTTTTTATTAAAACATCATTATAAATTTTAAAGGGAAAATTAGTATTTTTGAAATGGAGAATGGGATTAGTTTTATTATAAGAATCTATAATAAAAAATATGTTGTTTTTTTACTTCATCACATGAAATACATAGGTAGTTAGTGAGTTATCTGGATGGAACATTATTACTTATAAAATTCTAAAACATTATATCAATACATCACATCCCTTAGGAGATGATGATGTGTCCTCTTTGGCTTGATTTCAAAGGGGTGTATGTACATATTTTCCATTCACTGTGAGTGTGGGATCCATATAGCCTATAACTTTCATACCTTATTAGGTGCATGATAATATTTCTTTATTTTTTTATTTCAATATATATATATATATATATTCCATTGTTGTAAACTATTTTACATGGCTTGAGAATTTATATAAATTGTTTTATATAAAATTATTTATTTAATCCATTTTTGTGAAAAGTTCCTTTTTGTAAAGAACCCTTTGGTTAAAAGAAAAATTACATCTTCTAAAATGTATTTCCATCATTTGAAACATGAAGCATGAATTTCTAAATTATTTCCATCTTTTAAATTGTGAAGCATGATTTGTTCAAATATTCTTTTGATACGACAAACTTATTTTTTGAAAATTTGAATGTAAATTCCTAGTTAATTAGATATTTGCATCATGTTATGGAATATTTTGGGGGAAATCCTTCTAGTCTTTGATTCACACCAAATGTATGCCTTCAGGTGTTTTTATATTGTCATCATCCATGTTCGATCAAGGGTAAAGGATATCTAGGATGTTGATCTAGCTGTAGAACATTGAATATGGTGAGTTACATCTGAGAGAGGATTTGGGTTTTTTCCCTTTTTTGTAATTTGATTTTAGTAATTTGGGATTTAATTCATGTTTCACTTATTGTACATTAATCACAATAGAGTTTTCATGGATATGAATATGATCATGTATCTTTTACTTCTGTAGTGTTTGGGAAAAAATTCCCACATTAACTTTTTACGATGCCAGGTGATAGTCACATACCCATGGGGATTGGGAACACCCTTTAGACTATGTATATTCTAGCTTAGTTATTGGGTTTCCAGGGTATCCAGGCTGGTTCGTGACACTTATTGATTATGTATCATAGATGAACCATCTAATTTTTTCTCTATGTATATATCTGAAGAGTATGACCTGTAGGATTTTTGTCATCAGGGGAAGTATAGATCATGGAGTGTTTTCTCTAGCACTATAATTATGTGGACCTTTCAAACATGAATCCTAGTCTATCTCGACAGTTCTGATCCTACCTTAAGGTTGTGTGACTTTTGTAATTATATATGGATTTTTTATTGTATGTGTCACCTTATGATTGACATGTCTTGGGATATTCTAACTACTCTATATTATTTGTGTTAGTTTATTTTAGGGTGTCCTACAATGTATTGTCAAACACACCCCTGAATGGGCTCCACCTACACATGTAGTGTCTTATACCGTTGATAGACCAATTTTCAGAGTCCTTAGTGGAATATGAGTAGGTGGAGCTACATTTTCCTAGACATATTAAGGTTTATATTGATGTTGAATTTGAATGTATTTTCCTCCTTCTGAAAATGTCATACTTTACTTTATAGTTTTTTGGCGTTGTATTTGAACACTTTTTACTCTTTCCAATAATTTTTTCCATACTCTGGTTGTGATATTATAGATGAATTCATGCTTTGTTTTCATTTGTTTAACATTTCAGGTTTTTTTATCCTTGGATATGTGTGTGTGAGTACCGGTACTTAAAGAAAACTCCTCCCATGTGGGTGATATGTCTTCATGGTGATATTCACTTTCCCCTATCTTATTGAAGGCAAGATTGGGTTAGTAGTTTCTCATGACCTAACAAGATGAGTCATGATAGAATGGTATTAGAGGTAGTACCCATCAAAAGGTGTTATGACATTTCCTAGGTTTAGGATTGGAGTTTGTAGTTTTGTTTTTCTATATGTGATGTTATTTTGGTAACTAGGGAAATAATGTTAATGTGATTCAAGTTTGGATCTCAGTCCAGGGTGTCTAGTGTTGTTGTGGAAGATAATGTATCCATTCGCCAGAACCTTAATAACATGATTGTTGACCAACTATATTAAGAAAATATTTATATGGAAAACATTGGTACATTCATCATATAGGAAGGGGTGTTGTTTCTATGTCCTTGAGGAAGCTCTCTAGATATAATCATTGTCCTTGGTATGTCTTTATAATATTGATTTTGTCTCTATGAGGATAGCCTACTAAAATTCCAAGTCAGTGTCATGATTTTGGCCAGATGAGTGATGAGGGTTCTGTTTGGAGACCCAATCATGATTTTTCTCCTATAGGTGGTCACTGAGTAGTTCCACCACATGTTGAGCAATGTTTGGATCCCATTATTGATCAGGCTGATGATCATCAACATGTTAGGAAGTCCATAGATCTAGAATGATAAGAAAATGTTATGAAAAATGTTGGCATGTTGCATGTGTTCCATTAAATGGGTATCTCTGAGGTTACACGATGAGACATGATCTTAGGTAGTAGAGGTTTCACTCAAGGTAGTGGCATAGGATTCTGACAAGTACGGATCCCATCCAATCGGATGGTTTCACTTGTAGCCTGTTTTATCCTTGGAGTTGTAGTTGGATCTAGTGGTACTAGAAGATAACTCACATAAGTTGAGTGTGAATATGATTTTCCAGAGTTATATATTTCACATGTTACATGGTGGTCTAGACCTCATCTCGGTTAATGGAGAACTGGCATGAATTTGAGGTATGAATGCTCCACATGGAAAATACCCATCTCTGATGGTGGTCATGGTGGTGATAATTCTATAGGGTAACGTGTGAAATCGATAAATTCAAGCTATTGTATTTTTTATGTGACTTTACACTTGAAAATAAGAGGTAAAATTCCTCCACCGAGACACATTCTTGATACACAATCCAAAACCATGTGGGAGGTTCAATGCCACAATAAGAGAATATTGTCAAGGTGTGATAGATGAGCTTCTGTGAAGTTTAAATTTGAGGTTTTTAGTTTTTCCAATGTGGCAGATTAATCCATGGAGGTGTTAAATATATGTGATAGGGAACGAATGAGTTCCAATTGGAGGGATCTTATATTGGATTGTGTGAAGTCTTGGGTATGACGGGTTTCTTCACGACACTTGTTGTAGTTTTCACATAGATTTTTAATCCACTTTTCCCTCGATGCTTACCCTATTTGAGAATTAGTGATACCTTGGAGGATCTTGTAGAGTGGATTATTGATTTCAAACATATACTTATTGTTTTACCTGACTCATGGAGGAGATAGAGGGCCTCATATTGAAATATTTCTATAATGGAGGTGGCTCTTTACAATATATTCCGCAATATGGTTTGGTTTCCAACTATCCATTATCATATGATTGTAACCAATGTTGAAGTAGTTATTTCAGTTTGATGGGATGGTGTTTTCATCCTTTGATAAGGAGTGATCCCAGTCAGGTCGGGATGAGATCCTTCACCAGGTGTTATATCCATTTCCCTATCAATTGGCATGTATTACACTTGGAGTATTGGATATTATGAGAATTCAGTTCCCATAGTAGTAAATAAAGTATAGGTATTAATGTACTATTATCTATTTTCATTTATTGAGAATCCAAGGGAGTTTCAACAAGTTTATGTGTAAAAATATTGTTTTTTCATCTGTTTATGGGTGATGCCCAACAAATATTTGTGGGTATTTGGTACACTTGTTCATGAAATAGGTAGTCCAGCTTCATAGGAATTACACCAATGATCATTTTTACTTTGATTCTTACTTCAAATAATGATTAGGGAGGGGATGCGAGAAGACTTTAAGAACTCAGTTTTAGTTGAGAATATTTTTTTACCCCATCCATCTGGCAAGGTAGAGTGGACTGTTCAGGTTCTGTTATAGATTCTTTGAGTTAGAATTTCTATTTTTAGACATAGATGGGATGATCATCTACCATCTGTGGGTTTTATGTATCCTGATGATTATTTCTCCACCACAATAGTATCACCATTTTGAGGACATGTAGGATAGATTGTGTGGTATACTGTTATGATGGTCGGGGGTAGTGGATAATAGTGTTTGGGTCCTAGTTTTGGTACTAGTTTTGGTTGATAAATGGATTAGTTCATCCATTTGATGATGATGACTACCCACTAAATGTCAGGATCCCCTAGTGTAGTGATGATAGAGGACTTTTTATTTTTAGAGTAATGGGTTCTAATCCAAGAAAGTGGCATGTATCTAGGAATATTATTCCCTTTTTTCTTACTGTTGTGGTGGGTTAGTGAGGTTGTGTACTGGTTAAACCTAGGCTACAATAGTTTTAGTTGTTTAGTGTTATCCTCATTTTTCATTTGAGGAGGTATTTTAAGGACTCTTTGTGCAATATTAACTTGGGTGAGATGGGCCATGGGGGTGGGGTTTCCATTTTAAGGATCTGGTAACATTGCGAAGAGAATGGAGAAAGACCCATTATGGGCGAGTATTTTCCTTGGGTATGTGTTTGTTAATAGCACATGAAATTGTTGGGAGTTGTTGGGATATCTCAAGGAGTGGGATACCCAGTTGGAGGTTTAGTATCCCCTCCATTTGCTTATTTTGTGCTTTTTAGGGACAAAAATCCTTGAAGGAAGAAATAATATAATTCCCTAGTTTTCTCTATGTAAGACTTTTAAATATTTATATGAATATTTCTATATCTAAACATTGATATTACATGAGAGTCTGAGGTCTAGTGTTCCTGGAGTTAATTTTTGAAGTATATTAATTATAATAAATATCATGTGTGTGCAATTTCAGGAAAAAGTTGAATAACTCTTAAACATATGCCTGAGTAAAATATATGATGGCACCATTGAGTTCAAATCATTGTTTTTACCCTTGGAGCGATATAACATTTTTCATCATGAGTTATTTTTAAAAAATTCATTGCATCCCTAAAATGAATAAATTAAATTTATTAAATTTATTTATTTCTAAATGAAACACTGGCCAAATTTTCTTCTTTAAATACACACTTATGCTATATTTTTATGGTTATCCACATAACTGGTTGAATCATAGAGATCAATCGGAGAGTTTTTGAGGAACTCTATTGGTGGACGACAACCAGATAGAGGTTCCATGATTGGTGTGCGATGGAACCAGAGGATCTCACAACAACAGTGAAAAAACTTTTTTCTTCATAGTGATCAATCCAAATCACTATATGATTTTTTTGGACATATCCCAATGTATGAATCCTATGTTGAACATGAATAAATCAAATAATGTATTTATTTATAAATCATGTGTATGATGGGTGTGGTCCAGAATTATTCATGAATTAAAAAATTTCTATATGATTAGTTTTTTATCTCTTTGTTTATCATTCTAACAAAAAAATCTAGACGAACATAAATATTGGATGACTTATGTTCCTCATGATTATGATTGTGCTTTCCTTGAAAATTTCTTCCTTCATTGTGGTTAATTTCCTTTGTCTCGTGGTTCAATATATACTGGAAAATTGAATGTTGTGCACCCATTTCATAGTGAAATAGTTTGAAATCATAGATCTGAGATCATCATGTCGTAGTGATCATGTGAAGATGGAATAGGTAGTGGACCAGATGGATTTGGGAAACCCAATTTGTGTTATTATATGCATGATGATCGTTAGATGTATGAGGTCATTTTTCAAGTGATTTTGGTGGCCAAAATCTAGTGATGGATAGTGGAATGATTCAACCAAAGTAGGTCCATTATTTATGTGATATTGAGGATGAAATATGAGGTGGTAGTGGATCGAGAGTATGTATGAGGAACAATAGGGGTTTCTAGAAATTTAGAAACAATGCGGCATATACTGTAGTGAAACACACCAAGTGGGGACTTTTCAATAGTACCATCTTTTCAGCATGTAGGAAAATATAACACATCGTGTGCCCCACGTCACACATCATGTGACCCTTATCCAAGTAGCTTAGCATGTTCAAGGAGTATACACCTAGGAGGCTGGGTGGATTTGCACACTGTGTAGTCCATGCCACACGTCGTGCACACCCTAGTTGGAGGCTCATCATGTACAATGATTACATGATCCAAAATCATGTGATTCCTATATGTCATGTATGGAGATACACATACCATGTACTTGGAAACATACATAGGCACATGAAATATGGAATGTCGAGTGTCGAGATGGATCTGACACACCGTGTACCATTAGGACATGTCATGTATTGAGGAAAAGTACATGTCGTGGGAATTGAGAGACACAGGAAATACTAGTCTTAGTGAGACCCATCGAGTACCCATCAAGTACAAGTTCTGTACTCCTTTGAGGACTTGTTGGTTTCCTCATTATTCTAAGCTAAACATCGTTGTAAGATTGTGTGAGATACCTTGGAATGGTATGGGATGACTATGTTCTATTAGTCCATTACTATGAGGGTTCAGGGAAGTATCTCATTCTTGTCATAGAGGGTTACCCCTCTCCAGTTCCGGATGATCTGTGTTGTGAAGGAAATATCCCTTGTTTTGGAGTGAGTTGACTCAGACTTCTTCAACTACTGACTCAACAGCTTGGAGCATGTATCCCTCCAAGTTGACTAGAGAAATAATCATTTCTCTTCATTTTTTTTGTATATTTGGTTATTTCAGTTGTAATAAACAATATATAAATAGTTTTAAATCCCCTATCTAGGATGTTATTCCAGTAGTGTCTGGTGTCTAAGTGAATCTTGGGTTTTGACCCCTATTTATCTATCAAGATTTGTTTTTTTATGAGTTTTAGTCTGATCGAGTTTGTATCTCATATGAACCCATCATATTTTATAATGAAACATGATTTAAATATAGATATTACATCAACATTGAAGAATAATTATTACATAACAAAAAAAAACACTCCAAGACCATATAGGTTTAGTGTCTTTATAAACAGGGAAACATAAACAAATGGTTCACAAAGAATCCACATTGTATCTCTCTTATTTCATCATAACTACAATACATTTTTACATATCTTACTTATTACAATCCTTCATGACCTGGGTAAAAGAAACATATGAAAGGGTGAGCTCAAATTCTCAGTAAGGGTAAATAAGGTAAATATCAATCATAAACATAACATTTGAAACTACTATCCTTCATATAAAAGATCATAATATCATGTCATGGGATAAATCATAAATGTAAAATTTAATCCAAATAGTCATAAAATATGATAGGAAATTTAATGGAATATACACATAATCATAGAAAATAATTTCATATTAGTCAAGACTCATTGGAAACACCATCATAGCAGACCAAGTCCATTACTAAACTGAGTTCACTCCTCATTCCAGCCCTATATTATAGAACTGGAATTACATTCCGTTCAAGTCATGTATATCTCATGATATATTAATATTTACCCAATTAATTGGAGTGAGATATAGCTCCCACCCATATCATAATGAAACCATTCTTTTTTTGTGCCAAAAAAACATAGAAACATTGATCATAGCATAACCAATGAAATAAAATAGGTTTCTTAAATATAATTACATCATAATTGATATGAAACAAACGGATTTACTAAACAACATTCCATCATAAACACAAAAATTTCATATTAATAACAGGTATAGAAATATAACCCTATTTAAATAATTTCATCTTAGATGTAAAATAATTTTGAGAAAACACTTCAAATTAATTCTTTAGGACAATATCATTTCTTCATCAGAAATTTGATCCTTCCTCAAAATGAAAGACAATTTTAGAAGAAATAATTTTCTGTGAAAATAATAGTGTAAAAATATATGGGAATATTCAAATAAATAATTCATTTTAAAATCATAAAAGTTTGTTCACGTCATACAAGTTAAAAACATTCTCCTCGTTATTTTGCCAAAAAATTCAAAAAGTAACTCACTAGCTGCTTTATGTTCTTATGCCTGTTTTTTTGGGATATGTTCTTATTCATATTTTTAGGTTATATTTATGTCATTTAAATCATGGTATTATTATAATATATATCATATTTATATATTCAATTCATTTATATAATCACTCTTTAATAAATATTATGTAGGACAAATTACATCGCATTGTGGAGACGATAAGTTGCACGTATGCACGAGAGATGATATTGTTACCATAATTATTGAATGGTCTTAATGTGGATGGTGTATAGTATCTCAGAATAAAATTAATTTTATATCAATCATATATATTTTTATTAATTCCATCATTATACCCATCCATGTAATGTGATTGTGAAAAATGGATTACACCACGGCCTGGAGACGGTAAGTCGTGCGTACGCACGTGTGGTGATTTCATTTTTCATAGGATGGGTTGAAGGTGGACTATGGTTTTTTTATATTTATAATAATATTTAATTATATGAGTGATACTGATGTTATTACTTCATAATTAAAAAACTAATGTAGAGGAAGTTGAAGAAGAAATAATTGTGTAAAATTTAGTAGATGATGTTACCTATTCTTCGATGTGCCTCCTCTAAATGTCCTCTTAGAGCTCTAGAGTTGATATTTGAAGATGAAAAGAACCTATAAAATGAAAATAAAGAATTTTATAAGGAAACGGGGTAGGGTATGTCCGATATTGAAGTCTCAAAATGAAGTGAACAGGTGAGGGAGGAGGTTCTATTTTATAATTGAGGTGAGGGGAACTATTGGAAACCCCATAAATAATAATTTATAATAGAATAAAAACATACCCAAAAACATTTAAAATTTCTTAATATCAAAGATTATAAGAAGTAGTGTTGCGATATCATCAATTAGGTAACTTTGGACAAGTTATTTTGTCAATTTAAACCACATATTTTTAATTCACACTTAGTTATTCTATTTAATTTTTATTGTCGTAATAACATTCTAAATATTGAATGGTTATAAATATTTGCTTATATGGTGTCAATTTACTATAAATATATATTTTATGAAATTTTAAATCTTATATTTGACACATTTTTATTTTTAAATATTTTTATGATTTTTATATAATTTAATAAAATGTTATTTTCATAAAATATCAATAGTGTAAATTTTCACACTATTCATTTATTTGACATTAAAAAAATTTATAGAGGAGATAAATTCTAAAAAAATGTTAAATAAACTCCTAACATGTCATTGTAGCCTATAAAATATGTGTAACACATTAATTAGTTCATATGATATTTATTTTAATATTTTTAAAACCATTTATTTGATGTTTCTATTAATAAAAAAATTTACATCACTACTGTGTCATCATTAATAGTAATTATATAATATATAAAAATTATAAATAAATTCTAATGATATAGGTAATTATTTTATATTTCCAAATATTATATAGAGTTGATATTATCTAGTAGGAATTCATATATTTAAATTAATATACGTATATAAAATTAGATTGTGACATTTTTTAATATTCCTTAGTTTTTATTAAATTCAAGTCATATTCATAGGTATGTGGCCGAAAAGTGATTCCATTTAGAAAAATATATGATAAGGCTCAAATTTATATGTCCAATTGAATTTTTACAGTTGTTATGGTAGTTTTATAATATTATTTTTAACCACTAACCATGGTAATAAAAATAATTACCAAAGTCACTATTCATAATTCCCAAAAATAAACGTAGCCTATTAACAAAATTTGAACCGACTGATTCCAAATATGGAATCCATTTTAAAAAATTCAAAACACAGAAGTTTCAGTAATTAATTTAAAATTAATCATGTTGTTGGAATGAGAAAACATGTTTTAAAAATTAAAACATTGAAAAAGTTTGAAATGTTTTTACCTATGAATTCAATGTGATATTAATTATAATGACATGAATTATATTTAATGATAAAAATATATTCTATTTATACTTTGAAAACATTCAATATTATAAACTAATCATATATATTATCTAGATGAAAAAAAATTAATTAAAATTTAGCTTATTTTTACTATTGATCAAATCATGAATGTAATCAAAAAAATATCATAAATTTATCCCATGTAAAGTTTTATATCCCTATTCAAAATAAATTGTTCATTTTTTTCATTTAAAAATTATTATTGTGTCAAAATATTTATTTAATATGGCTTCTCTATTCAAAGGTGTAAAATTAACCTTTTGAAAAATTGTTTCTTATACATTAAAGAGGGATTAATTCATACACTATGACTAAAATATCCCTTGGATGAATATCAGAAAATATTTTAGTAAGTGTATAACACATATATATATCATTAATTTCATTACTAAAATTATTTCACTAAGAAAAAATATATAATTGATTTATATTTATCATAAATAATTTATATTCAATGAATTCATAATGCATTTTCATAAGATAGTTATAATTATTACTGCTAACCTACCAGAAATGATATAACTATAATTTTAAAATAAGGGAATCTCATAGTTTGTTTAAACTCTCTATTGCGTGCAATGAAATATATTGAAGAATAATAATTATTTAAAGAAATTATTTCATAAAAACATTCGGGAGTTACATTATACCTCTGTTAAATAGAATTTATCTCTTGAAATTCATCATATGGAAACAAATTAATGAGGATTACTCTCCCTCATAATATCCTCAATTTCCCATGTAGCTTCTTCAAATTGGTGGTTCCTCAATAAAACATTAACCAATCAAGTGGTCTTGTTTCATACAACTTTTTCGCTACATTCTAGAATCTCTATCAGTTGTTCTTCATAAGAAATATCTTGCTCCAATGGTATGAATTTTGAGCTTAGTAAATGTGAAGGATCAGGTTTGTGCTTTCCCAAGAGATATACATGGAACACATCAAGAACATGAGATAGATTCATTGGAAGTTCCAATCAGTAAGCTATCTTCCCAATAGGATCCAGAATTTCAAAAGGATCGATATTCCTTGGGATAACATTTTCCTTCTTTCCAAATATCATTACTCTCTTCCAGAGATATATTTTTAAGAACACCTTATCACCCACTTCCAACTCTAGGTCTTTTCTTTAGTAGTTAGCATAACTTCTTTGTCAACTCTAAGATACTCTTATGTGTTGTTGAATAGATCTGGCATTTTCTTCCATTTCATCAACATGATTAGGTCCTAATAGATTTCTTTCCCCAACTTCATCCCTGCAAGTGGGAGTTCTGCACTTCTGTAAATAGAGGTCTTCATAAGGAGCCGTATGAATATAAGAGTGAAATATATTATTGTTAGAAATTTACACCAATGTTTGGTGTTGATCCCAACCACCTTTGAAATCCATAGAGAATTCTCTCAACAAGCCTTCGAGAGTTTGAATTTTCCACTCAGACCGATCTTATTTCAATGGATGATAAGAAATGTTGAAACTTAACTTTGTATCTAGAAAATGATGAAAACTTTGACAAAAAATCATGGGAAACCTCAGATCCCAATCAGATATAATATAAATTGGTACTCCATGAAATCTTACCACTTCCTTCACATATATCCTGGAAATATTATCAAGATATAAATCCTCTCTAATAGAAATGATGTGTGTGGACTTTGTAAGGTGATGAACTATAACCCAAATAGCATTATTCCCTTTGTATGTGTTTTGAATTCCAATGAAAATGTCTATAGTGATGTTTTCCCATTTACATCATGGTATGGGTAATAGTTGTAACATCCCCTTAGACTTCTATATCTCATCCTTAACTTGCTGACAAACCAAGTATCGAGTAACATTTCTGGCAATATCTCTTTTCATGACATCCCACCATAAGTACTCATTTAGGTCCCTATACATCTTTGTGCTTCTAGGTTTAATAGAGAATGAATAACTATGAACCGCATATAATATATCCTTTTTTAATTCCGGTATGGGAGCAATAAAAACCCGGTTCCTAAAGATTATTATTTCATCACAATCAAGGTTGGATTCAGGAACATTTCTCACCTTTTTTGTAACTCTAAATCTTCCTTTTGTGCCTCTTTAATATTTACTTGTATAGATGGTCGAACATTCATTTGAGAAACATAATATTTTACCCATTCCAATAAAATTTCGGGATCCACAATTTTAAAATCCCTAAATATTGGATCTTTCATGATCCCCAGCATAGATAAGATAGTGTGGTCTTTTCGACTCAAAGCATCTTCCACCTTGTTCATTTTCCTAGGGTGGTAATGTATTGAGAATTCATAATATTTAAGAAACTCAAACCATCCTCTTTGGTTTATATTCATCTCCTTTTGTGTGAAAATATAATTTAAACTTTTATGATCAGTATAAATATCACACCATCCACCATAAAGATATTTCCTCCATATCTTTAATGAAAAATTTACCACAGCTAACTCCAAATCATGAGTTGGGTAACTATTCTCATGAATTTTCAACTGTATTGATGCATAAGCTATCACCATATCATTTTTCATGACAAAAAATCACATCCCCTTCTTGGATGCATCAATGTATATCACAAACATTTCTCCACTACAAGGTAGTGGGATCATAGGTGTACTGGATAACCTTCTTTTTATCTCTTTGAAATTCTCTTCACATTCCGCCATCCAAAAAAACGTTACCCCTTTTCGAGTCAACATGGTTAGTGGATTAGATAATCATGAAAAAAAATTAAAAAATTGGTGATAATATCTATCCAAACAAGAAAAATTCAGATCTCAATTATCATTGTTGGTATCTACCATCTTTCAAAAACCTATGTTTTTTCTAGATCCATAGATATCAACTCTCTTGAGATAATGTGACACAAAAATGAAATTTTCTAAAGTCAAAATTCACATTAGTAAATTTGAAAAAAATATTATCCTTTCTCAAGGTCTTCAGTAAAAGTATCTTGTGAACTTCATGTTCATTATTTCTCATTGAAAGGACAAGAATATCGTCTATAAATACTACCACAAACTGATCAGGATAGTCATAAAAGACTCTATTCACTAGATCCATGAAGATAGTGGGGGAATTAGTAAGTCCAAAAGCAATCACTGTAAATTAATAGTTTCCATACCTTGTGTGGAATGCCTTCTTTAGAATATCCTCATTTTTCCCTTAATTGATGATATCATGAATGAAGATCAATCTTGGAAATGTATTGAGATCTGCGTATTTGGTCAAATAATAATCAATGTGGGGAAGATGATATTTTTTCTTGATAGTGATCTTGTTAAGTTCTCAATAATCAATGAATAGTCTCATTGATCCTTCTTTCTTCTTAAAAATAGAACTTTTTTCCCCAAATGTGATGCATAAGGGTATGTGAATCCCTTATAATGGTTCTCTGGAAGTTTCTTCTTCAATTACTATAACTCAATTAGGTCCATTCTATGCAGTGTCTTTGAAATAGTCATAGCACCCAGTATAAGTTCTACTGGAAACTCAACTTCACTATTTGGTGGAATACCTAGAAACTCTTTTGTAAAGAAATCATCAAACTCTTGTACAATGGGACTATGCTTAAATTTTAGTTTCTCCCTAACCATTTGAGATAAATAACCTTTACTTATTGGAATCAATACCCATAATATGGAAGAAATTTCTACTGGAATGTTATATTCATTCTTTCATCAATAGATGAACATAGATTAATCTATAATATGAAATGTGACTTCCCTTCCTTGTAAATTGATATAATCTCTATATAGAGAAAGTCAATACATGCCAAGAATCACATAAAATTACACAATATAATGGATCATAAGATTTTCTAGAATAAATTTCCCACAAAATTCAACGAGAGAAGAATTATAAACTTTTGATGTGACTATTCTCCTATTAAGAGTTTTCATAACTACCTCAACATCTAATTGATAAGGTAACATGGAGATACCCTTTTAAATTATTCAAAAATAAAATAGTGGGTGGATCTTGAATCAAATAAAACATTTTATACTTTAGAGTGGATAGTAATTGTGCGTTTCACCACTTCATTATCGTACTACACGTCACCGATAGTGATTGCATGTGACATTCCTTTGTCTTTGGCCTTAGAAGTTTGTTGATGACGATCATCATAAATAACCCCTTTATTATGGAATTGATTGGAATAATTATCCATTTCCTTTCACTTATAGCATTGAAGTGTAGGAGGTGAATTCTATGTAGACTTTTCTTTTTTCGCATCACTAGACTTATTTTCCTATCACTTCATCTTTCAACTTCCTGATAACCTTTTTTCCACACTCAAAACATTTCCTAGTACCATTAAGACAATTCCCTCCACTTTTATTTCCAAACATTGAGTATAATGGAAAACTTATATTCTTTTTAGTGTGGTCTTTATTCTTTCCTTTGAATTCATGTTTTTTCTTCTTATAAAACCCATATGACTGATGGGTTACACTAATCTCCATCTCAACCTTGAGAGAACATAGAACAATTTCATCACAGCTATTGACGTTTATTATGTCTAATTCCCTTTGAAGACCTGGTTTTAAACCACTAAAGAATCGATCAATTTTACTCTCAGGTTGGATAAAAATTCCATAAGTATACCTTGAAAGACTTGTAAGATTTTCATCGTAGGTACCAATGGATTCATCATCCTTTTTTTTAAGTTAATGGGTCTTCATATCCATCTTTGGTTGAAGAATATAAGGAAAGTACTTCTTGAAAAATAAGTTCTTGATCTCATTCAATTCCATATACTCAATTTCACCACTTTGCCTCGTGTTATTGATAAGATTCCACCATTGATCAGCTTCACCTTCCAAATGATAAACTGCTAAGATTAATTTCTCATGTTCATAACATTGTATAACTGAAAATATCTTTTTAGTGGTACTGATCCATTTTTTAGCCACTAATGGGTCAGAAGACCCACTATATTAAGGTGGACGTTGTCTCATGAAGGACTCAAAATAATGTTTCTCCCTCCTTTGCACATTTGGATGTCCTGTATGATTCATAGCTTGAGAAAGTTGTGTGAGCATGGCTACAAGATTTTTTATTCTATCTCCTATAAAATTTGTTTACTCAAGGGTATAATAATTTCATTTCCTATCGCATTCAGTATTAATGTGTTTCATTCGGTTTCCAACCATTAACTAAAACCAAGAAGCATAGTGTGAAAAACACTAATCATGATAGAAAAATGACATAATCAAGAATATAATTTTAGTTTTGGACACTTGGGTTTTTTCCTAGGTTATTTCTGAATATCTCTAAAGCACTATTATATGATTGTAACTTGTACTTAGACATATCCTTAGGGTCCTTACTAAGGTTCTATAATCCTAGTATCTAATGGTTAACTATAAATTTCTCTGATGCAAACTATAATGTCCCATACATTAAATATAGATATTTCTTCAACATTGAAGAATATTTATTACATAACATAACAAAACCACCCTAGGACTGTATAGGTTTAGTGTCTTTAGAAAATGGAAACATAAACAACTGGTTCATAAAACATCCACATTGTCTCCTGCTTATTTCTTCATAACTAGACTCCCTTTTGACATATCTTACTTATTACCATTCTTCATAACCTGTGGAAAAGAATCATATTAAAGGGTGAGCTCAAATTCTCAGTAAGGGTAAACAAGGTAAATATCAGTCATAAATAAAACATTTGAAAATCTTATCCTACATATAAAAGATCATAATATCATATACTGGGATAAATCATAAAAGTGAAATGTAATCATAATAGTAAAAACATAATATAAGAAATTTCATGGCATACACACATAAGAATATAAAACCATTTCATATTACTCAAATCTCATTTCTGAGAAAATCATAATTGAAAAAATCTATTACTGAACTAAGTTCACTGCTCGTTCTAGACCTGTATTATGACACCTTATTTACTTTTCATTCCAATCATGTCTATCGCATGAGATATAAATCTTTACCCAATGAATTGGAAGGAGATATAGGTCCCACCCATCTCATAATGAAACCATTCTTATGTAGGCCACAAAAAACATAAAAACATTCACCATAGCATAACCCATTATGTAAAATTGGTTTCTTAAACATCATTACATCATAATTGATATTAAAAAAAATGGATTTACTAAATAAAATTGTAGCATAAACACAAGAAAATCACATTAATAACAGGTATATAAATATAACCCTATTTAAAGAGGGGCATCTTATATGGAAAGTATTTTTGAGAAAACACTTGAAATTAATTCCTGAGGAAAATATAATTCCTTATTCAAAATGCCACACAATTATAGAAGATATAATTTTATGTGAAAATAACTTTGTAATCATATAGGGGAATCTTCAAGAAAATAAGGCATTATGAAATAATAAATATTTTTTCATATTGTACAAGTTAAAAAAATATTCTTCTCATACATTTTCTAGAAAAGTCAAAAAGTACCTCATACTGAAAATGGAAAAATATTCCATTCACAAAATTTATTAAAAATTTAACAATGGGTAAAATTGAATTTTAAAAATAATAGAAGGATATAAAGAATATTTTTAAGTACATATTTAGAAACAAGTATGTGGGTTATGATAATAACCCAGTAAACAATAACGAATAAACTATCTTGGATAAAATTGAGATTTTAAAGGTTATTCCTTACCTTAGGTCTGATATGATTATTATATATCTGAATCTCTTGTATAATGATTTAAATAATGTTACTGATTTATTCCAGAATCATAATAATTTTTATGATAACATTTATGATCATATTTTCTTCATTTGGTTAGTAACATTTCATTGTTACTCATTATTTGGGTATTAACTACATTATTTTCTTCTGAAAGTTTTGTCAGATAAGTCCTTATTCTGATTTATAGTTTATGGTTATATCATTTAACTCATGATATTAGTATAATATATATCATATTTATTCATTCAATACATTTATATAATAATTTTTCAATTAATATTATGTATAATGAATCACATCACACCGTGGAGATGGTAAAGTGTACGTACACATGAGCGACGATATCATTCCCTTAATTATTTAATGGTATTTAATTGGATGGAGTATAATGTCTCATAATAAAAATAACTTTATGTCAATCATATATATATATATATATTAATTCCATCATTATACCCATCAATTAAAGATTATGGGGAAACATATTACACCACAGCGTGAAGACACTAAGCCATTTGTACGCACATGTGGTGATTTCATTTTACATATGATGGGTAGAAGGTGGACTATGGTTGCTTTGTAATTATAATAACATATTTGTTTATCAATGATACTGATGTTATTTATTAATAATTTGATAACTTATAAAGATAAATTAGAAAAATAAATAAGTTTGAAAGAATCGGTAAAGGATATTACCTCTTCATCGATGTGCCTCCCCTAAATCTCTTATTAGAGCTCTAGAGTTGGTCTTTGAAGATGACTAGAACCACAAGAATGATAATAGGGAAGTTTATAAGGTAAAATTTCAGGGTATGGTCGATCTTGAAGAATCAAAATGAAGTGAATTGGTGAGGGAGGAGGTTCCCTTTTATAATTGAGGCGAGGGGCACTTTTGAAAACTCTATAAATAACAATTTATAATACAATAAAATCCTACACAAAAACCTCCAAAATGTACAAATTAAAAATATGACATGATATAGGGTTTTAATATCATCAACCCATAAATTTTGGACCAGTTATTTTCTCCATTAAAACCATATCTTTTTAATTGACACTTAGTTATTCTATTTAATTTTAATTAACGTAATAACATTTTAAATATTTAATTGTTATAAATATTTACTTATATAGGGTTAATTGATCAGAAATGGATATTTTATGACATTTTAGATATTATAATTATAACTTTGTAATTTTTAAATATTTTTATTATTTTTAAATAATTTAATAAAATTTTATTTTCATAAAATATCAATAGTGTCAATTTTGACACTATTAATATATTTGAATTAAAAAAATACAAACAAGTGAAAAATTCGAAAAAAATTAATACACTCCTAAAATTCCATTTTCACCTATAATATTCATGTATTACATTAATTAGTTCATATTATATTTATTTTAAAAAAATTAAAAAAATTACTTGATATTTATATTAATAATATAATGATTACATCACTATTGTGTCATCATTAATGGTAATTATTTAATCTCATATATTATAAATAAATTCTTAAGATGATGGTAATTTGATTATATTTCCAAAAACTACATATAGTCAATATTTTCTCCGAGTTAACTATATATTAAAATTTATATCCTTATATAATATTCGATTGTGACATTATGTCACATTCATTAGTTTTTATTACATTCATGTCATATTCATAGGTATGTGGACATAAAGTGATTCCATTTTGAACAACATATGATAAGGGTCTAATTTGATCTTCCAATAGTATTTTTATATGTGTTAACATTGTTTTATAGTATTATTGTTACCCTTAATTACATGATTTACCCTTAACCATGGAAATAAAAATAATTACCAAAGTTACTATTAATAATGCCCAAAAATAAAAGTAACCTGTTAATATAATTTGGACGTATTGATTCCAAATACGGAATCCATTTTAAAAAATTAAAAATATAGAATTTTCAGTATTTAATTTAAAATAAACCCCATTGTTGAAATGAGAAAACGATTTTTTGAGATAAAACATTGCAAAAGATTGAAATGTTTTACCTATTAATTCAATGTAAAATTAATGACAATGAAATAAATTATATTGAATGATAAGAATTTATTATATTTGTAATTTAAATATATTATATATTATAAATTAACCATATAAATTATCTCGATGAAAAAAGTTGTTTTTAATTAAAATTTAACATATTTTTACTATTAATCAAAACATGAAAGATATCAGAAAAATATCAAAAATTTATCCAAAGTAAATTTTTATATACCTATTCAAAATAACAAGTTTATATTATTATATAAAATTTATTAATCTGTCAAAATCATAATTTAAAATTGTTTCTCCATTAAAAGGTGTAAAATTAACCTTTTAAAAAATTGGTTTTTATACATGAAAGAGGGTTTTATTCATACACTATGACTAAAATATCTATTGGATGAATATCAGATAATATTTTATTAAGTGTATAACACATATATATCTCCTTAATTTCATTACCAATAGTTATTCACTCAATAATACAAATATCTAATTGATTTATATTTTTCATAAATAATTGATACCTAATGAATTCATAATGGATTTTCATAAGTTAGTTATAATTATCCCTGTTAACCAAAGTGATATGATATAATGGTAATTTTATAATATGGGAATCTCATTGTTTTCTTAAACTCGTGATTTAATGAAAAGAAAGCTACTGAAGAATAAAATTTATTTAAATAAAATATTTCATAAAAACATCAGGTCACTACATATTTCCCCTACATCTAGACCTGGTGAGTGTGACCTCTAGGATGAGTGTAATTAGTGGAAGTATATCTCATAGAGTGTTTTCTTCCAGTCGATTGTTATGTAGAACCTTAAAGTAGGAATTCTTTGATGGCTTTACAGTTGTGATCTTACATTGACATTCTATGTCTACAACGAGTATATATGTATGTTTTATTTTATATATTTCCTTATGATTTAAATATCATGTGATGATCTGGATACTCTTGATTCATCTTGATTGGTTATTTCAGTGTGACCTACTGGGTATTTTCATAATCACACTAGTCCAGGATCTATATGTATGGGGTGTGTCTTATGCAGATGGAAGTAATTTTTTCAAAGACCCTAGTGGATTAGGATCAAGTGGATATACTTTGGGATAGATATACCGAGGTGTATACCAGTGTTGTATTTGACAGTAGTCTCCTCCTTCTGAGCAGGCCAAACTTTACTATCCAGTTTGTATTGGGCGTGTATTTTTATTCTTTTTATTCTTTCTAGTAGTTTTTTTTCATATTCTGGTTGTGATATTATAGATGTATGCACCTATATTTTTAGTTTATTTTACAATTTATCATTGTTTTGTCTTATATGTGTGTATTTTTTACATATAATTAAGGATAATGCCTCTCATGTGTGTGATATTCCTTCTTGAAAATAGTCTCTATCCCCTGGCCTAATGGCATGGGCTTGGGGAAGTTGGGTCTTGGGACTCATTGGGTCGGGTCATTACAATTCTTTTAAGAGTCCATATCAAATTGAATCCTCCATTTTTGGGAAGTATATTTTTTAGGGGGTGGTAGAGTTTTTTAAAAAGCTACTTCTCTATTTTGGATCACATTGGTTTTCCTACATCTCACCATGAATGATTCAATTATGAGGGAAATTTGATTAATGGAGTGAATGTAAAATCATTGACATTTGAACAGATAACGAAGATAAATTTATACATATTGAATAACATAGATTATTCTCATCCATATATATCATTTCATATTAATGTGTTAAGACCATGTTATCTAAATAATTAAAATATGTTTATTTTGAATGACCATAACCAGACTTTTTTCATGGTTTAAAGAGGTCATGCATGGTAGATGAGATGTATCAGAACCGTTGAGATGTTTAGTGGGTAGTCCAAGTACAAGTTTGATAACATGTACAAGGTATGACAGTAATAGATATATATTTTAAAAAAATGAGGATAATATATTTGTAGTTCAAAATAGTAGTGTGTTGGTTTTCATGGAAGAAATGCATATTTCTAGTGCCAAATAAAAAACCCAATCTCCATGTCAAGTGCATATTATTAATTAAATGAATAAATATGGTTGGTTGGTTACCATAAATTTCAAGTTCCTATGTTAAAATACAAATGGTTTATTAGTAAAAATAATTTTAGACATGATGAATTTAGTATTACACTAGATAGTATGAATAGATTGGAATACACATTTGATCATATTATCATGGAAACACTAAAAAAAATACATGTGTTCTTCATCCATTCAAAATTCATTGTTATATCTTTTTACAAGGAAAAAATAGTTTTTTGTGGTGAAAAACATAACAAAGATGCTGATTTATGTTACATACCTACTTCCATAGAAATATTAACAGAGAATATTGATTATCATTTTGTGAACATGTTTTAGGCATTGGAATTAGCATCAAGAAACATCTATCTACTTCAGTCGTAAATAATTATAAAATATCACATATATGTGTCCTTTGTACAGAAGTATATAAAACATTAATCCTAATAGAATACAATTGTGGAATCATTATATTCTTCTAGATCATGTAATTATAACCATCTAATTGGATTAGTACTTTTGTATTCATTGTATTCCCCATAATAATTAATTTTAGATGATATATCCAATTCTCAAAACCTTTCTTAGGTACCACTTGTTTCATGCACACCCAAAAACCCCATAAGAGGTGGATGAAGTCAATTATGGTGTTATAATATTCTTTTACTTCATTTGATATTTTTCTCACGTGAGATATATCAATGTGATCCATTGAATTTTAAAACCCACAAACAAACATACACACACAAACTAGTTGGAAAAAGTAAATACAGAGACACGTTTATTTTACATGGTTTCCCACCAAGTGATTATCCAAAGAGAATTCAGTAATATTGCATTGATGTAGTAGGAGGTAACACTATCCATTATACGTGTTATAAAATTATAGAAGGATTCACTATCAATCCTAGGATGCCTCCCACGTGTGTGATATGCCTTCTTGGATGTTGTCTCCATCCTCTGGCCTAATGGTGTGGCCTTTGGAAGTTGTGTATTTGGACTCATTGGGTCCGTTCATAACAATTATTTTAAGATTCCATATCAAAATAAATCCTCCATTGTTGGGATGTATATTTTTTATGAGATAGTAGTGTTTTTTAAAAGCCACTTCTCTATTTTGGAGCACATTGGTTTGCCTACATCTCACCATGAATGAGTCAGTTATGAGGGAAATGTGATTAATGGCTTGAAAATAAAATCATTGATAGTTGAACAGATAAAGAAGATAAATTAATACATATTGAATAACATAGATTATTATCATCCATATATAACATTTCATATTAATGTGTTAAGACCATGTTATATAAATAAGTAAAAGATGTCTATTTTGAATGACTATAACAAGCCTTTTTCATGGTTTAAAGAGGTCATTCATGGTAGATAATATGCATCAGAACCCTTGAAATTTTTAGTGGGAAGTCCAAGTATAAATTTTATAACATGTACAAGGTATGACATTAATGTCTATACATTTTAAACAAAACATCAGGATAATATATCAGTAGTTCAAAATAGTAGTGTGATGGTGTTCAGGGAAGAAATTCATTTTTCTAGTGCCAAATAAAAAACCCAATCTCCATGTCAAGTGCATATTATTATTTAAATGAATAAATATGGGTGGTTGGTTACCAGAAATTTCAAGTTCCTATGTGTAAATATAGATGGTTTATTGGTAATATTAATGCTAGACATGATAAATTCAGTATTACACTAGATAGTCTGAATATATTGGAATATTCATTTGATCCTATTATCATGTAAACAGAAAAAAATTCTTTATGTTATTTATCCAATAAATATTCACTGTTATATCATTTTACGAGGAAAAAATAGTTTTTTGGTGGTGAAAAACATAACAAAGATGCTGATTTATGTGACATACCTACTACCATACAATGATTAATATAGAATATTGATAACCATATTTTACACTTGTCTTGTAGATTACATGTATTTATTTCTTTTTTACTTGTAAAATTTTTTAAATTTTTTCTGATATATTACGTTTATTTTTTATTGAAAAAAACATTATAAATAATAAGTTCAATTTATTGTTTGAATTATTTTAGTTTTTTTAGTTTACCCTTACAAAACTTTTTTTACCCTTACATAATGTTATTATTAGAGATTTTATGGAAAATTAATAATTTTAATTTTAAATGTTTAAAAATAAAAAAAAATGTATAAATGACTATATTCAATGAATTTTATTTTTTTGTGTAAAAAATATTATTATACATTAGATCATTTTAACAATTAAAAAACCATTTTTGGAGTAACTCTACTCCATAATTGTAAATTTTATGATAGATTACCTATTGAACATGATATAGTGTTTTTTTAGTATTTTTTTGTTTTATTTGTGTCATTTTAAAAAAATTATTCGATTTTTTATATAACAGTTATATTTTTTTCATTTATTTATATAAATACATATCTTAATAATTTTTCTATAACTTAATTTCACTAATTTAAATAAAATTAAAAAATATGCTATTTTTTTAATTTTTATTTTGATAATTTTTTATTTATAAATTAATAGTATATTTAATTTTTTGATACTTATATTTTTGTTCTAATTTTTTTTCAATTATGATTTGAAGGATAATGTAAAATTAAACAACTGATTAACCATATGTTTTTGGGGAGGATCTTACACATACATCTAGGGAGGATCATGCACAAACTACTATTGAGAAGAATATTCATCCTTCTATAAAGGATATATCCACCTCCAAAGTGGATATAAGACTTTTAGGGATGGTGAATATGGTAGCACACATCTACCGAGAAAATTTTTGGGTCTAGAGTTGTCAAATAACATGAAGCTGAATTGAAATTTAAATATACCAACTTCCTTGAATTTAAATTAAGAGATAAATATTCCTAGGATAACTGTAGATACTACATAAAATTTGAGGTTTGATTTTTAATATAAAAGGTTCCCAATGAATTTTACTTCATTTGGTTGGTATTGAAAAAATATTTTTATAGCTTATATTAATTATTAGAATTTAGATTTTTTTTATATTAATAGTCATATTAAGGAAGTGTATATTTTTAATTTTCAGAAAATGAGGAGATTGTAGTAGGATGACCAATACAAAAATGTATACCGTCACACTTTATCTCATGGAGGGTATTCATTATTTGAATAAAAATGGTAGATAAAAACTTTCAAAAATGGAGACCTAAGTCTTCATACTCTATAGAGTATGACCCTCCCACTCCCTAGATGGACATAAAAATTAGATGAGGACCCAAATTATAAAAAATAGACAATATATTACAAAAGAGTGGAGGGTCGTATCTGAGAGGATTGTAAGAATTTATTTGATTTATTTACTATATTTCAGTAAAATCATGTTTTTATATTTTATGAATCACTATTTATTTTTTTCAAATATATTATATTGTAATCTGTTAAAGAGTAGATAATACATGGATCCTTAATATATTAGGGTAGGAAGGAAATTTTAGTTATTTCATTGGGAAATCCCAAACACTCGGGTCATGCATGAGGATACTCGACAGCCATATCAGTAAAAAAATGTTTGTCCACTATAAAGCTTCTTCAATATTGGATGTTTATAAAAAAATAGACAATTTAGAAGCTTATGTTCAGGATTTAGGTGATATTATGGAGTGAAGAATCAGATCGTTGTTATAGTAATTTGTTTTTATACATGAAAAGATTGTTTTAATTAGTTGATCCCACTCCTCACCTTGGCCAGTAGATCGTACTTATCCACCTCCTCCTTCTTATCTTACTACTACACCTCCTCCTCCATAACTTTACATATATTGTGAGTTATATTTTGAGAATCCTTGATATTATATTTTTTCATAACATATTATATATTATATTTGGGATATTTTCATCATCAATATATAGAGATAGAGAAACTTTATGTCACCTTATTTTTTTACAGATATATCAATAATAATACCATTTCCTACAGATGAGGTCCCTAAATTTCAAAAAAGTATCTAAAATTTCATAGTTTTTTCATGTAGACTTTCTTGAAAAATTACCATTGAGTTTTTTGTTTATCATATCTTTTATTTCAAAGGGGTGTTAATTTTATTTAACATTTTAAATTATATTTATTTATCAATTTTTTATAGGAATACATTAAAGGTAAATACATACTGTGTAGACAATAATAATGACAGGATGTTATAACTATATATAAAATTTCTTCAAGACTTGATAGAGTATCAATATATTCAAATTTGTTGTTATATTTTTCTGATATTTCTGTAGATTCTAAAATTTCTAGGAATTCAATGATTTTGAAACTTTTAAAGAAAATTAAAATGGTGCTCTTAATTAGAGATGATATTCTCATCAACAAAGTGGACAAATTTTACATGTAATTTGATTATCATATACATTTAATTTAATTTAATTTATTGAAAATTAATATTTATATATTTTTGTACTAGTTATATTTATTTAAAAAATCAATTTGATAGTACATTAATATATAGATTTATAAAGAAAAAATTTATTTCACATATAGGAAGGATAATGAGTAATACATAAAGAACAATTTATATTAAATAACTATTTAAAAATAACATAATTCAATATCAAATGCTTCCTTATCTTCAAAGTTATGGAACAAATATTTCATAAATTGTTATATATATTAAATAAAAAACCACTAAATTTATATTTTTTTTGTATATTAGTGGTCATTAGAAGGTGTTTTTTTACCAGGGATAACACACTTTAATGGTTATGATCTATTGATGGTGGAATGAAAGATAATTTTAAGTATGTTTTTAAAATGTAAGTTTAAATAATTGAATTCTTGTATATATTATAAATACATTTTAATTTATTTTGAACATATTTTTTTCTAGCAGATCTTGGGATTTATTTAAAGATACAATAAAAATCCAAATCACGAGGATCAAATATAGAAAATCAAAGTTTAATTATCATTTATAATAACTATATTTTGGATGTAGGTAATTAATTTTTTTTGAATTGAAAGTTTATTTATAAAGAAAAGTGTCAAATTCATAATTGATTAAAGGAATGTGGATACTATGTTCTGATATTTATGTTTTAATTAATTACAAAAGGGACACATAGAAAAATCCAGAAGGGTATATTTTGTTATAAAATTTTCCTTTTTTCAATCATTATACTTAGAATACATGGAAAAGGATTTATTTTTAATTTTTATCTTTTTTATTATTGTTGGCCTTATACATGAGAAAATATAATACACTTAAAAATATAATTGGTGGATTATTTAATTTTTTGATTGGTTTTTTTTATATATTATTTATATATATTATAAATTTAATATTTATTGATTTTCTGATTTTTTTTTTCTGGTTGTGATGAAAGGGTTTATTTAGTTTTTAGTCATCATTTATACTAATGGGATTATAAAAAATATGTAATTTTATTTTTATAAAATTATTTTCACATAATTATTTTATAACGGATGTGAAAATATTAAAAAGAATAATTTTCACATTATTTTTCTCAAAAATCAAGTGAAAATATATTTATAATGTTGGTTTTTATAAAAACACGACATTATAAATAAGTTTTCACCTCAATTTGTATATAACTGATGTGAAAACCCACCAAATATGTGCTTTAATGGGGGTTTTTATGAATATTTTTAGAGTATTTATTTTTTTGATTTATTTCAAAACCGATTTGATAATATATTTATAATATTTGTTTTTTAAACAAAGTGATGTAATAAATCATTTTTGTTGTTTTTTAAATAAACTCCATGAAATCCCACCTAAAATTTGTAACATTTATAAAGTCAGTTAATATGAACCTTTGGGAAAACATATTCACAATAACGTCTAAAATGGCATCTTGAGGTAACTAATGTTAAATTTCAAAACACAATGTGAAAACACCTTTTTCACTAGTGGTGTTTGAAATGTTTAGGTAATCTATATGGTTATCCAACATTGATCTAAAGTCATGTTTCACCAGCTTGGGGTGATGGTGGAGGATGTTCCACAAACTACTTTCATGATTATATATAAACAATATGAATTTCATGTGATGTTGTTATATTTGATGAATAATCTAGCTATGTTCATATCTCATATATATATATATATATATATGATATTTTATCCTTATCTTAACTCATTCATGGTCATATTTAATGATGAGATCCGATTATATTTCTTAACCCAAAAGGATCATGATAGATATCTAGATATTGTACTAGGTTCACTAAGAGAGCATTTGTTTTATTCCAATATCTTAAATTATCACAAATATATATGTATATATGGGAAGTATATTACTCAAGTATAGTTATATCTTAATATTCAATTTTAATAGACCCCAAGAAGTTTGATGTTTTTCTTTGTCAATAAATTACTAAAATCATTTTTGATATTTGAAGAATCATGAGATTAAAGGGTTATTACATAGGGTTAATTCAAGAATCGTCTTGATCAGAAGCACCTATAATGACCCTAAACAAGAAATTGGTGAATCTTTAATGAAGTGGCTATTATATAATTTATGTTCATAATATGAAGGGGAGATGGAACTCTGTTCTAATATTTACTATACCCAAAATGGGTAAAGAGTATATAATGTAGTGTGATGCATCTGGTATGAGGTTTAGTGGATTCTTAATCCTAGATGGTCAGTTTTCCACTTATGAGTCTAGATAGTTGAGTCTACATGAGTTTAACTATTTTAATCATATTCTGGAAATGTATGTCCTAGTCCACAAATTAAAATACTAGTGAAAATATATAATTGGTTAGAGATTTATGGTTAATATAAACCACATGATCCTTGGGTAGATATCCTCTCAGTGAGACCTAAATCATCATCATAATATATGGGTTGAGTTCTTATATTCTTTTGATTTTGAAATAATTTACATCTCCATAAATGGTAATGTAGGGGTAAAAGAAATGGGAATAAATACAAATATATAGGTGGTCTTCTAGAGAAGTGATGATTAGAATTTAATGTACCCCTTTTCCGAAACATATTTGGAGGTTAAGAAGTATCATGGGATGTCTGCACTAAATATTATGATGATTAACTTAACATTATTAGATTGGGTGACATATAGTTAAAAAACCTTCTTGGTGATCTATGAAAAAATGTATATTGGGTTGTATCTTTCATTCTAGGATTAGCGTTATGATAACGTACTTTACATTCATATTAGTGTTACGGACTTCATGACCATAAGTAAGGAGTTTATAAAAGACTCTCATGCCTCTAGATAGATTATAAACCTTGGGTTGACCAAGATATACCTTTATATCCAAAAATAAATTTTCATTAATCGGATAATGAGGGATATAATAGGAATTTTTTCATGGTTTATCACCTATCATTAGGTAAATATAAGGCATTGAAGGCCTGTTGGTATTTTATAGTTTCTTTTTATCCCTACATGGAAATGGAAATATGTCTCCATAGATTTTTTGATACAGCTTCCAAGGCCCCCTCAAGTCAGGGATATAGTGTAGGTCATCATTAAATGATTGACCACGTTTTCACACTTCTTAGTGATCAAAGAGACACATTTAGTTGGTGACTTTAGTAATCTATCTATGCAATGAATGGTACCACTCCAAGGAGTACCAATGAGTATCATATCAAATCTAGGTGTGATGTTTACTTCTATGGTTTAAAAGGGATCATAATGAGCACCAGCGTAATAACCTGAGATTTTAAAATAAGGACATTATATTCAAAATTGCGTACCAAACACAACATCCAGCGTAAACGAACCATGAAATATTATTATTTAAATATAACCATTATAACCTAATCATTAATCAGGTAGGTTTGAATATTAATAACAAATTTTTAGAAATATAAATAATGTTTCAAATGAATACAAATTTATTGAAATATTCTTTGTAAATGAGCACTCGATTTTTAGTGAAACAATTTTATTCTACAAAGATATATTTTCTTCAAAACACGGTTTTTATTTCTTTTTGTGAGTGAATAATATAATTAATTTTTCAAACTTTTATAAATTTTATTTGATAAAATAAATATCAGTTTTTTAATCATTATGTATGAATTATTCCATGGTGATATTTTGAATTTTTTCTGAAATGTTTTATTTTTTAATGAATAGTGAAAACAGTTTTTTATTGAAAACAATATTTTCTTTTCAATTATTATTATAGTAAAATTCTATTTTTGATTTTTTTTAAATATTATTAGTTTATTATTATTTATATTAATACAATTATGAATTTTTATATAAATTTTATACTTGAATTTAGTATAATAACATTTTATATTTAAAAAGGTCATTTTTTTAAAACCTGTTTCTCATGGTGTTTTTTGGATTGATTTTAAATTAAATTATTACAATTATTTATTTTTTATTTTTAAAATATATTCATTATTTATAATCATGATATCCAAATTTTTTAAATAGGTAAATTTTATTTTTATTCATTATGAATAGTAACCATAATAATACTTGTTACCATAGTAAAGTGTAAATCAGATAATTAAGGTTATAAATAATATGATAGTGACTAAGAAATGAATCTAAAACATAAATTTATTTTATTTTATGATTAAATTTCATATAAAATCATAAAATATTTTGTATACATCCTTTTTTCCATTTGGATGTGATAATGACCATTATAATATTTTATGTAAAAAAATTAAAAAAAATCACTCTCTTGTTTTTAATAATTATAATATTTTTTACCAAGGGATAAAAAATATATTTCTTGCTACAAATACTAATTTAAAAACTAATAATTTATCTTCATCATTTTAATTTATTTATTTTTATTTTTAGTGAATAATTAATTACCTTAAATTGTTACATAACGCAAACATTGTAATTTCTCAATTAATGGAAAAATAAAATAAATTGTATTAAAAATGTTAAAATTAGAATAATTTTAAATAATTAATTTGATTAAAAAAATTATAGATCAATATAAAATTTTAGGGTTGTATTAAAATATTTTATTTGAATTTAATTTTCTTCTTGATGTTATAAAAGTGAAAGTAAATGAATAGTTCTAAAATTGACATTATTGATATTTTATGAAAATAATATTTTATTAAGTGATATAAAATTCCTATAAATTATATATTAATACAAATTATTATTAAATGGTTTAAAATATCAACCATTTTCCTTTTAGGATAGCTATCATGACCCTCAGACAGTAAAAACCCATGTTTTCATGGTTAGTGTGAAAAGGGTTAATAGGGGTTAGAAGCAAAATATTAGGGTAGAAAAATAGTCAAAACATGTCCAAATTTAACTATACTATAATATTTCAACTAATTATCATATTATTATCTATTATTATAAATTTTTAATCATATAGACATTAAAATTAATTTATATTAATTTAATTATTAAGATATTTTAGAAGTTCACCTCACCTATCTTATAAATGGGAACCTTTTTTCATTTCATCGCACTCGAAGAACCATTTTTATGGAATCCCACCTTTTTACTACTTAACTTTTCATTACATTTTACAAATGGAGGATCTTCAAAGTCTAGTGTCTTAGAAATCAGGAACATAATACTTGAGAACAACAAAAAACATTCTTCTAATCAACTTGTAAGGCATTATCATGTGTTAATCCTATGTACAATTACTTCACCTCATAACCTTGAGACATACATCAATGTAGAGAGCGAGCAGAAGGCCCAATAAGGGTAAATAATGGAATCAGTTTACTAGTGATATCAATAAGAACTTGGATAAAAACATAATGACATGAGCAATGGAAGTATTGGAATATCATAATGAAAAGAACATGAATCATAACATGAATATGTGTCTACAATATTTCATTTAGACATTCATGAACATATCACCAAGGTTTATCCCCAAGGTGTCATAAAAATTAACAAGGTTATCCACTAAGGTATCGTGAAACTTGTCATCTCTAGAGATTAATTATTTACCCAATGCATTGGAGAGCTATCAGGGCGCACCCTTAATATGTCTTTATTTTCATGTGATCCACATAGATAATAATCAAAAATTTCATAAATAAACCATAGAGAATAAAAGAAATGGGTTTCATTTCAAAATCATGATGTTTTAAATAGTACTTAAAAATGAGATTGTTATGTCATTTATAACCCATGGAAATGGAGTGGGGGTTAAATGTATGTCAATTCCAGAATCAAATACATCATTTTTTTGATACTATGAACACTAATATAAACAAAATAAGTCAGGGTATTCACATAAATAATACAATATAATTTCTACATTGAAAGAGAAAGAAATTTTGAGATGAAATTTCTGCAGCATAACGACAATATAACATTGTTTTAGAAGATAATAAAAAGAAAGGGGAAAAGGTTCTCCCATAAATAAATGAATCATTTTACAATATAACTACAGAATAAAAATAAATATGATTATGGTGTGGACAATTTAATTACACACTACATGAAAAGAAAATTTCAAGGAAAGAGAAAGTGCGATTTATTTTACGAAAATTCGGCAGCCTAACGGCGTCACATAATAATTTAGAAAATAAATTGAGGAGAGAAGAAAGGGTCTCTCAACAATTAGACATAAAATGAAAATTAATGAGAACTTATAAGAACATAAACTCAATATAAAGAGATGGATACTAGAAGACACTACATAAAGGAAGCCATGACTTAAAAGAAGAGGGTGAAAGGATCCCTTACCTTGAAGAGTAACTTTGAAAGATTACTGTTCGGGACCTTGGGGGGCTTGAGGGAACCTTGGGAGGACTCATTGGGAGGTAAGAAGACCAGAACTTCGTTGAGGATGATTTTGGAATGAAATGAATGAGGTAAATGTCTTGGTATTTATAGAAAAGTGAGTGAATAAATTATTAATTTCCAAGGGACACCTCATCGGTGGTATTTGAAAAACCATGGGCTTTCCCATGGTATTTTCCCATGGTATTGGCCACATGGGACACCTTATATAATATCTCACTATTCATAAGTATACCTGAAATATTAAATCATTATTACATTGTTAATTATGTCATTAAACACCTGAAACTCAAAACTGCATTTTTACTACTCACCAATAATTCAACTATTTCAGAGAAGTCCAAAAAATTCACCCAAAACTAATATTGATGCTCTAAATTCAAAAATGAAGTTCATTTTGTGAAAATAATTTAATAAATATTTTTAATTTAATTTTTAATTAAAATCATTATTTATCCCAAAAATTCAACTTTAAAACTATCACTCATTTTGTAACACCTTAAAAAAGTAATCAAGGTCCCATAAAAATATTGTATACCCATAATACAATAAGGTATCTATCTATGATTAAATTTTTTGAAAATAAATTTCCATTTTAAATTATTAAATTAATTATAAAAATGTAAATAAAATATTTATGGCATACAAAAATACCAAAACTTAAACTATGATTGTTTTTTCACTTTCAAGATGTCTAAAATGTATTTATACATTCATGGGTGAAGTTACTATTTTTTCATCAATTTACTTTTCATTACTATTTATATGGGTATGTTACTATTTCTAATATACTATTCACTAGAATCCATGTTGATCCTATTAGACTCTAAATTTCTCACTGATAACAATTATAGAAGACCATTTTTTGAATATCATTTCACATTATTAATTATTTAATGAAAACAAAATTAATTTAAAATACCATTTTTTTCTTAAATTCATCAATAATACACATCCTATATTTATCTGGATATTTGAAATTCACAAACATTTCCATAAGAAGAAATAACAATTTTATTTATATAAAAGTATTACACAAAGTAGATATGGCCTCGTAAAATAGCCCCTTATAACATTAGTAAAGGATCTAAGTATAAGGTGTGCTATGGTGATAGAATCTTGGGGTGGCTCGGACAACATTTCCCAAGTAGTGATTTCTATCAGCTTGAACTTCTCCCTTAGGTGATTCCATTGAAGCTCTATATGTTCAAGTTCATCTTGGGCATGGTCCAAAGTATAGCCCAGTGGTGCTACCTCTTTCCCATGCTCCGATAGATGGGCTTCATATGGCTCAAGTCTACTGGATGAGGCCATTCAATCTTCTTTCTATATTAATTAACCAAGATAACTGTATTTATAAAAACACAACGTTAAGATTATAGTTTGCAACAGTCATATTGACCAACGGTCATATAACAGTCGAAACCTAATGGTCTCATTTCCATTATAACAACATCATTAATTAAAGGATATCATTTTGTTGATTATAAAATAAAATATCACACAAAATTAGGAAACAGATATAATTAAAAAGTGTGAGTCGTTACATTCTTCTCCCCTTAAGAAATTTCATCCCCAAAATTTTATAACGTACCCTCTTATAGGAAAAGGTGTGGGTACTTCGGTCTCATACACTCCTCTGGTTCCCACGTGGCTTCTTCAAATTTGTGGTTCCTCTACAAAACCATAACAACGTGGGTAATCATGTTGCGTAGAACCTTGTCTCTACGATCCAAGATCTCCACTGGTTGCTCCTCATAAGAGAGGTCATGTTCCAGTTGTACCACATCTGGACTTAGTACATGTGAAGGGTCAGGTATGTACTTCCCCAAGAGGGATACGTGGAAGACATCATGAACTTGTGCTAGATTTGGAGGAAGTGCAAGCTGATAGGCCACTTCTCCCACATGATCAAGGATTTCATAGGGGCCAATGTACCTAGGACTGAGCTTCCTTTTCTTATATTACCTAATTACTCTCTTCCAAGATGAAATCCGAAGAAAGACTTCATCACCAACATCAATCTCCAAGTTCCTTCGACGGTTATCATTATAACTCTTTTGCCGACTCCGAGCAGCCTTAATGTGTTGTTGGATGGCATGGACCTTTTCTATCATCTCTTGCACAAGATCAGGCCCAAGAAGATTTCTTTCACCAACTTCATCACAACAAGTATGATTTCTACATCGCTTCTCATATAGAGCTTCATAGGGTGACATTTTAATTCTTGAGTGGAAGTTTTTGTTGTCAGAGAACTCAACTAAAGAGAGATATTGATCCCATCCACCCTTAAATTCAATTGGGCACATTATCAGCTTGTCCCTGAGTGTTTTAATAGTTCATACAGATTTTCCATTATTTTGGGGGTGATAGGCGGTACTAAAATTCAATTTAGTGCTCAAATATTGTTGAATAATTCTCCAGAATTTGGATGTGAACCTTGGATTTCGATCAGATATGATAGAAAGTGGAACTCCATGCAGCCTTACCACTTCCTTCACATAAATCCTAGAAATTTTATGAAGAGAGAACTCTTCTCGAATGGAGATAAAATAGTAGTCTTGGTGAGAAGGTCCACAATAACCCATATCGCATTGTTTACTTTGGAAGTTCTCAGAAGACCAGTGACAAAGTCCATGGTTATATTGTCCCACGTCTATGCTGGTATAGGTAGTTTTTGTAATACTCCTTCAAGAATTTGTCACTCTACCTTCACTTTCTGACATACAGGGCACCTTGATGTGTAGTCAGCAATATCCCTTTTCATATTATCCCACCAAAAATAATCATGAAGGTCCCTATACTTTTTTTCTTCAAGGATGTATAGAGAAAGTAAATCTATGAGCTTCATCCATCAGAACATTCTTTATTTTCAGAAAAGATGGAACACATTGTCTTGTATGAAATTTCAGTACACCTTCTTGAACAGTATTGAACTCAAGAAGCTTCCCATCCTTCACAGCCTCAAACTTCTTCTATAACAAAGGATCTTCTTTCTGAGCTTTCTTGATCTTCTCTAGTAATGAAAATTGAGAAATCATTTGGTTTAGGGTTGATGATGTCCCTACCTTTATAATTCCCATGTCCAGTTTTACTAGTTCATTGATCAAATGATGTCTTTGAATTATCATAATGGAAAGAACAACAGGGTCTTTCCTGCTTAATGCATCGGAAACTTTGTTTTCTCTTCCAGGATGATAATGAATTGAACAATCATAGTCTTTAATTAGTTCCAACCATCTCTTTTGTCTCATGTTCAATTACTTTTGTGTGAAAATATACTTCAAACATTGATGGTCAGTGTATATATCACATTTATCCCCATAAATATAGTGCCTCCATATCTTCAGAGCAAAAATGACCACATCCTTCTCCAGATCATGTGTAGGATAGTTCTTCTCCTGAGTCATCAACTATCGAGATGCATAAGCAATGACCTGGTCATTTCTCATTAGGATGCACCCAAGACCTTTCAGAGATTCATCACTAAAAATAAGGAATCTTTATCTACCTGAGGGTAGAGTTAACACGGATGCAGTAACCAATCTCTTCTTCCACTCTTGGAAACTTTCCTCACACTCCTTTGTCCAGATGAACTTGACCCCTTTTCGAGTTAACTTGGTTAATGGATTAGAATGTTGTGAATTTTTTTTCACAAACCTCCTATAATATCCCTCTAATTCAAGGAAACTACGAATCTTCGTTATTGTTGTAGGATGAGGCCACTCCTCTACAACTTTTGTCTTTTCAGGGTCAACTGTGATTCCTTCATTATTAACAATGTGCCCCAAGAAATAAATGTGTCGTAACCATAATTCACATTTAATAAACTTTCCAAAAATTCTATCCTTCCGTAGAGTTTGAAAAATAACCCTTAGATGATTTTCATGCTCCTCACAACTTTTGGAATATATCAGAATATCATCAATAAAAACTACCACAATGTTATCCAGGTAGTCTTTGAAGACTCTATTCATCAAATCCCTAAAAATAGTATGTACATTAGTTAGTCCAAAGGGCATAACAACAAACTCATAATGCCCATATCTTGATCGGAAGGCAGTTTCCAGAATATCTTCTTTCTTCACCCTCAATTGATGATAACCAGATCGAATATCAATCTAATAAAATAATTGAGCCCCGCGAAGTTGGTCAAATAAGTCATCAATTCTTGGAATATGGTGTTCGTTCTGTACTGTGATCTCGTTTAGTTCTCTATAATTAATGCATGTCCGCATCAATCCATCCTTCTTCTTCACAAAGAGAACAGGTTCTTCCCAAGGAGACACACTCGGTCGGATAAACCCCTTCTCCAAAATATCATGGAGTTGTTTCTTTAATTCCTCCGTCTCCACATTTTCCATCCTATACGAGGACTTTGATAATAGATGAGATCCAGGTATGAGTTAAATGGATAACTCTACCTCTCTTTCGTGGGGAGGTCTAAGAAACTCCTAAGGAAATACGCCAATGTAATCCTGGATGATGGGAACATTTTCTATCCTTAAACTCTCATTTACTTCTTCTTCATCACCGGTCAATTCCACAAAGAAGGATATATGAGGTTATTCTAGACAAAGATCAGGTTGATATAACTCTCCTTGTAAGATAACTATATGTTTTCCATTCAAGACTACTGAGATTTCCTTACTTCTGCATTTGATATTAGAATTATACTTTGAGAGATAGTCCATCCCTAGTATAATGTCGAATTCCAGCATGGGAATTAATACTAGATTTTAGATCATATTGTACTCACCAAATTAAATACTATACCTTCTAAACAGTAATGATTCTTGGATAATCCCACCAGGAGTCTTGACTGATAACTCTACTTCTAGAAAATCGGGAGTTGATTCTATATTCTTTGCAAACATTGAGGAAATAAAGGAATGTGTAGAACAAGAATCAAACAATGTACATGCTAGCTTTGAGAGAACAACAAGAGTACCTTCTACCACATCATTTGGAGCTTCAATATTAGCTGTCATGATAGAAAAAGCACGACCTTTCTTCCTTGTCCTTTATTGAGGATGATGGTGGTTCCCCTCCACTGCCCTCGAATTTGGGTAGTGATTGGCAAAGTTCCCAAGTTGTCCTCACTTAAAGAACTGGACATCGAGTAGGGCATGCACCATCTTCCCCTGGTCATTAGTGTTTGGAAGTTGAGGTTTCACATCCCTATGAAAATTCCTTGCAATATGGCCATCTCTTCAATACATGTAGCATTTCCCGCTCCCAAGCAGGTAGTTCCCTAAATGCTTCTTCCCACATTTATTACACGTGGGATGTTTCACTTGCCTGCCTCCTCTTCCTTGATCAAAGCTCCTCGCTAATCTTGGTTACATTGATCTCATTTTTTTGTTGGATTTATGAGACCACTGCATCTCACCAAACTCCAGTTCAACTATCATCGACACTTCACACGATCTCTTCATAGATTTCATAATCTTTGTTGGCTAGATTCTTCCGCAGATGAGGTCTCAGTCAACCGAAGAATCTATCAACCTTTCCATTTGTACCCATGACAAAAGTAGATTTGTAACATGAAATCCTGGTGAAGTTCATATCGTATCTTCCCACAAATTCATTCTCCTTCTACTTCAGCTCGAGAAACTCCTACTCCATTCTTGTTCTCATGGAATGAGGGAAATACTTGCTGAAGAAGATCTCTCTAAACTCTTCTCACTCCATAGCTTCAACCTCCACTCTTTGCTTCATGTTTTTAATCATCTCCCACCACTGATCAACTTCTCCTTCTAAGATATAGACAGATAGGGTGACCTTCTCTTTCTCTAAACAGTGGATCACAGAAAAGATCTTCTCGATATAGCTGATCCACTGCTCACCAATCAATGGGTCAGTCGATCCACTGAAGGTTGGTCGTCATTGACCCATAAAGGACTCAAAAAAATGTTTTTCCCTTCATGATGAGATCGGTCTCTCAGCCTGATTCAAGTTATTTCCCATAACTTGAGTCATTTGGTTCATCATTCTCATAAATGATTCTATTCCATCTTCCATCGGAGGGCCGTCAACGCATGGTCCATTGCGGTCACCATTTTCATGGTTCATCCTATTACCCGCCATTTCTAAAAGAATAAAACCTTAATGAGAAACTTATTTTATTTACAAATCCATTAATAATAAATGATTTTATGTCTTAAAACTTCTTTAAACAATTAAATTTCTCTATAAATCCTTCATAATGATTCACAAAAAGCTAATGATTAACCAAACATATCCACCGGGAGTTTTGTAACCAAAAGTGCAGTAAGGCCCGTTGTCATGTACCAGTTCCTATTCGAGTCTATCTCAAAGTGGTGTTTTCGGTTTTTACCCCTATGTACATCTATGCCAGAGCCGCCTCTACCAACTCGCATCCAGACAAGGATGTATTTGTTTGATAATCCATTTACTCAATATTCACCAAAATACCAAATTTTTCCTATATTTAAAATTTTCTATAAGATTATTCCTAAATTTTTCATATCCTAATTTCCAAAAATAACTAAACAATTCTTTGACACCAACTATGGCATCCCAACTTTTTATTACATAAGTTTTTATTACATGTTACAAACATAGGATCTTTAAAGTATAGTGTCTTAGAAATCAGGAACAAAATACATGAAAACCACAAAAAACATTCTTCTAATCCACTTGTAAGGATTTATCATTTTTTCATCCTATGTACAATTATTGAATCTCATAACCTAGATACATACATCAAAGTAGAGGGTGAGAAGAAGTCCCATTAAGGGTAAATAAGGAAATTAGTTTACTAGTGATATCAATAAGAACTTGGATAAAAACATAAGGACCTGAGAAATGCAAGTATAGGCATATCATAATGAAAATAACATGAATCATAACTTGAATATGTGGCCAAAACATTTCATTTTAACATTAATAAACATATCACTAAGGTTTATACTTAAGGTGTTATAAAAATTACCAAGGTTATTCACCAAGGTATCGTGAAACTTGTCATCTCTAGAGATTAATTATTTACCCAATGCATTGGAGCGATATCAGTGATCACCATTAATATGTATTTATTTTCATGTGATCCACATAGATCATAATCAAACATTTCTTAAATAACACATAGAGAATAAAAGAAATGGGTTTCATTTCAAAATCATGACGTTTTAAAGAGTACATAAAATGAGATTGTTATGTCATTTATAACCCATTGAAATGGAGTGAGCGTTAAATGTATGTCAATTACGGAATAAAATATATCATTTTTGTAAAACAATGAACACCAATAAAAACTAAATAGATCTTGGTATTAACATAAATAAAAAATAGAATTACTACAAAGAAAGAGAAAGAAATAATGGGATGAAATATCTGCAGCATAACGGATATATAACATGGTTTTAGAAAATAATAAAAAGAGAGGTGAAAAGGGTCTCAAATAAATAAATGAATAATTTTAAAATAGTGGTACATAATAAAAATAAATAATATTATGGTTTGGACAATTGAATTACACACCACATGAAAAGGAAACTTACATGGAAAGAGAAAGAGTGATTTCTTTTACGAAAATTCGGCAGCCTAATGGCGTCACATAAAAATTTACAAAACAAATTGATGAGAGAAGAAAGGGTCTCTCAAAAATTATACATGAAATGAAAAATAATGAAAACATATAATAACAAACCCTCAACATAATGAGATGGAAATTAGAAGACACAACATAAAGGAAGCCATGACTTAAAAGAAGAGGGTGAAAGGATGCCTTACCTTGAAGAGTAACCTCGAAATATTGATGTTCGGGACCTTGGAAGGATTGAAGGCACCATGGGAGTACTCCTATAGAGGTAAGGAGACCAGAACTTCGTTGAGGATAATTTTTTAATGAAATGAATTAGGGAAATGGCTTGGTATATATACAAAAGTGAGTGAATAAATTATTAATTTCCAAGGGACACCTCATTGGTGGTATCTGAAAAACCATGGGCTCTCCCATGTTATTTTCCCATGGTATTGTCCACTTGGGACACCTCATATCATATCTCACTATTCATAAGTATACCAAAAAGCTTAAATCATTAATGATGTCATTAAACACCAGAAACTCAAAACTGCATTTTTACTATTCACCAATAATTCAAATATTTCATAGAAATCCAAAAAATTCACCCTAACCTAATATATATGCTCTGAATTCAAAAATGAAGGTAATTTTATGAAAATAATTTTTTAAATAATTTTAATTTATTTTTTAAATAAAAAAATTATTTATCCCAAAAATACAACTTTAAAACTATAACTCATTTTGTAAAACCTTAAAAAAGTAATAAAGGTCCCATAAAAATATTGTGCACCCATAAGACATTAAAGTAAAAATTTATGATTAAATTGTATGAAAATACATTTCCATTTTAAATTTGAAAATTAATTATAAAAATGTAGATAAAATATTTATGGCATACAAAAATACCAAAACTTAAACTATGATCGTTTTTTCACTTTTAAGATTTCTAAAATGTATTTATACATTCATAGGTGAATTTACAAATTTTTTTGGTTAGTTTACTATTCATTACTATTCATATGGGTATGCTACTATTCCTACTTTACTATTCACTAAAAACCATGTTGATCTTATTAGACACTAAATTTCTCACTGATCACAACTGTAGAAGACCATTCTTTTAAAATCATTTCACATTATTAATTATTTAATGAAAACAAAAATAATTTAAAATAACCTTTTTTCCTAAATTCACCAATAATAAACAACCTATATTTATTGGATATTTGAAAATCACAAACTTTTCCATAAGAACAAATAACAATTTTATTTATATAAAAGTATTACACAAAGTTTCTAAGGTCTCGTTACATAGCCCATTATAACACCATCATATGACCTAAGTGTAAGGTGTGCTATGGTGATAGGATATTGGGGTGACATAGAAAACATTGCTCGAGTGGTTATTTCTATCATCTTGAACATATCCCTTAGGTGATTCTGTTCAAGCTTCATACATTGAAGTTCGGCTTGTGCTTGGTCCAGAGAAAAGCCCAGTGATGGTACCTCCTTCATAAGCTCTGACATATGGGATTCATATGGCTTGAGTCTACTGGATGAGGACATTCAATCTTCTTTCTGTATTAATTAACCAAGATAACTGTATTTATAAAAACATAATGTTAAGATTATAGTTTCCAATAGTCATATTGACCAATAGTCATATAACAGTCAAAACCCAACAGTCTCAATTTAATTATACCCACTTCATTAATTAAAGGATATAGTTTTGTTGACTATAAAATAAAATATCACACAAAACTAGGACACAAATATAATTAAAAATTTTGGGTCGTTAAAATTTTTTACCCAATAACTACCCAAATACCTTCATAAAATTACTCTCTATATTAAAGAGGTACTATTTTGGGCATGATAACTACCTTAAAGGGAATATGTTGTAGTTAAAAGGATGTGATTTGAAGAATATGTGTCATTATTAACTGATCATTTTTGTTTTCCTTGTTCTTCCACCTCCTTAAAATATTATCAAACCATGATGACATAAAAAGATAATTATATCACATATAATTATATGTAATTATGTTAATTTTATAAACTATATATATCTCCATCCTCTACCAAATGGGATAGGAATCCATTATTCTTATATACGACATACTACCACCTCACAGACCAATGTAATTATATTTCCCTCACCACCTCTCATAGATGGCTATAATGATATAATTAATGTTTATGTATGAAATTAACGAAATATTAATCATTATTAATATATTATATATCATTTAATTTATTTTATTTCCTTTTAATGAAAAATGATTATGTCGTTCGTGCATATGTGTGGACTACCACCTCAATGAAACTATGTGATTTGATTTTCATCCCCACATCACAAGGGTGATACATATAAGTATATTTAAAGGATTGATATGGAATTTAATATATAAATATAAATATTTAAATATAAAATAATACTTACCATCTTTCCTTAATGATCTTTGAAAGATTGAAATGTAACTCATGAATATGTATTACCTACCATCTTCATGATTGTAATATAATTCGTACTTCATAATGATCTTTCATGATGGTTTTTGTAACACCCCAAGCTTCCACAGTACATTTCTCTTTCAATATTACCGTAGCGTGTGTTGTATGCATCTTTGAGTTCTAACACACCACAACCAATCAAACTAGCTGTTATGAATAGTAATACCCACTTTTTGAAATTTTATAAATTTTAACCTTCCAAATGGACTTCATTTTTTTATTTGGAATATAAAAATTATCCTAGGCTGAATTTTTGGTACTTTTCTGATATCTTTCATATTTTGATGAATAGTGAAAATTACTAAATTTTAATTAAAAATAACTTTTTAAATAGAAATATTTAATAGTGGTAAATTATGTATTTGGGTGGTTTTAAAGTATAATTAGATTATATTTTTACCATTTAATCCAATTTTGTTCATTGGACATAATTTCACATTTAAACTAGATATAAGAAGGTGTCAATATTTTGATAGTTATTATTTCTTAAAAACATGATTTTTATTTTGACAACAGGAATTAATTATAAATTAATTTATGGCACTTCTATGTTTTGAATTTAAAAAAAATGTATTATATATTTACAATCAGGATTTCTAAATTGTGTAAATAGGAAACTTTTATTTTTATAAATTTTGAATAATTACTTCGGTAAATATTTTATTTACCATGGTTAAAGGGTAAATCCGGTAAACAAAGGTAAAAAATTATATTATAATAACACTAAATTACCCTAAAACGTGTCCTAACCCTATTGTTTGATAACTATCCTACCATTGGAATATTTTGGTCGATTTTGGGACCACATGGAGCCACTTGTAAGTGATAATGACACTTTATATTAATTAAGTTATAGTAAATACAAAAATAACATAAGCATATATCTTTTAGAAAAACATTTTTTACTTAGGGTTATATATGTTATATTTTCAACTATAAATATTCATTAGAAATATAAAAATATTTCCTACATAATGGGATTTTATTTATAATTTTTATACATTGAATAATTAAATTTATTTTTGACACAATAATGATGCAGTATTTCCCTTATTAATGAAATAGTAAAATAATTGGTATTATAAATGTTAAAATAAATATAATTTGAAGTTTTTGTTGACATCCACAAATTTAATTGGTTAATATGATATGTTAGGATTGATTAAATTAGTTTTGTTCTAATTAATAACGTTGTTAAGACTTTAATAAAAATCAATTATTAAATAGTGTCAAAATTGACAAAAAGGAGTTTTTAAAACAAATATTATATTATTAATTGATATTCTATTCCAGAAAATATAAGGTTCAGAAAAAAAGACTTATATAATTATAGATTTATCATTAATGGACCACTTGGGGTTCTCTTGGAAGTATATAGTATGTTTATTAACTATATAATATAAAAATACAAAGAGACATGGTAAATGTCAAACTATTTAACTAAGAGTTAATTCAAAAAGATAAATTTAATATAGTAACCCAAATCTGTCTAAAATCTATTGTTTGAGTTTTTTTTAACATATAAACACATTAAACTTTAAATAATACTCTTTGGATCCTTTATAAACTGAATATTAATTTATCATAAAATAATATTTCTAGCTTTTCCAAAGGTGCCCCTCACCCCTCTTATAAAAGGGAACACCCCCTTTTCTCTAATTAACACCTTCAAAGCCATTTAGCTCAGAAAAACCCTAGAAAAATATTCTTTCAACTTCTCTAACTTCAACCTAGAGGCCTTATTTTGATCATAAATCCAACCTAAGGATCCCTTTTGATCAAATCGAAAGAAACAACCCGAAGAAGAGGTAATGTTTTCACCACCCTCTTTCAAGTTCCTTTCTTCTTCCACTTCTTCTTTCTTTGTAATTTAAATTCAAAAATAATAAATCCAATATCTTCTATATACTTTTATGTTATTATAAATATGGTACAAACATATTCAGTATTCTATCCATCCTTTGAATGACATGTCACCATACGTGCATATGTGCGGCTTACCGTCTCCACATCCGGGTGTAATTGTTATTCATAACATTATTATTTGGATGGGTTTGATAATGATGTGTAATTGAATTAAATAATAAATATAACATTATAAGTATTCTGTGTTTATGATATACCATCCAATTATATATTATTTTAATATCAAAAGAATGATATTTTTTCTCGTGCATACGTACGGACTACCATCTCCATGAATGCGATTAGATTCATCACTCATCATATCCATTCAAGTATAATTATCATTTTATGATTAAAAATAATGTTTAAGGACTTTATATAATTCTAGATATGAATAATATACGACTTATACATAACAAACATGGATTATTTAACAAAACATATAATAGAAAACGAGTAACTTAACACCCAAAACAAAGATAATACTAAGATATTATTAACAATGAAATGTTAAATGATCATATATGACATCATATTAATGCATATTATTCTTGTATAATTTAATAACAATTATTTAACCATTATAAATAAGGTTAAACTACCCTCGACCAAGTAAAATTACAAGGTAAGGGTTTATTTCACAATCTCTTCATTATCTGAGGTTGTTTATACGTAATTATCTTCTGAGACCTCTTTATCATCCACATCCATGTTTCTTTAAAATGTATTTCAAATAATTCTTACTATTTTTCATACTATGGTTAAAAGTCATCTATACCCTTGATTGACTTTTTATAAGATGTTTATAAAGGCATCTTTCCGCCATTTTCCAAACAAGGTCCTTTTTATCCTTTTTGACAGAATTAAGGTAAGAATGTCTTTTTTAACTTATACGGTGAGTGTGGCTATTTTCCACCATTATAAAATAATCGAAGCTTCCCTTACAAGCTTATAAGAATATTTACAAATTAAATTTTCCTTTTATAATTATGTGACTTTTAAATGATTTAAAAAAAGATATATTTCTCTCAAATAGTTTTGTTTTCATCTATGTCAACATCCTTTGATGGATTTTAAGCTTATTTGATGTTGATTTATTGTGATACAAAACATCCATATTGTATTGAATGTTTTGTGATATGTTTGGTTGTGGATGTGTTATTTTTATACCATTCATGGTTTCAGGAGAAAGTATTGACATTTTTTATGATAGTTTTAATACGAATGTTTATGTTATGTTTAAACATGTTCATATGAGGAATGCATTGGACTTAATAAATGACAGGTGGAGCTTTATATAGCTCCTAGATGCATCGGTAGGTATCATGAGACAAACTAGTGTCTTGGAACAAGGCCTTGACAAAATCTTATTTGTAGTCTTGGCACAAGGCCTTGACTATGTGGTTATGATAGTCTGACATTATGCATTCAATCATTATGAAAGTGGTTATTGATATTACATGTGATTATTCGATTAGTATAATATCCATGTGAATAATTAAATGGAATTATTTTAATTTATTTCTTCCATATTATGCTGAATTTCTAGTTTAAAAGTATTTTTTTTGTTATACATTGCCTTAAATGTTTATGCTTGTTTATTAAAGTTTCCGCTATATTGTTATCCTTACTGGGCATCTGAGCTCACCCATTTCTATGTTTTATTTTTTCCAGGATGTGAAGAAGAATTTTATGAATGACCTGCAGGGATAGTATGAGGGGATGTGAGTGTGGTATATGGAGACAAGATGTTGTTGTATTTTTTCATTTTATGATGGAATGTAAATTTTATGAATGTATCTAGTGATTCCAAGTCTACTAAACTAATCATTATTTCGATACATGATATTTTGTGATCATTACAATGTTATGTAATAATGCACCGACTCTGGGTAACTAGGGTCGGGGTGTTACATTTTGTACCAGAGGATGTTTAGTACAAACCTTGTAAGCTAGATTTAGATAAATTCTGATAAGAGCACATAGACCTAAGATGGACTTTGAGGATTAGTGTAGAAGAACTTCCTAGAATTTTGGTATTGTAGATATTTTGTGAGTTTTCCGAGAAATACATCCATGTCTGGATACGAGCAGGTAGAGGTGGCTCTGGCACAAATGTACCTTGGGATAAAACCCAAAGACACTACTTTCAGCTAAACTCGAACGGGAGCTGGTGCATGACAACAGGTCTTACTACACTCTTTGTTACGAAACTCCTAGGGGATATGGTCGGGATAATTCTAATTTTATTTAAAACCATTATGAAGGGTTTATGAGTATATAATTCCTCAAAGAAAACATTTTTATGGATATGGATTATATCCATAAACTTTTCAATTCATGTTAAGTATTTTACAAGTTTTGATTTATGTATTGTGATTCATAAACTAATCTTGTATATTCCATTGTTTAGAAATGGCGCCTAGTGGAAGAAATGGAAACTATATTTATGCATGCACTCCATGTAGGGATTTACCTCCTGCTCAAGATAATTATAGTAGAGCTGGTGATGCTACTGGTGCTGATAAGTTAATCACCATACTGGGACAACTCACCCAGGTTATGATTAATAACTTTACCCGTATGAAGCACCCAGATCCACAATGCGGAGGATCAATGTTAGATCACTTCATGATGCAACAACCACCAACATTCAATGGGAGTACAAATCCATTATTATTCGAGCAATGGATAAATTCCTTTGAGAAAATTTTCCATGCCTTGGGGAATAGTGAAATGGAAAAAGTTATCATGGCAGTTTACCGCCTCACTAGAGATGTTGACCAATGGTGGTAATTGATTCAAAACACAAAGGAGGATGATGAAGAATAAAATATGGAATGGAGGGAGTTCAAAGTTATTTTATTAGAAAAATAATTTCCTCGTGACCATCGAGCAAATATGGAAAGGCAATTTCTGAGTCTAAGACAAAAGAAGGATGAGAATATCTCAAAGTATGAGGCTAACATTAAAAGGTTAGCGAGGCATGCTGAAGATTATATACATAACCCAAGAAGTAATATTGATCATTTCTTTGATGGATTAAAACAATTTCTCCATTGATCATTAGTCTCACAATCCTTCTCATCATACGAAGATATTGTCTCATGTGTTATCAAGATAGAAAAGTAATTCTCTAAGTTTTATGACATTAAATAAAAGCAAGAGAATAAGAGATCTGTCGATCAATTTGGGAATGAAAATAAGGGGAAGAAGGGAAATGTTGAATATCCATCCTTTAGTAAATGTGGGAAGAAACACCCTGGTACATTCTTGATGGGAATGAGAGTCTGTTACAAGTGTGGTGAAAAAGGCCATCAAGCTCATGATTGCAAGGGGAAGAAAGAAGCTATCAATCTTCAATGCTACAATTGTTGGGAGATGGGACATTATGAAAATGAATGTCCTAAGAGTAAAAGTAAATTACCTCAGAAAAGGCCAAGGGATCGAGGCCAAACTTATGTTATCACTACTGATGAGGTAGAAGTGACGAAAGACGTGGTGGAAGATAATTTAATGGTTTCTTTAAGTTTCGAAAATGCTTTATTTGATTCTAGATAATCGCATTGTTTCATATCTTCCCAGTTTTCTTAGAAAATTAGATATTTCCAATTTGATTCAACAAGGGATTTTTCAGTCAAAACTGTTAAGGGAAGTATCATTGCAACAATGTTTTGTGAATCAGTCCCCATTAGAGCACATAAATGTTCTTTATCTTCTGATTTCATCATCATACACATGATTGAATTTAATATAATCCTCGATATGGATTGGCTTTCGGACCATGATGTGCAGATTTATTTTAATAAGAAGGCAGTTATGATTTTTGATGATGATGATAAAAAACACCGTATCTTTAGTGCAGAATCATCACCACCTAATTCTTATCTAGATCCACCCTGAGTAGCTCAACTAAATTAAATTATCGGGGAGGAAGATAATGAAATAATTGTGGGTGAGGAAAGGAATGTTCAAATATAGGATGTACCTATTTTGAATGAATATGTAGATGTGTTTCTGGAAGATTTACTTGGACATCCTCTAGAATGAGAAATTGAGTTTTCCATTGATTTAATTCCTGGTTCAAGGCCTATATCGAAGACACCTTATAGAATGGACATTGTGGAATTAGTTGAACTAAATAAACAACTAGAGGAATTCAGTAATAAAGGATTTATTTTCCCTAGTGTGTCTCTATGGGGAGCCCCTGTCCTTTTTGTTAAGAATAAAGATGGATCTATGAGGTAGTGTATCAACTACAGAGAGATCAATGCTATAACAATAAAGAACAAGTATCCCCTTCCTCGCATTGATGATTTATTTGACCAACTTCATGGAGCTCGATACTTTTCCATGATTGACCTTCAATCTGGATACCATCATTTGTGTGTGAAGAAGAAAGACATTCCGAAGACATCATTTTGAACCAGGTACGGGCATTACGAGTTTACATTAATGCCTTTTGGATTGACTAATGCACCCTCTGTCTTCATGGATGTAATTAAAAGAGTTTTCAAGGAGAATCTTGATGACTTTTTTAGTGGTATTTATTGATGATATCTTGGTATACTCCAAAATATATGAAGATCATGAAAACCACTTGCGCATTATCCTGAAGACTCTGAGAAGACATGAATTATATGGGAAGTTTAGAAAGTGTGAATTCTGGCTTCAATAGATTTCTTTTCTTGGCCATATTGTCTCTAAGGATAGAATTTTCGTTGATCCTTCTAAAACCAAGGCAATCCAAGAATGTCCAACACCGATGAGTATAACTGAGGTACACAGTTTTATTGATTTAGTAGGTTATTATCGTCGTTTCGTCCAGAATTTTGACCGATTGGATAACCCATTAACAAAGCTCACATGTTAAGGGGATAAATTTTTTTTGACAAAAGATTGTGAAGAATGTTTTGAAGAACTAAAGAGAAGATTATTCAATGCTCCTATATTGACTCTATCATTGGGGAATGATGGGTTTGTTATTTATAGTGATGCTTCAATGAAAGGACATGGTTTTGTCCTTATATAGAATGGTAGGGTTATTGCCTATGCATCACAACAGCTGAAATTCATGAGAAAAACTATCCTAATCATGATCTTGAGTTAGTTTTTGTAATATTTTCTTTGATGATATGGAGACATTATATATATGGTGAAAAATGTGATATATATATACCGATCACAAGAGTTTAAAGTATATTTTCTCACAGAAAGAACATAACATGAGGCAAAGGTGATGGCTTTAACTACTCAAGGATTATGATTTCATGATAAACTACCACCTGGGGAAGGCAAATAAGGTGGAAGATTCTTTGGGCAGTAAGGATCATGGATTTTTTAACAAAATGAGTGTTAAAAGGGATCCAATTTTCATGGATCTAGTATAGTTGGATATGGGAATAACCATGGAAGGTGAAACATCGATACTTTTTAAAATGGTTTCCAAACCATCTTTACTAGAAAGGATTAAGAGTTCTCAGACTGATGATGAAGAATTTAAAACGAAGATTAAAGCTTCAAATGATGGGAGATTGAGTGACTTTGTGTATGAAAAAGGAATTTTGAAATTTGGGAAGATACTTTGTGTTTCCAATATACCTTATCTAAAAAGGGAATTGTTGGATAATTCCCATAGTTCCAATTTCTCTATACACCCTGGGAGCATCAAAATTTATAGATATTTGAAGGATCGTTTTTGGTGGGATAATATGAATTGGGATATTTCTGATTTTCTGTCATGATGTATGGTTTGTCAACAAGTGAAATCTGGAAGGAAACATCCTGGAGGAGTCATGCAACCTCTACCCATACCTGAGTGGAAATGGAATAATATCACGATGGACTTTTTTATGGGATGACCAAAGACTCGTAGAAATAACGATGCAATTTGGGTCATTGTTGATCGTCTTACCAAGTCAGCACATTTTCTTGCTATAAGAGAATATCTACCACTTGAACATCTTGAAAGACTATATATTAATGAAGTTCTGAGACTTCATGGAGTACCCCTATTGATTGTTTCTGATCGTGATCCCAGTTTTACTTCAATATTCTAGAAAATTCTTCAGAAAGCCCTGGATACTGAACATCCTTTGAGCACTGCCTACCACCCCCAAACTAATGGACAATCAGAATGGACTATTCAAACCATACAAGAAATGTTGAGATCTTTATCACTTGAATTTCAGGGTATGTGGGATCAATATTTACCTCTGGTGGAATTTTCCAATAACAATAGCTTACATTCAAGTATTCAGATGGCACCATATGAAGCATTTTATGGAAAGAGATGTCACACACCAACCTATTCGGATGATGTTGGTGAAAAAAAACTTTTAGGCCCAGAACTTGTTGAGTAAATAATGGAAAAGGGGAAGGTAATCCAAACCCACATCAAAGCAGCTCAAAGTAGGCAGAAGATCTATGTTGATAACCTAAGGAAGGATTTGGAATTTCAGGTTGGAGATCATGTTTTCTTGAAGGTATCTCCATGGAATGGTGTTATAGGTTTCGGTAAGAAGGGAAAATTAAGTCCCAGGTACATAGGACCTTTCAAAATTCTAGAACTAATTGGGGTTGTATCTTACCATTTGGCAATGCTGCCAAGTCTCTCCAAAGTTCACGATGTGTTCCATGTATCACTGTTGAGAAAATAAATGCCTGACCCAACGCATATACTCACCTATGAGGAAGTAGAACTGTAACCCGATCTATTTTATTGTGAAGCGCCCATCAGGATTTTTTATACCAGAGAACAAGTGCTAAGAAACTGGACGACTCGTCTGGTGAAATTTCTATGGAGAAACCATAAGATAGAAGAGGCAACGTGGGAAACTGAGGAACATATGATGAAGAACCAACCAAGTATTTTTATGCAGTAATATCCTAAAAATTTTTAGGATGAAATTATTTGAAGGAGGGGAGAATGTAACACCCCAAGATTCCATGATACCCTTCTCTTTGAATATTACAGTAGCGTGTGTTGTATGCAACTTCGAGTTCTAACACACCGCAACCAATCAAACTAGCCGTTATGAATAGTAATACCCACTTAATGAAATTATATAAATTTTATCTTTCAAAATGGACTTCATTTTTGGATTCAGAATATTGAAATTAGCCTAGGTTGAATTTTTGGTACTTTTCTAATAACTTTCATATTTTGATGAATAGTGAAAATTAATAAATTTTAATTAAAAACAACTTTTTAAATCAAAATAATTAATAGTGGTAAATTATATATTTGACTGGTTTTAAAGTATAATTAGATTATATTTTTACAATTTAATCCAATTTTTTTCATTGGACATAATTTCACATTTAAACTGAATATATGAAAGTGTCAATCATTTGATAATTATTATTTCTTAAAAACATGCTTTTTGTTTTGACACCAGAAATTAATTTTAAATTAATTTCTTCCACTTATGTGTTTTGAATTTAGAAAAATGGATTCCATATTTAGAATCAGTAGGTCCAAAATGTGTAAATAGGTAACTTTTTTTATACATTTTGAATAATTATATAGGTAAATATTTTATTTGTCGTGGTTAAAAGGTAAATCTGGTAAATAAGGGTAAACAAATAATATTATAATAAAATTAAATTACAATGAAATGTGTCCTAACACTATTGGTTGATACAAGCTCGACCATGGGTATCTTTTTGTCGATTTTGGGACTCCATGGAGCCACTTGTAAATGATAATGACACATTATATTAATTAAGTTAAAGTAAATACAAAAATGACATAAGCATATATCTTTTAGTAAAATAATTTTTACATAGGGTTATATATGTTATATTTTCAACTATAAATATTCATTATAAATATAAAACAATTTCTTACATATTGGGATTTTATTTATAATTTTTAAACATTTAATAATTAAATTTATTTATGACACAATAATGATGCAGAATTATACTTATTAATGAAAGAATCAAATAAATGGTATTATAAATGTTAAAATAAATATAATTCGAAAGTTTTGATGACATACAAAAATTTTATTGGTTAATATGACATGTTAGGATTACATAAATTAATTGTTTTTGAATTATTAATGTTTTTAAGATTTTAATAAAAAATAATTATTAAATAGTCTCAAAATTGACATAAAGGAGTTTTTAAAACAAATATTATATTATTAATTGATATTCTATTCCTAAAAATCTAAGGTTTGGCCAAAGGACATATATAATGATAGGTGTATAATTAATGGACCACTTGGGGGTCTTTTGGAAATATATAGTAAGTTTATTAACTATATATTATAAAAATACAAAGAGATATGGTAAATCTCAACCTATTTAACTAAGAGTTAAATAAAAAAGATAAAGTTAATATAGTGACCCAAATCGGTCTAAAACATATTGGATGAGTGGTTTTAGACCTATCCACACCATAACCTCTAAATAAACCACTTTTTATCCATTAGAAAATAAATATGAATTTATTATAAAATAATATTTCTAGCTTTTCTAATGGTACCCCTCACCCCTCTTATAAAAGGGCACTCCCCCTTCTCTCTAATTCACACGTTCAAAGCATTTTGGTTCGGCCAAACCCAACCCAAATATTCTTTCAAATTCCCTCACTTAAACCTAGAGCCCTTAGTTTTATCAGAAAGCCGACCTAAGGATCCATTTTGATCAAATAAAAAGGAAGAACCCGAAGAAGAGATAATGTTTTCACCAACCTCTTTCAAGTATCTTTTCTTCTTCCACTTCTTCGTTCTTTGTTATTTCCATTATAAAATAATAACTCCAGTATATTCTATATACGTTTATGTTATTATAAATATGGTACAACCATATTCAGTATTCTATCCATCCTTTTAATGACATGTCACTATACGTGCGTATGTGCGGCTTACCGTCTCCACGTCCGGGTGTAATTGTTATTCAAAACATTATTATTTGGATGGGTTTGATAATGATGTGTAATTTAAGTAAATAATAAATATAACATTATAATGATTCTGTATATATGATATACCATCCAATTATATATTATTTTTATATCAAAAGAATTATATTGCCTCTCATGCGTACGTACGTACTACCGTCTCCACGAACGTGATGAGATTCATCCCCCATCGTATCCATTCAAGTCTAATTTTCATTTTATGATTAAAAATAATTTTTAAGGACTTGATATAATTTTGTGTATGAATAATATACAACCTATCCACAACAATCATGGCTTATGTAACAAAACATATAAAAGAAAATGAGTAAGTTAACACCCGAAACTACGATAATACTAAGATATTATTAACAAGGCAATGTTAAAAGATCATATATGATATCATATTAATGTATATGATGCTTTTACAATTTAATAACAATTATTTAACCACTATAAAGGATATTAAACTCCCATCGACCAAGGAAAATTACAAGTTAAGGTTTTATTTCATAATCTCTTCATTATCTGAGGTTGTTTATACGTAATTATCTATTGGGACCTCTTTATCATCCACATCCATGTTTCTTAAAAATGTATTTCAAATAATTATTACTATTTTAAATACTATGGGTTAAAGTCATTTATACCCTTGTTTGAAATTTTATAAGATTTTTATAAAGGAATATTTTCGTCATTTTACAAACAAGGTTCTTTTTAACCTTTTGGACAGAATTAAGGTAAGAATGTCTTTTTTAACTTATACGGCGGGTGCGGCTATTTTTTGCAATTATAAAATCGTAGATTAATCCCCTACAAGATTATATGAATATTTTCATAGTAAATGTTTCCTTTTATAATTATGGGACTTTTAAATGATTTAAAAAAATAGATATTTCTCTCAAATAGTTTTGTTTTAATCTATGTCAACATCCTTTGATGGATTTTAATCTTATTTGAAGTTGATTTATTATGATACAAAACTTCTGTATTGTATTGAAGGTTTTGTTATATGTTTGAATGTGGATGTGTTATTTTTATACCATTCATGGTTTATCGTGAAATTATTGATACTTTGTATGCTAGTTTTAATACGAATGTTTATGTTATGTTTCATCATGTTCATATGAGGAATGAATTGGACTTAATAAGTGAAGACTGGAGACCACTATAGCTCCTCGATGTATCGGTAGGTCTCATGAGACAAACTAGTGTCTTACTAGAAGGCCTTGAGAAAATATTATTTTTAGTTTTGGCACAATGCTTTGACTATGTGGTTATGATAGTCTGGCATTTTGCATTCCATCATTATGAAAGTGGTTATTGATATTGGATGTGATTATTCAATTAGTAGAATATCCATGTGAATAAGTAAATGGAATTATTTCATTTTATTTTTTCCATATTATGTTTAATTTCATGCTTAAAAGGCTTTTGTTTTAGTTATACTTTTCTTTAAATGTTTATGCTTATTTATAAAAGTTTCTGCTATATTTTTATCCTTACTGGGCATCTCATCTCACCCCTTTCTATGTTTTCTTTTTTCCAGGATGTGAAGAAGTGTTTTATGAATGACCTGCAGTTATAGTATGAGGGGATATGAGTGTGGTCTATGGATACAATATTTTTTTGTATTTTTTCATTTTATGATGTAATGTAAACTTTATGAATGAATCTAGTTATTACAAGGCTACTAAAATAATCGGTCTTTCGAGACGTGATCTTTTGTGATCATGCCAATGTTATGTAATAATGCACCAACTCTAGGTAACTGGGGTTGGGGAGTTATAGGTTTTAAAATTAAAATTGATGTGTAAAAATTATAATAAATTCAGGATTATTATAATTGGTATTATAGAACAATAATCCATTTGACCATGATCAACGCACCGAATTTGCTTTGAAATTGTGAACCGAACTTCATCAAAACACCCGACGTAGACTTAGTTAATTACGTAATTATATATTTTATTAAATTAAATGTTTTAAATGGATTAACAATAATATATATTAAACGTATAAAATGTTTTTAATAAATAAAATAATGGATATTAGTTTATTATAAAAGTGCTAAAATATAGACCTGGCAAGTTTAGACTCGAGTTAATGGATTTCGTCTCAATTTTCCTTTACTCAGACATGTTTTATTATTATGAACCAAATTTCTTTTATATGGTTTATATACTTCCATTTTACATTCTATATCATCAATACATAATACATAATGGTATTTTATGTTTAAATTTTAATTACATAAACAAAGGGTATTTGACTTGAAAGTTACTATGTGGTAAAAGGATTCTTTACTCAATTTTCATTTCATTGGGTTATAAATCATTATAACTGAATTTTTTTCCCATGATTATGTTTGAATTGAAATATAAATTGTTTTAATATATATTTTAAATTTTTTTTTGATTTATAATTGTTACACATAATCTATATATTTATTAATTCTCAATTCGATGATATGATCTTTTTAAGGGTTATTTGTATAAGATTTGTTTTCTTTGGGACATATGATTATAATGTGAAACTATATTCTTTTATGAGGTGTATATATAACCCCTTTTAAATGTATTATATTAAATATTATTATATCCATGATATTTATATATTTATTTGTTGTTATTATTTCATTGAGCTTATTGTTGAAGAGTTACCAAAATGCCAAAGGTTTTAAGTTACAATCTCCTTTAATTTCGAGAGTTTTATGTTAAAATTTTCATTGGGGGGAATCATACAATCTTATTTTATTTAAAAAAAATATATTATCTTATACTATGGTTATTAATGTGTTAAACATGATTAATTTAAATTTCCTCCAATATTGATTGATAAACATCAAGAAAGATGTTTGTCAGTGAAATCAATCTTATGTCTTCTTTTAGATCAAGATCAACCCTATATGTTAATTATTCTCCACTGGAAATATTTTGTAATGATAACATCATCACTCATTTTATATATGTATTTTTATTGTTTCAAATATATATCCATTTAAACCATTACTTTTACACTATATAATTATGTTATTAAATGAATAATAGTTATTCCTGTGATTTTTATGATGAAATGAAAGATATATATACCTTATACATGTTATGGTTCTTAGAAATTATTTCTGACAACCGATGAGATTGGTACAGCTTATAAAATGGATTTCCCCATTATTTATATTAAATTCATTGGTAAAATGGATGAAGTTAACTAAATAGGTTTCTACTAAGAGATTATGGGAATATACTGTGATGGTTATTCCAATTATAATCATGATGGTTATTTCAATTGTAACTATGATAGTTACTCCAAGTGTATCCATGATGGTTATTCCATGTCTAACTATGAGGTTTAATCCACTTTTAATCTTGAAGGTTATTCCATATATAAGAGTTATATGAAAATTCTCTAAGATACCAACACATTTTATTTTTGTTTGTTATGGGTTATAAATGTTTCATTTGATCAAGATTAACATCACATCGCTCAGGATTATTTATTCTAATAAATCTCATATTTGTTAATTATTTATTCCAAATTTCATTATTTATGTTATAGGTATTTATGGTTATAAATTGTCTTATGTTATTCTCATACACTTTGATTATTTCATCATACCCTTATACTCATATTACCCTTTCTGGTGAAATTGAATCATTAATGATTATATATATCCTTAATGAGAATTTGAGCTTACCTTTCTTATGTTTCCTCTTACCTAGGTTATTAGGAATGATGAAAAATTATTTTATTCTAGGAAAGTTTCACATTTATAAAAAATTTTAGGAGATCTGGAAGATTTAATATGGATTATGAAAGGATGGGTATATATGGAGAACTAAACTATTTACATCAAGATTGTTTTTTATCTTAGAGTTTTTTCAAATTCTATAGAACTCTAAACATAAAATTTTCTTTGGTATGTAAGTTATAAAATAATTTGTTTCGATTTATTAATGTTTTAGTTTAAAATAGTAGGTCAATTTTATCAATATCAAAGATAAGAATGTAAATTTTTTAATTTTATCACTAGATCGGGGAGTTCTGGTTTAGAGCCTTTAGAATTAGGAACTCGGTTGAAGCTTATTAAAATGTAAAAAAGCATTTATAGATGACTAATTTGAATGTTTGATGCATTTTCTTAAGGTATTTCTTTTATATTGTGTCTTGGATTTGTTTGGATCCAAGTAGAATCATCTAGCATTAGAAAAAGATGCCTATAATATTTTTTTTAAAAGCATCTATCTAAATGATGGCCATTGATGGGCTATATGAAAGACCATGTAAATATCCTATTTATATGATAGAGGTATGGGAGTAATTATTATTGGGATCGAGACACATCTATGAGACTTTTTAGATGATTCAAGTGATTGAGAAGTGATTGATTACCTCTTAGAGTAGACAATGGTTTTATGAAAATCGACAATGTCAGCTTATGGAGTTTAATATTGGAGAACATATATTTATAAGAGTCACCATGGTTAGGAAATCATTATTTTATGAGGTAGGGGAATTTAGGGGTTGTTACATGGGTTCCATTTATATTTTAGATAATATCATTATAGTGTCATAAATAATACAACTTCCTCTAACATACAAATAAATGCATGATTTATTTTATGTATCTTAGCTTCGATGATATGAGTCAAATCCCTCTCATGTGATCAATTTCAATTAAGTGAAGTTATATTATGATGTGTTTCTCATGTAATTTTTTATGTTTATTGTTGATCGAAGTGAGAATATAACTAGTGTAAAGATAATACTAAATGTACATGTGTATTAGTGTCATTAGGAAATCTAAGATGAGATTTCAGAGTTAAAATAACATATATGTCTTAGTGGTTGGATTTTTCACTCATGAGTCCTAGGGATACATCTTGAGGAGGATAAGAAATATGGTGTAGATTTTATAATGACATTTAAATATCAAGTAAGGATTTTGATTTAATTTTTATCATTTCATACATATTTTGGCATGTTTTGACTATAAGGGTAATATGTGGAGGTAGGTAACTAGAAAATGATTAAATGGTTGCGGTGGGAAATCATCCCAGAGTTTTAGATGAACACGAACACCCCGTTGGTAGGCCTCTAATGTCTCAATTGGGGTTCTCATGTCCTTGACTATGGTTCACCCACCCACAATTAGGAGGTTGATAGTACACACCAAGGACCCAGTTAATTCATCGAGCCTCTATTTTTATTGTGTATGTTTAAGTAATTTTAGTACCAAGATCTATTTTCATACTTTATGTTCACACAAGTAACCTTTTATACACTTGTTTTACTCCGTTAATATGTATTCGTCTCCCTTTTATGCATTGAATTAGATTTAATTCATTTTATTGGACTCCTTTAAGAAACTCTAGTCTTCGGGGGAGTGGATATCAATTTTTATGATTCCTTATAATTAAATACAATTAAGAATATTAATTTAGATAAGAAAACACATATGATAAATTTGTTGGCTATCCATAGGTTCTACCATAATTTTTTATATGATGTTTATTTCATATGATAGAAGATCAGTGGTGAGTAGGTATAAATAACCTAGAATGAGACTAAAGTTGGTTTCAATTTATTTTGGGAGATTATTAGGGGAAGTTAGACCCATATTGGTCCCTCTTAGTATTACACCATTAACACATATATAATAGTGGTTATGTTACATAAGGGGAATTTTCAGTAGTATGAAATTGGAACCCATATAGGGATTATTTCATGTTACATGATTTTTTTACCGTGGGAGGTCCCTTAAATTGTCCCTTTATGAGGTGGAAAGTCACAATGTGTAGTTATGTAGTGTGAGAAAAGAATTAATGGATTATAATAATTCAAAATTATATGATATGGATTGGTATTTTGTTAATATATAATTATGAAATAGTGTAAGATACCATATGGATTTTTGGGATTGAATTATATATGTGTATAAATATAATGATGCGCTAATGTTTGATATTTCTGATGATATGGGTGTTTACCATGATGATTACAAACTATTTTTATGTATACCAGCCTAGTCATATGGTTATTATGAGTATCTGAAGGCTTGACATTTGTTGACCAAATCTTCCAATTACAATAAGAATTGATAGGTTAAATGTTGGGTAACCTGTCTTTTTAACTGCGGTAATCATATAAATGTTATACACTATTCAACATAGTATTTTATGGCAATGAGTATGTTTTGGTTTAAAGAAGTATAAAATTACTTCTATATGGTGTGTTCAGAACTTGGGGAACCTTATCTTATGCATCGATATTGGCGAAAGTAGGTAGGGTCTCTCATCCATGTGTCTTTTTTTATCAATGATGTGATGAGTATTATGTTGTTTATTTTTATTGCTCACGTGTCATATTTTATATCCACCAAAAATATATTGAATTAATTTAGGGACATTTTTTTTGTGCCAATAAAGGGTTTTACTCTCACCCTACATGTACATTTTGGTGAGTATGCTGACTTCATGAACCAATATATAGGTAAAAATAAGTGCACAATTATTTATAGATGAGATGGTTGTGTATAGAAGAGGCCATGACACATGACTAGGGTTGGCTGAAGACCTTTTTTGTAGTGTCTCCTTTGTTTCGATTAACTTATAATGTGTATATGGCCGACAGAGCAAGTGATCCTACTTTTTGGGTATGGCTTGTAAAAAATTGAATGGATCTCATATTTTATTATATAATTTAATCTGTTTTATTATGGTTATCTCATCGCTATAACTTCAACATTATTATATGATATTGGCCATGATAGTTACTTTTTATTTCACCATTATTTATGGTTATTTGATATTGTCTATATTCTTATGACAACATTAAAAGATGTTCATCAGTAGTTGGTAGCCTTTGAATATGGATAGAAGTACTTGATGAATGTTACACTCTATTTTGGGAACATGGTTAGCCTATGGGATAAGGAAATTGCCAAATAAATTCATAATGGATGATATTAAATGATATATTCTTGAAGGATATAAAATCTATAAAATTAAAAATAGAAAATGACTTTTATGTTAATAAAAATGTATAAATCAACACATTATAATGGTGTATTTTTAAAAGATAAGTTTTTTCCAAGACATTATTAACATATTTTTCAATATTTTATTATTAAAATAAAAAATAAATTTGAAATTCTCATTAAAAGTAGGATAAGTTTTTAGACATTAAATGTTGTGAAAAAGGTTTAACTATTTTTTTATCTCAATAAAAATATGACAAATTAAAAAAAATAAAAAAAAATCTATTGATGTATGTTTGTACACTGTTATTATTCTGGAACTCATTAAATATTAAAGAGGAAATGTATGAATAAAAATATGAAAAATATTATTTTAGAGTCAAATATATTTTTAAAGTATAGTTTCATATATAGTTTATTATTTAACACCATGTGTTGGTTTTCAAAGTGACTAAAAAGAGTCACATATGATGAAAATATAAAATAATATGAGATGTATGGAAGTTATTTTTAATAATATATTATTACCTAAAAGAAGAGGGAAAATGAATTTGCATAGATTTATAGATATTATATTTTATGGAATTTTTTATGATAGAAATTAAACATTGGTTGAATTTTTTTAGAAAGAATGTAAAAAGATTGAAAGTTTATAGAGCCGGGTCATTTTATTCTGTAGGTTGGTCATTGAATCATCTACCTATGTTACAAAATTGGGATTAGGTATGTAACACCCCGTGTTTTTGTGGACCTTTTTTATCCCAAATAAATTAAATTTTTATTTATTTCTTGAAATTACATATTTGTTACATTCCTTTCACACATCATCGACATAGAATACTTTACACACAATGTTATATGGGTGTATGTTACATACAACACTAACTTGGCATACTTTAAACACAACATATAATTTTCTACGAAACCCCATTTTATTACTAAAATTATTTAAATGGGATAATTATAACCTAGAAATTAAACATAGTTATATGTGTAACGCCCCGACCCCAGCTACCCAGAGTCGGTGCATTACTTCGTAACATTGGCATAATCACAAAAGATCAAGTCTCGAAAGACCGATTAGTTTAGTAGCCTTGGAAACACTAGATACATTCGTAAATGTTACATTACATCATAAAGTGAAAAACTACAATAACAAAGTCTTCATATCCCCTCACACTATCCCTACAGGTCATTCGTAATATACTTCTTCACATCCTGGAAAACATTAAAACATTGAAAGGGGTGAGCTCATATGCTTAGTAAGGATAACGATATTGCGGAAGCTTTCATAATTAAAAATTAACAATTAAGGCAATGTATAACTAAACAAAAGCCTTATTAAACTTGAACTTCAGCATAATATGGAAAAAGTAAAATCAAATAATTCCACTTACTTACTCACATGGATATTCTACTAGACGAATAATCACATGAAAGATCAATAACCACTTTCATAATGAGGGAATGTATAATGCCAGACATTCTGAAACATTTTGTCAAGGCCTTGGCCAAGACGTCTAAAATGATTAAGGCCTCGGCCAAAACCATAAATCAAATTGGGAAAGTTCCTCGGCCAATTCCACGTCTAGTTGTCTCATGAGACCTACCGATGCATTGAGGAGCTATAGCAGGCTCCACCCGTCACTTATTAAGTCCAATACATTCCTTATATGAATAGGTTTAAACATATCATAAACCATAACATAATCGTATCACATGAAACATTCATAAAGGAAATATAACATTTCCACATTTCAATCACAAGATATCAATACAACACATTTTTATAATAAAAATGCTTTCAAAACCATTTTCAATACCAAAATAAAAGAAAGTTAAAACTTTGTATTTATTTTTCATTAAAAAAAGATGGCTTGTAGAGGAAGCCGGAACTCAAATAATGGTCACAGCGGTGGAGAAGTCATTGTCGCCGCATAAGTACGGAAAGAAACACATTCCGTTTTGTCGTTTAGAAAAATGCTTCGTATAAAAATATTCCTTTTGAATAACCGTAAAAGTCAAAGGGGTTTATACACCGTATAAAAGAAAGTTTTGTATAAAACCAAATATGCCTCAATGAAAGGGGATTGAGATGATGTCCTTAAAAAGATCATTTTTTTATAAAGTAGGTATATTATTTGTATTCACTATAATTACACATAAATAATGTAAAAATACAAGATAGGACATAATAATATCATGACATAATTTGAAAGTAGGAGATTAACCCAAATAATGGAAGTTGGGTTAAGAAATTCCCTTACCTTGCGTCCTGACCTGACTCGACCGTTCTTTAACCTCCTGAATAATAAACTAGAGTTAATTTATATTTACTTAAGAACCTTTCTCATGTTCATTATTCCTTTTATATCCTTATTACCATGTTATGAACATTATTTAATTATTTAAGTTAATAACGGTCGTTTTGTCGATCTTTGGTACTTGAGTCAAAAATAAACTTCTTATAATTACAAGTTGTTCATGTGGTGAAATATCCATTATATCCAGAATTATATTCATGATTTAGATATCATATATATCATATATATACAGTATATGCATTCATTCATAATGTCACGTAACATTTCGAGGTAAGAAATGAAATGCACCGTTCATGGAGACGGTAAGCCGTACGTACGCATGAGCGCTACTTTCATTTCAATTTCATATTTAATGGAATGAAATAATAATGATATAAATGTATAATATAATTCCAGTATAATATATTGTATAATACCATTTAATACATCCTTTATACATCCCACATATGGCATTAACGATTCAAATCACTTTGAGGGGGCGGTAGTCCGCACTTCCTAAAATGAAATTATCGCGTTTTACCCATAATGGAAATCATAAAGTATGCCATAAATGAGAAATACAGAAGCATAAGTAAAACATAAACACATTATATATCATATATAAATATATTGACATCTTAATGGCCACCTTTGAAGGTGTTATATGAGTGTTGAACAATCATCGTTTCGTGAGGCAGAAATTCCCCATCCACATAAACTGTATGTTCTTTAACCATTATATGTAGGTGTGTGTAAGTGTAGCTCGAATCCTTCTTATAAAAACATCCTAGTATATTTAGGATACTGGTGTTATTACAAAAGAAATGAATAAAAATAGTTTAGGGGGTTGGAGAAGAAAAATAAAACAAAACAACATTAGAGAAGACATTACCTCAAAATCGGGTAACTCTTTTTGATTTGAGCCAAAGGCTTCCTTGGGAAGAGTTCTGCCCAAAGTGAGGCTTCTAGGAGTAATAGGGGGAAGTTGGGAGAGTATTTGGGCAGAGTTTGGCCGAGCCAAATGGCTTGAAGGTGTGAATAGGGTGGGAGAGGTGGGGGCCTTTTATAAGTGGAGAGGAGGGACTCTTTTGGAAAGATTGAAATGTTACATTATTATACAATGCTTTTCGGATTATAAAGGTCCCACACTTATATAATTCTTGGATAAGGTGATAAGAGTTCTAAATATCCTCATCCAATAGGCTTTGGAAAAGTGTAAGCCTTGGATTTTGCATTATCTTATCATTTTATTTAAATCGTTAAATAATGAGGTCATCGCTGCATCATAATGATGTCATAAATAATTTAATTTATTTAAAGTCTAAAAATTATAAAAAAAATACTATGATGTATGAAATTGTTTTATATTTCTAATGAATATTTATAGTCAAACTTTGGACTTGTGTAACCCCACTTAAAAACTGTTTTAGTAAAACAACTCATGTTTGTGTCAATTTAATTTTAACATTAAATAAATATATATTAATGTCATTTTCCAACTAAAGTGGCTCCATGGGGTCCCCAAGTTGACCCATGGGTTGTCTTGGTCGGCCATGACTCATCCAATAGGAGTAGGACAAGTTTCAAGCTCATATTATATTATTAAAACATTATTTTTACCTTAAACTACACTAATTACCTCTAATCGCGATTAAGAACTTAAAAGTTACTATTCACCAAAAATTATTTTAATCTCATTGAACAACATTTTACTTCTTAATGACAACCATGTATGTCGGATTTTTGAAAATCAAATCACAGAAGTGGTAATATTTCATTTAAATGAAAAATCAGTTATTTAACTACCACTTAGTGGTTTCACTATTCATCAAAAATTGAAGTTTTTCAGAACAAGGCCAAAATTTCACCCTAAGCTATAATTGATATTTCGAATTCAAAAATGATGTCTATTTTACAAAATTCCAAACATATAAGTTGCATTAATTAATTTTATAATTAATTCCCACTGTTACAACAAATAGCGTGTTTTTAAGAAACAATTTATATCAAAAGATTGGCAATTGTTTATGTCCAATTTCAATGTGAAATTAATTCTAATGACCACCATTGGATAAAACGGTAAAAATATATTCTAATTATACTTTAAAACCACTAAATAGTATAATTTATCACTATAAATTATTTTGATTAAAAAAGTTGTTTTAAGTATTTTTCACTATTCATAAAAAAATTGGAAGTTCTCAGAAAGTTACAAAAAATTCAACTTAGGATAATTTCGATATTATGAATACAAAAATGAAGTCCATTTTGAAATATAAAATTTCTATAATTTTAAAAAGTGGTTATTACTATTCATAACGGCTACTTTGATTAGTCGCGGTGTTTTTGAACTCGAAGTTGCGTACAATGCAAGCTATTGCATTATTGAATGAGAAGCGTATCATGGAAGCTCGGGGTGTTACATTCTCCTCTCCTTCAATAAATTGAGTCCTCGCAATTTGAAATTTTTCTTTGAAAACAAAAGGTTGAAAAGAGAAAATACCTTTGTGGAAAACCCACATCGAAAATGAGGTTAATAAATATATAACATTAAAAGAAAGAAAGATAAGTACAAAGGTCACCCGAGATAGCCCATTCTAGGATTCCATGAAAATATGAATATGGAGGAGAAACAAACCATCAAGGTCTGATGGAGAGTTATAGAAAACAGGATTAGGAGAAAGTTTAACTACAAGAAAATCACAAACTTGTGATTGGTTAAACGATCATTGATTCCCCAGTAGGAAAAGTTAACCGACAACATTTTTGTTTTGAGTTAACTTTTATAATGTTGAGGAATTTATTTAGGAGATTTACTAAGAACGCAAGGGAATATACATACTTGTTATGTATACTTTCATTCGTTAATAAATTTTTACCACAAACCCAACTTTTACTCCAAATGGTAACGGAACTCAAAAATATTCTATTTATCCTAATTGTATAAGGTTCCAAATGTTAAAACATACCATTTAGATTAGTAAAATTATTTTGTAATAACCAGGGACTTCCTATAGGCTAGTGGTAGGAAATAAAGGCATGTCGCACTATGATTGTGGGTTCGATTCCTACAGCTTTGTCCGACGTGACGGGTTATGCCCCACCCTGCAGGTTGTCCTTTTCCTATAGTATCATAATAATCCAAAAATAATATTCAAAAAATTTTTAACCTTAAACAATACTATCCAAAGATCAACATAATCCACTCCAACCTTTATAGTTATCCAAAATACCTCTGTCCAGACTTTCTCTAAAAGGTCTCTTAATTCCAAAATCAATTTATCAGATTCCCCAAACAAAGTAAAGTTTCTCTTATTGTCACATACTAAAAATATAATTACCTTCAACATATTAAAACCTTACTGAAATCAACAAGTACTGCAGTACAATCCTTATATATATATCACATTATTCTAATAACCAGAATATAATCCATGAGTCCAAAAGCACCAATATATTAGTTATTCTTCTTCAAATGTAGTAATAGCATAAGATTGTCCTTGATCCCTTGGACTTTTCTGAGGTAAGTTTCCCTGATGCTTAGGACATTCATTTCCATAATGACCCATTTCTCTACAATTGTAGCATTCAACTTTGATAGCCTCTTTCTTTCCCTTGCAATCACGAGCCTGGTGACCCTTTTCTCCCCATTTATAACAAAGTCTCATTCCTTTTAGGAAAGTACCAGGGTGATTCTTCCCAAAATTATCACATAATGGAAAATCCTTCTTTCCCTTTTTCCCTTTATCTGTCTCTTGTTCCACCGTTCTCTTCTTCTCTTGCTTTACTTTGTTGTCATAAGACTTAGAGAATTCCTTTTCTGTCTTGATAGCACACGAGACAATATCTTCGTATGATGAGAAGGATTGTGATACTAAAGATCGACAGAGAAATGGTTTTAACCCATCAACGAAATGATCAATCTTACTCATTGGGTTACGTATATAATTGGCAGCATTCCTCGCTAACCTTGTAAAGTTAGCCTCATACTTTGCAACATTCTCATCCTCATTCTGCCTCAGACTCAGAAATTTCCTTTCCATATATGCTCGATGGTCTCGAGGAAAGTATTTTTCTAATAACAGCTCTTTGAACTCCTGTCATTCCATGTTTGTTAATTCATCATCTTCCTTTGTGTTTTTAATTAGTGACCACCATTGATCGGCATCTCCAGTGAGGCGGTAAACTGCCATGACAACTTTCTCCCTTTCACTACTCCCCAAGGCATGGAATATTTTCTCTAAGGAATTTATCCATTGCTCAGCTACTATAGGATTTGTACTCCCATTGAAGGTTGGTGGTTGTTTCCTCATGAAACGTTCTAGCATTGATCCTCCACGTTGCGGATCAGGGTGCTCCATACGAGTAAGGTTGTTATTCATAACCTGCGTGAGTTGTCCCAGTACGGTGAGAAGCTGATCATCACCAGTTGTATCACTAGCTCCACCATAATTATCTTGAGCAGGAAGGCAATCCCTACACGGAGTGCGTGCATTGATACGGTTTCCATTCCTTCCACTAGGCGCCATTTCTAAATAATGGAATAAACTAGATTAGTTCATGAATCAAAATACATAATTCCATACTTGTAAAACACTTAACATAAATTGAACTAATTATGGATATAATCCATAATTATAAAAATGTTTTCTTTGAGGAAGTATATACTCATAACCCTTCATAGTGGTTTGTAAAGAAAATGGGAATTATCCAAAGCATATCCCCCGGGAGTGTCGTAACCAAGAGTGCAGCAAGGCCCGTTGTCGTGCACCAGTTCCCGTTCGAGTCTAGCTCAAAGCGGTGTTTTCAGGTTTTACCCCTAGGTACATCTGTTCCAGAGCCGCCTCTACCTGCTCGTATCCAGACAGGTATGTATTGCTCGGAAAACTCACAACATCTCTACAATACCAAAATTCTAGGAAGTTCTTCTATACTAATCCTCAAAGTCTATCTTCGGGATATGTGCTCTAATCAGAGTTTATCTAAATCCAGCTTCCAAGGTTAGTACTAAACTGCCTCTGATACCAACTGTAACGCCCCGACCCCAGCTACCCAGAGTCGGTGCATTACTTCGTAACATTGGCATAATCACAAAAGATAAAGTCTCTAAAGACCGATTAGTTTAGTAGCCTTGGAAACACTAGATACATTCGTAAATGTTACATTACATCATAAAGTGAAAAACTACAATAACAAAGTCTTCATATCCCCTCACACTATCCCTGCAGGTCATTCATAATATACTTCTTTACATCCTGGAAAACATTAAAACATTGAAAGGGGTGAGCTCAGATGCTCAGTAAGGATAACGATATTGCAGAAGCTTTCATAAATAAAAATTAACAATTAAGGCAATGTATAACTAAACAAAAGCCTTATTAAACGTGAACTTCAGCATAATATGGAAAAAGTAAAATCAAATAATGCAACTTACTTACTCACATGGATATTCTACTAGACGAATAATCACATGAAAGATCAATAACCACTTTCATAATGAGGGAATGTATAATGCCAGACATTCTGAAACATTTTGTCAAGGCCTTGGCCAAGATGTCTAAAATGATTAAGGCCTCGGCCACAACCATAAATCAAATTGGGAAAGGGCCTCGGCCAATTCCACGTCTAGTTGTCTCATGAGACCTACCGATGCATCGAGGAGCTATAGCGGGCTCCACCCGTCACTTATTAAGTCCAATACATTCCTCATATGAATAGGTTTAAACATATCATAAACCATAACATAATCGTATCACATAAAACATGCATAAAGGAAACATAACATTTCCACATTTCAATCACAAGATATCAATACAACACATTGTTATAATAAAAACGCTTTCAAAACCATTTTCAATACCAAAATAAAATAAAGTTAAAACTTTGTATTTATTTTTCATTAAAAAAAGATGGCTTGTAGAGGAAGCCGAAAGTCAAATAATGGTCACAGCGGCGGAGAAGTCGTTGTCGCTGCATAAGTACGGAAAGAAACACATTCCATTTTGTCGTTTAGAAAAATGCTTCGTATAAAAATATTCCTTTTGAATAACCGTAAAAGTCAAAGGGGTTTATACACCGTATAAAAGAAAGTTGTGTATAAAACCAAATATGCCTCAATGAAAGGGGATTGAGACGAAGTCCTTAAAAAGATCATTTTTTTTATAAAGTAGGTCTATTATGTGTATTCACTATAATTACACATAAAAAATGTAAAAATACAATATAGGACATAATAATATCATGACATAATTTTAAAGTATGAGATTAACCCAAAGAATGGAAGTTGGGTTAAGAAATTCCCTTACCTTGCGTCCTGACCTGACTCGACCATTCTTTAACCTCCTGAATAATAAACTAGAGTTAATTTATATTTACTTAAGAACCTTTTTCATGTTCATTATTCCTTTTATATCCTTATTACCATGTTATGAACATTATTTAATTATTTAAGTTAATAATGGTCGTTTTGTCGATCTTTGGTACTTGAGTCAAAAATAAACTTCTTATAATTACAAGTTGTTCATGTGGTGAAATATCCATTATATCCAGAATTATATTCATGATTTAGATATCATATATATCATATATATACAGTATATACATTCATTCATAATGTCACGTAACATTTCGAGGTAAGAAATGAAATGCACCGTTCATGGAGACGGTAAGCCGTACGTACGCATGAACGCTACTTTCATTTCAATTTCATATTTAATGGAATGAAATCATAATGATATAAATGTATAATATAATTCCAGTATAATATAGTGTATAATACCATTTACTCCATCCTTTATACATCCCACATATGGCATTAACGATTCAAATCACTTTGAGGGGGCGGTAGTCCACACTTCCTAAAATGAAATTATCGCGTTTTACCCATAATGGAAATCATAATGTATGCCATAAATGAGAAATACAGAAGCATAAGTAAAACATAAACACATTATATATAATATATAAATATAGTGACATCTTAATGGTCACCTTTGAAGGTGTTATATGAGTGTTGAACAATCATCATTTCGTGAGGCAGAAATTCGCCATCCACAGAAACCGTATGTTCTTTAACCATTAGATGTAGGTGTGTGTAAGTGTAGCTCGAATCATTATTATAACAACATCCTAGTATATTTAGGATACTGGTGTTGTTACAAAAGAAATGAATAAAAAGAGTTTAGGGGGTTGGAGAAGAAAAATAAAACAAAACAACATTAGAGAAGACATTACCTCAAAATCGGGTAACTCTTTTTGATTTGAGCCAAAGGCTTCCTTGGGAAGAGTTCTGCCCAAAGTGAGGCTTCTAGGAGTAAGAGGGGGAAGTTGGGAGAGTATTTGGGAAGAGTTTGGCCGAGCCAAATGGCTTGAAGGTGTGAAGAAGGTGGGAGAGGTGGGGGCCTTTTATAAGTGGAGAGGAGGGGCTCTTTTGGAAATATTGAAATGTTACATTATTATACAATGCTTTTCGGATTATAAAGGTCCCACACTTATGTAATTTGTGGATAAGGTGATAAGGTCTCGAAATATCCTCATCCAATAGGCTTTGGACAAGTGTAAGCCTTGTATTTTGCATTATCTTCTCATTTTATTTAAATCGTTAAATAATGAGGTCATCGCTGCATCATAATGATGTCATAAATAATTTAATTTATTTAATGTCTAAAAATTATAAAAAAAATACTATGATGTAAGAAATCGTTTTAGATTTCTAATGAATATTTATAGTCAAAATTTGGACTTGTGTAACCCCACCTAAAAACTATTTTAGTAAAACAACTCATGTTTGTGTCAATTTAATTTTAACATTAAATAAATATATATTAATGTCATTTTCCAACTAAAGTGGCTCCATGGGGTCCCCAAGTTCACCCATGGGTTGTATTGGTCGGCAATGACTCATAAAATAGGAGTAGGACAAGTTTCAAGCTCATCTCATATTATTAAAACATTATTTTTACCTTAAACTACACTAATTACCTCTAATCGCGATTAAGAACTTAAAAGTTACTATTCACCAAAAATTATTTTATTCTCATTGAACCACATTTTACTTCTTAATGACAACCATGTATGTAGGATTTTTGAAAATCAAATCACAGAAGTGGTAATATTTCATTTAAATGAAAAATCAGTTATTTAACTACCACTTAGTGGTTTCACTATTCATCAAAAATTGAAGTTTTTCAGAACATGGCCAAAATTTCACCCTAAGCAATAATTGATATTCCGAATTCAAAAATTATGTCTATTTTACAAAATTCCAAACATATAAGTTGCATTAATTAATTTTATAATTAATTCCCATTGTTACAACAAATAGCGAGTTTTTAAGAAACAATTTATATCAAAAGATTGGCAATTGTTTATGTCCAATTTCAATGTTAAATTAATTCTAATGACCGCCATTGGATAAAACGGTAAAAATATATTATAATTATACTTTAAAACCACTAAATAGTATAATTTATCAAAATAAATTATTTTGATTAAAAAAGTTGTTTTAAGTACTTTTCACTATTCATAAAAAAATTGGAAGTTCTCAGAAAGTTACAAAAAATTCAACTTAGGATAATTTCGATATTACGAATACAAAAATGAAGTCCATTTTGAAATATAAAATTTCTATTATTTTAAAATGTGGTTATTACTATTCATAACGGCTACTTTGATTAGTCGCGGTGTTTTAGAACTCGAAGTTGCGTACAATGCAAGCTATTGCATTATTGAATGAGAAGCGTATCATGGAAGCTTGGAGTGTTACAATATGAGAAATAATAAATACATTTAAAATATTTTTTATAATGTTTTTATATAAATAAAACAAATTTATAACAAAATATATAATTTTTAGTAAAGTCCTTTTCTGTTTAAAAATATTAATTTCTCAAATAATATTCATTTTATGTCTTTCTATGAAAAATAAAAATAATAATTTAAGAAAAAATTAGAAATTTAGTTTGGTAAAATGAACTTCATTTTTTATTTTATAATTTTTAAATTATCTTAGGGTAAATTTATGAGATTTTTCTAAGAAACATCTTTTTCGGATGAATAGTGAAAAAATACCAGATTTTAATTCAAATCTTCTTTTTCTTATTATTTATTTATTAGTATAAATTATATTTTAAATTGGTCTAAAAGTTTAATTATATAATATTTTTATCAATAAATAAAATTTAGTTTATTTAGATTAATTTCATATCAAACATGGGTATAAAAACTTGGAAAACTTTTGAATGTTTTTACTCCAAAAACCCACATTCTCAACCTAACTACGAGATTAATTTTAAATTAATTTCTACTAATTATATGATTGATATTTAGAAAATGGATTCCATATTTGGAATTATAAAATTCTATATTCCCTAATGATGTGAAATTATTTTTTTAACCAAATTTATTTGTGATTTTAATTAAAATTATTTATAATAATTAAGGTAAAATTAAGCTTAACTAAGGACTAAACCTTAAATTTAAGACCCAAAACGACCTCGATACTTTTCCAAGAGCCCATTTTCTTGAAATATTTCAACCCTATACTCCATTAAATTAAATTTGGTCTACTATTGGGTCTACATTACATGTCAAAAACGTGTATGGAATTCTTTTTTCAAAATATTACAGGAGTGTCACTCCTCCTCCACTATACAAATGCCTCCCCTCTTAAAATTAATTACACCTCTTAAAATACTTATTCTCATCCAATAACTTGTGAAATATCAACACAAAAAAATCTCCAAATCCTCCTTGAATCCTCTCTTGTTCATAAATCCTTCCAAAGAATCCCATTGGTGCAAACCAAAAGGAGTTTCCCAATTAATAGGTAACACCCTCTCTCAAACTCCTTTCATTTATTTTCTTTCTCTGCTCTCTAAAATATTCTTATTCCATGATTTTATAAAAAATATTATATCCTCAATATACTATTATTTTTTTATTAAATTTTTTATATCTACAGTTACACACACTTTCATCTAATTGGTAACGAACATATTGTTTACATGTACGGTGAACTCCCGCCTCACTAAGTGATGATTCTTCATTTTCCCTTTACTGCCTCGCATGGTAGAAATTATTATGGAAACTCTATTTATAGATGTTATATATTATAATTATTATTTATTTAATCTTTTAAAATTATTTTACAACATATATCTTTATACTTTCCATTTTCTGTTAATATGCTAATTTCATTTGAAGAAGTGTGGACTATCGCCCCCTCAAAGCGATGTGATTCATTCATAAACTACATAGAATGTATTAAGGATGTGTTTAGTGAATATATATGATATATATGATATAATAAACATAATCTAATAATGATATATAAATGTATTTTGTATACTTTATTTCAACCTGACAATAAAACAGAAATAGTGTTCATCTGTATGTACGGACTATCGTCTCCATGATTTGTGTATTATGTTTCATACTTCTCTATTATATGGAAAATAATAATAAAAATATTATTAATTGACATTTTATATAAATAATTTATTAAATTATTTAAATCCTGATATATGTATAAGGACCAAAGATATAGAAAATTATGAAACATGAAAAAAAAAACAAAGTGGATATTACCTGAAGTGAAACCTTAACATAGAATTGTTAACAAGCGGCTAATATAAAGACATAATAAAAAAATATATGGTATTATAATTAATAATATTTTTTTGTGATATTTTATAATAAAATTATATTTATTATATAGGATGTTTTTATGAGTATGAATAGAGTCAAGACACAAGGTATGATAATTTCATCTAACTTTTATTTCTGTGAGATACATTCCTTAATCATCACTCAATTATTTTGTGTGGTTTATATACTATCCATGAATTTATTCTATATCTCTTAATCATAATTTTTTTTATTCACATAACCATTTTAGGATCTTTAATTTGTGGGGTTTATTTTTCAAAACAAACCAAATCTGTAAAATAGTTTTGTCCCAATTTTCTTTCATTGAGATTCTTGTTATTTTATACACCTAAATTCTTTGTTGTGTTGTATATAATTCCATTTTATATATTATATAATGAATATAATTATTTTAATTATATTTTATGATTCATGTAATTTCTTTTTCTCACATGGAAATAATTATCCCATGTTTCCATATGATAAGAGTTTATTGAAACAATCTCATCACATTTCGAGATTGTTTATGATTGTGATTCAATTAAATAAATATCAAGATCCAAATCTCAATAACACTTAATAATTGTATTATCATATGGTTATAAGATATATCCTCATGTATTAGTACCATTTCTACACTCTTTTTTTACTTAGTATAATGTTTTATGTAAAATCTAATTTTCTCTCTCTTTGGTCAGAAATATATTTAATTCAAAAACCATTTTTTCAAAAAAGTTTTGAAAAACGTTTTAGAAAGATATTTGAAGAGTTTTTTAAGGAAATTGTATTTTAAAAAGGTTTTATGATTTTAATTAATACTTTATAATTTTTCAAATATATTATTGATGAAAAAAATTTTAACGGTTTTATGTTTTTAAAATAATTTTCAAAAAAAATTATGGATATTTTCCTCAATAAATATATTTAAAAGATATTTTAAAATTATTTTTCATATAAGATAACTTATTTTGGTGTAACTCATTAATTTATGGAGCAATTAGTCAATGTTTCGATTCATATTCTTTCTCTAAATGGATTATGTTATCATGACATGATGTTTAACCAGTTTCTGCATCACAAGATATATGATTTTGAAACCCACTTCTTTTCATGGGATAGGTTTATGAAGAAATTAAAAAAAATAGGTTATGATATTATTATATGTTTATAATACCAATTTCATCTCATGGTTTATGATATGATTATTTATGATCTTTTGGATCATGTATATATGATTTCAATATGTGATGGGTGAGTCCTATATCTCTCTATAATTCATTGGGTAAAGATTTATATCTCATGGGATAGACTAAGATGGTATTGGGAATGAACATTGACTACTAATATGGCCATGGGAGTGAACCATTACTACCAATACGGCATGATGAGGGAACTCATGCTAATGATAAGACCATTGGGGTGAACCATGACTTCCATGATGGTATGTGGAGTGAACCCATACTACCAAAATTGTCTTGGAAATGATGCCTTGGATACTATTTGAATCATAATATATGCTTAAGTGTCTTCCAAAATTCCTTGTTTTGTTCTTATGTTATGATTTCATGGCTAATGTTCTTTATTTCCTTATAATTCATGTCTTATGAACTACAAAACATTATGCCATGATTCGTGTTTATGAACTTTGATATGAAGGGTATGATCTTCTATTTTCATGATCATGCTCTCATACCCTTATTCTTAGGATTATTCTTATGTTTATCCCTTGTCTACCCTTACTCGTAATTTATGAAATACCATTTTTATGTTTCCTTCCTACATGTTATGAAGATATGTATTATTTTTTATGTTTTTAAGAAGGGTGCTATGTCAAGAAGAACCTAGTGAGAGATGTTATAACTCACTTATGTACTAGTGTTTATTTTTTTATGTTTACAAAGGCACTATAATAGTACGATCTTTGGGTGTCTATTTTTATTATGTTTTAAGTATTCTGAAAAAGAGCTATAATGTTAATGTTTTTCAATACCAGGTCATTGTACATCATATCAAAGAAATGTTTTAGTAAACCTTTGGAATATGACATAATAAAACATTAGTGATAACCATAAGGGAATATATATGGATAAGTATAAGGACATATAAAATTATCAGAAAATGTCCCATAATTTTGGGAAAGGATAGAGTGAGTGGTTTCCTAGAAATAAATCCTCGCATGGATACTAAAAGTGGATGTGTCTTTGGAATAGATTCACCTTGGGGTAACAAGTCAAACAATATATTTTGAGACTAACATAGGGTAATCGGGTACATGATAATAGTCCTTGCAACACACCTAGTTTCACACTCTCGGGGGATATGATTTGGTAATTCACAAACTCTTTATGAACCATCAAAATGAAATTAAAAATAATTTGTCTATTAATAACATAGGGTAAACCTAATTTTTCATAGATTATGGAATGTTTCGTAACATATAAATCCTATAATTGATGTTTCATGACTACGTGGTTCCTCATTATGATAACTATTCAAAACTCAATTATTTTGGTTTTATTCAATGGTTGGAACCTGAAGGAACCGCATTGATGGTGAATGTGACAGAAAATGGAACGATTCTCCTCCTAAGAAACAAAATTCTATTGGATATGGAATGAAAAATATTTTTTCTAGGAACACACATCTTTCTAATGCTATGAATCATGGTGGACTACCAAATGAGGAAAGGAGGGAATAACAATCTGTTGAGTCTTTCTGAAGTCTATGCCCACCTTATTTAAGAGGCTCTTTTAATCCAATTTTTCCTAACCAATGGATTAGTATGACTAAAAATATATTCTCTATTATCTATTATATGGAAAATGAGATGATAAATCTATCTATTTATTGTTTCGAAGGTTAAGAGAACATGTGGTGGACTCTAATTAAACATTTGAGGAATCAAAGAGAAATTGAATCCATGAAATGGTATGAGTTCAAGAACTTATTATTCGATAAATACATTCCTCAAATTCTTCATACCAAGATGGATAAAGAGTTCTTTGAGTTAAAGAAAGGTGATGATGAGTCTGTTGGTACCTATGAGTATCATTTTATGAGACATGAGATGTACACTTCGAGAATTATCATCCAACCCGAATGTAATATTGATTGGTTCTTCAGTGTCTTGAAGCCAAGGCAAAAAAGGGAGTTGACCATAAGATACTTTAGTAGATATAAAGATATTTTTCGTTTTTTATTCATGTTTGAAGTGGAAGTTGGAGTCACATATCAATCTCATGGTTTTTACATGAAAATGATTATAGAGTTTAAAGAAAAAATCTAAAAACCATGAAGAGAAGAATATGATATTTCCTTTATTATCTAACTATGGGAGGAATCATGGAATTAATTGTATTAATGGTTATAAATTTTTTTATGTGTGGAAAGGAAGGTCACCAAAAAATCGATTATCGAAGTGATGGGAAGAAGTTAGCTAATGGTACTAATGGATAGAAAGCTACACAGAATGCACCTCCCATGCTTTAATGCCACAAGTATAAGTATATTGGGAATTATTCTAACTAGTGCTCAAACCTAAGGGATAGTAATGATGATCGACATAATAAACCTCTTAAATTTAGTTACAAGGGTAAATATCATAAAATAATTATTTCTTATGAGGGTTGTTATAACGACTTGATTAAAGGTAAACTTACCATCCACTCTAGAACTGAAAATGTCATATTTTATTCTGGATCTAACCACTCTTTCATATCTAAAGAATTTAATAATATTGTTAATATTCCACAAAAATAATTAGATGTAGAATTATTATTTGAAACCCCTAATGGTGATATTATTTCATCATAGGTCATTGATTCCTCTCTGGTTGAAGTTTTTGGGAATGTGCTTCCTAAAAATCATTTCATTCATAATTTGGTGGAAGTTGATGTCAACTTAGGCATCGATTGGATTTCTCTATATAATTCTCACGTCAATTTTCATGTAATTTTAGTTACGTTTGATATTGAATATCCTTCTATGATCTTTCATCAATGTGATAATAAGAAGGAACTTCCTATAGAGATTACATCCATTTTATGGGTCTTAATTATCATTCAAAAGGGTTTTTTATATCAAATGATTGGGGATAAAATCGATATTTATGATATTTCAATTGTTTAGGATTTTTTGGATGTATTTATATATGAGTTTCATATCCTTCCAACAAAATTAAAAGATGATTTCTAAATATATCTCATGACTGGTTCCATACCATATTTAAAGAATCCTTATGGAATGGCCTTGATTGAGTTGCATGAATTAAGGAAACAACTCCAAGAAAACCTTGATAATGGATTAATTTGGCGAAGTGCGTTTCCTTGGGGTGAACATATTCGTTATTGTGAAAAATAAATCTGGATCAATAAGACTCTGCATTGATTGCCAGGAGATGATCAAGATCACAATCAAGAATAATTATCCACTTCCCCATATTGTTGACTTATTTGATCAATCGTGGAGAGTGTAATACTTTTCCCAGATTGAACTTTTTTATGGATATCATCAATTTATGGGAAAGAAAGAGGATATACCAAAGATAGAATTATCTATAAGGTATAGAAACTGTGAATATATAGTGATTCCATTTAGTCTTACTAATTATCCTACTATCTTCATGGATCTGATGAATATATTATTTAGATATTACCTTAACCAATTTATGGTAGTCTTTATAGATGATATTTTTATCTATTACAAGAGAAAGGAAGAGCATGAATATCACATAAAAATTGTGTTAAATACCCTAATGAGAAACTAAAAGAAAATTACAAAAAGTGTGAATTTTTTCTGCAAAATATTTCATTTTTTGGTCACATAATCTCAAGAGATGGTATAGCAGTAGATCCATCAAAGATAGATGTTATTGAATGTTGTGCTAGACAAACCATGGTGACTGATATCCATAGATTTCGTGGTTTATCATGATATTATCGATGTTTTGTGTATAATTTTTCACAACTATCTAATCCTCTAACCATGTTAACTCGGAAAGGCTTCAAGTTTCTCTATATAGATGAATGTGTGGAAATTTTCAAGGAACCAGAAGAGAAGTTTTTTCATTGCAACTATTATTACATTACCATGTAGTGGAGAAGGATTTTTAATCTTTAGTAATAAATCCAAGAAGGGACTGGATGTGTTCATAAGCATAATGAAATTCTTATTGCCTTTTCCTCGTGATAGTTTAATATTTACAAGAAAAATTAATCAACATGTGATTTGGATTTAGCAGTAGTGATTTTTTTCATTTATGATATAGAGTCATTATCTTTATAGAGAAAAGTGTGATATATATATTGATCATAAAACTCTAAAATATTTATTCCTACAAAAGGAGTTTAACATGCATCATAGACGATGGTTGGAGCTGATAAAATATTATGACGACTAAGTACATTACCACCCTAGGAAAGTGAACAAGTTGGTTGATGAAATAAGTAAAAAGGATAATTCTATATTATCCATGATGAGGATCACAAATGATATAATATTTATGGATTTTAAAAGGATGGATGTATAAATAATGAAGGGAGGGGAAAATAATAATCTTTCTCAAATGAATTTTTAACTCTTTATCCAAGTAAAGATTAAGGAGGCACATAATTAATATGTATAGCTTCATAAAAAAGTTACAAATGTTTTGGAGTTTAACCTTTATTGGAATGGAATGATAAAGTTTAGGAACTGTGTATGTGTTCCTTAAATACCAGGTTTTAGGAAGGCTCTCTTATATGAATCTCATAGTTCTTCATTATTTATTCATCATATATGTATGAATATGTATAGGGATTTGAATGAATATTTATGGTGGGATGTCATGAAGAGAGATATCGTCGGGTATGTATCTCGGTGCTAGGTATTCCAACAAGTTAAGGCTAAAAGATAAAAGTCTAAAGGGATGTTTCATCCATTACCCGAACCAAAATGTAAATGAGAGAGCATCACTATGGATATTTACAATAGACTACCAGAAACCCCTAAAATGTATAATGTTATATGTGTGTTCATTTATCGCCTTACTAAGTTAGCACACATCATCTCTATTAGAGAAGAAATCTCTCTGGATTATATTTCCAAGATATATATTAAGGGAGTGAGAACACGACATGGAGTACAAACTTCCACTCTATCATATGAGGATCTGAGGTTTACCTCAATTTTCTGGGGAAGTCTTCAGCAAGAACATGATATAGAATTGTGTTTCAACACTTCATTTCATTCTCAAATAGATGGTTAGTCTGGAGGAAGAAGTAAAACCCTAGAGGATATGTTGAGATCTTTTTCATTAGATTTTAATGGTAGTTGGAATGAAAATATCCCTCTAGTTTAGTTTTCTTACAACAACAGTTTTCACTAATGAATTCAGATGGAACCATGTGAATCCATTTATGGGAAAACATGTAGAGCTCTAATGTGTTGGGATTATGTTAGAGAAAGAAACCTATTGGTACCTGAGATCGCTGGAAAAATGGTTAAGAAGTTTAGAACCATTCAGCAGCATATCAAGGCTGCTCAAAGTTGGCAGAAAAGTTATTATGATAACTGATGGAGCGATCTATAATTTTTTGTAGGTGAATTTATTTTTCTATTATTCTCACCCTAGAATAAATTTATTATGTTTGTAAAGAAAGGGAAACTAAGCCCAAGGTATATTGGTCCCTTTGAGATTCTTTATCATATTCAGACGGTATATTATCACTTGAAAGTTATTCAAAATATCTCTCAAGCCCATGATATGTTCCATGTATAACTTCTAAGGATGTACATACCTAAACATTCACATGTACTAAACTTAGAGGTCCTCCACTAGAGTAGTATCATTCTTATAATGAGCAAATAGTTGGAATTCTAGATCATACAGAGAAAGTTCTACGAAACAAGACCACTCACCTGATCAATGATTTATAGAGAAATTACTTATTATAGGAAGCTATGTGGGAACCTAAGGATATGATGAATAATAAGTATCTAATTTTTTTTACTTTAATAACAAATTTTGAGTGTGAAATTCATTTTATGTTTTTTATAATGTAACACACTGAGTTTTTATGGACCTATTTTATCTTGAATAAATTAAATTTTATTTTATGTCTTGCAATGAATTAGGTAAAAAATTCCTTTAACATGTCACATATATGGTATATGTTACACACAATACTGACTTGGAGTTTGTTACATGCAACACCGACTTGGCATACCGACTTCGCGTACATTACACACAACATCGATGTTTCTACAAAACATAATTTTATTGTTATAATTATTAAAATGAGATAATTATAACCTACCTGTTAAACATAATAATAAGAATAGTAATAAATATTTTTCAAATATTTTTTATAATGGTTTTATATAAATATAAAATATTTATAACAAAATATATAATTTTTTATATAGTCCATATATGTTGGAAAATACTAATTTCTCGAATATACTCCTTTTTATACCCTTTTGTGAAAAATAATAAAATTAAATGTAGAATAATTTTTAAATTTAATTTGATAAAATAAACTTCATTTTTTATTTTTATTTTCTAAATTATCTTAGGGTGAATTTAAGGAATTTCTTGAAAAACTTCATTTTTGGATGAATAGTGAAAAATATCGGATTTTAAATAAAAAAAAATTTCTTCTAATTTATTTATAAGTTGAAATTACATTTTAAATTGTTTTTAAAGATTAATTAGAAAATATTTAAATTATTTAATAAAATTTAGTTAATTTACATCAAATTCACTTTAAACATGGGTATAAATACGTATCAAACTTTTGAATGTTTTTACTTTAAAAGTTTGCATTATCGACCCAACTCTAGGATTAATTTTAAATTAATTTCTACCACTTATATTATTTGAATTTGAAAAAATGGATTACATATTTGTATTCTTCGTAATTTATGTGGTCTAATATGGTCAACTAATTTTTTGACCAAAATTATTATTGAATGTAATTAAAATTAAATACATCAATCAAGGTAATGTAAAGTTTAACTAAAGACTAAATCAGAATTTTAAGAACCAAAACTACCAATATACTTGTCTAAGAGTAATTTTACAGAAATATATGGACATTATACTCCCTTTTATATAATTTTTTCAATTATTGTATCCACTTTACATGTGAAAAACGTGTATGGAATCCCTTTGTCAAAATATTACAAGATCGCAACTCCTCCTCGAGTATAAAAATTCCTCCTCTCCTCTACTTATTTAAACATATAAAATGAATCATCCCAGGTAAATAAATAATAAAACATATTTCATATTTATTAATATTTTTGAATCAAATATAAATTTTACTTTAAAGGGGTTGTTATGTTCGATAGCGTACCTGATACGCAACAATGTGTTTCTTTGAAATCTTACGTTGCACACTAATAATAAAATATCATTATTTTAGATGGTAGTTAACTCCTAGATATTGTATTGGAAAGAATTAACAAAACTGACTAAAATATGATTATACATGTTTGTAAAATGTATTTAAATTTATCGAATAAAAGTTAGAGGATTAAAATGTGAATGAATCTAATTTTAATCCTAATTTACATTAAAAAGCCGATTTACCGCCTTTTAATGGAGAACCCTATTTAAATCTAATTTTAGTCACTTTAATACATTATATTAGTCCAAATAAAATACTTCTTTATAATGGGGACATCAAAATTTAATTTGTGTAAATTTTTGGAATTTTTCTGATAAAGTTCATTTTCAAATGAATAGTGAAAAATATTGTATTTTAATTCAAAACTGTGTTTTAATCTAATTTATTTATATGGTTATATTATCTTTTTAGTTGGTTTTAAAGTTTAATTAGAATATATTTATACTATTTTATCCAATTTTGGTCATTGGAAATAATTTCACCTTGAAATTGGACGTAAACAAGTGTCAATCTTTTGATAGTTATTATTTTTTAAAAACATGCTATTTGTTTTAACAACGGGAATTAATTTTAAATTAATTAATTCCACTTATATGTTTTTAATTTAGAAGAATAGAAATCATTTTTGAATTCAGAATATCAAATAAATATTAGGATGAATTTTTGGTATTTGTTTGAAAAACATCAATTTTTGATGAATAGTGAACTCACTTTGTAGTAGTTAAAAAACTGACTTTTTCATTTAAATGAAATTTTACCTCTTTTGTAAGTTGAATTTCAAAAATCCAACATACATGTTTGTTATCAAGAGGTAAAATTTGGTTCAATAAGTTGAAAATATTTTTTTGTGAATAGTAACTTTTGACTTATTTACAGCGATTAAAGGTAAAAAGGGTAATTCAAGGTAAAAAAATATTGTGATAATTCAAATTTATTTTAACACATGTCCTAACCTTATTGGATTGGTAATGGCCAACAATGGTCATCTTTGGGTCTATTTCAGGACCCCATGGAGCCACTTATGAAAGATAATGACACTTTAGATTAATTAATTTAATGTAAAGGCAAAAATGACATAAACAAAAAAATATTAGTGAAATAATTTTTATATGGTGTTATATAAATTATATTTTCGACTATAAATATTATTTGGAAAGATAAAACTATTTAATAAATCATGGTAGTTTTTTTATAATTTTTAGACATCACATAAATTAAATTATTTATGATACAATAATGATGCAGTATTTACCTCATTAATAAAATATTTAAATAAATAAGATTATAAATATTAAAATAACATCCAAAACATGTCCAATTACTTGTGGATGATATTATTTCTACTATAGTTCATCTTATCTTCTATTTTAATTATTTTTGGACCTTTAGAACCCGAATATCATTATATAATTAAATAATATTATCACACTTTCCCAAAGAGCCCCTGCTCTCCCTTATAAAAGGAGACCACTTATAACCAATTACTAACACCTCTCAAGACTTTTGGCTCATCCAACCTCTACCCAATTAATCTCCCAACAACCCTATCCTAATCCTAGAAGCCTTACTTTAGGCAAAAGGAACTTCCAGAATTCCTTTGGTTCAAACCAAAAAAAGTTACCCAAATTAAATGTAATGGTTTCTCTTAAATTATTTTCTTTTATTTTACTTCTCCAACCCCTAAAATATTTTTATTCCATTCTTTTGTAACAATAATATCATCCTCCATATACTAGGATGATTTTATGAGATGGATTATAACTACACTTACACACACCTCCATCTAATGGGTTAAGAACATAATGTTTCTGTGGATGGAAAACTAACGCCTCACCAAACGATGATTGTTCAAATATCTCCAACCGCCTCTCATGGTGGCCATTATGACGGCACAGTATTTATATATGATATATATTATGTCTATGTTTTTTTATGCTTCTGTATTTTTCATTTATAGAAATACTTTATGGTTTCATAGTGGGTAAATATGATAATCTCATTAGTGGAAGTGCAGACTACCTCCCCCTCAAAGTGATATGACTCATTAATTCCTTATGTGGGACGTATAAAGAATGGAGTTAATAATATTGTATATGATATTATAATGTAATTATAATATAACTATGTATCATTATGTTTTTTATTCTATTAAAATAATAAATAGAAATGAAAGTAGCGTTCATGCGTACGTACGGCTTACCGTCTCCATGAACGGTGCATTTCATTTCTTACCTCTAAATATTGTGTACTATTATAAATATATAAATACATATATATATATATATACTGGATATATATGATATATATGATATCCAAATAATTAATTTCATTATTGATATAATGGACTATTGACCACATGGACAACTTGTAAATATAAGGTGTTCATTTTTGACTCAAGTACCAAATATCGACAAAATGAACGTTATTAACATAAATGATTACATAATGTTTGTAACATGGTAATAAGTGATAAAAAAGGAATAATAAACTGGAAAAATGTTCTTAAGAAAGTATAAATTATGTTTAGTTTATTATTCATGATATTAAAGAACGATCGAGTCAAGTCGTACATGAGGTAAGGGATTTCTTATCACACTTTTAATTTCGTGAGATTTCCATTGTTTGCCACTTATTAATTGCATGTGGTGTATTTAGTACAACAATTTGATATATATATTATCATTATTCACTTTATATTCATTGAATTCTGTGATTAACTTGGCGTTTATTAACTTTTGGTCATACGACTCAGTTGATTACAACGCGGTAAAGGGTTTCATCTCACTTTTTATTCCTGTGAGATTCATGTTATATTTGCCACAATTTCCTTTTTTGTGGTGTATATACTGCCCATTATTTTACTCTTTGTCTAATATAAATTAAATTAGGAGTATTTACATCTTAATTTTATGATCCTTCTTTCATGTGGCGTATGTTTTCTAAGCTACCAAATCGGTAAGGGAACCTTTCACCCTCCTCTTTTTAATAGACTTATTTTTGTTAGGTCATTTAAATTACATATTATTTTGTTGGGATATATTCTTATATATCCTTATTGATTTAAAATTTATGTCCAAGTGATTTTATACACTTTTTATCTCATCAACTCATTTTATGAATTTTAAAGTGACGCCGTTAAGCTGTTAAATTTTTACAAGGGAACTTCTTAACCCAATTCCAATTCTATAGGTTCGACTTGTACTTCTTGAATATGACGTACTATGAATATGTGTGAATAACCTACGATTGTTTTACACTTAATATCCACTTATATTTAGTGTATTTATATTTTTCACACATAATTATGTGATTGATTTATCCTCAATTTAAGGATACCATCTTTATTAGGGATTTCATCCCAATTTATGTTCCATTGAGACTTACTTGTTTTTATTCACCAATTCACTATTATATTGTGTATATACCATCCTTTTACATACTATATCATGAATCCCTTTATTCTAATGATATTATAATGTTTTGATTAAAAGTTATTCTTCAATTATTTGTATTCAATCATCTCTCTTTTGGTTAAAATAACTCTTTAACTAAAATATTATTTTAAATGTTTTAAATATTTATTATTCTAAATATTTATAATTAATGTCCATGTTTTCAAAATGGGTTTTAGGATTTATTTATATGTACATTAATGTTTTCAAATGATAATTCATTTAAAAACTTCAAAGTGATGTGGGACACTTTGATTCAAAAATCTCTTTTTAAATGGTTTTGAAAATAATTTGATAAAACATTGTTTATTTAAATATCTTGATTTGATATATTGGAATGTTTAAATGTTGTCTTTACTTTATACATGTGTTATATGTTATGATTATGTTATGTTTATTGGGAATTCTTTATATATATGGGTGTTTCCGTGATAAACCTAGGGCGGGTGAGCCCAAGATAGCTCTCCAATGAATTGTGTAATGTGACAGAGGTAAATGTGAGGTTTCTCCTAATAGATTTAGGTAATATACTATGATGGGTATTCCAAGTGTAACTCCCAATATATTTGTGATAGCTACAATGTAATTTTGATATGGATTCCATAAGTAACCTTTATGATTTATAATTTTCGTGTGTTATTCATAAATCTTATGATTTCGTAAGGTATGTTATGATTGAATAGTATAGTTTCACTGATTTGTATTTATTGATGTGATAAATTTTTCCTTCCATATTTTATAACCCATACTGAGCTTTTTATGCTCATACAAAGTTTTTGAAATGTTTTCCACAGGATGTAAAGATGAATAGGGTCAGGGATGGGATCAAGGAAAAGTCATGTTATCTAAAACATGAAACTAGACATGTTTTTTTAAGTGTTTTTAATTTATGAAAAAAATGGATACTGAGTAGTAGTGTCTACATGTAATATTCAATCTTTAATGTAATTGTTATGCCTAATTCTCTAAAACTCTAAACCTGAAAAGATCCTCAATGTGAATTATTCATTTAATTTGGGATTATGTAATGTTTAAGGTCGGGTCCTTATATAAAACCACTTATTTTCTTCCAAGATATACTCAAATATACTAAAAAACATACTCCCACTTCTTTTAATCCTCCATTGGGAAAAAATACTTCCATGTAATCCCTTTGGTGCAAACCAAAAAGAGTTTTTTGATTAAGAGGTAACATCGTCACTCAAAATCTTTTATTTTATTTTCTTTCTCTACTCCCACAAATATTTTTATTCCATGATTTTAAAAAAACAACCATATCACAAATATATTAGGAATTTTTTATTCTTTTTTTACCTATAATTACACATACTTCTGTCTAATGGGTAACGACCATATTATTTACGTGTACGGAAAACTACCACCTCACTAAACGATGATTGTTCATTTTTCCATTACCACCTCTCATGGTGAAAATTATGACGTAAACTATATATTTATATATTTTATATATTATCTTTATTATCTCTTTAGTATTATTTAATAATTATAAATCATATATCATTATATATTCCATTTTGTGTTGATATAATAGTTTCGTTTGAGAAAGTGCGTACTATCGCCCACTCAAAGCAATGTGATTCATTCATACACTACATGTAATGTAATAAATATGAGTTTAGTGAATATATATGATATATATTATATAATAAATATAATTTATTACATATATATATACATATATTTTTTACTTTATTTTTTTCAACACGAAAATTAAACGGAAATAGTGTTCATGCGTACGTACGGCCAACCATCTCCCAGAATGGTGTATTCCATTTAATATTTCTATATTATATGGATTATTATAAAAAACATATAATAAATTTAAATTTTATTTAAATAATGTTTTCTATTTTTAAAATCATTACATAAGTATGAGGAGAAAATATATAACAAATTAAGACACATGTGAAAAACTAAGCAGATATTACCCGAAGTGAAACCTTAACATATAATTGTTAACAAGAGGTTAATATAAAGACATAATAAAACCATATATGGTATTAGAAGTAAGAATATGTTCCTTTTATATCTGTATAATAAATTCATATTTATTATACATGATCTTTTTATGAGTACGAAGAGTGTCAAGACATAGGGTGAGATAATTTCATCTCAGTTTTATTTTTCTGAGATACATTCCTTAATCATCACTCAATTATTTTGTGTGGTGTGTATAATTCCCATGAATTTATTACATGTATATTATAATTTAATATATTTGTATTCACATTACCATTTTATTATCTTTATTTCATGGGATTTAATTTTCAAAACATACCAAATTAATTAAATAGTTTGGTCTCAATTTTCTATATTTGAGACTCATGTTTTGTTATGCACATAAGTCTTTTTTCAAGGTGTATAAACATATATTATACATTGTATATCATTAATATACATATTTTAATTATATTTTAAGATTCATTTAATTTCATTTTATAACATGGAAATTGTTATCCCATATTACTAAGTGATAAGATTTTTTAAAAATAATCTCATTGCTTTTCAATATTTTTTATGATTGTGATTAAATTAATGAAAACTCATGATCCAACTCTCAAGAACCATTAGGAATATTATTACCCTCTATTTATTCAAGATATCATCAGGTATTTTTACCATTTATCTACTCTTTGGTACTTATGATAATGTTTTCATGTAAAATTTGACTATATCTCTCTTTAGTGAGAAATTTCTTGTTTTCAAACGCTAGGTTTTCAAAAAATGTTTTCAAAAATGTTTTAAAAAATGTTCCAAAATATTTATGAATCTTATTTTCAAGGAGAAATTATTTTAAAAACGTTTTATTGTTTCAATTCTTCTTTTATAGGTTTTCAAATCTATTTTAAAATAAAAAAGTTTTCAAAAGCTTTTATTTTCTAAAAAGAATTTTACATTAAAGAAATGATATTTTCCTCATGAAATGTCTTTAAAATATCTTTCAAAATTATTTCCCATCTAAAATAACATTTATTGGTGTCACTCAAGACATTTTGGGTAAATTATTAAATATTTCCATTCATATTCCTTCCCTGAATGGATTATTTTTTGATGGAATGATGTTTATGAAACCCATTTCTCTTTCATCAGATATATGCTTTTGAAACCTGATTCATTTCACAATTTATATTTATGATGAATTTATTATGTGACCTATATTTTTTTAAAGTTTAAGATATTATTACTTTTTAATACTACTCATTTCATTTTATGGGTTATGATATGATTATTTATGATCTTGTTGCACATGTATGTATTATTTCCCTTTGATATGGGCAAGACATATATATCCCTCCAATGAATTGGGTAAAGATTTATATCACATGAGATAGAAATATATGGTATTTGTAATGAAACTTGACTACTAATATATCTGTGGGAGTGAACCATTACTACCTAGATTGTATATGAATTGAACTCATGCTAATAAGATCTCTATGGGAGTGAAAGATGACTACCATGATGGTATGGGGAGAGAACCCATGCAACCAAAAGGGTCTTGGAAGTGATTCCTTGGATACTATGGAAATCATATTATATTCTTATTTTTATTCCACAATTCCATGTTTTATACCTATATTATTCTTTCAGAGATTATGTTCTTTATTTTTTTATGATTCATATCTTATGAACTATCAAGATTTATGCCATGATTCTTGTTTATAAACTTTTACATGATGGTTATGATCATATATTTTCATGAACATTTTCTCATTCCCTTATCCTAATGATTAAACGTTTGTATATCCAATGTTTACTCTTACTAAGAATCTGATCTCAAAAATTTTTATGTTTCCTCTTCCCAAGTTATGAACATATGTATTATGTTTTATGTGGCTAAGAAGGGTGATATGTTTAGAAGAACCTTGTGGTAGATTATTTGGCTCACTTATGTACCAGTATTTATGTTTTAATGTTTCCAAAGGAACTAGACCAGTATGGTCTTCGGGCATCTACGTATTTTTTAAAATTGATGTAATGTTAATGTATGTCAATAATGGGTCATTATAATTGAAATATATATTACCTATAAATATATGATGTACTCTATTTATTAGATATTGATTTATATTGATTATTCTACAGCAGTGAAGGGTTATTTTCAACCCAAGCAATAAGTAATAATAAGTGTATAGTGGAATAGGAATCCAAAATAAATTATCAATGGAAAAATCATTCAATGAGGGAATAGACAATTTCACCTTGGATAAAAAAGGAAATATTAAAAACAACACCACCAATGATTGATATGATATTGTGTTTTTAAAAAAAACATATCCCAATGAAGATATTCACACAAATTAACATCTATATATAGATAAGAATGGTGACATGAAGATTTTATCAACGGTAGGATTGGATGAAAACTTTTATGAAAATAGTATGTTAAAATATAAAATAATATTACAGAAAAAATAATTAACCACTTCAAATATTATTGTACAAATAATATTCAAAAAGAAAATAATTTTCCACCTACTATAAATTGATGAACATCAATGTATGGTGATTTAAAAAATTGAGACTCGTAAAATTATAAACCATAAGATTGTAACAAAGTATCATGATATTATTATTCTAAAATATAAATTATCTAAACATGGATAATATTTTAAAAAATAATAACACGAGATGAAAGATATTTATTTAAAACCTTCTAAAGTTAAATAAAATAAGTGGTAATAAATTAATAAGTTTAATGACTTCTTATTTTTTTAAATTAATCATTATAAAGAATGGATAGATACTAATTACAATAAATAAACAAGTACACATCTATTAAATAAGAGAACAAATTTTATTTTTATGACTAAATAATCTTTACCTAATAAAAATTGGGTTTTAAAGAAGAAAGATTAAAATAATACCATGAGACATCCCATAATGTATAAAATCAAGAAAATAGTTTGTATATCCAAATAAACAAAAATTTAAATGAATAAATATCAACAAGATAAGAATCCTATTAAAATTTAAGAAATTAAAATAATCCATTTTTAGTAAATATAGGTTTAAAATGAAACTGTAAACATTAATGGGGGGATTATAAAAATTTATGGGAGCTCAGAGTATTGATATAGTACGATACATATTATTTTCAAAAAAATGAGTTAAATTGAGGGATTAAAGATACTATAAATAACTATAAAAATTTAGGGAAAATGATTGTTTTCTAAAGATATTGAAGTTACAATTTTATTGTTATATTTTTTATTCTTATGAAAAAATATATTTTTCTTATTGTTGTTATAAAACAATAATAGATAGTGGTATAAGTCATATTGTAAAGGAGAGATATCCCAAATACTACCTATAAAATCAATATTTTAAGAAGAAATTATTTGAACTAAAGAAAAAAATTACATCGATTAAAATTGGTTTTCATAATTATTTTTTGTTAATATTTTTATGATAGATAATAATTTGTTTATATTCATTGTGAAGTTAATTTTATGATGATTTGAATTTTTAATTTTCATAAATTTACCACTTTATGGTTGTGGTGAAGTCCCTATCCCCTTTTCAATATATTTGGATTTATATTATGTTTTAAAATTAAGAAATATGTACAATTTAGAAGATATTAAGTTTCAATAAATGATGAATTATTAATTATTTATCAAAGTGGAAGAACAATTCTAGAGAATAAATCACATGATGGGTGATAAAAATTGAAATTTTTTAGAGATACTTCAAAACTTGTTTAAAAAAAGGTCTAAGTAAGTTTATAGTGAGTAGATAATAAATCTCAAGGGGAATATTTAAGAGATAAAATTAGTATTTATTATATTTTTTTAATATTAAAAATGATACTAGAGAAGTTGATGAAAGATTTTTAGTGAAACATATTTTTATAAAGGGAGAAAATTGCAACATGTGAAGAAATGTTAAAGAGAAAAAAGGATCTAAAAACCTATCATGTATTTTTTAATATATTTATAGGATTTTTTTAATGTTTCAGAAATGTTAGGAAATAATTTGAGGTTTTTTTAGAAATGTTAAATAATACTTGCGGGACCCTAAAAATTATGTGTAAAGGTCCTACAATCAATTGTGTTTAATGACATTTTTGACCATGAAAATAGATGATTCGGGTAAAAATATAATAAATTTAAAATTTTATTAACAGGATTAACTATTTAATCCTTATATTAGTAAATTAAATATTAATATATTTTTGTGTTCAAAATTTAATATTATTGAATTTACGATTTTTTATTATATAATTTTTTCATTAAATAAAAATCATCACCAATTAATGATTATGAGATTTAATTAAATAAATTTATTGGGTATTTTGGTTGTGACTAATAGAATATTTTTTTTATAGATACCCCAAAAAACACATATAATACATTCCATCCTAAATGTATCTATTACCCTCACCAAAGTGGCGATTCAGATATTAAGCATAAATTTCATACCACGTACAGACTGGATAAAACTGGTCATCCCAAGATACCTTGATTTATTATTGTGTAAAATCAAAAATCATTAAATAATGAAAGAAAATACTAAACTGTATGATATAAATCAACTTCACATCTTTTATTAACAAAAACCATACTTATGTTTTTCCAATATCATAAACATCTATCCCTACATATTCTTTTTTCTTTATTCTCATCTAGGAAAAATGATCATTGGGAATTCTCTTATGTAGGAATTTAATAAGTTATGTTACAAATCTCCTTATTCTTCCTCTTATTATCTCTTATAAGATTCGATAATTATTTTAACAAGTATTAATTTCATTTATCTAATACACTATTACATTTTGTTTTATATAGTATCGTAAGTTTGATTTATACTATAATAAGACGTTCATCCATCACTAATAAATGAGATTTGGGTCCCTGACCCTTCTTCTTAAGTAATTTATTACGGTGTTTTTAAATTTTGTCAGAGAAATTTTTTTCTTTTTTTCATTGTAATTAGATGATCTATGAATTAACACATTTTTTTTCTTGGAAGAATAAATTTTTTTGGGCTGAGGGAGTTTAATTTTCAATATGTTTTAGTGGTCCACATACATTATATGTTAATATTGGGATTTATAATTTAAAATGGTATTAGAAAATAAATTTTGATTATAAATTATAGATTATTGATTTAATACATAAGAGGTAATTTATTTTATATCTTCATACTACTACACAAATTTATAAGTTGATTATTTAGTTTCATTGTTATTCTACAATGTTAACTGGATTTAATTTTCTTGTAAAATTTAAGTAAAATCTTTTAAATATTTTATGGTGATGTTAAGATATTATATTCACAATGTGCATTGTATTAATTCCAAAATCATGAAATATATATGAAATATATATCTAATATCATTCAATAATATACACCCTTTGATCTATGTTTTTAGTAATTTTATCATAGATATAACTATGATACATACTTGATACTTAATTCAGGTCCCCATATAGCCTCAAACATATCCCCAATAACTTGAGGCTAATAAATTGTACTAAGGTTTCACTAAAACCATCGCGGGAAAGTTTTTCCTTGATATCAAATAAATTATTTTTTTTAACTTTTAACAAAAAATCAGTGAGATGTTTCTATAAATTAAATAAAGAAAACATATTTCAAATATATACAACACTATCATAGTTATTCTTGGAGAGTATATATATCATAATATGAAAATTAATTAAAATAAATTCATATAATTCCTATTGTAAAACATTCTATATTTCAAAACATAAAAATAATGCATGATCATTTACAAGAATAATATAAGAATACTAAAAAATGAAGTGTCTGACATCAAATATTATCCTAGTTTCTACTTTCCCCAGTTCAACATGTTATCCAACTCACATATAAGATAAATCCTTATACTTACAACTTAAGAAAAATATGTCTTCAAGTGATCCAAAGAGACTGTGAAAAGGGTGAGTATATCATCAAACCTAGTAGATTTTCCCCGTATTACACTTATGATTTCAGTGAATATGTAAATCATGCAATCTTGTTCCAATGATCATGAAATTTTTATTAAAAACATATTTTTATGCTCAACAAGTAAATTCATAAAAATGGTAATTAAAACATTCATTTATTCAAATAGAATAAATAAAAAATATTTTACCTCCTAAATAAAAAATCTTATACAACTCCATTAGACTTAACACAGTTTTCCAAACAATAATAATTTTAAAAAATATAACTTGGGGTATTACATAGTCAAAAAATCCATTTTTAAACTAAGTAAAAACTTTATGAGTGATAATAAAATATCCCAATACAGTTATATGTCATCACTCTCTAATAAAAATAAAAACATTACCCCCCCCCCCCCCTCTATGTCTCATCAATGATACTACCACACATAATAATTTACACTTTAGGGATTTTGATTCTTCCCTCACCCCAAATCCATCATAAATAAACTAAAAATTCTTTCTATGGTCACACTCAACCTCTTTTAAAAAATAACTCTAAACCCCCAGTTTATGTTATTTCAATGTATTATTCTATATATTATTCTTTGGGATAGTTGGGTTAGGATTCAGGATGTTTTTGGTTGTTTTTAATGCGTTTTGGAGTGGTTTTAAAGGGTGAATGTTTTGAACATTTTTAGGGAAAACCAAGTGTATTCCTTAAGTAAGTGTACAATAGTTGGAGGAGAATTATAGGTAGCTTCAGGGTTATAACATAGCTTTTAAAAACTATTTGATAACCATTTGACTTTGTAATTTTTAAGAAAAATATTATTTTAATGATTAGTGTACTATTTTCTAAATCATACAGACTAGTTGTTTGATTGGATTATAAAATCCAAAAACCTAATTTAAGACTTGAAACTTCCACAAAGACACTAATTCTTCTACTCTAACCTTGGATATAAATTTCTAGAACTCCCCTAGGTTATTTTCGTGTTCCTCTTCCTTCTATTTATTGATTCCTATGGATTGGAAAACATTGGATCTGTGATATTGAAGGGAAGCCCCTCATTCTTCTTCCCTCTCCTTGATTCTCTTATTTTCTCTAAAGTGTAATTTTTTATTGAGAAATCATTTCCTGAATATATAGGTTGGATTGTGTTTTGAGAATTCATATATATTATTAATTGAAATAACATATTAGGGATCCTATATATTCAAGTTCGTGGGAGAAATCTCTGTGTGGAAATCATCCAGAGGTAGCTGGATTCCCTTATTTTTTCGACATTCTCCTAGAACTCAAAGGCTTGTTTTTTATAAATAAATTTCCTATGATTTTTGTTTTAAAATCCTTTTTTATCCTACATTGTAAATATATTTTATTATTGAATCTTTAAAATTAAAATTGTGGGTAACACCCAGAAGGTGTTTGGTTAAATTTTCCAATTAAATTGGATTCCAAAATAATGGTTTTGAATATGAGAACATGGAATGAATCTGTAGGGTTTCTGTTCATATACCTATGGGTAGGACCATGGGGTTTAGACATGGTTGGGGTTCCAATATTATGTAACATAGTAGTTTTTCATCAAGTGATAAATTGGGACTTGAGGGATGGAAAATACTCCCAGTTGGACTATTCAGAAGTGGACTTCAGGTAGTGGTTGCATTGGTCAATCTTATGAATGGGTGTTTGGGTTCATTCCATGGGAGTGTTTTTATGTGAGTTAGATATTCTACCTTTATATATATATATATATATATATATATATATATATCTGTGTGTGTGTGTTTGTGTTTTTGTGTTTGTATACTTTGTGCACTAGTTTTCAGGTGTATTTTGGAGTTTTATTTTAAATTAATTGTGAGTGAACATGTCTCTTGTTTTAGTTGAATTTGGGAGAAGACTCAGGGTTTATATACTGGGTTGTATACTCACAGCTTGTATATGCACCTTGGTGCATGTGAATACACTATATATCATGATATAAATAAGGGAAAGGTTTCATATTTTACTAGTGGAGATATGTTATTTTTTTGATATTGGATGTATAAAGTTGGATATTTGGGTTTCTATCAGGTTTTAGCAGTTGGAGTGGTTCTACCTTGGTTCCTTGTGTCTATTTAGATTGAGTATTATTTTCTTGATATTGTAGAATATTTTTTGTTTTCCACTACTGTGACTTGGATTATATTTTTTAAGCATTACAATTTGTTCTGCTTCTGTATCATGAATAATATTGGTTTATTTGGAGGTTATTCATTTTTTGGAACCTAATCCCCAATGTTTTGGTAAATCCCTGAACATTTTTTTTTCAACCTTTGGTACCTTTGAGATTTCTCCTGAGATTAGTGGAGTTTCAGTTCTTCACAAGCTGATGGGTTGGGTTGGAATATTATAGATGATATCAGTTCGTTGTGGTCTATTTATTGGGATAGTAGTAATGAGATAAGATGTGTTAGGACATGATATATGTATTATAAAAATATGTATCAAACCTATTTATGCATAAATTAAAGTAACCGAACTTTCTTGGGAACAAGATGTTTTGGTAAACACTTCTAATCATATCTTCAACTCAACATCCTGGGTTTGAATAATGAGAATTTGGTATCATAATTAAGTAAAGAGACTTAACACTTGGATATAACCATCCATGTGTTATTTAAAATAATTTATTTTAAAATTATGTTTCTATGACCTTTCTTATTGTGTTAGAATATACTATTTAATTTGGAATTTTAGGAACTTTTTGTAACTAACTAGATAATGTTACTTCCATTTTAGAATATTGGCATTAGTTTAAAGATATAGAAACCAACAAGTAGGAAAATGAAGATTGTGGTTGCACCTGAACCATAGGTAAACTAGGAACTTGTGCAGAGTGCTCTGTATGAATTACAAGCTATAGAAAAAGGGAATATAATTGGCGAAACAATAAATAATGATCATAACTCAAAGTTTTAGAAACTAAATCCACAAATTTTTGGGGGGTATTCAAGACATGAATAGGAAGAGACATGGATTAATAAGATCACTCAAATTTTCAATTTCCTTGTAATGCTGGAAGATTTAAATTTTAAGATAGTGGTCTCTATGTTTTAGGATCTTACACGACAATGGTACAAATTATCTATTCAATATAAAATTGACCAAGCCATTACATGGGAGGTATTTAAAGAATTTTTCAAAAAAAAAATTTATCAATATACATTAAAAGTAACCCGAATGATAGATTTATTCATCCTTTAGAAAGAAAAGATTATATTGATAGAATAATTAGCTATTTTTATGAACATAGTTGGATTTTATCTTGAGGTAGTATCATTCACACATCTGAAGACATGTATATTCTATGTAGGTATCTAGCTAGATATTTTTTCTAGGGTGGTCATGTTCTTGATATATTATTATAAAAATATAGTCAATAGGGAAATCATGGCTAAAAGAGAAATAAATGGGAATTGTAGTAGATTAAAAACATCATCTTCATAAAATGATTAGAAAATTAAATTCTATAAATATAAGGAGGATGGATGCCTACTCATAGTAAGTAGAGAATCATAAAATAGGACCACCATCTAATTTTCCTTCCCACCATGTCATAGTATGAAATTAGGTTGTCTCTAATGTAGCATATTTTTTAATAAGAAATGGATTGTGTCGAACCACCACAAGACTATCACAAATGTGGTTGCAACGGAAACATCCTATGTTATTTTAGAAGACTCAAGAAGACAATGGGAGAAGATGACTCAAGTTAGTCACATATCTCTCATAAACAACTAGGGTTGTCTTATCAGCATAGTTTTATCCCTTAGAGTCAAGAAACACTAGAGTATTCTTTGAACAGATCGATCATTTAGCTGACACAATGACTATATATAAGATAGTACTACCTAGTGATATTTTATTAATAACTGAATGGAGTCAAGTATAAAATAATAGTTTAACAACCAAGATCCTCAAACGTGTGAGGTAAAATTATTATCAACTCCACTATAATGAATGTTTTTTTGATACTAGAGCATAAAACTCCTATCAAGATTCACATTTGGTATATAAATTAAGGTTTCACAGGGAAATGGTGCCTCATGTCTTGAACATCAAAACACCTCTTAGGAAGTGGGAATATAGAGGATTCAAATCTCACACCTATCCCATTTCCATATGTAATGTCAAATATTTTAGGGATTTTATGGTATTACAAATGGATATCATTGATTTGATATTTGGATTGGACTGTCTTGTGGAATTAAAAGAGTTTATGGACTATTACACCCCACATGTGACCTTCAAATCCCATGATGGTGCTCCTTAATTATACAAAGGGGATTGGGATATGAATATTGGAAAATAATGTCCTTGGTGGAAGTGTATGGAAACATATATTTACATTTGGTAGTAATTAATTTAGTTATTAATAAAGGAAATTGGACAAGGAGTCTTAATTCAATAGTACACTAATACATTGTTGTATTTCTCTACAATTTCTTTGGTTTACAAACTAAATTGGAAATCAAATTTTATATCACTTGTCTTATTGGAATGAAACTGATTCATATTCCATAATATTCAATGAAACCAACTTGATTGTGGGAATTTAAGGTCTAATTCTAAGAACTATAAAGCAAGGGATTTAATAGACCAAAAAAATCACCTTTAGGCCACTCCAATCCACTCCATAAAGAAGGTAGATGGTTTGATTCATTTATGTTTTGAATATTGTAAATTGAATCATGTGATGATAAATAATTGATACCCAATTCCTCATTTTGATGACCTTTTTTATTAATTTAATGGACTTTAATGGTTATCCAAAATTGATCTATGGTCTTATGTCACCAAATCTGAGTTTGGAAATATGATATTCAAAAGATAGCTTTCTGAAGTAGTTATGATCAATATAAATATATTTTCACACCCTTTAGACTTAAAAAATAACCAAAAGTATTCATGGATTTAATGAAGATTATGTTACACAAGTATCTAAACTCGTTTTTTGTGGTATTTATTTATGATATTTTGGTGTATTCATGAACAAGAATGGCCATAAGAATCACTTTGATGTTTTATTGAGTAATTTTCATGAGCATTGACTTTATGATAAATTCTCTAAGAGTGACTTCTAGATAAATAGGTTCATTTAATTGTGCATGTAATATCTAGAAGAGGTATATGAGTCAACCTTTAAATGATCGAAGTAGTGATTTCTTGGAAAATAGATATGAACATTTTTTATACACCAATATTTCTAGATATAGTAGGCTATTATCATCACATTTTATAGGATTTCTCAATACTCATTTATCATATGACTACATTAATATGAAATTATATTCCATTCAAATGCAATATGTATTTACATAAATTATTTTAGGAGCATAAGGCTTGGCTCACTACAAATCTTATCCCCAAATTTCCTGAACTAGGACAAGGCTATGTGGAATTTTTTGATACATCTGGATCTGTACTAGGCTATATTATTATACAAGGAGTTTATGTTGTCTCTTATGGATTGAGATAGTTGAAAACACATGAGAAGAATTATATGTTCCCTGGTCTGGAGCTAGTTTCTATGGTAAACACCAAAAACATTCCACTACTACCAAATTGGTGAAAATTTCTTCATGTTTAAGGTTCATAAAACCTTGAAACACATATATTCACAAAGTATTTGAACATAAGTAAACATAAACAGATAGAATATCAATAATTGTTGACTTTGAATTAGTTTATGAACCAAAAAAGTAAATTAAATATAAAATGATTTGAGTAGAAATTTTTATAATGAGGTGTCTATAGAGGCTCCTGACCTGTGGAATATTATGGAAGTAATTATGAAAATTCATATTGGTTTTTGGGAAAAGAATCATAATATAGTTTTTTTCTTGGTACTCTAATTATTTATTTGGTGTGACTAATAAAATAGGCTTAATAGTCAAAACTCTATTGCATTACCATGATATCATAACTCAATGGTGGGGAAATCATTGAAGTTTGGACAATGTATTCAAACTCTATCTTATGATTTCAAAATCGAATCACAATTCCTTTATCATTCCAAGAAAAAAAATCATTTCTTCGTTAGAAATTCATGGTTAACCTAAGAACTCAAAATATGTATTGGTAAATGAGGATACATTTTTTTTTCTTGTATGAATAAATAATTTGGTTAACTATGTTATGATATGTCTCTCTTTCTAAAAGGTAAAATATGAACACCAATGACAAGAAGGAATGGTGCAGTCAGTGCCTATACCAATTTTGAAATAGGAATATATTGACATTGAATTTACCATGGGTCTACCAGAAACAAATTGAAAAGATGATGTTATTTGGTTGATTGTGGAATGACTCACTATGTTGGTATGTTTCATTCCAAATTGGGAGTCCTATATAGTGAAAAACTTTCTAAATATCTATATTAAAGAAGGGGTGAAATTACATGGAGTTCTATTAATGATTGTCTCTGATCAAGACCCTTGATTCACTTCATTGTTTTAGTGGTCCTTACAATAATCCCTTAGCACTCAGTTAACCCTGAGCATAGAATATCATCTAAAAATGGATGTCTATTCAAAATGTATGATATAAACATTATAGTATATGATCTGAGCATATGTTGTGGATTTTAGTGGTTTTTGTGAAGATAACTTTCATTTAGTGTAGTTTTCTTATAAAAACAATAATTATGTAATGATAAAAATGGATAAATTCAAGGAATTATACGTTTTTTCATGTAGATCTATGATTTTTTGGGTTAATACTCTGGGAACATCATTGATCAAACCAATTCTTGTCCATAAAACTACTTCAAAATTCTATATGATAGATAAAAAAATGGAAACAACCCCTATCCATACAAAATTTTATACAGGTCATCATAAATAAACCTTATCTTTTGAGGTAGGTGATTTTTTATTCATGAATGTATACCTGAGACTAGGTCACCACCAGTTGGGAAAATACGTAAGATTGTCTCATTAGTATGTCAGTCCATTCAAGATTTTGGAATGTATTGTAAATGTTTCATATTGGTTATAAGTACCACCTAGATTCATTATTTTATATAGTTATTTGCTTGTGTCTCAATTAAAGAGGTACCAACCAATCCCTATCGATGTGATACATTGGGGCTATGTCACTCTTAAACTAGATGCTATGTTTATCCATACACTGATTTGCATTCTATATTGATAAGAGAAGATATTGAGATGGAGGCACATCTCTTTAATATGAGTTTTATGTAAGTATTGAAATATTCAAGAAGAGACATGGGAATGAATGAGCATTATGATAAACAGGAAACCCAAACACTTTAATGAAAACAACAACCTATATTTTACCAAGGATGGAAATCCCCATGGGGAGGAGAGTGTAACACCCCATTTTTGAGGTATCTTCCTATTATATCCTATATTTTAAGATATGGAATAGTTTGGTTAGGTATAACGAAGGTTCTAGTAATGTTTTTAATGGTTTCGGAGAGGTATTGAAGGATGTATAGTTTGAGAATAATTTAGGGAAACTGTGAAGATTCCCCAGAAAACTATACAACTACTAGAACATACTTTTGGGTAAGTTCATGATTGATGAAAATCATGGAAAAACATCTAAACTTTTAAAAAATTATGATATAGATTATATTCATGGTTAGAACCTAGTTTTCCAATTTGTGCGTACTAATTATGTGATGATATTAAGAAAATACAAATATCTAATTTAAGACTCAAAACATCCCTAAGAACCCTAATTCATTATCATATAACCTAGTTTCTCTTATTCCAATTCTCCACTATTAAATTTTAGTAATCCTCTTCATTTTGGGGAAGGATTCTAATAAATTAGGTAGAATTGGAGCTATGATATTGAATGTCAAAGCCTTATTCTTCTTATCACTACATAATTCCCCCATTTTCACTAAAGAAAAACCTTAAATTTTACCTAACGTACCTTGGAAATTTGGTTTGATATTTTTTTTATAAATCATATTTGGGATTCATTGAATGAATTTATATAGGATCTTGGACAACCGAGTTCATGGTAGAACTCTTTATATACATATCATTCAGAGGTAGGTGACTTATCTTATTTTTTCACTTTCTCCTAGAACACAATGGCTCATTATTTTAAAAATAAATTAGATGTAATTTTATTTGGAAATACTTATGAAAAATCTATTGGAAATATTTTTTCATAGAAGATATTCAAAACTAGAATTTTGGGTGACACCCAAAAGGTGTTCGATTAAATGATTTAAATAAATGGTTTTTGAATGTGGGAACATGCCATGAATTTGGTTTGTGGGTGTGTTCATATATATATTTTTAGTCCCATGTTGGTTAGACATGGATATAGTACCATTCCTGTGTCACACTTGATTATTCCACTGAGTGATGACTTGGGACTAGAGGGATGAAAACCACTCATGAGTAAAAATTTTCAAGAGTGTTTTTTGGGAAGTGGTTTCATTGGATGGGGTTATACATGATTTCATGGGTTATGAAAGGGGTTTTTTTGTGTGAGTGAAATTCACTACCATTGGATGAATGTATATATTTATCTTTATATTTTTATGTGTTTTGTGAAATGGTTTTCATGTTGATTCCTATATTTTATTTTAAATAAAATGTGTGCTAATATATATCTTGATGTAATGAAATTTAGGGGAAGTATTGGGGTTTACCTACTAGGTTTTATAATCACTTATTGTATATTAAACTTTATGAATATACAAAAAATATTTATTATGATATAGAAAAGGGGAAGGTTTTTAAATTTACTAGAGTATCTACATGATGTTGTGATTTTGGGTGTCAGGAGTTAGAGCTTCACGTGGGTGTCAAGTCTTGTCAGATGGAGTTGTTCCACCATTGTGCCTTGTTTTTTATTATGTTTAGTCTTTTTGTATTGATATTGTAGACATTAATTTTTCCAACTTCTAATACAACTCTTATTTTCTTCTAGTTATAAATTTGGAGTTATTCTAGTTTTTTATCATCCTTAATATTATTTTTCTTTTAGGTTATTCATTTATAGGAAAATCATCCCATGTGTTTGGTAAAGACCATGACATTTATTTTCAACCTTTTGTGCATTGGGAATGTCACTAATGTTTAGTAGCATTTCATTCCTTTCCAACTCAGTGGGTTGGGTCAGGAAGTTTCACTCACATTAAACAATGATGTTATAACACATTAAATAACTTAAAACAACATCACACATTTAATTTAAACAATAAATTCAACCAATAAATGATCATTAAAATCTTAAAGTATCCCAAATATTATTTCTAAAATATCAATAAATCAAATCCACTCCCCCAATAATCATTAGAAATTCATTTAAATATTTTTTTAAATAATTGATAAACAAATTTTTTACAATTCATTAAATATACTTAATGTGACGTTTTCTATATAATTTATTCAATCGAACCTGGTTTTGACACAAAAATAGGAAACAAGTGGATTCACCTGGATTTAATTTCATTCCTAAAAATAATATCTATAGGCCTCAACCAAAAATCCATCATCAAACGCAAGAAAAAGAAAATACCACTAATCTATTAAATTATCAACCTCATTAGAGAAATATATAATGGTTATAAAGAAATGGAAACCCACTTAATAACCATATGGAATCAATTAACTTATCAATAATGTGTTCTTTCTCAGTATTATCATCCCCAAACATATTATAGCTTATTTCCCATCAATGTAAAAAGTTTTTCCAATATTTGATGAAACCCCATTTTAAATTACTAAACTAGAAAAACCTGACACATGCCAAATAGAGAAGAAAGAGAAAGAAAAAAAATAATATATGATTGGATTAAGAGGATATAAATATATTTCCTCTAATCTAGGAAATGATCATCAAATAATGTGGAAGATAAGAGATGAGTGTAAAGGATTCCCTCATTCCCACTCCACCCCCATGGTTAATCATGAGAGTGAGAAGAGGGAAAATAAATGTATACCTTTTAATACATTAAATATAATGATAATAAAAATAATATTCCCTTTTTTTCAAATAACCATTATACTCTAGTAAACCACAATTTCACCACTAATTTTGAATATAATAATGATGGAAAACCTTTATAAAATATTTTTAATAAGGTATATCAAGGTTCAACAAGTTTAGTGATGAAAAAAGAAGATTTGGGAAATATTTTTAATAGTGTATTATTTATTTCCAAGGTTAGAAAAAAAATTGAATAAATATGAATATAAAATTTCAAAACAAAAAATAAGGCACAATGTATAGAGAACTACTACTTGGTTTCCTTAACCATGAATATAAACAGTTCTCCTATAATTTTTCTAGTAATTTAATTTCTACTAAAAATACAATTAATTTTAAATTATTAATCTAATATATAAAAATTAAGAAATTAAAATAAATATTTTGAAGAATTTCAGAGTGATGGTATATGTAAAGGTGGAATTTAGCATGCCCCTAATGTTTCCCTAGCACACCCTTGTGAAAAATGATAATAATGAAGATAAAAACTAGTCACTATCATGAAACCCATATAATTTTATTAAAAGAACCAAATAATAATATAGAAGAAGAGAGTATTTATTCGGAGACACCCAATACCAACTTTCTTGGAACTATTATTTAAAAACATATACATTACATACTAGCTTTGAAAATAACTAAAGCGGCCCATACTTAACCATCCATAATTAAAATATAAATAAAAAAAATTGTGTCACTTACATAACCATGGACCTTTAGGTTTAGAGTTTTATAGATTTTGGAAAAATAACTAATAATCCCAGTATCTTTTTATAACACCCAATGTTTTTATGGAATATTTTTTTTCAAATAAATCTATTTTCATTGAAATCATTCATTACATGCAACACCAAGTTTTAAAAAATCATAACATACTATTAATATTAATATTTAACCATGAATTGTATTATATATCCATTAAACATAGTGGAATAAATAGGAATACAAATATTTTAAAAATCAATTATAATGGTATTATATTAACAAATCATATTGAAAAAAAAGTATATAATTTTTACTAATGCCTTTATAAGTTTCAAAAATACTATTTTCTCAAAAAAAAATTACTTTTTTTGAAAGAATAATAAAAGTATTTTTTTACACTTTTATCAAAGGTATATTAAAAAATAAACTTCATTTTTTAAATCTAAATGTCATAACTATCTTGGAGTATGTTTTTTAGAGTTTTATAAAAGGATTATTGTTTGAATGAATATTAAAAAAATACTAATTTTTATTAGTAACTGTCTTTTCATTCAATGTATTTACAAGATCTATTTTACTTTAATATAGTATTAAAAGTAACATTATTTTAATTATATATTTATTAATTTTATTTAGTTAATTAGATAACATTTCATATAGAAATATGACATTTGAAACTGTTATACTTTTGAATGTTTTATTTGGAAAACAGTTTTCTTGCAGCATCTGTGAGATTAATTTTAAATTTCATTAATTCATTTCAATGAATTGAATTTTAAAAAATATATAAAATATTTTGGAATAATAATAATTTATATTATATAATAATGTAAACATAATTTTTGGTTTTACTGAATAGTAAAAATAGTTAAAACTAATTACATGATTAAGGTTCAAATGAGTTTACCAGGGGATAAACTAGAAAGGTAAGGGTTAAAATAAACTAAAAATGCGTCAAATTACTATTTTATGTAAATATTTTGACCTTATATCATCTATGTTTCAATAATTATCCTTGTAATCCTTTTTCATGTTTAAAATGCGGCACTACTACAAATGCAGGGAAGGGAAGTTCTCGGGTTTTATCAGAGCTAAATAAAAAGTGCTGATAAAAGGGGGAATTTTATCAGGGCTAGAAAAAAGTGCTGATAAATCTACACATTATTAGCGCTAATATTAGCATTGATAAAGTCCCCCCATTATCAGTGCCAACAAAAAGCGCTGATAAAAATGAGCCTCTATCAATGATAATAATAACACTGATAAAAGTTTTTATTAGAAAATATTATTATGTTATATAAAAATATTTTAATTATATTTAAAAATAATTTTTATATGTATACATTAAATATAAAAATCATGTTTATTATGTTTATTATATTTATGTATTATTAATGTTAATTATGTTCATTAGTTTTATTTATATCTTTATTATATATTTATTATACTATATGTTTATAATATTATATATAATTATTTTTTAATATATATTTATACAAATACTTATTAAATATATATATATATATATATGTATATAAATTTATGTTTCCAAATGAATGTGTCAATTGGTGTGTATGTTCTTCTCATGAATATATGTTCATTTTTTACCCTAATGTTGGCTATATATACTATAGTACTATATATACTTGTTGTATTCATTCATTTCCTATATATTTGAAGCTTTATCTTCTCATAAATACTAAAAAACATTATAAATATATCTAAATAAGTAATTAATTTATTTATTATATTTAAAAATATAATTATTTAGTTATATATAATTATTTTCTTTTTAAATATATTATATATAATTATAATTATATATAACTGAATAAATATAAATATCGTTAAATAATTATAAAATTACAAAATATTTTTTTTAAATGATAAATATATATTTATGAATTTTATTTGAATATATTTCTTTATAAATATGTGTCTTTAGTGAATATACACACAGAAACAGACATATATATATATTTATTTAAATACATATGATATTAAAATTAAAAATAATATATCAATTTATATTTATATATATTTAATTATAATTTAAATTATAAAATTATATAAATTTAACTATAATTTATACAGAAACATCATAAATATATATATTTATATTTAATTATAATTTATTTTATTAAATTATAATAAATATATTAATTATATATTTTTATAAAATTATAAATGTAATAAATATATTTCTTATAATTTTAAAATTTTGAATAAACGATATGTTTTATCAGTGATAATTAAAACACACTGATTAAACATCAATTTATCAGTGCTTTCAATTATATCACGGATAAAACATTATTTTATCAGTGCTTTTTTAGTGCTGATAAAGATGGTCCTTTATCAGTGATTTCAATTTTAGCACTGTAAAACATATATTTATCAGTGTTTTTTATCTAGCACTGATAAAACTGTCACTGGGTTTTATAAATTAAACCTAAATTTCTCCTCCTTCCTCGCACCCTCAAGCTCTTGTAGAAGATGACCCCTTCTGCCGTCATTGTTGCCTCTATCTCTAATGCCACTGTCACCTCCTCTCCTCCCTTCTATCCTCCCTTATCCTCCTCCTCCTCATCTACTACCATTGTCTCCATTATCTTCGTTACTGCAGCTACAACTGTTGCCACCGTCGCCACCTCCTCCTCACCTCCCTCATTTCCTCCCTCCTCTCATACCTCCTCATCCTCCTCAGTTGCCGACTCCTCCTCCACCGCAAACAAAAATTGTATTGTGGTATGGATTTTATTTTGATTTGTACCTCCTAATTTATATTTTGAAATGATGTTTATGAATTTTTATTCTTCATGAGGTGAATCATTTATTGCATAACTACATGCATTCTCAATAATTCTTTTATGATTAGGATATTTTAAATAATCATTTTAATAGAGAGTCATCCCTTCCAAGTGATTTTTTGGAATACCTAACATCATTTAATGGAATATTCTTAGATCCTAATTGTATTCCCTTAGTATCCCTCATAAAATGATCTCTTGATGATAGCTTTGAGTGGAACGGTTTTCATTGGTCATTATTCTACCTTCTCTATTGTTCTTCTTGATCCCTTATAATTGTGTGTATCATGAGACTTTAGAATAGATTATGAATTGAGGTGTGGGTATGGATTATGAATGGACAATGGTATAAATAGGTTATGTAGGGAAAGTGGGATAATTTTCAATGCACACAAGGTGATTTTAGAGTTGATATTTTTCATAGATCTGATCAAGGGTTGAGAAATAAACTATGAGGGGGTGTGAATAGGAAGTCTAGATTAGCAGGAAACACCCTCAAGGGTCATGGATAGAAATGAGGTGAACTTTGATGTGTTTTTTGGTGATTTAAGGTTCAAATAGCTTGAACCATGGATGAATATAAAAATATGGGTGAAAAACAAGACTCCACAATGTGAAATTCAATGGAACATGTTTTATTTACCTCCTTAGATGTGGTTATAGGGTTTTAGGAAATTATAAATATCACATAACATACAGTATAGATTCACACACCATATAGTCTTTATAAAATTAACTTCTGTGTGCATGATATTATGTTTGTAGGATGAGTACATAACTAGCCACATGAAGTGTATTTTGAGTACATTCCAGGTATGCCTACATTACATGACTCATGTAGTAGTACACACCAAAGTTGACATCCATAGAATAAACAACATGTATCCACAAATACACATTGTGTAGTAAGGGACTACATATCTTGAATATCTAATAGTAAAAACTAAGTACTCATGAGTGAATAACCCACTGTGTATCACCTTAAAAATTCCATTTACCCCAAGATGACATGGATATATCTATTAGGGACACAATTCAAGTACCTAGTAGTCTCATAGTTTCTACACATCATAGTGAATGATATGTACATTGAATTCACATGCCATGTGAAGAGGTAATACATGACAATACTATTGATGAGGGGATATACACTATATACCCGAATAATACATGCCATATTATTTTTCTAACCATCAGGTGTTTTTGTATCACCTTGTTCATGGCCCAGATCTAGGTGCAGGAATACATAATTTTCATATTATATATAGAATATAGTGGTTAGATTATCTTCAACATCACAGGTGGGATGTGAGGTGATTCATTAAATTTAATCATCTTAGTTCCATAGGAATTAATATGGGGATTTTGTATGTCGATCAAAGAATTCATGCAGTATGGTTTTCCTATGTTTATGTGATGATGGCAGGGTGTAGTTTCCTTATATTATTCATGAATTTTGGAACTCCACCACACACATAGAGCACAATTCTTTCAAATAGAGAATCGTATCAGTACTCCCTCAACACTGATATGGTATTTATCCCCTACACATAGCTAATAGAGTTCAGTACTCCCCCACACATCCATAGAGTTAGATACTCTATCTTCTAAAGAACACCCATTGATGTGGCGAGTGTCCTCTATTAGGGATTGAAACTCCCTCAACCAGTGTATAAACATTACCGAGGTGTTTGTCCCTTTCTATATATTTGAATTGTTAAAGTTGGTTTTCTCATAACTTGGTAGTTATGATGGTTGGTTTTAATACTCCCTTGATCAAGATTTTTCATTATTAAAGGCATGGGTTCCACTATAGGTTTCTAGAAAAGTGATGTGATAATGGTTGGAAACAAGGTATGGTACTCCCCCAATTTATGTGCATACCTTAATAATGAGTGGGTTCCCCTTAATATATTTTGTGAGTTTTTTAGAATAAAAGATGACAATATTAGTTACTTTAAGACTTGTGACTCCTTAGGTACCCCTTGGTTTCCTTAGATATGTGACTTAAAATTGGGATATCAAATTCAAACTTCATGTATTTTTAAATTCATTGATAATTGCTTATTTCTCATGTGATAAATCCTTAATGGATTAGTTCCAAGATGACCATGTCTCATTCGCATCAATGAGTATTCTAGGGGTCAAGAATGTATCGATATTTCCATGTCTTACTCTTGATAATTTTCCTACACTAAGGGTTGATCTGAGTTGTTTTCTATCATTATTTTATGGTTTTATGGCATCACATTGACTATGTTTACAATAAACCCTACAACGGATTTATTCCCACATGTGAGGTTGTCCATGTAAGAAAAAATAGGGATTAAAGGTGGTCTTAGTGGATATTGATATGGTATAACTTGTTTGGAGCTAAAGGCTGATGGTACCCAGTAACTCTTGTTAGTTCATGGTGGTGTTGATTAATATTATAATTGTAGGATAATATATGAGTCCTTATATTATATAGGATTTATCTCTTGTTCCATGTTCATTGGGTTCTATGACCTTAAAATATGTGTAGTACTTATGGTGTTTTCTATATGTGGTGATGCACTCACTATATGATGTCTCCTGATTACATTGTATATAGAATGTTTTTATAAAGTGTGATACATACTGATAGATAGATTATGTGAAAAGATAGATCTAAGATGAGAATACTATTATATTTGGTCCTCTTGATATTATTTGTGTGTAATAAGTAGATACATATCTAATATTGGTGAGAGATATTGGATTTCTATAAAAAAAATTAAACTAGGTATATGTTTTTTGTCTTTAGAGGTGAGGATGAGATCATTTCAAGGGGTTACACTGATGCTAGTTTCCAAAATTAGAAAGATGATAAGAGATAATAATATAATTTTTTAACTCAATAGTGTAGATATCAATTAGAATAATTCCAAAAAATACACTATGAAACACTTGACTACAGAAGCATAGTACATCACTACATAAAATGCAGTGAACGAAGCTGGTTGGATTTAAAAATTAATCAATGAACTTAGGGTTATTCCTAGAATTTAGGGATAAATTAAACTTTACTAGGAAAAATATGAAACTATTTCCTAGAAAAATTTGTGATAGTTCCCCCTAAGTTATTATATCCCAACACTTAATTCAACACACCAAAAATTTTTCCACCTCAATTAATTTTTATATGAATGTTGTGTGAATTTATTTTGTTAAATACTAATATCACTGAATAAAATAGGATAGAAATGAATAAATAATGGATGGATGAAAATCATATAACAAAAGAGTATTAATATGGAGTGAAAGAGTTCATCATGTTTGCAAAAGATCATACATATGATCCTTCTCAAATTCTTTTTCTGTGTTTATATTGTTGTTATTCAACATAAGTTATTCGATAGGAGCTGGATGAACACTTGATTTGTCATAGAAAAGTTCGATGTTTTAAATATTTGAATAAACATGGGGAAAAAGATAATGTAGCTAGTTACTCTGATAACACTACATTTTATGGATCATTTGATATGATTACAAGAATGAAATATTAATAATACTATATCGAGGACATGATTACATTTGTGCATGATGATGAATATCGTATTAAGGAAATGACAAGGAGAGTTGAAGATAAACATCATGATTGCCAAAAATTGTTTGAGTAGTTATGTAGTTGTGAAAAGATGAAATTTTATGATGGTTGAACTAAATAAATAGAATTTTCAGTCTTATTGAAGCTATATAATTTCAAAGAAGGAAATGGATGGAGTGACGCCAATTTTACAGAACTAATTACTCTCTTAAATAACATGCTCCCAAAGGATAATGAGTTCACGAGCTGAAAATAAGATGTCAAGTGAATGGTATGCTCGATGGGTATGCTCTATGAAAGAAAAAACTCTTTCCCAATTGATTTAATACTATTTCTCAAGGACCACAAATCACAAAGAGAATACCCAAAAGTGTGGGGCTTCTCGATTCAAGAAAGATGAATCGGGCCCTATGAATGTTTCATGGAACTTTCCAATAATTCCAAGTTTTAGGAGACTATATGGAAGTGAGGAGACTACAGAACAATTAATGTGTATGTAAATAGAAGAAATGAAGATGGAAAACTACAAGATCTAGCAGAATATTCTCAGTGCAAGACAATTGATCCTGAGTATCTTGACTTTGGAAACTATCTGAAAAACTGTCATCTTGCGTTATCTACAGAAGGAGAGAATCATTTTGGTTTTTAAAGAATCACTCACCATAAATGGATAGCTATGTTGGTAAATTATAACTTTCCACCATGTTTATGCATGAAATTAAAACACATCATGTTACCAATTATTATATTTGGACCAAAATAACCGAGTGAAGATATTGAAGTTTATTTGGATCCATTAATTGTGGATTTGAAACTATTGTTGAATTCATGTGTTACGATGTATGATTCTTATAGAAATAAATATTTCACATTCGTAGCCATGTTTTATGGGACAATAAATGACTATCTTGCTTATGGAATTTTTTTAAGATATAGCATTAAAGGAAATCTTGGTTTTCTCGACTGCGAACAAGGTACACAATAAATTAGGTTTACACATTCATTGAAAACTATGTTTCTAGGACATCATAGATTTCTACACCAACAACATAAGTATTGATATTAAAATACATCATTTGATGGACGTTTAGAAGAACTTACACCACCATCTCCACTGACAGTTGATCAATTGGTTGAGAAAGTTAAATTTGTGGACCCTACTTTTAGTAAAACAATTTCTAGAAACCTAATGAAACAGGTTGGAAAAAGAAATCCATTTTTTTGAATTACCAAACTGGAATTGTCAATATGTCATACATTTTCTTGATTTATTGCATGTTGAAAAAAAATTATGTGATAATGTCATTGGCACGTTGCTAAATGCACCTGGTAAAACAAAGGATGGAATTAAGGTTATGTTGGACATGGTTAACATGGGAATACAAAAAGAGTTCGCACTAGTGCAGGGTTAAAATGGAAAATTTATTCCTCCTACAGCTTACACTCTTTCTAGGAAAGAGATATATTGTTTATTCAACTATGTTAATGACATAATGGTTTCATAGGGGTATTCAACGAATATCAAGAACATCATGTCAATGCAATATTTGAAGTTAAAAGGTCTGAAATCACATGAATTACATGTTTTGATGAAAGATCTAATTCTTATAGGTATACATTGAATTTTTTCCAAGAATTTCTATCGTACATTAACGAAGCTCAGTTTCTTCTTCAAAGCTATATGTAGCAAAGTTAAATTCCCAGTGAAGTTGCTAACTATGGAAAGAGGAATTTTCATCATATTATATGAATTGGAAATTTTTTTAGTTCTGAAATTCATTGATATGATGGTTAATTAGATTTTTCACTTGGTGATGGATATTAGGATATGTGGTTCTATGCACTATAGATAGATGTGCCCCATTGAATGGTATATGAAGATTTTGAAATGGTATGTCAAAAATCGAAGTTGGCCAAACGGTTGTATTGCAGAGCAATATATTGTTGAGAAGGCTATTGAATTTTGTACCAAATACATATCCAGTGTGAAAATCATTGGTCTAATGAAATATTGTCACATTGGGTGATTGGAGAGTGAAACAATTTCTGGAAATGAGGTCATCGCAATCAATATTACAAATCTGGAGCAGGCCCACATTTATATTTTTCATAATAGTTTGGATGTTGACCCATATGTTGAAACCCAAAAATAAATTCTTAGGCATTCGAATACATCAACGGATGAAAATTGATATCAAATAAACATAATCAACATTTTATAGGATGGTTTGAGGAAAATATTTTTAATTATTCATATGAAAATCCAGACACAATTTAAAAACTACTTTGATGGCTAGCCGGAGGACCATGTGTGTATGTATTATCTTAAAATTATTATGTAATTAATGTTTATACATTATATACTAATGAACATGGTGAAGAAAGTACCAGATATAATAGTTTAGTTATACTTTTGGCTGAAATGATTTATATTTCTAGTGCAAAGGCCAGAAATCCAATTTACGTGAATATGCGAAATTTTGGCATCATAAAAAAATATGGGATTCGGATTATACGACATTTCGAGTGATGAATTTTCAATGAAAGTGGGTTGATAACAGATGTTTTTTTAAATTAGATGAGTTGGGATTTGTGAAAGTTGATTACAGTAAGGAAGGGTATGAAGATGAACCATTTATATTGGCATCACAAGCAGTATAAGTATTTCATGTTTCAAATCCTACAAACCAAAAATGATCAATTATTCTGTTATTGACCAAAACTACTAAAGAGTTAGATAAAAATTAAATAAAGGATGACCCTTTAATAGGGATGTTGCAATCAATTCATATTGGTCCCTGTGTAGATTGAATTTGTTTTGTCATAGGAGACCACAATGAAGGTATTTGGATAGTCGATAAAGGGGTCAAATCCCTTCAACATTTAAAAAAACAATTCAATAATAAGGTTATATTTTTTGCTAATATACATCGTGTTAAATTATGTTGATATCTATTCATTGTTTCTTTTATGTAATATAAATTAAATGTTAAAAAACTTTTCTCGATAATGACTTATGCACATGTTGATTCTCTCATTACCCTAGTGCAGTATGTTTCCCTACATGCTGCTACTCGAAGTTCATAAGAACAATATGTTACTCAACATGTTGCCTTATATTAATATTTATTTGTTACTTATTTTATGTTATCTAAATTAAATGTTAAAACACTTTTGTATATAATGAATTTTTCACGTGACGATTCTCATAATCCCCAGGCACAACTGTTTTCTCAACCTGCTGATGCTTGTAGTGCAGACAAACAACAAGTTTTTCAACCTGTTTCTTTATTTTAATATTTGTTCGTTGTTTATTTTATTTTATCTAAATTAAATTTTATATAAATTTTGTAGATAATGAATTATTCACATGAGGATGCTCCCAATCCCCATGAACAGCATGTTTCTCAACATTCTGTTACTCGTAGTACAGACGAACATCAGGTTTCTCAACCTGTTGCTGCTCCTAGTGCAAAGGTACAACCTCCATCTACACATGTCGGTGCTAGACCTCCAAAGCTGGAGGAACATATTGATGATGGTGGATCCAAGGAAATGAAAGGAAAAAAACACCAGTGACACAGAAAAAATAAGAGCACCATAGTTTGATAGTATTAGAAAAAAATCATTAAGTCTAAAGAGAAAGGCATAAAATATGAGATTTGATGGAATAATAACGGCCAACATGTTAACCCCAACAAGGCTATGTTCAGTAGTTACATTAGAATCATCACTCAGCAATGCATGGAGATTGATGTAACTTTATGGCACATATTGGGGATCAGATTAAGACACTGATGTGGGGAGATATTATGGTTATATTATGATATCATTTTTTTAGTTTACTAAAAATTAAATAAGGTATCATTGACATATACTTCATCATCACTTGTAGAGAGCATTTATAGTAAATGACTCGCACAAATACTATGTCTTAAGGCTTTCTGGAAGGATTAATAGGGGTTTTCACACACATTTAATGTAATATCATCTTAAATATGCTAAGGGAAAATAAAACCACACCACCTATTATTTATTCACACCTGATAACCCAAGTATCGTGGGATGCATTTAATGTCCATCGTACGAAGCAGTATTTCTAGGTACATTTTTTTTGGTAATAAATTTTTTGATGGTATGTGTTTTCATCAATTTGATTAACAGTGTTTTATTTATGAAAGAACAACTAGTACTGAAAATAAACATCAAGAATCAAAACTATAATACTCCAACCGTGAAGCAGGGACAGTGAAACATCACATAAAAAAATTGGTACGTATTTTAAATATATAATAATACCTTTATGTGACATAAAACTATGACATAATATGATCTTTTGTTTAAATCTATCTTGAAGAGTCAAAATCCATAGCCACTTCCATCTCATTCCATGTGATATGGAAGGAGTTGAATGTAACTAAAGATGGAAAACTAATAGTTGAAAACACACAAAAGTGTGGGAAACATTTGTAATTATGACATAATAAAAAAAATCTTTAAATATCCATTACATAACAATAACCACTTATTTTCTATATTTTCTATCTGACATAACCACAATAATCAACATCATCCACACAAGATGTAGAAAAACTTTTATGGGCCTTGAAGCAGCCAGAAGAGTTTATCCACGTTAGAGTTGTGGGTTTTGGGGTGACACCCCGAACATATTTTGAGAAAAAAGTTAAATGGAGGATCAAACTACATAAATGAAAAAGATGAGAGAAACATTGTCTACATTTCAGGAATAATTAAAATACCAGAGACTGTTGAAAGAAATTTTGACGGGGGAGGCAATGAGAAGAAACAACTCAAGAACAACCCGCATGTGAATATCCAGCCCCACCCCCACCAGTTTTAAGGTGAGTCCTTACACTAAAAAACAATTCTTAACTGAGGTAGTAAATTTTCTATTAATTGTTTTTGTGAAATGTAAATCAGATAGACACTAGAAACTAATACCATTCTTGTATTGATATTATATAGGGTGAAAATGATTGTGATTTATATCTATCAACACCCACCCATCACTTTATAGAAAGGTATATAGTGTTAAATACCCAAGATGACATACTATACAATAGACCACTTCTAATAGATCATTTAAGAGTGTCTATTACTATATCCCCAAATCTGAGCACCAATATACCTATTCAATTTGATGATGTAGATATTCAAATGATCAAATAATCTCTAAGAACATTAATCAGATGGTTGTCACATATTGTAAAATAACAGGTCAACAATGAAGTATTCATTTCCAATTTAATTTTCAAGAAAAACAATAAACATTTGAGGAAAAAAAATCAGAATTGATGAAATTATTATAGAAATAAAAAGGGAAGGATTAAAAAAATACCGGTTCAAAACAATCTCAATGATCAACCAACTAATCAAAACGATCTACCCAAAGCACCTTAACCCCCCCTCCCCAATTCTATATCCACATTTATTATCATTGAAGGATCATTTGGATGCGAAGTAGAAAGATGGTGGTAATCACATAATTTATTTTGAATCAAATATATACATAGGGTAATATCAAAACATTATTGGTGTTGAGAGTGCAATTGAAAACCTCGACTATAACTGGTTAGGCAGCTCAGTCGTAAATGTTTACATTAGGTATGTTTTCAAGATTTGATTTTCCAAAAGATGATATACTATGATAATAATTTCTAAATAAAATTCATATTTTTTATAGGTTTATATATAAAAAAATTGAAGGTATTTCCCCACTAACAAAAATTTGGACTTGTTAGTCCTCACGTCACCTCTATGGAACAAGAAGACATAACTTCCATAAAACATACTGAAATAGTGGTAGGATTTCTCAAATCATTTAACAACAAAATTATAGATGAAAAACTATTATTAATACCCACAATGCAGGGGTAAACTCTAATATTTAATCATATCAAATATATTTTAATTTCATTCATTACATATTCTTTTTTGTGTTCTTAGGCAGTATTGGATGCTCATTACAGTCAATTTTGACACTCCAGATATTTATTTTTTTGTATTCAATGCATAAATATCCCAAACAACATACCCGAAATGATGGCATTCTTAAAACATTAAATACACTACATTCAACATTTTAGAACTAAATATCCAGTTATGTAGTTTATATTATCTTTTAATGAGGATTTAGTTATGATAGGGTGGTGTGTGAATATCGTCTACATGGAATGAGGCTAGGGAAAAGGTAAAAGAAACATGAAAGTACTACGACTGGATATAAATCATGTTATATATAATAATACTTCACTATCCAAACACATATAAAAAAATTACATATCTTCATCAATGTTTTTTCAATTCCCTAAACAAAAAAAGGGAATGAATACGGTTATTATGTTTTTAAATTGATGAAAGATATCATATTACATGAACAAACCAGTATATGTGAATAGGTATTTTTAAAGATAGTTTCAATTTAATTTAAAATAATTATTAATGCTTTGTGTATTTATATTTTTTCAGTACTACCATAACTTCCGAAAACAGACATATTTACAAGATGATATAGATATCCTTAGAAATGAATGGGCAGCATACCTGATGAAAGAATGTACAAATAGGGAATTAAGATGGTAAAATTCTCAAATAATTTTGACTTTAATAATCTTGTATTCCTTATCTTACTCTTATTTTTATGGTAATGTTGTGATTTTTGGGGGATAAACACCGCACTAAAATTCATTTCCATTGGTGGCTCTTGTTTGCGCACTAAATGAATTATTTGTTGATTGGTTTTTTAAAAGAAATTGGTGGTCTTGGTTTATAGAGTATGTGTGTTGTTGATAGACCACAAAATATAATGAGTGTACCGAAGGTGTTTCCCCATAACATGAGTTTGTTGTGAATTATTGAGACAAAATGGGCATATGAGTTCACTCCACTCTTCTCGTTTTCAACAACAAGAAGGTTTTTTACCCAAAAAAATCGATTCTATCTGCAACATTGGTAGTTCTCCTCTTTAGTCAACCTAGTGAGGAACCAACTCTTATATATTCATTCATAAGTCCTGAATATATGAATTTTTGTTCTTCACTGGGCCAACTAAATCTATGTTATAGAATGAGGATTTTATTCCATGTCAACCGTACATGGATCAAAGGATTTTCCATAATCCTTTTAAACTGGGTATATTGAGCATATTGAGTTGGTTGAGTCACTTTTTTAGGTTTCAGAGGTGAGGGTACGTTGATTTTAAAGAAGAAATATGTACTTAAAATTTGTTTTGGTACATTATCAAAATGATCCATGAGTCATTTTTGATGTGTAGAAATCAAACTCACCTCAATCAGATGCACAATGCCAACGATATGACTCAAAATTTGACTTTATTTAAAATTGACATTAATTCATTTAGAAAACACAACCAACATACTGAAAATTGAGGAAATGAATTCAAATTTTTTGATACTTTGGTACAATGATCCAATTGTCATTTATGATGTGTAGGAATCAACCACACCTCAATCTGACTCACGGTGTCATTGGTTTGACTTGAAATGTGTCTTGTTACTTAAAATTGACATTAATTCAAGTAAAAAAACACAAGTGACATACTAAAAACTGAGAAAATGCATTCGGATTGTTTTAATAATTTATGAAAATGGTCCATGAGTCATTTTTGACATGTAGGAATTAACCCCACCTCAATCTGATGAATAGTGTGACTGGTATGACTAAAAGTTCCCACTATCAGTTTAAAATTGACTTTTTATCTCAAAATGTGCCACTCACTAAAAACCATAAAAATGCACTCTGATTGTCTTATGAATTAAGTACAATTATTCATAAGTCATTTGGATGTGTATAAATCATTATCACATTAAACTGACGTAGGATGCGACCATTATGATTGAAATTACCTGTTATCATTTTGACATGAAATTTTTGTAAAAAAACACAACTGATATACTAAAAACCAAGGAAATGTATTCCTATTATTTTGATACTTTAGAAAAATGAACCCTCAATCATTTTTAACATGTAGGAATCAACCACACCTCAATCTGACACACGGTGTCACCATTATGACTCCAAATGTGTCTTGTTATATTAATTTGACATTAATTTTGAGTAAAAAACACAACTAACAAATTGAAAACCAATCTAATGAATTTATATTTCTTTGATACATTAGGAAAAAGATCCATTAGTCAGTTTGGACATGTAGGAATCAACCCCACCTCAATCCGACTGATGGTGTGAATGGTGTGATTAAAAGTGTCTGATGTCTATTTAAAATTGACATTTGAGTTCAAAATGTATAACTCACTAAAAACCAAGAAAACCCACTCCTATAATCTTTCAAATTAAGGAAAACAATTCCAAAGCCCTTTGTGATGTTTATGAAGCAGTATCCTGTCAAACTGACACATGATGTGACCTGTATGACTCAAATTTCACATTTTTAGTTTGAAATGACATTTTAATAAAAAAACAACTGACATACTAAAAACCATGGAAATGAATTATGATTGTTTTGATACTTTAGGAAAATGATACATAAGTCATTTTTAACTTGTATTAATCAATATCACCTCAATCTGACACACGATGTCACTAGTATTACACTAAATGTGTCTTATTATTTCAAACTGACATTAATTTAAGTAAAAAACACAAATGACATACTAAAAACCAAGAAAACGCCTTCATATTGTTTTGATAATTTTGTAAAACAGTCTATGAGTCATTTGTGATGTGTAGAAATCAACCCCACCTCAATCTAACAAAGGGTGTGACCGGTAAGACTAAAAGTGGCCGCTATTAGTTTAAAATTGAAATTTTAACTCAAAACATATCACTCACTAAAAACCAAGAAAATACACATTGATTGTCTTCCATGTTAAGGAAAGTTATCCGTATGTTCTTTTTTTATGTGTATGAAGTAGTGTCACATCAAACTGATGCATGATGCAACCTGTGTGAATCAAATTGCATGTTTTTTGTCTGAAATGACATTTTAGAAAAAAACACAACTGACAAATTGAAAACTATAGAAATGAATTATTATTGTGTTGATACATTAGGAAAACGATCCATCACTCATTTTTGAGGTGTAGGAATCAACCACACCTCAATCTGACACACGGTGTCACTAGTATGACCCGAAATGTGTCTGGTTATTTAAAATTGACATTAATTCAAGTAAAAAAAAGAACTTACATACCGAGAACCAAGAAAATTTATTCATATTGTTTTGATACTTAATAAAATGATCCATGTGTCTATTGGGATGTGTAAGAATCAACCCCACCTCAATCTGATGAATGGTTTGACCAGTGTGACTAAAATTTTCTGCTATCAGTTTAAAATTGACATTTTAGTTCAAAATGTGTCACTCATTGAAAATCAAGCAAACACACTTTGATTTTATTTCAAATTAAGGAAAACAATTTATAAGTCCTTTGTGATTTTTATGAAACAATATCATGTCAAACTGTTGCACGATGTGTCCGGTATGACTTGAATTGCATGATTTCTGTTTGGAATGACTTTTTAGTAAAAAAACTCAACTGACATACTGAAAACTGAGGAAATTCATTCCCATTGTTTTTATACATTAGGAAAACGATCTATCATTAATTTTTTATATGTGGGAAATAACTGCAACTCAATCCGACGCACAGTTTCGCTGGTATGACTCCAAATGTGTCTTGTTATTTAAAATTGACATTAATTCAAGTAATAAAACACATCTTGCATACTGAAATCCAAGAAAACTCATTCAGATTGTTTTGATAATTTTGGACAACATTACATTAGTTAGATGTGATGTCTAGGAATCAACCCCACCTCAATATGATGAACGGTGTAACATGTATGACTAAAAGTGCCCGCTATCAGTTTAAAATTTACATTTAAACTCAAAACGTGTCACTCACTAAAAACCATGAAAACACACTCCGACTGTATTCCAAATTAAGGAATAAAATTATTTAGACCTTTGTGACGTGTATAAAGAATTATCAAATCAAACAGATGCATGATGCGACTAGTATAACTCAAATTGCATGTTTTCGGATTGAAATAACATTTTAGTAAAAAACCACAACTGATATACTAAAAACAAAGGAAATTAATTCCAACAGTTTTGATACATTAAGAAAATGATCCATCAGTAATTTTTAAGGTGTAGGAATCAATCACACATTAATTCGATGAATGGTGTCACCGGTATGACTCCAAATGTGTCTTTTTATTTAAAATTGAGAGTAATTCAATGAAAAAAACACAACTGGCATACTAAAGATGAATAAATCGCCTTCCGATTGTTTTGATATTTTCGAAAAAATATCCATGAGTCTATTTTGATGTGTAAGAATGAATCCACATAAATCTGAATAATGGTGTGACCGGTGTGACTATAAGTGTATTCTATCAGTTTAAAATTGACATTTTAACTCAAAACATTTCTCTCACTGAAAACCCTGAAAAAATGATTCGATTGTCTCTCAAATTAAGTAAAACAATTCATAAGTCCTTTTTGAGAAGTATGAATAAGTCTCACATCAAACTGATGCATGATGCTTTAGGTTAACGATCCATCAGTTTGAAATGACATTTTAGTAAAAAAAACACAACTGACATACTAAAAATCGAGGAAATTCATTCAGATTGTTATGATACTTTAGGTTAAAGATACATCAATCATTTTTTACATCTAGGAATCAAGCCCACCTCAATTTGATGCATGGTGTCACCAGTATGACTCCAAATGTGTCATTTTTATTAAAAATTGACATTTTTAATGTGTTGTTTATATTAATGTTTAATTTAATCCTTTATAGTATTACTACCGTAATATTTGTTTTCATATATTTATGTAACCTTTTTATCAAGTTGGGATGATTTTCTCAGTTACTATTACCGTCAGAGGATATTTTTTAGAGTGGACCACTGATGTCAAAATAGAAAACATTAATGATTTTATATGTTTGTTGGATATTTGTATGTGGAATTTTATAAAATATTGTTCAAAATATATATAGAGCTATTTTTTATACCATGAGTGAATATTTTGGTTTTCATGATGTCAATTAAATGTATATAGAATTTTTTTCCAAAAAAATTGTGTTTCTTGTTTTTTCATCATTTACATTGTGTATGTGGTTATTTTGTATATATATACTTTTAGTGGTAATTTTTAGAAGGTTTTTGTTGGTTTTGTGTAGGTTATTTTTTCTAGTTTGATTATTTTGGTTAGAAGTTCATTTTTTTTTGCAGGATTCTATGTGTGTTGTTATACAAACAGCACACCTAGACTGGGAGGACGTTATCAGAGCAAGTTGAAGTTCTAATAAGTGGGGGCATTATCAATAATTAGAATAGCACAGATAAATGTCCCCCCTTATTAGTGATTTTTTTAGCATTGATAAAGGGTACTCCCTCTTCAATAGAATCTTGATTAAGAGTGATTTTTTATCACTAATAAAGCCCTTTCTTAGAACAAATAAATTCCAGTTTTTTGGTAGTGTGCGTACACCTTTTCCTTTCCAAAATTCCCAGCGTGTCCTCTCCCCCACTTATAAAAGGAAACCTACTCTTTATTCCTCTTCACACTTCCAAAAACCAATTTTTTCGGCCAATAACTAAAAAAATAAATTCATTAATTTCCTCCCCATATACTATAGTAATTATCTTTATTATTAAACACTTCTAATATGGCTTTATGTATAAACCTAAAGTGGTTCTCTGAAGAAGGGGTAAAATTATTAAACTTGTGTTTTATGTTTTATTTATTATTCTACCTAATTAAAATATTATTAAACAATGATAATATAATAACACTATTATATACCATATAATTATATGTTATTATTTTAATTTCATAACCTACATCTCTATCCTCTTGAATCAAAAGGGAAATAAAATAGTCGATCATGTGTACGACAGACTACCACCTTACGAACCGTTATGATTTTTTTTTCATAAAATAATTTTAAAACTAGGAATAATGATGAATTTAAATTATAAATTTGATATTCATTCCATAAAAATACTTCTAAAAATATAACATCACATCTATCTTCTTACCATCCAACCTGTTGGAAAATGATAATGTGTTCCATGTGTATGTGTGGACTACCGCCTCTACAAAGCGATGTCGTATGTCTTTCATTTTATTTTGAAATTGATTTTATTAAGAATATATTAATATAATATATATGATATATGTGAAAAAAATGTTTATTTAATGTTTATATATCATTTACCTAACTTTTTTCATAGTTTTAGGAAATAGAAACAAAGTTCATGCGTCTATATAGTATATCATCTCCAAGAATAGTGTGATTTATATTCTATATCTAAATTTTATGGGTTACTATAAAAAAATATAATGAATATATATGATATTTGTATCATGTTTAACACTATTTATATGATGTAAACAAGATCAAAGTAAAAGGACCAAAAATACCAAACCAAAACATACATGAAAAATGGTGCAGTTATTACCTAAAATTTGATTTTGGAATGGAATTGTTAATAAAAGGATAATAAAAGGTCAAAAGTAAATCATATATGGTATGATAAATATTTTTATTGTTTTTTAATGGATAAATAATAAAAATTTATTTATTAAATAGGATTTATGAACATGTAAGAAAGATGTTGAGATTTGAGGTAATGTATTTCCGATCTCGCTTTTAATCATGTAAGGCATATTCATTATACACAACTCATTTCTTTTATGTGGTGTATTTAAATCCTATTTGAAATTTTATATCATGGATATAATTATATTAATTATATTTGAAGTTTCATTTAATTTCATTCTTTAATGGTACTTACGATTGAAAAGTTATTGAAGTGGTAAGGGTTTTATGACACAATCTCATTTTTTATTAGAATTTTTTGTGAGTTTGCATTCAATGATGAAATATTATGATCTATCACTAAATAAAATCATTAAATTTTTTATCCCCTAGTTTTTTAATGAAAATTAATGTTTTCCATTCATTTCATCCCTTTATGTACCTAAAATTCTAAAATAATTTTTTTAAGGAAAACTAATTTTATTTATCTCTTTAGTCAAAAAAACACTTTCTTCCATGTCCATATATTCTAAAAATGATTTAAAGAATTTTTTCAATATTTTTTTAATATTTTTTTAAATTAATTTTTACCTGTGTTTTACTTTTTAAAAAATGTTTTTTAAGGAATCATTTCATTTACATAATGAGGTACTTTTGACTTTTTTATAAAATTTTAATGGAATATTTGTTTTAATGTGTGCGATATGAACAATATTTTCCTCCATCATGTCCACTCAATGTTTTAAATCATACATTATAGGTTTCCAATGGTATTTTCAAGGAAAATTATTTCCATAATTTTAGGTTAATTTTTTTAAAATGTGATTTTCAAAGTGGAAAAGTTATTTTTCCATAAGAAATGATCCAATTTATCATTTAAAATAATTTTCAATTTAATATTATATCCTTTGATGTTACTTAAGAATTTTTGGGGACATAATCCAATGATACCATCCTTATTATTTATAAGGATGGTATATGTTTATGGTGAAAATATATTATGAAAATCACTTTTTTTCATGGTTTTTTATATGTTGAAATGATGAAATGTTTATGTAACAAAATTCATTTACATGGGTTATGATATGATGTAATGATTATAAAACCAATCTCTTTTCATGGTGTTTGATATGATGAATTGTTTATGATATTGTGAAACTCTTATGTGTGGCTTCCATTATGTGATTGTGGTTATGTTGTATCTAAGGATGATGGTTATGTTATAACCATGGAAAATGACCAAGTTATAACCAAGAATGGGTGGGACATATATCTCCCTCCAATGCATTTAGTATTGATTGATAACTCATGATATTAATATGTTATTCTGAAACATGATTTCATGTCCAAAAGTTTCTTTGTGAAGTTAGATTTCATAAACATAAGGTTATGCAAGGACTATATTTCATGTACTTAATGTAAATAGAGAACCTATTTTTATGTATACAAGTCATTACCGAAAAATTCCATATCTCCCCACATATATATACCCATGGTTTAGGAAAACCATGGGTGAAAAGTTATTTTCCAATGTTATACTAATGATTTCCTAAAAACTATTGGTGTAGGTTGGTTAATACCAAGGATTTTTCTGAAACTGTTGGAATATAAGTATTGATATTGGAGGATCTCTCAGGCTTCTCCCCCCATCCTCCTTGTTCAAACCCCAAGGCTCTCCTGTGTCCATGGTTCCCTCATCACCTCAATCAAATTTGGCCTCATCCTTCCCCTTCCCAGGATGATTTGGAACCCCCTCTCCCCCTTATTCGATTTTAGCCTCCCCCTTCCCCCCTCGAGAAAAATTTGGAATCCCCTAGGTGACATTTCACCCCTCTGAAGGTGATCATGATCAATTTTTGGTAAAAAAATGGGTATCTTTAAAAGGTAATGTTTCTTTCCCTGCTCTTATTTATTTTCTTTTTTTCCTCCATTTTAATGGGCGTGATTCACTTTTATAAAAAATAATTTGATTTTACTATAGTTCTTTAATATTTTTAAACTTTTTAAAATTATAGATGCATGATTTTCCATTTTATTTTATTTATTTTGTCGGGAAAATGTTCCAAAATGGTTTTTTTGATCACTCAATACTACTTTTCAACCACTTGGGATTAAAATCTAAATGACATATTGAGATAGATTGAAATGAAAATTATTAATGATTAATGATTTTATAAAAATATGTAAGGATATATATCCAAATTAAATAATACCATTGTATATTTCATTAATTTATATGTGTTCTTAGAATTGTGGTCATTGGGATTAATGTTATTCAATATATAGTAATGGGCCAGGAATGTATCCAATAGGAAGTGTGGTCAAAGGTGCACAACACAATATGGAATAGAGGCGGTTTGGGGATGCGGCGCGAGGTATGGAGTAAGAAGAAACTAATGTACGGGCACACATATTTAAATATATCCAATTTTAAATAATATTTTAAACCAAAAAATTCTTAAATTCAATCAAAATAACAAAAAAATAAAAAAATGCTGATATTTTTCAGCCAAATCGTAATCAAATAATAAATATTTATGATCATAAACATTAAAATCATCATGTTATGTTATATTCTTTCATCTATGTAAAATTCATTTCTATTATTCCCTACTATATCAAATGAGTTTGAGAACCTAAACATCAAAATCATCATGTTGCATTAAATTTGTTTTTCATCTCATTCTTCCTTAAATTTTTTGTTATGCCAAATTTTGGTCGAGAAATGGTTCTATTTTTATAGAATTTGATTTAGTTCTTATTTTATTAATATATTAAATTTTATTTCATATTTATTGTAAGAACCCAGATCTTATTTTTAGGTATGTTTTCCTTTTATGGTCATTTTTTTGTGAAAAAGAGGAATTTCTGTAAATTTTCAAATTACACATCGTGTACTTTATGAGTACATGTTGTGTACTAGGTTACCACAGGTAGTCATGTGCTGGTCATGTAGCGGCCATGCACATGGCCATGTGGGGGTGACTTGGAGGCTGCCTAATGTGGGGTATGTAAATGGATTGTACATGCCGTGTACTTCCAAAGTAAAAGATGTGTACTTTCGTTTTCTTAATAAATTCAACGAGGTTGTGTCTGACAGACAGAACCACCTACTTCTAGGTTTGGTTTGTTCGGTAGTGAGAGAATTGCAAGGATCTTCGCTGAGCCCCCAATCGAGCATCCGTTCTCAGAATCAAACTCCGTCGGTTGTGTTGTAATCGCATCGGTAAGCTCTCTCTTCTGCTTGAGCTCCATTTTCCAATTCCTCCTCCTTCTCAAGTTATCCCCTATTGAATGATTTAGAACTTTTTTTAGATATTTGGAATTATAAGGTGATTAAAGCCTTGAGACTCAAGTATATTGATCTCCCAACGCCGAGGTAGGTGGTTTGTGCCTTTCTGTTGAATGTATTTGAATTATATGTGCAATTGTTTCCAATACCCATGAACGGGGTATTGTGCGTTTACTATTTTAGCCCTATTGTTTTCCTTTTATGCTTTTATGCTTGAGTAGTGGTTAATTTTATGTGAATATGGTTAATTGTTATGCCTTTGACATTTTTTCCCATGCAGTATTGTATGTTTTGACCGTTGGGTCTAGTTTGCCTATTAGGATGCTGTTTACATTCCCATGCCTAGTTGTAGGATGGTGTGATTGTTCTGATATGCTGACATGTTATAGACTTCTAACCAAGTAGTTCTTGAGGTTTACTTTGGCTGATACACGCTTCTATGCTTTCTTTACTTATACAGTGCCCTGAGAACCTGGTGTAGTAGACTATATGGAGAATGGATATTGAGGGCTTCTCGAGAGTGTGTTTTACTTACGATGACAGACCACAGGGGGAATTGACGTTGAGTGCTTCCCCGGAGTGTTTGAAGTTCCTCTACATGGGCCACAGAGGGAATGAGACATAAGTGATTCCCTAGAGCACATTTAGTTACCAATACGAGACTATAGGAGGAACTGACGGTGAGTGCTTCCTTAGAGAGTCTATGCTTATGCAGAACCAGATGGGTTAGGATGTGAGTAATTCCGAGAGGGTTGCCAGTTTTTGTTTAGCATATTTCTTGTACTTATTAGGTAGGACCATAGGGGATAGGTTGTGGGTACTTTCTAGAGGGTTATCTTTTGTGATTATCTGCTTTTATTAGATGTTTCTTGATATATGAAACTGAATGTTTGACCCTGTGGATTGTTTACCTTGAGTACTTTCTTGTTTAGTGAATTTATTTGCTTACTGCCTGCCATATATTCACAGACTATTAGGCATAGATCTCGTGGAGGTTGCTTACTGGGATTTAGTCTCACACCATATTTGTTCCATGCTTTTGGGCCCAAACAGATTATATTGTTTCATGTATAGATAAGGGAAATTTCCCTTCTACTTTAGGTACATGATTTATTATGGAGCTGGAGAGCATGGGACCAAGCTATAGCTTGCGATGTTGAGGTGTTGTTTACTGCTTTTATTTTTTACTTGGCTTGGTACTATTTTATTCCTACATTGTGATTTCTTTGGCTGCTTTTCTAGATATATGTACCATGAATCATCCATTTATATATATGTGTGTGTGTGTGTGCTCCTGTTTATTATTTTCTAGTCTTTCCATATTTACTTTTGTATAGATTATTACTGCTTCTGTTACTGCTATTTCTTTCTTCCACTGTGTTACTCTGCCAATGAGGGCATGGATTACCCACTATCACACCCAAGGCCCTAGATGTTAGTCAGAAGCCTCTAGCATTCATGGAAATGCGCTTGAGCCCATGTGACCAATCGGGTACGGGGAACCTTTGGGTGGATTCCGGAACCAGGATGTTAAAAAGTGTTATTAGAGGAATTCTTTTCTTCTTGACTTACTGTTTGGAGCCTATATCCCGGGATATGACGGAATAGATACTTGGAAATAAGTTTTTCCCGGGAGTAGCTAACCCATGTACAAGGAAAATCCAATCTACCTTGTTTATTGTAGTTTTTCAAGTTTTTCAATTTTATAGTTGATTTGATTTCACCATTGGGTGATTCACATGTTTTTTTCTTTTACTATAGATTTTATTGAGTTTCTATTTCTGTCATAACCCGATGAGATGAGGTTATTCCATATCACGCATCATTTAGGCTCTTGCTAGAAATTACATGTCATGCATTCTTACTATGCCATCTTGGATTCATAAGCGATTGCATGTTGTTGTGATAGATTTTTTGTAGAATATGAATGTTTCTGTGATAGATGCCTTGATAAAAATATATTTTGTTTGATAGGGTATTGTTTGTGTAAGTTTTTTTTAAATGAATGCCAAACATTGGTTCTTGAGGTGTTATGGGCCCTCATGGACCAGAATTTGGTGGATCATTAACTTTTTTACCTTGTTATAACTTGTATAAGATGCCTATCTTTGATTTTCGGGATGTATGGGCCCTCAAGGATCGCAATTTGGAACTTTCAATGTTATTTTCACTGTTTTTCGGGGTTATGAAGTATTTTCTGAGGCTTACTATCTGGAAAAACCCAGAATACACATCGTGTAGTTTTTATTACATGCCATGTGTTCTTTTGTTTGGGAAGAAACTATTTTTCTTAAGTACATGTCATGTACCGTGTGTACCTGACATATAGTCTCTAACTGTGCCATAGTCTATGAGAGCAGAGACATGGGATAGGGAAGTTATTGTGGGAACACGTTGTGTACCGGTTGTGCACACCGTGTGGTGTTGACCGTGTGTCTGCATATGTGACTAACAAAACATATGGATAAATCATAAGTTATACATATCGTGTCCAGCTTAAACATGCCATGTAGAGTAATCCTGGAGTTCGGATGTGTAACTAACTACACGGTTCGGTGATATTCTTTTGGTACATGTTGTGTCCACCTAGAACATGTCGTGTTGTGTGAGCCGTGTATCCGCCCGTGTCACTAACAACACGGGTCGGAGAATCTCATCTAGTACACACTGTCTCTTGCACAAACATGTCATGTATTCTTTTTCTAAGGTGAACCATGTGGATTAGCTGTGTAGAGGACTCAGGAATGGGATAAGAGTTTAAGTACATGTCATGTGTGAGGACAACATGCCATCTGTTTAGGGTGTTACATGACCAGTTGTGGTAGGAGTACACGCCCATGTGAATGGATTGAGGGAACACACCTTGTAGAGGACATACATGCCATGTAGTCACGTTTTGAAAAACTTTAATGCTTTATTTATCTTGTTCCCTTCTTATACTTCAATAACTTCTATCTGGAGACCATGAGGGCTGATCGAGCCCAGGAGTTCATGAGTCTGGAGTAGGGTACTCTTTCGGTTATGGATTATTCCTCTTGTTTCACCAAGTTTCAGTGTTTTACAGCCTTACTTGGGGGAAATGGGTTATTCCTGGAAAGGAAGTTTGAGGATGGTCTCAGAAAAGATATCCTCTCACAGGTGAATATCTTCAGGATGACTTCCATACCTTATATCTTCAACGAGGCACTAATCATAGAGTACAATCTGAGGGATTTTGAAGTAGTGATCCTGGTCGACTTGACATCTAGAACTAGTGTCCCTCCTTTCGAAAGCAAGAAGCGTCGTAGGGAGTCTTCGAGTGGGGATCTTAGGATGCAATAGACACCATCAGGAAGACAGGTAGTATGCTATCAGTGTGGAAAGGCCAGAAATACAAGGCCACGGTGCCAGATAAACCCAGTGGAGTGTCGGTCTTAAGCCAACAAGCGTCACCTTCAACATTTCTGTCAAGTTTTCTCACCCGAAGCTGCTGACAGGGGTTCATCTATGACTCATCTTATAGGAGAATCTCCACCAGTTTCTCACCATTTTGGAAATTGGAGTTCTTACAGCCGTTCAGGACGAGGTAGAGGTCATGACCATGGTGGTTAGTCACTAGTATTTCAACGACAATAGGATGGATCAGCTCAAATTGGTCAAGCAGGGTCACAGGGCTATGGAGAAGGCCAGACTTTTTTAGTGGCGCAGACCCAGCAAGAGCAGGATCCCGACCCCTCTACAGTTTGAGGTGCGATCCTAGTTTCTTCAGTTTTATCTTCATCTCTTTTCGATATAGGGGCTTCCCGTAGCTTTATATCTGTTGTTGTGGTAAAGATTCTTGGGATCTATATATTTTCTTCTTCTGATATCTTGATTCTAGACACCCAATTGGGGACAAGAACATCTAGTGTGTGTCAGTGCAAGGAGTTCCCTCTAGAGGTTGGTGGGTGTCACTTTCTAGGTGACCCTTATGTCCTAGAGATGACATGCTATGATTTCATTCTTGAAATGGGATGGTTGGTTCCCTCCCATGTAGTCATGGACTTTTATTGCTGCAAGGTGAGTTTCACATCACCAGAGGGTGGATCCTTTCTTCATAAGGGTGAATGGGATGTCCAGGAGAGCAGAGCGGGACCCTATCATCATGGGTTAGGAGGATTTACAACTGATATTGCTAGTCTGTATTTGGATAACCATGGGGCTTCACAGATGGACTTTCCTCCAATGGTGAATCATTTCAAAGATGTCTTTATAGAGAACTTTCAGGTTCACCTCCATAGTGTGAGGTATACTTTTCTATTGAGCTCGTTCCAAGAGCGGAACCGGTGTCTATTCCTCCTTATAGGATGGCTACAACAGAGTAACCGGATCTCAAGAAGCAGTTGGAGGTGTTGCAGAAAAAGGGTTTCATCCAACCCAATACTTTTCCTTGGAGTAATCCTGTCATGTGTGCGAAGATGGAAGATGGTACTCTCAGGCTTTGTGTGGATTATCTGAAGTTGAACCAGTTGACAGTTAAGAACTGATATCCCTTTACAAAGATCAATTATCTTTTTGATCAACTTCGAGGAGCCCAAGTGTTCTGAAAGATTCACTTGAGATCTGATTACCATCATTTGTGCGTTAGACCATATGATATACATCTTATAGCCTCTCAATGCATTTATTTTCTATATGAGTATATGGTTATGCCATTCAGTCTCACGAACGCACCTGTAGTTTTCATGGAACTGATGAACCGAGTGTTCCATCCATACTTGGACTCCTTCGTGGTGGTTTTTGTGGAAGATAACTTAGTATACCCTCACACTCTAAATGACCATGCCACACATCTTGAGATAGTTTTGAGTAAACTGATAGAGCATCATTTATATGATAAGATCTCAAAATGATACTTTTGGATGGATAAGATTCACTTATTGGGTCATGTTATCTCAGAGAGAGGAGTATCAGTAGACCTAGAGAAAGTGAGAGTAGTAGTTTCCTAGGATCAGTTGAAGAATTTCTTTGAGGTGTGAAGTTTCTAGGAATGGATGGATACTACTGATGTTTCATATAGGACTTTTCATGCATAGAAGTACCACTGATGGGTCTGACTAAGAAGGGTGCAAAGTTCTCGTGGTCAGATTCTTGTGAGTCTGCCTTTCTAGAGCTGAAAGGGAGGTTGACTTCAACACCGATACTAGTGTTTCTAGAGCCTGGAAAGAACTATATCGTGTACTGTGATGCTTCAGGTATCAGGCTGGGAGCTCTGCTTATGCAGGGAGAAGGAGTTTTTGCGTATAGGTCTAGAGAGTTGTGGCCACATGAGAGGAATTACCCGACACACGATCTTGTGCTGGTTGTATTTGTTCATGACTTACGCTATTAAAGACATTATCTTCTGGGAGAGAATTTTTTGGTTTCCACCAAACAAAAAAGTCTGATGTATATCTTCACTCAGCGTGACTTGAATTTGAGATAGCGAAGGTGGGTTGAGTACCTTCAGTCTTTTGACTTTGAACATGCCTATACTCCTGGGAAAGGCAATGCAGTGGCTGATGCACTGAGTAGAAGAACCCAGATACATGTATTTTAAGATGCCAGTAGTGAGTGGCAGCTTATGGATCTGTTCTTTGAGATGCACTTGGAGGTGCATGACAGATAGGGATAGATGTTAATTTCTTTGGTAGTTGTTACCTCTACTCTTCCTGATCGAGTGTGAATGAGGAAGCTATTAGACTCAGAAGTCCAAGTCCTATATGAGAGTTTGTGAGAAGAGGACCCTATTTCTGGATAGACCATAGACGAGGATGAGATCTTGCATTTACAGGGGTGCATATGGGTGCCAGAAGACATACACGAGGAGATTCTGCTAGACTTTCATTCCCCAATTTGGGCAGTTCATCCTCATGTCACCAAGATGTATCATGATCTACACCGTCAGTATTGGTGTCCAGGTATGAAGAAAGATGTGGATGGTTTCTTCATGAAGTGTTCCAACTATCAACAGGTAAAGTCAGATCATCAATGACCAGCAGGGATTTTACAGTAGTTACCCATTCTCAAGTGGAAGTGTAACGATGTCACGATGGATTTCGTTATAGGTTTACTGAGGTTTCCTCGAGGAAATGATGCAGTTTGGGTTGTCATTGACAGACTCTCGAAGGTTTGATCACTTCTTGCCAATCAAGGAGACCTTCAGTGTTGATTATATGGGATGGTTGTACGTCTGTGAGATTATGTGCTTACATGGAGTTCCACACTCCATTGTTTTAGATAGGGATGATCATTTTACTTCTCGGGAATGGAAGGGTCTTCAGAAGTCTTGGGGCACATAGGTACTTTTGAGTAAAGCTTACCACCCCCAGAAAGATGGACAGTCCAAGCATACGATTCAGGTGCTTGAGGACATGATCCGGGCATGAATCCTAGATTTTGGAGGTTCTTGGGAGAAGCACATACCTCTTGTGGAGTTTTCATACAACAATTGTTTTCAAGAAACTATTTAGATGGAACCGTATGAGGCCTTGTACAGTAGGCCATGCAGATCACCCTTATGTTGGCTGGAGGCAGGAGAGGTATTTATGATGGGAACACGTCTTGTTCAAGAGTCCATAGAGCAGATAGGGATGATTCAGAAGATGATGGCTACGACAAAGTCTCGATAGAAGTCTTATGCTGATCAGTGGAGATGACCTTTGGAGTTTGAGGTCGGGGATCTGTTTTTTCTACGCGTCACAGTGAGGTTGGGGCACTAAAGGATTAGGAGACAGGGTAAGATTTTTTTGAGGTATGTCAGGTCGTTTGAGGTGTTTGAGAGAGTTTTTATGGTTTCTATCAATTAAATTTAACTCAGAGGTATAGGGTTATGCACGACATCTTCCACGTTTCTCACCTTCGACATTACTTTTCAGACTTGTCTCATGTTTTCCAACCTGAGTATGATGAGTTAGAAGTGGACACATCTTTCAAGGAGCATCAAATCTGGATTTTTCATCATAGGACAAAGGTTCTATGTAGCTGTTCTGTTCTTGGTACGAGTGCTATAGCAGCACGGCATGTATAGGATGAGACTTGGGAGAGGGAGGCTGATGTATGAGCACAGTGGCTGGATTTGTTCAGTGTTTCATCTTATACACCGCCTTCTTAGAAAAATTCGGGGACAAATTTATTTAATGGAGGAAGTTTGTAAGAACCCAGATCTTTTTTTTAGGTAGGTTTTTATTTTCTGGTAGTTTTTTAGAAAAAGAAGAATTTATAGAAATTTTTGAAGTACATGTCATGTACTTTATAAGTACATTCCATATATTCAATTACCTCAGGTAGTCGTGTGCTGGTTGTGTAGCGGCCATGCACACAGCCATATGGGGGTGACCTAGAGGACACCTAATGCGGGGTACATAAATGGAAGGTACGCGCTATGTACTTAAAAAGTAAATTCCGTGTACTTTATATTTTTCATTAAACACATCGGGGTCGCGTTTGATGGACAGAACCTTCTCATTATAGGTTTTTTTCGTCTGAGAGTGATAAAATGGAGAAGATTTTTACTGATCCCCAAATTAATCATCCGTTCTCTGAATTAAACTCCGCTGGTTGCGTTGGAATCGCATTGGTAAGCTCCCTCTTCTACTTTAGCTCCATTTCCCAATTACTCCTCCTTCCCAAGTTATTCTATAGTGAATGTTTTAGACATTTTTGTTGATCTTCGGTGTTATAAGGTGATTCAAGACCTGGGACTCAAGTATATTGATCTCCCAACGCCTAGGTAGGTGGTTTGTGCCGTTTTGTTGAATGTCTTTGAGTTATATGTGCAATTTTTCTCAATACCCATGAATGGGGTATTGTGTGTATACTGTTTTAGACCTATTGTTTGCCTACTATGATTCTATGCTTGATTAGCGGTTAATTGTATGTGAATAGGGTTCATTTCTATGCCTTGTAAGTACTTTCCCATGCATGATTGCCTATTTTGACCATTGGTTCTAGCTTGCCTGTTAGGCTACTGTTTACATTCCCATGCCTAGTTGTAGGATGGTGTGATTGTTCTGATATGCTGATATATTGTAGACTTCTAGCCAAGTAGTTCCTGAGGTTTTCTTTGGACAATACATGCTACTATTCTTACATGACTTACACAGGGCTGTGAGAACCTGGTGAAGTAGACCATACAAATAATGCACATTGAGGGCTTCTCCCGAGTGTCTTTTTTTACTTACAATGCGGGACCACGGGGGGAATTGACGTTGAGTGCTTCCCCAGAGGGTCTGTAGTTCCTCAATGTGGGACACAAAGATAATGAGATGTAATTGCTTCCTTAGAGAGCCTTTAGTAACCGATATGATACAATAGGATGAATTGATAGTGAGTGCTTTCTCAGAGATTCTTTGCTTAAGCTGAACCAGAGGGGTTAGGTTGTGAGTACTTCTCATAGGGTTACCTATTTGTGTTTACTGCTTGCTTGTACTTGTGAGGTACGACCAGAGGGGATAGGTTGTTGGTACTTCCTATACGGTTACCTTTTGTGATTATCTACTTTGATTAGAAGTTTCTTGATATATGAAACTGAATGTTTGACATTGTGGATTGTTTACCTTGAGTACTTCCTTGTTTACTACATTTATTTTCTTTCTGCCTGCCATATATTCATTGAATATTAGACACAGATCACATGGTTGTTTCCTACTAGTATTTAGTCTCACACACTGTATGGTCCATGCTTTTGGGCCTACAAAGATTATATTTTTGCAGGTATAGATAAGGGAAATCTCCCTTCTACTTCAGGTACTTGATTTACTATGGATCTGGAGAGCATGGGACCAAGCTATAGCTTGCGATGATGAGGAGTTGTTTACTGCTATTCTTTTGTACTTGGCTAAGTAATGTTGTATTCCAGCATTGTGATTTGTTTGGCAATTTTCCTAGACATATGTGTCATGCATCATTCATATATATGTGTGTGTGAGTGTGTGTGTGTGTGTGTTGTAGTTTATTATTTTCTAGTCTTTCGTTGATTAATTTTGTATGGATTATTACTACTTCCGCTATTTCTATTGATTTCTTCCACTATGTTTCTCTTCCAATGAGGGCATAGTTTCTCCACTATCACACCCAAGGCCCTCACTACTAGTCAGAATCCTCTGGAATTCGGGGAAATGCACTTAAGGCCATGTGACCAACCGGGTACGGGGCACCTCTGGGTGGCTTCCAGAACCGAGACATTACACTTATAACTTTTCCAACTCACTTTTGAGAAAATATCCCTGATTTTTTATTCACCCACAATTTTCACAATTGAACCCAAGATTCTTATCCTTCTTCCTTCCCCAAACTTCCATCAGCACTCCCTATTTCCATTGGGCCCTCAATTTTCACCTCCCTTTTAAACATGATCTCTGTAATCCTGATTTCCTCCTACCCACAAATATGATTTTTTTACAATCTGTTCTTGTAAAACAAAAACAATCCATAAATATAAAAAGTATTAAAATGAATAAATAATATAAATGTAATTTTTCCACTAACATTAAAAAATTGAAAATTTTGAATATTGTAAGTTTCAAAGAGGACTGATGTCACGATTGTTATACACATATTTTCATTTTTTAAACATGATTTATATGCGATTTTATTTTGTTACACTGACTTCATATAATTAAATGGTTTTTTAATTATATTTTTGTCAAAATAGAATCTCATATTTTTTCCCTAATGGTTGTTTGGAATGTATCATATGATATTTGGATATATTTAAAATATAGTAAATATGTTTATATTTGATATCTTTATATTTTATAATAAATTTAATATTTCATTATGTTATTATTCTATGATTGAATGTTATTTATTTCAAAATCCTTTAATTCATATGTGTTAATGAAAATGTATAATGTTTTTATACTAGGTTCCATGATAGAATTATATTTGTAGTTTTTTTAAGGGGAAACCATTTCTAGTGTGTTAGTTAATGTCTTTGGAAATTTTTTCTAGCCCTTGTTGATCAGGAATGAATTTTAATCCTTATTTTATAAATGGATAGATAGATAGTTTTGGTTTATCAAAACATAGGTGAGTATTATGGAATAATATAGATTATAGTGTGAATGTTATTTAATTTATCCATCATGATAGTGAATTATAAAATTTAAATGATACCCACATTGATTCATAATTTTTTAGTCATCACTTATATCTTATTTTAGTTCTCCTATTCTTTGTTTTTCTAGCTACAAGTATTATTTGAAGAATTTTATAATAAAATTGGATGTGATGAAAATTTTAATTTATGGTTTACATTATTGAATATAATATAAATTGGTTTACCTTGTAATAGATTGGATATAAGTTTTATGTATCATAATGATCAGATTTAAAATGAGTTTCAATATAATTTGGAATTTTTTTATATTTTACATTTAACAAAGAAGCAGATGGAGGTTGCATACTGTTTCCATAATATAATTATATTGGAAGGCCATCTTTAATCCAAGAAGAAGTTATATACCATATAAAGGAATCTGGATTTAAAACAAACTATTATATTTCATATCACCCTGGAGAGACGAAACAATATTCTATTGTTCATGAACTAAAAGAAAAAAGTAGTATGGAGAATTTAATATTTGATCGGTTTCTATTTGTGCATCCTCATTAGAGAGATAGTATGTCAGTGTAAGAAAATAATGATTTCTATAAATATGAGGAAAATAATGAATATGATGATGTTGAGAGAGTGAAAATTTTAATGGATGATTCTAGAACTCCAGCATATCAATAATGTACTAAATTGACCAAGTTTTAATTTTTAATGTGGTTATATCATGGAAAACCATATATAGAATTTCTAATACTGACATAGATTATATTCTTACCATTTTGAAGGACTTGCTTCTTAATGGTGAAGATATTCACTCAAATCATTATAAGTAATCAATGTTAATTAAGAAAATTGGATTTTCTACTAATAATGTTCATGATTTTCCAAAATATTGCAATTTATTTTGATAGGAAATATCTAAACTTAATGACTATAAATAATGTGGAACATATTTGTGGATGGAAAATATAGATGAAGCACCATCTCGTGTACAATAAAAACTCATTTGGAACATTCCATTGATTACCAGACTACAAAATCTATTCATTTATTCATAAATCTCATCCAAAATAAGATAGAATTATGTTGAGATAATTAAAGTTAATGATGTGTTAGTTCATCCTATGATGGATTAACATGGAGAGAATTTGATGCACCACATCATAATTTTGTAGTTGAGGGGTGTAATGTCAAGTTGGGTCTATATTGTGATTCTTTTAATCCATTTAGTCATATTCTTACTGCTCACCAAAAATGGCTAGTTTTTATTCGTGTTTTCAATCTTCCTATGTGGATGTGTATGAAAAAAAACATTCACTTTACTGAGTATATTGATATGTAGAAATTTTGATCTTGGAAATGACATATATATCTGCTTTCTGCCTTTTATAATATATTTGAAGAAACTTTGGGTGTGGGTTTGCGGACATTCGATACATCTTCAAAAAATATATTTTAGATGAGTGTTTCCCATCTATGGACAATAAATGATTTCACTACTTATGAAATGATGTCTGGTAGGATCATGAAGGGAAAACTATATGTATGTTTTATTATTTTATATGGTTATAAAACTCTTACAAGTTGTTTTATAGATGCTAAATGTAGAAAATTTGTTTTTCAATGAATGTATATAGTGTGTTTTATTTGATTTACAAGTTCAATAGCTAGATCAATAAGCGGTGGTGATACTATAAAATATAGGAATCTATCTATACTAATGGTTTATAGAACTGTGTGTATAGGCTCCCTGATGGGAAAAGATATGCCGAGGTTTTTTAAAACCTTGGGTATATATCTATACCCATGTTTTCAATAAAACTGTGGGTATGGTAGAATTTATGGGACCTATACCCATGGTTTTTATAATACCATGGGTATAGGTCTATATTTACACCTCAAGAGGCTATGATTTTAGGGGATATACCTATGGTTTAAAATTGTGGGTATATGTGGCTTTTATAGTAGTGTGTTTCAATATTTTATGATTATGTGTATTCCACAAATATTTATATTATTCAAAAACTATATTCTTATGACTTATATTTGTTGATTATTTTATGATTGATATCTTATTAACTTCCAATATTTATTCTATGACTCAATTTTATGATCTATGGTATGCTAGGTTTGGTTTTCAAATGTTATTCTCTTGTTCTCATACTATTATGACATTGTTATATTGATATCTCTATTTTTACCCTTACGGACCATCTGAGATCACCATTTCTTATCATTCGTTCTATAAGGTTATGAATAAAGGTGTAAAGTATGGTTTATCTAAGAAGGGTTTTAGTTCTGTAGAACATATTTGTAGATGATGTAGTTCACTTATGAACCATTAGTTTATATATCCATATTTCCAAAGATACTAGACCTATTGGATTCTTGCATGGATAATTATTTTTTTTAATAAATATTCATCTATTAATATCTAATATATATGTATAATAATTTATGGACATTACACTTGGTATTAGAGAAAATGATTAGTTACACTTTTGAAACTAGGATGAGAAACCTTTATTGATACCCTTAAAAAATCCTAATTATAAAATAATTTATTATGTCATTGTTAATAATGGAGTGTAGTTTTCTAAGAAAACATCCTTTTTTAAAAATTACAAGTGGAAGTGGCTCTAACATAGTTGTACCTAGGGGTAATAATTCAAACAAATTGTATTGAGTTGGAATCGATCATCTCCTAATGCAAGAAAATGAGCCTTTATATAAACTTGGATTGAAATTCCTAGGGGATATGCATTTGATATTCAAAAACCCTTTACAAAACCTGAGGAAGTATTTGAATATATGCTGACTATGAATGACCTAGTTTAAACCTAAGGTGTTTTATATTATAAATAAGGTTTAATTATTTAGACATCCTGAACAAAATTTCTCATTATTATGTGGTTTCCCACTATTATTCTTGTTTCCTACTCAATGATTTCTGGTTTTACTTAATGGGTGACATCCAAAGTAACCATATTAATATTAAATTTAATGTATAATGTAATTATATTCCCCACTAATAAATCAAACATTATGGGAGTTGGAATGAAAAATATCATTCTATGGTAACAAAAATCTCTCTATATATGAATAATTCTGAATATCCAAATAAGAAAATGAGGGAAAAACATTATATTGAGTCACTTAAGAAGAAACTCCCACCTTATTGTATTTCTACTAATCTCATAGTTTCTGAGATATTTATAAGTACCATTGCGGTGATATTTTCCATTCTCCATTGTTCTGGGCATGAAAAAATCATTTTTCTTGTATATAATATGGAAGAATAATAATATTAATGGTTTAATATTTTCAATAATATGAGGCAACAAGAGGAAATTAAATCCATGTATGGTTTGAGTTTAAGAGATTATTTTTCAATAATAACATCCCTTTTATTCTACCCATAAGAATAGAGAAATAATTTCTTAAACACAAATGTATGGATGATGAATCTATTATTACCTAAAAATATAATTTCACAAGACTTTCAAGGTATGTATTTTGTTTAATCATCATCGCTAAGAGTAAAATTACTAAATTATTTGGTTTCATAAAACCAATTCTATGAATGGAGTTTTCTATGAGTGAATTTGGTAGCAATTAAAAAATAATTTGATGTGTACTCAATGTTGAAATGAAAATTATATATTAACAACATTACCATGTTTTTTATAAGAAAATTAAGATCATGTCACATGAGAACATAAAAAAATGACACGGTGGAAAGAAATTATAATCACCTACATAACTGAAATATGGTAAAAACATCATGGTTATTTCGTGAGAGGAACTAGGATGTTTTTAAAATTGGGAATGTTGTTATAGATATAGTTAATGGTGAATGTTTTTAAAAAGGCTAGTTGATACAATTGAGGAATGGAAGAAACAAACTGATGCACCACCCATGTTACAATGAATCAAATGCAAGAAGTATGATCATTATTCACCCAAATTCATCAATACAATTTTTTTTATAACCATCATCGATGGCCTACAAATCCTAATGAAAAATGGAAATCTATTCAATCACAACTACATAAGTGGGTGATGAGAATGATGGGGTGAGAGGTACACTTATTATATACTCTAGAACCACTGATGTCTTATTTGATTTTGGATCTACCAACTCTTTTATATCTGAATAAATTTTAAGGGTATAATAGTACCACTGAAAATATTAGATGTTGATTTTTCATTAAAACCCCCTAATGGTATGATGATCACAACTAAATTCTATTATTGTTCTCTAGTGGATTTTTTTGGAAACATGTTTCGTTGAAATCTTTTTATTCTCATTTTAGTTGAATTTAATTTTATTTTAAGAATATATTGGATTTCTGAACATAAATCCCACATCAATATTCGAGGAATAGAATTCACATTTGATTTTCTAATCTAGCCAATGATTTTCTATCAGTGTAATTATAAATATGAAAATTTGATAGAAATCAAATTCATTGTATAAGTTTTGATTCCGATTACACAGGAGAATTTATCTCAAATTATTGGGGAGAAACTATACATTGATGAAATTCCTATTATTCAAAAGTTTTTTTGGTGAATTAATGTAATAGTTCCTTATTATTCCAAAAAATCAAGAAGTTTACTTTTTAATAGAACTCATTCCTGGTTCCAGGCCAATTTCGAAGACTCCCTATAGAATAGTCCTAATAGAGTTACAGGAGTTAAAGTAGCAACTCCATGATAATATTAACAAGTGATTTGTTCAACTAGGTGTGTCATATTGGGCTAAAAATATTCTATTTGTTAAGAAGAAATATGGATCACTGTGACTCTTCATTGATTACCATGAAATAAACAATATCACAATCAATAAAAAATACTATTTACCCTGTTTTAACAATGTGTTTGATCATCTTTGTAGAGCTTAGTACTTTTAAAAGATTGGCCATAATTATGGATATCATCAATTGAGGTTCAAGATGTCATATATACTATATACATAATTTCATACATGTTTTAGACACTAAAAATGTACAGTGATCCCATTTATTCTTACCAATTCCCCTATTATCTTCATGGATTTAATGAATGGAGTCTTTATAGATTACCATTATTAGTTTGTGGAAGTTTTTATAAATGATTTTAAAGATAAAGGATGAGCATTAAGGTCAGTTAAGGATTGTGATGAAGAACCTAAAGTAAGGGAATTTTTATGAAAAATGTTTTAAGTGTGAGTTTTGGCTAAAAAAATTTACATTTTTTGGGTTTTATAATCTCAAGAAGGGTATATCCGTGCATCTATCAATGATGGAGGCCGTTGAATGTTTTCCCAGATGAACTATAGAAAATAAGATAAAGATTTTTCATGGTTTGGATAGATATTATCAATGATTTTTGGAGAATCTATCACTAATATTTAATACACTCACTAATTAACACAAAAGGGATCCATGTTCCTATTGATGGATCAATGTGAGAAAAAGTTCAAGGAATTGAAGAGATTCTTAGTAATAACACTTATGATTGCATTACCCTAGAGTAGAGAAGGGTTTTTAATCTATAGTGATACATCAATAGAGGAGTTAGGATGTGTTCTCCTGCAAAATGACATGGTAATAGTTTATTCCTTATTATAATTGAATGTCCCTGAGAAAAATTATCCAACTATTGATTTAGAGATAGCTATGGTAATTTTTGAATTAAAGATATGGGGTAATTATCTTTATATATATAATTTTAGTATATATATTTATCACAAATGTTTAAATTATATGTTCACATAGAATGAGTTAAACATGCACCAGAGAAGATGGATATAAGTGATTAAAGATTATGACTACTCAACAAATTACCATCATGGGAAGGATAACAAAATATCCAATCCTTTAATTCAAAAATATCATGCTAGATTATGCATGATAAGAACCAAAAAATATCCAATATTTCTATATTTTCAAAGGATGGATCTAGAAATCCTAAAGGAATGGGAGAAATATTACCTTTCTCAAATTACTATCCAACCATCTATACAAACAATGATTAAATAGGAACATAAAAAATATTTAAAAGTTTAGAAGAAGGCGGTAAAAATTCCAAATTTTAATCTTGATTTTTATTTATTAATGAGGTTCAAGACCTGTTTTTATAACCCCTTCATCCCAATTTTGAATAAAGGGTTATTAGAGGAGGCTCATGGCCTTTATACACTATTCATCCAAGAAGAATGAGGATGTATAGATATTTTAATGATTATTTTTGGTGGGGAGGAATGAAGAGAGTTATCATAATGATTTTATCTTGGTTATTAGTATGTAAAAAATTTAAGGCTATGTGAAAATATTCTAGTGGGATGTTATAACCATTACCCATAACAGAATGTAAATGGGGAACCATCATCATGGATTTTTTCCTCAAACTACCAAAAACATCTAAAGGGAATACACTATATGGGTAGTATTTGATCACCTTAAAAGTTAGTAAACTTCATCATTATCAGAGAATATGTATCTTTGAAACATCTTTCCAGAATATAAATTAAGTAAGTGGTATGGTTTCATGGAGTACCAATTTATATAGTATCTTCTCGAGATATGAGGTTTACCTTGAAGCTCTTGTGATGTCTCTAACTATCTATGGATATAGATTTATGTTTCAGAATATTTTATCATCCTTAGACATATATTATTCCTAATAAAACAATTAAAAACCTAGAGAATATGTTGAGATATTTTTCTATGTATTTTAAAGTTTTTTGGTATCAACACATTCCTATGGTTGAGTTTTTGTACTACAATATATTTTACTAAATAATTTAGATGGATCCTTATGATTCCCTATATAAAAATAAGTGTAAAACTCCAATATTCTAAAATGAAGTTAGTTAATTAAATCTATTGGGAATTGATCTAGCTGAAATAATGGTAGAGAATATTTGATCCATTTAGATACATATAAGGGAAATACAAAGTCAGTAGAAAATATATACTAAAAAACTCCAGCATGTTATGGAATTAGAGTTTAGTGAAAAGTTGTCTATAAGAATTTTTCCTTGGAATAAGGTAATGATATTTGGAAATAAATAAAAACTAAGCCCTAAGTATATTGTTCTTTTGGAAATTATTTTATAGTATCATGATGGTAGATTATCTATTAGTGCTTCCACTGAACCTATCTAAATTCCAGGATGTCTTATATGCGTCTCTCAAAAGGTAGTATATGCCTAATCCTTCACATAAACATAACATATAGGTCAAACTAATGTAACATTATCTTTCCTATAAAGAAAAACATATCGTAATTTCAGATAATTGAGTAGACTTCAATGAAATAAGATCACCCATCTAGTCAAAGTTTTTTAGAAAAACCACCATTTTATAGAAGCAATGTGGGAAAATAGGGATATGATGAGGTAGAAGTATCCTCATTTTTTATATTAGAGTAATGAATTTTGAGGTAGAAATCCCTTTTAAGGTTGGTATAATGTACCTCTATGAGTATTAAATATTTTTATTCAAAATAAAATACATTTATTAGATAATGTAAGTTTCATGAAAAACCATGTTTTAAGAAACCTCAATATAGTACTAATATTATTATTTCACCACAATAAAATAATATATTAGAGGTGGTTTCTAAATAACCATCGGGTAATATTTTATATTTTTAAAAAATAACACTTTCCTGACACCCCACCCTCGAACGCACCCCCCACTCCCCCACCCCCACCCCCCTATGCCATGTGACCCTAATCCCTCACCACTAGGATTCTCCCTCAATTAATAGTCACTATTTGTCTTATCCCCCTACTCCCATGAATCTCATCCCTCATAGTCTACCCCTTTCTCCCTCGATCACCCTGATCTCAAGCTTGATCTACTAACCCCTCTCTCCCCATAACCCTTGATGGAACTTCTCCCCCTCATTGTTTCCCTAGTGTTTCTCCCCCTCGTTTTGTTCCCTTCCCACTCACCGCCACCCCATCACCCTCAATCTTGGATCCTCAACCCATTATTTTATTGATATAGTGTGGAAAATTAATATTGTTTGATTTATGTTTGGTAGGGTCTTGAATAAAATAAATGATATCATTGAAAAATATATACATTGCATTACATTAGCACTGCAATTAGAAAAATTAATTATGACTTTTAAAAATTATAAATTGAAGACCTAACATTGAAAATAAAAAAAACCTAAAACTGATAAATTAACTCTCTTGAGAGATAAATTATCCGGAACAATGATTAATCAATGAAAATATCATTTTTCATTAGATATTAATAAGGTTTGACTAGTATTAGAATAATACGGGTTTAAATAAATAATCTCTATTGTATGTGTACCCTAGAGTACATGACCCATGATAGTGGATTTATATGGTGGTTAACTAGATACTAAAGGGATCTAGTAATTTATTTTTTTGGTAGTGGATGAAAAACATTCTAGTGTTTGTAATTTATACCAAGACCCATGTTAATTATATTTTTTTAATCTTTTATTATTAATTATTAGTATGAAATTAGAAATAATTATATTATAAATTAATTAATTACTACTGCAATGGAATCCTTTTCGTAATTAGTGGTTCATAAATAGGAAATAAACTAGCATTTGAATTTAGGTAAAGACAGATTTCTGATTACTATAATGGAACTGTAGTTGGAAATCTAGTGGGTAATATAGAATGAACTTTTCAATCTTAATAAACTATTAAAAAGTCCCATCATGCCTCATTTATAAGGACTTCAGGCCTTGTTTGTAATACTATATGTTCAGAACGTGTAGTTCCTTATGGCCTTGTGTAGTAAAGTTATGTAATTTGAGGTGGGCTATCCCTTTTAAAGGTAGTGGAATGGTAAATAAGTCCTTATGTGGGGTTTTTTGTTGTTTCACATGCTTATATCATCAAATAAACATGTATAATATTATTAAATAATTAATTGTAGATTAATAATATTTTCATTCTGATTATTCATTAGTAAAAATGAAATTATTATTAATACAATTTTTCATTACATTAAAAATAATTATATTAAAAAAACCATGACATTATTATTAACCATTAAAAATATGATCATTAATTTAAAATATAAAGGGGAAGAATTTGAGAAACTAATAAAATTTATTAAAAAATTGTGTATATATATAAGTGTGTGTCTATGTGTATAAATCTACTTGAAAAAAATGTGAATTTGGGTAATGATATACATGTATATACATAAATGTGTAAATATATATGGGTATAATAATAAAAAATAGTGACTCTTAACCTTAATCATGATTATTTCATTCATTTTCAAAATAATTTTATGTATTGTAAAGAGAATTTATCATTTAATGATTAATAAAATATTTTATGTTATTGGTCATTCTAGTTTGTCAAACCTAATGATAAAATTATGGTTCTTGGATAGTATAACTATGATTGGAAGTGGTCCTCCACCACTAGAAATGAAAAATAAGAATTCTATGATACCCCCCTTGGCTAGAGATATTTTCTAACTCTAAATACACTACTATATATGTGTTAGAAATATTTTCCTACTTTGTAATACTTTTGTTTTTTAATTTTTATTAATAAAGTGTATTCAAATTGTGATATATATGGATAAAAGATAGATCACATTACTGGGGAACACACCTCAGTATGCTAAGGGTTTTAAGGATTTATTTTATTTCTCAATTTTTAACCAATTCGTTGTTGGTACAATAAGATTTCCACGTCTTAAATTTAAATTTATAATATGGTTAAAGAGACATGAATTTTATGAACACATGATATTGAATCAATTCTCTGATCGATATTTTTGTTGGATTTTTTATGCAGAATTGAATGTTGCATAAGGCTTGAGCACTGATGAAAATCAACAAAATTATCTCTAAAATTCTTTGACAATGGTAAATGAAATGAAAAACATGATAAGATATGCTTTTGTAATTTCATGAAAACAACAACAACATCAACATCAAAACATATCAGAACAACCAGTTGAGGTTACTAAAAATAGTAACTTGACAAGTGATGTTTCTTGGGACTATAGGATAACTAAATGATGATTGTAACATGTCATTGGATCCTCATATTGATTATTCGAAGACTAATTTAATATAAAAATTCACTAAGTATAAAAATGTGTTTCATGATTTTTTGAAGATAGAAATCATGATTTTTATGGTGGATGTTTGAAATTTTCAAAACATTTTTTTCTTCTGAAGTTATATCATATAAAATTCCTATGAGGAATTACAAATAAGTTAATGTCTAAGATATAGAATTTTTTTCGATATTCTTTTCCTAAATCTAATATCCCTATGAATTTTTATGGTATGAAATTTGTTTTATACAACATTGATATAAATTATAAGAAAATACATTCTTGTCCTAATGTTTGTATGCTTTATTGGGGGGAAGATTAAAGTAGACATTATAGAAAAAAATAATCTTCTAGATGGAAGTCAATGTCTAATGTTGGAAGTATAAATCAAGATACTACAATGAATAAGAATAAAAAGAACACACCTAAAAATATTTTTCATTACTTCTCATTTAATCTTCAATTGAAAATATTATTCATGTCATTAAAACTGCTGAGAACATGCAGTGGAATTCTATAGATAATAACAATGATTTGTTAATGAAAAAATCAAATAGATTCACATTTTTGGAATACATTTCATTCATTACATATATATTTCTAATTTAATCATAGGAATTTGTGATTGGGATTTGTTGTCAATGGATTCCATCCATTTGGGACATTGAGAACTAGTTACAACATTATGCGAGTTGTTTTGATCCATTACAATCTACATCTGTCGATGTGTATAAAAAAACATATTTTTTCATTTCCAGGATTATTCCTATAAAAAATTTCTAGAAATGTTCTTTATTTATAATTGGACCCTCTTATTGAAGAATTATTGTAATTATGGAGCAATGGTTTTGAGACATATGATGCATCTTCAAGAAAAAAAATTCAAAATGAATGCTGATGTAATGTAGAAAGTTATTTGATTAAATGGATGGAATTACAAGTAAAACCATTTCACTAATTCTAGTCAAGTCTTAGTTTACATTTAATAAACCGCTCTGATAAATGATAATTCATCGGTCTCCCACCCTACAAAATCTGAAACAACCTCCATATTCCCCCTTGAGTGCCTCTCAGACCCTCCATTCTATCAATGTATGTCACACCCTCCTTATATGTCCCATAAACATCTGAGATATTGTATCACCATTCAGTAGGTTAAGTTTCAAGGGAATAGGTTTTCAATATGGTTTCTTTACAAGGATGTTGGAGGGTGACAGTTATAGGTACAAGTACACTATTTCGCATTCTATATACTACTACCTATTTTTCATAAAATATGCAAACAAAATTACTATGTATAGAAATATGAGTAGTTAAAATGTTTTGAAATTAAAATAAATGGAAATAGTTGTCCCATTTCACTATTATGAGGTTCCTGTGGATAATGTTTTATGATTATTTAGCCAGATTCTATGCCAACTGGCATCGGAGATGGTTATTATTCTCATGAATTATGATGATTGGAGGAATGTGCCTCAATCTAAAAAAAATTATGTCTTTGATTCCCAAAAAAGGTAATTTTAATACATTATAGTGTAATTGAATGTCATTATGTTATTAAATTCTAATATTTTAAAAATGAATTTCTTTGTTTATATGTTATTTTACATTACCATTGTAGATATTATCACACATAAGTGGAAAAAGAAAATTTTTGGTAATAAATAAAAGGATTTTAAATAGAGATTAGGGAATGAATTCAAGGATTCTTCATTGAACACTCAGTAGTTGTATGATAAGGAACCCAATGGGTTACCCAGAGATAAATGGATGGTTTTTGTTGAAATCCATCATGAATTGAGGCATTTAGTATTGAAATACATATTATTATATTAATATCATTTAACATATATACATTTATATGAAATGGAGATTACATTTCATAAAATACTATTAAATTACATGTTATTTATCTAAGGATGTTTAAAGGAAAAATGAATCATGTCGATCTAAACAAATCATCCCCCACATTGTTAGGTAAAATATTTTTTCTATAAATAGATCAAATTTGGTTATATATTCCTTATTTTAAATATTTATAAGATAACATAATCGGTTTCATATATTATATTTTTTATTTATCATTATTTAATAAATTGCAGAATTTGGGGTACCAAGTCTACTGGATAGAACTTTGGTTGGATATTCATACAAAATATTATGGGAGTTATATTAATGATCCCACAAAATAAGTTGGGTAATGAAGATCATAATCATCCTTATAAAAATAAAAATATTGGTTACATATCCCTATTGATGGATACATAGATGGGAGTATATGGTTTCATAAAGAACAATTTATTCTAATGTGGGAAATTCCATCCATACCTATTGGAAAATAATGGTTTCATAAGTAGAAATAATTCATATGCCATAGTAGATTATGGTTAAGAATCTCTAGAGATGATTATTACATAAATTATAAGACACACCCATTTTTGATATGTAGCAATAGAATTCTATAAATTATTAAAATCCATTCATGACCTCTTTAAATGGACTTATATTATCACCTACCTTTATCCAAGAAATTTAGAACACAAAATACAATATTCATCTTAATTGATGATCCATGGATGGTTTTTAAAATAGTATATCACTCTAATATCCTGTGTTTATTCATTTAAAACTTCTTATGAATATGTTATACAACACCTAACACTTCATTACTAGTCTTGAACTTGAGAAAAATCACTCCAACCACATGATGTAATTAATAGTACATAGAATTCATCCAACTCCATTTTCATAGGTAATATCCACTCCATCTTGACTTTACACAAAAGGTATGGGTAACTCCAATCCTTGGTTTGGGTGAACACTCAATTTATCACCCGCCCTATCAATTCCAATCATTTTAGAAAAATAAGATAGAGATGGAATTATGTGTGTCCTCTAATAACTCCATCATCTTGGGAAACAAGGCAAACATAGAATTATAAACATAGTGTCTTTTTTCATTTAATTTATAAAATATTTTTACATCTTCGTTATTTAACTTTATTTGATTCTATAGATATATTAACTACATGTAAGAATGTAATTTTTCATTATTTTTTCTATTTATATTGTGTAAATAAGTTTATCTTATTTAAAAACAAGGGATGTTTTATTTTTTTAGCTCTCTATATTCTAATAACTCCTTCCAAATGGTCAAAATATATGATCAAAAAACCATTAGACGGATGCTAATATTTTATTTTATTTTATACTCTATTCTAATAGTAGTATAATTCTTCAAACATCGAGTTAATGAATCATTTCCTTGTTTTTTAATTTTCCAGGATTAATAATTATATAATTGATATCCTTGTTTCTTATATTATTTTATATTTTACACAAATATTTTTCATCTTCTGGCCTAAACTTTTTGTAAAGCTCAAATACCTCTTTACAAGGAGTATATACAACTTATTTGATATAGATATCTCTCTCAAAGATGTTTTTTCACTATTATAGTTTAATCCTACTTGATTTAAAATGTGTGGAATTAATTAAATGGTTAACTTTGTAGCCTCTCTTTATATATTAAAATCAACTTTTCCATGTAGGTTAAAAATCATTGTGGTATTTCTTCGTAGCCTTCTTTAGGGAAAACTTCTTCCCAAATTTCATTGGTAGTTTTCCAATGTAGACTTTCCACTTTTCCTTCAATTTTGGGAACAATATCAGGGAAAATCCTTCAAAATATAATAGATTTTTGATTGGTTCATAAATAATAACACGATTCATACTAGTTGTTAAATTATTCATTCATTATTTTTTATGAATATTATAGAAACCCTAGCCTTTAACTCATATTATTACATGATTTTAAGAATAATTTATATTCAAATACAACCAAGTATCATAAAGTCTAGTGTCTTTAAAAGATTAGGTACATAATTTGAAAACATGAAAACCAAACTAAAAACATCAATTATTTAATATCCATAATGAGATTCTCACTTCCATTTAGATCTTACATCTGCAATGGATAACCCATGGAATACATGAGAAAAAACGATGATCTAAAAAGCCTAGTAAGGGGATAAGCATAAGAATAAAACATAGAAAATTTGTTAGAAGGCATAACATGATCACATAAAAGCTTGTAACATGAATAAACATAAGTAATAATAACATGTATACCATAGTAACATATAACCATGACATTATAAGAATGTGGAAACATCATATAGATTTACAAAAACATGATTCAATACTAACTTCCAAGACTATGTAACATGGTGTACAAAGTCCCATTAAAGAAATTAGGCTTACTCCTTGTCCCAAAATTACGTATCATGATACTAAACATTACCAAATTCTTTTGAGTTTTATCTAGGTGCACTCATTATAACATGTTTATGAATATGTGTTCCACATGAATAATTAAGCATATTCGTTGCCATTAGGCACAAAAAATAATATCATAAAGGTTTCCATAAAATAATGTATTCAAATCATACATGGAAATTAGTTAGGTAAAATTGGAATATATTTTTATAATTTAATTCAATATGAATAGAAAACATGTAAAAAGAGTGGTTAAGATACATTAGAAATGAAACATTTTAGTGCGGTTTATGGGAAATATTAAAGAGTGTTTAAAGAAGAAAAAGCATATTTATTTTAATAAAAATAAAAATGAACCAAGATAGTTTTTAATGATAAAATGAGTGATTTTATAAAACTAAAGGTGGATTAATAAATATTATGGTGTGTACATGAAAATTGGTAAGAAATCAAGAAGATCCCTTCAATCAGGCTTGCTTATCAGGAATAATTGAGATTGGAACCTTTCTAAAACATGTATTACCTCATAAAATAAGAACATAAAGATATAGATACATGTGTTTTTAATATATACACATAATTTAGAAGAATTATATAAAAATAAATAAGTGTTAAATTGTGGTAAATAAAGATAAATCATAACTCGGAGGAAAAAATGGGTGTTCAGAATGAATCCCTTACCTTATGTCTGAATATGCTCTTCACTTTATCTTAATGTCCAGGATAATCAAATAAAATTAATTAATAAATTAATTAAAACCATTTTGTATATTTTTTTAATTTATTAAAATTTTATTAAGTTTATTTATGGCCTTTTTTATAGGTTATGTGATTCAGTTTCATCATTTGGGAGTGTTCACTTCCATGATTTTCATGATCAATTTACTTGTATACATATATGAAAATTCATGTAAAATGAGTATGGATGTATATAATTGAATTTATATGTTATTAATAAAAATAAAAAATATTAATTTTTATATAAGTCATTTGGTAATTTTGGGTGAGTATTAATCATTAGATAAGACATTAGTGATAATCCTTTAGATTATTTTGGTGATTTTTCGATCATCATAACCTAGTATGGTTTTATTAGTTAATATAATGTATATAAAACAGTTCTATAGAATTTGATATGTTTTAATAAATATATTATAATCTTTTTTATCCCTAAAAATAGTATTATGATCAGTCTTGAATGAGGGAATGGAAATTGATTACAATTTCATCCACAAATGTGATAAATTAACAGACCACAGACGATGTTTTTATTATTAGTACAAAAGGAGATGGGAAAGAAATGATAATGGATTATAAAATTATAATAATAAAATTTTATTATATGTAAGTTAATGGATTTATAATACCATTTAGATTAAGGGGTTGATGAGAAATTAAGAAAAGAAAATAACTTGAAAATAAATTAAAAGAAAAGAAAGAGGATTTTACTTCTTGAATCCTTATCCTTGATAACCTCCTTAGTGGGATTGGTTTTGGTCTTTTATTGATACAAAAGGAACATATATTTAGGGGAGATTATTGGTAAGAGAGTTTAGAAAAAAAATTACAAGGCATAATTCTTGATAGGTGTGAGGAGAATGTGTGGTGACGGGGTATTTATATAAGAGGACAGGAGTGTTTTCTCGTTATTTTATTCATTAGTTTCTTATTTTTCTCTAAAAAAGAAATAGTGAATGTTCTTGTGACTAAATAAAGTAATTAGGTCATGTGAGATTAAACTAATGGTCACTTACCTCATCCATGAATCCAACCTGACTTGAAAATTCATTTATTTACGTGTATTGTAAATTATCGCATTTCACTATTCACCAAAAATTCAACTATTTTAGAAAAATACCATAAATTTACTATGACATTTTTTTATACGTATAATTAAAAAATAGGCTCCATTTTATTTAAATAATTTTCTATAGTTGAAAGTTTTAACTTTCATTTAAAATCATCATTTACTTGGAAAATACCCATTTTAAAATTATAAACGATTTTATAAACCTTTCAAAAATTAATTGAGGTCTCCCAAAATTATCCTATAATAATAAGACAACAAAAAATTTACTTATGAATACATTTTATGGAAATAAATTCTCTTCTATAACATTATATTAACTGTAAAATTGAAAACAAACACTTGGGTTTTTATAAAAAAAATTCAACACTTAATTAATAATTTCTAAAACAATTATTTACTTATATTATGATATAATTATATAATATATTAATTTATAAGTTACCCAAAATTTATTTATTATTTCATAGGAGAGGTTACAATTTTATTGGTCGGTTTACTATTCATATCGGTTACATTACTATTCCAAAGTTCAAGTTATTATTCCATTGGTATAGGTTCTTTAACTTCAAGAAATACCTCTTATTTTATTAATTATTTTTTTATAAAAATTTTATTGTGTTATATTTGTGATTTTTTGAGATTTATACTAGATGTAATAATTATAATAAGGGAATTCATATTGATATAATTATGGTTTTTTACATTCTTCTCCCTTATGAAATTTCCACCTTGAATTTTTTTATAAACTATGGTGAAAACATCTGAGGGTATATATGAATCATTGATTACTCTGGTTCCCATGTTTCCTCTTCATATTTATAGTTCTACCATAGTAATTTGACTAGGTTAAGAGTCCGATTTCCTACAAATTTATCTCTATGGTCCAAGATCATCACTGGATGCTCCTCATAAGAGAGATCATTCTCTATATGCACCACCTCTAAATTCAATACATGTGAGGGATACAGTTTCAACTTCCTCAAAAGGGATACATCGAATATATCATTTACTTGAGACATGGAAGCTGGAAGTGATAATCATTAGTCCATAGCTTCAACACAATCAAGAATTTCAAAGGAGAAGATGTACTAGGGACATAACATTCCTTTAATCTAAAAACTTGTGATCCTCTTATATGGAGATATGTGGTGGAATACCATGTCTCCAACCATAAACTCTAGGTCTTATTGAAAATTGTATGAATAAATCCTCTGTCAAATTTGGTCTTCCTAGATATGATGCTGAATGGTTTTCACCTTTTCTACCATTTCGTTGACCATTTCTGGTCCTAGCATCATACCTTCACCAACTTCATCCCAACATGTTAGTGTTCTACATCATTTCCTATAATGGGCTTCATATCGAGCCATTTGGATGGTCGAGGGGAAACTTTTGTTGTATGATAACTCAACCAAAGGCATATATTGATCCTATCCTCCTTTGAAGTCCATAGAATATACTCTCAACATGTCTTCTAGTGTCTTAATAGTACTTTTAGATTGGCCATCAGTTTGAGGATAATAAGTCGTACAAAAGTTCAGATCGGTGCTTAGACCATGTTGGAGACATTTTCAGAACATGTAGGTGAATCTCATATCCTTATCAGACACAATCGATAGTGTTACACCATGAATTATTACCACTTTACTGATGTATATTCAAGAAGTTCTATCCTGTGATAATTCCTCTCAAAATGTGATAAATTGAGCTATCTTTGTAAGATGATCTACAATAATCCATATAGCATTGTTTCCATTTGGGGTCTTGAGAAGTCCAGCGAAAAATTCCATGGTGGTGTTTTCCCATTTCCATGTTGGTATGGGTAATGGTTGCATCATCCCTTTATAATTTTTCCTTTCATCCTCCCCTTACATACATACCAGGAACCTTGATGTTAGTTTAACAATTGACTTTATCATATCATCTTGTCAATAATTATCTCAATGATCTTGATACATCTTTAATCTCCCTAGGTGGATAGAGAAGGTTGATCTATATGGGTTAATAAAAATCTATTTTTTTATTTTTTTATTAAATGGTACACATATTCATGACCAAAATCTTAGGAATCCTTCCATATCCATTTTAAACTCTTAGGATATCCCATTTCTGATATATTTCACAATTATCTGAATTTTGACATCATTTCCTTAACATCCTTTATTTTCTCCATGAGATATGGTTAAGAAATCATTTGACAAAGAATTTGTGATGATCCTTCCTGAATGATTCTCATGTCCATCCTTTGTAGGTCTGAGAAAATTAGATCCTTCTCAATTTTCATTATTGATAAATATATAGAATACTTTGAATTTAGAGCATCTACTATATAATTTTCTTTACCCAGATGGTAATGGATTGATCATTCATAATATTTTATGAGCTTTAACCCTATTTTTTGTGCATATTAATCTCTTTATTTTTGAATATATATTTGAGGCTCTTATTATTAGTATATATGTCACACTTCTCCCCATAGAGATAATGATTCCGGATTTTCAATGCAATGAACATAACTACCAAATCCATAACTTCTATTGTATAGTTTTTCTCATGAATTTTCAACTACCATTAGGCATAGTATATCACTTTATCATTTTTCACCAGTACAAAATCTAAGCCCTTATTTGAATATTATTTTTACACCACAAAGATTTATCCACTTTTTTGTAGTGTGAGAACTGGTGCAGTGATGATCCTTTTTTGACCCTTTAATATAGTCGTCACATTCAATGGTCAATACAATCTTTTCTCCCTTAGATTCATATTGGTTAGTGTGTTTAAACCTCATGATAAGTTCTTAAAAAATCACCAGTAATACCCCTTTAGACAAAGGAAGCTATGGATCTAAATTACAAATTTCGGTTTGTGCCACTCCTCAATTGACTTTTTCTAAGAAAGGTCTACTAATATTCTCTTTATTTTTATAGAATTCCCCAAGAATTATAAGTTCTCTATAAAAGCTTAAATTGTTTGTGATTTTCATATTTTTTCTAGCTGCCTAATGTTTTTATCACCATATTCAAATTCTCCTCATGTTCCTCCTTGTTCTTAGTGTATATTAGAATATCATCAATAAAGACTACCAAAAATTTGTCAAGGAAATCTCTACAGACTCTATTCATTATGAATATAAAAATTATTCAAGTATTAGTTATTCCTAGGGAAAATATCATGAACTCACAGTGTTCATACCTCATTCAAAAGGTAGTATTGGGAATATCATTGTTCCTTGCCATTAATTGGTGATATCTCGACTGAAGGTCCACCTTTGATAAATACATTTACATGCACATTTTAGCAAACAAGTCATATGTCTGTGGTGGGGGATACTTGTTATTTATCATGATTTTATTGAGATAATGGTAATCAATGCAGAGGCACACTGATCCAGCCTTATTCTTGATGAAGAGGATTGATGCTCCCCATAGTGAAGCAATTAGGTGTATAAAACCCTTATTCAAATTCTATTGTATATACTTCATTAGTTATTCCAAATCAACTGTGGAAATTATATATGGTACCTTTGATATAGGCAGAGATCCAAGAATAAGTTCAATTGATAAATCAAACTCTCGATCAAGAGGAATTCTCATAAATTCCTCAGAGAATACATATGTGTGATATATCCTGATGGGCATGTATTCAATCATTACTATCTCCTCTATCTCAATCAATTCAGCTAGATATGATTTCTCATAAGCAAAAATATCTATAATTGAGAAGATGATTATGAAGTAGACTCATCTTCCTCCTTACACTAGTACAGAATTAAGGGATACTTTGGTATTTGTAGAGTGATTACCATTTCTCGATAGTCGATGATGTATTTATATAAATATATTCAATACATGCCCAATATATCATCAAACTATTCCCAAGAGATTATGAACATATTTACTGTGAAGTTCAGTCCACAAATATTTACTATGGAGAATTTTAAAACTTTGGATGCAATAATTTCCACATTTTTTGTTCTCATAGATAACTCAACATCCAAATTTTGAAGTGGTGATTGAATAGATATACTAAACATTAAATATATGAAATAATATAGAGAAACAGAATCTAATAATATGCTCTCTATTCATGAATGAATAACCAGTGTACATGTCACCATATCATTGTCATGCTCAACCTTAACAGTAGTGATTGCATATTCTCTTCCTTCATGCCTTGGAAGTTGTTGTTCCGTATTACCTCCAACAACCCTTTTCATAGAGAAATGAATCATATAATTACCTTGTTACTTTCATTTGAAACACTACACTACTGGTTGAGTATTGACCTGAACTTTACTTTCATCTTCTGAATTTGTGGGATTATTCATATCTATTAACATATTATTTACCATATTCCCTTATCTTTCACATTTCAAGAATCTATGGGTTCCCTTTAATTAGTTTCTCGGATGATTATTCCCACACTTTTTATAATGAAATAGTCTTAGGGTATAAACACATTACATCAAATTTGAATAATAATAAAAACATTACAAAAGAGATTCCTAAAGACTGTATTATTCTATTGACATTAGAAACATGGACACTTGAAAACTAGTACATAAGTTAGCTATGTTATCTCCCACTATGTTATTCTTGACTAGCACGCTTCTTGGACACATCATACTTAATACATATCTTCAAAACTAGGGGATGTAAATATAAAGATGGGTTATCTTAGATGATCAGAAAGGGTAATCAAGGGAGACATGTTATTATAAAAATAACCTTAGGAGTATGAAAACGTGATCAAAACATTATATATCATACCCTTCATATCAAAGATCATAAACATGAATCATTGAATAAATATTGATAGTTCATAAGACATGAATCAAATATAAATAAAGAACATAAGTCATGGAAGCATAACATGGTAATAAAACATGTGATTATTTAAAAAATAAGTCTATAACATGATTTCAATAGTATACAAGGCATCACTTCGAAGACCATCTTAGTATTATGATTTCACTCCCTATACCATCTTGGTAGTCATGATCACTCACATGGCCATATTAGTAGCATGATTCAACTCTGCATACCATCTTGGTAACTATGTTTCACTCACATGGCCATCTTAGTAGTCAAGGTTCACTCCTAATCCCATATTAATCCATATCATGAGATATATATCTTTACCAAATGCATTTTAGGGAGGTATATGTCTCACCCATCTCACAATGAAATCCTACATACATGTTCCAAAAAATCATAAACAATCGTATCATAAACCATTAAATTAAATTGGTTTCATAAACAAGTAATTATACAATACTCTAAAAAATATACAGGCATCATAATCATTTAATCAAAAGTATAACCCATAAAATAAGAATATTTTAAAATCATATAACCCATGAAAGAGAAACTAGTTTCATAAAAATTATTCCATTGAAAAATAAACCATTTAGAGATTGAATGTTATTGGAAACAATGAATCATTTATCTAGAAATTAATTAGTAACACCAACAGATGCGATATTATATGGGAAATAATTTTTAATTATCTTTTAAAAACTTTTCTTGAGGAAAACACCCTTCTTCTTCAAAAATTACTTTTTAAAACATAAAAACTTTTGAAAATAAACTTCAAAACATATAATTGAATCTTGAAAACATTTTGAAATCCTTTTTACTTTAAAAACATATAGAGTATCTTGAAAACATTTTTAAAATATTCTTTCCTTTAAAACATATAAAAAACCCTAAAAACCTTTTCAAACCCTCTTTCTGTGAGAAATAACTTTGAAAATTTATAAAAAAAGAATGAATATGATTTAATAACATTTCTTTGAAAATATATTTTAAAAGAGAATTTCTTAAAAAATAAACTTTAAAACATACAATGGAATATTCCATGAAATAATGCCATATAAATTCGTATATGTCAGACATTCCTTTTTCACCGTAAAAAGTTTATAATTGTGCCATGACCGAAAAAAAATATAGATTTTATTTTATTTTAACAAATTTTATTTAAAAGGTAAAATAAGGGTAAAAATTGTCTTATAATGATCATAGTATAATAGTATAATGCTCTTGGAATCCTTTCCATAAAAAATTATTTCTAAGGAACATAGATTTCCAACTAAAGATAGAGGTAAGGTCTTATTTTCCTAAAAACATTTTCTTAATTATCTTAAGTAGAAAAAACTGAAAATGGAATTAATAACTGAATAAATAAAGAATAACTATATCATAAATAATTCATACTTTTTCTTGAAATATTGATCATAATATTTCATTAATAAAAACATGATCATAAACTATCTCGATAAACAGTGAGATTGTTTCAATAAACACTTACCACATGGTAACTATGAATCACACTCCCCATTTAGGAAAATGAAATAATGTGGAGATTAAAAATATAATGAAAAGATTAATATTCATGTTATAAAATTTTAAAGGTAGTTTATGCACCTCATATAAAAATATAAGTGTTTAACATGGGATGTGTCTCAAAGAAGGAAAATTGAGAAAATATTACTTTACCAATTTGGTAAATTTTGAAACTTAAACCCTATGACAGAAATATTATAAAATGGTTATTTAAATATCCATAGATTTAATTTTAATACTTATAGAATACATTCCTATGAATTATATACACTACACAAAATATGTGAGTAGGGAATAAGACATTTATCTCATAAAAATAAAGAGTGAGAAGAAATTCCCTTACCTTGTGTCTTGACTCTCATTGTACTCATTCAAACATCATGTATAAAAAATGTAATTTTTTTAAAAAGAATTTATAGAACCATATTCTTATATATAATACCATTTATGGTTTTATTATTAACATATATTACCAGCTTGGTAACAATTCTAAGTTATGGTTTCACTTCAGGTAATATCTTCTTTCTTTTTTGCATGTGTCTTAATTTGTTATATCTTTAGCACTTATACGTATATCATAATTTAAAGAATGTAAGAAATGATATAAATATAATTTATATTCATTATATTTTTATTATAATAACTATATTATATATATATATATATGAAATTTAATACAATGTTCATGCATACGGTAGGTCATACGTACGCATGTATGTTGTTTCCGTTTTATTGTCATATTGGAAAAAGAGAGTAAATAGAATATAAGTATATATATATTTTTATATGTAATTATTCCAATATCATCATTATATCATATATATCATTTAATTCACCTAAACACATCCTTAGAACATTCCATGTAGTGTGTAAAATAATCACATCGTTTTGAAGGGGCGGTAGTCCACACTTCATCAAACGAAATTATTGTAATTAAAAAAGATGAAAAGTATAAAAATATGTTATGTAACCATTTTAAATAATATTAAATACTTTATAAATATCATACATATTATATAAAAATATATTTTCCATCAAAATTTCTACGATGAGAGGCGGTAAAGGAAAAATGAATAATCATCTTCTTGTGAGGCAGTAATTCATCATACAAATAAAAAGTATATCTGTTACCCATTAGATGGATGTGTGTGTAAGTTTTGTTCTGAAAATTATCATAAAAAAATATTTTTATATTTATTCTATTGGTTTTTTTGTATAATCATGAAATGAGTATAGTGGATGGGTGAATAATGAAAATAAAACAAAAGGGGCTTGAGGAAGGCTATTGCAAATTATTTAGGTAACTCATTCTAGTATTCAACCAAAGGACTCCTTGGATGAATTCATTTGAAAATGATGGCTTAGAGGATAAAGTTAGGGATTTTTGGAAGCTATTTTGGAATATCTTTTATGAACTTATGTGTCTTGATATGTGTATGTAAGTGGGAGGAGATGAGTCATTTTATACTGGAGGAGTGGCACTATTATAATATTTTGGAAAAGGGAAACCCTACCTACATTTTATTTTATTGAATTTTTTTTGCAATAATGGTCCAAAATCTAAACAAGAGATAATATGGTCTAAATATGTCCATAAAATATATTTTAGAAACGTTTCTAGGTCATATTAGGCCTTAATTTTAAGGTTTAGTCCCTTGTAAAGATTAATTTAATCATAATCATTGTGATTAATTTTAATTACCTTTGTTAATATTTTTGGTAAAAAAAATAAATTTATATTATGAGAGATTATAAATTATTCTTATTCCAAATATTTAATCAATTTTTCAAAATTCCAATCACATAAGTGGATAAAATTAATTTAAATTTAATCCCACAAAAGGGATGACCAAGAGGGTCTTTAAAGTAAAAACATTCCATGTTTTTCAAGGTTTTTATAACAAATTTCAATTTTAAATTGATTCCAATGACCTAAATTGGATAAATTGATAAAAAAATTGATCTAATTTTACATTTAAGACAATTAAAAATATTATTTATCCTTAAAAAATTAAATGAAAAAACGAAATTTTGAGATAAATTTCAATATTTTTTAATATTCATGAACTTCACAAAAAAATACCAAAAAAATCACGCTAACCTAATTTCTATGTTTATATCCAAAACATTAAGTTTATTTTGAAATATATAATTTATAAATGTTCCAAATTTTATATTTAAAGTATGTTCTATATCAAAAGACGGTGAAAGTACCTGAATAAAAATATGTGTTTTTATGTGTAAAATTAGGTTTGTTCTTATCTTATTTCAATAGAATCTATTATTTGAATATCAAAAATATTTTATTAAATATATTATATATATATTACCTTAATATAACTCACTAATTGTAATTAATTTAATTTATTAGGATAAAATATATTTATAAGAATACATATAGTTTTCTATATATATATTCTCGTTATATTCAATTGGTTCATTTTAACAAAAAAACTCATTTTATATTTTTGTAAACCATATATTTTAAAATTTTATTTAATAATATTAATAATCACTAACATAACATATATGTTATGTCTTAATGTATTAAATAATAATATTTTAATAATATATTATAGTTTGATAAAACATGGTCTTGCGTGTTACGCATGTCATTAAGGAAAGTTAGTCTTGTGTAAAATGTACTTTAACATCAGTGTTCCTTGTAGAGAAAGATAACCTTTATGTTTATTATTGTGCATGATTACCTTAGTGTTTTATATAATTCAATCCAACTTAGTGATTTTATATATACAAAACTATTTTCATTAATGTATGAAATGAAAAATATGAAAAATAATTAATTATTTCAAAAAAATATTTTACAAAATCTTAGGGTGTTACCTTCCACCCCATTAAAATGAATTTATCCCTATAAATTCATTTTTCTTATCAATGTTTTAATACTTGAATGTTAATTTCAAAGAAACCCACATCATAAAAATAAATTCAAATACTTCATTTAGAAAAAATAATGGTGGAAGCATGATGTTTTCCCAAACTAACATATTACTAGGTTACTAGATATGAGAACATAGGTAGGAAGTGAAAATATATACATTGAGGAAAATCGTATATGTTAGGGAGTGATTGAGGTCATCAATGACAAACAACATATTTAATCATCAAATCATTAACTAAAAAATTACACATCTATCAGGACAATGTGTAGTCTAATGGTAGGTGTGTGAATCTTATGGTCCTTGGGTCAAGGGTTCAAGACCCACAACCTTTCCGAATTTGTTGATTTGTTGCCTTACATACAGGATGTCCTTTTCTGAAAATACATTAATATAATTCCCCAAATAAATATTATGCACATCCATGAAATTAGTTTAATCACTATTTTTCCTTTTAACTAAGGTTCTAAATACAAAATAACTACATAAATATTGCATCTGATGTTTAACTTAAACCTTCCATAACAAGTTAACCTTATAAACCTTCTAAAAGATTAAAATCCAAAACATTAGAAATAAGGTCACAAAATCATATTTAAATTTATCCCCTACATATCACAATGTAACTCTTGGTTTTCACATTCCAAACATGTGAATACCCTCAATATATATTCTCTTGAAACATGGTAATAACCTGAATTACCATAAATACTTTTGGAAAACATGAATGATTTCTTATTAAAAAGGTTATTAGATATATTAAAAAAATATAAGTAGATATAAAAATCATCCTTGATGACATAGACCACTTTTAATCTAATTAATAATCATATACATGGTAATCAATCTTATCTAATTTACTTTATCCAAATAAATCTTCTCTTTATCCAAAAGAAACACAGTTTTCTCAACATCATGATCACATTTTGGGTTACCTTACCTAAATCAAAATATAACCTATCTATGTCTTTATCTCCATTAAACATATCCTTTAAAGTCCTTAATGAAAACATATACTGAAAACACTTATATATTTCATTATTCATATAACATAATCATTGAAGTCCAAAACATAAGTACTTTATTCATCCAACTTTACTCTTAAACCATTACTAAGGATTCATCAACCTATTTATTAATACATATTTCCTAGAATATGAAATATGAATCATGTCTTAAGGACCCTAAATCTCAATATAATCATGCTTATTATGATTAATGTAAAAAAATACTGGAATAAAATCACATGCCTTTCACATGTCGTATGTGGTCTCTTTATGTTCAAAAGTTTTACCATTACTCATACCACCTTACTGATACTCTATATGAGATTTCCACATGAGAAATTTATTTTCATAATTCCCATACTTGAAACACTTGAAACATTCAATGACAACCATGTTACTTCTAGTTCTCTCCATTCACTATAACTAGAAATCATGGGGTGATAAACCCATATCGTAGAAGAAAACAACATAATCATGAAACATTACTTATAGTATGTCTAAATCATGACACTTGACTTTTAATTAATGAAACCTCAGCTTTATACTCGATTATTCAATGACATGTTCTATTCAAATCATTCCTAATTTTTCATGATAATTTTTTGAATTTCCATATAATATCCCACAGGAGTGTCAAACCATGTGTGCAACAAGGCCTGTTATCGTGTACCAGATTACCCTGATTCAGGCTTGGGACAACTTATTAGAGTTGTTAGGCCTAGGTTCAGTTTCTCCATATACATATCCACTTGTATTATCTATATAAGTATGTGTTTCTAGGAAACCACTCACTCTATCCTTTACCAAAGTTCTAGGGAATTTTCATATACTTTTAATTATCCTTATACATGTCCTTAAATTTATCAATAAATTTCACTTATCTTAGTTTCTAATAGTTAAATAAATCTTTTCATTAATATGAAAAATGACTACCCAGTCTTAGGGTACATACACGTTAAATCACTTTTTTATAATACTTAAAAATTTTAAAAATAGACACACAAAAACTGTATTAGTCTAGGGCCTTTGGAAACCTAAAAAAATTAACACTGGAACATAATTGAGATAAATTATCTCCCACTAGGTTCTTCTTGACTAGAAAATTTCTTAGACACATCATACATAATACATATATTCATAACATGGTGAAGGAAACAAAAAAAGTGGTGAGATTAGATGCTCTGTAAGGGTAAATAACGAGTAATGTAATCGTAAACATGAGGATAATAATATGATAATATGATCAAAACATTTGAAGATCATTCCATTCACATAAAATACCATAAAAATGAATCCTATAATAAATCATGATAGTTCATAAGACATGAATCATAGAGAAATAAATAACATAGTCCATGAAAGAATAACATAATAATAAAACATGAAATTGTAGAAAACACATAATAATATAATATGATTTCCATAACAGTCAAGGTGTCGCTATGAAGACCATCTTAGTTGTATGGGTTCACTCTTCATAACAACTTGGTAGTCATGGTTCACTCACTTGGACATCTTAGTAGAATAAATTAACTCCTCCTACCATCATGGTAGTCATGGTTCACCCCCATGCCCATATTAGTAGTCACGGTACACTCCCAATACCATCTTATTCTATCTCATAAGATATCAATATTTACACAATTCATTGGAGGGAGTTATATGTCCCACCCATCTCATAATGAAATCATACATACATGTTCCATAAAATCATAAACAATCATATCATAACCAAAGAAATTAAATGGGTATCATAAACATGTAATCATATCATAGCATGTAGAAAAAGATATTGGTTTCAAAATAATTTCATCAAAAGAATAACCTACCAAAGAAGTGAGTTTTAAAAAATATATAACACTTGAAAGAGAAGTGAGTTTCATAAAATTAATGGAATCAAAACAATAACCATTCAGATAATTATTATGAATGGAAACATTGAATCATTTCCCCATAAATGCATGTGTAACACCAACATATGTTATATTATATGGGAAACAATTTTTAATGATATTTTTAAGAAAATCATGATGAAAACATAATTATTCTTTGCAAAAATATTTTTAAAACATAAAAACTTTTGAAAAATCATTTTTTTTAAATAAACCTGAAAATTTATAATGGAAGCTTGAAAACATTTTGAAATTATTTTTCGTTTCAAAACTTGTATGGGATCTGGAAAACCTTTTGAAAACATTTTTTCATTGAAAACTTATAAAAGAATCCTGAAAATATTTTGAAAGTAACTTTCTATGAAAGATACTTTTAAAACTTATAAATAATGCATGAAAATGATTTGAAAAACATTTCTTTGAAAATTTCTTTTAAAAAAGTTATTAAAAATTAATCTTCTAAACATGAGAAGTAATTTTTAAATAAATTATGGTTGGTAAATCTATACATGTCAAACATTCCTTTTGCAACTAAAAATGTTTGGAAAAGTGCCTCATCCAGAAACTCCAAGAAGATTATTTTATTAAAACCCATTTTTGTTTAAAAGGTAAAACAATGTTAAAAATGTCTTTTAATTATCATAGGATAATAGTATAATATTCTTGGAAACCATTTTATAAAATATGTTTTTTAAGGAACACAAATTTATGAACGAAGAGAGAGGTAAGGTCATATTTTCATAAAATAATTTTATTAAATATCTTATGTACCATAGAGTTGATAAAATATTACCAATACATGAAGATATCAAGACTAACAATATGGGAAGAAAAGTCCTACTTTTTCATGAAATATGGATCATAATATTTTATTAATGAAAATTTGATTAAAAAATCTTGATAAATTATGAGATTGATTCAATAAACTCTTACCACATGGTAACTATGAATAAAACTCCCCATGTAGGAAAATTAAATTATATGAAGATTTAAAATATCATAAAAAGAAGGGGATAAATGTTATAATTTTTCAAAGGATTTTTATACAACTCATATAAAAATATAAGAGTATAACATGGGATGTGTCCAAAAGAAGGAAAATTGAGACAAAATTACATTACCAATTTGGTGAATTTTGAAACTTAAACCCCATGATAAAAAGATCATAATATGGTTATATAAATTCCCATATATTTAATTACAGTAATCATATAATAAATTCATGTGCATTATATACACTACATAAAATAATTGAGTGGTGAATAAGACATGTATCTCATGAAAATAAAGAGTGAGATGAAATCCTCTTACATTGTTCCTTGAATCTCATCATATTCATTAATAACTTATATATAATAAATTTAAGTTTATTATACGTATTTTAAATAACTATATTCATATATCGATTAAAATATATGTTTTTATTATCACATTATATTACCTTCTTGATAGCAATTCTATGTTAAGTTTTCACTTAGGGTAATATCCTCTTTGTTCTTTACATGTGTCTTAATTTGTTACATATTTGGTCCATATACTTATATCATGATTTACATAATGTAAAACATGATATAAATATCAGTTATATCAGTATATGTGTTTTATAATAATCTATATCATATAGAAGTATGAAATAGAATACACAATTTATAGAGATGGTAGGTCGTACATATTCATGAATGTTTTTCCTTTTTATAGTCATATTGGATGAAAGAGAGTAAATTAAATATAATTATATAAATATATATATAATTTAAGTTCACTAAACATGACATTAATACATTTCATGTAGTGCGTGAGCAAATCACATCGCTTTGAGGGGTGGTAGTCCACACTTCATCAAATGAAATTATCTTATTTACAAAAGATGGAATGTATAAATATATGTTTTTAAAACTAAATAAATAATATTAAATAGATTATAAATATTATTAATATTATATAAAACTAGAGTTTCTTGCATAAATTTATCTTCTTCTTATAACTATAAGACAAAGAATATATTCTAAATGGAGTTAATCGATTATTTTTTGAGGAGGGGATTAGAAAATACACTAAACATTGCAGTCCTTTTACACATAAAAGATTAGAATAAAACGTTCTCTTTATTAGGATAAGAAGTGTGTTCCACATGATTTATGTTATTATTCATAACTTGAGCCAACTAAAGAACTATTTTCATGAAGTTTTGATCACCCGCTCCAATCATATTTGGATTATCATTTGGGAAATTGTCACATTTCCTATAACAATGATTATGGGAATAATTTCTTGTATTTGAATCCATTAACTAAGAAAAATAATTTACAATTAGAGGGATTTAATAATTAACTAATAATCATAAAAAAAAAAGAAAACATTGAACATATAATGATAAACATGCTAATGAAAAGTGTATCGAAACTTGTGTTACCCATGGTTATCCATGGTGATAGAATTACCCTAGGGTTCTTACTAAATTTTTCTAGTTGTAATATCCTAAAAGAACTAGATCGAGCTCTGATACCAACTATAGATACCCTATCCATTTACTCAAATTATTACATTATTTTAAGCATAGTTTTTTATTAAATACAACTAAGGATTATAAATTCTAGTGTCTTATAATATTAGGTAAAAACATCAAAACAAAAATAATAAAAATATTTTATTTAATCTCCATAATTATCTCCTAACTTACATTGATCTCTTACATCTTCATTGGATAACATGGGTAATACATGAATAAAGGGATTATCTAAAAATACCAGTAAATGAATAAGAATAGGAATAAAACATAACATAAGGGTTAGCAGACATAACATGATGAAATAATGGAATGAAACATGAATAAATATAAGGAATAATGTCACGACCCCCTCCCACCAAAGATGCCCCCCCTGAGCTGAAAATGGTGAAAGGGAGATAATGACCCCCGAGTCTCGCCTCCCGTAGGCCCCTGGGCGGCGACTAGCACCAAGGGTATGAGTTTTCACAAATATGGGAGGCATTACCCTTTTCATTATTTAGGATCGGGAAATAGGACAAGTCAACCACCAAATAGGAAAAAGAACAAGTGTATAGAAAGAAACCCAAACCAAGCCCACATGCATGTTTAAAAAATTTTATAACAAGGTACAAGTACAAGAAAGAACAAATTATAATACCAAAAGAAAACAAAGGTACAACAATAGCAACAACTCCAACTGTCCGACTAGTAGGGTCCCGCATGGCCCTGGTATTCCTCTTGGAAACCTAAAAGTAAACGTAGGGTGAGGATACAAGTATACTCAGAAGGGAAACCTAAAGCTCTCGTGCACAAGTGGGGAGACATCCTAATGTCCTGTGAGAACAACAGAAGAAACCTAGCAAGGAATTCTATCCACCCAACCTCACTATCCACACTCACCAAAAACACAATCACAACAGGTAGTAGTAGTATATAAGAACAAGAGTATCTGGTACACCGCACCATTTCCCTTTAGTTAGCTTCTCTTCCTAACGACGAAAGTACTGACACTGCCACACTCTCCCTGCATGCACACACATGGGCCGCACAACCACGTATCCCGCCCGCACACACCTGGGCCTCACAACCACGTATCCGGCCCGCACACACCTGGGCCTCACAACCACATATCCCGCCCACACACACCTAGGCCTCATCCCGAAGATTCTTGGGAAATAGTAGAACCTGCCCGAAGAGTCTTGGGATAAAACCACCCCAATTGAAACCTACCCGAAGATTCTTAGGTGTAAGGTCGCCTCAAGCCATCACAGCCTAGGGGAGAAGGAGCAGGAAGGAGCTATTAACTAAGGGAAAAACACCATCTCCCATGAAATGGGAGTGTTCAGCACTAAGTGCTCAACATGGGTGGGGTGCGATAAAACACGAAAGATACAGATATATATATATATATATATACCAAATACACAGCCCATCCTATGGATTCTAAATAGAATACTGAGCATGTGCCTCGGCACTGCTACCACGAAACATGCATACAAAAAACAATCACAACCCCCTTTAGGATTTCACGTTTCAGCAGAAATTAGTTTATTTAGTTCCTTAACTACTGGGAAACTATCCACAACCAACCACATCAATCGTTCGTAAAACATATCCCATCCATCCATAAATCAAGTTAGGAAAACACAATCAACACAACCAAGCCCTTCTTATCAACCAACTAACCCCATTGATTATTAAATTCGTTCCATTACCATGACCCACCATTCATTAACTCTTCCACTTCAATTTATTATTCACAACCCAATATTCATTCACAAACAAGCCCATCCCAACAGCCCCGCTTCCAACCACCATAACCACGACCACACCGAAACAGCACATCATCATTCTTTTAATACCATTTATCACAGCCTCGCTGCCCATCACCATCACAACATTCACACCAACCCACAACCAAGTCAACCGCATCCCCACTGCTCACCCTATCCACAACAACCCACAAAAACACCCCCATCACATGCCACGTAACCAAGCCAACACCCACATGTTCATCATTCCATTTTGTTTAACCGGGGTGATCACACAAGGGTTCCATATTTTAACATCCAACTTTACGTTATTAACCAATTTCCACATTCCACAAGGTTTCTACCCATAAGAAAATCCAGAAGGAGAGGGAAAAATTTAGTTGCATAAGAAAATACCACCAACGACCATGATTTTCAGTAGGTAGAAGCTCATTCACTTCACAACATAATATCACAGGATATAATGTAATAGCAAACACAACTTCCCATCCCCATTCTTTAACCAGTTATTATCTTTATTAAATCGGTTCAAAAGTGTTTCACGTAAACAAGAGAAGACCCACCTCGCATGATGCACAAATTAGAGAGGCAAAGGTAAGATCCCTACTTCAACATGTTCTTGATCGCAATGCTCCCCCGAATCAAACTTAGAAGATGTCCATCGGTGTCTGTCACTTCTGTCGGGTCTCGGAAAAACCTCCTCGGGTAGAATTCGGAAAGGAAAGGATGAAGGAAAGACAACGGATCCAAGATCAAAAGCTCCGCCTCGTTGTTATGACCCTGTGGCCGATGAAGAATCGTAAATCGGAGCTCGGACAAAGAAGTTATAGAAGGAAGAGCATTCGAGTCTCTTGAGAGAGCTCTGCTCAGAGGAGAGGAGAGGAGAAGAGAGGGGTGAGTTGAAAATCGGAGGGGACCCCTCCTTTTATAGGCATGAAAAGAAAAAGTACACGACAGGTACTTTATGGTACACGGCGTGTACTCGGTTCTTTCACATGGTCTCCACGCGGCTTCCAACACGGCTCTGCGGCCTTTGACTGGTAAACACACGGTTTGAGGGTAACGCATACGCGGGGAGGGACTACACGACGTGTAGTCTGGACACACGGCGTGTACTCATTTATTGCACACGACAAGGACACTGCTCCAACATGGTACACGACCTTAGACTCGTAACGTGTACGCGAGGAAGGACTACATGGAGTGTAGTCTGGAAACACGATGTGTACTCATTTATTTCACACGGCAATGACACGGCCTACAACATGGGGTATACCCAGCAAGGGGGTACACGGCGTGTACTCAAACTACACGGCGTGTAGTTTCAAAATTCTGGAAAGTGTGGGAAAAGTCCATTTTACCCTCCAGAACACTTATTGACCTTCTTTTTGACAAAGGAATGGATCAGAGAGGTCCGGTCCATTACATCAGATACCTCTTAAAACATTCCTGTCCCCGAGAATTCAAAAACCAACCCAGAGGAACCCAACAAGATACCTCTTAGGGTTCTCGTTATAACAGGAACCCAACCACCAACCCTAATTATAGGTGTTAGGAATTCCTTCTCCCATGTCGAGATATTATCTACTTTAGGCGGCACTGACTCGCCTGCACGGGTTTAATCACATCCTCATTAATGCGTCTCGATTAAGAATCGGTTCTTCCCACTTCCATACATTAGGATTTTTCAACTCACACTACCCCCAACACCGCACAACCTACACACTGCCCGAACATGTGGGTTTGGTAAATTCCTTCTCCTATGTCGAGATATTATCCGCTATAGGCGGCACTGACTCACCCGCACGGGTTCAATCGCATCTGCATTAATAAGTCTCGATTAAGGGTTAGGTTTTTTCCTTTCCCACACATCCAAATATGTTACACATTACGAGGGAACAAGGAAACAAAAGGTCTCACAACTAACAAGTCAAGAATTCCATATAACAAGGGTACAGAGTACAACATCAACACAAGCTCAGAAGAATAAGGGAAAAACACAAGTCAAAATAACTCCGGGTACTGAGCGTGCATCTGGGTCTCCCACTCCCAAGTGCTCTCCTCGAGATCGCCATGTCTCCACAACACAAGAACCAAGGGAATGGTTTATCCACGGATCACCTTCTCTTTACGATCTTAAATTTTTACTGGTCTTTCCTCGAAGGTCGCATCATCCCCCATATCTAAATCTCCCCAATCGATAACGTGGGAGTCATCATGTAAGTACCGACGAAGCAGGGAGATGTGGAAGACATCATGAACTTTCTCCAAATGAGGTGGTAGAGTTAGCTGATATGCCACCTCGCCGACTATCCTCAGCACCTCAAAAGGTCCAATGAACCTAGGTGAGAGCTTGCTCCCTTTCCCAAACCTCTGTTGCCCCCGTCGAGGGGAAACCTTCAAGAACACATGATCCCCCACCTCGAACTCCAAGGGCCTCCTCCGATGATCCGCATAAGACTTCTATCGGTCCTGAGCCGCTTTCATCCTCTCACGTACAGGATGGACATTCTCTATGGTTCTCTGCACTACCTCTGGCCTAAGAGCACCTATCTCACCAACTTCTTCCTAGAAAATGGTTGAACGACATGGCCTTCCATACAAAGCCTCAAACGGTGCCATGATAATAGTATAGTGGAAGCTGTTGTTGTAAGAAAACTCTGCTAAAGGAAAGTGTCGTACCCATGATCCTCCGAAATCTAGAACGCATGCTCGCAGCATGTCCCCCAATGTCTGGATAGTCCGCTCCATCTTCCCATCGGTCTGGGGGTGGAAAGCAGTGCTAAAGCGTAGCTGGGTGCCAAAAGCATATTTTAACCCCCTGAAGACTCGTGAGGTAAACCGAGTATCCCGATCTGAGATAATAGTCCTCGGAACTCCATGCTAACGCACCACCTCGTCTACGTACCTCTGTGCTAAGGTACTCACCGGGCCCGACTCCTTGATTGCTAAGAAGTGAGCTGATTTCGTCAGTCGATCCACCACTACCCAGATAGCATCATAACCTCCCTAAGATCTGGGTAGACCTGTGATGAAGTCCATCGATATGTCATCCCACTTCCACTCGGGGACATCTAAAGGATGCAACAAACCACTGGGAACACGTTGTTCAGCCTTCACTTGCTGACACACTAGGCATTTAACCACAAACTCTGCCACTGCCTGTTTCACCCCGGGCCACCAAAACTGTTCCCTCAGGCCTCGGTACATTTTCGAAACTCCTGGATGTACCGCTAAGGATGATCTATGGAACTCACGGAGAACTCCCTCATGCATCGCCTCTAGAACAAACAACCTTCCATGTAAAATCAGCCGATGTCAGCTGTCCTCTGACAATCCTTCTAGAGCGTTCCCCTGATCGACACGATCCTGCATCACTTCCGCCTTAGAGTCCCCCCACTGAGACTCTTCCACCTGCTGCATCAAGGAGTACTGCATCGTCATCTGAAAGAAACAGCCTCTAACACCTTCTACCTTAGCATCCAAGTGCAAGGCAGCCAACTCTCCCATCGCCTTCCAAGCATCAGCAGATTCCCAAACCACTTCCTGGTGCGACTTCCTGCTCGGGCATCAGCCACAACATTTCCCTTACCTTTAGTGTAAGTGATCTCGAAGTCATAGTCTTGGATAAAATAGACCCATCTCCGGTGCCGTAAGTTCAGATCACGCTGGGAGAAGATATAACGTAGGCTCTTGTGATCTGAGAAGACTATAAAGCGCTCCCCAAAGAGGTAATGTCGCCATAACTTCAGTGCGAACACTACTGCTACAAGCTCCAGGTCATGGGTGGCATAGTTACTCTCGTGAGGGCGCAACTACCTAGACCCATAAAAAATCACACCCTTCTTATGCATCAGCACGCACCGAAGACCAAGGCCAAAAGCATCACAAAACACTTCATACAACAACCCTTCCTCTGGAAACCTGAGTACGGGAGCACTGACCAACTTCTCCATCAGGTAGTCAAAAGCTTTCTAGAACTGCTCGCTCTATAGGAAGACCTGGTTCTTCCTAGTCAAAGCTGTCAATGGAGAAGCAACTTGAGAGAAGTCTGAAACGAACCTCCGATAGTAACCTGCTAACCCCAGGAAACTATGAAATTCTGCCACGCTCTTGGGTACTGCCCAAGAAACAATTACCTACACCTTCGACGGGTCCACTGACACTCCATTCTGAGACACCATGTGCCCAAGGAAGTGTGCTTCTTGTGTCAAGAACTTACACTTCGACAATTTCCCATAAAGCTGGTGGTGTCGAAGGAATTCCAAGACTGCCCTAAGATGATCAACGTGCTCCTCCTCTAATCTTCAGTAGATCAGGATTTCATTGATAAACACAACAATGAACCGGTCCAGAAACTCTCAGAAGACAATGTTCATAAGTCCCATGAATACAGCTGGTGCATTCGTAACTCCAAACGGAATCACTACAAACTCGATGTGCCCATACCTGCACCTGAAATCCATCTTAAAGATGTCACTATCATTCACCCTCAACTGATGATATCTTGATCGTAGATAAATCTTAGAGAACCAACCTGCTCTCCTCAGCTGGTTGAAGAGATCATCTATCCTTGGAAGGGGGTAGCGGTTCTTGACCGTTACCTGGTTCAACCTTCGGTAGTTTATGCATAGCCTAAAACCACCATCTGCCTTCTTCACGAATAAAACTGGAGCACCCCATGGCGACATGTTGGGTCAAACAAAGCCCTTCTCCATCAGATCGTCAATCTGAATCTGCAACTCCCGCAACTCCGAAGGTGCCATCTGATAAGGGGCCATCGAAATCGGACGGGCACCAGGCTGTAAGTCTATCCAGAACTCAACGTCACTTCGGGGGGTAGAGTCACAACCTCCTCAGGAAAAACATCGAGGAACTCCCTAACAACCTCTGGGACATCCATCATCTTTTTATCAGTTGGAACCACTGATAACCCGCCCAACAAGGAAAGGAGAGGCTCCACACGCCGGCTTCCCGCCTGGTAGCTCCTCTCGCCGACAAAAGATAAGCGATGCCCATCTACGTCAGAGAACACGACTCTTCTCCGGAAGCATTCAATAACGACACTAATAGAAAAAAACTAGTCAATGCCTAGGATGACATCGTATGACTGCATCTGTAATATAAGAAGGTCCCCAGTAGATCGATGTGTTCCCAACGTCAGCCCACATCCCCGACAAACACAAGATACGCTGGTCTGGCCTCCAACTGGTGTACTCAGCACCAGTGGTATGGAAATTCTCTCTACGTCTAGTCCCAAATAATGGGATAGACTAGGTGCAACAAAGGAGTGTGAGGCTCCCAAATCGAACAAAGAAGAAACAAGATTATTGAACCAACAAATCATAACTTGTACCACCTCTCGTCCCGCTGGAGCTGCCATCTCTGCTGCGTGCAACTGTCCACGACCAGCTCCTCTGCCTCTCTGATGTCATCCACCTCCCCGACCACGCCCTGTTCAAGGTCCCTAAGGAGCACCCTGAGGTCGGATCCCTCCCACAAAGTCTACCCTCAGAGGAGCATGGTCCTGATGCTACTGGAAGGGCCTCGCCGGCAAATAGTGCTTCTAAGGTGGGCGTTGAACCTACCCACCTCCACTGTACTGATCTCGGGTTCGGCACCAACTCTGAACGTGCCCAAAACCTCCACAAGAAAAACACCTCGGTCCTGGGCTCATGAAAAAGTGATGAGGACCCAAAGATCTGAACTGGAACTGCTAGTGCCTGCTCCCCACTGGCCTGAACCTGGAAGGTCCCGTCACAGGAGACCTGTGGCTAACTGCTTTCCCCTTTGACGAGCCTGGCTGGTTCCCCTCACGTCGTGCACCTCCCAGTGAGTGAATCCTCTCTACAACCTCTGCCTTCTTCTATACTTCCACGTACATCGGAAGGGTGAAGGGGTTACAGCATACTGGAGCGAAGGACGAAGTGCCTCCTCCAAACGTCTTTCCCGAGACTCCTCATCCGGAAAGAGATCCAGAGAAAAGCGCAGAAGATATTTGAACTTGATCCCTAGCACTCGTACCGACATAATCCGCTGCTGAAGGTAGAGTAACTCATGCCGCTTCTCCACCTTGATCATGGAATAAAGGAATTCCTCTCGGAATTCCTTCTCAAAGTCAGCCCATGGAACCTCTGCCTCTATCCTCTCATCGAGGTAGAGCATCCACCACTGTCGTGCCGCACCTCTCAGCTGACTGACTACTAGGGGAACCCAGTACTCCCTCAGAGCACGGATCAAGGTAAAACCGATCCCTAGCTCCTCAAGACACCCATCCATATCTATATCTGAAGTACTACCCTCGTACTTCTTGAGTGTCTGCCGCTAGAATGAACAGAGAGTCTTCTGCCACTGGCTATCTTCCTCTTCTCTGTCAATCCTCAACTAATCGACCACCTGAATATTCTGGGCCTCGGCCGTCTGAGCCACCTGGGGATGACGTCCAGATGCCATAGCTGTACAGTAAACAAGGATCGCCTAATCCCAAGTAGTAAGAAAAAATCAAGGTTTTATTTTATAATTTTATTTCAATTTCTTTCCCAGAACACCCAAATCAAGTAAAACACAATCATGATGATGCATGTACCTTCCCTAGAGTCTCTACCCTACAATCAATGTTGTCTCACTTGGTCATTCGGTAGGCTCAGAGTCCTTGCATCGGATCACGGGGGGCCCTTAAAATCCCATGTCCTAGCTGGTCTTCCCTGGCCTATGTCACGCACCAAGATTAACTAACACAGTTGCCCTACCATCCCATGCAATCCTCACTGTGCCTAACTCTAGACTCTATCCTATCTCTCAACCATCACCTCTGATACCATTCTGTCATGACCCCCTCCCACCAAAGATGCCCCTCCTGAGCAGGAAATGGTGAAAGGGAGATAATGAACCCCGAGACCCGCCTCCAGTAGGCCCCGGGGTGGCAACTAGCACCAAGGGTATGAGTTTTTACAAATATGGGAGGCATTACCATTTTTATTATTTAGGATCTGAAAATAGGACAAGTCAACCACCAAAAAGGAAAAAGAACAAGTGTATAGAAATAAACCCAAACCAAACCCACATGCATGTTTAAACAATTTTATAACAAGGTACAAGTACAAGAAAGATAAAAGTATAATACCAAAAGAAATCAAAGGTACAACAACTGCAACAAATCCAACTGTCCGACTAGTAGGGTCCTGCACGGCCCTGGTAGTCCTCCTGGAAACCTGAAAGTAAACGTAGGGTGAGCATACAAGTATACTAAGTAGGGAAACCTAAAGCTCTCGTCCACATGTGGGAATACATCCTAATGTCCCGTGAGAACAACAGAAGAAACCTAGCAAGGAATTCTATCCACCCAACCTCACCAGCCACACTCACCAAAAACACAATCACAACAGGTAGTAGTAGTATATAAGAACAATAGTATTGGGTACCCCGCACCATTTCCCTTTAGTTAGTTGCTCTTCCTAACGATGAAAGTCCTGACGCTGCCACACTCTCCTCGCCCGCACACACCTGGGCCTCACAACCACGTATCCCCCCCGCACACACCTGGGCCTCACAACCACGTATCCTGCCCGCACACACCCGGGCCTCATAACCACGTATCCCACCAACACACACCTAGGCCTCACAACCACGTATCTCACCGGCACACACCTGGGCCTCACAACCACGTATCCCACCCACACACACCTGGTCCTCATCCCGAATATTCTTGGGAAACATTAGAACCTGTCCGAAGATTCTTGGGCTAAAACCACCCCAATTGAAACCTACCCAAAGAGTCTTAGGTGTAAGGTCACCTCAAGCCATCACATCCTAGGGGAGAAGGAGTAGGAAGGAGCTAGTAACTAAGGGAAAAACACCCTCTCCCATGAAATGGGAGTGTTCGGCACTAAGTTCTCAACATGGGTGGGGTGCGATAAAACACAAAAGATAGAGATATATATATAGATACCAAACACACAGCCCATCCTATGGCTTCTAAATAGAAAATTGAGCACGTGCCTCAGCACTGCTACCACGAAGCATGCATACAACAAACAATCCAAACCCCCTTTAGGATTTCACGTTTCAGCAGAAATTAGTTTATTTAGTTCCTTAACTATTCGGAAACTATCCAAAACAAACCACATCAATCATTCGTAAAACATATCCCTTCCATCCACAAATCAAGTTAGGAAAACACAAGCAACACAACCAAGCCCTTATTATCAACCAACCAAACCCATTGATTATTAAACCCGTTCCATTACCATGACCCACCATTCATTAAATCTTCCACTTCAATTTATTATTCACAACACACTATCCATTCACAAACAAGCCCATCCCTACAGCTCCGCTGCCAACCACCATAACCATGACCACACCAAACCCACACATCATCCTTCTTTTAATACCATTTATCGCAGCCCCACTGCCCATCACCATCACAACATTCAAACCAACACACAACCAAGTCAACTGTAGCCCCGCTGCTCACCCTATCCACAACAACCCACAGAAACACCCCCATCACATGCCACGTAACCAAGCGAACACCCACATGTTCATTATTCCATTTTGTTTAACCGGGGTGATCACACAAGGGTTGTAGATTTTAACAGCCAACTTTACACGAGTAACCAATTTCCACATTCCTGAAGGTTTCTACGCATATGAAAATCCAGAAGGAGAGGGAAACATTTAATTGCCTAAGAAAAGGCCCCCAACGACTGTGATTTTCAATAGGTAGAAGCTCATTCAATTCACAACATAATATCACAGGATCTAAAGTAACATCAAACACAAATTCCCATCCATGTTCTTTAACCAGTTATTATCTTTATTAAACCGGTTCAAAAGTGTTTCATGTAAACAAGAGAACACCCACCCAGCATGATGCACAAATTAGAGAGGCCAAGGTAAGATCCCTACTTCAATAGGTTCTTGATCGCAACGCTCCCCCGGATCACCCTTAGAAGACGTCTGTCGGCGTCCGCCACTTCTGTTAGGTCCCAGAAAAACCTCCTCGGGTGGAAGTTGGAAAGTAAAGGCTGAAGGAAAGACAAATAATCCAAGCTCGGAAGCTCTGCCTCATCGTTATGATCCTGTGGCCGCTGACGGATCGTAAATCGGAGCTCGGATGAAGAAATTATGGAAGGGAGAGCCTTTGAGTCTCTTGAGAGAGCTCTGCTCAGAGGAGAGGAGAGGAGAGGAGAGGGGTGAGTTTAAAGGAGGATGGGACCCTCCTTTTATAGGCATGAAAAGAAAAAGTACACAACGTGTACTTTATGGTACACGGCGTCTACTCGGTTCTTTCACATGGTCTCCACGCGGCTTCCAACACGGCTCCGCGACCGTTGACTGGTCAACACACGGTTTGAGGGTAACGCATACGTGGGGAGGGACTACACGGCGGGTAGTATGGAAACACGTCATGTACTCATTTATTGCACATGGCAAGGACACATCTCTAACACGGTACACGATCGTCGACTGGTAACGCGTACGCGGGGAAGGACTACACGGCATGTAGTCTGGACACACAGCATGTACTCATTTATTGCACATGGCAAGGACACGGCCTCCAACACGGGGTATACCCAGAATGGGGGTACATGACATGTACTCAAACTACACGGCGTGTAGTTTCAAAATTCTGGAAAGTGTGGGAAAAGTCCATTTTACCCTCCAGAACACTTATTGACCTTCTTTTTGACAAAGGAATGGGCCGAAGAGGTCCGGGCCATTACAAATAATAACATGTATAACGCGGTAATATATAAACATGACATCATATTAATGTGTAAACATCATATAACATGACATAAACATGATTCAAATCTAACTTCCAAGACTATATCACATAGTGGAAAAAGTCCCATAAAAGAATCAGGTTCACTCCATTTCCCAACATGAAGTCTCATTAGACAAAACACTAACCAATGAATTTTAGTGTCATTTTAGTCCACCCATCATAACATGTTCATGGACATGTGTCCCACATGAATAATCAATCATAATGGTTACCCATGGAAATAATTGGGTATCATAATCATGTCACAAGACATAATAAAAAAGAATATCATATTGGTGTCCATGAAAAAATAAATTTAAATCATGCATGGAAATTAATAATGAAAAATAGGAATAGGTAATGATAATTTAATTCAATATTAATTGAAATCATGTAAAAATTGTGTTTAGGATTCATTAGAAATGAAATATTTTAGTGAGGTTTAAAGAAAATATTGAAGTATGTTTAAGGAAGAAAGGAAATATATATATTCATAAAACCATAAATTAATCGAGATAGTTTTTCATGATTAAATGAGTGATTTTATAAAAATAAATTTGGATTAAAATATATTATGGAGTGCACTTGAATATGGATAAGAAAATGAGAAGTTCCCTTTAATCGGGCTTTCATGTCAAGGAGAATTGAGAAGGGACACTTTTTAAAACTTGTATTTACCCATAAAAGAAGAATTTAAATATTTGGTTACATGATTTTGAAACATATACCTACAATTTAGATGAATTATATAATAATAATGAACTATTACATCGGGGTAAAGAGAGATAAAGTGTAACCTGAAGGGAAATGGGGGTTCAGAAACATTCCCTTACCTTATGTCTAAATGTGTTCTTCAATTGATCTTCATATCTTGTATAGTAAAATTAAATCCATTAATTAATTAATTAATAACAATTTATATATGTATTTTATTTATTATAATTTTATTATGTTCATTTATGGCCTTTTTTATGGGTTATGAGTTCAACTTTACCATTTGGAAGCATTCATTTCCTTGATTTTTATGATTAGTTTACTTCTATACATGTTCAAAAAATCCTATGAAAGAATAATTTTGATTAATGATTTTAGTTATATGTTATTAATGAACACCCATAATATTAAATGTTTATATAATTCATTTTTTAATTTGGGTTGAGGATGAATCATTAGATAAGATGTTAGTGATAATTGTTTAGATTATTTTGGCGGTTTTTCGATCATCACAAACTAGTTTTGTTTTATTTATTAATATTATGTATATAAAATGGATCCAAAAAATTAAATAGGATATAATACATATATTATAATCTTTTTTAACCACAAAAAAATGGTTTTATGAGTATTTTTGAAGGATTTAATGTAAAATGAATATTTTTTTCATCCATGAATGAGATAAATTAAGACAACACAAATGATGTTTTCATTTTTAGTAAAAACGGTGATGGGGAAGAAATGATGAAGGATTACTCCATTATCATAAAAAAAATTCTAGTATATGTAAGGTAATATATTTTTCATATCATTTTAATTAAGGAATGTTAGTAGATAATAAGTAAGGAAAAGAACTCGAAAATAAATTTAAAAGAAAAGAAATAGGATTTTACGTCTTGAATCCTTATCCATGAGAACCTCATTAGGGTGGTTGGTTTTGAACTTATGTTAATAAAAAGGATCCTAGAAATGGGGGAGGAGATTTGGAAGGAGTTTAAGAAGGATTTTTACATGAATCAAAGTTTTATAGGTGTGAGGAGAAGAGGTGGTGAGTGGTGGTATTTATAAGGGACGAGAGGGGTGTTTTCTTATTATTTTATTCATTAGTTTATTATTTTTCTCATGAAAAGAATTAGTGAGGATTATTGTGACTAAATATAGTAATTATTTCATGTGAGTTCAAACCAATGTTCACTTACATCATCCATGACTCAAAAATGATAAAAAAATTTATTTATTCACTTATACTGTAAATTATTGTTTGTCATTATTCACTAAAAATACAACTATTTTTGAAAAATCCCAAAAATTCTCCTGACCCATTTTTTTATGTCTATAATTAAAAAATAGAATCCTTTTTATGAATAATATTATTTTAAATATGAGAAATATAATTTTTAATTAAAATAATCATTTACTTAGAAAATACCAGTTTTCAAATTATAACTGATTTTATAACACATTGATAATTTAATTCAGGACCCCAAAAAAATATTATAATCATAAGAAAAAAAATTATTAACACACATTACCGAAATAAATTTTATTTTAAAACATTAAATTAATTATAAAATTTAAAATAAACACTTCTATTTTTATAAAAATATCTACACTTAATTAATAATTACCAAAACATTTATTTAGTTATACAATGATATAATTATATCATATTTTCATTTATAAGATAACAAAATTTTATTTATAATTTAATAGGTGAGGTTACTAATATATTGGTTGGATTACTATTAATAAGGGTAACATTACTATTCAAAAGGTCAAGTTATTATTCTATTGGTATAGGTTCCATACCTTCTACAAACACCTCTTATTTCATTCATTCATCGTTTATAAATTTTTTTATTGTGTTATTTATGTCATTTTATTTGGTTTATAATATATTTTATAATTATGAGATGGTATTTTCTGTTGATATAATTTTGGGTTGTTACAAATATAATGTAGTTAAAATTTCACATGTGATTTTAGATGGTTTAGTCACAATTTATGCCCACTCCAAGTTGTAGCTAGTTTTTATCTCAGTCTATAGTTTTGTTAAAATGAATATTATTATCAATACATGTAGATTTTTATATCTATCTTTTTTTTATAATTATTATTATTATTATTATTATTTTATCATTACTGTTTTGATTATTATTTTTTGTATATTCTCATATCTGTATTTTTGTTTAGTTTTCCTCTGGTTGTTGATTCTGCAGTTGTTTTTTTTTTAAAAAAGATATATAGAGGTAGTTTAAACCACAACAATATGAGGTCAAAATTTATTTTAGAGATTCATTTTTTGTTTTAGTATCTGTTTCCCCTCCCAAAAATGGCCAGTGGATAGTGGTGGTTTAAACAGCCACTATTTCTTTAACATTTTTTTGGAGGGGAAACCACCACTAAAATAAAGAAAAACCCCCACTAAATAAATGTTCAACGATGGTTCCTAGAAACCAAACAAAAATTTATGGAACCAAATAATGTTGGATTCTTATTCCAACATTAGAGTTGGTTTTGTAGAAACCATCATAGAACTATATAGTGATGGTTTAGACCATAATGAAATCAAAAAAAATTGCTGCTATTAGTAGATTTTATTGTAGTGTTTAAACATTACTATTATAAAATAGACATTGAACATGGAATAATAAATATTAATAACCACATTATAAAAATTAATTATAATGGTTTTATATATGAATAAATCCTAATGATAAAAATGTAATTAATTATTAGTAAAGCCATTATATGTTTTGAAAGTAATATATTTCTCAAAAAATGTTTTGAATTATTTCATAAACAAATAATAAGTGGTTTTTTCAATTTTAGAAAATTTACTTGAAAAGATAAACTTAATTTTTGATATCTACATGTCAAAATTATCTTTCAGTTAATTTTGGAGAATTTTCTACAAATATTAATTTATGAATGAAAAGTAAGAAAATGATGATTTTTATTAAAAACTACCTTTTATTTATTGAATTTACAAGTGCTATGTTATTTAAATATGGTTTCAAAAGAAATATTAGTTGAATTATATATTTATTAATCCAGTTTAGGTTATTATAATTAATTTTATAGTTAATTCTAATAATAAAACTTTTTATACTTTTGAATGTTTTTATTCGAAAAATAGTTTTTCTATCACATCTATGGGTTTAATTTTAAATTAAATTCTTCCACTTATGTGAATTTAATTTTAAAAAATGGATTTCCTATTTTTAATCGTAATAATATATATTATATAATAATTTCAACTTAATTTTTGGTTATAGTGAATTGTGAAAACTATAAAAATTAATTATTGTGGTTTAGGTAAAAACAGTTTTATCAGTGAATTGAACTAAAAATATAAGGGTTAAAATAAAATTAAAACTTTTAAAATTACTAATTAATGGAAATATTTATACCTTATATCATATTATTTTCAATAACGATCCTTTTTGGATCCTTTTTTATGTTTTACAATGGTGGTACTCCATTTTCTATTCAAAAATTCAAATTGGGTCCTCTCCCCCACTTATAAAAGTACCCACCCAATTCTCTCCTCATTGAAATTACAAAACCATTTGGTTTGAAAAATACCTACCCAAATTTATTCCTTAATTCCCTCCCCACATCCTTGATTCTTTATTTGGATTATGATACCATCTTAATAAGGATTTAGGTATAATCTTACAGAGGTTCTCTTAAAAGGAGGTAGAATTCATAAAATTTTGTTTTAGTTTTATTTCTTCTTGAACCCCGATAAAAATTCTTAAACTATGATAATATGATTACGAAATTATATAACATATAATTATAATATTTTATGTCAATTTCATAACCTAAATACATATCCTCTTTCATAAAATGGGAGATGAAACCATCAATTGTGTGTACGACGAACACCCCCTCGTGAACCGATGTAATTCATTTTCTAGAAATTCCATTAAAATAAGGATATAATGGTTGATTTATAGTATATATGTGATATTTATGACCTAAAAATACTTCTATAATAATATTATCACATATAACTTCTTACCTTCCAACCTGCTGTAAAATGATAATGTTGTTTGTGCGTATGTGTGGATTAACGCATCTACAAAACGATGTGATATGTTTTACATTTAATATAGACATAGATTGTAATAAATATAGATTTAGTGAATATATATAATATATATTAAATAAAAAATTATTCTTTAAATTTGATATATTATTTACCTTTCTTTCATTCCATACATCCAGAAAAGGGAAATAGTGTTCCTGTGTACATACAGTCTACCATCTCCATGAATGGTGTAATTCATTTTCTCTATATAACTCAAATTGATTAAAATAAATACATATATACTGTAAATATATTATATTTATACCATTTTTAACTTTATGGAGTTCATGTAATCATAATAAATGTAAAATAACTGAAAATACAAAACCAAAACATACATTAAATACGAATTAATTATTACATAAAATGTGATTTTAACATGGGATTATTGATAAATAGTTAATAAAATGTCGTAATTAAATCATATATGGTATGATTAATATTATTATGTCTATTTAATATATTTATAATAAACCTATAACTATTATATAGGATGTATGGATGTGTATTAAGGAAATTGAGACATGAGGTAATGGATTTCTCGTCACTCATATAATTATGGGAGATATATGCCATATTTACCACTCATTTAATTTATGTGATGTATATAATACACCTTTTACAAGTTATAAAATTAATATCATTATATTAATTATATTTAATGTTTCATTTTATTTTATTCTTTAATGTGTCTTATTATTCAAAAGTTTTAAAGGTGGTAAGGGTTTTATGATACAATCTCATTGTTTATCGGGATTGTTTAAGATTATGATTATGATGAAGAAATATTATTATTTTTCTATCATGAAAGTAAATAATTTTATTCTAATTTTTTAATTTAATGAAAATACTTTTTTTGTTTATTTTCCTCCTTTTATGTACTCAAGAGTCCAAAATTTTTTTAAGGAAAACCGATATTATTTCTCTCTTCAGTCAAAAATCCCTTTTTATTTCATGTACATTTTTTATAAAAATTTCATAAATAAAAATTTTATTATTATAAAAATATTTTCTAAATCTATTTTCATCCATTCTTTATTTTTTATAAAATGGTTTAAATGGAATCTTCTTTTCATTTTCTGAATGAGGTGCTTTTGAATTTTACAGAAAATGTAAGAGGAATATTTTTTTCACATGTACGACATGAATGATATTTTCTACCATAATTACAAATAAATGTTTTAAATTTTACATTATAATTTTCCAAGGATACTTTAAATGAAAATTATTTCCACAATTTTAGGGGAATTTATAGTTTTTAAAAGGTGATTTTTCAAATTGGAAAGGTTATTTTCCTCAAGAAATGTTCCAAGTGAAATTTTAAAATTATTTTCCATCTGTGATGAAATAATTTGGTGTTATATAATATTTAATGGGGTTATAATATAATGATACATCCTTATTCATTCTATAGATGGTTTATGAATATAATTAAAATATGATTACAAAAATTGTTCCATTTTCCATGGGTTATACTATGACGAAATGATGAATGTTTATGAAACCCATTTCTTTTCCCTAGGTTATTATATGATTAAATATTTATGAAACCCATATATTTCCATGTGATTTGATGTTATAAAATTTTTATGACCTTTTGGAACACATATTTTTTGTTTTCATTATGTGATGGTGGTTACATTATAACCAAAGATGATGGTTGCATTACAACTAAGGACGGTGGTCACTTTATAACCAAAAATGATATTCATATTATAACCAAGGATATTTGGGACCTATATATCACTCTAATGATATTTTTAATGTCTAAAAACTAATTATTTAAATATTTTATGCATAAACCTAATTTCATGTTCATAATTTCATGACTGGACATGGTTTTCATGTTCATAACATCATATGAGAACCTTATTTCACATCCATAATGTAATTAGTAGACTTGTTACTATTTGTACATGTACATAATGGTGTAAGATAATGTGTCTACCAAAAATATGTGCCTTATTACATTTCTATATTATCATGTTTTATTTTATTTGATTCATTTATGATTCATGTCTTATGAACTACCATGATTTATTTCATGACTCAAATTTATGATATGATATACAGGGCATAGTTTTCAAATGTTATTCTAATGTTCTCATGTCTTTATGATCATTTTATTTTGACATAATCCTATTTTATCATTAATAATCATCTAATATTATCCTTTATTATATTTCCTTTCCTAGGTTATGAATAAAGTTATTAATTATGATATATCCATGAATGGTGATAATTATGATGAACTTAGGTGGTGATGATGTAGTTCACTTATGAACAGTTGTTTTATGTATCCATGTTTATAATGGAACTATACCTATTTTATTCTAGTGTGGATAATTATGTTCCTTAATGAATACTCTTATATTAAGATATAATATATATGTATGAGATGTTTGAGTCTTTACACATTTTCATCAAATTGACATTTTTTCCACTAAACCAAGGATTCCTTATTTTACCGTAAGTCTTCAAAATATCTCAATAAATTCTCCACACATGATACTCTTTTATAAATTTCATACTTAATGCTCTTATTCATAGCTTGCAGAAAAGGACAGATAAGAATGGTGATCTCAAATTCTCAGTTAGGGTAAAAATAAGGGATAATAATCCAATATCATAATAGAAAACATGATAATAATGTGGGTTTGAAAACATAATCAATGTACAAGAATACATTATAATTAAATCATACCCAATAAAACATGGACCACTATTCATGAATCATAAAAAAGTATTTTTGGTAAAAATAAGTACATTTAATTGGATTTTGGCATCATAAGAATGTTTTAAAAATATAAAACATTAAAATATAATCATGTGTCAAGGCACACTCCCATGAAAACCTGACATATTGTAAATAGTCCCCTAGTGGATTGGGTTAACTCCCCATTCCCTTACATATCATCTCACAAGATATAAACACTACCAAATTCATTTTACATATGTGTAATTCCAATCCCACACATCACATATTAATATTTACATGTAAATGTGTTCCTCATAAGAAAAAAAAGAAATTTTAATCAACATAAAATTAACCCAAGAAAGAAACGGGTTTCATGAAGATTTCAACAAAACATGATCATAATATATCTAAAGAAAGAAGATCGATGTAATTATTAGATAATATCTTTAGTTAATCGTAAGAATGATTATATAATGCTCACATAGATGAAAAGTAATAAATATGGGTTATTTAAAAAAAATTAATGGTGTCATATTAAAATAGAACAATAATTGGATTAGTTGATAAAGAAAGTTCAATATCCACAAACAAATATCATATGATAATTTATAGAATAATAAATAAAAAATAACTCTAAAGTAGTTAAATATTTTAGAGTTTGAGAAGAAAATGGAAGCTAAATTATAAAAATAAATTTCATAAGCCTTTTGTAATTAGGTTTTATAAATACATATTTATAAGTCACTTTAAAAATTAAATTTCATGGGAGTTAAAGTTTTAAAATGAAAATATTAATTTTATAATAATTGTAAATGTTGAAACCATGAAAATAAATAATGTTTAATAAATTAAATGTGGAGTGGAAAATAAAAATATATATATGTTTAATTAAATCCTTTTATTTACTATTCTAAAACATTAATATTTATTTTTAAAATTAAAAAATATCAAACAAATGGGAATAGAGAGTACTTTGGAAAACGAAGAAAAAATTAAAAGGATATTCAATAAAAAAGAATAGAAATAATGGTGGGAAAATATAATCCTATAAAATATTTCAATATAATATTGATTTTACATTATTGTAAAGAAAATTCTAAAAATTACTCATGTAGATAACATTAAAAATATTCTTTTTAAACCTTTGTAAAAAAATTCAACACAAATAAAATTGAACTTGTGTAACATAGAAGTAGAGATAAAAGCATTCTTGAAACAATATAATGAATTTATTAATAGAGGAGAATGATTATTGACCATACATAAGATATAAGTTCATCTCCACTTACAATAAAACTTTTTATTGAATTTTGAACCAAAGAATCGTGAAAGGGTAATAAGACATGTAAACCCCAATAATAAAAATGGAAAATAAAAAATATAGGGTTAAAGAGAGAGATATCTTAAAATTTCCATATATGGAAACATAGATATAACCGTGAATTCATTGTGTGATTAGAAATATATCCCTTAAAAACAATGTATGGTATGAACCATTAATACATTGGGAAGTAAATAAGATCATCAATTATCAAAAATAAAATTAAAATAGTAAATTAAATATGCAATGGATTTAAATTGATTCATATAAGGTAAAATGTGAAATTCAACCTTGATACATGATAATATTAGGTAAAACAAACTCTTAATAAGATCATAAAATGTGAAGTAAAAAAATATCACGGCATTGTGTTAAAGAAATGTAATTAAACACAAAACAAGTGGAAATAGAGCACAAAAAATCAGAGGTTATAATGTACATAATCCATGAGTAACAATGTTATAGAATAGAAGATATAAAAAATTAATATAAAATTAGTCAAGAAACCCTTTATGAAAATCAGTAATATATATACCCAATCCTATTACACATATCATTACATAATTTTTAATATAAATATCTACTAAATACAATGTAAATATCAAAAGACCTAGTATCTTTAGAAGACTAGGTACAAAAACATTTAGATGAAACTAAACTAAAATGTATTTAATTTAGTCTCTCTAATGAGATCATAAATTTATTTGAGATCCTAAAAAAACATAGGATATCTAGGGAAATTAATAAGGAAAAGGGGTGAGCTAAAAATACCCATAGACGAATAAACAAGATAATGAATCATAGAATATAAGTCAAAAGGAATAACAAGATATCATAAAAGACAAGGATCATGAATAAAAATATGGTTTCATAACATAACGAAAATGGAATAATAAGATCGAGGAATAATATGGATATGGTGAAAACATGAAACATGACATATGTATAAGTTAAGGCTAACTGTCAAGATAACATCACATGGTGGGTAGGGTCCCATCATGGAATAATTTTACTCTATAATCTCATATATATTGTCTCCTGGGACATATAAATTATCCAATTCATTGTAGAACGATATAATAACACTCATCATAACATGTTTGTGTTATTTTTTATATAAATGGAAATCAAAAATAAGTCATACAACTAAGCATTTCCCATAGAAATAAATGGATTGCATAATCTTTCCTAATATCATAATCAAAGTGGATTTAAAAGATACTCCAAAGAGAATTTGGAATTAAATATTTTTAATTTTAAAATATGATTTAATAATAAGTGTTATCAAAAAAATCATTTAAAAAAATACCATGATAAAGGGTATAGAATTTGGTATAGAAATGAAACTTTAAAACGTAGTTTTAAGGAGCCCGCTAAAGACTTTGGAAGAAATAATGAACATAAAATTTTCATTGAAAATTAGAGGTAAATAAGAATTTATATCCATAAAAATTTATATTATTTAATTAAATAATAAATGACAATAAATACTTTTAAATAGTGTTATATAAAATGATTAAGGGATCGAAAAGTTCCCCAAAATCAGGTTTGATTTTAAAGAATTCATTTGATAAATGAACTTAAGGAATGGATAACCACCTTAAATGAATGGAGAATAAGATATTTGTATATTTAAAAGACATATATAAAAAATTTATAATAATTAAATATCATAAAAGAGACTTACAAATTGAGTTAGAGAGATAAAGGTCATAACCAAAAAGAGGGAAGTTCAGAGAGATCTCTTACCTTATGTCTGAATTCATTTTTTAATTTCACATTACATCCTGAATAATAAACCAAGGCTTATTAGTTAATTAATTAAAAATATTTATCATATATATGTCATTTAATATAATTATATTTGTTCATTTACATCCATTTCAATGATAAATAATGTTTAATTTTTCTTTTCCAAGATCATTCTTTTCATGGTTCCGTGGTTGGATTACTTGAGGATACTTATTGATGTTCATTTAAAATGGGAATACATCTAAAAAGGTCAAATAAAATAATACTCATGTCCATATACAAATTTAAATGGTCCCAAATATACATATTTGTTACAAAATAGGAATGATTCATTTAGTATAAATGTTATCATTATACGGTTAGTTCATTTAGGTGGTTTTACCAACTATAATGAGCTTTATTTCATTTATTTAATTAAAATTTTGTTAATAAAATTATTAAACATGAAATAAGATATAATATACATACTATACTTATATTTAAAAATATTAATATTTATATAATTATTCTTCATGTCAGTGGAGAAAAAGAAAGTATGTTGTTCATGGAGGCGGTAAACCAACCATATTGTAAAAAAAATCATTTTAGAATGAAAATATAATATGAGAATATGGATGATAGATATTAAATTAAATCAAAAATCAATTATATTTATAATAATAATATAATAATTTCATTTTTATGGGGGTGTGAGGAGGAGTTAGAAGGAGAACTGAATTTGAAAGAAATATATTGAGAATATTACCTCTTAATCATCATATTTTGAAATTCACATTAAAGGCACTTTGTTTTTTTATTTTTATGATACCAAAAATATGATGACGTGGGGAATAGATTAAGAGAGTTTTTGGTAGAGTTTTGTTAAGCTCTAAGGGTTAAAAGGTGTGAGGAAAAAGGGTGGTGAGGGGTGGTATTTATGATGGGAGGAGAGGGGTGTTTCTTTAATATTATATTTATTAGATTATTATTTTCGATCAGGAAAACAAATAGTGTTGATTATTATAACTATATATAGTAAATAGTTCGTGTTGTTTTGAAATAATGGGAGATTACATCATCCCATATCTAGTAAATCATGTATTTCACTTTAAATGTTAAATATGGTGTTTTATCCAATTTTATTATTCACCAAAAAATAAAATATTTTAGAAAAAATACCAAAAATGCACCCTATTCATTTTTTTATGGGTATATTAAAAAATTTAAATCGATTTTAAGAAAATTATTTTCTAAATGTGATAAATTTAATTTTTAAATAAAATCTCTATTTATTTTAAAAATGCCAATTTTAATATTATAATCTATTTTTTGGCCCTTTAACAAATTGATTATGGCCTCATAAAGTTTTATTATATTTATATTAAAACATAATATTATTTTATAAAACCATTTTTGGAAAATAAATTTTATTTCCAAACATTATATTTTTTATGAAATATAAATAAAATATATAAGTTTTACAAAAATATAAAAAACTTGTTTTATCATTTTTAAAACATTTATTTATGTGTATCATGATATAAATATGTAATTTTTATATTTTAGAAGATAAATAAATATTATTTTAAATTTCCATAGGTGAAATTAATATTCTAATAGTTTTGTTACTTTTCCTAATAGACATATTACAATTCAGACAGTCATATTTATAATAGTAATATGGGTTCCCTTATTTCTATAAATACCTAGTATTTCATTCATTCTTCATCCACTTATATTTTCTATCAATATTATATATATTTTGATATTCAATATTAATAATACATCGCTAATATTTTTCTTCATTTCCAAATTTTTTTATGGGTTCAGTTATTCTGGTCGATCGAGCTGATCCCAATTTCCATATTTTTGTTATCTTATTTTCTGTCCCATTTTAATATTTTCAATTATTATGGCCATATTTTTTCTCTAAATGTAATGCTCAAAATCATATTATAAAATGATTTTGGTTCCCTCATGTAGTGTATACTCTTTATATAATACTACATTACTGCTGGCACTGAAAAACACATCCAAAAAATATTTCAAGTGCTTCCATAAATGATCCATGAACATAGTTCCTTTTCCATGCTTCGATTTTACTAGTCATAGGGCCCAAATATAGCTATGGATTAGGATTTATGGACATTCAAAGTGGGGCTAGAAAATTGGTTCGCATATCCCATTCACGAAGCTCTTTCTGAGATCGTGGAGTGGAGGAACATGAAGGAAGCCTTTGCGACCACTGTGGAGGGAAAAAAAGGAAGCCTTTGTAACATGGAGGGGATAATGGTCGACTCCATAGTTATGATGAACTTGAAAAAACTACCTTTGGTTGTGGAGTGTTATTTCCTCCACGGCATCATTTTCTCTTCATGGCGCACATTTCTTCTCTGCAGGGACCTCCGCTGACCCCAATAGCCTATAAATAGATGTCCCACCCCCTTTATAGGGATAGTTACTATGAACCTTTGATGGTCGATCTCTCCAATTTCTTGGTGCTCCTAAGCACCGTAAAGTGATTCCCTTCGTAAAGGTCACCGCCCTTTGCAAATGAGTGAGATCCTTCGGGTTTCTCGAGGCTTCAGAAAGCCCCATGATCCTTGAGACCCTGAGCTCCATGAAGACCTTTGCTCGGTGAGTCTATGCTCTGTGATCACCTCACCTCCGTGAATCTTCTTTGCAAGACCTTGAGTTCCGCGAGGATCTATGATTTGTGGGGCCCTAAACTCTTTGAACCCTGTGGAGGGGTATGCACCCCAACACCCCCGCTCGACATCAGTTCCTTGCTGCAGTCCTATCCCTCTAGGATAGGCCCTTCACTACTGTCACCCATCCCCATGAAAAAATGGAGAGTCGTTCCATAAACTTTTCAGTCAAGGATGTCGAAATTCTCCTTTTCTCCCTTATGCATATCCACCTTCCATCTTTGGAATACCATTATTTGAGATACTCCTCCACACTCCATGAAATACCATGAGTTGATATATCCCTCTTTGTCCCTTTCACATGTCATGAGTTTAAATTATGGTCTTTGATTCCCTGAGTACCTTGAGTCTAACCATTCCTCAAGAAACTCCTCCAAACCCAATCACCTGACTTCTATACCAAGTTGAACTAGAAAGTGATGCTCTTGCGTAAGTCCAAATTCTAGAAATTTCTAGGCACCTTATGCCCAATTGTCAAATCTACATGACTATAAACTATAGTACACAATTTGTGACAAACATAGGCTGCCTCTTACTCCAAACAATAGATTCCTTGTGTGTCAATCATAAGATGCCAACAGTCCTTTCTACATGACATTAAACTGTATTAAACCCAGTATGAAAAATGCAGGTTGCCTTTACATCAAAAAAAAGATATTCCTTATGCACCATCCATAAGATTCCAACAGTTCTCTCTATATGACTATACACTATAGTAAACCCTATATGAAAAACATAGGATTCCTCTTTCTTCAAACAAGACATACCTTATACACCAAGCATTAGATACCAATAGTCCTCGCTACAAGACATTAAACTTTAGAATTCCCTACCATTCAAACATTGGATTCCTCCTGTTCCAAAAAAGTGATTCCTTATGTGAAAAACTTAATATGCCTCATGCCCTGATTATAGTGTCGTACTTTCAAGAGCTTTAGAAATCATTAGAGAACTCCATCACTCCACCGCATGCTTCATGTTTCATTCATTCAGATCATCATCTTCTTACATGTATAAAGGGACCCCCTAATGTCCTGGTCCTATGTCTCTTTAGCACACCTACCATTTTTGGCCCAACAACCCGAAAGACTTAGGATGACCCTTTGAGTTTGGCCCCATGTTTTGAATACGGTCAGTGGTTGGCCTTCATTTGTTCGTTTCCCACTCTAGCTAACACGATGTGGATTCTATGATTCAAATATGGTCAGTAGTTATCTCCCTTCTTCATGCCACCCAAATTGTGTTCTGAATATTGGACATATGACCCAAACTTTTTATCTCCCTTTATTCAGACTGATTCCAACTCCCTTGGTGTTATCCCGCTTGTGCACTAGCATATAGGTGTAGGCCTCAATTATTTTCCTCAACCCACTAGTGAGTTTGGATGACCTCATGGATAGACATGAGGATGACATTACAAGCAGCTTCCATGCGCAATCCCCTCTCACCAATGGAAATCCTTAGTGGCACCTGGGATTCTTCCAGGTGTAAGCCCTTCTAATCATTGCCGCTCCTTAGTGCCACTCGGGAAGCTTCCATGAATAAGCTCCTCTCACCATTTCTACTCCATAGTGGCACATGGGTAGCCTCCATGTGAAATCCTCATTCACCATGGACACTACTTAGAGGAACTCGGGAAGATTCTATGTGTAATCCCCTCACACCATTTCCCATCCATAGTGGCACTCGGGAAGCTCCCATGCGTAAGCCCCATAAACTATTTCCTATTCTTAGCAGTACTCGGGAAACTTCCATGAATAATCCCATATCATTGTTTCCATTATGTAGTGGCACCTGGGAAAGCTTTCATGTGTAATCCCCTCTCACCATTGATTCTCCTTAGCGGAACGTAGGCATCTTTCATTCATAATCCCCTCTCACCATTTCCACTCCATATTGGCACACGAGCATACTTCTTGCGTTATACCCATTCACCATTACCACTCCTTAGTGTCACTTAAGAAGCTTCCATGCATAATCCCAACTCACCATTTCCACTCCTTAGTGGCACTCAGTCAGCTTCCATGTGTTATCCCCACACACTGCTACCTCTCGTTAGCTTCACCTGGGTGGCTTCCATTCATAATCCCCATTCACTATTTACGCTCCTTAGTGGCACTCGTGCAGCCTCCATGTGTAATCCCCTCTCACTATTTCCTCTCTTTAGTGGCACTCAAGCAGCATCTATTTGTAATCCCCTACCACCATTTCTATTGTCACTCCTTAGTGGAACTCTAGTATTTTCCATGTGTAATCCCCATTCACTGTTGCATCTCCTTAGTTTCACTCAAATAGCCTCCATGCATAAAACCCATACATTGTTTCCTCTCCTTATAGGAACTCGGGCAGTGTCCATGTGTCAGCCCCATACATTGTTTCCACTTCTTAGTGGCACCCAGGCGGCTTCCATGCGTAAGCCCCTCTCAGCATTTCTGCTCCATAGCCGCACATGGGTAGCTTCAATGCGTAATCCCGATCAACAATTTTTGTTCCATAGAGGCACTCGGGGAGCTTACAAGTCTAATAACCATTCATCATCCTTCACGGCTCCACCATTACACCATGATCTCTTGGTCTATTTTTACCTCTTATTTCTCACAACGAGCATGACTCATGTGACCTTAGAGTAAGCATCGACAATCGAATTCTCTCCAGGAATCCTTAGTGTGTAATCCCCATTCCCCTTTTAGTCAAACTATGCGGACATTGATCACTTCCATTTTCAATAAACGTACATAAAAAGACTCCCATAGGTTAAATGCCATCACCCATTAGTCCCGACCATCTTCACGTCGGTTCATCCTCGTCCTACATGACATTAAACTGTATTCCCCTTTTCATCCCACATGAAACTAAACTGTAAGTGTCCGAACTACATGGGTTTTGATCCCCTTCTCTTTGAGAGGGTATGTAGAAAGCCTCCCCGTGGTCTAATCCCAACCTACGGTAATCCATTGTATTCCTCTTTCTTGGGAACCAATTCTTGGATCTGCCCTCGGGAGTTAGGTCAATCTCAAGCTTCTAACCACATGTAATCCCTAAAATCATCTTTGGGTCACTGTCCTCTAATAACACCCCAATCCTATCTCTCACTCCGAACTATGTGGGTTTTGATCCATGTCTCCTTGATAGGGTATGTCATGAACCGAATCTGGTCGCCGCCAAAAGCGGCACCAAACCTAGATCGTGACATGACCTGAAGGGCATTCCCTATCCCCATGGGATGGCACAAGTTTCTAGGTATCATTTATTTTTTTCTGGGAATGATTTACCCGAATATGAAGGCATAAAACATTAAAAACATTCAATAAACTGAATCTGGAAAATGTAAACCAAACTATGTTTAAACAAAAACCAGAACTGAATACATATTTTTAAAGACACTAAAAGTGGTATAAAAACAAATAATGAAAACATAAATACATCCCCACGGACTCCACATGACAAGGGGGTCATCACCCGCAAGCCTTCTCCGCAACTCCGCCCCAACGATGGGGACAAACACCCTGAACCGCCATCACCCTTAGTCTTCCCTTTACCTGAGTCAAGCATAAGTAGGTCTACTTACACCCAAGGGGTGTAAGTAGGGTGTGAGACTAAGCCCAATAGGATAGCACCAGATGATTCCAAAGAGCATTCAATACAATGTGAACAAAACAAGCAATTTTAATACACAAGGTGAAACAGTGTTAAAATTCAAATAAATGCAACTTTCAAATGAAAACAGTTTTCAATCCAAGAATTCCAGTTTTTTAACACATTAAATAGACATGTGAGCTACTATAAGGTACTACCAAAACACCCCACAATAAGGTTATATACCACAAATCCAATGAGCATAAAAATCGGGAACACCCCTAAGCACTAGGTTGTCTCGGGCCCTATGTACCTTGTACCTCAGTGTAGAGTAACCATAGAAAAATTCATTCTCGTGAAAGAGACACTAGTAGGAAACATACCCATAACCTAGTGGTCCCCAATCATCATCCACATATTTTAGTTATAGTTGTCTTTATCCAAATGCTAAGTGGAATAGGGACAAAACCCATCTGATCCACTAACCGTACTATTACAAATCCACCCCACCTAGGTACCCGGGCTTCCCCTTTTGTGATCAAACAATTTCAGAAAACAACACACATACTTTTTCATATAAAATGTCACTACTGGTCACAAACAAATATTATAGAAGCTACACACATTTTATACCATTTAAAACACACAATAAAATAATTTTATTTTCATTAAAACAACCTCTCAAAACATCACATTTTTTTTCACCCAATGCTCTTTAAGGTATCCACATTGCACACTATTTGAACACTTGTAAGTCATTAAAACAAAATTTCAGTTAAATACCCTTTAATTAAACCAAAAATTCAGTTATGGGGCATCCCAATGTGAACCAAGAATTTATATCTTTTAAAAACCACCATTTTCACACAAACATGGCACTTAAAGCCCATTTGCTTCCCAAACACCATTTAAGCAAACTTTCACAGCAACAAAAAAAATAATAAACATTAAAAACATGATATTCAGTCATAATACAGTTCAATAAAATCAACTAAGTAATTATAGGTCAGCCCAAAATGAACCAATGGAATATTTGAATGAAAAACCCCCAATTTCCCCAAAAATTGGAACTTAAAATTCATTTTCATTATAAATGCAACTAAAACCAATTTTTACAGAAACATTCAAGGGAAATAAACATTAAGTTACCATGAAAACAGCATGATAATTCAAAAAAATTGCACACAAAATGGAATCACCTACCAAAACCAAGGAAACCCTTGAACCCTTTGTGCGAAAACTCAAACGCACCACCGCCGCACCCCAAGGAAGGTAAACCAGACCTAAAACCAGAATTTCAGACCCTAAAACACAAGATAAAACCCTAATTTTTAAACCCTAATCCATGTAAATTAGTAACCTCAATGATAATGGAATAAACCCTATATAAATTGGATGTAACCATAAACAAATTGAAAGAAGAAAGAAGGAGAAAAACTTACTTAAAATATCTTGTAGAAATCTCCCCCAAAAATTCCAGTATCTAAATTTAAAAATACTCAAACCTTTAAGGGAGGTTCTAATAATGATATTGAGATCATTTAGGAATTTTAATGGGGGAAAAGAGTAAAAATTGAGAGAGATATGAAGGAATGAACTTACCTCTTCAAATCTAGACGATTTGAGGAATCCTATGAATTTCGGCACCAAATCGTGATTAACTAGAGCTCCAAAGAGGGGGGATAGAGAAGGGCCGCGCGGCGGTGTTCAGTGGGCTTGGGCTCCACTTGGAATCACCGAAAAATCCAAAAACATGAATAAGATATAACATAATCAATATTTATTTTTAAAACAGGAATTTGGCTTTCGGGCAGGCTCAACCCCTTAGATAAAAACCCAAATAAACCCTGGTTATGGATTTCTAAAATCTCCAAATTTCCTTGGTGGTGTTAATAGGTTAGGGTAGGTCAATTAGGAATTTTAATGGATTAAAAATGTTGAAAAATGAAAAAGTTATAGAAGATACAAAATTTATTTTTTAATCTGAAATAGGGCTCACTGTTTGGCCCAATTCATGAATACTCATCTATTCCTCCATAAAACCCAGGTAAACCCCCAAAACAAAGCAAGGATGTAAATTAAATGAAAAAAAAATACCTTTAAAATATGTCTTGTATGTGAAAATTCTCCCCACCATAAATCATTCCACCCCCAGAATTCCACAACACGACCAGATGCAAAAGCAAAGCCCAAACGATAGACCAAGACAAACTCCCTTGCCACGTTTTCACCCACTTCAAAAAGGACGAACATCTCCAGTTGATCAAACTAAAGAATATAATACTCTCACCAACCAAAAAGTACCCCAATTAAATAAAATTATGAAAAACATTAAAAACACATCCCAAAACTAAACACCTCGAACACTACAAGACGACGCTCAAGCAATCCACTTGAAACGAACAACGAACTCGAATAACGCTACCACAACATTACATAAACAAAACCATTGGGTGTTCTCCAACCCCAAAATTACCCAAGTAACAAATTTTTGGATAGATAGACTTGAACGATACTACCTCCTACCTAGAATACACCAAGGAGAAAACTGAGTCACTAGTACGGGGTGACCCAATCTGGACATCCCACCACCAAGGACAACTCAATTTTCTTAGATAGAATAAGGATAACAATTAGGGAAGGAACGAACGGTCTCCCCATCATAATGGTTAAACTAAAATTATTCCTTTTCCAAGAGAACATACATGATACCCATGATGGGTCTCTCCACCAAAATAATGAACACAACTTTCCTTAAGAAGAAATCAAGACACTAACAGGGGGCCTCGAACCGAATTCCCAGCATTAGAGGTAGATTAATATCAGAATTATTCCAATGAAACTTAAATGAGTCCCATTGTGGTTATACCCCAAACAAAACCCAACCATATTAACTAAATAGTATGGTATAACAACAACAAAAATAACAGAATTTTAAGGAGCTTGCATGGCCGCACAGTTGGTTCACACGGTTTGGGAAACTACGAGTTAACTGTGCGGATCATTCTGTCCAAAGAGGAAACTTCACACAGTTTCCTTTTCCAAGGATCATGGACGTGCAAAGACCATGTGGTAGCTACTGTCTCTTATCACATGGTCCCCTAGGTTGGCACACGGTTACTACTAACCGAGCACAAACTATGCACTCCAACCTGCCTAACCCAAATTTTAACCTTTTCTCCAAAAACACAAGGGAACCCAAAGGGGAAAAAATCAACTTAGGGTATGACATGGGAATAAGGTACTCACACCTATTTCCACAAAATGTGATAAATTGGAACAAGAAGATGACACCAGAGGATTAAACTATTCCTATCTTTCATATTGAGGATATGACCTTGGCCAAAAGTTTGAACGACTCTAGGATTTCTGCTAACTACACGCCAGCTTCTCTCCGAGGCCTATGGCTTGAGCTCAATGGATTGAAGCATCTTCTGCCTTTCAGTTAGGTGGAAACCCCTAAACTAAACATCTTCTTCCAGTGCCAAAAACAATTATACTGTAATCTCAGATGGTCTCATTGAGACATGACACACTTCGAACCCGCTTTTCCACAACTAATCATTTTACCAAAACAAGAACTTAGAGGATGCACACCCATCACCCCTTTTTTTCTTCGAATGCTAAACAGCAGAATTAAAAGAAATATAGAAACACATTCTTCTATAACATAGGATTTAGAATTCCCTATAGGGAGACACACTTCCAACAAAATAGAGACTCTCATAAGATTGCACAATATTCACCCTTATAGTCAAATGAACACATGACATTGCAAGACATCACCAAACATGACCATTGTGGATAAAATAAAACACAAGGAGAGGGACCTTGTTCTGAGTCCCAAACATCACATGATTCCAGCAAGTGTCCATAATATCCACTCTTGGCCAGATCTTGCACACTGGTGGGCTAACATGAACTCTTGCTTCAATGATACTGACGAAAGACCCAAAGGACCTTTAAGACATCATTCTACAATGAAAACCATGAACTTCATTGACCTTCAACAACTTAGGAAACATAAGAAACTAAGGTCTATTTCAACCTCCCACAAACACTCTCCCACTATAGGGGGATCCACATAATTGAAAAATAAGAGGGGTAAACTCAATCTCCAAACCTCAAGAAAAAAGTGCTTATGTTGATCAACTGGAGGATCATCCAACGGTGAATCACCATATGCCAAACATGAATCATACATTAAAACTTTATGGGGGCGTACCCTAGCCTACAAAAAAACCCAAGTACCCAACCGATCTAGTCATTTGGTCACAAAAGACCACAAACCTGAACCGAACACATGATGGGAGCCCCCACATTGGCCTCCCAAACTTTTCCTCAAAAGACACCACTGACCAACACTTCATTCCAACTTATCAATGAAACACAAAACCAAAAAATCGTTCAAACAAGAGGGGTTATTGAACTCGAAATATCACACAATAATAATCCCAAAAACACATAATCCATACCTTCCAACCATACATTATCAAAACACAACACTTTCCTTCAAATAAAATTATTTAAAAAAATAGTGTTGGTGGGTTGTGCATTTACCAATGGTATCTCATGAGCCTCACACATGCATGTTTACATGCCACACTGGGAACCCACCTCATATCCATCCATATTCCCAAATAAACATATGCATGTGGTCACCCTTGAGAGCACCAATTACCAAATATCAAACCTTTCCTCTTTTTAAAATAAAAACTTTTAACCACACTTTCCCTTTCTCAAAAACAATAACCATAATATCAAAACCCAATTTTTCATCTCACAAACCAATTTAGAAAAGAATCCATGATTCAATAAAAGCACATATTCATTCCTTTCACAATCGTTTCAAAACATTTCATCCCATTTCAAAAAAAAATCTAATTTCATGAAAAACACCATTTCACAAATCTCCATTTAATTAAGAACTCAACTCTTCTCATTTCTAGAAAAGGTTCTAAACGTTCATATATTTTTTTTCAGTAGTCACCAAACCCAAAATCCATCTTCAACCCCCACACTAAAATTCTAGAACACTTAATTCAATCCAAAACACTTTTCCATGGTTTAAAAAAATTCCATTAGAATCATATTTTCAAAAACCCAATTAACATAGTTCATGCGTTCAAAAGAGGTGTAAACACATAATTTACCCTTTTGAAATAATTCTGTAATTTCATTTGTAGGCATTAAAAAAACATAAAACAATTTTCAATTTACTAGAAAATGACTTCACAAAAATTCACACTCCTTAAAGTGAAGTCATTTTTTTTCATAAAAAAACAAGTTTCCAAGATTCCTAAACAAAGAGACACAAGACAATGTGAGAGGAAACTAGTTTCGGTGGGTGACTTGGACATATAGTTGGCAGCCATATTCCAATCACTTCGCCATCACAGAGAGTATTCTAGGGAAATATCCACGGCTCCACATGGCTTGCCAGGCCCTGCGAGCTCACTGAGATTATTCGCCCAACTCTATTTTCATTTCCCATAGTCATCATTAAACCACGAAAACCAAAGGACCTAGATAAATCCATACTACCTGTAATGGCCCAGACCTCTCCGGTCCATTACCTTGTGAAAATGTGGTGTTGGATGTGTCCCGGGAGGTCAAGGTGACTTATCCCCAACACTTTGCTAATTTTTCCAGTTCTGTGAACAGTGTTTCTAGTTTTATGGACTGTAACAGATCAGTCTCACTGATCGGTCTGACAGATCGGTCTCACCGATCGGTCTGACAGATCGGTCTCACAGATCGGTCTGACAGATCGGTTTCACAGATCGGTTTCACAGATCGGTTTCACATATCAGTTTCACAGAACGGTTTCATAGATCGGTCTGATAGATCGGTTTCACAAATCGGTTTCATGTACAGTAACGGTGGGTGAACAGTGTTTCCAGACTCCTATAATTTTGCCCCTTTTGACGTTTCCTTTGGCAAAAAATACATTTAAAGCCTTATTTTAAGGACTCTTAAGGCCAATCCAAATGCCATAAATCCTATATTAATTATTCCTAAGGCCGGGATGTATTTTTACTTGGTCAAACCGCGTGGGTTAATGCGATCCGTTTTTAATGGAGAATTAACCGGATCTTAAACCATCGCCCCATTAAATCTTCAAAAAGGGACGAGATATCATTCTCCCTTGTTCTTTCCCTTTTTTATCAACTAAGAGATGCTAGAACCTTCTAATCCTTCCCGTAGGAGTTGCACAATCAATCTTTACTCCTAGGATTGGTTCTGCTCTGTTTTGGATGCAACCGAACTCTGTCAGTCAATCTTCCCAATAAGGTATGTTTTATCATCGTTCCTTTGGGGATCATCTTCTCTTGTTTCTCCCTTCCATATTATACCATGTAATTTCCAAGATTCTAATGGTTTTTTCTTGGGGTTGGTTGGTACTGTCGTACCGTGGCATCCTCCGGTGGATGCAGTTGTCGTGAGAGGAGGATTTTGACCCGTTGTGTGGATAAAGGATGTCAAGAACTCTTCCAGGTAGGGGATTCATGGCTTCTCTAATTGTATATGTGCAATCATAGAGTTACCATGATTTATACCTTTGTATCACAATGAAATTGACCTAATTAAATACTTGAACCGGATAAATATAATTGGTTGATCGCGTGTTGTTTCTTTATACCTTGATAATGGTTGCCTCATGTTTTTCTAGATAGAGTGATATCTATGTTTTCTTTGATTTGTTGTTCTTTCATGATAGAAATTGGTAATGAACGTAAAGATGGAATTAATTGTTAATTAATTGGCTAAAGATAAAGAGGCATGTAAATTAGTCTGGTTTTTGCAGTTTTTGTAGTCATTCTAAATTGAGGATAATCAAATTAGGGAAGTAAGCATGGTTATTTAATTGTGATAGCTTACTGATTAGGTATCCCGAAATTGGAACCTATGAATAAAAAATCTGTTAATTCAATATGGATTAGAGAACAGATTATGTGGGAATTTCTAAAAGGGTTCTGAGTTACCCTCTTGTTTGTTAAAGGGTCAAGATCCCATGATGTGATGTTTGTTTTCCTACTGCTTCTGCTGTGATGTGAGACTGGATGGCTATTGTGATATGTGGAGGCATGGAGGCCTTGTGGTTATGGCAGCAGATGACGCCTAGAGTGGCGAGATGCATCAGTTTATGCATGTGGGTGTCGGGGAGGACACCAGGGGTGATGGAATGGGATGGATGTGGTTGCTGGATGCTTGTAGTTTTCTTTGAATGTTAATCTGCTTTGCTTTTACCCACTACTCAAGGCAGTTGGTCTTGCTACCCTTCTTTTGAAGGAGGCGAAGACGCGCGGGGTATGCCACGTGCTTTCCGTTTTTAGCCTCTTGAGGGAGAATGGGTCTATGCTCTTTCTATATGCGGCAAAGACTCTACAGGTAGTATATCTACTCACCGTGTTGAGCATCCTTTGTGTTTAGAAGCATAGGATGATTTTCTAGAATGCCTGGGAATATGGAAAAGTAATTCTGTAATGAATGTTTGATTAAATGGTGAAAATCCATCGGGATGGAGTTACTAGAATTTAAAGGCGATGTGAATATTAAAAAGGAGCAGTTGTTTTTGAATGTGATGCCAATTCAGTTTAATGTGGAATTTTTCATGGTTAATTAATGTTTAAAGAAATAATTAATGTACAGTGGAACTGATAAAATGCGAATGGAGTAATCTAATAAAGCTCTCCAAATTTTGTGTGCTTATAGGATACCTAGTCTTAGAAGTAGCAGTCTGGAGTCTGAGAGATGTTAGATACAGTTGTATCTAAGACTAGGTAAATGCCCATAGTGTGGATGTGAGTTACATATATATTCTGTACTTTTTGTGTTTCTATACGCTACTCCACCCTGTCGGTAAGGGCAACTGACACCCCGGGGATTCTGAGCCCTGGGGGGGTGTTTTCCCCAACATTCTGATGGGAGGTCTAATGGATGACTACCCCCTTTGGCCCTGCTCTCTTCTCTTGGTAGATACTTGTGCCATGAGGCACAGCGGTTAGTTACCCCATATATGTGTGTAGAGGGCTGTAATGGCTTGTGGTTATTCACAAACATATATTCTGGATATAGTATCCTATGGACTACTATAGGTGTAATGTGTATAGGCTATGATGGCTTGAGGATCCTTACTCGGAGTATGGGTTGTAATGGCTTGAGGTATTATACCTGACGTATGATACACGTTATGCGAGCTGTGGTGGCTCCCAGAACATATCTGGTTACTATTGGTTGTGAGGATCGTGTGGTGCTTCGCCCAGGTGTCTGCGAGCAAGCCTTTGTGGTGCACGAGGTGCAGATTCTGGAGCTTAGCCCAGGTGTCTGCGGGAAAGCATTGGAGAGAGATGCACAGGACGTATGTCGTTGGGGAAAAGCGGAAAACCATTGGGGAAGTAGTAGTGGGGTACCCTTGATATTATTTACTATATTATATATTCTTGTATGCGTTACTTGGTGAGAGTATCCATGGTGAGGTAGGGATCTTAGTATACCTGTTTAGGTGATGAGTTAGTTTCACTTGTTGTTCACTGGGCTTAGCATGCTTTCTTTACTTTTGCACGAGATGCTTGGGGAGGATCCTACTGAGTATACTATTACACTCACCCTATATATATATATAAACTGTTTTTCAGGTCACTTGGAGCAGGTTGGAGATCAAGCGGGTTACTACTAGCTTGTGGTTGGAGGAGGAGCTGTTCGGGCTTGTGGTCCCTGCCGTTTTACTTTCTTTTGGGTACTTTTAGTTTCCCCTTTCATTTGTAGTACTTTTGCATGACATTTCATATATGTACTTGGGTTTCTTTTGTATTTCAGTTCTGAGTTGGAGTTTATTGGATTCTATTCTATCTCTCTCTTCCGCATGTGTTCTTTTAGAGGGTAATGCCTCCCATTTGTATGTTTATTATACCCTCGGTGCTAGTCGCCAACCCGGGGCCTACTGGAGGCGGGGCTCGGGGGTCATTATCTCTCTTCTCACATTTCCGGCCCAGGAGGGGTACACTTTGTGGGGAGGGGGTCGTGACAGAGTCGTATCAAAGGCTCTGGTTGAGGGATTGGATGGAGTTTAGAGTTAGGCATAGGTGAGGATTCATGGGATGGTAGGGAAACAGTGTCATTCCTGTTTATCAAGTGGGGTAAACACTGGAGACTGGAAGAGACATAGGCGTTTAGGGCCCCCTATGATCTGTTGCACGGACCTTTAACATTACGATGGCTACTAAACAAAGTGATACTGGTTGTAGGGTAGAGACCTAGGAAAGGATCATGCATCATTATTCTTTGCGCCTGTGTTTGAATGGGTAGACCTTGGGATAGGTAACCTAAAGTTTATAAAACAAAACAATTAATTAATTAATGATGAGTCTTCCCTATTCCAGGCTTAGGAGCTCTAACAGTTGTTATTTTATAGGTATGGCTCCAGGTCGACGTCCTCGTCTGGTTTCCAGAGAAGATGCCCAGCAGGATGTTCCAGCAGATCGCTGCCGGGTAGAGGTTGACAACGATGACACTTGGAGGAAGACACTCCGAGAGTTTCAGCGCCATAGTCTACATAAGTACGAGGGCTCCGTTTCAGATACAATCACAGAAGACTGATTGGAGGAGGTCAAGATAGGCTTCAGTTCGATTCGTGCTCGGAAGGAACACTGGGTGTCCTTGGTTGTGACGATGCTACGTGGAGCAGCGAGGAATTGGTGGTTCTTGTTCCTTGGGGATCGTCAGGAGTCAGCGATCTCATGGGAGGAGTTTCGAGACAGTTTTAGAGTCGAGTTTCTTTCTTCGACTGCGAAGGCGTCCAGTCGTCAGGAGCTTCTTACCCTTCGACAGGGGAGGTCCAGTGTTCGAGAGTTTAGAATCCGTTTCAAGAACCTTCTACGATATGCATCAGACCTGTTACCGGATGAGGAGGCCAGGGAGAGACATATCGAGGAGGATTTGCATCCAGAGATCTAGCGCCAGGTCACCCCATTTATGCTAAATACATATCTTGAGGTACTGGAAAGGGCAGAGGTTGTTGAGAGGACTTTGGCTAGGACCGGATCGTCACGAGAGGGGAATCGTCATGATTCCTCATGAAGCAGAGCTGTGGTCCGGGGTTCCTGGTTTTCAGGGAAGAATAGTTTCTGTTCACCTGGGGGTAGGTCCCAGCCCTTTCCATCTCGTTTTTCCGAAGGAAGCAACTCTCAGGCCTATGCCAAGGGATCATGTGCTTTTTTTCTTGTGGTGGTCATGGTCATCAGCAGCGGGAGTGCTCAAATTTTCAGAGCAGTCATCATGCACTGGGCGCTTTGCTCCAGGTTCCTCCGTTGAGGCAGTTCCAGCTAAGGCAGCAGCAACAGGTTTCACCAGCTTTAGATCACCATAGGGTAGATGGATTTGGAAGAGGACAACCCAATGATGCTCCCTATCCTCAGAGAGCAGAGTGTGGCCGTGGTGGTGGTCTTCATCAGGGTCAGAGAGGCCGTGGAGGAGGTCGTGGTCAGCTTCATGCTCTAGTGTTGCCAGCCCCAGGCGAGCCAGATGTCATTCGAGGTACCCTTTTCTTGTTTTCTACCTTGGTGTATACCTTGTTTGATTCAGGAGCAACACACTCCTTCATATCACCTACCCTTTTCCATGCTTTGGGACTTGAGGTAGAAAGGATTCCAGTTCCCTTGGCGTTGACTACGCCAGTTGGAAGTCAAGCTGACTTGTTTGAAGTATGTAGAGATTGTGAGCTAGTGTTGGGGCAACACCACTCTTGGGGAGATTTCCTATGTTTACGAATACAACTATATGATTTCATACTCGGCATGGATTGGTTGTATTTGGTGCAGGCTATTGTGGATTGCTATAGGAAGAAGGTCGTTTTCTTTGATGCAGATGGAGAGAAAGTGGTGTTTGTTGGTGAGAGAGATCCTAGGATAAGTTATAGACGAGTTCCATCCTTATCATCCATGATGGTTGGGATGATGCTGAGTTCTTCAGAGGTTCAACAGTTGGCGTTTCCTAGGGTCGTAGAGGAGTACCCTGACATCTTTCCAGAAGAGGTTGTATCCTTACCCCCTCGACGAGAGATCGAGTTTGGGATCGAGCTATAGTCGGGAGCATCTCCTATCTCTATGTCTCCGTATAGGATGGCCCCTTCTGAGTTACGAGATCTACATATTCAACTCGATGGTATGTTGTAGTGTGGTTTTGTTCGGTCAAGTGTGTCACCGTGGGGTGCACTAGTTTTGTTTGTGAAAAAGGCTGACGACAGTTTGCGGTTGTGCATCGATTATCGTCGATTAAACAAAGTGACAATAAAGAACCACTATCCTCTTCCACGGATTGTTGACCTATTCGATCAACTGAAGGGTGAAAGTTGGTTCTCAAAGATCGACTTGCAGTCAGGATATCATCAGATGCGTGTAAAGGATGAGGATATCTCGAAGACTGCTTTCCGTTGTCGTCATGGGCATTATGAGTTTGTTGTAATTCCATTCGGCATGACGAATGCTCCAGCTGTTTTCATGGGGTTGATGAATGATGTGTTCCGTGAATTCCTGGACAAGTTTTTTGTGGTTTTCATCAACGACATCCTTGTGTAATCCACATCTGAAGAGGATCATGCAGTGCATCTACGAGCCGTTTTGGGAGTTCTTAGCCAACATCAGTTTTTTGGGAAGTTGTCCAAGTGTGGGTTTTGGGATCGAGAAGTTCTTTTCTTAGGGCATGTTGTGTCCCAACAGGGAGTAGATGTGAATCTGTCGAAGATAGAAGCAGTGGTGTCTTGGGCAGCCCCCAAGATCATGTCAGAGGTGCGAAGTTTCCTTGGTCTCGCAGGCTATTATAAGAGGTTTGTAGCCAATTTCTCCCGAGTTGTGACTCCTCTGACAGCCTTGACTAGGAAGGATCAAGAATTCATATGGACTGATCAGTGTCAGGAAGCTTTCGAGTATCTAAAGGAGAAGTTGGTAAGTGCTCCAGTCCTTTGTCTTCCAGCGGAGGGAGTCCAGTTTGATGTTTTCTGTGATGCTTCACATATGGGGCTAGGTTGTGTTCTCATATAGCAGAGGTCAGTTTTTTCTTATGGGTCTCGATAGTTGCATCCCCATTAATGCAACTATGCCACCTATGACCTTGAGTTGGCAGCTGTGGTGTTTTCTCTGAAGTTGTGGAGACATTACCTCATTGGTGAGCGCTTTGTGGTTTTCACCGATCATCAGAGTTTGAGGTATGTTTTCTCCCAATGTGACTTGAACTTGAGGCAGCATCAGTGGATGGAGTTCTTGCAGGAATACGACTTTGAAATATCGTATACACCTGGAAAAGGGAATGTTTTAGCTGATGCACTAAGCCGAAAGTAACGTAATGATGTTGTGCTTGAATCTGTTGATTCCTGGAGAGTGATGGAAGAGTCTCAGTTTGGTGATCTAGAGGTGAAAGTTTGGAGAGAGAGAGAGTTGTTTGTGGTGAGGCCCCTGATGGTTGGTCGGAGGATGAACAACACTGAGTGTTGAATCATGGCAGGCTTTTTGTTCCCTTGGCGATGCATGAGACGGTTCTCTGAGAGTTCCATAGTTCGCCCTTGGCAGTACATCCTAGTGTGACGAAGATGTACCGATCCTTGAGGAGTTAGTTTTGGTGGCCTGGGTTGAAGCGTACGGTTGCTGAGTGTCTGTCTCGATGTTTAGTCTGCCAGAAGGTGAAGGCCGAACACCGTGTTCCTGGTGGTCTTCTCCAGCAATTAGAGATTCCTCAGTGGAAGTGGGAGGATATCTCAATGGACTTTGTTATAGGTTTACCTCGAGCTCCAGGAGGACATGATTCTATATGGGTGGTAGTGGATCGTTTAACAAAATCGTCCCACTTTATAGCGATCAAGGAGTCGAGCTTAGTGGAGGTTTTGTCGAGGCAGTATCTAGAGGAGGTGGTGAGACTTCATGGAGTACCTAGGACGATCATTTCTGATCGAGATCCTTGTTTTACCTCTAGGGTGTGGAGAGGTCTCCAGCATTCTTTTGGCTCTCAATTGTGCCTTAGCACTGCTTTTCATCCTCAAACGGATGGTTAGACAGAGCGAACCATCCAGACTCTTGAAGACATGTTGCGCACTTGTGTTCTTGATTTTGGAGGTTCATGGATGAAGCACTTACCCTTGGTAGAGTTCTCCTACAATAATAGTTTTCACTCTACCATCGGTATGGAGCCGTTTGAAGCCTTGTATGGTCGGCCATGCCGTTCTCCGTTGTGCTGGACTGGGGTCGGAGAGTCAGTAATCCTCGAACCAGAACTAGTACAGAATACAACAGAGATGGTTCAGGTGATTCGTGAGAGGATGAAGAGAGCGCAAGATTGTCAAAAATCATATGCTGATCAAAGAAGGAGACCCTTAGAGTTTAATGTTGGGGATCATGTGTTTCTGAAGGTGACTCCCCGTCTTGGTCAGCGAAGGTTTGGTCGTGGAAGTATGCTTTCTCCCCGGTTTGTTGGGCCTTTCGAGGGGTTAGCTCGTGTTGGAGCTGTGGTGTATCGAGTAGCACTTCCTCCTCAGATGAGTCGGATACATGATGTTTTCCATGTATCACAGCTCTGTCGTTATCTTCATGATGAATCTCATGTTATCGATTAGGGAGGGATCGATATTGATGATGATGCAACCTTCAAGGAGCGACCTGTGGAGATCCAAGACCGCAAGGAGAAGGTGTTGTGTGGGCATTCTATTCCCTTAGTTCATGCCTTGTGGCGACAGGGTGGCATGGAGGAGAGTACCTGGGAGCGTGAGTCACAGATACGTGCTCAGTACCCAGAGTTGTTTAATGTTTAACTCCCTTCATGTAATGATCTTTTCTTTGTGGTTGGACCTTTCATGTTTTATTTATGTACCTTTGATGTGATGTTATGATTGAATTGTTTGGATATGGATTGTTTGTTTCCATACTCTCGGATGTCGTAGTTTTGTTCCAGCTTTTGAACAACTCATAGTGGTTTCCCCAGAGAGGTATCTTATGGGGTGGTTGTTCGGACCCCTCTTTTCTTCTGGGTTGGTTTTAATTCTCGAGGACGATAATGTTTTGAGAGGTATCTAATGTAATGGCCCAGGACTCTCCGGTCCATTACTTTGTGAAAATGTGGTGTTGGAGGTGTTCCGGGAGGTCAAGGTGACTTATCCCCAACACTTTGCCAATTTTTCCAGTTATGTGAATAGTGTTTCCAGTTTTATGAAAAATAATAGATCGGTCTCACTGATCGGTCTGACAGATCGGTCTCACCGATCGGTCTGACAGATCGGTCTCACCAATCAGTCTGGCAGATCGATCTCACAGATCGGTCTCACCGATCGGTCTGACATATTGGTCTCACCGATCGGTCTGACAAATCGGTCTCACAGATCGGTCTGACAGATCGGTTTCATAGATCGGTTTCACAGATCGGTTTCATAGATCGGTTTCACAGATCGGTCTGACAGATCAGTTTCACAGATCGGTTTCATGTACTGTAATGGTGGGTGAACAGTGTTTCCATACTCCTACAATTTTTCCCCTTTTGACGTTTCCTTTGGTGAAAAATACATTTAAAGCCTTATTTTATGGACTCTTAAGGCCGATCCAAATTCCATAAATCCTATATTAATTATTCCTAAGGCCAGGATGTATTTTTACTTGGTCAAACCGCGTGGGTTAATGCGATCCGTTTTTAATGGAGAATTAACCGGATCTTAAACCGTCGCCCCATTAAATATTCAAAAAGGGACAAGATATCATTCTCCCTTGTTATTTCCCTTTGTTATCAACTAAGAGACGCTAGAACCTTCCAATCCTTCTCGTAGGAGTTACACAATCAATCTTTACTCCTAGGATTGGTTCTGCTCTGTTTTGGATGCAACCGAACTCTGTCGGTCAATCTTCCCAATAAGGTATGTTTTATCATCGTTCCTTTGGGGATCATCTTATCTTGGTTCTCCCTTCCATATTATACCATGTAATTTCCAAGATTCTAATGGGTTTTTCTTGGGGTTGGTTGGTACTGTCGTACAGTGGCATCCTCCGATGGATGCAGTTGTCTTGAGAGGAGGATTGTGACCCGTTGTGTGGATAAAGGACATCAAGAAATCTTCCAGGTAGGGGATTCATGGCTTCTCTAATTGTATATGTGCAATCGTAGAATTATCATGATTTATCCCTTTGGATCACAATGAAATTGACCTAATTAAATACTTGAACCAGATTAAGAGAATTGGTTGATCGCATGTTGTTTTTGTATACCGTGATAACGGTTTCCTCATGTTTTTCTAGATAGAGTGATATCTATGTTTTTTTTGATTTTTTGTTCGTTCATGATAGAAATTGGTAATGAATATAAAGCTGGAATTAATTGTTAATTAATTGGCTAAAGATAAAGAGGCATGTAAATTAGTCTAGTTTTTTCAGTTGTTGTAGTCGTTCTAATTTGAGGATAATCAAATTAGGGAAGTAAGCATGGTTATTTAATTGTGATAGCTTACTGATAAGTAATCCCATAATTGGAACCTACGAATAACAAATCTGTTAATTCAATATGGATTAGAGAACAGATTATGTGGTAATTTCTAAAAGGGTTCTGAGTTACCCTCTTGTTTGTTAAAGGGTCAAGATCCCATGATGTGATGTTTGTTTTCCTGCTGCTTGTGTTGTGATGTGAGACTGGATGGCTGTTGTGATGTGTGGAGGCATGGAGGCCTTGTGGTTATGGTAGCAGATGACTCCTAGAGTGGCGAGATGCATCCGTTTATGCATGTGGGTGTCGGGGAGGACACCAGGGGTGATGGAATGGGATGGATGTGGTTGCTGGATGCTTGTGGTTTTCATTGAATGTTAATCTGCTTTGCTTTTCCCCACTGCTCAAGGCAGCTGGTATTGCTACCCTTCTTCCGAAGGAGGCGAAGACGTGCAGGGTATGCCACGTGCTTTCCGTGTTTAGCCTCTCGAGGGAGAATGGGTCTATGCTCTTTATATAGGCGGCAAAGACTCGACGGGTAGTATATCTACTCACCGTGTTGAGCCTCCATTGTGTTTAGAAGCATTGGATGATTTTCTAGAATGTCTGGGAATATGGAAAAGTAATTCTGTAATGAATGTTTGATTAAATGGTGAAAATCCATGGGGATGGAGTTACTAGAATTTAATGGCGATGTGAATCTTAAAAAGGAGCAGTTGTTTTTGAATGTGATTCCAATTCAGTTTAATGTGGAATTGTTCGTGGTTAATTAATGTTTAAAGAATTAATTAATGTACAGTGGAACTGATAAAATGAGAATGGAGTAATCTAATAAAGCTCTTCAAATGTTGTGTGCTTATAGGATACCTAGTCTTAGAAGTAGCAGTCTGGAGTCTGAGAGACGTTAGTTGCAGTTGTATCTAAGACTACGTAAATGCCCATAGTGTGGATGTGAGTTACAAATATATTCTGTACTTTTTGTGTTTCTATACGCTACTCCACCCAGTCGGTAAGGGCAACTGACACCCTAGGGATTCTGAGCCCTGGGGGGTGTTTTCCCCAACATTCTGATGGGAGGTCTAACGGCTGACTACCCCCTTTGGCCCCGCTCTCTTCTCATGGTAGATACTTGTGCCATGAGGCACAGCGGTTAGTTACCCCATATATGTGTGTAGAGGGCTGTAATGGCTTGTGGTTATTCACACACATATATTCTGGATATAGTGTCCTATGGACTACTATAGGTGTAATGTGTATAGGCTATGATGGCTTGAGGATCCTTACTCGGAGTATGGGCTGTAATGGCTTGAGGTATTATACCCGACGTATGATACACGTTATCCGAGCTGTGGTGGCCCCCAGAACATACCTGGTTACTATTGGTTGTGAGGATGTTGTGGTGCTTCGCCCATGTGTCTACGGGAAAGACTTTTTGGTGCACGAGGTGCAGATTGTGGAGCTTAGCCCAGGTGTCTGTGGGAAAGCATTAGAGAGAGATGCAGAGGACGTATGTTGTTGGGGCAAAGCGGCAAACCAGTGGGGAAGTAGTAGCGAGGTACCCTTGATATTCTTTACTATATGATATATTCTTGTATGCGTTACTTGGTGAGAGTTGCCATGGTGAGTTTGGGAACTTAGTTTACCAGTTTAGGTGACGAGTTAGTTTCACTTGTTGTTCACTGGGCTTAGAATGCTTTCTTTACCTTTGCACGAGAGGCTTGGGGAGGATCCTACTGAGTATACTGTTATACTCGCCCTATATATATAAACTGTTTTTCAGGTCACTTGGAGCAGGTTGGAGATCAAGAAGGTTACTACTAGCTTGTGGTTGGAGGATGGGTTGTTCGGGCTTGTGGTCCTTGCCGTTTTACATTCTTTTGGGTACTTTTAGTTTCCCCTTTCAGTTGTAGTACTTTTGCATGACATTTCATATATGTACTTGGGTTTCTTTTGTATTTTAGTTCTGATTTGGAGTTGATTGGAGTCTATTATATCTCTCTCTTCTGCATGTATTCTTTTAGAGGGTAATGCCTCCCATTTGTATGTTTATTATACCCTCCGTGCTAGTCGCCAACCCGGGGCCTACTGGAGGCGGGACTCAGGGGTCATTATCTCTCTTCTCACATTGTCGGCCCAGGAGGGGTACACATTGTGGGGAGGGGGTCGTGACACTACCCATGGTGTCATGAATCCAATCATGAGGTGTGATGGCCAGGCACACTACCCATGACTAAAATTTCAAGTCCCAAAAATCCTAGCTCCAGACTATGGTGACTCTTCCCCAAATAACATGACCCAAGGAGCGAACCTCCTTTGATACCATTTTTTCACGAACTGAATCTGGTCTCCACCAAAACCGGCCCCAAAACTAGCTCGTGACATGACCCGAAGTGCGTTCCCTATCCCCACGGGCTGGCACAAGTGCCCGGGTATCATTTATTTTTGTTTGGGAACGATTTACCCGAATATGAAGGCATAAAACATTAAAAACATTCAATAAACTGAATCTGGAAAATGTAAACCAAACTATGTTTAAACAAAAACCAAAACTGAATACATATTTTTGAAGACACTAAAAGTGGTATAAAAACAAATAATGACAACATAAATACATCCCCATGGACTCCACACGGCAAGGGGTTCATCACCCTCAAGCCTTCTCCGCAACTCCGCCCCAACGATGGGGACAAACACCCTGAACCGCCATCACCCTTAGCCTTCCCTTTACCTGAGTCAAGCATAAGAAGGTCTAATTACACCAAAGGGGTTTTATTAGGGTGTGAGACTAAGCCCAATAGGATAGCACTAGATGATTCCAAATAGCATGCAATACAATGTGAACAAAACAAGCAATTTTAATACACAAGGTGAAACAGTGTTAAAATTCAAAGAAATGCAACTTTCAAATGAAAACAGTTTTCAATCCAAGAATTCCAATATGTTAACACATTAAATGGACATGTGATATACTTTAATGTACTGCCAAAACACCCCACAATAAGGGTAAATACCACAAATCCAATGATCATCAAAATCGGGAACTCCCCTAAGCACTAGGTTGTCTCGAGCCCTATGTACCTTGTACCTCAGTGTAGAGTAACCATAGAAAAATCTGTTCTCATGCACAAGACACTAGTAGGGAACATACCCATAACCTAGTGGTCCCCAATCATCATCCACATATTTTAGTTAGAGTTGTATTTATCCAAATGCTAAGTGGAACAGGGACAAAACCCATCTGATCCACTAGTCGTACTAGTACAAATCCGCCCCACCTAGGTACCTGGGCTTCCCCTTTTGTGCTCAAAAAAATTAAGTAAACAACACACTTCCTTTTTCATATAAAATTTCACTACTGGTCACAAAAAAATAGTACAGTAGCTACACACATTTTATACCATTTAAAACACACAATAAAATAATTTTATTTTCAATAAAACAACCTCTCAAAACATTACATTGTTTTGCACCCAAAGCTCTTTAAGGTATCAACTTTGCACACTATGTGAACACTTGTAAGTCATTAAAACAAAATTTCAGTTCAATACCCTTTAATTAAACCAACAATTCAGTTATAGGGCAGCCCAATGTGAACCAAGAAGTTATATCTTTCAAAAACTACCATTTTCACACAAACATGGCACTTAAAGCCCATTTGCTTCCCAAACACCTTTTAAGAAAACTTTCACAGCAACAAAAAAAAGAATAAACATTAAAAACATTATTTTCAGTCATACTAAAGTACAATAAAATCAACTATGTAATTATAGGTCAGCCCAAAATGAACCAATGAAAGATTTGAATGAAAAAACCCCCAATTTCACCAAAACATTGAACTTAAAATTCATTTTCATTATAAATGCAACTAAAACAAATTTTTATAGAAACATTCAAGGGAAATAAACATTAAGTTACCATAAACACAGCATGCTAATTTACAAAAATTTCACACAAAATGGAATCACCTACCAAAACCAAGGAAACCCTTGAACCCTTTGTGCGAAAACTCAAACGCACCACCGCCGCACCTCAAGGAAGGTAAACCAGAACTAAAACCAGAATTTCAGACCATGAAACACAAGATAAAACCCTAATTTTTAAACCATAATCCATGTAAATTAGTAAACTCAATGATAATGGAATAAACCCTAAGTAAATTGGATGTAACCATAAACAAATTGAAAGAAGAAAGAAGAAGAACAACTTACTTAAAATATCTTGTAGAAATCTCCCCCCAAAATACCAGTATCTGAATTTAAAAATACTCAAACCTTTAAGGGATGTTCTAACAAGGATATGGAGATCATTTAGGAATTTGAATGGGGGAAAAGAGTAAAAATTGATAGAGATATGAAGGAATGAACTTACCTCTTCAAATCTGGACGATTTGAGGAATCCTATGGAGTTCGGCACCAAATCTCGATTAACCAGAGCTCCAAAGAGGGGGGATAGAGAAGGGACGCGCGTCTGGGTTCAGTGGTCTTGGGCTTCACTTGGAAGCACCGAAAAATTCCAAACCATGAATAAGATATAACATAATAAATATTTATTTTTAAAACAGTAATTGGGATTTCAGGAAGGCCCAACCCCTTAGATAAAAACCAAAATAAACCCTGGTTATGGATTTCTAAAAGCTCCAAATTACCTTGGTGGTGTTAATAGGTTAGGTTATGTCAAGTAGGAATTTGAATGGATGAAAAATGTTGACAAATAAAAATGTTATAGAAGATACAAAATTTATTTTTTAATCTAAAATTGGGCTCACGGTTTGGCCCAATTCATGAATACTCATCTATTCCTCCTTAAAACCCAGGTAAACCCCCAAAACAAAGCAAGGATGTAAATTAAATGAAAAAAATACCTTTAAAATATGTCTTGTATGTGACAGGGTATATAGGAATTCACCATTGAGGTTCAACCCTAATAACTGGTAAACCCATCTGAACTACATGGGTTTTAATCCTTGTATCCTATACATGGTACGTAGGAAGCCTCCCTGAGGTTCAACCCCAAACATTGGTAAACCTATTCGAAGTATGTGGGTTTTGATCCCTATATATTAGACACAGTTTTTAGGAATCCTCCCTGAGGTTCAACCCCAAAACTGGTATAACTATTCAAACTATGTGGGTTTTGATTCATATCTCCCGAACATGGTATGTAAGAAGCCTCGCAGAGGTTCAACCCAGAACAATGGTAAAACTATTCGATCTATGTGGGTTTTTATACTAGTATCCTAGACAGGTTATGTAAGAACCCTCCCTGAGGTTCAACCCCAATCACTGGAAAACTTCATTGTCCCCTTTGTTGGTAACCACATCCTTGGTCCATCTCAATGGAGTCAGACCAACTCATAGGCGTCTAACCATGCATAAGCCCCATCATATCGTCGGGTCATTGTACCCTATATAAAACATGATTCCATGACCCATCCTGAACTATGTGAACTTTGATCTTTTCCCTCTCCAGGAAAGGTATTTAGGAAGCCTCCCTAAGGTTCAAGCCCCTCACCCATGTCCCATCCTGATCTCTCCCTAGAGCCTTTGTGTTCTGTGAAGGTTTTTCCCCAACCTGGAGGTTCTACTTCCTTCAGGTCCCATCCATGCTTCCTTTCTCATAGGTCGCCTCCTCAGCTATCCCATCTCCCCACCGAACTATGCGTACTTTGATTCCCTACCATGGGGATATGTAAGAATCCTATCTAAGGTTCAATCCCAACATCACATTCATCTTTAGGTCGGTTCCATACCATTTCTCCATTCCACTTCATTCATTCCATCCATATCCATCCTGATTCTTACCCAGGCTACCACATCCCGGTGATATCATGCAATTCACATGGGCAGTTAACCATGCATAATCCCCAAAAAACCCATAAACATTCAAATAAGAGTGTCCCTCTTCTGATGGGCCACTAACCATGTGTAATCCCCAGCATGTCTCTGGGTAGTTTTCCTTTGTGTACACCCAGATTCCATGTCTCGCCCTTCAAACTACAGGGGTTTTGATCCATATAATCTACACAGGGTACATAGAAAACCTCCTTGAGGTTCAATCCTAGCCAATGGTAAACCTTGGTGTTCCCTATTCTGGGGTGAACTCTTTTTGATCTTCCCTCAGTGGTGTTCAGGTAATCCTTCCCAGTGTGATATCTTCATTCAATGGGACACACCACCTCGGATCCATCACCATTGGGTGTTCTGATCCACCCATCGGGTAAACCTTCCAGGTTCCCCCTCCTAGGGCAATACCAATCTGATCCGCCTCTATGGGATGTTCTCATCACTCTAATTTTGTCTTTGCAAGTTGTTAAACTCGTGACCTACCTCCTATTAAACATGAGATTGCAAAGGAAAACCTCAGAAGACATGCCTTTTACGTAACCATGTCTGCAAGACATTATGCTAATGGTATACCCAGTGTTAAACATGGGAAGTTGAGGAAAACCTCAGAGACGTGCATCTGGCATAATACACCCCACAACCTATGTGGGTTTCCTTGGGTTCTGTTTCCTTCAGATGCCCTCTTATGAGGAAGAATACTATTTCACCAATTTCTATGCATCCAGAGATGCCTTTACATGCCTGATGTTACCATCTACTCTAGCCCAAGGTTGCTTCCCTGTCAAGAGCCCTTGGAATTTCTAGAAAAAATTAGCGTAATTAACCAGTGTCCACAAAGATATGGCATTGGGAATAAGATTCATGAACAACATCTTAATCTTTAATAGAGACCAAGACTAGGTGATGAATTTTGATGAGGAATCAACAGAAGGAAGAAATGATATCCCATCATCTTGTTTCGATCAAGGACCAAATGTCCATGAATAAGTGAAATATATCACCCACCTTTGGAAAGCAGGAATGCGGGGAAAACAACTGCACTTCCTCTCAACCAACAGATGTGCGCCCCAATGAAAGAATTGGAAATAGAAATTGTGAACCCGACGTGAATATATTATCCTTAAACAGTGTGTAGATTGAATATTTCTTGTGAATTGAGGTATCACCCATGTGAATCCCTTATCCTTTTTGTGTGGGAGGATGAGTAAAAAATGGGTGCACAAAGACTACGATCCAATGGCTTCTCACTAACTCTGTAGCCTTCACAGGCTGCGCTAGGGGAATCATCCCCCCAACTCCATCAACACCTCACAGACCCTGCCACCATCATAGGCTACACTAGGGGAATCATCCCTCGACTCCATTGGCTCCTTACTGATTCCACCACCTTTAGAGGCCACACAGGGTGAATCCTCCCCCAACTCCAACAACTCCTTGCCGACTCCTACACCTACATTGGTTGCACTGGGTGCATCAGCCCCTGACTCCATCAAATCCTCGCCGACCCCTCCACCATTAAAGGAAAAGCAGGGGGCATCTTCCCCCAACACCATCAGCTCCTCGCCGACCCCGCCACCTTCAGAGGCCCCAAAGGGGGCATCCACCAAGACTCCATCAGCTCCACGTAGACCACGCTGCCATCAAAGTTCGCTCAAGGGGCATCATTTTATAACTCCATCGGCTCCTCGCCGACTATGCCGCCTACATAGGCCGCGCCGGGGGAATCCTCCCCCGACTCCATTGGATTGTCGCTGACTCTCCTACCTTTATAGGTTGTTTTGGGGGAATTGGCCCCCGACTCCATCGGATCTTCACCAACACTGCCACCATTAGAGGCTGCACAGGGGGAATCTGCACCGGAATCCATTGGATCCCCTCCGACCCTACTGCCTTTAGAGGTCGTGCAAGGTCATTCACCCCAAAATCCATTGGCTCTTCATGGACCCCCCCCCCCCCCCCCACATTCAGAGTCTGTGCATGGAACATCCTCCCTTGACTCCATCAGATCCTTGCTGACCGCACCACTTTCATAGGCTGGGTCGGGGGCATTAGCTCCCTGACTCCATCATCTCCTCGACAACTCGGTTGCCTTCATAAACCAGGCAGGGGGCATCTACCCCTGACTCTATCAGCTCCTCGTCAACTCCTCCACCTTCATAGGCTGCACTGGGGAATCAACCCCTGACTCCATTGGCTCTTTGCTGACCCTTCCACCTTCAGATGCCACATAGGGGGCATCCTCCCCAAACTCCATCGGGTCCTCGCCGATACCTCCACCATAAAAGGTCACGTAGGGGGCCTTTTCCCTCGACTCCATCAGCTCCTCGTTGACGTGGCGGCCTTCAGAGGTTGAGCTGGTGGCATCTTCCCCTGACTCCATCAGCTCCTCGCCGACCCTTCCACCTTAACGGCCACGCTGGGGGAATTATCCCCTGACTCCATCAGCTCCTCACCGACCTCACCGCCATCACATATAGTATCGGGGGTATCCTCCTTCAAATCCAGCAAATCTTCGCTAACCCCGATGCAATCATAGGTGTCACCGGGGGCATCCGCCCCTGACTCATTAAGCACCTTGCTGACCATTCTGCCTTCACAGGCTATGTTGGGGGCTTCCGCCCCCAAATCCATTGGCTCCTTTCCAACTCTATCACCTTCAAAGGCACCACCAAGGGCATCCCCCCCCCCAACTCCATCGGCTACTCACTGACCCTATCTTCATCTAAGGCTGCGCCTGGGGTGTCTTCGCTCGACTCCATCTGCTTCTCGCCTACCCTGCGTCCTTCACAGTCCGTGTCATGGGCATCATCCCCCCGACTCCATTGACTCCTCACCAACCCTTACGCCTTCACAATTCACACTGGGGGCATCTTCCCCCGACTCCAACCGGCTCCTCATCGACCATGCCGCTATCACAGGCCGTACCGGGGCCATCATCCCCCCAACTCCATTAGATACTCTCCAACCCTTTTATCTTCATAGGTCGGGCCGAGGGAACCTATCCCTGACTCAAGAAGCTCCTCTCCGACGTCACCGCATTCACAGGCCATGCTAGGGGCATCCACCCCGACTCCATCTTCACCTCGCTGACATTGCCACCTTCATTGGTCGTCATGCGGGCCTCATCCCCTGACTCCATCGGCTCCTTTCCAACCCTGATACCTTCACAAGCGGTGTCTTGGGGAATCCTCCCCCAACTCCATTGTCTCCTCTCTGATCTATTATCCTTCACAGGCCACACTGGGGGAATCTGCCCTCGACTCCATCATATCCTCATCGACCTCTCCTCCTTCATAGACCACGATGGGGGCATCTAACCCTGACTCCATTGGATCCTTGTCGATTTTACTTCCATCAAAGGTCGTGTCGGGGACATCCACCCCCTGAATCCATTGACTCCTCACCGACCTTGTCACTGTCAGAGGATGCACCAGGGGCATCTGCCACTATAAGAAAATTACAATTTTGTGGCGGTTATTTTTGGATATGGTGGCAGTTTAAACCGTCACTATATGCTTCTGTGGCGGTTTCTGAAAATAGTCGCTAAATTGTGTGTCGGGAAACCTTTGGCGGTAGTTAAAGCAGTTTAGCAGTGGTTTATGGGAACCATCGTAGTTGGAACATTTTTTGGGGGTTATAATGTTTTTAGTTGTGGTTTTTCCGATCAGGGGATTACGTTTTTTAGCGGCAATTAGAACCGATGATAATAGAAAAAGACCTCCATTTAGCTACGATTAATACTGCAATTTAGAGGCGGTTAAAAGTACCACTACATATATACCTATTAAAGTTAGAGGCAGTTAACACCACCTCTAAAAAAATATTTACAAAAATAAAAGCAATTTCTACAGCCCCTATACCAGTGCCCTGAAAAAACCATTCCACGAATACCAAAAGACCATTAGAATACGTACTACAGTCAGTATGAAAAGAGATTCTTGACTAAGAAAAACTAAATGAATCCTTCAGTGGGTAATGTAATGCAAATAAATATATCACCTGGCCATTAGACTTTTAAACACAATTATAAACAAGCATGTATGTCATATTTCATGAAAACAATGACAAGCCTAGGTTTATCCTATTCCATCTACTCCAGTTTCAACCCAAACATAACCATTCATATCTACATACATCCCACTATCATTGGTGCTAACTAATCCAAAAACTCAGGCCTCCCTAGCCATACCTCATCAACCAATAGTCATCCAAAGTTCGCATGACATCATATATAAAGGACTACATCTAGAGAAATAAAAAGACAAAAAACATTAAATAGTGTCAATATGGAATATAGTCCCAAAAATAACAATCCATCCATCACTAGAAAATTGGATTACTTGACACCATAAATTTATCTTTATCAAACTAATTTTTCAATTAATGTCTTGGATTAATAAATTTATTTATTATGTGTTGCTAATATTGAAAATATAAATTAACTAGAATGTCCACCATCAAATATTCTTGTTTAGAAAAAAAAATTGAAGAATAAATTCACAATAATATACCTCTAATATTAAAAACAACATGAATTTTCAGCATCATTATATTTATCCAATTCCATTTACATATTGATGAAAATTTTATATAAACATGCATTAGGCATAAATTTATTTCCATAAAATTATAATTAAGAATATAGTAGTAGAAAATCCAGATTTTATTATTTTGGAAACCCATTATAACCAAAATTACATTGCACAATGATTTTCATCATATTATACTTTAGGGAAACTTGGGTTGATATCCAATCCTTGGTTGAGTTCACATACAAATAAAACCGTAATTCAATTCAAATGACACATTTTGATACCCTTTGTGGTTATATGTTTCACTCACTAATATGTTAGCATTAGGATGGGAGGTAGTAATTGTGTGTCGTACATGATATTAGAGGCATTTTTGAGATTCTACCAAATAAAGAAGCATTTAATCACTTCTCATTTAATATAGAGAACATATGAAAATGGTAGGAGGTAACACATGGAATTAATTGTGTGTGTCTGAGTTTTATTATGGGAGACTTTTCAATTAGGGAATCAATGATTGCAGAAGCAAAGGATGTTGTCACTAATATTTATGGGGTTGTTCATGATTATCAAGTGTGTCATGATAGTGGAAATATATTAGTAATTTCATCCACAATATCAATGAATGTGTGATGTTTTACATGTCTCTTATATTCTGTTTTACATTATTGATCAAAATTATGTGATCAACTATGCATAATTTCAGTTGGAGGCTTACCCAACATTTGTGGAGCGCTCGGTGTGAATCATTGACTATAGTGAGGAATTTTTTTGTAGATAGTTTATGTCACTTGTTTGAGTCATATGGGAGTATGGAAGTATGCATGAATAGTCTTACAAGTGATAATATGTTGCGTGAGATTAGTAGCCCTAGTTTTTTGGGTGTGAAATATAGAGGCGCTACTCAAGGATGATAAATCCTCAGAGGGGGAGATTATAATGACTTGAAGTTTTCCAGGGGTCTTAAGCCTTACACTCTACCCTTATTTAATTTTTTCAGAGATATTATGTTATTGGGTGAATTCTTAGGTGGTTTTTTTTGGGTTTTAAGATTTTTATAATCCTATAAATGGTTGCATGATAGGAACATGGTCATGGGAAACAATGTGGTTCTCTACAGAAAACCATGTGGCATGGTTGAAGAACGATACTAGTGGGGGCATGGTTGGAAGATAGTTAGAGATGATCATGAATCATTTACCTTGAAATATATATGTCTCGGAATAGAGGAAAAAATAATTGTTAACACACAATTTACCAAATGAGAATATTCATTCATTGACGATGTGTTATAATATCAAATTAAAATAAGGAAGAATGGGGAGAAATTAGTCTCAGTGAAAGTAGATGAGACCATGAGTGTCATGAATACCTTGGAAACTTGAAAATTTTGAGGTTAAATATTTTTAAATGTTAGAAATAGAAATGTAGTGGTAAATGATTTGTGCTATAAAATGTAGGATATGGGAGAACTGATTTCATTAGTTGAATAGAATATATTTTCTTTATTGTAAGACTAGTTGGTGGGTGTAGTTGAGAGTTTAGGGGAATCAATGTGGGTATCCTTAGAGATAATGACTTCATTAGTTAGACAAGTAAAGACAAATTACAATATTGTTCTACAATATATCATGATGTGTGATAGGTTGTAAGAATGTGAAACTATTTCCTGATTAAAGTTTGATATACATAGAGTGTTTATAGTTCGTAGCATGGTAATGGTCACATATTCCATGAGAGATGAGTTTATGAGATCATATAATTCTTTGAAGTGGGATGTTCACCCAAGGCTGAAAGGCCTAATAAATTTAGGAAAAACGAATCATAAAAAATGACTCATCGCAATAAAGAATCGAAATATATGGTGCATACCACACTTGAGAAATCAAGACATAAAAGGTAACATCAGAAATCATTAAAATACATGAAATGAAACATCATAAATCAACAAAATGTTAGGCCATGAAAATGATTCGTGGAAACTGTGTGCCACACATGATACATATTCAAGCCGACCATTTCCATATTTTTCTAACATATCAACAATACAACTAATCAATGTCTGATGATGAACACATATCATCTCCCTCTCCACCTCCACCTCCACGTCCTGCTTCCACCTGTATGAACTTTATATAAAAAATTAAATAGTGTTCCTTTTTAATATTTAAACTTAAAACCAATAAAAGTTTTCAAACTAAATGATTTTGAATTTTTGTGATTTACCTACTCACCACCAGTTGATGAAATAACATTGGGGGAATATCTACTCATCTGCTGATATATATTAGTAAATGCTTTCTGCAAAGCGGATATTTGATCCCCTGGTCTTGAACTATGTTTTGTAGAGAAACAATCTCTCTCAGAGAATCTCCAGGTATGGAATGACTACAACTAGGAGTATATGCAGATAAAATCATAAAGACCTTAGATGGTATGGGTCCTGAACCTATCGTGCGCACTCTACTAGGATGCTCCTTCCCAAGGAATTTAGCAACCGGGTCATCCTGGGAGACTGAGTAGGACTGCCAAAGATTGGAATCCCATAGTTCTTTAATTTTTACCTATAAATCAAAGATAAATATATATTAACATAGTAAAAACTTATAATAAGTTATTATAATTAAAAAATGAGTCCATACCCCCAACTTATTTGGTAGGATCATTAACAAAACATCCATCATATTTTTTGTGAACATCCAAACACACTTCAGTTTGGGATGCTTTGTCCCCTAAACTATGTGACTGTATTAAAAAAATGATAAATCAAAAAATTAATATATTAAATATATAATATTTTATTATAAATATTTAAACTAATGAAAATATTACTAGAGTCGATCGACTTCTAGAAAATCTTTTTGACCCCACAGTGTGAGGGATGACTTGCTTAGCCCGGCTTGATGCATTCTTTCTTGAGAGATCCTAAAATAAATAAAATGAAATTTAATAGTAATGTATTCAATGAATTATCCTCTTAATATACATGTATAAATGTAAAATTAGTTTAATGTAATAATATATATGTAACACTGCAAGATTTTATAGTGTGTTATTTCATCAAAATAATTCAATAACTTGCACTACACGCAACACCGAGTTCAATCGCACCATGACATACCAAACAAGCCGTTCAAAAGTGGTTATGAATAGTATTGACTAAATCTTAAACTTTATATAATCCTTATAATTTTAGAATCCATATTTGAGTTTCTTGGACATAATGCAAGAACAAATTCATTTTCAGTATTGCACTTTTATCAACTTTTAATAGTGAACCCTTTTTAAATACAATATTTTAAACTTTTTGACTAAATGGGGAAATTAAAATTTTAAAATGAAACATCCCAAGCTTCCACAGTACGCTTTCCTTTGAATAATACAGTAGCGTGTGTTGTACGCAACTTCGAGTTTTAACACACACCACAACTGATCAAACTAGCCGTTATGAATAGTAATGCCTACTTTTTGAAATTTTATCTCTCAAAATGGAATTAATTTTTGGATTCAGAATATTGAATTTAGCCTAAGGTGAAATTTTGGTACTTTTAGGATAACTTTAATATTTTTATGAATAGTGAAAATTACTAAATTTTAATTAAAAACAACTTTTTTAATCAAAATAATTAATAGTGATAAATATTGAATTTGAGTGGTTTTAAAGTATATTTAGAATATATTTTTACCATTTAATACAATGTTGGTCATTGGAGATAATTTTACAGTTAAACCGGACATAAACAAGTGTCAATCTTTTGATAGTTATTATCTCTTAAAAACACGCTTTTTGTTTTAACAACGGGAATTAATTTTAAATTAATTTCTGCCACTTCTGTGTTTTGAATTTGGAAAAATGGATTCCATATTTGTAATCAGGATTTCATATTGGGTAAATAGGTAAATTTTATTTTTAGACATTTTGAATAATTACTTCGGTAAATATATTATTTACCATTGTTAAGGGTAAATCCGGTAAATAAGGGTTAAAAAATAATATTATAATAATACTAAATTACCCTAAAATGTGTCCTAACCTTATTGGTTGATACATTTTCGACCATAGGAATCTTTGATTCGTTTTTGGGACCCCATGGATCCACTTGTAGGTTATAGGGACACTTTATTTTAATTAAGTTAAAATAAGTACAAAAATGACATAAGCATATATCTTTTAGAAAACCAATTTTTACATAGGGTTATATATGTTGTATTTTCAACTATAAATATTCATTAGAAAGATAAACAGATTTACTATATAATTATATTTTATTTATAATTTTTAGACATTAAATAATTTAATTTATTTATGACACAATGATGATGCAGTAATTACCATAATAGTGACAAATTAAAATATTTGATATTATAAATACCCAAATAAATATAATTTTAGACTTTTAATGAATTACACTAATTTTCTAGGATAATATTGCATATTAGGATTTATTTAATTTAATTTTTTCGAAGTAATAATTCTGTTATGAGTTTCAAAAAAATCAACTATTGAATAGTGTCAAAATTGACATAGAAGAGTTTTTAAAACAAATATTATATTATTAATTGATATTAAATTCCTAAAAATATAAGGTTAGTAAAAGAGACTTATATCATGATAGTTGTATCATTAATGGACCACTTGGGGGTCTCTTGGATGTATATAGTAAGTTTATTAACTATATAATATAAAAATACAAAGTGACATGGTAAATGTCAAACTAATTAACTAAGAGTTAAAACTAAAAGATAAGGTTAATATAATGACCCAAACCTGTCTAAATTATATTGGTTGAATTTTTGTAGACCTATCCCCACCTTAAAATTTATATAATCCACTTTGGAGCCATTATAAACCGAATATGAATTTATTATAAATTAATATTTCTAGCTTTTTCAAAGGGGCCCATCACCCCTCTTATAAAAGGGCACTCCTCCTCATTTCTTCACACCTTCAAAGCCTTTTGGTTCGGCCAAACTCTACCAAAATACTCTACCAACTTCCCTCACTACAACCTATAGGTATTAGTTTGATCATAAAGAAAACCTAAGGATCTGTTTTGATCAAATCAAAAGGAAGAACCCGAAGAAGAGGTAATGATTTCACCACCCTTTTTCAAGTTCCTTTCTTCTTCCACTTCTTATTCCTTTGTTGTTACCATTCTAAAATAATAACTCCAGTACCATATATGTACTGTGATGTTATTATAAATATTGTACAACCATATTCACTATTCTATCCATCCTTTTAATAACATGTCACCATACGTGCGTACGTACGGCTTACCGTCTCCACGTCGTGGTGTAATTGTTATTCAATAAATTATTATTTGGATGGGTATAATAATGATGTGTAACTAATGTAAATAATAAATATAACATGATAATTATTCTTTATATATGATATACCATCCAATTATATATTATTTTAATATCAAAAGAATGATATTATCGTTCGTGCGTACGTACGGACTACCCTCTCCACAAACGCGATGAGATTCATTCTCCATCGTATCCATTCAAGTATAATTCTCATTTGATGATTAATAATTGTATCTAAGGACTTGATATCATTCTGGATATGAATAATATACAACCTATCCATTACAAACATGGCTTATGTAACAAAACATATAAAATAAAATGAGTAAGTTAACACCCGAAACGACGATAATTCTAAGATTTTATTAACAAAGAAATGTTAAAAGATCATATATGATATCATATTATTGTATATTATTATTATTGAATAATTTAATAACAATTATTTCACCATTATACAGGAGGTTAACCTACCCCAACCAAGGAAAAGTACAAGGTAAGGGTTTATTTCACAATCTCTTCATTATCCGAGGTTGTTTATACGCAATTATCTACTGTGATCTCTTTATCATCTGCATCCATGTTTCTTAAAAATGTATTTAAAAACAACTTTACTATTTACTAGACAATGGGTTAAAGTCATTTATACCCTTATGTGTTTTTAAAGGAAACTTTCCATCATTTTCCAAACAAGGCACTTTTAACCTTTTAGACAAATTTAAGGTAAGAATGTCTTTTTTTAACTTATACGGCGGGTGTGTCTATTTACCACCATTATAAAATTGTCAAAGCTTCCCTTAGAAGCTTATAAGAATATTTTCAAAGTGAATGTTTTAGTTTATAATTATGTGACTTTTAAATTATTTCAAAATGAATATTTTAATAATTTGTGAAAGGTACTCTTTATCAAGATCATAGTTTTAAATGTTTTAAAAATTTATCTTTCTAAATCTTTTTAATTAATGTCCATGTTTTCAAAATGATTTTAAGGATTTATTTATATGGACATGAATGTTTTGAAATGATATTTCTTTTCAAAAGTTTCAAAGTGGTATGAGACACTTTGATTCAAAAACCTCTTTTAAATTACTTCCTTTATAAATGTGTGACTTTTCAATGATTTCGAGAACAGTGATATTTCTCTCAAATTGTTTTGATTTTCATCTATGTCAACATCCTTTGATGGATTTTAATCTTATTTGAAGTTGATTTATTATAATACAAACTTTTTTATTGTATTTAAGGTTTTGTGATATGTTTTACTATGGATGTGTTATTTTTATACCATTCATGGTTTATGGAGAAAGTATTGACATTTCATATGCTAGTTTTAATATGAATGTTTATGTTACATTTAAACCTTTTCATATGGGAATTCATTGGACTTAGTAAGTGACGGGTGGAGCCCGCTATAGCTCCTTGATGCATCGGTAGGTCTCATGAGACAAACTAGTGTCTTGGAATAAGGCCTTGGCAAAATCTTATTTGTAGTCTTGGAACGAGGCCTTGGCTATGTGGTTATGATAGTCTGGCATTATGCATTCCATCATTATGAAAGTGTTTATTGATATTGCATGTGATTATTCGATTAGTAGAATATCCATGTGAATAAGTAAATGGCATTATTTCATTTACTTTTTCCATACTATGTTGAAGTTCAAGTTTAAAAGGCTTTTGTTTTAGTTATACATTGCCTTAAATGTTTATGCTTATTTTGGAAAGTTTCCGCTATATTTTTATCCTTACTGGGCATTTGAGCTCACCCCTTTTCTATGTTTTATTTTTCCCAGGATGTGAAGAAGTAAGTTATGAATGACCTGCAGGGATATTATGAGGGGATAATAGTGTGGACTATGGATACATTATGTTGTTGTAGTAGTTTTTCACTTTATGATGTAATGTAAAACTTTATGAATATATCTAGTGTTTCCAAGGCTACTAAACCAATTGGTCTTCTTAGATTTGATCTTTCTTGTGATCATGCCAATGTTATGTAATAATGCACCGACTCTGGGTAACTGGGGTCGGGGCGTTACAGTTGGTATCAGAGGAAGTTTAGTACAAACCTCGGAAGCCAGATTTAGATAAACTCTGATTAGAGCACATAGATTTAAGATAGACATTGAGGATTAGTATAGAAAAACTTCCTAGAATTTTGGTATTGTAGAGATTTTGTGAGTTTTCCGAGCAGTACATCCATGTCTGGATACGAGCAGGTAGAAGCAGCTCTGGCACAGATGTACCTAGGGGTAAAACCCGAAAACACCGCTTTGAGCTAGACTCAAACGGGAACTGGTGCACAACAACGGGCCTTACTGCACTCTTGGTTATGACACTCCCGGGGGATATGCTTAGGATAATTCTCATTTTCTTTACAAACCATTATGAAGGTTTTATGAGTATATACTTCCTCAAAGGAGACATTTTTATGATTATGGATTATATCCATAAACTATTTAATTTATGTTATGTGTTTTACAAGTTTGGGATTAGGTATTGTTATTTATAAACTAATCTAGTGTATGCCATTGTTTAGAAATGGTGCCTAGTAGAAGGAATGAGAACTCCAGCAATGCACATGATCCAAAGAGAAGGAAGGATCATATCTTTCATGGTCTTAAGCTAGAATTTATAAGATAAATAGTCTCCCATGTATTATCATCATATGAAGAAATAATATCATGTGTTGATAAGATAAGTAAAGAGTTTACTGAGTCCTATGGCTTTGAAGGGAAGCAAGAGAAGAAAATGATGGAAGAGGGAAAGATGGATAAAGGGAAGATGGAAAAGAAGAATTTTTCCATATGTGATAACTGTGGGAAGAAACACCCTGGAACTTGCCTGAAAGGAATGGGAGTTTTTTATAAGTGTGGAGGAAAAGGGCACAAAGTACGTGACTGCAAGGGTAAAAAAATGGTTTCAAATGTACAATGCTTCATTTGGAAGGAGTTTGGACACTACACGAACCTATGTCTCAATCATCAGACTATTCCACAAATTATTCTATTGGATAATAATCAAGTTATGATACTACCACAGATGAAGTGGAATGATTAGAGTTCTTATGTTGATTATGTCATTTGAGTGTTGTATCAACAATTTACTTGTTATAATAATTATGGAGTATATAAGGATTGTACTGTAGTACTATTTCATTATGGACTTGAGATTGTTTGGAACAAAGAAAAGTGACTCAATAGAAGGTTAAATTTTGTGAAAATATATGGTTGAGAGAAAGATAAACCATAATATAGTTCTGATACCGAGGTAGTGATTTTAGAATAATACATGATTGTTTTTGATAAATTATATTGGATATTCTTGACTACCTTGAAACTGATTAATGATTTGTATATTCCATCATTGTTGGGGTTTACAACATTTTTGGATTGAAGGAGTATATCTATTATTCTATAAGGAATAAGGGATCATGAATGTAATCAATAATTTTTTATGATAATTCAGGATGTTGTAGTGTTTTAAAAGAATACATGATGAAGGTGATCACATGTTATTACGCGAAAAAAAAGGATCTTCATTGTGTTTACCTTCCTTATAAATTTTGGACTGAAGTATTTTGGATAGATCTAGTTTGGATTATTTTGGATTGCCATAAAAGGACAACCCGGAGGTTGAGCGGCAACCTGTCGCATCCGGCAAGGCCGCGAGACTTGAACCCACAACTGAAAGGGGACAAGGGTGTATCACCTACCACTAACCCACGTGATGTCCGGGATTAAATAATTTAGTTTTTTTAAAATATCTGGTAGATGAATTATAAATTCGTTTTTTTGGAACCTTATATGAATAGGATAAATAGAATATATTTTTTTACGTTCTATTATCTTTTAGAGTGAAATATGAGTTTGTGGTAGAAATTAGTTAAAGAATGCAACTCTACTTTTCAAGAATATATTTTTCTTCTTCTCTTTTTCTATGAATAGATTAATTCTTATACTTTATTTAGGTAATCCTAAAACCAAAAATGTGTTATTTTAATACCATATATTTTGTTGAACCGATGGTATTTCAAATCATCATAGATTGATAAATTTAAGGACCTTAATTTTACACTTTTTTGTGATTGATGACCTCAATCACTACCTATAAATATTTACGTTTTTCCTCCAATTATATGTCTCTAATTTCCACCAATGTTCTCCTAATCGAGATCATAATTTGGTGGTGACCATTTCATTTCTCTTTTCCTCATATTAAGACTAAATTTTAGCAACCTAATTTCTGATGTGGGTTTTCCCAAAAAGATATTTTCTATTTTAAACCTTTTATTTTCAAAAAACAATTTCAAATTGCTAGGACGCAATTTATTGAAGGATGGGAGAATGTAACACCCCAAGATTTCATAGTGTGTTATTTCTTCAAAATAATTCAATAACTTGCACAACACGCAACACCGAGTTCAATCACACCATGACTTACCAAACAAGCCGTTCAAAAGAGGTTATGAATAGTATTGACTAAATTTTAAACTTTATATAATCCTTATAATTTTATAATCCATATTATGAGTTTCTTAGACATAATTCAAGAACAAATTCATTTTCAGTATTGCACTTTTATTAAATTTCAATAGTGAACCCATTTTAAATACAATATTTTAAACTTTTTTACTAAATGAGGACATCAAAAATTTAAAATGAAACATCCCAAGCTTCCACGGTATGTTTTCCTTTGAATAATACAGTAGCGTGTGTTGTACGCAACTTCGAGTTTTAACACACACCACAACCGATCAAACTAGCCGTTATGAATAGTAATACATACTTTTTGAAATTTTATCTCTCAAAATGGACTTCATTTTTGGATTCGGAATATCTAATTTAGCCTAAGGTGAAATTTTGGTACTTTTCGGATAACTTTAATATTTTTTATGAATAGTGAAAATTACTAAATTTTAATTAAAAACAACTTTTTTAATCAAAATAATTAATACTAATAAATAATGAATTTGAGTGGTTTTAAAGTATATTTAGAATATATTTTTACAATTTAATACAATTTTGGTCATTGTAGATAATTTTACAATTAAACCGGACATAAACAAGTGTCAATCTTTTGATAGTTATTATCTCTTAAAAACAAGCTTTTTGTTTTAACAACGGAAATTAATTTTAAATTAATTTCTGCCACTTCTGTGTTTTGAATTTGGAAAAATAGATTCCATATTTGGAATCAGGATTTTCAAATTGTGTAAATAGGTAACTTTTATTTTTAGACATTTTGAATAATTACTTCGGTAAATATATTATTTACCATGGTTAAGGGTAAATTCGGTAAATAAGGGTTAACAAAATAATATTATAATAATACTAAATTACCCTAAAACATGTCCTAACCTTATTTTTTGATACATGTTCGATCATAGGCATCTTTGGATCGATTTTGAGACCTCATGGATCCACTTGTAGGTGATAGGGACACTTTATTTTAATTAAGTTAAAATAAGTACAAAAATGACATAAGCATATATCTTTTAGAAAGCCAATTTTTACATAGGGTTATATATGTTGTATTTTTTACTATAAATATTCATTAGAAAGATAAACCGAATTCCTATATAAATTTATTTTATTTATAATTTTTAGACATTAAATAATTTAATTTATTTATGACACAATGATGATGCAGTAATTACCATAATAGTGAAAAATTAAAATAATTTATATTATAAATACCCAAATAAATATAATTTGAGACTTTTAATTAATTAAAATAATTTTATAGGATAATATTACAGATTAGGATTGATTTAATGGACTTTTTTCGAAGTAATAATTCTGTTATGAGTTTCACAAAAATCAACTATTGAATAGTGTCAAAATTGACATAAAAGAGTTTTTAAAACAAATATTATATAATTAATTGATATTAAATTCATAAAAAACTAATGTTCGGCCAAAAGACTTATATCATGATATGTGTATCATTAATGGACCACTTGGGGGTCACTTGGATGTATATAGTAAGTTTATTAAATATATAATATAAAAATACAAAGTGACATGGTAAATGTCAATCTAATTAACTAAGAGTTAAAACTAAAAGATAAGGTTAATATAATGACCCAAACATATCTAAATTATATTTGTTGAATGGTTTTTGACATATACCCACCTTAAAATTTAAATAATCTACTTTGGAGCCATTAGAAACCGAATATGAATTTATTATAAATTAATATTTCTAGCTTTTTCAAAGGTGCCCCTCACACCTCTTATAAAAGGGCACTCCTTCTTCTCATTTCTTCACACCATCAAAGCCTTTTGGTTCCGCCAAAATCTACCCAAATACTCTCCCAAATTTCCTCACTACAACCTAGAGGCCTTATTTGGATCATAAATCCAACCTAAGGATCCCTTTTGATCAAATCAAAAGGAAGAACCCAAAGAAGAGGTAATGATTTCACCACCCTTTTTCAAGTTCCTTTCTTCTTCCACTTATTCTTCCTTTGTTGTTACCATTCTAAAATAATAACTCCAGTATCATATATATATACTGTGATTTTATTATAAATATTTTACAACCATATTCACTATTCTATCCATCCTTTGAATAACATGTCACCATACGTGCGTACGTACGGCTTACCGTCTCCACGTCGTGGTGTAATTGTTATTCAATAAATTATTATTTGGATGGGTATAATAATGATGTGTAACTCATATAAATAATAAATATAACATGATAATGATTCTTTATATATGATATACCGTCCAATTATATATTATTTTAATATCAAAAGAATGATATTATCGCTTGTCCGTACGTACGGACTACCGTCTCCACGAACGCGATGAGATTCATTCTCCATCATATCCATTCAAGTATAATTCTCATTTGATGATTAATAATAGTATCTATGGACTTGATATCATTCTAGATATGAATAAGATACAACCTATCTATTACAAACATGGCTTATGTAACAAAACATATAAAAGAAAACGAGTAAGTTAACACCCGAAACGACGATAATTCTAAGATATTATTAACAAAGCAATGTTAAAAGATCATATATGATATCATGTTAATGTATATGATTATTGAATAATTTAATAACAATTATTTCACCATTATACAGGAGGTTAACCTACCCCAACCAAAGAAAAGTACAAGGTAAGGGTTTATATCACAATCTCTTCATTATCCGAGGTTGTTTATATGCAATTATCTACTGGGATATCTTTATCATCCACATCCATGTTCCTTAGACATATATATTTAAAAACATCTTTACTATTTACTAGACAATGGGTTAAAGTCATTTATACCCTTATTTGTTTTTAAAGGAATCTTTTCGTCATTTTCCAAACAAGGCACTTTTAACCTTTTCGACAAATTTAAGGTAAGAATGTCTTTTTTTAACTTATATGGTAGGTGTGGATATTTACCACCGTTATAAAATCGTCAAAGCTTCCCTTAGAAGCTTATAAGAATATTTTCAAAGTAAATGTTTTATTTTATAATTATGTGACTTTTAAATTATTTCAAAATTAATATTTTAAGAATTTGTGAAAGGTACTCTTTATCAAGACCATAGTTTTAAATGTTTTAAAGATTTATCTTTCTAAATATTTTTAATTAATGTCCATGTTTTAAAAATGATTTTAAGGATTTATTTATATGGACATGAATGTTTTGAAATGATATTTCTTTTCAAAAGTTTCAAATTGGTATGGGACACTTTGATTCAAAAACCTCTTTTAAATTACTTCCTTTATAAATGTGTGACTTTTCAATGATTTCGAGAAAAGAGATATTTCTCTCAAATAGTTTTGATTTTCATCTATGTCAACATCCTTTGATGGATTTTAAGCTTATTTGAATTTGATTTATTATGATACAATATTTTGTATTTTATTGAAGGTTTTGTGATATTTTTTACTATAGATGTGTTATTTTTATACCATTCATGGTTTATGGAGAAAGTATTGACATTTCGTATGCTAGTTTTAATATGAATGATTATGTTACATTTAAACCTTTTCATATGGGAATGCATTGGACTTAGTAAGTGACAGGTGGAGCCCACTATAGCTCCTTGATGCATCGGTAGGTCTCATGAGACAAACTAGTGTATTGGCACAAGTCCTTGGCAAAATCTTATTTGTAGTCTTGGCACGAGGCCTTGGCTATGTGGTTATGATAGTCTGGCATTATGCATTCCATCATTATGAAAGTGGTTATTGATATTTCATGTGATTATTCGATTAGTAGAATATCCATGTGAATAAGTAAATGGCATTTTTTCATTTTACTTTTGCCATACTATGTTGAAGTTCAAGTTTAAAAGGCTTTTGTTTTAGTTATACATTGCCTTAAATGTTTATGCTTATTTTGGAAAGTTTCCGCTATATTTTTATCCTTACTGGGCATTTGATCTCACCCCTTTTCTATGTTTTATTTTTCCCAGGATGTGAAGAAATAAGTTATGAATGACCTGCAGGGATATTATGAGGGGATAATAGTGTGGACTATAGAGACATTATGTTTTTGTAGTAGTTTTTCACTTTATGATGTAATGTAAAACTTTATGAATATATCTAGTGTTTACAAGGATACTAAACCAATCGGTCATTCGAGATTTGATCTTTCTTGTGATCATTCCAATGTTATGAAATAATACACCGACTCTGGGTAACTGGGGTCGGGGCGTTACAATATATTTAAATACCATCTTCTTATCATCACGATGTTTGTCAACAAAAACATTCCACTGTTCTTTAGGTACCCCATTGGGTAACTTCTCATACATTTTTTGGACAGTCAAAGAAGTATTATTGACATCACTCCATAATATCTATTTGAAGTATTTCCTTTTCCTACCAAGATTTTTCAACATCCACTTTCGTGCTATCACATCAGCAACTATAAAGTGGAAAAACATCTGTATAAAAAATTCATTTTGAATATATTAATAACATGACAATCAATTACACTATAATGATTTAAAATTAATTTTATTTGGGAATCAAAAACATCATTTTTCCAACTTGGAGGCATATGTATCCAATCATCATATGAAATAGGAAGGTAAATGAACTCCACTGCTAGTTGGCCTATAATTTGGCCGAGTAATCCTGTGACGTCATCCGTAGGGACCCCATATGAATCAAATGGGACAACTATATTCTCTCCATTCATATTCCACACATCTAAACTTTTTATATTTTTCTCCACAGTTTCATTTGTTTCATATTTAATGAAAAAAAAATTATTATAAAAGGAATTGCAAAAAAAATTATTTATATTAAAATTTGTACATATAACAGTGACCCTCCTGTATGACCATGATGAACTAGAAGTAGCACACCACCACCGCACTGTTGAGGTTGCTGATGGGGGAGTTGACGGATCAACTTTTAAAGGGATTCTCAAAGAGGGTGTGAGAGATAGTGTTAGTGGATATGGTGCAGGGGGCAAGTAGCTGGTGGCTCATATTCCATAGGGAGGGAGATAAATGGATCGTCATCTGTCGCAGTAGAGGATGAAACAATGTATCTCTTCCCCCTTGGAATTATTATCATTTAATAAAATAAAATTAAGTTCAAAACATATATTTAAAAAAAATTATGCATAAAAAAATTAAAAATGATAATATATGCTCAGTACTAACAAAAAAAATATACATAAAAATTAAAATGAATGACTGCATAAATGAAATAAGTGGTTCTTGAATGAATAAATAAGTGTACATACAATCATTTTCCCCTTCAATCATGTTATTTTCCTGCTCCATTACTTCATCCACTTTATTCATCCTTGTTAGACTAATATTTTCAATATCACAATGGAAAAATAATTTCTCTTCTTGTTGTTGACGAGATTCAATTTCAAAGGTCAAATCATCAACTTCATCACCCATATCATACAAATCTATTTGTATTATATGAGCAACTACACTCCACCCTTCATCCACAACATCATTCACATAATATACCATTCTTTATTATGATGATAAGATATATGGATCATGCAGTTCATGATCACCAACATCCATCAAGAGAGAGAAGTTCATAGAAGTAAATTGCAAGGAATCTCTTTTAACACCTCAGATAATATCAACCCAATTGAATTTGAATAAAACAACTGAAAAATTCCCGTGGTAGTTTAATTCAATAATATCAGTCATCTTTCCATAGTATCCCACATCAATGAATGTAAATATTCCACTATTCTATGTTTTCAAACCCTCTTCTCGATTGACTGTACGTAATCTAAAGTCATTCACATTGTAAGAATCAAACTTTCTAACTTGTTTTAGAGGACCTCGAGCAAGAAACATCAAATATTCTGAAAAATATACTCTAGTATCAGTATTCATGATCTAAAAAAATATACTTTATTAGATTTAAAAAATATTTGTGTCAAACTAATATTCATATTTATTTCAATAATTATGAACTTACAAGTCATGAAAACCATTCTGACAATCTCTTTATTAATAGATTTCATTATATCTTTCTCATTTCATGTTTGGCCTCTCATTTGTCTCCTTGTTTTTATCCTCAACTCTTCAATAAATGGATCTGAAATTTCACTATTCAATAGAACATATCTATGTGCCTGTAATATTTCCAATTCTGTATGTGTCACATTTGAGTTCCTCCCAACTAATCGGCCAATAGAAGGAAATATTTTGGATTTCTGATGTATTTGAGATTTATTTGATGTGTTTTCAACATTTCCAACTTGAATAAATCTTGTCTCAATTTCATCCAAGTATCTAGAACAAAAGGTAAGACACTCCTCGTTCAAATGGCCTTCAGAAATAGATCCTTCTGGTTGAGCTTTATTTCTCATGTATGATTTCAAATTCCTAAGATATATGTTAAAAAAAATTAATTATGAATTTAATTAAGTTCCAAAAATTGTTTACTTAACTGAAAAAACATATAAATAAAGTACCCCTCAATGAGATACATCCATCGATAATAAATTGGGCCTCCTGATTTAGCTTCCTCAACCCAATGCACAATTAAATGCATCATGACAGTAAAAAAATTGAAGAAAGATCATCTCCATTGCAAAAAGGGTCAATACAAACCTCTCCTATAGGTTGTCAAGATAAAATGGATGTAGAGATTTCTCACATAGTTGTCTGAAAAATGTGAAGAATTGGAGTACAACAGCAGTAATGTTTTCAGGTAATAATGTATGCAATGCCAATGGTAGTAACATTTGTTAAAAAATATGTGAATCTTGACTTTTCAATCTATGTAACTTATGATTATTCAAGTCAAAACTCCTTGAGATGTTACTTGAATACCCATCTAATACTTTCACATTCTTTAAAATTCGAAGGAATGTATCATTATCCCTATTTTTCATTGCAAAAATTTCTAGAGCATACTTTTCATTCTCATCTAGCCCGAGATCACATTTTATGTTCATTAATTGTATGTCTTTAAGATCATTGAGATGATCCTTTGACTTTACATGATCATTAAGAAATGTGAAAATCAAATTTTCATAGATATTATTTTCAATATGCATCACATAAATATTATTCCGGAACAAATTAAATTCCCAATATAGAAGTTTGAATAATATCCTTTTTTTCTTCCATTATAGCATTCTGATTTCACTTGAAGATGCACTTCGAACCCATTTCATACTATCATTCAAATGATGAACCTTCCCAAATTCTTTTTCAACATTTTCAAGTTGTTTCAATATTTTAAAACCAGTTAAAAACATTAGAGGTGGTCTACGTTCAATGAAACCATTAAATTTTGATATGTTCAGTCGAAATCTATGAGATGCATCGAGAAATATTCGATAGAATAAGAAGCACCATTTTCTACTGTGAGGTAGCCGTTTGGGATAAAAATAAAAGTTACACAGAGGACAATCCAAACCCTTGTAAATGTTCCAAAAAGATAAATTCCAATTGCTAGGGAAGTCACTAATGGTCCACATTAAAGGAGCATGCATTTTAAACATTTTTTTAGAAGAATCATAAAATGTCTCAATACCATTTCTTCATAACTCCTATAATTCATAAATCAAAGGCTGCATGTATACATAAATATCATTGCTAGGAATTTTCTTTCTAGGAATAATCATTGAAATGATAAAAGATTTTTGTTTCATACACATCCAAAAAGTCAGATTGTAAGGGATCAAAACAACTGGCCAAATTCTATATCTGGTACTCAAAGTCCCAAATGGGTTGAATCTATCAGTAGCCAATCCCAATCGAACATTCCTAGAATTAGCTAATAAATCTATATTTAATGAATAAAATGTATTCTACAATTTTGAATCTCATTGATGTCTCATTAACTCATCATTTTAATTATCTACAGAATGTCACTTCATGTGTTCGGTGGTTTTTGATGACATGAATAATCTTTGCAATCGAGGATTTAAAGGAATGTAATGAAAATCGTTTGCAGGTGTGTTCCGTTTCTTCTTCTTCATGTAATTATGTTGATTCAAACTTCCAAAATCACCCATTGACTTCCATCTAGAACAAGAACATTTTTTTCAATTCTGTCTACTTGAATCCTCTCAGGAATAAAGCATACAATCATTGGGACACACATGTATTTTTGTATAATTCAAACCAAGCATGTTAACATATTTTTCCATATCATAAAAAGACACAGGGATTTTTGCTTCAGGAAATGCATCACGCAACAATTACAATATCATAGACATTTCCTTATTTCTAATTCCACATAGACATTTGACATGGTACAACTTCAGTAGAAAAGAAATCTTTGAATATTTCAAACGTCCACTATACTACTCTTGATTTCCATTGTCAACTAAATCATGAAATTTATTTTCCTTTGTGATGTTTTCTCTTACATTTTTCTCCACATAATCAAGATGAGGATTCAATTATATGTTACAATCTTTATCTGGTTGTGTTACAGTCTCAAAAACATCACTTGTCACGTTGCAATTTTTATCACCCTCATCTGGTTGTTCTGTTATGTTTTGATTTTGATAGTGGTGTATTGAAGTGCCGAATGCATCATTTATGAGGTTTTTCATTTTATTTTCCATTGTTTACAAAGTTGGTAGCTCATTCTATAGATTAACATCAGTTCTAAAACTTTCTGTAACATTTGATTCTCCATGCCAAATCCAATACAAATATTGAACAGGGAATTGCTTCAGTATTAAATTTTCATAAACTTCATCTCTCTTGAACCATATTCTAAATTAACATTCAGTTCATGAAAATCTTATTCTCCCTTCAATGGATTGATTGGAAATTGAAAAATCTAAAAACTCCTTCAAACCCTTAACATACTGGGGTGTGTTCCTTGGTATTGTGATCCATCTTTTTTCCATGTATGTCACAATGTGCCAGACAGAATGCTAAAAAAAATTAAAACACATAGTTACTACTAAATAGGGAAAGTGATTCATATATACTAGTTGAAAAAATATATAAATATGTTACGTAATGTTTTCTTATATAAATACTTATGGTAAATCACCCACTAGAAAACCAAAGCATGCAAATAAAATGATCCATAACAGAGGTGAGAACAAAGATCCCATCCCTATAGTTTTTTGTATGTAGTGCTCCACCAAAACAGATGGACAAACTGATGATGCCATAACTTTCATATATCTAAGTTAAGGGCTTGATAAATCGTATAAAAATTGAATAAAAGTTAGGAATATGAAATGGAAACAAAATATTACCTTAAATTAGTGGCCTCGAATTAGGATTGAAAGAGTTGGGTATGGTCTGGGGTTGAGAATTTTAGAACATGTGGGGTATCATGGTGAAGTTTTAAGGGTGAAAACATGTTCTAACCCTACATGTGATTAAATTTTTTAGATCTAGGCTGGATCGTGGAACATCAATGGGGGTTCAAACATAATGCGTACCTCTGTCAGAAAGAAATTATAGTTGGCCCTGTGGTGTTTTCCTTTTAGTATCTAAGTAGATAGGTAAGTATACAATGTATTATTTGACACATTGGTGGGTAGGTATAAGTGGAATAACAAGGATATGAAAAATTCATGTCTTCTTTGAAAATATAGAGGTTGGGTTGCCTTCTTTATTTCTCTTGGTCCTATTGTGGACTTTCTTGGAATGGTAGGGAAGTCTTACTATGGAAATGGAAATTGATTAGAATACATGGTTTGAATTGGATGTCATTATGGAATGTAGGAAGGGAATGTGGAAGCATCCATTTGTAAACTATTTTCAGGGTGTTACTAGTAAGAGAGCATGTGGCCCATGTGAATTTGAAATTGACCTTGATAGATTCATGAGAGTTGATCACATGTCATGATAGAAGTGCATGTAATCTAAAATGACCAAACATATACGATAGTGTAAGATTATAGAAAAATAATATAATAAATATGACCCATTTATCATAAAGTAAGTATTTAAGAGTGTGGAGTGTGCATTAACATTTAAGAGTGAGAGTACTATATAATTATTAGGGGATAATCTAAATAGAGGAAAAGGATAATTCATATTTTATTAAATATTAATACAATAATGAGATATTTTGGGTGATGAAATTATTGTTAATGTTATAATACAAGTTGAAGATATACCATTCTCATTGCATCCATCATACTGATTCTAGTGGATCATATAGGCTTAGGTGATTCTGGATCATGCCAAGGGTTAAATTATCAATTTGGGTGGTGAAACTTGTATATAAAGTGTCCTTTTTTATTTTTTTTTCATAGTGTGTGTGAGTTAAGTAGTGAGTTTTCTCACTCTAATAGGTAAATTAGGTTTATTTTGAAATAAATCATAAAAAGAGAAATGAATTATTATTCACTAGTTCAAACCCATCTCACTTAGAAAACTCTATACCCAGCTCCATAACATGATGGTCTTGAGCATATTTTATTCACTCATAGAATAGCTACACCTTCTTTATCATTCTCTTCACCAAATTTTGTCTATCATTAATTAACTCTCTAACCTCATTCCAACACAATAGAGATATGTAATAACACTCATACGATTATTTAAAATTAATTTTACCAATGGTTAATCAATAGTTATTATCATAGTAAAACTCAACCAAAGGAAAATGATTCACCCAATAACCTATAAAATCAAGAATAAACATATTCAATACATCCATTATCATTTGGTTCATTCTCAATATCTGACTTTCCATTTGAGGATGGGAAGTAATACTTATAAAAAATAATGAAAAAAGCATGCTACAAAATCTTCTACAATTGGGAGGTAAATTAAGTTATTGATCAGAGATGTCCATTATTGAAACCACATGAATCTGCACCAAAATGGGAACCTATAAATGGAAGATCATAACACAACAATCAAGATTGAAAATAAAGAAGTAAGATTCAACCAAATTTAAAGAAAACAACCCAAAATCATACCACAACCGCACTATAATGGTATAAAAACCTGTGTGGAGGGGAGGCAAAGGTAGTAAATGATGGCGATGGGTGACGAGGCATGCTGAGGGGCGGAAAGAAGTTTCTAGTAGTGACACAGGTCAGGAATAGCAACAGGGAGGCGAGTTAGGGCTTCGGGGGGTTGGCAGCAATGGGTGGCAAGGTGCACTGATGGGTGGCAAGAACCATCATCGGCGGCATGGGTGGGGAGCCGATCTAGGGTTTGGGGAGAACGGGGGTTGGGGGAGTAGATGGGGTCATGGGGGTCAGGGGGAGAAGGGGGTTTGAGATCATGTGTTGGGTGTAAGTGTCACCACTGTAAAAGGGGGGGGGGGGGTTAGCGGCGGTTTTGTAAACTGCTGCTAAAGGCGATTTATGTTTTAGTGTGCCCCTGACTCCATAAGCTCCTCTCTGACCCTGCCTCCTTCAAAATTCAGCTGGGAGAATCAGCCCCCCGACTCCAACTGACTCACCACTGACAACGCCACCTTCACAGGACGCACTGGGGGCATCATCCCCCATAACTCTAACTAATTCCTCACCAACCTTGCTGCCTTCGCAGGACGTGTCGGGGGCATCATCCCCCGTGACGCCATTGGATCCTCTTCAACCCTACTACCATCACAGGCCGTGATGGGTACATCCTCCCTAAACTCAATCGGCTCCTCGCTGACCTTTCCACCTTCAAAGGTCATGTCAGGGGAATCCACCCTTCCTCCATCATCACCTCACCGACCATGCCGCCTTCACAGGCTACGCTGGAGGCATCAACCCCCCAACTCCATCAGCTCCTTGCTGACCCTGCCACCTTCACATATTGCACCAGGGGCATCATCCCCTATGAATCTATTGTCTCCTCGTCGACCCCCCCACTTTCATTGGTCGTGCTGTGGGCATCATCCCCCCAACTCCATCGACTCCTCACCGACCCCGCCACTATCATCGGCCATGTCGGGGGAATCCGCCCCTGACTCCATCAGCTCTTCGTTGACCCCTACACCTTTAAAGTCCATGCTGGGGGAATCATCCCCCTATCTTCATTGGCTCCTCCCCGACACTGCTACCTTCACATGATGCATCAGAGCATCATGCCCCCAACTCCATCGACTCTTCACTGACCCCTCCACCTTCACTAGTTGTGTCAGGGGTATCATCCCCCAGACTCCATCGGTTCCTCGCAGACTCCTCCGCCCAAATGGGCCGCGCAGGGGGAAACCATCCCCAAACAAATCGTGCATATCCAAAAGCACCTAAATCCATTGTGGGGGTCCTCCCGACACCTCTATCATCAGGCATGGGAGTCCTTACCTTTTCCATCAGTAGCCAATGTGGAGGTCCTCCCTACACCATTATCATCAGGCACGGGATTCCTCCCTGTTTCCATGGATAGCAACTATGGAGATCCTCCCCGCACAACTATCATCATACACGGAAGTCCTCCATGTCTCCATGAGTTGGTACTCCAGAGGTCCTCCTCAAATAGTTATTATCAGGAACAGGAGTCCTCCCTATTACCATTAGCATTCACTATGGTGGTCATCCCTGCATAACTATAATCAGGCATAAAAGACCTCCTCGTTGCCATCAGCAGCCACTACGATGGCCCTCCCCTCATAACTATCATCGAGAGAAAGATTCCTCCATGTTTACATCAGCAGACATGGTGGACATCCTCCCCACACAGCTACCATTAGTAATAGGATTCCTCCCCATCGCCATCATCATCCACTATAGAGGTATTCCCTATAAAGCTATCAACAGGCATGGGTGTCCTCCCCATCACCATTAGTGACCATTGCGGAGGTCCTCCCCACACAGCTACCATTAGGCACAGGTTTCCTCTCCATTGCCATCAGCAGTCACGGCGGAGCTCTTCTCGACATCAGTATCATCAAGCACGGGCATCCTCCCTGTCGCCATCATTAGTCACTGCGGAGATCCTCCCCACACTGCTATAATCAGGCAGGGGAGTCCACCCCTTCACCATCATTAGTCACTGTGGAGGTCCTCCCATCACCGCTATAATCAGGTACAAGAGTCCTCCTTGTCTCCATCATTAGCCATCGTAGAGGTCCTCCCTGCACTGCTACCATTTGGTGTGGAGTTCCTCCCTATTCGTAACATCAACCATCATTGAGGTCCTCACCATGCATCATTAAAAATTTTCATGGAGGCCATCCCCATGTCCAATCCATGCCTTTCTATGAAGAACTAATACTGGGTGGAGTTTGATCATATCCCTACTCTATTTTCTAGGTATCATAGAAAGAAACTCTAGGCTTAAACACCTTTCGGGCTCCATCGCCCCGTCATACGGACGCTCGATACTTCCACGTCTTTCGGGCTCCATCGCCCCATCTTACGGACACTCCAAGCTTGCACGACTTTTAGGCTCTTTCACCATATCGTAACAACGATCCAGGATTCCATTCCTTTCGGGCTCTATCTCCTCATTTTACTAACGATCCCGAGCTCCACACCTTCTAGGCTCCATGGCCCCGTCGTACGGATGCTCCCGGCTCTGACGCTCTCTGGGCACCATCGCCCTATCGTACGGATTCTCTAGGATTCCACACCTTCTGGGCTCTATTTCCTCGTTGTAATGATGCTCAAATATTCCATGCCTTCTAGGCTCAATTGCCTTGTTGTACAGATTCTATAGGATTCCAGGTCTTCCCGGATCCATTGCCCCGTCGTACGGACACTCCAGGCTTCCACACCTTAGGGGATCCTTCACCCCGTCGTACAGATGCTCCAGGCCTACACACCATAAGGGATCCTTCACCCCATATTACCGACGATCAAGGATTCCACACCTTCTAAGCCCCATCTCCATATCATATGGATTCTCTAGGATTCCACGCCATCGGGGTTCCATCTCCCTATCGTACTGGGATCAAGGCTTCCACGCCTTCCAGGCTCTATCTTTCTATCGTATGGATGCTCCAAGCTTCCATGCCTTCAGAGCTCCATCACCCTGTCAAATAGATGATCCAGGATTACATGCCTTCTGGGTTCCATCACCCCATCGTACTGAAAATCCAGGATTCCACACCTTTCGAGCACCATCGCCCTGTCATACAAACAATCCTGTCTTTCATGCCTTTCAGGCTCCATCACAACACTGTACCGACGATCCAGGCTTCCACGCCTTTCAGGCTCTATCACCTCGTCATACCTACAATCTAGGCTTCCACGTCTTTCGGAATCTATCGCCCCCATCGTACCGATGCTCCAGGATTCCACACCTTCCCGGATCTATTTCCCCCATATACTGGGGACATTTAGTCCTCCCTACCACCCTTGTGACACTCTATGTCATCCCAACTATTACATTCCATCAACCATTGAGGTCCTCCCTACGACCTCAGCACCAACTTCTGGAATTTTAACTATGAGGTAGCCCAACTCAATCATGGAGATCATCCATGCATACACTGGGGGAATTTTAGGGTAATCCCATCATATAGATTTAACCATATCCCCACATCCTAGTTACATGACCTTAAACTGCATAAGAACTACATCCTGGTTGCATGAAGTTAAACTATATAACAACCACATCCTAGTTGCATGAAATTAAACTACATAATAGTCATCGTCTTGGTCACATGATGTCAAACTATAGGAAAACATCTTGGTCACTTGACATTAATCTGTACAACATTTTGGTCAAATCTATGTGAACCAAAATGTCATCCATCACTCCTCCTAGCTACACAACATTAAACTATGCACAAGTTCCGAACACTATGACCTTAAACTAAGAACCTTTGGTCCATGAAATGTGACCTTAACCTATCTGCAATACCATGGTATGTTACTCTGAACCCATCAGTGTCTTCCCACTAATGTGCTCTGATGTGCAATGGTGTACAACCCAAAGTTTTGGACTCTAAATAGACATAATCCCAATCCATCTCCATGCTTCGTTGCATACCTTTATTTGGATACACACCATACTTTATATCTGAAGGGACCCCCAAACAGTCTAGTCTCAGGCCACAATGGCTCACCTACCATCTTGGGACAATGCCCCAAAACTCTTCGGATGAAATTTTTCGATTGGTCCCATGTTTTGAACATGGTTAGCGATCGACCCTAATTTGCCTATCCTCATTCCAATTAACACGATATGGATGTTGTGTTTCGAACACAGTCAATAGTTATCTTCCATCATTACATCACCATCATTGTGATCCAAATATTAGATGTCATGATTCACATTTCCACCTCCTAATGTTTAGGTGTAACTCGAACACCCTTGGTGTTACCCTTCTGTAAATCAATGTACGTTGAGTGAACAGGCCAGTACCACTTGAATATTCCTAGTCTGACTTCTCCACCCCCTTTCTATGTTCTTACATTTGTCAAGAAAATCCCATGATTACTCCTTGTTTCCAACACTGATCATGAATCACGTGGGCTTAGTAGTTTTGGTAGGATGTGTACTAATATGGTTGAGTGAAACATACATCTTCGTCCTGAATGATGTTAAATTTCATTATCATCCCGCATGACTTCAAAAGACTCATCTTCACCCGTCATGACATTAAACAACTCATCCTTGTCCTTCATGACATTAAAATTCATTATCATCTAGCACGACATAAAACTAATCATCTTCATCCATCATGACGTTAAACTACTCATTATCATCCTACATGACCTTAAACTGCTCATCTTCAAACCGCATGATATTAAACTTCGTTATCATCCAGCAATAATTTAATCTACTCATCTTTATCCTTCATGATGTAAAACTGCATTATCATCCTGCATGACGTTAAACTACTCATCTTCATCCAACATGATGTTAAACTGCATTACAGTCCCACGTGACTCTAAACTATCCCGTCTTTACCATACGATGTTAAAATGTGTGATCCATCTAGGATAAAGGACGTAAAACTACCCAGCACCTGTCCTGCATGACATTAAACTATTTTTCTGTCGCTTATGATGTTAATATGATTTTTGTACTGTATGACGTAAACTTCGAGCAGACATTTCATCTATAGGCCCAGCCCCAAACATCAAGATCTCCCCTTGGGTTCGTCCCCTTGGCCCAGATGCTTCTCAAAATTCATGGTGTTGCATCGACTTTTCTTGCCTTTATTTATATAGGATTTATCAAGACCGGACCATGTATCCCCCTCTTGGGAGATCTCCACATTTATCATCCTTACCTCCTGACATTAAACTGCAAGGTAATATTCACGCTTCGTGCATCCCCTTTTTTGGGTCTCCATTAACATTCACATCAGAAAGGAACCCTGAACAGTATGTATGCTCTACCTTATGGACCGCTTACCATTTCGGGCCAATGTCCCTACGGATTTGGAAGGAAATTTTGATACTAATCCCGCATTGTGAATATGGTCGGCGGTCAACACTCATTTTTTGTTCGCATTTCAGGTCACATGATATGGATTCTATGTTTCAAACATGGTCAACAGCCATACTCCATCATTATCAACGCCCCTATATGTCCCAAATATTGGGTGCAGTGATTCATTTGGTCCCGTTATCCCTTTAAATTTCAGCACGCCTCGAGGAGGGATGTTGTTATGGTTGGGATCGACCCCATAAAATCTCTTTCCTTTATTGTCGTTCCCTTATATGATGGGGAGAACATGAACCCATTCATTGTTTCCAACATTGATCATTGCTCACGTGGTATTAGGAGATGTTTTAAGGTGATACATGCATAAAGGGTCACATAATCATGGTCTGAACTATATGACCTTAAACTAAGATCACCATTGTCCTCATTGCACGACATTAAACTGTGAGGTCTGTCTAAACTAAAGGGAGTAAAACTACTTAGCACTCATCCCACATGACGATAAACTACATGCTGGTTGGAACTTTCCATCCATGGCCCAGCCTCAGGTCCCTTGACCTTTCCGACCCATTGTTCCAAGTTCTCACTTAGGAATGTGCAGTGTGCTATGGACTCTATGTCCTCGTTCATGTCAGACTATCATTGCCACATCACACACATCCCCTTGAGACACCCCTCCTGTGCCATTTTCCTTGACTCAAGATGTTAAACTGAACGAGTACCATGACACTCTATGCGCCCCATAATTTGGGTTTCCATCATCTTTCACATCTGAATGGACCCATGAACGTCTTGGATACTAGGCCTCAGTGCTATCCTACCGTCTCGGGCCAACATCCCCAAGGATTTTGGACGATAATTTTATATAAGTTATGCATTGAGAATATGGTCAGTGGTCTATGCTCATTTGTTTTTCCCATACCATGTCACACAATACAGATACTATGTAGGAAACTTGGTTAAAAGCTATCCTTAGTTATTATTGTTATTTTGTGGTCTCCCAAATGATAGGCACAGTGATTCACCCTTTCCACCCATCTGTCCCATGCATATGACATTAAACTGGGCATCTATTGTCCGAGATATATGACCATAAACTATGGTCTACCAAGTCCTTGTCGCATGACATTAAACTACATGAACTCTCGATAACTATGTATTTCATGAATCATGACCTCATAGAATATGTAGGAACACCAGAATATTTCAATTTTGCATCCATCATGGGTTCAGCTATTCATTCTCTCGGTCACTTTTCATGTGTTCTCTCAAGGAATTATGAATTTTCTGGATTATGTGGGCTTATATACTCATTCACGTCAGGTTATTCACCCTTCCAAACACATTCCCCATCAAGATACCCCCTCTTATCTTTGTCTTTATCGCATGATGTTAAACTGCATGAATATTTTCAGAACTACATATGTCTTGATTCTTATCCTTATCAGATACGTAGGAATGCCCTGACATTTCATAATTGGGTCCATCCCAATATCCACAAATTATCTATTCTATTCTGCTATTTGGCCCTAAATTTTAAAGGATTTCTTGGTATCGTACACATGGTCTTATGTCCTCATTCATGTCAGGTTTTCAATAGATGAACCACGTACTCCCCCTTTAGAAGCTAGTCTCTCCTTCCTTTCATCCCATGTGATTTTAACCAACACTCTTAGTACTATGTATTACTTGACTCCCATCCTCATTGGATACGTAGGAATTCCCAAACGTTTTTTTATTGGGTCCATCCCCAGGAATGTGTCACGAGATGGGATGCCTCCTTGGTCCTCACCCACGTCAAGTTTTTCTTCTTTTACACCATGTTTACATTCCATTAATACATGTCCCCTCTCAATGATCCACTCTATGAAATTAAACTAGGATACTGCATCCCTAGGACCCTTGTCCTTGGAAAGGGGTTTGATTCCCTCTATCTAATATGTCTCATAGGCATACTCAAATGTATCGTAGCAAAGAGCCCAAAGTGAAAATTACACATAGACATTCCCTCATTTCCTGTTCATGCTTCATGGTCCCTTTATTTGGATCTCCATCCTCTTCCTTGTCTGAAGGTACCCCCTTTTTGTCCTGGTCTCATGCCACATTGGCTTACTTGCCATCTTGGGCCAATGCCATAGAAGTCCTCAGACGACATTTTTCGAGAGGTTCCGTGTTTCAAACATGGTTATCAGTTGAACCTCATTTGTCTATCCTTGTGCTAGGATAACGTGAAATGGATGATGTGTTTCAAAAATGGTCAATATTTATCCTCTATCATTAGGCAACCATCATTTTGATCCAGATATTAGGTTCCATGATTAACATCATTCCACACCCTTTTGTTCAATTGGATGTCTAGTACACTCGGTTTTACCCCTCCATGCATCTATGTTCATTGAGTAGGAAATTCAATAATATTGGGACATCATTCACCTAGCTTTCCTTTCCCCCTAATTTGTGCCTCCTTGTACCAGGAAAATCCCAACACCACTCCTAGTTTCCCACATCAATCACGATTCACATGGGCTAAGTAGTTTTGGTAGGACGTGTACTAGTGTAGCGGAACCACACATGCATTTCATCCCACATGATGTTAGACTACAATCTCATAACTATGTATGGCATGATTCCCATCCTCATGGTATATGTAGGAATTCCCGAACACTTTCCCTCATGTCCATCCCCACATTAGGCAGCCACTGCTCTATGGTCTAAAGAATCCCACTTGAAGTGGGTGGTGTGGTATGGACAACTTTGGTCCTCATCCACATCAGGATATATACCGCACCACACATTTCATTCCAAGGTAACCATGCCCTCAATGAATGACTTTAAACTGAAACCCTACCCTGAACAAGTTCAGGATGCCCCATGATAATTATTGGATGTTTCAAAATACTCTCTAGAAAGTATTGCCCCTACCAGTGTTGTTCTCTGACCAATATATTCTCAATAATTACGTTTGGATTTATTCTCATTCTTATGTGATACATAGGGATGCCCCGACATTTTTCCATGGGCCCATACCTAGGGTTATTGACCCTTATGGACCCTTATCCCCGATCACGATTCAGTCTCTATGACCTTAAACTATGAGCCTATAGTCCATGCAACATGACTTTAAAGTATTATCCTCGATCCATGAAGTATGACCTTAAAATTATGTGTGTTTTCATGGTCATAGGACATTAAACTATTTTGTGCACAACTCTCACTATATGACGTAAAACAACATGTTTATCATTTTCATTGGAATTATGTAAAACTGCAGGCCACTCTTGGTTCTTTCTAGAGATATCCTTTTAGGAAATGAGTATTATCCTTGATTATATTGATGCACTCACCTAATTTGTTTTCATCACGGTGGTGTAATTTAAAGATTGTTGGACTCCATTCGAACAACACATCACTCCAACCTCTAAAATTTTCATGCCCTTTATTTTGATCCTATTCCTCTTTCATATATAAAGGAACCCTCTAATAGTATGGATGCTCAGTATATGGCCTTCCAACTATCCAGGGTTAACATTATGGAATACTATGGATGATATTTTGAGTCGGACCCCATGTTTTGAACATGGTCAGCAGTCATTCCTCATTTTTCCCCATTTCCAGATAATGCAATAGGGATATTGTGTTTTTAAAAATGGTCAATAGTTATCCTTATTGGTCATGCCATCCCTATAGTGTTCCGAATTTTTGGTATCATGATTCACACTTTCCACTCAACTCTATTAGGATTTATTATAATTCCCATGGAATTATCCCACTCGTGCACCAAAGCACGTTGGGAGAAGCAAGTTGTCTGTTCAGAGAGCCTATTTCCCTAGCTACAACCCCTCTTATTCAGGACACTACCAATGGTGATTGATGTCAAATGCCAATCCCATCACATTTTCTTCTATTCGGCACTCTTGTATAGGTGAATGGACTTATATTATCTCTTGTTTCCTCCACTGAGCATGGATCCCGTGGGATTAAATATTTATTTGGTCATTTCGTCAATGTGATCGAGGTACAATAGACTCCAAGGAAAGTTTTTTCCTTAGTTGTTTCCCTAGAACGCGGTCTGTCTCGACCTCCTCATCCTCATTGGACCCCATTCTTAGGGGGTTCTATTGTAGGAACTATAAAACGCATCAAAAAAAATATTTCAAATGATTCTATACATGATCCATGAGCATATACCATTTCATAAACATTGATTTTACTAGTTTTATAGAATGAATAGAGCTACATATTAGGAGTAATGGACATTCGATGTTGGGATGGAAAACTGGTTCACAGAGCCCATTCATGAAGCTCCCTCCCTGATTGCGGAGTGGAGGAACTTGATGGAAGCCTCTGCGGCCAATGTGGAGGGAAAAAATCCATTATTCCATGGAAGGGATAACGGACAACTCCATGGTTATGAAAAACTTTCTAGAACTACATTTGGTTGTGAAGCGTTTTTTCCTTTGTGGTGTCATTTTCTCTTTGCGGCGCACATTTTTTCTCTATGGTGAGCTCCACCAACCTCCATCACCTATAACTAGATAGTCCACCACCTTTATAAAGATGGTTATTCCACCCCTTCAGTGGCTGATCTCTCCCATTTCTCGGTTCTCCAGTCAACTACGAAGTGGTGCCCTTCAAAAAGACCTCTGCACTTTGCAAAGGAGGGGGCTCTTCCAGGTTGCTCGAGGCTCCGCGAAGCCCCATTCTCCATGAAACCTCGATCTCCATGAATACCTATGATCTATGAGGCCATGCACTATGAGGTCATTCTCTATGGGCACCTCTCCTCTGCAAAGATACTTCATGAGACCCTGATCTTCATAAGGCTCCCTGCTCCGTGAGACCCTAAGCTCCGCAAACCCTATTCCTTTGCGAATCTCTATCCTTTGAGAAGCTCTTACCTTCATTCCAACCGGTCCATATCATGGGGGAGACACCCCTACATGGTTTCAGTTCCATGTTGTGGTCCTATCCTTTTGGGTACATCTCTTAGCTACCATCACTGACCCCCATGAAAAATGGATAGTCACACCGTGAACCTTTCGGCATGAGACGTTGACATTTTCCATTGTGCTTTTATGCACATCCACCTTCCACCTTTGGAATACCATGATTCGAGATACTCCTACACACTCCATGAAATACCTTGAGTTGACATATTCCTCTTGGTCACTTTCACATGTTGTGAGTTTAGATTCTCATCTTCGATTCCCTAAGTACCTCAAGTCAAACCATTCCTCAAGAAACTCCTCCAAACACAATTACATAACTTCTATAACAGGCTGAACTATAAATTGATACTCTTGAGTATGTCCCAACACCAGCCATTTTTTGGTTCCTTATTCCCAACAGTCATATCTACATGACTATAAACTGTAGTACACCCTATGTGACAAACATATGATGCATCTTCCTCTAAACAAGAGATGCCTTATGTTCCAAGCATAAGATGTCAATAGTATTTTCTACATGACTTTAAACTATAGTACACCCTATATGAAAAATTTAGGATGCCACTTTCTCCAAAAAAAGATATGCCTTATGTTCCATGTATACTATTCCAACAGTCCTCTCTATATGATAATAAATTTTAGTACAACCTATACGAAAAACATAGGATTCCACTTACTCAAAACAAGATATGCCTTATGCCCCAAGCATAAGATGACAATAGTCCTCACTACATTAATTTAAACTGTATCACTCCATGTCGTTCAAACATAGGATTCCTCTTATTCCAAATAAGATATGCCTTACCTGAAAAGAATAAGATGCCTAATTCCATGAATACAGTGGTGTAATTTCAAGATTGTTGGAAACCGTTTAAGCATTACATCACTCCCCCACATGCTTTATGTGTCCTTAATTTGGATCATCATCCTCTTACATGTCTAAATGGATCCCCTAATGGCCTGGTCCCATGTTGCTTCGGCTCACCACCAATTTTGGGCCAACACCCCGGAATACTTTGGAAAAAACATAGAGTTTGGCCCCATGTTTCGAATACGGTCAGTGGATGGATTCCATTTTTTTTGTTTCCAAATTTGGATAACGTGATGTGGATGCTGTTATTAAAATATTGTCAGCAGTTATCTCCCTTTTTCATTCCTCCTCCATTGGGTTCTAAATGTTGTACATTTGACTCACACTTTTCATCTCCCTTTGTTCAGACAGATTCCAATGCCCTAGGAATTATCTCGCTTATCCACTAGTGCTTAGGTGTAGGCCTCAATTGTATACCTCAACCCACTAGCGAGTTGGGATACCCTCATTTCCAGACAGGTGGATGAAATTATGGATATCTTCTTTGAATAAGCCCCTCTCACCATTTCCTCTCCTTAGTGGCACTTGGTAAGGTTCAATGTGTAAGTCCCTATCACCGTTTCCACTCTTTAGTGGCACCCGAGAAGATTCCATGCATAATCCCCTCTCACCATTACTTCTACATAGAGGCACATAGCCAACATCCATGTGTAATCTCCATTAATGATGTCTCCTCCTTAGTGTCACTCAGGAAGATTCCATGCGTAAGCCCCTCTCACTGTTTCCACTCCTTAGTGGCAATCAGGCAGCTTCCATATGTAAGCCACATACATTTTTTCCCCTCCTTAGCAGCAGTCGAGAAGCTTCCATGTGTAATCACCTCTCACCATTGTTTCTATTTAGTGGCACAAATGAAGCTTCCACGCGTAAGCCCCTCTTACTATTTTTTGTCCTTAGTGGAACCCGGGAAGCTTCCTTGTGTAAGCCCCTCTCACCATTGCTGCTCCATTACGGTACATGGGTAGTCTCCATGCGTAAGCCCCATTCACCATTTCCACTCCTTAGTGGCACTCGAGTAGCTTCCATGCATAATCCCCTCTCACTATTTCCACTCCCTGATGTCACTTGGGTAGCATCCATGTGTAATCCCCATACATTATTTCTTCTCCTTAGTGGCACCTAGGAAGCTTCCACGAGTAAGCCCCATTCACTTTTTTTACTTCTTAGTGGCACTCAGGCAGCCTCCATGCATATTCCCTCTAACTGTCTCTTCTCCTTAGTGTAACTCGGGAATCTTCCATGCATAAGACCGTCTCACCATTGTTTTTTCCACTCCTTTGTAGATCTCGGGCAGTATCCATGCATAAGCCTCATTCATCGTTGTTACTCCTTAGTGGAACTCGGGTAGCTTCCATGGGTAATCTCCATACATTATTTCCTCTCCTTAGTGTAAATCAAGAAATGTCCATACATAATCCACATACATTTTTTTTGATCCTTAGTGGTCCCTGGGAAACATTCAGGCATAAGCCCCTCTCACCATTGCTTTTCAACAGGGGAACACGGGTAGCTTTCATACGTAATCCCAATCCACTATTGTCGCTCCATAGCGGCACTGGGAAGCTTCCAAGTGTAATCCCCATTCACTGTCCTTTGCAGCTACACATTTACACCATGATCGTCATGTCTATTTTTTCCTCTTGTTTCTGACACCGAACATGACTCATGTGAGCTTAGAGTAAGCATCGACCATGGAATCTCATTCGGGCAGCCTTCGTGTGTAATATGTGTGCCACTTTTAGCCTCACTACATAGAATTTAATCCTTTTCCATTTCAATCAAGGTAAATAGGAAGCCTCTCTAAGGTTAAAACCCATCACCCATCAGTCCCAATCATCTTCATGTCAGTTCATTGTTGTCCCGCATGACATTAAACTGTATTCCCCTTTTCTTCCCCCATGATACTAAACTGTATTTGTCCAAACTACACAAGTTTTGATACCTGTCACCTTAAAAGGGTACATAGGAATCCTCCCAAGGTCCAATCCCAATCTATGATAAGCCATTTTATTCCACTTTTTTGGGAACCATCTCTATGGTAAAACCCCTAGGCGTTTGATAAATCTTGGGCTGCTAACCATGCGTAAGCCCTAGCATCATCTTCGGGTCGCTATCCTCCGAGCCCACCCCGATTCTTTGTTTCACTCCTAACTATGTGGGTTTTGATCCCTATCTCCTAGATAGGGTACATAGGAAGCCTCCCTAAGGTTCAACCACAAAAACAAGTAAACCCATCTAAAATACATGGGTTTTGATATCTATATCTTATACATGGTATTTAGGAAGACTCCGTGAGGTTCAACCCCAATCACTCTTAAAACAATTCTAACAACGTGGGTTTTGATCCGTATCTTCTAGATAGGGTACGTAAGAGGCCTCCTTGAGGTTCAACCCCAAACACTGGTAAACCTATTCAAATTTCATGGGTTTTGACCCCTATCTCCTAGATAGGGTACATAATAAGCATCCCTGAGGCTTAACCCCAAACATTGGTAAACCTATTCGAATTACGTGGGTTTTGATCCCTACCTCCTATATAGGGTATGTAGGAATCCTCCCTGAGGTCCAACCCCAAACACTAGTAAACTTAGGTGTCCCATTTTTTGGGACCCACATCCTTGTTCCATCCCAGTGGCATCAAAATAACTCATGGGCTTCTAACCGTGCATAACCCCCAGCATATCTTGGGTTCGTTGTCCTTTGTGTACACCCTGATTCATTTCCCCATACTGAACTACATGGACTTTGATATTTTCCCTCTCTCGACAAGGTACGTTGAAAGCCTCCCTGAGGTTCAAGAGCATCACCCATGTCCCATCCTGGTATCTCCCTCAATCCTTTGTGTTTCTAGATGGCCATGCCCCAACTTGGAGGTTCTACTTCCTTCAGGTCCCATCCATGCATCCATTCTCACGGGCCACCTCCTCAGGTGTCCCATCACCCCAAAAAAACTATGGGGACTTTGATTCCCTGGCACTGTGATATGTTGGAGGCCTCTCTGAGGTTTATGCCAAACATCACTATCATCTTCATGTCGGTTCCACCTAATTCATCCATTCTACTTCGTTCATTCCATCCACATTCATCCTTATTCTTACACGGGCCACCACATCCCAGTGAGATCATGCCATTCACCAGGAAAGCTAACCACATATAATCCCAAAAAAAACATATAACCATGCATCCAAGAGTATCCCTCTTATGATGTGACACTAACCACATGTAAGCCCTAGCATGTCTCTAGGTTATTGTCCTTTGTCTACACCCTGATTCCATGTATCTCCCATTTAATTACATGGGTTTTGATTCCTTTCATCTACATAGGGTACATAGGAAACCTCCTTGAGGTTCACTACCATTCAATGGTAAACCTTGGTGTTACCTATTCTGGGATGCACTCTTTTAGATCCTCACATTGTGGTGTCCAGATCATCCTTCATAGTGTGATATCTTCCCTCTTTGAGACACTCCACCTCAGATCTGTCCTCATTTGGCATTCAGATCTGATCCATCCATCTAGTAAACCATCTTGGTGATCCCTCCTGGGTATATACCAATCCAATCTGTCTCTATGGTATGTTCTGATCACTCTCATTCTATCTCTGCAGAACATTAAACTCATGGCCCACCACGTGTGAAACATGAGATGCCTGAGGAAAACCTCAGAAGACAAAACTTTGGAGTAACCATATTCGAATGACATTAAACTCATGGTGTACCCCATCATAAACATGGGAAGATAATGAAAATCGCAATGACATGCTTGAATCATAAGACACCCCATGACTGACCCGGGATACCTTGGGTTATGTTCCCTTCAGATTCCCTCTTATGAGCAAGAATATAGGTCCCCAATGTCTATGAATCCAAAGATTCCTCGACATTCTGAATGTTAACATCTACTCCGAACGAAGGTTGCTACCCTATCAAGACCCCTTGGAATGTCTAGACAGAAGAATCATAATTTATTGATGTCCCCAAAGATATGGAACTAGGAATGAGATTCACGAACAATGTATTAATATTTAAGAGATACATGGATTAGGAGACAAATTTCAAGGAGTAATCCACGGAATGAGGAACTGACATCCCATCATATCATTTTGAACAAGGATAAAACTTACCTGAATAAGTGAAAGATGTTTCCCACCTTTTGAAAGAGGGAATGTGGGGCAACAAACAGCATGTCCTCTCAACAAATAGATGTGTTTCCTGACAAAAGTGTCATAAACAATTTCTAAATACAACACAACTATATAATCAGAAGGGAAAATTCAATCATTAAAATTCATGGTTGTTACATTCTTCTCCCTTAAGAAATTTCACCCTCGTATTTTTATTTCACCCACAAAGATAGAAAAGATAATGGTACTTAATTTTCATTTATTCCTTAGGTTTCTTGTCTCCTCCTCATATTAATGGTTTTATCATAATATTTTGACAAGTATAGTCATCTTATTTTGTTGAACTTTTTCTATATGTTTAAAGATCTTCACCGAATGTACCATATAAGAGAGATAATTTTCTATTTGTATCACCTCTAAATTTATTAAATGAGAGGTATATGGTATGCAATTTATCAATAGGGATATGTGGAATATTTTATGTACTTAATATAGGGTTGGTGGGAGTGCTAGTTGATTGGAAATAGTTATGATGCGATCAAGAATCTCAAAGGGGTCGATGTAACTAGGAATTAGCTTTACCTTCTTCCAAAATCTTGGGACTCTATTCCATAGAGATGTGTGTAGGAACACACTATATTTAACCTCAAAAACTAAGTATCAATTATGATTTTAGACATAGACATTTTTTCAACTCCGAGTAGGAATGATTTTTTGTTGAATGCTCTTTGCCTTTTATTCCATTTCGTCGACCATATCAGGTCCTAACAGCTTGTGTTTTCCTACTTCATCCCATCATGTTGGAGTTATGAATATAATTCCATAAAGGGAATAATATAGAGATATCTGGATTCTTGAGTGAAATATGTTATTTTACAAGAACTCATCCACAGGAAGATACTGATCCCATCCTCCTTTGAAGTCCAACAAGTATGCTCTCAATATATATTTTAGTGTATGGATAGTATGATCAGATCTATCTTTTTGGGGGGTGATAAGTCATACCAAAGTTCACATTAGATTTTTTATATTGTTATATACCCTTCCAAAACATTGAGGTAAATTTAAGATCTCAATCGGATGCGATTGATAGAGGTGTTCCATGCTGCCGCACCACTTCTCTGATGTATATCTTTGCATGTTGATAGAGTGAGAATTCTTCTTAAATAAAAATGAAATGGGGATTATTTTTAATATGGTCCACCACAATACATATATAAATATTCTTATTTTATGTCTTTTTAATATCTTTTTTTGGATAATAATGTATATGAATATGTTAAAATACAAGAGGGTGAATTATAGGTTTAAAAACTTCCATTTTTAACCTTAAAAGAAACTTAGTTTAACAAGTTCTAAAAAATAGTATTCATAAAAAATCTTAAGTATATAAATTGTAATCAGACTTGGCTCTTGGTTGTGATGATAAAAATATTACAACCAAGTAGATTCTGATATGTAAGTCACAGGTCATATTGAAAAATTGATTCTACCTTCACAGTGTAAAACAGTAATGAGTAAGTTGTGGTAATGTAATCAGATTTTAATCATATTAAAGAATAAAAAATGAATCTTAATAAAAATGGTTATGATATATCAGAGTAATAAATAAATAATCACAATCACAATAGCTATGATATAACATAGTAATACAAAAACAATCATAATCACAATGGTTATGATATAATAGAGTAATACAAAAGAATCGTTATCACAATTATTACGATACATCAGAGTAATACAAAAGTAATGATTCTATCTTAAATTATATTGAATCGTAATCAGGATAATATCATATTCAAATAATAATAAATAGTAAAACAATTTCATTTTAATAAAATTTATTATGATAAAAAAAATACAAATATAAAGATGAATATAAAAGGATTCACTTTCTATTACAATTACAACAAAAATAATAGACTTGTAAAAAAACAAGTATTTCAAATGAATACACTTATTTTATCCCAAAGAGTAGGGTATCCAATAACCTAGGATAAAGGTACCTTTTATAATAATAAGAAATTATGTCTTTCCCTTACTAGGGTAATCCCTTGATATGAAGATCGATCGGTCTCGCTATGGTCACGATTCCTCAATATGATGATCAGCTTATGTCACACTATCCCCATGTTCCCTTGATATGATGATCAGATTTTATATATCTCTATCCCTACAAGCCCTCCATCATATTAAAATGATTGGAAATTATGATTACAAACTCAAAAAGGTTATAAGTACAAGGAATAAGTAGTTCACTATTGTAAGCATCAGATATCTCACACCCTGAGATTTTTTAAAATGAAATTGATCATAAAAACACTACAAACTCTTCGAATTATGGGGTATTAATATCTAGATCTTCAACAGTCATCATGATTTGTGCAACTGTCATTTATATTTGAGTTTTTACCAATAACTTGGAAACCAAGAACTTCAACAGCTATATTATAATATAATTTCAAACATTTTTTTAATGTACACCATTTTAAGAGTAAAAAATATTTCCTAGATTAGAAATAATATTTTCTAACTACGTTAATAATATTAAATAGTTTGAAAAACAAAAAAGAAATAAAAAATCATTAAAATAAATTATTATAGTTTGAGTACGATTTTAGTTGAAACCTATATCAATCTGAATATTAAGATTTTGTCGATATGAAAGACAAAAAAAGAGATATTATATTCGATCTAATAAAGCTACATGGGATAATTATCATATCCAATATCATTGATATATTTAAAATTAAAAGTATATTTTAATAACTCTTTAAATATTATTCTATGTAATATAAAAATATTATTTTTTCTTATAAAAACATTATAAAACATAATGAACAAGTAAGTTAATAAATAAATAGCATGTTTTTTATTTCCAAAATAAAAGGTATGAAAATTTTTGTAAGAGGCAATTTTGACTAAACATTATCCATATTTTTAGAAATTGTAATCTATAAAACATAAATGAATAATAAAATATGAATCTTGTTTGGAAATGACAATTATATTTATCTCCCCTTGAGTTTATAACTCATTTTAATATAATTTTGAATATGACTAACTCTTACTTAGGATAATAACCCCCCTAAGGATTATATTCTCACTTAAAATAAAATTTATCCCCCTTAATTAAATGATATACCCCTTTATGAGTTTAAAAAAGAAATGTGAAATAGAATTTGATATTCCTTAAAAAGGGTTCAGAAAATTACATACAGAAAAATATGTTGAAAATAGTACTCCATTAGTTATATAGAAAAAATCAAACATTTACGAAAAGAGTTTAAATATAATAATTATTATTTCTTTGGAATCATTAATTTGATAGTGGTACTCTCATTTTTGAACTCATTTCTATCTTCCAAATGTTGGGAAATATTTTCATCTTGAGATGGGATTTTTTTCCTGAGACTAAACATTTTCTTACCAAAGCTTATTTTTTCCTCCCTAATATTTAATTTTATCTGAGAAGGCATCATTCTGATTTTTCAAATAAATAATTTAATCTTTAAATACCTTGAGTTTTGATATCTCATGTTATAGATACCTTAACTTACCTTCTATATCAGTGACATGTCTGTATTCAATTGAATTTCCGAACTGCTCAAGGAATTTTACTTTATCGGTCATGTCTTTAGTAAGAATACTAAAATCCACATTGGTTTCTTTCAAATAATTATTAAAATATTCAAGAGTATGACCATGATGTTTGATATCTTTATCAACACCCTGAGATAGTTTGACAATCTTATTGCAAATTTTTCTATGAGCCTTGGAACATTCTCAAAAGATCTTGAAATCTGCCTCCAAAAGTATCAATCTATATATTAAAGCTTTCACTAAGACTGAATTTTCATGTTGATTTTCAGAAATCAAATCCAACTTGGTTTTTATTCTAGGAAATTAAGTAATTTTTTCTCTGATCTTTTAAAATTATGGAATATATAGTCGAGTACGCGAGATATGATGGTATTGGGTGAATCTAACTCTAGTTTATTTTTTTAGGAGGCACAGAAATATTATTTTCAAATATTATTCATTTCTCTCTATGATTATCTTTTTGAGAAAAATATAAATATTTATTTTCACCATAAGAAAAAAAACATTATCAATGTTGTATTTTTCATCATTGACATGTTATACTTTTTAAGAAGACGATTTAAATTTTAATTCTATCATATAATATTTCTTTTAAAAACTTTATGATTTATATTTTCGAACTTCTTGAAAAGGTAAATTTGAAGAGGATGCTTCCTAGGATCTTAGAGAATGTTTATCTAAAATTGATTTCTCAGATTCATCACCTTTATCAATTAAAACATCTTGATCTACACCATCTCCATAATTTTGTTGAATAACTTCTTTTCCCTATTCCTTATCTTTAATAGTGGGATAATATTACTAGAAATGGCAGTTTACTTAATAATAATTTTTGTACATGGATTTTATTTACCAGTCCGGATAGAAGTTAGGGTTAGTTTATTTTATGACTTTTCAATATTTTTCCTTAAATTAACAATAAATTGAGCTTCGTTCAATATTTTCTTCATCTTTCTATTCTTTGACTTTTCCTCTAGTTAATCAGCACCATAAGATAATTGGATACATAATAATCTCAGATTTTATGGAACCAGACTTGATATTTTTATAGTGAGAAATATATAATATATCTCATTTATTTTTATTACGTTCACTAAAAATAAAAAAATTGTGAATTTAAGAGTACAAAAAACTGAGTATGGAAAAAAATTGCGTTTGAAAACCTTAGAGTATGAAAAAAAATATGAGAATAAAAAATTTTATGTATGAAAACATTTTAGTATGACAAATATTTCTAAGTATGAAAAAAATTGAGTATGAAAAAAACTTATGAGTATGAAAAATTTTGAGTAAAAAAATATTTGAGTGTGAAAGAAATTTATGTGTCTAAAAACTTTTGATTAAAAAAACATTTGAGTATGAAAAAATTTCTGAATATGAAAAATGAAAATAAACATATATACTCCCCATTTGAAAAGGATTATCTTACTGCAAGGATATGTTTTAAACAATAGGTATATGTGAATGACAAATTTATGTTGATCATTTCTAAATTCTATTTATTGTATTAAAATTTATAAAAAATAATGATTTTATAAAAATGTCTACAATTTGTTCTTAAATTTTGATAAATTGTAAAATGATATATCTTTTAAGTGTGTGATCCCTATGAAAGTGATTCAAAATATCTATGTATTTTTAATGAGAGTGATTTGTAGATTTTTTACTTAAGGTAATGGAAATAGTTTTATTACATAATTTTTTATTTTTTATAAAACTCATGTCATAGTCTGTGAGTGTGTATTTCATCCACAACACTTGACAAAAAAACTTCCTACTGCCACATATTTGGCTTCAGTATTGGAAGGTTTTACTGTATATTATTTATTTCAAGAAAAAGAAACTAATTAATCTCTTAATAAATTACATATTTTGGATATACTTTTCCAAATGATTATACATCCAGAAAAATCAGTATTAAAAAATAATTAATTCAAAATCATTTCTAGAAGAACAAATAATTTCTAAATCCATGGTTCCCTTTATATAGTGAAAAATATTAATCCTTTAAATAGGATTACTTTGGATATTCCTGATACCTTAAACATAAGCATACAGAAAACATTAATTATGGATGACTAGCTGTTAACTATAGTATGATTCCTACCATACCCTTAAAAATTGTTTGATCAACTGTTTTCCCAGCCTCATCAAGATTAAGATTATTTTCGGTACCTATGGGAGTACTAATACTTTTGGTATTGTCATATCCAAAAATTTTAAGAAGCTATTTTATATACTTATTTTGATATATATAAGCACCTTTTTGGTTTTGAGAAATTTGAAAACTAAGGGAAAATGTAAACTCACCCATCATACTCATGTAAAACATAGATTTCATATAATATGTAAAGGAATATATTAAATATTATTGAGTTGATCTGAATATAATGTCATAAAAATATATTTAAAAAATCATAAAATTATTATTAACTTTATTTATAAAAATATTTGGATCTGTTCTTCCCTTAACATAATTATTTCGTAAAAAAATCTTGTTAATCTATCATACCAAGGTTTAGGGGCTTGTTTAAGGCCATATACAACTTTGTAAGTTTAAAAAAGTATTCATGATGTTTTGTATCTTCAGAACCATGGGTCGTTAAATATAAAAAACCTCCTACACATATCCATTAAAGAAATCCAAATTCACATCCATTTTAAAATGTTTGAATTTAAAAGAGTGCTTCAAATTATAATATAATAATACTAGATTATAATCTTCCTACTAATGAATAGGTTTCTTTATTATTTATTCCCTCTTATTGATTATAACCTTTAGAAATAAGTATTTCTTTCTTTATAATTATTATTCGATTTTCTTAACACTTGTTTCTAAAACCCCATTTTAGTCCAACTACTAAAGTGTATTTAGGTTTTTAGACCAAAGTCTAGAATTTGTTACTTTCAAATTCATTTAGGGCATCTTGCGTGGATATAATACAATCCTCATCACCTAAAGCCTCTTCAAGATTTTTAGGTTCAAATTATGAAAGAAAAGAAAGATGTTCTGTTTCATTTCTTAAGGAAATTATAATCCTAACTAATCAATTCACATCACCAATTATATTATCACATGGATGATTTTTTAGAAACCACTGGCTTGGATTTTGTAAAAACTATTAATCAACAAAAGGTATAAAATATTCCTGAGTAAATACTTTGGAAATAATTTTTTGATTATTTTATTTATTAGAGGAATATTCCAAAAAAAAATTGAGGATCAGTTTTTGATAACACATCTAAGGATGTTGGTTGGGTTTTTAAAAAACAAAATTGTTAATTTCATCAAATTTAACATATATTGTTTCTTTTATAGTACAATAATCTTTATTAAAAAATCTATATTCCTTAGAAGTTGTGGAATAACTTAAAAATATTACTTCATTGGATTTTGGTGTGAATTTGTGTAAATTAACTTTTGTATTCAATATGAATACATTGCATCCAAATAATCTGAAGTAAGAAACTTTTTGATTTTTTCATGTTTACAACTCATAAAGAGTTTTATTAATAAAAGGTCAAATTAAAACTTCATTTATAATATAAAAACAAGTACTAACTGATTCATCCCAAAATTAGCAAATGAGTATTCAATAAACATGGTTATTATTATTTCTTGAAGAATATCATTCCTTTATTCAATAAAACCATTTTTTTGAGGAGTTACAAGAGTTTAAATGTTATGTGTAATTAATTTTTTATTACAAAGAGTTTCAAAATAGGATATTAAAAATTCTCCACCATGATCACTATGAATAGTTAATAAAGGAATATTTTTCTAATTTTTAACATTCTCTACAAAATTTTTCAAATAAAAAAGTCCTGACTTTTTACTAGAAAATATACCCTTGTGTATCTATTGTAATCATCAACTAAAATAAATATATATTAAATTACCCCTATACTTTCGTTTTTATAGGACCAAAAAGTTCCACATGCACTAACTGTAAAGCATTAGAGGTTGAGAAATAAATAACAGATTTAAAACTCAACTTATGTTTCTTACCATTTTGAATAATCAAATATTTATTCCGGTAGATCCATGAAAAGTAATTTCTTAGACAATTTACATAATTTTCTATGGTTACAGTGTCTTAACCTTATATTCCATAACCAAGATTTATCTTCCACTTCACTAAGGTAAGGTAAGTCTTGGATCTTAATGTCTTATAAGTTTAGTGTGTATACATTCTCATGTCGATGGATAGATAGAATGAATTCATCCCTATAATTGTGTACTATACATTTATCATTCCTAAAATTCATAATATTACCTTCATAACATAGTTGAATTACACATATATGGTTGTGCTTATGATCTCTAACAAACAAAAAAGTTGATATTAAAGGTTTTACAAGAATAATAATGTTACGTATACCAATAACCTCACCTTGAGAATTATCTCTAAAAGTAACTTTTCCACCATTTATCTTGATAGTATTTTCAAATAAATCTTCTTCACCAGTCACATGTTGTGAAAAAACACTTTCCATGTACCATGTATTGTTTTTGTTGGAACAACCTTTCTTTTCCTAAAAACATAACAATTAGACTTTTGGAACCCAAACCTACTTAGTTATGGAAATGTTAGAAAACCTAATTTTATAAATCCATATTTATTTTTAAAAATTGGATTTCTTCAATCCTAGAGATTGAGTTTTATTTAAGGAATAATTTTTATTGTGGTGACCACCACTTTGGAATTTTTTACAAAAGGGTAAACTTTTTAGAATAAATTAGTTGTTATAGAAAATGGGTTTTCAATTAGTATGCCCTATTCCATAACTAGTACCATATATTAGGATTTTCTTATACATTATGCCAACACCTTCCTTACAAGAAGTAATGTTTGAAAAAAGTTTTTGTAAATAAAAAAACTCATATTTTAGTTTTACAACTAACTTTTTATCCTCTTGGGTAATGGTTTCATAATTGAGTTTCTCAAAACTAGTTTTCAGACTATCCTTTCTAGAAATTACTTTTTCTAAATATTTCGAAATAATATCTTTTTTAGAATTTGATTTGTCAAGATCTTTTGATAAATAAAATATTTCAATTGTTAAAATATCAATTCCTGAATTATCTTTTTCATGTTTCGAATTATCCTTATAAAGTTTTGTATAAAACTTAAAATTTTATTTTCTAAAAGTTTTGAAAACCAAGAAACTTATTCATAAAAAGGTAAAGTGTTATCATCACTATATGAGGAGGATTCTTCATCCGAAGATATATAATTCTTCTCATTAGTATAATTTTCATTTAAGGATATATTTGTTAAAGATTTATTTGTATGTACCTTTTCCGTAAACCATTGATTTTTCATAGGTATTAAGGAAATAAGACAAATATTCCTATACTCTGGACTTTCATTATCTAATTATTTATCTAAACAATAACCTCCATTAACACTCCATGTGTAAGAATATTTAATAACTTTCTTACCTTTTTACTTATAAAATTTCTTTTGATTCATATCTGGATGTCTATCCTTCCAATATTTTCTTTTCAACTTGGGATAGTCAGGTCAAATATGTCTTTCTCTTTTATACTCATTAAAAGTAGCTTTAGAATCTTTATTTTCATTCTTGTCCTTGTTAATTTTAATATAAAAATATTGAAATTCCTTTTAACATAAATCTTATTAATTATTTGAGAAATATTATCTAACTCATTCATAGAATGTTATGAATCACTTGAATCATATTTAATAATAACTTTATTTTTCTTTTTCAACTTTACAACTTTATCAGGAGTATGCGCTTTTATGTAATTTTATGTAGTAGTAAATGAAACTACACTATTATTTCCCTTTACTTTATCTTCATATCTTTTCATCCTACCCAAATATTGTAAAAGGGTTCTAAATAAATCATCAACAGTGAGATTCGTTATATTCCTTGATTCATCAAAATCTATTCAATTAGATTCCTACTCATTGGGAATAATATCAATAATCTTTTCAACAAGTACTTCATCTTCTAATAATTTTTCTCTCATATATTGTATATTATTGAATACTGTCATATCCCTTTGTTTTACCTTTGTTACAGGCCCACCAAAAGGGAATTCAAATTCTTGATAGTCATCTCTATGAATTTCTCTTCCAGTTTCAACAACATTTGAAGTTCCAAAAAATGTAATCCCTAACTTCTTCAAAATACTATTATAAGATTCACAAGAAGAAATATAATTGTAAAATAATCTGGTCATTGAACATAATAAAGTGTTTCTAACTATATAATACAATTGACATTATTGCTTCTCTAGATTTGTAAAAATGGTTTCCTCCTTGTCCAGGATCTTATAATCTCTTGATAAGATGACAAAATTTTCAACTCTAATATTTATAACGAATTTCTTCATTATATCTCTCCAATACTATTAATCAGATCCATCAAAAATAGGGGGTCTATTTGGATTGAGGTAATATATTGATCTGAAATTGAATCCCACCATCTTTAAAATATAAATACAAAAATTATACTCCACAGTACACGTTAGTGTACCATGTATTTATAAAATAAATTTTATAACAAAATTTATCTCACCTTTAATAAATAAAATAAAAGTTTGGAAAATATTTCATTAGTGGAAAACTAATATAATACCAATTGTAAGATCTAAATGTATATGAAGATAGATAAATACTAGAGGGGTAAATTTTAGGTTTAAAAAATTCATTTTTATCATAAAAAAACTTATTTTAGCAAGGTTAAACAAATTGAATTAACAAAACATCTTAATTATTTAAATGGTAATTAGACATGGCCCTTGTTTCTAATGATAATATTATCATAATCAAGTATATTTTGATATGTAAGTCATAGTTCATATTGAGAAATTGATTCTACCTCCAAAGCATAGAATCATAATTAGTAAGAATTTGTAATGTACTCATAGTTTAATTATTTTCACAAATACAAAAAAACACCATCATAGTGGTTATGATATATCATAGTAATACAGAAAGAATTTTAACCACAATGGTTACGATATAACAGAGTAATAAAAAATAATCTTAATCACAATGGTGATGATATAATAGAGTAATAAAAAAGCATTGTAATCACAATGGTTATGATATATCAGAGTAATAAAAAAGTAATGATTCTATCTTAAAGAATATAGAATCATAATTAGGGTAATATTGTATTCAAATAATAATATAGTGTAAAAAAATTGTATCATAATAAAAGTTATTATGATAATCAAAATAAAAATAGAAATTTGAATATAAAAGGATTAAATTTCTATTATAATTTCAGCAGAAATAAAATACTTGTAACAAAACAAGTAGTAAAAATGAATAAACTTATTTTATCCAAAAGATTAAGGTATCCAAAAACCTAGGATAATGGTCCCTTATTTTATACGTACAAGAATGTTTGTCCTTCCCTTGTTAGGGTAATCCCTCGATGTGAAGATTGATATGTCTTTCTATCCTCGTGATCCCTCGATACAATGATTTACTTCTGTCACACTATCTAAGTGTACCATTGATATGATGATCAGATTTTCAATCTCGCTATCCCCATGAGCCCTCAATCATATTCATGTGATCAGTTGTTATGATTATAAACTCAAAAATGTTACAAGTACATGGAACAATTAGTTCACTCTTTTAATATTCGGATCTCTCAAACACTAAGATTTTTTCAAATTAAATTGATCATCACTTCTCTACAAACTCTTCAAATAATGGGGTATTTATATATATATATATCCTCAAAGGTCATCTTTATTTGTCAAATGGTCATATCTCAATATGTTTTTTTTGTGATGACATGGACCCACAGTAGTTCAACAAATATATTATTACAAAATTTCCAATGTCGTTTTTATGTACACCATTTCCTATGTAAAACAAATCTCTTAGATTATAAATAATATTTTTTGAGTATGTCAATAATCATAAATAGTTTGATATAAAAAAATCACTATGATAAATTCTTTTAGAATAAGTATGATTTTAATTGAAATATTTTTCAATCCAAATATTAATATTTTTTCAATACAAAATACAAAATAGTAGATCTTATATTTGATCTAATAAAGATGAGTTACATAATTCTCATAACTAGTCTCATTATGATAATCATAATGAAAAGTATATTTTCATAACTCTTGAAATATTATTCTATGTATGATAAAAAGATCACGTTTTCTTATAAAAATATTATATATCATATTGAACAAGTAAATTAATAATGTAGTAGGATTTTTGTTATTTCTGAAACAAAAGGTATGAAAAATGTCATAACAAAAACTTTTGACTCAAAACCGGTGAAAAATCTATAAGTGTGTTTCCCCATTTCAGTATGAGTATTGGTAATAGTTGCATCATCCCCTTGTAATTTTTCACTTCATCCTTCTCCTACTGACATACCAGGAACTTTGATGTATATTATATTATCTAATTATTCATATTATCCTACCAATAGTTCAATTAGATATCCAAATATATATCCATGTTCCTTGGGTGGATTGATAAGGTTAATCAATGTGTATGGTTCAATATATCCTTCTTTATCTTAGGATTTTATGGTACACATAATCATGGCCCCAATCTTACAAATCCTTCTTCATCAATTTTGAATGATTAGTATTTCACTTTTCTTATAACTTCATACTTTTCCTTATTTTCATATCATCTCTTTCATTATCCTTTATCATATCCAAGAGGGATATTTGAGTAATAATATGAGATCAATAGGATGTTTCTCCTTCCATTATGAATTCCTTGTCCATTCTTTTCAAGTATAATAAGATCAGATCCTTATCAATATTCATCATGGATAATGTTTCAGGATCATTTCTACTTAGAGCATCTTCTACATTATTTTTCTTTCCATGATGGTAATAGATTGTGCATTCACAGTCCTTGATCAGCTATAACCCTATTCATTGGGTTATATTAATCTTCTTTAGGGTAAATACATACTTTAGGCTCTTATGATGTGTAGGAATTTCCCACTTCTCCCCATAGATATAATTATTTTAAATATTAAATGAGAAGATCAATAAAACCAACTATAGATCATGTGTGGGGTGGCTCTACTCATGAACATCCAATGACATTAAGACATATACTATCACTTTAACATTTTTCATCAGTACAAAACCCAAGACTTTTTTTGAATCATCTCTATATACTATAAAAGAACCTCACTTGAGAGTAGTGTAAGTACAAGTGTAGTGATAAGAATATTTTTCAATTTATTAAATTGATCTTCACATTTATTGGTCCAAAAAAACATTACTATATTCTAATTTAGATTGGTTAGAATGTTTAAAAATTTTGAGAATTTCCTCACAAATTATTGGGAATATCCATCTAGTCTATGGAAACTATGGATCTCCATTATAGATATAAGTCTAGTTTGTTCTAAAATTACATTTATCTTAAAATGGTACATAGATATCCCTTTAGTGGTGATAACATTCCCCAAGAATGATACTTCCTCCATCTAGAACTCACATTTACAATACTTTGTATATTTTTCACCTTTCAGAATGTCTTTAACATAATATTCAAATATACTTAATTTCATTTGGATTTTATGAAAATATCATATATAAAGACTACCAAAAAAATTGAGTTAATCTCTAAATACTCTATGAATTAAGTCCATGAATATTTTTGAATCATTAATAAGTTCAAAGGGAATAATTATAAACTAATAGATTTAGTACCTTTTTCTAAAGGTTTTATTGGTAATATCCTCCCTCCTCACCTTAAATTGGTGATATATCAACCAAAGTTCCACCTTAGAGAATTATTGTTCCACACATAGTTAATCAAAATAGTTATCAATATATGGTGTGTGATACATTTTTTTTATCATGATCTTGTGGATTTCATGATAATAATCGAAAAGGATCATTGACCCATCATTCTTCTTGATTAATATAACTAGTATTCCCAATATTAATGAAATAAGGCATATAAATCCATTATATATATTATCTTATAACATCTTCTTAAGTTCTTCCAACTTAATACAGATCATTCTATATGGAGTCTTGGATGTGGTCTAAGATCTTAGTATAAGTTCAATTTAGAAATAAACCTCTTGGTCAGGAGGAGGACCCATAAACACTTCATGTAATACATATGTACAATCCCTTATAATTGGAAAAAAATTTAGCATGCTTATCTATTCTGTCTCAATAATTTGAGCTAGATATACCTTCTTATAAGGAAATAATATCCATTATATAAAATAATATTCCAAAGGAGATTCAGTAGGATCAAAATAGAACATGTAGATGCTCAATTACAAGAGAGGGGTGAATTATAGGTTTAAAAATATTTTTTTAACTTTAAGGAAATCTATTTTTAACAAAGTTAAAAAACGTAAATTTATAAAACTTGTTTGGTTATTACTTAAAGGGGTAATTGGAAGGACCTAGGTCCAATTATAATAAACCTAATCCTAATCAAGTTAAATATAAAGAAACTTAAGAAGAATTTTATTAGAGAAATATTCTACATTAAAGCATATAGAATATTATTTATATTAGAGTTAAAAAAGTATAAGAAAGTATATGAAAGTTATAATTTGCTTATTTAACAAAATACAGTGGAAATAAAACTTGTTAAAAATCAAGTAAACAACTAAGAAATATTTAAAGGGTATCCAACAACCTTGGATATAGATCCCTTGATTTATACATTCAAGAAATTATTTCTTACCCACACCAAGGAAATCCCTCAATAAGAATATCATAGTCTATCTTGATATCCCCATAAGCCATCGAACTTTAAGGTTGTCGAAACCACTGTCTTTATATCCTTTAAATTCTCTTAACCTTAAGGTAGTCGTAACCTCTATCTTCCTCCTCCAATGGCCCGAAGGCCTTCATTTTTTATTGATTTTTTGATAATCCACCTTTCAAGGGGTGAGGTGGAACCCTTACAAGGCCCGTAGGCATAAGTATTACATGGCCCATAGGCCTTAGATGAGTTCATTATCAGTATTCTTCAAACATTACATGCAACTAGACTAACTAATTAGAACTTCTCATCCCCAACATCTTCATCGTGAAATCATCTCTCCACTTTCGCATGGCTGTTCGGCTAGGCATTCTTGTGCATGCACAGGCTTGTCCTGATGGCAGGTGCCATACCCTCTCATTCTTCCAATCTGTTTATCTTCTACTATGGTGAAAGCTCCTTGCTTTCCTCTTTCTGAAGCTTGTTCCTTTTAGGTTTTCTAGTTTGCATCTGCACATAAGGAGGCCTGAAGGTCTTGAGGTGGCCTGAAGGCCTTACTGACATGAATTCCTAGGTGGCCCGAAGTCCTTAAAGGACTCGGGGACCAAATCGGTGGCCTGAAGGCCCAAACGGGGGCATATTCCTGACTGCTACAGCACCAAACAGTGCCTGCTATAATTTCCCTATAGTTCTGTATAGTTCCTGCTACAGTCACTGCTACAGTGCCTACTACAGTCCTGCTACAGTACCCTAGGAATTATCCCCCACCTTGATTTGATCTCGGGTCTCTTTTATGCACTTAAGGAGTCCTCATCAACTAGGTTGAGGCTCATTTGCAGAACGTGTGTTGTTAACACCGACTCCAAGAGGGGGGCCCCCACTGGCCTAGGTGCACGCCACATTCCCCAGCTAAGAAATGGCTTTGAATCGCACTGTTCATAATACTAACAGTGTTTGAGCCTGGTGGGACTCGATCTTGCGCCATTTCCCATGGAGAGAAAGGGGTACAACCAGTGGGTACCACTCGGCTAACACCCAATAGGCATCGTAACCTCTATCTTCCTATCCTTGGAAGTCCTTTATTGTAAATAGAAATAATCAGAGTCACACTAAGAAAGCTAAACCAGTTGTTCACAATTGAACAAGATATTCATAAATCACACAAATTATGAGAGTATTTCTATATCTACAAGTCACTTTACATCATGTAGTCGCTAGGATCATCAATCGATTTTTTTTTGTGCTCAATCAACTGATATTCTATTTATAGGCAAAAAGTTCAATGGTTGCATCCTCCGGAAATGGTATTACTTTTTCTTGAATACTAGAGGGACCTGTACACATGTCATTCAACCAACATTTAGTTATAAAAAATTGTACGACATCGTTTCATGTAGGGAAAACTTCTATAACATTTTCATGCTTAAAAATCAATAATATTTAAATTAAATAATATCATGTTTAAGAAACAATAATCCTTTAACATTGAAACAATATGTTAGGAAAATAAATTAGGTTAAACAAATGTGAATAATCATAATCTAGGAAATATTGAATTTGGAGTCTAAATATATGAACAATCCGATTCTAGAAAAAAGGATATTAGGTTTCTGAATTCTTATGAATTCAGAGTTTGAATTATGAGGATATTGGAGTCTTACTTTCATAGAATTTGGAGACTAAATTTCAGATAAATCAGAGTCTGAATTTTAGAGAATTTGGAGTCTAAATTTCGGAGAACCCGTGGTCTGAATTTCAGAGAATCCGGAGTCTAAATTTCAATTAATTCAGAATATAAATTTTAGATAATTATGATTTGGATTTCAGATAATTAAGACTCTTAATTTTATATAATTCAATGTCTAAATTTCAAAGAATTCAGAGTCTGAATTTTAGATAATTTGGAGTTGGAATTTCAGAGAATTCGGAGTCTATATTTCAGATAATTCGGATTCTAAATTTTAGAAAATTAGAATTCTGAATTTCATAGAATTCAGAGTCTAGATTTTAGAGAATTTAGAGTCTATATTTCATATAATTCAGAGTATAAAAAAAGAAAAACTTGATAGCTAAGGAATTATAAGATTCCGATGTTTTGATAAGGATTCAAATTTTATGGATTAATAAAAAAATGGTTAGTCTTGGTTTTGAGAAGAAATTTGATAAGACATTGAAAAACATTGTGAGGATAAATTTTTCTTAAAGAAAGAAAATTGTCCTTAATAAAATAATTCTTTGAGAAAGATAATTTTTCTCAAAAAAATGTGTTTTTGGTTTTCCAAACATAGAGTAATGGAAAATTAATATGGAAACCTAATTGACTCAATAATCTCCTCCATTTTGGAAAAAAAAAACCTTTCAAAAAAGAATATTAGGAATAGGGATTTTTAATTTATAATTTTTAAAAGAAAAACTTATCTCCCTTTTTTATGACTTGTGATGAATATGACTAACTCCTCCCTTAGGTTTTGAAATACCTAAGGATCTTATTCTTGTCTTTCTTAGAGAAGTTAGTTTTTATTTCTTAAGACAATATTCTTTAAGTAGATTCCACCTTACTTAATCTCCCACTTTCTTAAGTTATTATTTTCTTTTTACTTAATATTATTTTTATCATTATATTCTCCCCCTTTTTGATTTTCAAAAATGAATAGAGGGAATGAAGAAAATTATACCTAAATGGTTAGTGATATACAAGACAAAACAATTCAAGAATAAAAAATTTTCTATTATGATAGGAAAAATTATTATAAGAAGAATACAACAAATGATCGGAGTTGTATGAAAATCATTCATCCTTTTTTTCCATCGGCATGATTTTTATCAAGGTTGACTTTAATTTCATCATCTCTTTATGATCTTCCTCAAAACTCTTGAGCAACTGATCTTGATCCGGATTCTTCTTTTTGAGAGCCTTGATACTTTATTTATGAGACCTTAAAATTTCTTCTTAAGGAATTACTACATCTTCTTGTTGTTTAAACTTTTCTCCCAACACTTCCATGAGTTCTCTTTCTCTTTTTAAATTTAAGAAACTGAATTGATCTTTCCATTCAAGTCTTTTTCCTCTTAAATCCAATCTAATTTCTCTTGATTCAACTTTTTTGAAAGATTTAATATAAGGTTCTTCATGGTGTTGTCTGATTTATCAAAGGAATATTTTACTGAGTCACAAAAATCATCTATTATTTTCAGATCAGAAATTACTGACTTCGACCATTTGGTTATTTCCATACATTATCTCCTAGGAGCATCACAACCCATATGAAAAGTATTGAAATCCACTTCAAGTATGATAAACTTTTACATGAGAATACTAATCAAATCTGACTTTTGATAAATATAATTATGAAGAAATTGACATCTCAAATTGATACATGGAAATAATGGTATTGTGTTTTCTAAATTATTTAAGATTGAACAACGAAATCTTGTCCTAGTGAAGATGAATATTCATAAGCTTATTCTATTGCTAGCGTGGACACTTTATCTAACTCTTCAGATTTCCTATTGCATATTCCATCAACATCATTATTGGATTTCACAACCACAACCTTTCTAAGTGATTCAACAACCACCTGTTTTACTTTATCATATATCGAGATTTCCTTACCAAATTTCGAAGTCTCATGTTCACTATTATAGACTTGGATTATCTTATCTTCATTAACATCTTATTTCATATAATCTTCCTTAATATCTTTGGGATGAATGAAATCATGGTTGTTGATCTCATAATCATTAGATTTATTAACCTCATCCTATCCATCATCATCTTTACCTTGAGATATTATTTTGGTTGATTCAACCTGGGAAGTTATGATCAATATCTTTTATTAAGGAATTTACTTCTCATTATATTCTTCCACTTATTTGATCATGTCTTAACTCTCTTCCTCTTCTTCTTGTTCTTATTTTTCTTACTGAATTATTTCTTCTTCCATAATTGGTTCTGGAATTGAAATTTTCTTTCCCAAAGTTTCAACTGGAACTAACTCTTAAAGGAAGGATTATGGTACCCATATTTGTTCAGATGCTTTATTAGTATCTCTGAGCAAAGCTTGGACATGTTTAGCTTCGGACTACTTGTTCCTCATTTTCTTTCCTTTATCTTGTTTCTCAAGATCTTCTACTTCCTGAATCGTCAATTCTTTTTCCTTGGTAGGGTGTAAACCAAATCTTGCATCTCCCACCTCCTTATTCTATTTATTCTCTCTCCACTTTACTACTACATCATTTGAAAAAAAATTTCTCTTTTTCAACATTGGTGGAGATGACTGGGGTTCGGGAATGGGTTATTTTTCTTTTGATTATAGTTCTTTATCTTTTCTATTCTTTGGATTTTTTTGGAATATTCTCATACTTTTAATTTATTGATTAAATATTGAACATCACTTTCATAAAGATCATAAAACTCTCATGACTTGATACTGAAACCAACATTCATCCTCCTAAGAGTGAAATCACTCAACAACATAATCATGAATGGTCTAGGTTTTTTAACTGTAGGGAATTTTAAAGGATTATAAAAATATAATGATGATATTGAAAAGATACATGATTATCTGTGACTTGAGGGTTCCATTATTTATGTTACTGATGGTCAGAAGGATGTAATTGACTAGGTTTACCTTTCTAAGATTAACCATGAAGTCCATTATAAATATGTCACTCTTCTTAAGAGAGTCCTTATCTCTAGTTATTGGAATAATAAAACTCTGTATCCACAATGCTAACAGATGATAGTTGGTTGTAAGATGATTTATATTTAGAGAGATGACCTCTTTGAGTCCAAGGAACTCATTTTTTTCCCTAATCAAAACATCATTCCTTTTTTGGAAGCTTGTGAGAGAAAAATATTGCTTCACCTTCTTAAAGAATACCGAGAATATTTGCATCCATGTTGAAGGATAATGAATAGGTCATTATATAGCTCTTTAATGAAAAAAATTTCCTTCCTCCTTCTTCATAAAAACTTACTGAATAATAAAATTTAATGATAAGTTCAGGATAAACTGAATCTTGATTCTTCATCTTGGATACACAAAGACTTTCCCAACGACTCTTCTTTAAAACTTTTAAAATCAGGGAATTATACTGGAGAAAGAAATTTGGTTCAAACCACCTTTCTCTATAGATTTTCCAATCATGGATTTCCTTGTTTTACGTCATCTGATTTTGAGAGGAAATTTCAAGAGACATCCCAAATGTAAGTAAAATAAGAAATCTGAATGAATTATTTGTAGGGTGGCATAGCTTTATTGAAAAAACTCTTGAAAAACTAATGTGGGACTAGAATATAGGGGCCTTTATATACGATTCATGGTGATGTTTCAAATTCATGAATCAATCCAATGGTTAAGACTATCATGATCTGATTCGATGGTTGAGATGAATGATGAAGAGGGATTCAGTAGGTTTTGATCTTTTGAGATTTTAAGGGAAAATTTAGATTTAAATAAAGTGAATCCGATAGAGTTTTCTTAAAAAAGATAGAAATACAAACAAGTAAAAAATATAATTATGAATCTTTAATTAAGGAAACATACCTTATGGATTTCTTAGGAAGAATTGTCAGTATTGAAAAATAAATTCTTGATGAACTTAGATTTTAGATAATTTTATTAAAGAAAAAAAATTAGGTTTTGAAAATTTGGGTTCTAAAAATATTTAAGGAAAAATTAGGTTCCATATTTTTTTTAAATGAATAAAAAAATGTACACCCCCTATGAAAAAGAATTTCTTAATGCAATGAGAGAGGTTTTATATAAAATTAAATATGGAATATTACATTATGGTTATCATTCCTTACTTTTTTTAATGTATTCAAATTTATCGGAGGGTAATGATTTTTTTAAAATGTCAGCATGTTGATCTTGAATTCTAATAAATTGTAAAATAATATCTTCTTTAACTGTTTAATTCCTAAGAAATTGATGCCTAATATCTATTTTTTGCATGAGAGTGATTTGAAGGGTTTTTTATTAGGGAAATGGCCCTTATATTATCACACAATATCTATTTCTTGGTAAAACTCATGCCATAGTCTGTGAGTGTGTTTTTCATCCACAACACTTGAGCACAACAACTTCCAGTTTCTATATATTCTACTTCAGCTGTTTAAAGTTCTACTAAGTGTTTCTTCTTTCATAACCAAGAAACTAATGAATCTAATATGAAATAAAAAGTTCCAAATGTACTTTTTCTATCAATTCTACATCAAAAAAATAGCATCTGATAAATTTTTTAGAACAAAATCATTTCCAGAAGAATAAAAAAGTCATAATTTCATAGTTCCATTTAAGTAGAAAAAAAATTATTTTACTAATTTTAAATGGGATTCCTTTGGATTAGATTTATATATTTCACTTAATAATACTAAAAAAATTAAGTCTCGATGAATATCCATTAATTATAATAAAATCTCTATCATACCTCTAAAAGATATTTGATCTACTAGTTTCCTAGATTCGTCAAGATCAAGATAAATTGAGGTACCGATTGGAGTACATATACTTTTACTGTTTTCATATACATACTTCTTATAATATCATTAATATACTTTTTTTTGGGATATATAAGTTCCTTCTAGTTTTAGAGAAATTTGAAATACAAGAAAATATGTTAACTCACCCATCATACTCATTTCAAACTTAGATTTCATAAGATTCACAAATGAATTAGTTAAATATTGATGAATTGATCCAAATATAATTTCATCAACATATATTTGAAAAAAAATATTATCATTCTTTATAAAAATAGTTGGATCAGTAGTTCCATTAACATAATTTTTTTGTAACAAAAATCTTATAAGTCTATCATACCAGGCTCTAGGGGCTGGTTTAAGTCCATATAAATCTTTAGTGAGTTTAAAAACATGTTCAGGATATTTTATGTCTTCAAAACTCGAAGGTTTTTCAACAAAAACTCCTTCTTGAACATATTTGTTAATAAAATAACATGTCATGTCCATTTGAAATAGTTTGAAATTAAATAATGCTACAAAGGCAAGTAGAATACGAATAAATTCAAGTCTAGCTGCTGGAGCGTTTTTTATTAATAGTTTATTCCTTCTTGTTGATTATACCTTTAGAAACTAATCTAAATTTATTTCTTACAATGATTCCATTTTCATCACATTTATTTATGAAGACCCATTTTACTCCAATTAAAGAAGTCTCCTTATTTATTTCAAAAAAGTTCTAAACTTTGTTCCTTTCGAATTTATTTAGTTCATATTCCATAGTTTTAATCTAATCATCATCACCTATGTCTTCATCAATGAATTTTGGTTCTAAGTTGGAAAGAAATTCTAGATGACCTAATTCATTTATAAATGAACATATAGTCCTTATAGGTTGATTTACATCAACAATGATATTATCACTGTGATGATTCTTAAGAAGAACAATATTCAAGTTTTGAAAAGGTTTTTAATCAACATAAGGTAGAAATTCTCCTGGGTTAAATACATCTGAAAAATTTTCATGATTATTTTCCTAATTATAATAATTTCCCATCAAAGTTTGACAATTCGTTTTTTAAAACACATCTGAGGATGTAGGCTAGGGTTGTTTAAAAAAAGGGCCAGTTTCATCAAATTTAACTTGCTCGGTTTTTTCGACAGTACAAGAAGTTTTGTTAAAAGATTAATGGGCCTTAAAAGTAGTGGAGTAGCCTAAGAAATTTACATCATTGGATTTGGGTGGTAATTTGTGTAATTTATCTTTAGTATTCAAAATAAATAGTTTTCATCTAAATATTTTTATGTAAGAAAATTTAGGTTTTCATCCAGTCCACAATTCATAAGGTGTTTTGTTAAGAAAAACCCTAATTAAAACATCATTTATAGTATAACAAGAAGTACTAACAGCTTCATCCCAAAAGTATTTTTCAATAAAATATTCACTCAAAATAGTTCAAGTTATCCCGTGAATAATTCTAGTTTTCCTCTCAACAACATCATTTTGTTAAGGAGTTCTTGGATATGAGAATTTATGAGTTATGTCTTCTTTACAATAAAAAGTTTCAAAATATGAATTTGAAATTCTCCCCCATGATTACTATGAATAGTAATCAATGGACAGTTTTTCTCATTTTTAACATGGTCTCTAGAAGTTTTAAAATAAAAAAATAATTCATATTTCTTTGGTTGAAATTAAACCCATGTAAATATGGTGTAATCATCTACTAAAACAATTATATAGTATTTTCCTCCAATACTTCTAGTTTGTGTTGGACCGAAAAGATCCATTTTCACTAGCTATAATGAATCAGAAGTTGATACATCACTGATTGATTTAAATATTGACTTATGTTGATTTCCATATTGACAAGGATCACAAATGTTTTAAGAATCAAATCTTAGCTCTGATAGATCATTAACAAGTCTTTTCTTTGAGAGTTTAAATAAGTCCCTAAGGTTACAATGTCTTTGTCTTCTATTCAATAACCAAGATTGATCTTCCATTTCACTAAGTTAAGGTAAGTATTGGCTCTTAAGGTCTTCTATGTATAGTGTATAAACATTCTCATGCCTATGGGTAGAGATAATAAACTCTTCCTTGTAATTGTGTGCTAGGAATTTATTATTCCAAAAATTCACAAGGTAACCTTTATCATATAATTGGATTATGCTTATAAGGTTGTTCTTAACAACCTTACCAAATAAAACATTTGAAATTAAATATTTTCCAAGAAGAAAACTATTACCTATACCAATAATTTCTTTGAGATCATTTTCTTTGAAAGTTATTTTTCCTCATTTTGTCTTGATAATAATTTCAAAGAATTTTTTGTTACCAATCATGTTCATGGAACATCCATTATTCATGTATGCTATATTTTTGTTGGTACTTTCTCTATTTTCCTTAAAATTATAAATTTATATATTAAGAATCCAAACTTTATTAGATCCAGAAATATTAGAAATTAACATCTTCGGAATCCATATTTTTTTTAAAAAATAAGATTAATGAAAACCTAAGGATTGGGTTTTATTTAAAGAAAAAATTTATCCCAATGTCCAGCAGATTAAAACATAGTGAAAAAGAGATAACTTTGGGGAATAAAATAATTATTACTAAAAACTGTTTTTTAGTTGGTATAATCAAATAAAAAACTAATAGGATGATTTTGTGAATATATTTTATCAAATTATTTCCTTTTAGAAATGAAAATTGATTAAAAAAATAAGGAAAATATTTCAGATTTTAGTTTGATGACCAAATTATTATCCTAAAAGTCATTAGTTTTAGAACTTGAATTATTATCTAAAACATTTTTCTTAGAAATAAAATTTTCAAGATCCTTTGAAAGTTTATCCTTCTCATAATTAATGTCCTTAAGGTTTTTAGAAACACTTTCAAAATCAAGAGTTTTTTTACCAAGATCCATAGAAATATCTAATAATTTTTTTGTTAAAATATAAATTCTAGAATTTTATTTCTTTAACTTCTTCTTTATATTACAGTTCTCATTACCATGTAAGTTATAAAATCAAGAAACAACTTCAAATGAAAGTAATGTATTATCTTTTGATGAAGGAGATTCTCCATTTTAATATTCATTACATTCTTCATTAGAAAAATTATCATTTAAAGAAAAATAAAGGATTCAGTATTGTGTACCTTATCCATAAGACAATGACTTTCAAGAGGTACTTTGGCTATGAGACTAATGATCGTTTAACGAGAAGATTCATATTTTGAAGATTCATATGAAGAGTCACCACCACTGGCATTCCAGGTGTCATTTTCTTTCAAGAATTTCTTATCCTTAGATTTACAATACTTATTTACATTCCTTTTAGAATTATTTTACTTTCTATATTTTCTCTTAATAATAGGACAATTGGGTCTAATATGTCCAGTCCTTTTACATTCATAACAAGTTAAATCAGAATATTTCTTGTCCTTTATATATTTATTCTTATAGTCATACTAAAAATTATTGTTTCCCCAAATCTTTTTCATCCTTCAATAAATATTGGCTAATTAATTCTCATACTATTCACATTCACTTGATTTGAATATAAAAATGGATTTCATAAATTTAGATCTAATTTCCCTTTATAGAGTCTTTGATTTAGATGTAGATGTAAAATCTACACTTCCAATACCATTATTCATTTCGTTGAAATCATCATATTTCTTAATTCTTATTTCAGGTTGAAGAATAATTCCAAATAACTCATCAAGATTAATGTTATATACTTTTCTTTTCTCATCAATAACTACCATTTTAGATTCCCATTCATTTAGCCTTATATCAATTATCTTGTCCATAATATCTTTATCATCAATAATTTTCTCTCCCATATATTTAAGACTACTTACAATAGTCATAAATCATTTTTGTACTTTGAAAACAAGTTCTCTATGAGGAAATAAGAATCCATGATATTCAGCTCTTGACATAACTTTTCTAGTTTCTACAACTTTAGAAGTTCAAAAATGAGTAACTTCATGTTTCTTCCAAATAAAATTAGCAGCTACACAAGAAGATATTTGAGTATATTTATTCCTGGTCATAGGTTAAAACAAAGTATTGTGTACCTTGTAATTTAATTGATATTCTAGTTTTTCTTGGTTGGTGAAATTTTTGACTTCTTTGTCTAGAATTTTGTAATATCTAGTTGGCATGAAATATTTTTCTACTTCAGTGTTAATGATAAAATTATACATCATGTATCCCTAATACGGATAATCATTACCATCAAATATTGGTGGTCTGGTAGGATTAAGTTTTTCTATAGAACCGACATTTATACCTGCGATTCATATTAAAAAATTCCACAAAACTTGTTAATAGTAAATGTTTATAAGAAAAGATAAAAAAATATTTAAGAAAAACATAAGTGTAGAAAAAGTTAAGAAATAAAAATTAGAACAAGAAAAACTTGAGTAATAAAACTTATATTAAAGTATAAGTATTTCAAAGACCTACCTTTGATACTGATTTTAGGATCGAAATTGAATGTGTAGATGCTCAATTACAAGAGGGGGTGAATTGTAGGTTTAAAAACTATTGTTTATGACTTTAAGGAAATATTTGTTTAAAAAATTTAAACAACATAAATTCAAAAACACTCTTTGGTTATTACTTAAAGGGGTAATTCTAAGGACCAGGGTCCAATTATAAGAAACCTAAACATAATAAAGTTAAACTTAGGTAAACTTAAGTAGTTTTTACATAGATAATTATTCTACCTTAAAGTGTATAGAATATTATTTATATCAGAGTTATAGAGATTTAGTAAAGTATAGTAAAGTTATCAATTATTTATTTAACAAAATAAAGTGGAAATAATACTTGTAACAAATCAAGTAAACAAGTAAAAAATATTTTAACACATAGAGAAGGGTATCTAACAACCTTGGATAAAGGTCCCTTGATTTATAATTTCAAGAAATTATATCTTACCAGCACCTAGGTGAACCCTCTATAAGAATATAAGAGTCTATCTTGCTATCCCCACAATCCCTCAAACATTAAAGTAGTCAGAACCTCTATCTTCCTATCCCTAAAAGTCCTCGAACTTTAAGGTTGTCAACACCTCTGTCTTCTTATCCCAAGATTCCCTTGATTGTGTATAGCTACAATTGATGTCGCACTAAACAAGATAAAAAAGTTTTTCATGGTTGAACAAGATGTTCATAAATCACACAATGCATGAGAGTCTCTCTCTCTCTATAAATCACTTCACATTATTTAATATATGGGATCTTCAATTGATGTATTGTTTTGTGCTTAATAAAATGAGATCCTATTTATAGGAAAAAACATCAACGGTCGGCTCCTCCTCTAATGGTCATATTTTTCATTGAATCATAGAGCAACCTGTAAATGTCTCACTCAACAAATGGTTAGTTAGAAAAAAATTGACAATATCATTTTATGTAGGAGAAACCTGGTAAACATTATCATTCTTAATAATAAATAATATGTAAGGAAAATAATATCATTTTTAAGAAACTAGGATCAGATAAAATTGAAACAATATGTTTGGAAAATAAAGTAGCTTAAAAATGTGAATAATCAAAATCTAGGAAATATAGAATTAAGAGTCTAAATATATGAACAATTATATTTTTGAAAAATAGATATTCATATTCTTAATTCTGATGAATTCATAGTTTGAATTAAAAGGTAATCATATTTTGAATTTCAAAGTATTTGGAGTCTGAATTTCAGAGAATTCAGAGTTTGAATTTCCGAGAATTTAGAGTCATGATTTCTGATAATTTAGAGTCTGAATTTTAGAAAATTCGATGCCTAAATTTTTGAGAATTAGGAGTCAAAATTTTAAGAAATTCAGAGTCTGAATTTTAGATAATTAGGAGTGTGAATTTCATAGAACTTAGAGTCTTAATTTAAGATAATTTGGAGTCTGAATTTCATAGAACTCGGAGTCAAAATTTCATAGAATTCAGAATCTAAATTATAGAGAATTCGGAGTATAAATTATAGAGAATTCAGAGTCTGAATTTCATAGAATTTAGAGCCTTAATTTTAGAGAATTTGGAGTCTGAATTTTAGAGAATTCATTATTTGAAAATAGTATGACTCGGTGGATAAGGAACTGTAAGATTCTGAGGTTTTGATAAGGATCTGAATTTTATGGCTTAATAAAAATGGTTATACTTTGTTTTGAGAAGACATTAAATAAGACATTGAAAACCAAGGTAAGGATAAAACCTTTCTTCAAGAAAGAAAATTTTCCTTATGAAAATAATTCTTAGAGATAGATAATTTTTCTTAAGAAAATTTGTTTTTGGTTTCAAAACCCTAGTGGAATAGAAATTTCATAAGGGAACCTTATTGACTCAACAGATTCATTCTCCTCCTTAAACTTGTATAGAATAAGAGGATGACTTGGGAGGTGAAGAGTGATCTCCCAATCCAAACAATTCGTATTGGTTTTATATAAGTATATCCAATCCATGACCAATAAATAATTAAATTCCACAAAATAAAGTATTGCATGATTTTATAGGATATTCAATCCACTAACACTTACTGAGGAGGAGTTTTAAACTTGATATCTAATAAATTCCCCATTTTTTTCTCATAGATAAATCAACATCCATGTTTTGATGTGGTGTTTGTATAGTACTAATAAACTTGAATGATATGAAAGAATATGTAGAAATATAATAATATAGGAAATTTGATGTTCATAAATGGGTATTGATTTCACCATTAACTATTTCTTTCTAGTTATAGTCATCTACCATATCTAAAATAAATATAGGGATGATAATATATAAAACTAAAAAGAATGTAAATGGGGAAATATAAAATTAGAACAAATAATTATAAATATCATCTATATCTTGACTTATGCGTCACTAGGTTTCAATCAAGGTTATCCATGGTAATTTCACTATCTGGTATTCTAACCTATCACTATATTCAACTCCTTTATAATGATTCATAATTATTTTATGAATTTACTAATGCATATCCCTGGGAGTGTCAAAATAGGTGTGTAGTAATTCCTCTTTTTAAAAAACTAGGTGTAGGTAAAGTAAATACCCAATGAGGTATTTCAAGGTTATTACACCTAGCTAAAATTGTATCAAAGCCATGTCAACTTTTGGTATCTTTATAGGAAATTAATTTCTTGAAAACCACTCACTTTTTACTTCATCAAAATTTCAGGATATTTTCTAATTATTAGACTTATCCCTAGGGGTATCGCAAAACTATTCTAGTAATAATCCCCAAAAATAACTAAATCTTTCTTTGATACAAACTACAGTCTCCCAATAGTTTTACACATATTATTACATAAATTTTAATATAAATATCTAATAAAAAAACCCAAATATCAAGAGGCCTAGTGTATTTGGAAGACTTAGTAAAAAAATCATCAATATGAAACTAAAATAAAATATTTTTATTTCAATCTCTATAATCATCTCTTAAACACCTTTGAGCTCTAAAACTATATAGTATAACCTGGGGAATATATAAACAAAAGGGTTGAGATAAAAAAAATCCCAGTAAAGGAATAAACATGATAACACAACATAGAATATGAGTCAAAAGGCATAACAATATATCATAAAAGAAAAGGCTCATTAATAATCATCTGGGATAATAACATAAATAACATGAAATAATAATATAATGGAAGCATAGGAATGTGGTGAAAACATTAATTATGACATAAGCATTAGTCAAGGCTAACTACCAAGACAACATCACATGGTGGACAGGGTCCCATCATTGATCAGGTTTACTCCATAATATCATACATATAATATCATAAGGAATAAACAATACACAATTCATTATAGAACTATCTAGTCACAACCACTATAATATATAAATTATTATGTGTTCCACAAATCAAAATAAAATCTAAGTCATAAACATAATAATTACCGCTAGAAATAATTGGTTTCTAAAATCTTGTAACCTGTCCAAATCAAAGTATATTTCATAAGGATTATAAAAATAATAAGGAATTAAAAATTGATTATGTTTATATATGTGAAAATAATAAGAGGTATCAAATTTTTTGTCCACTTAAAAAAAATATCATGATAAAGGCTATAGAATTGGGTATCTAAATAAAGCTTCGAAATAGTGTTTTAACGAGTCGATTAAAAATATTTGAAGCAAGGAATGTGGAATTTTCTTTGAAAACCAAAGGTAAAAAATATTGGTTATTCCAAGAATATTAGTCTTTTTAATAAAATCATGAATGGAAATAAATAATTTGAAATATTTTTATATAAATGTATTAGGGGACAGAAAAGTTCCCCAAAATTGAGTTTGATTTTATAGAAGGAATTTCATAGATGAACGTAATGAATTTATGTCCTCAATAAAGGATGGTAGAATAAGATAAGTATATATGTAATAGATATATATAAATAAATTAGGATAATTATATAGAATAAAATAGAGGTATAAGGTGAGTTACAGAGATAAATTTCATAACCTAAATAAAATTGGGTGTTTCAAAGAGTTCCATTATTGTATGTCTATATTCATTCAATACTTTCACTTAACGTCGTAAATAATAAACTAATATTATTTAATTAGTTAATTAATAACCTTTTACATATATATTTTATTTAATATAATAATATTATTCACTTTTACAACCATTATTAAGAGATAAAAATTTTTATTTTTATTTTTTTAGGGCATTTGTTTCAAGGTTCCAAGGTCAGATCAATTGTAAATACTTATTGAAGTTATTTTAAAATGGTAATAAAACACCAAAATATAAATTGAATAATAATAATTTAATTATATACATTTAAATTGACCCCGATATCCATATTTTTTCTAACATAGGGATGATTCATTTAGTATAAACATTTTCGTTATATAACTAGTTCATTTAGGCAATTTTACTAACCATCATGAAGTAAATTTATTTTATTTTAGTAAAAGGTTATTAATAAAATCCATAATCATAAAATAAGTTTTAATATATTTATTATATTCATATTTAACAAAAATAAAATTTCTATAACCATCCTTTAAGGTGGTGTAGAAAAATGAAGTATGTTGTTCACAGAGGCGGTGAACCATCCATATTGTGAACAACATTTTCATTTTTGAATGTAGAGAGAAGATAAGAGGATGAATGATAGATATTAAATTAAAAAAATTATATTATATTATCTTTATAAAACTTTATTTATTATTTCATGTTATATGGGGTATGTGTGGATGATGTATAATAAGAAAAAAATATTAAAGGTATAGGTGGAGAATACTACCTCTTAAACATCATCTCTTGAAATAAACCTTAAGGAACATTGGTTTTTAATTTTTGTGATACTAACACCATGAGGATGTGGGGGAGATATTGGGGGAAATAGTTTTCTAGTTTGGCTAATATTAAAGTCTTATAAGGTGTGAGGATAAGTGATCGTGAGGGGAGGTATTTATAAGGGGAGGAGATGGGTTCTTTTAATATTATATATATTAATTTATTATTTTGGATCAAGACTAAATATAGTATTGATTGTTATGAAAATATAAATTAAATGGTTCATGAAATTAAAAAATAATGGGTTATTACATAATATTATAAAAAAAATAAACCATGTATTTTAGTTTTAATGTTAAATACGGTGTTTTTGTTGTATTTCACATTCACCAAAAATTCAACTATTTTAGAAAAATATTAAAAATTAACCCAAAATTGTTTTGACCATTATATTTAAAAAATGAAATCCATTTTATGAAAATAATTATCTAAATATGATAAATTTATTTTTTTATTAAAATCATTATTTATTTCAAAAATACTAATTTTAATATTATGATCAATTTTTGGACCCTTCGAAAAATTACTTATGGGCTCATAAAATTATATTATATTTATAATACAACATAATATTATTTTATAAATTAATTTTATGAAAATAAATGTTATATAATAACATTACACTTTTTATAAAAATAAAAATAGAACAGATATTGTTTACAAAAATACAAACACTTACAACCAAATTATATATATTATTCGAGAAAAAAGAGTATAACAGAAGTTTAGGGACACAAAAAAAATACCAAAACATATTTTTAACATTTTTAAAACATTTATTTATATATATCATGATATAACTATGTCATGTTTTTATTTTATATGATTCCTAAAAATTATATTACATTTCCATAGGTGAGGTTACTATTCTAACAGTCATCTTACATTTCCTAATGGTCATATTACTATTCCAACCATAAGATTATTATTCTAATGGTAAGATTTGTAAAGGTTATATGGATTTTCTAATTTCTATAAATCATATTTTATTCAATATTTATTCACTTATATTTTTTTATCAATGTTATATATAATTTATATTTCAAGATGAATATTAAATTACTAAAATTCAGCTTTATTTCAATTGTGTTTTTTAATGGGTGTGGTTATTATGGGGGATTGAACATATCCAAATTTTCATATTTTTGTTACCATATTTTATATTTTTATCTAATTATAATATTTTTAATTATTATGGACATATATATTATCAAAATTTAATTTTTAAATAAATACAATACAATTTTTTTGGTTCTATTATGTGGTGAATGTTATTTATATAATAATACATTACTAAAATTAAAACATTTATATAATCATAAGGGTAATTCGATTGATGAAATTTGGGGTTGTTATAGGTAAAATATAAATCAAAATATCATGTAAATAAATCATGAAATAGAATTTTAAATCAAATGAATAAAAATTTATTTATGATAAAATAATGTAATGGGATAGGGAATTCACCATGAAAAATAAAAAATAAGATGTTCATAACTTGAAATAATTCTCAAGGAATGTAAATTAATACCAAGAACCCTTACCTTGTATTATCTCTTAGTCTAATATACTCTATACTTACATAAAAAACTATCATTAATAATTTATTTAATAACCTTATTCATGTATATTTCTTTTTTTAAGGTCAATTTACCCTCATATTTCATTCATTTATTGTATCTTTTTTTCTCCCATCAGCCACTTGGGGTTGTTTGGTTAATTTCACCAAAAATAATTCAGTATGATAAACATAATAAAAATTTATATAATATAGTTCCATAATCTCAATAATAATATATTTATAGATTATTTTTCATTTGAGTATCACAAAACTTATACATCTCAAAAAATATTCCCAAATAGATTTGACTTATGAAATTTGTCCGAATATTCTTATTTTGGGAGACAAATATCACTATGATAATTAATTATTAATATCAATAATATAATTAAACATTTATCTTTATATAATCTTAATAATTTCATAAATATAATATTTATTAATTTAATGTATTTTTAGAACCATCCATGAATGTAAGTGATTATAAATAAAGTACGTTGTTCGTAGTGGTAGTGAACTAACCATAATACTTGTGATATTTTCATCTTTAAAATAGATGGGAGGAAGTTAGATTATGTTTATTACATTAATATAATAAAATTTATGTATAATATTTATACTGATGTAATTATTTTAGTATACATATAATATACATGGAGGATGTATAAGGACAAAATTTAAAGGAATGGAAATGATAAAGTGATTAGGAGTTCTTAACTTACTCCTTTAGGATGACTCATTTGTTAATTAAATTAATCATTTAAAGTGTGGTATTTTTATGGGAGAAAAACCTCTATGACATGGATAAGACTATTGGGAATGTTTTTTTGAATATATTGATCAATATAAGAAGATTTAGGTGTGAGGAGAAGTGGGTGGAGAAGGTATCCTTTTATAAGAGAGAGGGGTAGAATTTTGGTAAATATTAATTTCTTAATATAAAAAATAAATTTATATTAAAGAAAAGTTGATTAAAAATATATATTAATTAAGTATATGATGATTTAAGGTCATGAAAACTCACATCCACCCATTTGTAGATGTGGTTCTTTGATATTTTGTAATTTTATCCCTTCATTTAACACTTTTCCCTCATTTTAGCCTTTACTATGGTGACTAAATTTTACCTTGGTAAAAGATTTTTTATTTTAAAAAATTAAATTTAAATTATCGAAAAAAATTATTATTATTATTGGAAACATAAAATCCATTTTATTTAATTTAATTTCTAAATTTGAAAATAATTAACTTTAATTATACACAATTCAATAAAAACTTTTTTATAGAAAAATATATATTTTAAGTATAAAAATACTTATTTATGATAAATATTATGAGTATTACTATTAAGCATGATATTTATTGTTTTATAATTAAATAAATTAGGGTTCTTTTTTTCAAACCAATCCAAAACCGAATATAATCTTATAAATACGTTATTAAAGTAAAAGAACCAAAATTAGTTTTTTACTAGAATAAAATATAAATTTGGTTCTAAAATATCAATTATAAGTTTATGATTTCAGAATATTATTTTTAAAATAATTATTTTTCTCCTTAGATACATATTCAGTTGGAAAATAGGTTTCATAAATTTTTAAGTCATGATGATTTTATAAAATTATGGTATTGGTAAAACCTGTATTTTATATTATTCACCAAAAAATTAACCTTTTCATATAAATATCAAAAAAATCATAATAAGATAATATTTACATGATTAATCAAAAAATTAATTTCATTTTATCAAATTAAAATTGTAAAATTTAGGAATTTAACTTTTAAATGGAATGAAAAAATAAAATAAAAATTGTTTTATTAAAAATGAATTTTTAAACAATAAGTGTTCTTAATCATATTTAATATTAATTAATATTAAAATGAGTGGTCATTTTTTTTTACATTGAAAATTTTGAATCTAATAATTCTTTAAACTATAATAAAAATACCCAACTCTTACAAAAATAATTCATTGAAAAATAACTTTGTCAAAATTAAATGATTTTAATCACATCCAATTATATATTATTATTTAACTTATAACCATTAAATTTCCAAAATTCATTGGTATTGGAACACATTAAATTATTCATTAAAATAATAATAATAATAATAATAATAATAATAAAATGTTATTAATTATAATAATTAAGTCTAACTATCTTTTTATTTACTTGAGGATTTACACTTCTTATAATTTTCTTAATGATATTTTTCATTTTATTCTCATGATGTATTAATGTTTATCCTGAGTAATAATGTATATCATGGATCATTTTAGTTTTCTATTTCATGTGATACAAGAACTTCTTTATAGTATTTATTTAAATGAAAAATAAATACAAAAATCTCAGCTTGTTACCTTTAATCCCCTAAAATATATCGTGTCCTCATATTTTTAATTTCTCCCACCAATGAAAATATTTGCAGGTGTTATTGTTATCTTTGTTACTATTTATATAATTTTAAATAATAAATAAAAATAACTATCTTAATTATAATTAAAAAAAATTATTTTCCCTCATAACATTCATATGTTTATATTTTCATTTGTTAAGGCCATTTATGAGAAATATACATGCTTAGTTGTTTATAAGACTTAGGTGTTTCTAGAGACATATGTTTCCCATATTCATTTTAATAATCCAATAATCAACCAAATACTAAAACCAAAATGTTTATGATAAGAATCAAGAATCACATTTATATGAAAAATTAATCATACATGTCTTAACCTATGATACTTTTACTGAAACCAAGATATGTTTTATTTAACTATGAAATAATAGGATCAACTAGTTACCCTTTCAGTTAAACCTAGGTTTCCATAAGCCTCATCCTCCTACTATCAAAAATATAATCCTATAATGATCTGGCTTGGGTTAATCTAACCCATCATCTAGATCACTCCTTCAAAAATACAAATCCACATTCCCAATTTTCCTAGGCTGGACAGCAGTGTTAGGGTATCACAAGTGACCATGTGGGAATGATTTCACCCTCAAGAAAGAAAACATAAGAAAGGGGTTCAAAATAAAAACCCGGTATTGGGTTTCCACACAATGGATAATAATGAAAAGTAAAAATAAACTACTAAAATAGCAACTTCCAAACAAAACATAATATTATTGGAAAACCAAAATGTTTTACCAAAATGTTTTCCAACCATAAAACCATTTTATAAAAATATTTTAAATATAAAAACAATCATACCAAACTAATACAAAAATTAGATATCGGGGAGGTCGATAACAAACATGTCCCCAATAGATTTATGAAGCCTAGGATATAAACCCTTTCATTACCATGTGACTCTTAAGTCACTACCTTGAATCTACATAAGAAACTTCCAAAAGAAAAATTGGTAGTTTTCCAACCACACAAAAAAACACCTAAAAATAGAATACATAAGGAATGAAGGTTACATACCCACCAATGTGAGTATTCTAGGTTTGGGCCAAAGCCCGGTAGTATACCACCATGAGTCCATTACATTCCCTTTAAAAAATAAATCAATAATTTTAGTTTGAAAATAAATATGAACAAATAGGTTTTCATTTAATTTCCACAGTTTGAAATAACACAACTTTAAGCAGTTATATTTCACAAATATTGCCTCTGAAAACGAAATTAAAACCTTCCCTTTTACTTTAAATATGCCCCTTTGGAAAAAAATCATTCCCGCAGTTTTAAAACAACCTGAAAGGCCATCTAAAAAATTGAAGTACTTGAAAACCCCTAAACCTTCATGACTTTTAAAACCTTATCACATGCTCCTTAAGTATAAATAAAGGAAAATGGTAAACCACAATATACTGAAAATCCATGGAAGGTCATAAAATAATGAAAAAAAAAATAAAATGAGGAACTGATATTCAATCATCAATACTAAACTGTAAAGATAAAAATATATCAAGTAGGATCAATCTAATAAATAATAAACTCTCATTAAACAAACAATAATGATTTATAACATTTGATACATATCATAAGGAATCACCACAGCAACTAATGGGAGAATACTCTACAAGAATAGGCCGAACTAACTATTGACGAGTAAATGATCCTACTACTCATCACCCAAATCACTCCCAACTAGTATCATCGATAACACGTCCTATAGCTAGGTCATAACATTCAACTTGGGGATTCTAGACACTTTGTAACTCATAAATACCAAGGAAAAATTATCTTTATTTCCCAATTAGTAGCCTAGGGTTCTTCATAGAATAGATAAAGGGTGTGGGATACTATCAAAACAATGTGAAACACTTGAAAAGCACATATACCAAAGGAAATATAACACAAAAATCATATACATCCAACATTTAACACATCCCCTTCAATACAGATGCCCCTCACCAAATGAGTTAACATCAGTCAAAATTCATTTAACCATCATCACATGCATACAATCATCAATAATGGGTAACAGTGGGGCTCAAAAAGTGTGTAACAATCAATTAAAAAAATAACATTCTCACAAATTTCAAAATGGTCATTTATCATAAAATCTAGAATAACACCTTTGAAAATATATTCTTGAAACAACCATTGAAAAAAAAAGTATTCTATGAAAGCACATAAATGACATGAAGGAACCAACATGCCCAAATAACCAAAGTCATCATCAAAAAAATAATCGAAGGGTATACACCCATTTTTAAAACATGAAAAACAATTAAAAAAATGAATCACTTTGAAAATCCTATTTGACCCAAAGCACAATGAATAAATCATTTTTCTTGAATCAAACCACCATTTTAATATTATCAAAAACTAATGATGCATAAAATACCATTTAAAGAAAAAGTTCCATTAAATCGTGAAATCCACCCATTATATCAAATTAAAACCAAATAAAATATAGAAAGACTTTAATGAAATACCCCTAGATAATTTGTACCATATTTATTTAGGTATAACAATGAATTTTGAATACACATCATTCGAGTAAGTCTCTAATAAAGTGGAATGATATGGAAACACCTACCTCATCTGGCCTGACCATGTCCTCTATAATGAATGCCATCATAATAGGTCATAGTAGAAGTCTCAGATCCCCTAGAAACCAAAAAACCAAATTTAGAATGAACCTAGGAATAAGATTCAACAAATAGACACTATGATTATAGAAGAAGATATAAATTAGTTCAAACCAAAAAGAGACAGATAATGAATCCCTTTACTTTTAATTTGGGTAGAGATTCACCCAGAAACCACACTAGAAACACCTTTGGAAGGCTTAGTGGAAGGAGAAACAAGCTTGTATGGCGCCTAGGTTGATCCCTTCAAATAGGGGTGAGATTATAGGAAACTCCCAACATAAAAACAATGTGAAAAGGAAAATTTACTCAAACTTAATTATTTCACACAGATTACTCACATGATTTTACAAACCATGTTGTCTCCATAGGATTTACACTATCAAAACCTATAGAGGTATCATGGTTTATACTTTATGGTGACTAAAAGCATATGAAAAACTATATAATCTGGTAAAAGATATAAAAACTCTAAAATTTCACCCAAACACATTCAAAACTCAATTGATAAATTAACCATATAAATATAAATAAGAAATGGAAATTTTGAGGTGTCATAATTCTCCCAACCATGATGCTTTACGCCCCCCAAAAGTCATAAACAACTTATTTCAAAGTAAAATCTATGTCTAACTCAATAATATAAAGAAACCAACCACAATTAAACTTTTGAAACCTAAAAATAATAACATAGGTCACAAAAAAACCACTACTCTATAGAACCATTCAACCCCAATTCAAAACACTCCCCAACCATGATTCACTAGGGATATAAATAGGAATACACCCCTCCAAAAGGAAACTAAGGAAGGAAAAGGGTTGAAAAGTTTGGATGACCACTCCTATGATCTAATTTAAATTTGGAAACTCCAAAATATTCATATATTATAACTCAAAAAATCTTCTTGATTTCTGATTTAGACCAATAGCTATAGAAAATTTGAGATCACAAGAACTAGAAACATTAAAATTCCAAATAAAAAACCAAAAAACACAAAGATATCATTAATAGGTCTCCCCTATATTTAAAATTTATCTAATTAGTGAAATAATTAGTAGGCATTCCTAAAATAATAATCATCACCAATCCAGCATGATTCCACTTATTACTAGGCCACCAGTTAAAAACATTATAAGATATAACATCCTCAAGAAATATTTAAGAGGTTACCAGAATATATCACCAAGAAAATTCACAACATAAGATAGGATAAACCCCCCAGACATAATAATTACTCATCATGGAATGGAATAAACTTGGGTTATGAATCTTCGTGAGGGTAAATTGGGGTCAAACTCATTGAACACCCACTCATGGTGATTTTGAAAGGAAATATGAACCTGATAGATATCATAATCTAACTAATAACCAAAAGCTCATCCATGTTACCCAATCCCACACCAAAGGAATCCTCATGTTATCTATCAATCAAACCACATCCCATGGTCTACACCAAACACACAATATAATGAGAAACAAAAAACAATGAGGTATGAACATCTCAAATGAAAAGAACATGATCAGAGATCTTTTTCATCTATTATAAACTAAATATATCGGGTATATAAATGATGTGGAACAATTTAAAAAATAAAAAATTACAAAATAGAATGTTTCCCCAAAACAAAAATATAACTTCCAACTCTCCATTGGAAGAAACACCCCATAATATGACCTGGATCAATGTTGGGTCTAGTTATTATTCTTTAATTTTTTATTCAAATTAAAAAAACTATGAAGGTGAATAAGAAGCACACATAGATGAAAGGTTATCAGAGCTATTGAATAATAGGGCTTATCATGTCTAGAATTCCCACACTAAAAATAAACCAAGGAATTTCTCTTTACTAAAGAAGGAACAAAAAGTTGAGAATATAGCTTATCATCACCATCTCTATTATACTCCCCATTCTTTATATGATATTCACCCTTACTTACACCATCTAGGTTCAAATCATCACTTTCCATAGGCTTCCCTAGTAACAATTCCCCTATGATGAAGTCATTATACATCACATCCACAAAGGTAGTCAGATCAGACTAAAATAACACTGAACTAAGATCCAAACAAAGGCTCCTTGCAATGAACCAAGCCTTAATTGAGTCATAAATAAATTAATTAGGATAGAAAATGAAAAATAAATTAAAATTTTCAATATATTCACTCATAAAATGATTATCCAAATGGACACCCAAGATTTCCAATTCCTTCCCAAATCTCACTTCCAACAGATAAAACTACTATATGAACACTACCTTAAAATAACTCTTAGAAAAAACCTTAAATAGTTGGGCATAGATAGTGATATTTCCCCAATTCAAACTGGACCCTTAAAACAAAAGAGAGGTGAACCTTTACCTAGAGTTTTGAAATGTTCCTAGTGACTCAAATATCTCTTCAACCTTCACTATCCACTTTGTTACCTCTTGGATCCTTGATCACCACAAAACATTGGTGGATGCTGATTCAAAAACTCTCACATATGAACCATGATTAGAGAAGAACATGGACCTTAAATGCCATCAATAGTCTAGGTTGATTCAATGACTTTGAAGACAACACCTAGATCAATATATTTACTACCCAAGGCATTCCCTCATTGAATTATCTATTAATTTCCAAGATTGTTTTCTAAAAGAACATAAATCCTCAAAAAGTAATTAATAAATACTCTAAATCCCAAAAAATTGAGAAATAATATTTAATAAAACCACCTGACATCTCAATATAAAAGGAAAAAAACCACAAACAATGAATCGGACCATAATTATTCCCTCAAGGACACATTTCAAAAACATTAATATATCCCAAATCAACCAAAAGGGAACTCGTTTATTTTAAATTATTCACATTTTTAAATCATCCCTTAATTTAACAAATATCAAAAAAATACTCATTTTAATTTTCAAACGCAATTAAAATATAAAAAATATCATTTTCACATTTCCAAATACCAAAACAATGTTTTCAAAATGGTTTTAGTTACCAAATATCAAGATATCAATTTAAATATGGATTGATTACCCATAACATTTATTATTTAAAAACCAAAACATACAAAAAATCATTTCATCCACTTAAACCATTTATATTAAAGTTACAAAATATTTTCACTAAATCAATTCCTAACACCCAATATATAGTTTTAACACAAACTCAAACACCAAATCATAAAATATTTCGTTAATATTTGGTCAAAAAACATTCATGATCCATTAAAAATGCCCAAATACTCATAAATAAGCATCATTTCTCAAAAGAGAATTCAAAATAACCAAAGTATTGAAAAAAGATTAAAAACTTTCTCTACTATGCACAGTTTAGACGCATGGTCTATCAGACTCTGCTCTAATCATGACAGTGCCCTTAAAAGTTAACCAGAATGGATTCATGCAACATGCACATGGTTTGACTAACCAAGAACCTTAATTTTATTCCCCCTGATTTTCCTAAAATATCACCACAAATATATTAAACTTATGAAATTTATATTAGGATATCCCTAATACTTAGTATAGTGGAAAACAATCACAAAATATCTCAAAAAACTAGTTATAAAATCAGAATTCAAATGAAAATTCCAAACCACCCATGGAAAACTGAGGTTTTTCATAAGGAATAGTTAGATAAAAACTATGTTTAACCTACCTATTAATACATGGGGGTACTAACTCTCATATAACATCAACAATTAGGTAACAATATGTATATTATACCATTTTGTAATGAACTGACATGATTTGACCTAACCGATCACCCAAACCACTTCGCGACAAGGACCGAGGTATGTTCCTGATCACCTCGTGCTACAAAGTAGTGTCAGTGTATCACAAGTGACCATGTTGGATTTATTTCACCCTAAATAAAACAAATATAAGTAATGGGATCAAACCATAAACATCATATTAGTTTTTCAGGCATTTGATAGCCATTCTATATAAATAATTGACTAGAAAAAGAGAAACATCCAAACATAGCATAATGGAAGTGGATAACAAAAAGCATTCACCAAAATATTTTATAACTATAAAACTATTTTATATAATGAATTTAAATAGAAAAATAAATAAACAAAACTAAAACAAAAATTGAAGTCAAGGAGGCTAATAAATAATATGACCCAAACCAATAAAATAAACCCTATAGACAAACCCCATCATCACCATGTGACTCTAAATATACTATAATAACTCAATATAACCTTATTACCAAAGTAGAATAGTAGAAATAAAACCAAATAGGACAATAGATGAAACAAATCCTATATAAGAAATAAATTAAAGACACCTACTAATTTTATTATATATATTGTGAAAGAAATGATGGTAGGATACCACCATGATTCCATTATATTCACATTATAATATAAACCAAGAATTATAGTTTTAAAATATATATATAATAAAGTATGATTTTATTTAATTTCCATGTTTTTATATCAAAGAACATTAAAAACTTCACTTTCAAAAATATTTCCTTTGAAACCCCAAGTCAAACCATCCCTTTTACTTTAAAGATGTCACTTTGGAAAACAATCCATTCCTATAGTTTTAAAAAAACCTCAAATTCTTTTTAATAAAGTGATTAAATTGAAAAACACTACCCCTTTTCCTTTTAAAACGTTATTATACACTTGTTAAATATAAATAAAGGATAAGGGTAAACTACAAAACATTGAAAATACATGGAAGGTCATAAAATAATGAAAATAATCGAATAAGGAAAATTAGTCAATCATAAAGAATAAAGAACGATGAGATAAATACATCAATTAGGATCTATCTACGAAATAAGAACCTTTAATGCTATGAGAAGTAAAGAATAATAACATTTGACACATATCATGAAGAAACACATTATGGACTAATGGGATAATAGTCAGTGTGCATAGAAAGAACCAACTATATTTAGGTTAAAAATCCGAAAACTCATCACAAATATTGATCTAAATTAACATCATTAGTAATACATCCCCTATACAGGTCATAAAATTTTATTAGGGGATATTATCCAGCGTAAAACTCTCAACTAATACGGAAAATTCACTTGAATTCCAACTTTATATCCTAGGGTTCCTCATATAATAAATAAAGCAGGTAGACCACTATTAAACTAACATAAAGAATATGAAAACCACATAAACCAAAATAAATTTTACACAAGAATAATATACATTACACATCCAACACACCACCTTTAATCAATACCCCCTCTCATAATTCATTAACCTGAATCAAAATTATTTTATCACCAACACATGCACACAAGCATCAACAATGGGAAATAATGGGGATCTACAAAGCTTTAACCATCAATTAACAAAATACTTTTCTCACAAAATTACACATAGGGATTTCTCTTAAAATTGGTAATCAAAGCTTTGGGAATCTCTATTTGAAACAACATTTAAAAAAAAATTAAACTATGAAGTCAGATAAACAACATCAAGGTACCAATATGCTCAAATAACCAAATGCATCATCAAAAAATACAAACAAAGGATAGGAACTCCTTTTTAAAACATAAAATGACTTTAAAAAATAACTCACTTTTCAAATAATATTCAACCCCAAACTCCATGAATATTTCATTATTTGTGAATAACCCGACATCAGTGTTTTATCAATATATAAGTGTGAATAAAATATCATTTAAAGTTTAAATTTCATAAAAACATGAATCCACCAATTATTTTAAATAAAAACTAAAGAAAATATGGATACCTTTTAAAAAAAATCATAGATAACATAAAATACCAATAATTAAAAGAACTCTTTAATAAAATGAAATGAGATAGAAACACCCACTTCATCTGGAGTAACAATGTAACCTATGAAGAATACCACTAGAATATGTTGCAGTATAATTTTATACCCTTAGAAACCCAAACCCCAAATTTAGAATATCCTTTGGCCTAAAATTCAGCTAAAATGAACTCTAATGTTGGATAAGAAGATATTAATTGTGATAAATAGAAAGGATAGTTATTGATAATCATTTTCCTTTAATTCCATGTGAATAATCACTAAGAAACCAACCTAGATTCATCTTTAGAGGGCTTAGAGGAGGGATAAAGTAGCTTGGGAGGTTCCTAGGTTGATCCCACTAAATGGGTGAGTATGGGATAATACCTATATAAAAAATATAATAAATATATATATTTAAACAAAACCTAGCAAGGCTCGTGGTTTTATTTCATAATTTTACAAACCACACATTGATTGTGAAATCCCTACTATCAAAACCTACATAGGTCACATGGTTTCTAAAACATGATTTCCCAATCCATGTTCCAAACCGTGCAGACCTAGAAAACTTATAAATACTTTAAAATTTCACCCCATGACACCATAAACTCAAAGAGGAAATTAACCTCATAAACATAGAAAATAAAGTGACATTTTGGGGTGTTATAGATCCCTATAAATAGTTATAAACAAATTTATCAAGATATTTCTTATTATATCTCAAACCTAGAGTTCAAGAAAACATATACTCAGAGAATTTAACTTGACCATTAACCCCAAAAAATATTAATCACGAACAAATTAATATATACCTCAAAAATATATACTCCCAAAAATATTTTAATGTTTTCTGAAAATAACCTGAATTTCCTTGATCAAAAATTACTTTTCAACCCACAATATTATCTCATATTTTATTCCCAAAATAAAATAAACCCTTGTCCAAAATTAAGAATAATTACCTATAAATAATATTAAAAACCTACCCTAGTAGATATCTATATTAAAATCATGTATTCTTTATAAATCCCAATAAACATCTCTCAAAAATATCATTAATCACCATAAAATACAATCTCATAAAACCACAAAATAGGTATCTATTCCTTTAAATTTTTATCAAACTTAAAATTATTAACACATTATGGTATCCAAAACTCTTAAATTATCCTCATCTGATAACATCATAACCTCTAAAGTTATCTAAATAATTCTATCATACCAACTAAGACACCCTATACTCCAACTCAAAGATCTAGTGCTTAAAAACCTATTATTTACATAATAGATTTGATACCAACTAAAACAAAAGAAATATAACCATCCATAATTAAAATATAATTAATAAACCTTGAGACACTAGAAAACTCAATTCCTTTTAGATTTGTAATTATAAATAATTATGAAAAAATCATTAACTAATACAAATCATATCTTTCCCTTTGAATGCATATTTTTTCCGAAAAACTAAGGATTCACTATTTCACCATAATTCATAAACATCTCCAATTAAATTATCTACACATAATACTCATATAGAAATTTCATATGCAATACTCTTCTTTAGAGCATATAGAAATGGAAACATAAGAAGGATGAGATTAAATTCTAACTAATAGTAAACATAAGTGATAACAATAGAAGAACATAAGAGAGCATGAGATAAACATGTGGGTATTAGAACATAATCAAGGTAAAAGAACAAATAATAAAGAAATAATACCCAATAAAACATAGATAATAATTTATGGATCATAAAAAAGTATTCTTATAAAAATAATCATATTTCATAGGATTTACACATCATAAAAATGTGGAAAAATATGAAATATGACATCATATGAATATCCCAAGGATAGCTACCAAGACAAAATAACATAGTGTAAAGAGTCCCATAGTGTATTATTTTTACTCCTTGGTAACTTACATATTATATCATGTGATATAAAACATTAACAAATGCATTAGTGGGATGTATAATTCCAATCCCACCCATTAAATCATAGTATGCACATGAATATATGTGACACATAAGAAAACATTTAAAAATTAAAAAACAGATGGGAATAGATGTTACATTGTAAATCCATTAAATCTTGAAAATAGATCTTGATAATAAATAATATAAACATTTATAGTAAAATGAGTCTATTCATAAAATGATAAAAAATATTTTTTTCATACCTTAGTAAAGAAAGTCAAAAAAATAAAATATGTGAAAAATGTTAATTATATTATTTCTAAACCATGTTAAAGAAATTAAAAAGAAATATAAAATTAAATTAATAAATCATTGAACTATATATAATAACACTCTTTCAAAAATACAAATAATATGGACATAGAGGAGAAATATTCTGGACCATATAGAATAGATAAGGTAAACTATACTTATAAGAATCCTTCTAGTTGAATTGTAAATAAATGGGAGGTGAAATGAAAATAATACATGTAAGATCCAAGAAAAATAGAAAAGAAAAATATTTTGGGTTTAATAGAGAATTATAATACAATTTTTCTAGATGTAAACTTAGTCATAACCATGAATTCAAAGTGTTCTTGCAAAGAAATCCCTTATAAATAAATTAAGATATGAACTATAAATCCATAAGGAATGCAAGGTGGCCATAAATTCATCTTAAATTAATGTAAAATGGTAATTTAAATGATCAAGGACTTTAATTTTTTTCTTATAATAGTAAATGTGAAATTTATGTTTAATGCATTAAAATAGTAGGTATTTGGAAAGAAAACCCTTACCAAGATTCTAAAAAGCGAAGTAAAAATATTTAAAGGAGTATATTATGTTAAGGAAATATAAATACACATAAAAAATAATATATAAATAAACATAGGTTATAATTTACATCATTCACAAGTAACATAGTCAATGAAGAGAAGAAATAACTCACTGAAACGAAAATGAGTTAAGAAATCATTTAAAAACACTGATAAAATATGAATCCAAATCACATAGAAAGAGATCATGAAATATAATTTTAAATAATTTGAATAAAAACTAATTTCTAATTAAATAATTCATTGGTATAGTGAATCTACCATGTAAAATAAATAAAAAGGTGTATAACTTGAAATGTACCTCAAAAAATATAAATTTAGAAAAAGAACCCTTACCTTATATTCTTTCTTAGAAGGATGCACTCTAACATATTATATAATAAACTAATACACATTGATAATTTATTTTATAGCCTTAATCATGAATATTTTATTTTTTAAGGTCAATTTATTATCATACAGAATTCATTTATCATATAGTTTTTTCTCCCATTGGCCACTTGAGGTTGTCTAATTTTTCCAAAACTACTTCGACATGTTGAATATGGTAAAAGATGTTATAAAATAGTTTCATAATATCTATAATTTTATATTTATGTATTATTTATCATTCTAGTATCATAAGAGGTATTCATTTCAATATATTGTCTAATATAGATTAAAATTTTGGAAGATGTCCGGATATACTCATTTTGGGCGGTTAAAATCACTAAGATCATTTATTATTAATATAATTAATATAATGGAAAATTTATCTTTCCATAAAATGAATAATTTAATTAATATAATATGTATTCATTAAATCCATTTTTATAACTATAAATTTAAGTTGGTGATGAAAAATTTAATACACCATTGAAGGCGGTAGTGATTCGTCCATAATACGGGATGTGTTTTCATTTTTCAAATGGGTGGGAAGAAGTTATATAATAGTTATTAATTTAAAATAACATGATTTCAGTATAGTAATGATACTTATTTAATTATATTAGGATGGTTATAATATAATTGTATGAGGTAGAATAAGAAAATTTAATGAAATGGAAATGAGAAAGAGATTAGGAGTTCTTACATTACTCATTGGGGTGACTCCTTTTCTAATTAAATGAATCCCTTAAAGGATGGTATTTTTATGAGACTAGAATCTCTAGGATGTTGATAATACTCTTTGTAAATGGTTTTTGTAGATGTTTTTTTATCTAATAATCATTAGGTGTGATGATAAATTGGTTGGTGAATGGATCCTTTTATAAGTGAGAGTTGTACCATTTTTTGTAAATGTAATTTTTTTAATATAAAAATGAATATCGTATTCAAGGAAAGATAGAGTATAAGACAATTTTAGGTATTTAAATCCTTCATCAAATCATTTTTATATGAGGGATTATTATATTTTGTGACTTTATCACTTGATTTAACACATTTACCTCATTTTAGTATTTATCATGATGATTTAATTTTACCTTAGTAACTTATTTTTTTGGTCAAAAATTATAATAAAAATATTAAATAATAAGTATTGTGATTATTTAAAATTTTAAAACCATTTTATTAAGTTAAATTTAAAAAGGTAATAAATATTAAATCCAATATAGGTATGCATAATACAATAAAAACAATTTTTTGAAAAATTCATTTTTAAGAATAAAAATACTTATTTAGGCTAAATATTATGGTTATAATTAATACCAATTGTATTTATTATTTTATAATTTAATATATTTGGTTTACTTTACATTCAAAATAATCCAAAATAGTATTTTTATCATGTGAATACTTAATTAAAGTGACCAAAATAGATTTTTATTAAAAAAAATATAACTTAGGGTCTAAAATGTCAACCAAAGATTTCTAAATTTAACATATTATTTTTAAATAAATTATTTTAATTCATAAATACATAATTGTTTTATAAATAGGTTTCATAAATTTTTAATTCATGATTCTATCATGATAATTTCATGTTATGGTATTAATAAAAACTTTATTTTATAATATTCACCTAAAAATCAACCGTTTTAGAAAAATTCCCAAAAAATATTAATATGATAATATTAAAAATAGTAATACCTAAAATAATTTTTTTAATAATTTAATAAATATAATATTTATTTATTTAATTTAATTTCAAATCTATCCATGTAATATGGTGATGATAAACAAAATATGTCATCCATAGTGGCGGTGATATCCAATAAGACAGGCGATATTTTCATTTTTTGAATGGATGGGAGGAAGGTAGATGATGGTTATTTCATTAATATAATAAAATTTAAGTATAATATTGATACTGATGTGATTATATTATTATGGGTAAAATATACTTAGAGTATCTTGAAGGATAAAATTTAAAGGAAGGGAATTGATAAAATGATTAGGAGTTCTTACCTTACTCATTGGGATGACTCCTTTTCTAATTGAATTAATCCTTTAAGGTGTGGTATTTTAATGAGAAAAAAATATCTAGTACATGGATAATACTATTTGGAAATTTTTTGTAATATTGGTCAATATAATGAAATTTAAGTGTTAGGAAAAGTAGGGTGGTGAAGGGATCCTATTATAAGTGAGAGGGGTGGAATTTTTTGTAAATATTAATTTCATAATATAAAAAGGAATTTCATATTAAATTAAATTGGATTAATAATTAATAATTTATAAGGATAAAATATTTTAAGGTCATGAAATCCCACATACACACATTTAAGTATGTGGTCTTGTGATATTTTGTGACATTATCCCAAGATTTAACAATTTTACCTCATTTTAGAATTTATCGTGGTGATTAAATTTTACCTTGGTAATTTATTTTTATATCATAAAATTAAATTGAACATATTGATTAATATTTGTAATTTTTATTTAAAACATAAAATACATTTTATTTAATTCAGCGTCCAAATTTCACAACAATTAACATTAATATAAGTACGCATAATGCAATAAAAACATTTTTTAGAAAATGTATTTCATAGTATAAAAATATTTAATTTTGCTAAATATTATGAATATTATTAGTAACCATGATATTTATTGTTCTATGATTAAATAAAATAGGGTTATTGTTTTTCCAAACCAATCAAAAACAAAATGGAATAATGTGAATAATTTATTAAAGTAAAAGGATCAATTTAGATTTTTATTCGAGTAAAATATAAATTTCGTTACCAAATAACTATAATAGGTTTATAATTTAAAAATATTATTTTAAATGAATTATTTTACTCTTTAAATACATATTTAGTTGAAAAATATGTCTCAAAAAATTTTAAGTCATGATGATTTCATAAAATTATGGTATTTGTAAAAATTATATTTTATACTATTCACCTAAAAATCAACATTTTCATATAGATCTAAAAAATCATACTAAGATAATATTTAAATTATTAAAACAAAAAATAATAATTTAATTTTATCATATTAAAATTCTAATACTTAATAATTGAACTTTTAAATGGAAAGATAAAATATAATGAAAAACGTTTTTACTAAAAAATGACTTTTTAAACCATATGCATTCTTAATATTATTTCATATAAATTAATAATTATATGAGTATTTATTTTATTTTTATTTGAAAAATTTTATTGGTATAATAATTTAAAATATAATAAAAATACAAAACGCTTCAAAAATATTTCTTCAAAAATATCTTTTTAATATTAAATAATTTTAATGACATCTAATTAAATTTAATTATTTATATTCTAACCATTAAATTTATTAAATTAATTATTATTATAATACATTAAATTAGTCTTTAAAATATTATTATTATTATTTAAGGATATGGAATAATTAATTCTAAAAATATTTTTATTTACGTGAGGTTTTACTCTTCTTGTAATTTTTATAACGATATTTCACATTTTATTCTCATGATGTATTAATTTTTATCATGAATTATAATTTATATCAGGGATCATTTTATTTTAGTGTTTCATGTGATCCAATATATTCAATATAGTATTTATTTAGAATAAAAAACATATTAAAATCTTAAGGTGTTACATTCTATCCCCTAAAATAAATCATGTCCTTATATTTTTAATTTCCTTCACCAATGAAAATATTTGTGGGTGTTCCTGATATAGTCCTGAATTATGATATAATTTTAAATAATAAATCAAATTAACTATCCTAATTAAAACAACAAAACATATTTTTCCCTCATAATAGGCATATGTTTATATTTTCATTTGTCGTGGTAGTTTATGCCCAATAAACTTCGCTAGTTGGTTATAAGACTTATGAGTTTCTAGAGACGGACTTTTCCCATCTTCATTTTAATAATCCAATAATCAATCAAATTATAAAACTAAAATGTTTAAAATAATAATCAATAAACATTTTTATATGAAAAACAAATCATAAGTGTCTTAACCTATGATATTTTTACTTCAACCAAGATACATTTGGTTTAACTATGAAATAACTAGATCAACATGTTACCCTTTCAGTTAAACCTAGGTTTCCATAAGTCTCATCCTCATAATATCAACAATATAGTCTTATAATGAACCAGATTGAGTTAATCTAACCCATCATCCAGATCACTCATCCACAAATCCATTGGAACGTTCCCAATAGAACTATGTTGTAAACTAGTGCTAGGGTATCACAATTTACCATGTGGGAATGATTTCACCCTTAAGAAAGAAAATTTAAGCAAGGGATTATAACTAAAAACCTTTTATTAAGTTTTCACACATTATATGACCATGAAAATTAAATAAGTGACTACTAAAATAGTAACTTTAGAACATGGAATTATATAAGTGGAAAACCAAAATCTTTTACAAAAATGTTTTCCAACCATAAAACCATTTTATAAAAATATTTTAAATATCAAAAAAAAGAAACAAAAAAAATAAAAAATGGGATATCGTGGAGGCTGATAAAGAAAATTACCCCACCAGCTTTAATAAAACTATTAGATGAACCCTACCATCACTAGGTGACTCTCAATTTACCATTGTAACTCAACATCATCAGCTTCCAAAAAAAATAGTGGTAGAAATCCAAAAACAGAATCTAAGACTAAAAAAGAGCCTGATAAGGCATGAAGGCAACATACCCACCAATGTGAGTACTCTAGGTGTGGTACAAAGGCCATTAGTATACCACTATGAGTCTATTACATTCCCTTTATAAAAGAAACTAATAATTCTAGTTGGAAAATAAAAATTCACAAAAAGTTTTTCATTTCATTTTAATGGTTTTAAATCCAAAAAATGTAAATATTTATCTTCCACAAATATTTCCTTGAAAACCTATGTCAAAACGTCTGTTTTACTTTAAATATGTCACTTTTAAAAACAAATCATTCCCATAATTTAAAAATAAACTGAATGGCCTTTTAAAAAATTGAGGCACTAGAAAATCACTACACATTTTTTACTTTGAAAACATTATCACACACTCTATAAATATAGAAAAATGACAAGGTCCAACCATAATAGAATAAAAATACATGGATGTTCATAAAATAACTAAAATAATAAAGTGAGAAAAAAATTATCAATCATCATGTAATGACCAAGACTTTCATTAATGAAAATCCCTCTTGATCTAATTAAATGTCTCTTTTTGTAAAATGTTTATATAAAATGTTAACTTCTTTGGTTTTATGTTAATAATTGTAACCATTTCTAAAATAGTCATTGAATAGTGGTCACATGATTAGTATAAATATAAGGCTTTAACAAATCCAATTTACTCAGACAAATGAAGTGATGGCCTCATCCAGTAGACGTGCGCCATACGAATCCCATTTGTCAGAGCTAGAAAAGGAGGTGGTGTCATTGGGATTTGCTCTTGACCAATCCCAGGTTGAGATTGAATATGTTAAGCTCGAGTGGGACCGCCTATGAGGGAAATGGAAGTTGATAGAGATTACCACCCGAGCAATGTTATCCGAGCCACACCAAGAGTATGTCACCATCTCACACCTTACTCTTCAGTATTATGCGGGTGTTATAAGGGGTTATGTAACAAGACCATAGCACTATGGTTATGTACATTATTTTTGAATATAATAAAGAATATATTTTCATTTTATTATTGTTACCTTGTAAATAGTTTGTAGAGCTCAAATAGTATTTATAGTTAAAGTTCAACAATGAAATCTATTTTGATGAATTAATGGATTTTTAATTAAAATATTATTTTAATAAAATATTATTATTATTAAATTAATTTCTATTAAATATAAATGATTGTATAATTTTATGAATGCAATTGTAATTTTTATTGAGGTTTGAAAGCCATTTTTGTCAAAACCTGTGAATTTTCGATAAATGTCAGTTTTTATTTTAAAATTGAAAATTAACATATTTAAAAAATTATTTAGATAAAATAAATATTATTTTTGGAATCATGATATCGAAATTATCCAACGGTGAATTTTTCATAATTTTCTGAGACAGTCATGTTTTTGGGTAAAAATTAAATACCGTTTAAATATATAATGTGTTTTATGACATCATAATGAACCAATAGTGATGTAATAAAATACCATAATCTTTATATTCAGCCAATATATGTTTTAAAATTAAACCAATGTGGTTTTTGGTTTTTCTTTACTTATTTTACCAAGCATTAATGGACCCTTCAAGACTTATTAAACTTCTTGTGTTTTTAAATTATTTTCCTTGGGAGTATGACCCGCCTCCACATAAGCAAACCCACTATTTTAAGAGGTTCAGACTTTTTCCTTATAAATTTTTTTCCCAATTACCTTTTTCAAAAACCAGGGGCAAATGCCATGGGCTGGTTTGTGGTTTGGATTAAATTAATGTGAGGTGTCTCAAACCTAAATAATAAATAATTCCCTCACATTTCCTATATAAACCCACCCAAGCTCACACTTCCTCCTCAATCAAAGCCTTTGGAGTTCATCAAACCTCTGAAATAATCTCTCTATAATCCTCCCAAGGTTCCCCAAACTCCCAATATGCCTCTCTCAGGCCTCTCTCAAGCCTTTGGAAGCACACTTCCAAGTAAGGGTTTTTCTTCCTTCCTCATTTTTTGTCCAATTTTCTTAATATTATTATGCCCTTTTAATTTCATTATAATTATGGGGGTATGGTTTTTCACCTCCCCCATACTGAACTATTAATTTTTTAATGATGTTATACCCCTTTCTCTCTCATTAAATTCCTCTCATGTACACCTATTACTACGCTGAAATCCCGAAAGAAATTTCTCTCTCCTCTTTTACATTCAAGAAATTCTTTTGTATCATGACTCTAAATTCCATTACAGTTTTTGTGAAATGTATCTATATGACCCACTTACTATAAATTTAATGTACATATTATGAGTAACCCCTTTCTCTCTCATCAACCATTTTTTTGAATTCTTACGTCACGCCATTACGCTGCCGAAATTGCACTGATTTTCCAAGTCAATGTCATTGTATAGGGAATACCATGACCATTTCTCTATCAAGGATATTCACCTTTATGCACATTTATTATTGATTATAATGTTTCATATATTAATTCCACATTCCTTTATCATTGAATAAATGATTATTTTTTATGAATCCACATTATATGATCCATGTGGTACACTTATGCATGAAATGAAATGTTTAAGAAGGGTGTGCCCTTATAGCACATCAATGCATTGGGTAAAGTATAGGATCATGATACGTCATGTTCAATGGGTGTTTACTCATGATAATTCCAGTGAAACGAGGTTTTACATGTTCTTCATCTGCAATGAGGATTTACTCATGCTCCATGTGCAATGTGCCTTGGCTCGTACTAATTCCATGTTAAGTGTTGGTGCCACATTTCCATGTTATAATTATAATGCTTTATCATGCCTTTATATTTATGCCTCTCTTATGCTGTATTGATATGCCTATTTTCTAACATGTATTGTATTACTCATGTTATTCCATGATTATTCCCTTACTGGGCTTTATAGCTCACCATTTTCTTATGCATGTCCTCAGGTTATCCCATACAATGCTAAGTACAAGTGAATGTAGTGGTCATATAAAGGATTTTTTCAATAAAGATGTTGTTTTTAATGTTTTAAGTTGTTTTGTAATGATCCTAATCCCCAAAGACACCAGACCTCTCGATATTCTATGTTGTATCAGGTTAAGTTTATGTAATAAATTATGTTTAATTGTGTAAAAAAATAGGGTTGTCATAGTTGGTATCATAGGATAGGTTTAGTTATTTTTGGGATTAGGATTAGAAAACACTAGTAAATCCTTAGAGACAAGAATAAGTATAATAAAAACATCACTTATATTTTGGTGAGTATTGAGTAAGTGGTTTATCAAGAAAATAAAACCATGTCTGGATACAAGCAGGTAGAGGAGGCTCTGGAACAGATGTATCCTAGGGGTAAAACCCTAAAACATTGCTTTGAGCTATACTTGAATGGGAACTAGTGAACGACAAAGACCCATGAAGAACTCTTGGTTATGACAATCCTATGGTATATGCTTTGGTAAATTCACAATCTTAGTATGAACCATTATTAAAGGACCAAAAAAATTCCCTAAGTATATATGTTCGAAAGTAGGTCATGGATAACATAGACTGAAGCCAATAGATTCATATGTTAAAGAAATAAAAATTATTTATTAGTCTTTAGTTTTGTCCTTGGATTACCCTTTATGTGTTACTCCTAACTTTCCTTTTATTCCAGGCAATGGTCGATAATAGGAGGACTTGGGCTAACAACCGATTAGAATATCGATGTGATTATTGTACTAATGAGATGCCCAATCCAATGGGAGAGGGAATCGTGAACTTTGTCATGATTCTCTCTCAGCTAACTCAGTCTTTGAATAGAAACATGGTTGAAGAGAAAATTTCAACCCCCCTAAGAAAGACTGGGTCACTATCGAGAGCTTCATGATACAAAGGCCTCCTACTTTTAATGGATCATCTGATCCCTCAATCGCTGAACAATGGATCAACTCCATTGAAAAGATCTTCTACGTCCTTCAATGTTCTGAACAAGAGAAGGTTCTCTTGGATGCTTATCGTATGGAGGGTGAATCTGATCAATGGTGGACGTTGATAAAAAATATGAATTCTAAGGAGGAGATCGAGGCGTTGGAATAGAAGGATTTCTGGAAGATGTGTTTCGATAAATATTTCCTGACCCTCCGTCTTAAGATGGAAAGGGACTTCCTTGACCTCAAGAAAAAAGATGACAAATCTATCGGATCGTTCAAGGAAAAATTCACAAGGCTTGCACGATATGCTACTTGCTTTGTCATTACCCCTGAATTCAAGGTTGACCGCTTCTTTGGTGGGCTGAAACCTAGCCTGTGGGAAGTGTTGGCCATCCGCGACTTTGACAGTTATGAGGAAATTAGCCAATGTGCCCTCAAGTTCGAAATGGAGATCATAGAATCTTAGGGGTATCGTGGGGATAAGAAGTGTATGGTGGACTTCAATGTTGGTGGTCCGATGGATAAATCCAACGGTGCTAATAAGATCCAACACCCCACTTTCCAATGGTGTGGAAAGAAGCACCCTAGAAATTTCCTAAAGGGGACGAAGAAATGTTTTAGGTGTGGAAGAGAAGGGAACCTAACTATTAACTATCAGCAAGAAAGACCCGCATCTGCAATAGAGGATAGGAACACTCCATTCGAACCTCAATGCATTGTTCATTTCTACAACTACAAAGAACCATGGAATCTTGCAAATTAGTGCCCTAAGCCAAGGGTTTTCATAGGAAACCAACAACCTCCAAGGCAGCAAGGGCGAGTATTTCCATCACTACTGTCGAAGTGAACCCCAACAATGAAGTGGGGATAGGTACACAAGTTATTCATTGATGAATAGAGAACATATTTTTTTATTCAGGTTCTACGCATTCTTTTATATCTCGAAAGTTTAGTAGAACAATCCCAGCACCACCAAAAATCATGTAAGTTAAGATGTCGGTGAGTACGGAAAATGGGGTAATCATTGCATCCCATGAATATAATTCCTCCCCGATCAAAATATGTGGATTAAACTTCTCAAAGAACCTCTTCATACACCCTCTAGTGGAATTTTATGAAATTCTTGGCATGGATTGGCTTTCCTCATATAGAGCCAACATAAATTGTCATGAGAGGTAAATCACTCTCCATGTGGAGAATCGACCCCCGATTCTTTACAAGTGAAAGGAGGAAGATGAATCTTCTTTAGCTCTATAATCTCAAGCATGGATATTACTGCCATATGATCACGCGTATCTAGCTCAGATTATTGAGTCTAAGGAGGCAACTATCCTAGAATATAATCCTATTGTGAGGGAATTCATTGAAGTGTTTCCAGGGGAATTGCCTAGTCTTCCTCAAAGAATAGATTTTGAATACTCAATTGATCTTATACCTGGGGTGTTTCCAATATCCAAGACCCTGTATAGAATGGATATTGTGGAGCATGAGGAGCTAAAGAAAACTATAGGATAATCTGGATAAATTGTTTATACGCCCAAGTGCTTCACCATGGTGTGCACCAGTCCTCTTCGTCAAGAAGAAGGATAGGTCAATACGCCTTTTCATCGATTATCGTGATCTCAAAAAAATCAGGATAAAGAACAAGTATCCTCTCCCATGAATAGATGACTTGTTTGATCAGCTGTGTGGAGCACAATACTTCTCCAATGTGGATTTTAGGTTCATATATTATGAAGTAAGGGTAAAGAAGGAAGATATCCCCAAGACTCCTTTTTCGTACAAGATACGGGCACTATAAATTCATAGTAATGACTTTTGGACTCACTAATGCTCTAGAAATCTTCATGGAATTGATGAATAATGTATTTTGATATTACCTCAAAAAAAATTTGGTAGTATTATTAGATGAAATTCTGATATACTCCAAAACCAAGGAGGATCATGAGAATCATCTGAGAAATGTACTAGAGACCTTGCAGAAAGAGAACCTCTATGCAAAGTACAGAAAGTGTTAGTTATGGTTGAAGGAGGTCTCATTATTGGGCCATATCATCACAAGAAATGGGATATCTATGGATCCCTCCAAAACAGATGCAATTGAGGGATGGTCGAGGCCAACATGAGTAATGGATATCTGTAGCTTCTTGGGGTTAGTTGGATATTATTGACGATTTTTGAGAAATTTCTCACGATTTTCCAACCCTCTTACCAAGCTAACTCGGAAGAGAGTAAAGTTTTATTAGAGTGATGAATGTGAAGAAAGCATCAAGGAGTTGAAAAGGAGGCTTATCCCTATGCTCATTCTCACTTTACCCATAAGTTGAGAAATTTTTGTGGTATTCAGTGATGCTTCAAAGAAGGTCCTGGGATGTGTGTTGATGAAAAATGACAAAGTCATTTCCTATGCTTCTAGGAAATTGAAAGTTCATGAACAGAACTATGCAACACATGACCTTGAGTTGGCTACAGTGATCTTCGCTTTGAAAATTTGGCAGTATTATCTCTTTGGGGAGAAGTTTGAAATATATACAGACCACAAAATCCTCAAGTATATATTCACACACATAGTTGAACATGCACCAACGAAGATGGTTAAAGATGATCAAAGACTATGACTGCTCAATCAATTACCACCCTAGGAAAGAGAAAAATGTGGTGGATTCCCTAAGTATAAAGGATCCAGTGATTCTATCATTGATGAGAATTTAAAAGGATCAAATCATCTTAGATTTGATGAATATGGATATGAGAATAATAAATAATGGAACATCATCAATACTTTCACAAATTATTTCTCAACCATCACTTTTGGAAAGGTTAATGAATGCTCAAAAGGATGATGTAGGAATTCAGGAAAAAGTGGAAGATATCAAAAAAAGGAAATCCTAGAAGATTAATTTTAATGAAGAAGGAATTGTGAGATTTGGGAAAATTCTATGTGTTCCATCAAGTTCGGTGCTGAAGAAGGAACTTTTGGATGATGCACATAGTTTTAATTTCTCTATTCACCCAGGAAACACACAGATGTATCGAGATCTCTGAGAGCATTATTGGTGGGATAATATGAATAAGGAGATCACTGAATATACATCAAAGTGTCTGGTGTGTCAGAAAGTGAAGGCATAGAGGGAGAAGTCTAAGGGGATGATGAAACTGTTTCCCATACCAGAATGGAAATGGGAGAACATCATCATGGACTTTGTCACTGGACTTTTGAAGACATACAATGGAAAAAATGCAATCTGGGTTGTTGTGGATCATCTTACAATGGTTGCACACATCATTTCTATTCGGGATGATTTCTCATTGGATCAACTGGCACGGATATATACCAGGGAAGTGGTAAGGCTTCATGGAGTACCACTATCTAATGTGTCCGGTCAAGATCCAAGATTCACCTCTATGTTTTGGAAGAATATTCAACATGCTCTGAATACTAAATAGAACTTCAGTATGGCCTATCATCCTCAAACTAATGTCCAATATGATTAGACTATCCAAACACTTGAGGACATGTTGAGAGCGTGCTCAATGGACTTTAAAGGAGGATGGGATCAACATCTTCCTCTGGTTGAGTTCTCTTATAAAAATAGTTTCCACTCAAACATCCAAATGGCACCATATGAAGACCTTTATGGGAAAAGGTGCAGAACACCGGCGTGTTGGGATGAGGTCAGTGAGGATAAGCATCTTGGACCATAAATGGTCGAATAAATGGTGGAGAAGGTGAAAACCATTCAGCAGCATATCAAGGAAGAACAGAGTTGAAAAAAGGGTTATGTAGACAACCATCGACGAGACCTTGAGTTTAAAGTTGGAGACACGTAATTTATACACATATCTCCATGGAATATGTTCATGAGGTTTGGAAAGAAAGGGAAGTTAATTCCAAGGTACATCATCTCCTTCGAGATTATTGATCATGTCAATGTTGTGGCCTATAGACAAGCACTTACACCTACCATGTTTAAATTACATGATGTCTTTCATGTATCCCTTTTAAGGAATTACATACGGGGCCCTTCACATGTACTCTCTTCATAGGTGGTACAGTTAGAGTATGATCTTTCTTATGAGGAGAAAACATTGAATATCTTAGATCATAGATAAAAAGTTCATCAAAATAAGACAATTCCCCTCACCAAGGTGTTGTGGCGAAACCACAAGTTTGAAGAAGCGATGTGGGAATCATAGAAAATAATGGAGCAAAATTACCCACAACTATTTTAGTGTGGGAAAATAAAATATCGAGGGAGGAATTTTTTAAGGGGGGAAGATTGTAATGACCTGAAATTTCAGTAATGGAAATCCATCTTGATCTAATTAAATGTATCTTTATGTAAAAATTTTGTATAAATTGTCAAATTATTTTGTTTTATGTTATGAATTGTGACTGTTTCTAGTATATCCATTGAATAGTGGTAACATGATTAGTATAAATATAAGACTTTAACAAATCCAATTTACTCAGACAAAGGAAGCGATGGCCTCATCCAGTAGACGTTCCCCATACGAAGACCATTTTTCAGAGATCAGAAAGGAGGTGGCATCATTGGGCTTCTCTCTTGATCAAGCCCAACCCGAGCTTGAATATTTTATGCTTCAGAGGTACCGCCTATGAGAGAAATAGAAGTTGATAGAGATTACCACACAAGTAATGTTATCTGAGCCACCCCAAGAGTCTGTCACCATCGCACACCTTAATCTCTAGTCTTATGCGAGTGTTATAAGGCATTATGTAACAAGACCTTAGCACTATGGTTATGTACATTAATTTTGTATATAATAATGAATATACTTTCATTTTATTCGTTTTAGCTTGTAAATAGTTTTTAAATCTCAAATAGTATTTTTAGTTAAAGTTCAACTAAGAAAAATATTTTGATGAATTAATGGATTTTTTAATTAAATAATTTTTTAATAAAACATTATTATTATTATTAAATTAATTTCTATTAAATATAAATGATAGTGTAATTTTATGAATGCAATTGTAATTTTTATTACGGTTTGAAATCCATTTTTGTCAAAACCCGTGAATTTTTTATAAATGTCAGTTTTTATTTTAAAAGTGAAAATTAACATATTTATAAAATTATTTAGATAAAATAAATATTATATATGGAATCATGACTTCGAAATTATCCAACGGTGAATTTTTCATATTTTTCTGAGATAGTCAAATTTTGGGTAACAAAATAAATACGGTTTAAATATATAATGTATTTTATGACATCGTAATGACCCAATAGTGTTGTAACAAAATACTATAATATTTATGTTTGGCCAATATATGTTTTACCATTAAAATAATGTGTTTTTGGGTTTGTTTTACTTATTTTACAAAGCATTAATGGACCCTTCAAGACTTATTAAACATCTTGTCTTTTTAAATTGTTTTCCTTGGGAGTGTGACTCACCTCCACATAAGAAACCCCGTTATTTTAAGAATTTAGGAATTTATCCTTATAAAATATTGTTTTCCACTTCCCTTTTCCAAAAACCATTGTCAAAAACCATGGGATGGTTTGTGGTTTGGATTAGTTTAATGTGAGGTGTCCCAAACCTAAATAATAAAGAATTCCCTCACCTTTCCTATATAAACCCACCAAAGCTGTCAATTACTCCTCACTAAAAGCCTTTAGAGTTCTTCCAAAATCTTTCTTTCCCTCTCTAGAATCCTCCCAAGGTGCCCCAAACTCCCGTTATTCCTCTCTCAAGCCTCTATCAAGCCTTTGGAAGTACACTTCCAAGTAAGGGTTTTTCTCTCTTTCTCATTTTTGTCCAATTTTCTTAATATTGTTATGCCCTTTTAATTTCAATTATAAATGTGGGGGTATGGTTTTTCACCCCTCCCATACTAACCTATTTATTTTTGAATGATTGGAGACCCCTTTATCTCTCATTAAATTCCTCCCATGTACACTGGTTACAATGCCGAAATTCAGAAAGGAATTTCACTCTCCTCTTTTACATTCAAGAAATTATTTTGTATCATGACTATAAATTCCATTATAGTTGTTGGTACATGTATCTATATGACCCCATTATTGTCTATTTTGTGTAAATATCATGAGACACCCATTTTTCTCTAATCAACCATTTTTATGAATTCTTACTTCACGTCGTTACGCTGCTGAAATTACACCGATTTTCCTAGCCAATGTCATTGTGTAGTGAATACCATGCCCATTTCTCTATCAAGGGTATTCACATTTATGCACATTTACTTATTGATTATAAAGTTTCATATATTAATTCAATATAACTTTGTTATGGAATAAATTATTATGTTTTATGAATCCATGTTATATGATCCATGTGGCACACTTATGCATGAAATGAAATGTTTAAGAAGGGTGTGCCCTTATAGTTCTCCAATACATTGGATAAAGTATAGTATCATGATACGTCATGTGAAATGGTTGTTTACTAATTATAATTCAAGTGGAATTAGTTTTTACTCATGCTTCATGTGAAATGTGGATTTACTCATTCTCCATGTGCAATGAGCCTTGGCTCGTGCTAATTCCATGTTAAGTGTTTTTGCCACATTTCCATGTTAGGATTGTCATGATTTATCATGACTTTATGTTTATAATTATCTTGTTCTCTATTGATATTCCTATTTTATAACATGTATTTTATTCCTCATTTTATTCCATTTTTATTCCCTTACTGGGATTTATAGCTCACCCTTTTTTTATGCATGTCCTCAGGTTATCCCATGCAATTCTAAGTAAGAGGGGATGTAGTGGTCATATAAAGTATGTTTTCAATAAATATGTTGTATTTCATGTTTTAAGTTGTTATGTAATGATCCTAATCCCCAAAGACACTAGACCTCTTGATCTTCTATGTTGTATCAAGTTATGTTTATGTAATAAATTATGTTTAATTGTGTAAAAAATCGGGGTTGTCATACATCAAGGCTAAACCAAAAAGAGAAAAATATATCAAGTAGGATAAATCTAATAAATTAGAAACATTCATTCTAAAAAAAATTAAGAATCATAAAATATGATAAATATCATGAGCCATCACCTTGAGTACTAATTGGATAATACTATACAAGAATCAGATTAATCAATTATTGTTGTGTTAATGATATTACTTCTCATCACATGAATCACACTCAAGTAGCATCATCTTTGAAAAATCCCTTTCTAGGTCATAAAATAATACTAGGGGCTACTAGACACACTATAACTCATAACTATCATGGAACAATTCCCTTTAATTATCACTTAGTAACCTAGGGTTCCTCAGAGAATAGCTAAAGGGTATGGGATACTATCAAAACAATGTGAAACACTTGAAATCCACATATCCTAAAGGCAGCATAACACAAAAACCATATACATCCCACATCCAACACATCACCTTCAATCAGGATACCCCTCCCCAAATAAATTAACCTAAATCAAAATTAATTTAAACATAATCACATGCATACAATCATGAAAAATGGGTAGTAATGTGGCTCAAGAATCGTGTAATAATCAAATAAAAAACACCATTGTCAAAAAATTATAAATGGGACTTTATCTCGAAATCTAGAATAACACCATTGAAAATATATTTGTGAAAAACAACCATTAAAAAAAGTAATCTATAAAAGAAAATAAATAAAATCAAGGAACTAATATTACTAAATAACTAAAGTCATCATCACAAAATCCAATCGAAGGACATATAACCCTTTTTAAAACATGAAAACACTGTAAAAATTAAATTAAATTCTTAAAAATCCTATTTGACCAAAATAACCATGAATAAATCATTTTTCTTCAATCAAACCTCCATTTTAATTTTATCAAAAATTATGGATGCATAAAATACCATTTCAATTAAATGTTCTATTAAATAAGAAAATACACCCATTGTATCAAATTAAAACCTAATTAAATATTGAAATAATTTAATTAAATATCCCTAAATATGTGTACCATATTTATATAGCTCTATGTGTGGCATCCCGCCTTTTTATAACATAAACTTCCATTACATTACAAAAAACTGAGGATCTTTAAGGTTTAGTGTCTTGGAAACCAGGAACATAATACATGAAAACAACATAAAACATTCTTCTTAAACACTTGAAAGGCTTTTCCTTAATTTCATCCTAGGTTCATTACTGCATCTCATAACCTGGGGACATACATCAAAAGAAAGGGTGAGCAGAAGTCCCAGTAAGGGAAACAAGTGAAACATTTTACATGTGAACTTGAGATACTTCAATAAGGTCATGAAAAGAACTTTAAGGAATGAGAAAGAAATAATGAGGCATATCATAATAAAAATAACGTTTTTCATAACCTGAATATGAGGCTACAAAATTTTTCAAAGACAATCATTTCCGTTTCACCAAGGTCCATCCCCAAGGTGTCAATAAAAATTAGCAAGGTTATTCACCAATGTATCAGTCTAAATGGTCATCTCTAGAGATTAAGTCTTTACCCAATGCATCGGAGCGCTATCAGGGCGCACCCTTAAATTTGTCTTTATGATCATGTGAGCCACATATATCATCATAAATAATTTCATAAACAACCCATATAGCATTAAATAAATGGGTTTCCTTTCATAATCATTATGTTTTAAAAACTACTTTAAAGACCTGATCATTATGTCACTTTAAACCCACGAAAAGGGAAAGTGGGTCTCATGTATGTAAATACCAAAATTGAAAATATAAAAACTTGGTATATATGTGAATAACCCTATAGAAGAGAGATCTTTGAGTGTTCACTTAATAAAATAAAAGAACTTTATAAAAAGAGAGAGACATTTTGAGACGGAAATTCTACAGCATAACGGCTATGTTTCGGGGTTTTAGAAAACAATGAAAAGAGAGCGGACATGGGTAAAACATTCATAAATTACTCATAAAACAGTATAGGGACATAATATGAAGGACATATGAACATGTTATGAAATTTTAAGGACATACCATTTGAAATTAAACACATGAAAGGAAGAAAAAAATTAGATTTCTCTTATTAAAATTCGGCAGCCTAATGGCGTCACTTAAACTTCAAAAAAAAATGAATTGACGAGATCAAATAGGGTATCTCATAATATGAACATAAAATTTCAGTATGATATATATAGAGATCATACCCCAACATAATAAAAAGGAACTTGAAAGACTTGACATGAAAGTAGAACTTTGAAAAATGAGAAGGGTGATAGAATCCCTTAAAAATTCGGCAGCCTAACGGCGCCACTTAAACATTCGTAAAATGAATTGATGAGAGAAAGAGGGGGTATATTGTCATATGAACATGAAAAGGGCAGTAAGATGAATATAAAATAACATCCTCCAACATAATAACATGGATAATAAAAGAAATGACATAAAATAGATTGCTTGAAAAGAAAGAGGGAGGTTGGATCCCTTACCTTAAAACGTAACTCTTAAAACTCAAAGGTTGGGACCTTGAGAGCTTAGGGGCACCTTGGGAGGACTCCTTGGGAGGTAAGGAGACCATAACTTCGTTGAGGATGATTTTGGAGTCGAAAGGATGAGATAATGGCTTGGTATTTATAGGGAAAGTGTGGGGACAAGGCATTAATGGGCAAGGGACACCTCATTGGTGGTTTTGGAAAAACCATGGGCTTTCCCATGGTATTAGCCACTTGGGACACCTCATACAATACTTCATCCCCTTTATTAATCCATCCCTTAAAATATCTCATGACATCATCATGACACAGTTATGATGTCATTTAACATAATGAAACCCTAAAACTGCATTTTTACTATTCACTGAAAATTCAACTTTCTCTGAAAAATCCCAAAATTTCACCTTAACCAAATATCGATGCTCTGATTACAAATATGAACTCCATTTTATAAAAATATTTTTCTAAATATTTTTAATTTAATTTTTAAATAAAAACACTATTCATTGAGAATTCATTTTTTTCAAAAAAATCCCGAAAAATTATCATAACATAATATCGAGGCTCTGAGTTCAAAAATAAAGTCCATTTTATAAAAATACTTTTCTAAATAATTTTAATTTAATTTTTATTGAAAAAACACTATTCACCTGAAAAAACTAATACTTTACTAATAATTTATGAAACCGTTATTTACCCATTTTATTGAATCACATTACTTAATCTAGGTGTCTAAATTATATTAAAACTTTCTTTATGTGAGATTACCAATCCATTTGGTCACATTACTAATCCTAAGCGTAAAATTACTATTCATAATTTACTATTCATCAAAAATTAAGTTGATCTTATTTGACTCCAAATTCCTTACTGAACACTTTTGTAGAAGACCATTTTTTGAAAATCATTACACATCATCAATTATTTAAGGTTTACATAAATATTTTAAAATATCCCTTTTTTCAAAATTCATCAATAAAATACATCCTAAAATTATCCTGACATTTGAAATTTCACAAACATCACTAAAGGAAGAAATATCAATTTATTCATCCCAAAGGATTACACATAGATGTTACGGTCTCGTCACATAGCCCCTTATAACACCAGCATATGACCTAAGTGTAAGGTGTGCTATGGTGAGAGAATATGAGGGAGGCTCAGATAACATTGCACAAGTAGTAATCTCTACTAACTTGAACTTCTCCCAGAAGAGTTTCTGTTCAAGCTTGACATGCTGGAGTTCGGCTTGTGCTTGGAACAAAGTAAAGCCCAAAGATGCCACCTTCTTCCCAAGCTCTGATAAGTGGGCTTCATAAGGTTTGAGTCTACTAGATGAAGCCATCGACTCCTCTTTCTGCATTAACCATTAACATCTCTATTAAATCGTTAAGAGTAAGTTAATATAATATTAATAAAGTTTGGGTCATTACATTCTTCCCCCCTTAAGAAATTTCGTCCCCGAAATTTATACTTGATTCCTAGTCGAAAGGGTGAGGGTACTTTTGCTTCATTGTATCCTCAGGCTCCCAAGTCGCTTCTTCATACTTGTGATTCCTCCACAACACTTTCACAAGGTGGTAGTCTTGTTTCGTAGAACCTTGTCTCTATGGTCTAGGCTCTCCACTGGCTTCTCCTCATAAGAGAGTTCATGTTCTAGTTGTACCACCTCTGGGTTCAGTACATGCGAAGGGTCGGGTATGTACTTCCTCAAGAGAGGTACATGGAAGACATCGTGAACTTGAGCTAGGATCGGTGGAAGTGCTAGACGATAGGCCACTGCTCCTATGCGATCAAGTATTTCATAGGGGTCAATGTACCTAGGGATGAGCTTCCCTTTCTTCCCAAACTACATGACTCTCTTCCATGGAAAAATTCGAAGGAAGACTTTGTCGCCAACACCAAACTCCATGTCCCTTAGACGGTTGTCAGCATAGCTCTTATGCCGACTCTGAGTAGCCTTTATGTGTTGTTGGATGGCATGAACCTGTTTTGTCATCTATTGCACAAGATCAGGCCCAAAAATCTTTCTCTCACCAGTTTTATCCCCACAAGTAGGAGTTCTACATCGCTTTCCATACAGAGCTTCATAGGGTTCCATCTGAATACTCGAATGGAAGCTGTTATTATAGGATAACTCAACTAATGGGAGGTGTTGATCCCATCCTCCTTTAAATTTCATTGAGCATAATCTCAGCATTTCTTCAAGTGTCTGAATAGTCCTTTCATATTGGCCATAAGTTTGAGGATGATAGGCCGTACTAAAATTCAATTTAGTATTCAGAACATGTTGAAGACTTCTCCAGAATTTTGATGTGAATCTTGGATCACGATCAGACAGGATGGATAGTGGTACCCCATGCAGCCTTACCACTTCCTTTACGTATATCTTGTAAAGTTGATCCAGAGATAAATCCTCCCAAATAGAGATAAAATGGGTGGTCTTGGTGAGACGTTCCACAATAACCCATATCGTATTATTTCCTTTGGATGTTTTCGGGAGACCAGTTACAAAGTCCATAGTGATATTATCCCACTTCCATACTGGTATGGGTAGCGGTTGTAATACCCCCTTAGGAATTTTTCATTCTGCCTTTACTTGTTGACACACCAGGCACCTTGTAGTGTAATCAACAATATCCCTCTTCGTTTTATCCCATCAATAATGATCACGAAGGTCTCTATACATTTTAGTGCTTCCTGGATGTATAGAGAATGTAGATCTATGAGCTTCATCCATCAGTTCTTTCTTTATCTCTGGAATAGATGGAACACATAGTCTTGTACAAAATTTCAATACACCTTCTTGATCAATATTGAAATAAGGGAACTTCCCATCCTTTATAGCCTCAAACTTCTCCTGCAGTAAAGGATCTTCTTTTTTAGCCTTCTTGATCTTCTCTAGTAGTGATGGTTGAGAAATCATTTGGGATAAGGTTGATGATGTCTATTCCCTTACAATTCCCATGTCTAGTTTTACTAGATCTTTAATCAAGGGGTCTTCTAGGATCCTCAATGTTTCCAGAACAACAGGATCTTTCCTGCTTAATGCATCTGCAACTTTGTTTGCTCTTCCAGGGTGATAATTAATTGAACAATCATAGTCTTTAATAAGCTCCAACCATCTCCTTTGTCTCATGTTCAATTCTTTCTGCCTGAAAATATACTTTAAACTTTTTTGGTCGGTGTATATATCACATTTCTCTCCATAAAGATAGTTCCTCCATATCTTTAGAGAAAAAATAACTGCTGCTAACTCTAGATCATGCGTAGGATAATTATTCTCTTGAATCTTCAACTGTCGAGATGCATAAGAAAGTAACTTGTCATTTTACATGAGGACACACTCAAGCCCTTTCATAGATTCATTGCTAAAAATAACGAATCCTTCTCTGATAGAGGGAAGTTTTAACACAGGTGCAGTAACCAATCTCTTCTTCAGCTCTTGGAAACATTCCTCGCATTCCTTTGTCCAGATGAACTTAACCCCTTTTCGAGTCAACTAGGTTAGTGGATTTGAAAGCCGTGAAATTTTTTTCACAAACCTCATATAATATCCTATTAAACCACGGAAACTACTAATCTCAGTTATTGTGGTGGGTTGAGGCCACTCCTACACAACCATTGTCTTTGCAGGGTCAACTGACATTCCTTCATTGGTTACGATGTTCCCCAAGAAAGCCACTTTTTGTAACCAAAACTCACACTTTCTGAACTTTCTAAAGAGCCTCTCCTTCTATAGAGTTTTCAAAATAACCCTCAGATGATCTTCATGCTCCTCAAGACTTTTCGAATATATCAAAATATCATCAATAAAAACTAACACAAAGTTTTCATGGTAGTCCTTAAAGACTTTATTCATCAAATACATGAAAATATCAGGAGCATTAGTAATGCCGAAGGGCATAACAGTAAACTCATAATGCCCATATCTGGATCGGAAGGCAGTCTTTGGGATATCTTCCTTCTTCACCCTTAGTTGATGATAACCAGATCGAAGGTCAATATTAGAGAAGAATTGGGCCCCATGATGTTGGTAAAATAAATCATTAATTCATAGAAGAGGGTATCTGTTCTTCAATGTGATCCCGTTTAGTTCTCTATAATCAATGCACAGCCGCATTGATCCATCCTTCTTCTTCACAAAGAGAACTGGTGCTCCCCAAGGAGACACACTCAGTCGGATAAACCCCTTCTCCAAAAAGTCTTGGAGTTGTTTATTTAACTCTTCTAGATCCACATTTTCTATTATATAAATCATCTTTGATATCGGTAGAGATCCACGTATGAGTTTAATGGAGAACTCTACCTCTCTTTCTGGGGGAGGTCCGGGTAATTCCTCCGGAAATACATCCATGTATTCCTGAACAATCTGAACATCTTTTATTTGTATACTCCCTTTTCCTTCTTCATCATCACCGATTAACTCCATAAAGAAAGCTATAAGAGGTGATTCTAGATAGGGATCAGTTCGGGATATCTCTCCTCGGAAGATAATTGTAGGTCGTTCATTCAAGACTACTGAGATTTCCTTACTTCTGCATTTGATCTTAGAATTATAATTTGAGAGCCAGTCCATCCCTAGTATAACATCGAACTCCATCATGGGAATGACTACTAGATTTGCGATAAGATTGCGCTCACTAAAGTAAACACTAGAGTCTCTAAACACTGTTGATGCATGGATAATCCCACTTGGAGTTTTTACTGACAACTCTACCTCAAGCAGTTCGGGGATTAATTCTATATTCTTTGCAAACATGGAGGAAATAAAGGAATGCGTAGAACCAGAATCAAACAAAGTACTTGATAGTTTTGAGAGGACAACAAGAGTACCTTCTACCACGTCTTTCGGAACTTCAACTTCAGTTTTTGTGATAGAAAAAGCAAGACCTTTCTCCCTTGGCCTTTGCTGAGGTTGATAGTGATTCCCCTCCACTACCCTCGGATTTAGACAGTGATTATCAAAGTGCCCAAGCTGTCCACACTTGAAGCATTTGACTTTAGGTAGGGCCGGAACCATATTTCCTCTGTCGTTAGTGTTGGGAAGTTGAGGCTTCACCTCACTATGAAAATTTCGAGCAATATGGCCTTCTCTTCCACACTTGTAGCACTTTCCACTTCCGATCAAACAGTACCCCAGATGCTTCTTCCCACATTTATTGCATGCGGTAAGTTGCATTTTCTTTCCACCTATTCCCTGATCAAAATTCTTCCCAAGACTAGGCTCTAACGATCTCTTCTTATCATTTGATTTATGAGAACACGGTGTCTCACTAAACTCTAGCTCTACTTTCATTGCACTCCGCACGATCTCCTCGTAGATATCGTAGTCCCGGTTGGCTAGATTCTTCCGCAGATGAGGTCTCGGTCCACCGAAAAATCTATCAACCTTCCCATTTGGATCCATGACAAAGCTAGAGGTATATCATGAAATTCAGGTGAAGTTCATCTCAGAGCTTCCGACAGATTCGTTCTCCTTCTGCTTCAGCTCGAGAAACTCTTTCTCCATTATCGTTCTAATGGAACGAGGGAAATACTTATTAAATAATATTCCCCGGAACTCTTCCAACTCCATAGCTTCCATATGTCCTCGTGGCTTCATGTTTTTGATCAGTGACCACCCCTGATCAGCTTCTCTCTCTAGGAGGTAAACAGCAAGGGTGACTTTTTCTTGTTCTGAACAATGAAGTACAGAAAAGATATTTTCAATGGAGCTTATCCATTGTTCCACAACCAAAGGGTCAGTAGATCCACTGAATGTTGGTGGTCATTGATGCATGAAGGACTCAACAGAATTTCGTTCCCTTCGTGGTGAGATTGGCCTCTCATGTTGCTTTAATTTATTACTCATAACTTGAGTCAGTTGGTTCATCATTCGCATGAATGTTTCCATTCTGGCTTCCATCGGAGGGTCGTCAGCACATGGTGCATTGTGGTCACCATCTGCACGATTCCTCCTATTTCCCACCATTTTCTAAAAGAATAAAACCTTAGTGAGAAACTTATTTCATTTATGAATCTTTTAACTAATACTTCATGCTCAGACAATTACGTTTCTTTATAATTCCTTCATAATGATTCCTAAAAATCTTGTGATTAACCAAACAAATCCCCTGGGAGTGTCGTAATCAAGAGTGCAGTAAGACCCGTTATCGTGAACCAGTTCCCGTTCGAGTCTAGCTCAAAGCGGTGTTTTCGGGTTTTACCCCTATGTACATCTGTGCCAGATCCGCCTCTACCTGCTCGTATCCAGACAGGGATGCATCTGTTTGATAAACCACTTACTCAATACTTACAAAAATACCATGAATTTTTCCTATATTTAAATGTTTCTATAGGGTTATTCCTAAAGTTTTAATATCCTAATTTCCATAAATTACAAAACCATCCTCGGATACCAACTGTGTCATCCCACCTTTTTATAACATAAACTTTCATTACATTACAAAAAACTAAGGATCTTTAAGGTTTAGTTTCTTGGAAACCAGGAACATAATACATGAAAACAACATAAAAAATTATACTTGTCCTTAAGTTCATCCTAGCTTCATTACTTCATATCATATCCTGGGGACATACATCAAAAGAAAGGGTGAGCAGAAGGCCCAGTAAGGGAAACAAGAGAAACATTTTACATGTGAACTTGAGATACTTCAATAAGGTGATGAAAATACTTTAAGGAATGTGAAAGAAATCATGAGGCATATCATAATAAAAATAACGTTTTTCATAACTTGAATATGTGGGTACAACATTTTACAAAGACAATCATTTCCGTTTTACCAAGTTCCATCCCTAAGATGTCAATAAAAATTATCAAGGTTATTCACCAAGGTATCAGTATAAATGGTCATCTCTAGAGATTAAGTCTTTACCCAATGCATCGGAGAGCTATCAGGGTGCACCCTTAAATTTTTATTTATCATCATGTGATCCAAATATATCATCATAAATAATTTCATAAACAACCCATATATCATAAAATAAATGGGTTTCATTTCATAATCATAATGTTTTAAAAACTACTTTAAAGACATGATCATTATGTCACTTTAAACCCACTGAAAGGGAAAGTGGGTCTCATGTATGTAAATCCCAAAATTTAAAATAGAACAACTTGGTATATATGTTAATACCCCTATAGAAGATAGATCTTTGAGTATTCACTTAATAAAATAAAAGAACTTTAGAAAAAGAGAGAGACATTTTGAGATGGAAATTCTGCAGCATAACGGCTATGTTTCGGGGTTTTAGAAAACATTGAAAAGAGAGGGGACATGGGTCAAAAATTCATAAATGACCCATAAAATAGTAGAGGGAAAGAATATGAAGGATATATGAACTTGTTAATGAAATTTTAAGTACATACCATTTGAAATGAAAAACATGAAAGGAAGAAAAAACTTAGATTTCTCTTATTAAAATTTGGCAGCCTAATGGCGTCACTTAAACTTCAACAAAAAATGAATTGATGAGATCAAATAGGGTCTCTCATCATATGAACATAAATGTTCAGTATGATAGATATAGAGATCATACCCCAACATAATAAAAAGGAACTTGAAATACTTGACATGAAATTAGAACTTTGAAAAATGAGAAGGGTGAACAAATCCCTTAAAAATTCGGCAGCCTAACAGAGCCACTTAAACATTCTTAAAACGAATTGATGGGAGCAATAGGGGGTATCTCATCATATGAACATGAAAAGGGAATTAAGATGAATATAAAAGAGCATCCTACATCATAAGAACATGAAGCATAAAATAAATGACATAAAAGATATTTCTTGAAAAAAAAGAGGGAGGTCGGATCCCTTACCTTAAAACGTAACTCTTAAAACTCAAAGGATGGGACCTTGAGGGATTGGGGGCACCTTGGGAGGACTACTTGGGAGGTAAGGATATTATAAAATATATTAATATGATTTTGGAGTCGAAAATATGAGATAATGGCTTGGTATTTATAGGGAAAGTGAGGGGACAAGGCATTAATGGCCAAGGGACACCTCATTGGTGGTTTTGGCAAAACCATGGGCTTGCCCATGGTATTTGCCCATGGTATTGGCCACTTGGGACAACTCATACAATAATTCATCCCCTTTAGTCTAAAATCCCTTAAAATATCTCATGACATCACCATGACACAGTTATGATGTCATTTAACATACCGAAACCCTAAAACTGCATTTTTACTATTCACTGAAAATTCATCTTTCTCAGAAAAATCCCAAAATTTCACCCTAACCAAATATTGATGCTCTAATTAAAAATATGAACTCCATTTTATAAAAATATTTTTCTAAATATTTTTAATTTAAATTTTAAATAAAAAACACTATTCAGTGAGAATTGTTTTTTCAGAAAAATCCCCAAAAATTATCATAACATAATATCGAAGCTCTGAGTTCAAAAATAAAGTCCATTTTATAATAATACTTTTCTAAATATCTTTAATTTAGTTTTTAATTAAAAAACCAATATTCACCCGAAAAAACTAATACATGACTAATAATTTATGAAACCGTTATTTACCCATTTTATTGAATTACATTACTTAATCTAGGTGTCTAAATTATATTAAAATTTTCTTTAAGTGAGATTAGTAATCCATTTGGTCACATTACTAATCCTAATCGTAAAATTACTATTAATAATTTACTATTCATTAAAAATTAACTTGATCTTATTAGACTCCAAATTCTTTACTGAAATCTTTTTCAGAAGACCATTTTTTGAAAATCATTACACATCATTAATTATTTAAGGTTTACATAAATATTTTAAAATATCCCTTTTTTCAAAATTCATCAATAAGATACATTCTAAAATTATCTTGACATTTTAAATTTCACAAACATCACTAAAGGAAGAAATCTCAATTTATTCATCCCAAAGGATTACACAAAGATGTTACGGTCTCATCATATAGCCCCTTATAACACCAGCATATGACCTAAGTGTAAGGTGTGCTATGGTGAGAGAATCTGAGGGAGGCTCAGATAACATTTCCCTAGTAGTAATCTCTTCTAACTTGAACTTCTCCCGCAGACGTTTCCGTTCAATCTTGACACGCTGGAGTTCGGCTTGGGCTTGGTCCAAAGCGAAGCCCAAAGATGCCACCTCCTTCCCAAGCTCTGATAAGTGGGCTTCATAAGGTTCGAGTCTACCGGATGAAGCCATCGACTCCTCTTTATTCATTAACCATTAACATCTCTATTAAATCGTTAAGAGTATGTTAATATACTATTCAAAAACTTTGGGTCGTTACACTATGAATGAGTTTTGAACACCAATAATTCAATAAACTCTATAATAAAATAGAATGATAGGGAAACACCTAGCACATCTAGCATAGCCCAGTCATCTGTAATGAATAACAATGGAATAGTTCGTAGTAGAAGTCTCAAATCCCCTAGAAACCAAGAACCCAAATTTAGAATGACCATAGGCATAAGATTCAGAAAAAATGGACACTAAGATTAGATAGAAATACATAAATTGGGTGTAACCAAAAAGAGAGGGATAGTGAAGCACTTTACTTTCAATCTGGGTGAAGATTCACTAATAAGACACACTATAAACACCTTTAGAAGAATTGGAGGAAGGATAAACAATCTTGTAAAACTCTTAAGTTGATCGCTTGAAATAGGGGTGAGAGTATAGGATAATCTACACATAAAAATAATGTGAAAAGGTAAATTTACTCAAACTTAAATATCTCACATGGTTAACTCCCATGATTATTAAAACCATGTAGTGACCATGGGATTTACACTATCAAAACCAATGGAAGTATCATGGTTTCTACTGCATCGTATCTCAAACTATACACCAAAATATACGACCCTATAAAATTTATAAAAACTCTAAAATTTAGACAGCCTAAACTCAAATGATAAATTAACCTTATAAACATAAATAAGATAGTGAAATTTTGAGGTGTCTCAATTCTACCATCCATTCAACTTTATTCCCCCAAAAATTCATCAACAACTTAGTTCAAAGGAAAATATTGGGATAACTCTCTATTAAAAAGAACCCAACAAAGATCCATCTTATGAAACATGAAAGTCCAGAACATGGCGCTTGAAAACCCCGCTAATTTATAGAACCATTCTACCAAAATTAAAAAACTCACCATTCATGATCCACTAGGGATCTAAAAAGGAATACTCTCTAACCAAAGGAAACTAAGGAGGAAAATGTAATGAGAATGTGGGATGACCATTACTCTATTCTTATTTAAATTTTAGAACTCCAACACATGCACATATCATAACTCACAAATTATTCCTTTGTTTTGATTAATAAAATAACCTCTAGAGAGTTCGATATCAAAATTACTAAAAACCTAACTAAACCCAATAAAAAATACAAATAAAAAACATTTAGTCCTTGAATAGGTCTCCCCATAATTTAAAATATATCTAATTAGTGAAAAAACATATGGTAATTCCTAAAATAATGATCATCATGAATCTTACACGATTCCACTAATCACCAAACAACCACAAGAAAACAAGTTCAAAACAACATAAGAGAAAACGTTCTATAGAAATATTTGATATGTTACTAGACTATATCACCAAGAAAATTCACACCATAATATAGGAGAAACACCCCATAAATTAACATGCCTCGATGTGGAATGGAATGACCTTGGGTTAGAAAACTTGATGAGGGTAAATTGGGGTCAAACTCATGGAACACCCACTCATAGTGATTCTGAAATGAAATACCAACCTGATAGATCTCATAATCTAATAATTAATAGATAATCCTTATTACCCTATCCCACACCCAGATAATCCCAATTTTATCCATAAAAAACCTCATCCCATGGTCTCACCAACCACACAAGATAACGAGAAACATAAAACAACGAGGCATAAACATCTCAAATGACAAGAACATGACTGATGATCTATTTAATCTATTAGAAACTAAATATATGCGGTATATACCTGATCTAAAAAAAAGTCCCAAAAAATAATAAATTACAAAATATGATGTTTCCCCAAAAAACAACTTACAACTCTCTAGAGTAAAAAACACCTGATACTACGCCACGGATCAATGTTGGGTCAAGTTATTCTTCTTTAAATTTTCATTTAGATTAGAAAACCTATTAAGGTGACTTAGATGGACACATATCATGAAGGTTCCTTGAGTTATTAGATAACAAGGCTTAGCATGTCCACAGTTCCCACTCTAAAAACATACCAAGGACTTTTTCTTTACTAAAGTAGGAAAAACAAGTTAACAAGATATACTATCATCATCATTACATTCCTACACCCCTTTTTTGCTAGCCAATTCTCCCAAACTGACACCGTCCATGGTCAAATAGTCACTTTCCAAAGGGTTCCCTTTTAACAATGCCTCAGTGATGATGGTGTTATACATTACTTCTACATTGGTATTCAGAACAGACTAAAACACAACTGAACTAAGATCTAGTTGAATGCCTCTTATAAAGAACAGAGCCTTCCTTGAGTCATAAATTACTAAATTAGGATAGAAAATAAACAATATAGTAAAAAAAATTAATATATTGATTCACCAATCGATTTCCATAATGAACACCAAATATTTATAATTCCTTCCCAAATCATACTTCTTTGATATAGAACTACTATATGAACACTACCATGAAATATTTCCTAAAAGCCCATAAATAGTTGGGCATAGATAATGAACTTCCACAATTTCAAACTAAACCCTCTAAACGAAGGAGTTGTGAGCCTTAACCTAGAGGTTTCAAATTTTTGTAGTGACTTAAAGATCTCTTAAACCTTCACTAGCCACTCTTTCACCTCTCAAGATCCTTGATCACCACTAAATATTGGTGGATGTTGATTTAAAAACTCTCACATATAACCCATGAGCTGAGATGAATAGGTCCCTTCCACTCCATCAAGAGTCTGGGTAGATTCATGGAATATAAATATAACTCTTAGTTCACTAGATTGACTACCCAAGGGATTACCTCATTGAATAATTGATTAATTTTCAAGATCATTTTCTAAAAAACATAAGACAAAAAACCTTAATTAATAGATACTCCAAATCCCAAAAAATGGAGTCATAATCATAAATCAAACCATATAGGGTATCAATATAAAAGTAACAAAACCACAACTATTGAATTGACTAAAAATATCATAATGGAAATGGATAACCAAAAGCTTTTACCAAATTATTTTCCAACCATCAAACCATTTTATATAAATATTTTACATACAACAAAAAGGAAACAGAACTAAAACAAACATATAATTTCAGGGAAGTTCACAAACAATATGATGCACACTAATAGAAAAAACCCTAGATACTAACACCATAATCACCATGTGACTCTAAATTTACCAATGTAAATCAACATAACCTTATTCTAAAAATAGATTGGTAGCAATCCAACCACACATGAAAATACTTGAAATAAATACTATATAATACATAAAGTCTACACACCCACCTATGTTAGTATATAGGGTGTGAAATAAAGGATAATAGGATACCACCATTATTCCATTACATTCACTTTATAAAAAAACCAAGAATTCTAGTTTGAAAGTATATGTAAGAAAATATTTTTTCATTTTATTTCTATGGATTTATATCAAACAACCTTAAACATTTCAAAATCAAAAATCTTTCCTATGAAAACCCAATTCAAACCATCCCTTTTACATTAAAGATGTTACATTGGCAAGGAATATATTCCCACGGTTTTAAAACAACCTCAAAGTTATTTTAATAAGGTGAACCACTTAAAAACCATTACCTAGTTTTTCTTTAAAAAATTACTACACACTAATTAAATAAAAAAAATTTGAAGGGTAAACTATAATATAATTAAAATACATTTAATTTCATAAAATAATGAAAATAATTTAATGGGGAAAATTATTCAATCATCAAGACTAAACCACAATGATATAAATACATCAATCAGGCTCTATCCAAGAAATAAGAAACTTTTATTCTATAAGAAGTAAATAATCATAACATATGATACATATCATGATAAAACACATTAGGGGACAATGGGAAAATAATTGAAATGCATAGGAACAACCAACTATCTTTAAGTTAACAATCCTAAAACTTATCACCCAAATCAATCTCAATTATCTTCATCAGTAACACATCCCCTAGTCAGTTTATAACATTTAACTAGGGAATAATAGCTAGTGTGTAACTCTCAATTAACAAGGAAAACTTCCCTCAAATACCCACTCAGTAGCCTAGGGTTCCTCATGAAATAACTAAAGGAGGTGGGCCACTATCAAACTAAGATCAAAAATATGAAAACCACATTGAAAAAGTAAATAGTAAAAAATAATCATATACATTCCATCTACAAGACACGAGATTTAATAAATTCCCCCTACCAAAATGCATTAACATGAATCAAAATTTATTTCACCACCAACACATGTATACAAGCATCAATAACAAAAACAATGGGGCTAAACAAGGTAGTATCTACCAATCAACAAAATATTTTTTTCAAAAAAATCTAAATAATAATTTATCTTAAAATTAAGAATTATACCTTTGTGGATATCATTTTGAAACCACCTTTGAAAAAAATTAAGCTATGAAATTGCATAAACAACACCAAAGTACCAATATTTCGAAATAACCAAATATATCATCAGGAAATTCAACCAAAGGATATACACCCCTTTTTAAAACATGAAAAGGATTTAAACAAAAAATATACCCCACTTTTCAAATCATATTTAACTGAAAATAACATGAATATATCATTTTTCATGAATCAAACCACTATATTTGTTTTATCAAACACTAAGGATGAATAAATTACCATTTAATGTTTAAATTTTATCAAACCATTAATCCATCGATTATTTTAAATAAAAACCAAATATAATATAGATAACCTTTAACAAAACATACATAGATAACACATACCTTATTTATCATTATCTAGAAATTAATTTAGAATACCAATCATTTACGGAACTCTTTAATTAAATGAAATTAGATAGAAACACCCACCTCATCAAGTTTAACCATTTCACATATAAAGAATACTAGTATAATAAGTCACAGTAGAGGGTTTATGACCCCTAGAAACCAAAACCCCCAATTTATAATAACCCTAGGCATAATATTCAGCTCAAATGTCCATTAGGGTTTTATAGGAAGAGATTATTTGGGGTAAATAGTTAAGAGAGGTATTGAGAATCCCATACCTTTCTTTCCATGTGAGGAATCACTAAGAAACCAACCTAGATTCATCGTTATAGGGCTTGTAAGAGGGATAAGGGAGCTTGGGAGGTGCCTAGGTTGGTCCCGTTAAATGGGTGATAGTATGGGAGAATAACAATATAAAAATAAGATAAAAATTTAAATTTAACCAAACCTGAGACAGTCACATGGTTTGCTTTCATAATTTTTACAAACCACACATTGATCATGCAACCACCACTATCAAAACCTACATAGGTCACATGGATTATGCTGTATGATTTCTCCAACCATTCTCTAAACCATGCATACCTAGAAAAGTTATAGAAACTCTAAAATTTCACCACGAGACACTACAATCTCAAAGGATAAATTAACTTTATAAAAAAATCTAAGAAAGTGACATTTTGGGGTGTCAAAGATCATAATAAATATTTATACCCAAATTTATCGTGATGTTAATTACTATATTTCAATCCTAAAATTCGTGGAAACCTCTACTCATAGAATTCTACTTGACCATTAACCCAAAAGAACATTAACTACATAGAAATTAATACATACCTAAAATATATATACTCCAAAAATATTTTAATGTTTTCTCAAAATAACATGAATTTCCTTGATATAAAATTAATTTTCATTCCCTAATGTTATGTCATCTTATATTACTAAAATTGATTAAACCTTTATCTAAAATTAAGAATAATTACCTAGAAATAAGATTAAAAACCAACCCTAAGATAAATCTATAACCCAATTAGGTATTATTCATAAACCCCAATAAACATCTCCCAAAATATACTTAATCACCTTAAAATCAAATCTCATAAAACCTAAAAAGGGGAATCTATCCCCTTAAACTTTTGATCAACCTTAAAATTATTAACCCATTATGGTATCCAAAACTCTTAAATTATCCTCATATGATAAAATCAAAACCTATAACATTATCTAAATTTATATCTGATACCAACCGATATTCCCTAGACTCTAACTCTAAAATCTAGTGCTTAAAAACCTATTATTTACATAATGGATTTTATGCCAACTATGGAAATCCAAACACAACCATCCAAAATTAAAATATCAATAATTAATATTGAAAGAATATAAAATCAAACTCATTTTAGAGTTATCATTGTAGATAATAAGGAAAAAAATATTTAACTAACCCAACTCAAATAATTTCCATCAAATTGATATTTTGTCACTAAACTAAGGATTCACTATTTTACCATAATTCATAAACATCTCCTATAAAATTATCCACACTTGATACTCATCTAAAAATCTCATACGTAATACTCTTATTAATAGTATGGTGAAAAGGAAATACAATAAGGGTGAGCTCAAATTATATTTAATGGTAAACATAAGTGATAACAATAGAAGATCATAGGGGAGAATGAGATAATAAAATGGGTATGATAATATAATCAATATACAATAAAAAATCATAATGAAATCATACCCAATAAAATATATAACATAATTCATGTATCATAACAAAATTATTTTTATAAAAAACATTAGATTTCATAGGATTTATACATAATAATAATATCGGAACAATATAAAATAAGACATAGTAATCATATGCCAAGGATCACTTACAATAAAACATAAAATAGTTAAAAAAGTCACATAGTGAATTAGGATTACTCTTTAGTACCGTACATATTATATGATGGGATATAAAAACATTTAAAAATCCATTATAGGGCTGTATAATTCTAATCCCACCCATAAAATTACAGTATGTACATAAATATATGTGACACATAAGAAAACATTCACAATTTTATGGACACATAATTAACCGAAGAAAGAAATGAATTTCACAAATTTTTTCACAAGGAATTATCATAGGAAATCCATAAAAATAATATGGATGATATTATATGATCATATCCCTAGTGAAGCATAATAATTATTAAATTATGTTAACATATATAAAAACACTTTAATAAGAAGATGGTTTACTTAACACTTTTGAATGGTATCACATAAGAAAGAATCAAGAATACGATTTTTTAATACCACAATTTCGATCTCCCAAACAAAAAAACATTATAAAATTATTTAGAGGGTAATACATGAAAAATAACTATAAATGAAATAGATATTTTATAGTTTTATTGGAAAATGGAAACAAAATTATTAAAATAATTTTCATAATGTTTTTATAACATGGTTGTAATAAAAATAATTGATAAGTTGCTAAACAAATTCATTTCAAGGGGGTGAATAGTGTTCACATGAGCATCATCCCAGTTGGTGAGGTATCCTTAAGTGCATCTATAAGACCCAGGTTCAAAAACAGATAAGGAATATTTCTGGGGGTACTGTAGCAGTACTATAGCAGGTACTGTAGTAGGCACTTTAAAAGTATTGTAGCTGACTGTACATTGTGTGGGAACTATAGCAGAACTGTACAGGTACTCAAGCAGACTGTACATTGTACGGATACAGTAGCAGGCACTATAGAAGTACTGTATCAGGTATTGTTTGGTATTGTAGCAGCTGGAACTATTCACCTTGGGCCACCGGTTTGGGCTTGGAGTCTTTAAGGCTTTTAGTCTACCCAGGCCTTCAAGTTAGTAGGTATTTAGGCCCACCTTTAAGGACTTTGGGGCACCTAAATCCCTTAGGGCCACATGCAGTTACCCCAGACACATTATAAAAAAGAAGTATCCCCAGAAGAGGATTCAGAGCAGGTGCACTGACCAGAGCAGAGCCAAATGGATTTGATATAATGAGAGGGTATGGCAATGCCATTGGGACCAGCCTGTTATTGCAAGGGAAGCCTATCCAGACGGCCATGCGATGGTGGAGAGCAACTATCATGATGTAGATTCTAGGGAGGGGAAATTATTTGTAGATAGTCTGGTTGAATTCCTTAGGACCATCAGGTCATGTAATCTCCTAAGCCTACGGTCCATGTAATCTCTGAGCCTATAGGCCTTGTAAGGGTTCCCCCTCATCCATTGAAAGGGGGTTATCAAAAATCACTAAAAATAAAGGCCTTCGGGCCATTCGGGCTAAAGGGGTTGAATAATATACAATGAAAACCTTAATTTTAAAAGGATTAAAAATATTTAAACTTTGAAAATAAATAAAGATAAATATAAGAAATGAGGATTGGAAGATAAAAATAAACATAACTAGAGTGAATTCACTTTATTTATTCTTCTAAACATTAAGATTTTATCTTTAAAATGAAAAATTCAAAAACAAATGGGATTATATATAACAGTGTAAATACATTAAAAATTGAAAAGGAATATTGATAATAAATAATAGACATAGTTCCCAGAAAATGAGTCCATTCAAAAAAGATTAAAAATTATTTATCTCATACTTACTAAAGAAAGTCCAAAAAATAAAATATGATAAAAATGTCAATTAGATTCTTTTTAAACCATGTTAATAAAATTAAAGGGGAATATAAAATTAACCTTATAAATCATTGAAGTATATTTAATAATACTCTTTAAATAATAAAAATAATATGGACGTGGAGGATAAATATTATTGACCATATAGAAGATATAAGGTCAAATATACTTATAAGCATCCTTCTAGATGAATTGTAAACCAAAGGGCGGTGAAAGGGAAAGAAGACATCTAGTATCCTAGAATAAAAATTTAAAATAAAATATTTATGGTTTAATAAGGAATGATAATATAAATTTTTTTGATGGAAACTTAGTCATAACCAAGAATCCAAAGTGTGATTGGAAAGAAATCCATTATGAACAAAGTAAGATATGAATGATAAATTCATAGGTAATGTAGGGTGACCATAAATTAATCATAAATTGAAGTAAAAGGGTAATTTAAATGATCATGGACCCTAATTTTATTTATATAAAATTAAATTTTAAATTAAAGTTTAATGCATGAAAGAGTAGGTATTTGGAAGGGAACCCCTTACCAAAATTTTAACATGTGAAATAAAAATATACAAAGGCATATATTATGTTAAGGAAATATAAATACAAATAAAAAAATTTAATAAAACAAAAAACAGTCATATGTTATAATACAGATCATTGAAAATTAACATATTCAATGAAAAAGAATAAATATCTCAATGAAAGTAAAATGAGTTAAAAAGGACTTTACAAATATCGGTAAAATTTGAATCAAATGCACAGAGAAAGAGATCGTGAAATATAATTTTAAATAATATATATCAAAATTTATTTATGATTAAATAATTCAATTTAATAGTTAATATACTGTGTAAAATAAAAATAATAGGTATATAACTTTAAATGTATCGCAAAAATGTAAATTGACACAAAAAATCATAAGCCTAGATTATTGCTTTGTTGGATGCACTCTAACCTCCTATATAATAAAGTAAGACACATTTATAATTTATTTTAGACAATTATTCATGTATATTTCATTTTTTAAGGTCTATTTATTATAATGCATCATTCAATTATCGTATATATTTTTCTCCCATCGGCCACTTGATGTTGTTCGGTTAATTTCTCTAAAACTGCTTCAACATGTTGAGTATGGTAAAAGGTGTTATAAAATAGTTCCCTAATGTCATTAATTTTAGATTTATATATTATTTATCATTATATTACCATAAATGGTATAAATCTCTGTATATTATCCAAAATTTATTTAAATAATAAAAGATGTCCCGGTATGCTCATCCTGGGTGGTTAAAAACATGAAAATCATTTATTATTAATATCATTAATATAATGGAAACTTTATCTTTCCAGAAAATTAATCATGTAATTAATATAATATTTATTTATTAAATCCATTATTATAACCATAAATGTAATGTGGTGATGAAAATTTTAATACATCAATCAAGGCGGCAGTGATTCTAGCATACTATGACCGACGTTTTCATTTTTCAGATAGATATGAAGAAGTTAGATAATGGTTCTAACTATAAAATAAAAACATATTAAAATACTAATGATACTTATTTAATTAAATTATTATTTTCATAATAAAATTTCATGTGGTAGAATAATAAAATTTAAAGTGATGGAAATGTGAAAGTGACTAGGAGTTCTTATCTTACTCTGTGGGATGACTCCTGTTCTAACTGAATTAATAACTTAAAGGGTGGTATTTTTATGAGAGAAAAATCTCTAGGATGTCGATATGAGTGTTTTAAAAATATTTTTCTGTATATATTTTTTGAGAAAATAATATTTAATTTTGATGATAAGGGTGGTGGTGAAGGGATCCTATTATAAGTGACATTTATGCCATTTTTTAAATATCAATTTCTTAATATAAAAATAAATGACATATTAAAGTAAATAGAATAAAAAATTCTTAATTGGTGATTATAAGATAATATAAGGTATTTAAATACCTCATAAACTAATTTATAGATGTGGTTTTTTGATATTTTTTAATTTTATCCCTTGATTTAATACTTTTACCTAATTTTTTCTATTACCGTGATGACTTCATTTTACCATACTAACTTATTTTTATGGTAAAAATTTAAATTTTACATATTTCCTAATAATTATTATGATTATTTAAAATTTTGAAACTATTTTATTTAATTAAATTTATATTGGTGATAAAAATTAACTCCAATATAAGTATGAATAATGTAATAAAATAATTTTTAGAAAGATGTATTTTTAAGAATAAAAATACTTACTTTGAGTAAATATTTTGAGTAAAATTAATACCAATTATATTTATTGTTTCATGATTAAATAAATTATGGTTATTTTTATTTCAAACCAATCCAAAATTTAATTTCATCTTGTGAATACTTAATTAAAGGGACAAAAATATATATTTTATTATAATAAAATATAAATTAGGGTGTAAAATGTCAATGTTTGATTTATAAATTCAACATATGGTTTTTAATAAATTATTTTAATTCATAAATACATATTTTATGGACAAATAGGTTTCATAAACTTTTAATTCATGCTTGTATTTTGACAATTCCATGTTATGGTATTAGTAAAAACTATATTTTCTATTATTCACCTAAAAATCAACCTTTTCTAAAAAATAAAAAAAATTAATAAATTAATATTAATATTATAGATACATATAATAATTATTTAATCAAAATAATAGTAAACAGTTTAGTAATTTAACCTTTAATTGGAATCTTAAAATATAATGAAAAAACTATTTTTATTAAAATATTGAATTACTAACTTTAAGTGTTCTTAATATTATTTTATATCATTTAATAATTAAATGAGTTTTAATTTTTTTTCACATTGAAATATTTTATTATAATAATCCTATAAAATTTATCAATTTAATAAAAATATAAAACACTTTAAAAAAATTCTTCTAATTTTTTTTTTAAATTAAATGATTCTGACAAGATTATATTACGTTTAATTATTTATATTCTAGAATTTAAATTTATTCAATTCATTGGAATTAAAATACATCAATTTATAATTTTAAATAGTAATAATATGTAATTAATAAATATAAATAATTTTAACTATGTTTTTTTACTTGATTATTTACTATTCTTGTGATTTTCATAATGATATTTCACATTTTATTCTCATGATGTATTAATGGTTATATTGAATTTTAAAATATATCATTATTAAATTTAGTTTATTTTTTCTTGTGATATAAAATATTAAACATCTTATTTATTTAAAATAAAAATACATACTAAAATATCAAGGTGTTATATAGTATGTGTGGCATGAAAATAATTCCATTTAGCAAGACCACTATGCTAAGTACCATAACTCATAAATCAATATCTCACTAAGGGATATACATTTTTGATGAAAAATAAGACATTCATCACCCCACCATTTCATATGTCACGCCACAATTATATCATTTCAAAATGAAATTATTAAATATCAATTTGATGAAAAAGTGTTGGAACAAACATCATGGACTCAACACAAAACTATGCATGATTTGACACATCATAATTCCAATCCACCTGGTTCGAAGTGATTTTATATATTTTCCAACCTAATCAGTATATTTCAGTATATCATCATAGTTTATTTATATATAAAAACTCATTCTTATATTCAATCAAATTAAGAATAAAAAATAACACTATTAATTCCATAACAAACTATAACTCAATCATCTAATATTGTACCTATCATATCTTGATTACATATTGATTTCACTAGACATTATTAAAATTAAAATTTAATCATAAATATTTGGAAGATAACTATTTAGATCCACCTATCTCTTAAATTCCTTTATTAGATCATTGTTCTTCGTTCATTTTTTTCACCACTCCTTGATAAGTCTAAGAAAAAACACTAATTAAAAATAAAAGGTGAAATAATTTAATTAATTAAAACTAGGCATTGATACAACCAATTTTTACTTGAAAATACATATACATGGTTAAATTTTTTATATATAACTAATCATTTAAACATGAACCCACTACATTCTCTCTAGTAATTTCTTTATTTTCATAAAGGTATACATTTAAGGGTTTAGTGAGAACTCAAAAATGCCATAGTAAAATCACAAAAACAAAACACATATGAATAAATAAACAACAACTACCAGAAAAATAATAAAAAAATACCCTGATTGAACTAGGATATCCATATCCATGTCAAGAAATCTGGGTACCGAGAAGGGCCATGAATTATTTTAAGGCACGCAAGGGGGAAACACAATTGCATTAACATAGTCTTAGAGCCTTATGGACCTTATTATCATACATAAACTCAATGAACAGGGTCCAAATTTGATCATTACATCCATTGAGGCCATGTATCTTATAAACACATGACACCAAACACCACCATCAAGAAATACACACACCATCAACCACTACATGAAACTGATTAACACTCCCGTGAAACACACCCCACCACTATAATTAAGAAATCATACAAAAACCCAAAAACACAAAATGAATAATTCCTATAAGATCACAACCATAAATTAATAAAGTCTCCTCCCATACCATCATCATAATCTTCCATCATGTGGCATCAACTCATGTCTTGACTATGGATAAATCAATAATAGTTCTGATATATATGGAGTCATGATAAATTAGGCACAATGGTGTATCGTTCTCATAAATAATTGAAAATAATAAATCATGATTATGAAATATAAACCCCTTAGTTATAAAATTTATCATGGTGGAGTTCCATGTGGCATGAGGTTTGATCGACTTACTTGAAGATATTTTATTGTAGATATTTGTTAGAGCATAAATATAATAACTAGCACATAGGCTATGTGAGTTGACACAAGTATCATGTGATATGTAATGAGTGTTATGATATATATAACAAGTGTTGTTCCACTTATTGATGGTATAAAAATTCCTTCTAAAGTATTATATGTGGGATATTTGAAATATTTATAAGTTTATGAAAAATTAGTATAATTTTCTCCCTAATATACATGAATTTTATGTCACACACTAAGAATTTACTCTTCATTCCATATAATTGGGGTACATTAAGAAACATGAGAAGTATGATATATTATATATATAATTATTAAAAAATATTAAACTCCATAGTTGTAAAAAAATAAAAATGTGTAGGCATGATGTGATGGGTTATAAACATCAATGGTATATATAATGAACTCGTGTGCCAAGGATAATCAAATGGTTTCCTTCTATATCAGTGAAATCAAATTAGAATCAATATAAATATAGATAGTATCCCACAAAATTCAACCAACCCATTCCCATAATTACATTATATATTTTTATCTTAATAAAGATAAATTAACATGTTGATTGTATCTCATTGCTATTATTTCACTCCAATAACATAACTCTATTAAACTAGATTTCCCTCCCATATGAGTTGAAAAAAATAATGATCTATAAAGTTTTTCCACCTTAATATTAATTCATAAACTAAATTATGAGTGATAAATAAATTATAAGAACTGATATATATCTAAAAAATCAAAGTGGAGTAAATGAATATAGTACATTTTATGGCATATTCTCTCTCTAAGGTAGACAACTTCATTGCATGAAGATACTCGCATCCAAATCCTCTAACTTTTTCATACCTAATGTCTCTCATTACCTCATCACCCATCCACTTGAGGTCCGTAGGAGTGAGTAACATCCATTATTTTATCTCTTTTTACACCCCCTATATTAGTGGCTTAAATTATATTCACTTATTCTAGTGTTTTTGTTGTCAAGGGGATAATTTTTTCTAAGGTGCAATATGAAACTAACATTGTTCATTCATTTCCACACTAATAGATCCTCACTGGTAACCTAGAGTAGGGGAATAGAAACCTTCAATGTCTATGACTAATATGAAGATAACATGTTATGTTTAAATTCTTAATAAAGGGTCAGGAAATACTAGCTCTAGAGAAATAATATGGGGTTTTTTCATCTATGAACACATAATAAACTAAATTATCTCAAAAATTGAGATATTCTCTCCATATTTAAACTATTTGTAAAACTTTTATAAATATATTATTGACTTATATATATTTTTTCAAGGGTATTCTATAAGACTTTACACTTCACTATCACCTCTAAATAGGTTTTCAGGGTAAAGGAAATAATCAATTGTTGTATATCTAAGCAAAATGGTCTATTAAAATTACACATCCCCAAATCCTCCTATGATATAAATTTTGGTGAGTGGTGAAAAAAATTAAAAAAACTAACCCTAAATTATAAAAATCTAGAACTTAACTATCTAAAGTTAAGTAACACTTATTATTTATAAACTGTAAGATTCATTGATAGATATTCCTTCTTGAACTGGTCTTAGAATTGAATCCACTATATTATAGAAGCATATATCACCCATGTAAAGAGTCCACCACTACTCTAATTCCCCCCACATCCAAATGATTACCAATTAAATATAATGTTTTACCTATAAAATAATTAATTAGAAGAAACCATCTATATATTCCGATTAATTCTATATATCCTTATCAGTAAAATGTCACTCATGTTTTGGTAGATTCTATAATTGGAACTCCTATAATGTCATCCACTAAATATCATTGTATCTTGGATCAATCCTCCGATAAACTAGATTAAGGACTTAATACTCTTCTTCCAATGGAAAAATATTATGGTTTTATGAAAATTACATATTTATAGTTGAGAAGAATAAATTTTAAGAAATGTGATATAGAAATGTTTTAACCATTCTATTAAATCCAATCATTGTAACAACCAAAATCAATTTAACATGTGAAATAATAATGACCTAGTACTGAATGGTGTGTGATATTGATACATTTATATACACCCTATAGTTAATAAAACGTAGTATATCAGGGGTTTTTGGGGATCATGGTCCTAAAATAGAATCTCATATTCTCATTATGTCTATGAAGCGTTTGTATAGAATATTTCACCAAATAGATTCAAATAATATTGTTATCTTACCAACCCAATATAATTATTTCTAGTATCTAATACAAAATATATTCTATAAATTACTCTCATTACATTATATCTTGACTTGACCCCACGAATACACCTCTAGAGTTGATAATGAGAATAATAATGACCCCCAAAACCCACCTCTATTGGGGTACAAGATGAAAACTAATAGTAAGGGTATAAATGATCCCTTTTTGAGGGAAATTTCCTTTTTTAATAGAAAACCCCACAATAAAATAATAAAACAAAAACTATAATACCATTAAAATCTATATATAATTCCCCAAACCAAATACTTGAAGGGTTTTTAAAATATTTTTATAATTAAACTAAGTACTAGAAGTATTGAGAAACCAAAAATCCAGGAACACCATGTGAGAATATCGAAACCATGAAATACTGTAAAATGAATAAAATGTAAAAAAATTACCATATTAAGCTATTACTTGAATCATCATCCATGTAGTTAAAAAATATTACTTATAAGTAACTAATATTCCCTAGACCTACACTTCAAGTTCTTTTTCTAGCATGCATACATTTTATACATAACATGAACTGCAAAAAAAATAACAGGATCAAAAATTAAATGTCTTTGAAAACTAGGTTAATATATATCTTAGCTCTCAATAAAACGTACATTTATTCCAAAAAATATATACACACATGCATCTCTTCTATACATATACCATCATAAAAATTCCTAGGAGATATGGAAACATAAGAAGGGAGTGAGTATAAATGATTGGTAAGGTATAAAACATTAACAATAAGACAAAGATAAAAACCCAATGAGATAATTTAATAGGAGATAAATAGAATAATTAAAATAATAAGATCCTAAAAGCATAAGAATTGAAAAAAATCTTGATATCATTATCATAAATCATGTAAAAAAACGGGGTGTGATTTTATGAGAGACAATAATCATAATATATAAATAATCATAAAAACATGGATTATAAGGTAAACATGTCATTAGAGCATGGTAACAATAAATAAAATATTAATTTATCACAAACATAACACATTCAATCATAAACATAGGTCAATACTCACTTTTAATACATCATAAAATTATGGATGAGGCTAAATGCACCTAACATAACATTATGGATGGGGCTTACTTCACATGTCCCTTTCATAACATTATGGAAAATGATTACTTTAACGTGACCATGCATAACATTATGGATGATTCTTAATTTTCCAGAACTATTCATAAAATTATGGATGGGTCTTACTTTACCTATCCTACATAAAACAGCATGGATGAGGCTTACCTCACATATCCCACACATAGAGATCTCATGATATGTAAATCCTTTCCCAATAAATTAGAGGTATATATCAATCCCACCCATCAAATAATGATAAAACATTCATATGAACTCTATATAGAACAAATAATACATCTTATAATACAAAACCCATGGAAATAATTGGGGTTATATAATGATTTCAAATTATATCACATAATATTAAATCAATAATTGGATTGGGTGATACTAAAAATTTAATCACCGAAGAAAATCATATCACAATATCTTTTAGAGTGTCATTAATGAAACCTAAATCCATAGAATATATATATTTTAGTGATATATAGGAAAATAAAAATGAAATCATAAAGAGATTTTTCTTAAAGATTCTGTAACATTATTATTAAAATAAATTTAAAAGTCAATTTCAAAATCCATTTCAAGGAGATAGGAGGAATTTAAAAACTATAATTTTAAAATAATTCCTGTAAATTGAATCTTGAAAATAAATAAATTTAAATATATGAATTGTATAGTTGATGATAGAAATATACATAAGTAGAAACAGACACTTCTTATTCATTTTAAATAATTTTAAGGAAGTCGACATCAATAAAAGAAATATAACATTTCATTTCAAATAGAGATATTATGAAATATGAATGGGTAAAAAGGGAATAAATATTTATCTTTGAAAATAAGAAGATGAAATATTTTTGCTAATAAATAACATATACAAGGAAGAGAAAAGTATTCAACAAAGTGAAAGGGAGTTATTAATTACAACACCATATTTTATAAATTGAGAAATTCATCAAAGAAGAAGAAAATGACATGAAAAATATATTTTTACGATATAAAACTATAAAATACAATTTGGTAAAGATAATTCAGTAATATATTAATCATATAAGATTAATTTCAAAGAATAAATATTTTGACATGAGAAAAAGATAATTTGTCTGGAAGAACCCTTTTGATCAGCATAGTGTGTGAACTATAAATCCATAAGGAAGGAAAAAAGATAAGAAATTGATAAGAAATTAATTTAAAGTAATTTATTAATTTAAATACATTTTATTTTATAAATATAGGATATGCTATGAAATATAAGAATAAAATAAGAAAATAATGGATACTTGGAAAGAAATATCTTAACTCAAGTCCCATCTCAATTCGTATGTCCTCAAATAATTTGAATAATTAAATTATATTAATAATTTACTTGATTCAGAACCTTTTTAATGTTCATTTCCTTATAATTATTCCTTTATATTAATTTATTATCATGTTTTGTTCATTTACTAAATTTATTATTGTTTACATTGGTTAGTTTGTAATCGTTTACTTCAAAATATCCAAAACCAATTTTAGTAGTAAAAGGACATTGTAAAATGGTATAATAAGATTCATAATTATCTATTTATTTTATTTATATCATTATAGAATCAATGTAGTTAAATAGGTCATGAAATAGTTACCATCCAAAGAATCTTCCTTGATAAGAATGTTTTTTATGTTTAAAAAAACACTGAATGTTTAGTTTTAATTTCATTGTTATAGGGGATAATTAAATATTATATAATAAAAATCTAAAAATTAATTGAATATTAATTTTATATTTAATCATTAAATAAATTTCTAATAATACCCTTGAAATACATTAGTTAATAAAAACATCTTCTTTCACTGTGGTAGCTTAAAACCACCATGGTTTGGGTTGTTTTTCAAAATAGTTTAAAAGAAGGATAACCTAATAAATATTTATTTTTTATAATATTAGTTTATAATTAACACATTATTAGGGTTTACTTTTATATATTACATATATACTTAAAAATATTAAGATAATAATCAAAATTAGGTAGCACATTTTTTTAAAAACCCATATTTTAATATAGTAGTGGATTATGAAAATGTGTTTGGTGAGAGGTAATGAGTAACCACTCATAATTGATAAATCAAAATGATTATAATAAGCTTAGAATGGAATAATTTAATAGAAATAATTTTAATCTTAAAATGGTTATTAAGGTAAAAAATAACAAATAATAAGGTAAAATGAGGCTTGGAAACTGTTAACTTTCTCTTCAAATCACCTCCTTTAGAATGATTCTAAAGCCTTCGGAGGAGAGTATTTATGCTAGAACATAGATTTATAAACATGGAAATAAATTTTAATAGATTTATTTTGATATAATATGGATATAAACTGAAACTTATATGTGTTTTATAAAATATCGAATGAGTCCCCATTTATAAACCAAATTTAATGATATTTAAGAAAATATTCATCTTTTAAGGTTCAAGAATTGGAATTTAAAATATATATTGGATCATAAATGGAAAATATATGATATTATTTACCATAACCCAATCTCACCTAACTTTATATAAGGTTTTATTACTATTACATTATAGATAATTTTTGACATTAAATACCATTTAAAGTCATTTTTATGGTCAATCTGATAATTTGACTTTAAAAATATCTTGATAATTATAGAATTCATATTTAATCATTTAAATAATTTTTACCTATATTTTTATACGAAAAAATAATGTTTCAATATAATTCATCCTAAATATTCTCTTTAAATATTATAAAACCACCATTGACTTTTTTTCTTGCATGCGCAAACATTACGTTGTTGATAAATAGGTAAACAATTATTAACCCTCATATTTATCTGTTAAACTTGATAAATAGGTTTAATAAAATTTTAATCCATATTTAGATCATGATGATTCCATAAAAGTTACGATATTTATAAAAATTATTTTTCTACTATTAACTGTAAAAAAAACTTTTTCAAAAAAAATCCCAAAAAATAACCCTATGATAATTTCAATTTTTATTAAAAAACATATTTCCATTTTATCAATTTAAAATTTAAAATTTTATAAATTTAACTTTTAAATAAAATCTTATAATATATGGAAAATGAATTTATTTGGAATAAAAACTATTTCTTTTATTATGAGTGGTTATATTTATATTTGTTATTATATATTAATTATATTATTGATAACTAATTATTTATAAATTTAAAAGGTTTAAATTTTAATAATTGGGATAAACACCTTGTTATATAATTTTGAAAATCATAAATATACAAAAAAACAATTATTAACCCTCATATTTATCTGTTAAACTTGATAAATAGGTTTAATAAAATTTTAATCCATATTTAGATCATGATGATTCCATAAAAGTTACGATATTTATAAAAATGATTTTTCAACTATTAACTGTAAAAAAAACTTTTTCAAAAAAAATCCCAAAAAATCTTATAATATATGGAAAATGAATTTATTTGGAATAAAAACTATTTCTTTTATTATGAGTGGTTATATTTATATTTGTTATTATATATTAATTAAATTATTGATAACGAATTATTTATAAATTTAAAAGGTTTAAATTTTAATAATTGGGATAAACACCTTGTTATATAATTTTGAAAATCATAAATATACAAAAAAAGTTACGATATATTAACCCTCATATTAACCCTCATATTTATCTGTTAAACTTGATAAATAGGTTTAATAAAATTTTAATCCATATTTAGATCATGATGATTCCATAAAAGTTACGATATTTATAAAAATGATTTTTCTACTATTAACTGTAAAAAAAACTTTTTCAAAAAAAATCCCAAAAAATCTTATAATATATGGAAAATGAATTTATTTGGAATAAAAACTATTTCTTTTATTATGAGTGGTTATATTTATATTTGTTATTATATATTAATTATATTATTGATAACTAATTATTTATAAATTTAAAAGGTTTAAATTTTAATAATTGGGATAAACACCTTGTTATATAATTTTTAAAATCATAAATATACAAAAAAACAATTATTAACCCTCATATTTATCTGTTAAACTTGATAAATAGGTTTAATAAAATTTTAATCCATATTTAGATCATGATGATTCCATAAAAGTTACGATATTTATAAAAATGATTTTTCTACTATTAACTGTAAAAAAAACTTTTTCAAAAAAAATCCCAAAAAATAACCCTATGATAATTTCAATTTTTATTAAAAAACATATTTCCATTTTATCAATTTAAAATTTAAAATTTTATAAATTTAACTTTTAAATAAAATCTTATAATATATGGAAAATGAATTTATTTGGAATAAAAACTATTTCTTTTATTATGAGTGGTTATATTTATATTTGTTATTATTTATTAATTATATTATTGATAACTAATTATTTATAAATTTAAAAGGTTTAAATTTTAATAAATTATTCTTCTAATTAAGTGAAATATAATTTTTTTGGTCCTGATTGAGAAAATGGTTTTTGGGCGACAAACATTTTACATTATGATTAAAGTGGTATGTCAATAACAATTTAAATTTTCTAGAAACTAAATTATTAATATTTAATAACAATTTGGTAATAATAATACTCTATACATATGATTATTATAATTTTCAAATAAAAAATAATAAATATTTTATAATGTTATTTTATTTTAAAAAAATTACTTAACATTTATAAGGAAATTTCTAGAAAAATAATATAGGTACACATAATATGATAATAACAATTTAGAAATTTAATAAACTATAATATATATTGAAAATGGGTGATAAAGTATTATTTTTAGTGTAAAATTAATATTTAACCACTTATTCCATCATATATTTCACATAAAACTTCATTTGAAATTACTTTCGATGGTTAGATGCTATGATATTTTTACTACATAGACATTTATCATACTTTGTTAACAATTAGATTATAATAACTTGATTATAATTTAAATTATCATATGAAAATATAACTATTAATAAAATTAATGTTGTTATCATATAAAATTATATGTGTAAAAATAATCATCAACTCAATAAAAGTGTTTTTTAAGACAATAAACAATTATTATTAACAAAATTACATTATACTTGATTTAAAATTTTAAGGGAAAACAAGTATTCAAATATGAATATAAATTATAAGTTCATATAATTAGAAACAAAATAATGTAAATGAAATTATAATATATAAAAATATATACATATTTGTTTGTGTGTAGGGTCCACGGTTGTAAATTTCATAATGAAAATTTTAAAAAAAATATTCATTGAAAACCAGGGATGTTACATCAGTCACTATACTTCCCTCTTTGTGATATATCCACAAGTTGTACTGAATTTATTGATGTCGGATCAGGATTCTCTCTCCACTAATGACATGTCAGTTCCCAACGAAAGATAAGGATAATTAGGAAGTCTACTGCATGTATGGTAGTATAGTAGGGGCTTGAACAACCCCATCATGTTGTTGTAGCCTCCTTTTATATTCTCTCTAGATACTCTTCAGTTGTCCATGAAATAACTCATATATTATGAAACATATGAGTTATGCATAAAATTTTCAAACCATTTTCAACCATTGGTTACTATGAATCTCTCATGTGTTTCATTTAATGAATCACTTTTTATTATTGATGTATTATATTGAATATGCATCTAATTGTTAACACTTAACATCTAGTTTTAAAAATTGATTGTGGCATGGAAAAAATAAATCATACCTTATGATTCATATCCAGTCATAAAAAATCACTTACATGAGAATAATGAATGATATATTATATCATTCACCTTTAATATACCAATATCATCTCTCATTATATGGCCAAATGAATCATAAGAACATGTCTAACATATCATATATGATAGAATACTAGATGGGACTTATATTTTCTATACTTTTAGGAGCTTTGTAAACTCATTACATCACAATGTAATTCCTTCCACATTTCAATGTGCCCATATGATAAAAATCATCCACTAAAAAATTAGAGAGGGATATCTATGATGTAAGCTGGTTTGAATAATGATGAGATTTAGGAATCATATTTCCAGTGTTCTATAATGACCTAGATTTTATTAATGATATTTCATTCTCGAATAAATGTTTACCATATTATAATGTATAAAATGATAAACATATGACACATAAAAAAATAAAAATACATTATTTTAATAATGGATGTACTTACATTAGTCAATAAATAAACCCATGAAAATTACAAATATTACAATGGGACAAAAATATATAAGGTAAAAATTATAATTGGAAAATGTGGATCTTTCTAATTTTCAATAATTATCACTCCCATGTACAATATTATGGAAAAGAAACAAAATATTAGTAAACCAATCGATTTTTTAGAAAACTAAAATATAAAACATTGGAAGGAATTGTAGTGAATTTTGTATGAATGAATGAAGAGGTATTTATTTGAGAAAATATGACTATTATAATAATAATTTAACCATTGTAATAGTAACCTGATTATTAAAAATAGTAACCTTGTCATTGAGAATAGTAATTTAGCCATTCAAAATTGTAACCATACCATTGGAATAGTAATTTGAACTAAAAATAATAAAAAATATAAAAAATATTTATTATGAGTAATTTATTTAAATATAAATATTATAATGCTATAAAAAATATCAAGATCAAAAAACTCAAGAAAAACTATAAACACATTTTTCATAAATTGTATTTTAATTTATTTCTCAAAATTCATAATTTTTAGGTTAATAATTAAAATTAAATATTTTATAAAATTATTTTGATAAAAATAATATCATTTTTATAATCAGTGCACATAAATTTTATAAGGGTGAATTTTTGATAATTTTCTCAAAAACTTCAATTTTTATAGGAATGGTAAAAATACCGTTTTTCAAATACTGCATGCTTAACGACATGATAATGATGTAATAATGAATTAATAAAAATTAAATTGGTTATCTTAGAAAAAATTAAATGTAATAATATAAGCAGTTCATTCAAATATAATAAACTTAATTTTCAAACCAAAAAAGTAATTTTCAAAGTCTAAAAGTCTAAAGTGTCCCTTTAAATAAACATTTTTCCATTTTTCTCCTTTCATTTTTATTAAAATAATAAATTTGAATTATTAATTATTTTAAAGTCCTAAAATAATTTTATTTTATTCAAACATATTTCAAAATTTCAAAAAATTTACTACTGAAAGGTTTACCATTGATATAATAATTCGTTCATTATTATAACTCAAAAACACCCATCTCCTCAACTATAAAACACCTTCATCATCCCCTTGGATAACCACTTCTCCCACACTTAAAAAAGACAAAAATCTTCCAAAATACCATATATAAATAACCTAATAATTCTTAGAGACTTTTTTGAGTAACCAACTCCAAGAATTCAAGGATTTTAGTGTCCTAGAAAATAAGTGACATCGAGAAGAGGGTAATGTTTCATCAACTCTTTCACTCATTTTTCCTCTTATATTCCTCTTTTTCCCTATCCCCTTTAAAAACAAAAAATTATGTAACTAATTTAGATGTATTTTAACATTATATTATTTATTTTAACCTAATTAAATGATTTTATTTTCCACATATTTATATTTTATACATCTCTTCCTCCTCTCTTGATAATATCCCGTCAACGGTCAGTTGACCACCTACGAGGACATTGTCTGCTCGATTCTTATCACCAAATTATGGGATAGATAATTTGGATTTTATATAATATATAAATGTGTAATTAAATTTATTTTAATATTTTGGAATTTATTTTACTTGTGTATAAATGACCTTGGACAAAAATAGTGAAATCGAAACAAGTTGAGATGATTTAATTAAAACATGTCATCAAAATAGTTCATGTTTGACAATGTGTATTATAAAATAAAATATAATAATTATAATGGATCAATAATTAAATAAATGAATATAAATAAATAAAATTATATGTATTAACAAACATACATTCATTATATGGGGTTTTTAAAGTAGATGAAACATAACAAGATTTTAGGTAAGGGGATTCTGAAACCCAAATCCGTTTTTAGGTAATATTTTATTCCACATTGGTATCAATATAGATGATCCTCTATTATCCATAAATTTTCATTTCAATATTCATTCACTTATATTTCTAGGTATTTAAATTTTTCTACCATGTTGAAATGATTTTTAATCAAAATATAAATATTTTTCAAATAATTTTTTTTCCAAAACACCATATTGATTTCTCATTATTTGTTTCTTCTCCACTTAAGAATTATAATTTTTTATTCCAAAATATGATTTCCCTTATTTTTTTATAATCCCAGAGGTTATTTATAAAATTATTCTTTAAAAAACATTATAAAACCCATTCATTTCCCTGAGATTATTTCATGACTATGATTATTATATTTTTCATTTCTATATAGAATGCATGATTATAAACATTTTTTAGTGTTATGGGTGGGACCAAGATTACATAATACTCTAATTAATTAGGTGATGTGACATATCTTAGGATATTATGTTTATTATACATTAACATGATGCTAGTTATGTTCACAATTATGATGTTACAATTTATGCACATATGTTATGTGTGAACTTAATGATGGATTTGTTTAAAAATATATATAGAATTTGACCAATATAATATGAGGTTTCATTTTTATACATATTCCACATTACATGTCTTTATAAAAATTTTCCCTCATGATTATGATGATAATACTATGCATATAATATGATGATGATAATTATGCGCACACATGTATTATTAATATATGTCCCTTATTCCTCCCATGTTATTAATCTCCTTACTAGGATTTTAGATCACCCCTTTCACTAATGTTTATCCTTAGATAAATACATGTAATAAGGAGGAAATGAGATCTTTGGGAGGTATATAAATAAGTAATGAAATAATTTTAATGTTTCAATATGAAAAATTGATGTATGGGCCTAATTTTCCCAAGATACTAAACCTTTAGATCCTATATTGTATTGTTATTATATTATTTATCTCAAAATGGTGTAATAGTATTGTAAGAAAAATTTAGGTCCTTATAGTTTTTATTAGAAAATAGTTTATATAATTTGGTAATTAAGGCTAAAAATGTTATTCAAACCCCTAGGGATAAGTTTGAGTTTTATGGGAAGCAACCTAATTTTTGGGTAAGGCATAAGAACATGTGGTTTCTTATTAATAAAATATTTTTGTGGATAATTCAAGTGGATGTGGATCTAAAAAATATTCGCATAGGGGTAATATCTCTAAAAAGGAAAGATTGGGTATTAAATCGATCATCACCTGGTGCACGACAAAGAGGCCTTGTTGCACACCTGGTTTGAAATGCTTAGGGGATATGTTTCAATTAATCAGAAACTATATACAAACCATTATAATAGATATATAACTATAGTAATTATTTTATTTAAATTTGAAAAATATTAAATTACATGATCCATGAATCATTATTTTTAAAAAGTATAAACATAGGGATCCCATAGTATATGACTTCAGAATTAATTTGTACATAAAAAATTATTTATTTTTGATTTATTAAATTATTTTTTTAAAAAAAAAATCTATTTTTTAAAATGGTTGGAGATAGGAGAAACCAGACCAATAACCCTCATAAGGGAAAATAAAATGATTGAATGAATGACATTAATAATGTAATGGGTGGTGATGTTAAAGAATTAATTATGATACTTACCAAGATTTTATAGGCTGTGAACAATAACCTGAACCATGTGGAACATCCTCCATCACCCAAGAAGTATCCACTATCTATCAGGGTCATTTAAGTGGAAATGAACACTAAATTTTAGTGGGTCTTAATATCTACTTTTCATGAAATAGTGGGTTAACTCAATGGAAAAGATCATGAATTTGATTCACTGTTCTGAGAAGTAGAAGGTTACTCCGATCATATATTATTTATATGGAGATATTGAAAAATAGTGGGAGTTGATTTAGAATATGAACCAAAAGATGAAACGGGGAAAATGGAGTCTGACGAATTTAAGAATATATTTCATAATAGGTATTTCCATCGAACTCTTCAAATAAATATTGATAGATAACTCCAAGATCTTAAGAATAAGGAAAATTAATCTTTTAGGGTTTATGATTTCATGACCCCCTCCCTCCAAAGGTACCCCTCCTGAGCCAGCAATAAAGGAAGAGAGATAATGACCCCTAAGTCCCACCCCTAGCATACCTTGAGTTGGTGACTAGCATCGAGGGTATAAAAATCTCACACATGGGAGGAATTACCCTCTATATAATATAGGATCATGATATATAATAAATAAACTATATGAAAATCTATGAAATACTTTAAATTTTAACTTAAACCATCCTAGAATGCATGAAAAATGTCAAAAAATACAAGTAAAAGTCTCTATGTGTTCCAAAAACAAGTCCTATATTCCTGACTCAACTGCAACTCTAATTTTTGGGCTATTAATGTCTAGAAAAGTCCATAAAGTCCTTCTATAAACATAAAAAGTGGTTTGTATACATGTGTTGAGTATTACATGAATACTCGATAGGATTATACCAAGATTCAGTCACACACATGTGAAATGAGTATACTAATGCACCTCGGAGAAAACAACTAAACCAATATCACCTTAGCATGTTAACTAGATAATATCATCCTCCCTAAGGAACACTTATAAAATAACACATACACGAATAGTAACATAATAAGAATAATATTGATTAAAAGGTTACCCCACACCAATTTCCTATTAATTTGATGCGATCACGCCCTAACATCACCTAAGAAGGTCAACTAGTGAATCTCATCCTCACCAATGCGTGTTGAACAAATAATGTATCCAAGTATAGTAACATAATAAGAATCATATAGATAAAAAACGGTACCATGTACCACTCTCCCACTAATTTCCTGCTCCTACAACCCAAAATCATACATCATAGTGATCTCATTCCTTCTATAGAGTAATCCTTCTCAAAGACACCTAGGAAACTGCATCACAAAAATAATCCCACTTTCAATTGGCCATAACATCCCACCTAAAGAAACCTGGTCCATTGTAACACATCTTTCCTAACGTCACCTGATCCACCATATCACATCTCGCCCAAAGACACTTGGTCCACCTCATCACATCTAAACCATGGGAATAACCAAAATTGTATGGTAACATGAACATAAATAAACTAAACCACATTCCCTCCTCTTACTATGAAGTACCCCCACTATAAAAAACCTCATCAATCCCATCAAACATCACCACAAGTACACATTTGACTTATGGCCATCATAACCCATGCATAAAAATATCTACAAGAAGAGAGAGAATGGAAAAGGGGTATCCATCCATCCATCTTCACCATATTAATGTTGGGAAAATTACCCCCCAAAACATTTGGGTGTTGACACATAGTTCTCAATATGGATGTATTCCATATGGAAATCACAATGAAAATACAATATATAATAGTCACACACATAATCCCAAACATAAAAGTTCATAAAAAGGTATTATCCCAAATAACACATCACAACAACCACACAACCTCTACTGCTCTCGTTTCCATCTCCAAATTTAAAACACCACATGAGTAAGGACAAGACACATTTTGCCTTTTATTTTAAAGTTAATCCATTTCCATGTGTTTATAAATTACTGACCATTATCATTTGTTAATCCCATTCACTTTCACATTAACAAATCACTTTAACCACACCTTTCATTTTAATTCAATAGTTTCTTAGCGATTCCAACCCATTTCATTCTAGTTTCATTATTAACATGTGTACCATCAATACCAGAAAACTATAAAAACATCTTAAAAACAAAAAAGGACATCCATATCACATCAATACGGCCTTGTTCATCCACCACATATCACTATAAAACCCACACATCACAACCACTGCATGTCATCCCATGTCACATCCCATGTCAACCAACCATTTCATTAATTTCCCACACAAACCGAACTCCATTCAGTCACAACCATCACTACATAGTAGACCACATCACATAATAAAATATAATAGTCACAACCACACTAAGAAACACATATTTCCTTCTATACATTTCACAATTTCTTTCCATGGGATTTTATTATTTTACAATCAATATAATTCTCACACAATCCAATATTTTACATGGGAAACCAACTTTATTATCCATGTGTGTGTGATTAATTATTTCATTCAAGGTGTTCTAAAAAATCACATAACAAGGGTCCATAATCATATCAATTACAACACAAGAAAGTCTCCAAAAAACTGTGATTTTCATCAGTGGAATCAATCATGTACAATCTCAATAATAATAACATCCAAAGTGGTAAAACATGTTTTTCATTTACCTTCCCCTTAAATTTATGTTAATTAAATTCATTGACTTTTTTAAGTAAATTCATGCCGCCTCCCCAAAGGAAAAAAATCATGATCCCCCCACATGTACTACCAAATGAGGAATGATGAAGGATCCCCTTTATAAAAGGGGATTTCTCAAACACCATGTGTAATGGGGTGAAGAAGGAATAACTAGGAGAGAATATCTAATTAAAGAAATACCATATCAACTTGAACCACACTAAGGGATTTTAAAAATGGCTCAAATACACCCAAAACTTAAAAAACTCCACTGTTATGATTTCTTGAAGGAAGAATGTAGAGGAAAATGGGATTAAAGAGGGGAACTCACCTTTAATTTCCAAAAATTAAGCCACTAGAAGACAAGGATTAAATATGGATGAATGAGGTTGAAGGATACCCTAAAATCACCAAGGTTTCACCCAAAACCAAGAGGATTAATAGAGTAATATGGTAAAACTGGGGTCCCTTATAATTTATAGACAAGATGAACCATCTCCATATTTATGGTGTGAAACACATCTTCAAATACTAAATCTTCATGAGGTCCTCCAATTAATGATGAGGTATAAATTCATGCCATGAATTCCTCAAACTCCAAACATCCACCAAATATCCTAGAATATATACATGTTTTGAACAATTTCTTCATTTCATTAGTTTTTGAGTATAGAATTCCCCTCCAAAACATAATTTCTTGAATCACCGTCCAATTATCCATGATTTAACCTCTCATATAATGAAAACTTGTTCACATCATTAACCTCTTACTGCATAATAATTATAGCTCCAAAATCCACTAAACCCTCCCCGAGCCTCCTCAAGCCTCTTATGAACATCTCTAACTCCTAAAATAGAAATGTAATGATCCATAAATGTAAATACCATTAAATTGCATACCTATCAAATGATTCCCATACTTGAGAATAAAAACCAAACCCAAAAAGGAATGGAAGGGTCTAAACAATCATCCTACAAGAAACCACTCAAGGATCCAATTACACCCCAAACACTACCACCAGCCGAACACATCAAGCCAATCCCAAAACATCTGTAAAATTCCCTATACAACCATATCACAATCCCAATAGTCAGGAAGAAACACCAAATTATTTCACACCAACTATAATACACCACCATTTCACACATCCATTGTATCAAGTTCCACACATCCCAAGCCAATAACCACTTAAATTGTAACAAAACACAGTCTTAGGAACATAAATCAAAGAATTCAACCTTATATATCAAGATACAATCAAATTTGGGTGGAACTGACTCATCCGTGTGGTTTTAAAATGTATCTTCTATAATGCATCCTAATTATGAATAGGTTTTCCCCTCTTCGTATGTTTTAATATTTAACAAACCTCACAACATCAAAGAAAAAAAGCATATCTCATAAACCAGTAAGATTTAAACATCACATCATCAAGAAAAATAGAACCAGGAAAACCTCAAAAAAACTCTAGGTATTTGGAATGAATCTATGTCTCACACTTCTAAGTAATATTCTCCAAGACACCATGCCTACACAACACATGAACCAAGATGAAATTTTATCCCTGAAACACCTTCTCTTGATGATCATGGATCTCAACTTGTCACACCACAAACATTGTATCATCCTTGATATCTAACTATCACTAGTCAAGGGTGTGAAAATCATCATGAAGATACCAAAAGAGTTGAGAGATAGAGAACAATTCAAGGATCTGGCCTAGTCACAGTGGAATCACCAATTGATACTTCACTTCACCAACATTCTCCAACAACGCAAAAGACCTGATGAACCAAGGAGAAAGCTTACCCCCTACCAAACCTCCGCTAACACCTATGTCGATAGACTCTCAATAACACATGGTATCCAACAACCAATTAAAAGGGCATATTCCTATGATCATCATAGGCCTTCTGATGGTCCTGTACCACCCTTATCCATTCTCAGACCATCTGGATCTTCCCAATCATGTTCTAAAACTCATCAGTACCAGGAACTACTGACTCCCCAACCTTCATCCAGAACAACATATTCTGACATATTTATCTATATAATTCCTCAAATGGATCCATGTAAATAGAAGAGCGATAATTATTGTTGTAATAAAACTCAACCAAATATAGGTTATTTTCCCAATATTTTCTTAAGTATATGATACAAGATCAAACATATCCTCTAGTGTATAGATGGTCCACTCTATCTTTCCATCTATCTGAGGGTGAAAATAAATGGATAAGAATAACTAAATGTAGAATGCCTAATATAGTCCTCTCAAGAATCAAAAGTCAAAATGAACATCCTGATATGATACAATGTACCTCAAAACTTCATGTAGTTATACAACCTCATATACAAATATCCTTTCCAAAACATTCATGGCATGCAATTCAAGGATCATCAAAAAGTGATCTGAATTCATCAACTAATATATGATTACCCAGATAAAATCATATACTCCCTCATATTAGTGTAATATTTTTGAAAATTTCCATCAAGATGTGATCTCACTTATACTAAAGAACATCCAAGTGATACAAAAAACTGCTAAGAATGTTATTCTCTTCCTTTAACTATTAAAAAACCAAACATTAATCTATAAAATTTTAAAACATCCATTTCATCTTGAAACACAATAGATAAATCCTCAAACCATATTACATCTTGGACACACATTCATGTACCACCAAAGCTAAGCTATGTAACTCACAAAATAAATCCTCAAACATTATCAATAAACAAAACTCCCTCCCCTAGAATAACTCATGTTCTGACCATCACTCTAAAGCATCACCATAGCCAACACGGTCATGCATCACCTCTACCTCTGAGTCTCCCAACTGAGACTCTTCCACCTGCTACATAAAGGATGAATACATGGTCATATTATATATAAAAACATTGTACGTTACTTTTCCCAACATCGGTATGAATTATTTCTATCTCTTTCATACCTTTCTAAACATCAATAGACTCATAAACCACATCTCTTTGGTACTTTTGACTCAAAACATTAGAAAAAATATTACCCATCCCTAGGGTGTAATAGATATCAAATTCATAATCCTATAGAAACTCGATACACATCTACTATCATAGATTCAAGTCACGTTGAGAAAATATATACCTCAAACTCTTGTGATCGGTGAAGACCATAAGCATTATCTGATGAGAAAATGTCACCAAAGATTCATTGTAAACACAATCACTACTAAGTATAGATCATGGGTGTCATAGTTACACTCCTAGAGATATAACTACATATACTCATAAGATATTACTACCTTTTACTACATCAATATTCATCTCAAGAACAAATGATAATCATCAAAGAAAAACACAAAAATCAACTCTTCCAATATAAAATATATCACTGATCAATCTTCCCTTTAGGTAGCTAAACATTTCCTAACACTAATCAGTCTAGATGAAATTCTGCTCTTTATTGATCAAATTTTTTGAGTGGATCTATAACATGAGGTAAATTTTATACTCTAATAACATGGATTTCCATAGGCCATTACTTTGTGAAAATATAGTTCTTTTGGTGTTCTTCGAAGTCATAGTGGTTTGTTTCGGGAGTTTTCCAAAAATCTAGTTTCATCAAACGGTTTCACCGAAACCATAGAACTGTGATGTTGGCACGCTAACATGATGTCACCATAATGGTGTCACACTTAAATAGTGGCACACTGAAATGGTGGCACTATAATGGTGGAACTCAAAAATAGTGGAATTGTAATGGTGGCACATTGAAACGATGCCACACTGATATCATTCTTCCTTTAATATAGGATCTATCTCTTCAAAGCTAGTATACTCCCTTATTATTGTGTTTTTATTCCCTCTTGGTGTGCCAAGATCCTTCCCTTCCTTTGGAGTCATGTGTTGTGTCATGGTCATCGATCGAACTTTCCTTAATGTTTTCCTTGGACTTTTCCTCTTACTCGTGCGACCCTTGTTTTGGGGAAAAAGAGTTTTAGTCATCTTTTATTTCAAGGAGAGATTATTATACCTCTCTTTATTTGTGTATCATGTGGGGTGGGTGTAGTAATGTTTCTTTGTGAAGAATGTCTGAATAATTTTCCTTAAATGAGTACTAAATAAAGGGAAATATGATGATAAAAAAGATAACAGGCAGGGAATTGTAAATGGATGATGTTGATCATTTGTTTTATCTGTTTTCCTTGTTTATTTTTACGGTTTTTTGTGCTTGTATGCCTTCTAAAAATCATTAATTTTGGTGGTCTGTTCTTGCGCACTAGTTATGTTATGGTTTTGTTTTGATTCTTTGTTAACTGGCTATAATTTGAAATCTAATTAATCACAAATATTTGTTTAAATAAATGGATGACCCAAGATCAAACATATTGTGTGATCGCCCCTATTTATCAATGTGGAATTAATGAGCCTCAGTTAACTAAATCTTAATATCATTGTCTTGATGGTGTGTTTTTTGTTTTGTGTTCTGTTGGGGTTTTGTACTTTGTGGGGGTTGTGTGTTACAATCGTTAGTAGCATGGTTAGGGGTATAGGGGTGGGCATAGAAGATGGTTCAGTGTTAGGGGTGTGGTGTGATTGTGTAGTAGGGCTACTCTTTTAGTGGTCCACATAGTATTTTTCTGAATGGGGTGGTACAAGAGGTGTGATGTATTGTCAAGTTGAGAGATTGATTAATTGTGTAATAGATGGATTTGTTGTGTAGTAAGACTGCTTCTGGTCTGTGGTTGGTTAGTGGGGTTTTAGGATTGGGTTGTGTTGTGACTTCGGGTTTTATGGGTGTGTCGGGTCTGGTGATGTTATCCATCGGGGCTTCTAGTTCTAGTTTTGATAGGATGATTGAGTGACATGACTTTGAAGAATGACAATTGGCAATGGTTTAACGGGTGTCTAGGAAAAAGGGGGTTTGTAGTGGGACTGCGGGTTGGTTATTCTCTGTTGTTTTAATAAATGGGTGTTAGAATGGATTTACTTACATTTTTTCCTACTTCCTTGTTTTCCTTGGTAGCATTTAGTGCATTTTATCCTTTTAAAAGCGGTTGTAGATGTTATTCTTGGTTGTTTCCCCGGGTAGTGCTGGAATAAATTAATGTGAACCCCTTAATTAATGAATGTAAAGTGGTTAAATGAAAGGGGGTTAGGATTGTATTTTATTGTGGTCGTTTGTATGGTTGTGCATATAGGGGTAGAAGAAAATGTGGTATTATGTGGGATGGTTTATTGTTTGAAACCCATAGGCTGGTTTGAGTGTTTTCTGACCTATATGTATAAATTTTAGTTCCTTGGGATTTCTATATGCACTCTACCCTTGTTGAGAACCATGTACTGAACACCCCCATTTCCTGGGGGAGGGTGTCTTTCCCAACATCCTGGCGGTAGGATGGATGGATGATTATTGACATTATTCCTCTCACCCTCTTCCAGGTTTTTACCGCTCGAGTGTATCCAGATAGGTTATAATTTCTTGAGGTTTACCATAGTCCAAGATCCTTCGGGCATGTTTTGTTGTGACAGAAGGGCCCAAGTCTTTGCAAGCCAGGTTTGTTTCTAGGTGTCTTCGGTATGAGTCCTAGGTGTCTTTGGGAGAGAGATGTTTGGTGTGCCTATATCACAGGTGTCTGTGGGTGGGATTTTTTTGTGTTTTGAGTCCCAGTTTTGTGAGGGATGGTTTTGGAAGTTGGAATTCGTGTTTTAATAGTGGTAGCATCAAGACATTAGCCATTAGGAATGAGTAGTCAACTAGTAGAAAGTGGTGTGGTGTTCCCAAATGTTGGTGTGATTATACTACTACTTTACTTAAATTACATTATTTGTTGAGTGTGCCTTAGTGAGGATGGGTGGTTTAGTACTCCTTGGTAGGTTCTTTGAGGTTCTACTATTCTCTCACATGGGCATATTATGTTCCCCCACATGTGCACAAGTGGATATAGTTATCCTACTGGGTATAATTTTATACTCACCCAATGTTTATAAGACTATTTTCAGGTTTCCCGAGGGACTTTAATGACCGGGATGGAATTTACGAGCTCTGGTGTCGAGATAGTTGTTTCATTTTAGCTTAGTCTCTTGCTTTTGGTACTTTATTTGGTGCTTTGGTTGTTCTATTGTCACAGTTTACGTTTTAATCATGCATGTGTTGGATTTTGGTTTCCTTTTAATAAATGTTTGGTGTTTTTTGGATTTTACCATCTTATATCCTGATCTTGTTTCCATTATAAAGGTTAATTCCTTCCATTTTGTGTGAGATTCTATACCCTTGGTACTATTCACCACTTTGGGGCCTATTGAAGGTGGGACTCAGGGGTCAATATCACTCATTGATCTTGAAGAAGGAAGGGAATGTCACTTTTCTATCCCATTTCTCATCTTGGGGAAGGCGGGTCATGATAGAATTTTATCAAAGGTTGATGTTGGAGAGATAATATGTAGTTTTAAATTAGGAATAGTGATGATTTCAAGGGATGGTAGGGAAATGGTATTAGGAAATCTTGGTGCATGAAATAGTCCAGGGAACACCAGTTGGGACATTGGATTTTAGGGGGCCCCATGGTCCAAAGCAAGGACTCTAAGGCTACCAAATGACCAAGTGAGGCTACACTGATTGTAAGGAATATACCCTAGGGAAGTTACATGAATCATAAACACTTGTGTTCTTATGTGTCTTAAGAATTTTGGGAATTCATTTAAATAAATAGTTAAAATAAATCTTAAAATAAAATGTTCACACTACCTGAGATTATGAGTTCCTTTTTTACCTTTTCAGCTATGGTACCAAGACGTCAACCACATGTGGTAAGTGATATTGAGGCCCAGCAGGATGACTTGGTTGATTAGTGGATGGTCGATCAAGAGGAGGAAGATGACATGTGGAAAAAGACCCTTTATGCTTTCCAGTGATAGACCCTGGGGAAGTTCAAAGGTAGCATTTCATACTTATAGATAGAGGGTTGTCTTGAAGAGCTGAAAATCACCTTTACCTTGATCTGTGTACTAAGGGAGTACTGGGTTCCTCTGACAGTGAGCTATATTTGAGTAGTGACACATCAATGGTGGATGTTTTACCTTGGGGATAGGAAATAGACGGATGTCTCATGGGCTGACATAGAGAAGAAGTTTCAGGAAGAGTTTCTTTCCTTGATGATGAAGGCCCAGAAGAGGAAGGATCTACTCTCCCTCTATAAGAGGAGTATGTCTAAGATGGAAATCAGGATCAAGTTCAAATACCTCCTATGCTTTGCTCCAGATCTCTTTCCAGATGAGGATTCACGGGCGAGATGCTTGGAGGAGGCACTCTGACCTTCTCTTTAGTATGTTGTCCCTCTCTTTACCCTATCAACATACTTACAAGTTCAGAATAAGGACGAAGTAGAGGAGAGGATGAACTTTTAGTGAGTTTTACCATGATAGCGGAGCTATTTGAGTTCATCTAAGGGGAAGACAGTTAGTAGCAGTTCTCTAGCATCAGGGCCTTCTAGGTTTCAGCCAGCGAGAAGTAGGCCTTAATAGTTCCAATTCCGATCTCCCAGTCCTCTCCCTTTCCCCATGGGCATGGGACCTCGGTTATTTGTCTATGGAGTCCTTGGAAATAATCATATACAGTTCCCAATTCATGCTCAGTATGGTGGGGGTGGGTAGGTTCAGCACCCACCTCAGCAACAACAGTTTCTGATCAGACCTTTCTAGCAGTAGGGGCGGTGGGCTACTACTCCACTGAGGGTCAATGGTGCTAGAGGATTCCAACCTCAGGGTTACCCTCAGGTACATCAAACAAGGTGTGTTCAGGGAGGTGTTTTATAGAATATATGTATTGGATCTAGGCATGGGAAGTTTCACACTACCGAGGTAGCAGTTCCAGTGGGGTCAGAGGCTATTCGAGTTACGATTAGTCTATTTAGTACTCTTGTGTGTTCTGTTTTTTTATTCAGGAGCCTCACACTCCTTTTTTTACCCATTCTAGCCCGTGATTCTCGACTATATGTAGATAGAATTTTCATTCCCATGGTGTTGAGCATGTCAGTTGGAAGTCAGACTAGTTTGTTTGATGTTTGTTGGGTATGTATACTGATGTTAGGGCCACATTAGTCTAGTGGGGTTCTTATTCTGTTACAAATGTAGCCATATGATGTCATCTTAGTCATCGATAGGTTTTTCTCTATGCATGTTGTTATTGACTACTTCTAGAGAAGAGTTGTCTTCTCAGATATAGACGTCCAGCTTGTATCTTTCATAGGTGAGTGGAGCGGTCATGTGGGAAGCCAGTATGTGGAGTCTCTTCTTTATATTCTCGACAAGCTATTAGAGGGGTCTACAAGTGATGAGATGGTGGAGGTTCTGAAAGTTTTCATGGATTTCCTAGATTTTTTCCCCAAATAGGTTTTGACTCTACCCCCTCGATGTGATGTTGAGTTCGGAATAGACTTACAACTCGGTGCCCATCTGATTTAGATGGATCCCTATCGAATGGAACCTTATGAGTTACAAGAGTTGCAAATTCAGGTTGATGACCATATGAAAAGGGCTTTTATTTAGATGATTGTGTCATAGTGGGGTGCTCCAGTCTTTTTCGCGAAGAATGCAGATGGTGGCCTAAGGTTTTTTATAGTCTAATGAAGACAGAATTTGGTAATAGTCAAGAACCTTTACCATATTTTGAGAATAGAAGATCTTTTCAACTAGTTAAGGGGAGTAGGTTGGTTCTCCTAGATCAATATGTGGTTTGTATATCACTAGTTGAGGGTGAAGGATGGTGACATTTTGAATACTACTTTTAGGTGCAGTTATGGGCACTTATAGTTCATGTCCATTCCCTTTGTTGTTACGAATGCACCAACCATGTTCATAGGGATCATGAACTATTTCTTCCTCAAGTTCTTGGGCCGGTTCATCACTGTTTTCATCGATGATATTCTGATTTACTCAAAGTTATATGAGGATCAGGTTGAGCACCTTAGGACATTTTTTGAGGTCCTTCAATGCCAATAGCTCTATGGGAAGTTTTCCAAGTTCATTTTTTGGACACGGGAAGTCCACTTCCTTGGGAATGTAGTGTCTCAGCAAAGGATAGAAATAGACCTAAAAAAGGTTGATGTGGTTGTTTCTTGGAAAGGACCCAAGAATGTGGTAGAGTTTCATTGCTTCCTATTTCAAGTGATCTATTAACAAAGTTTCTAACCTGACTTCTCTTGAGTTGAGGTTCCATTGATAGCTTTGAACAAAAAATATCAGGCCTTTTGGTGGAGTGAGAAGTGTCAGGAATCTTTCATCTACCTCAAGGGGAAGCTGGTTAGTGCTCTAATACTTTGGTAACTAGAGGAAGGGGTGACCTTCAAGTTGTTCTGTGATACTTCCGGTCTAGGATAGAGATGTGTGTTGATGTAGTAGTAGGGAGTGATATCTTATGGATCTACGTAGTTACATACACTTGAACATAACTATTCCACCCATGATCTGGAGCTTAGAGTAGTTGTATTCGTGCTAAAGTTCTGGGAACATTACCTCATTGAGGAACACTTTGTGGTATTCACAAATCAAAATATCTTGAGGTATATCTTCTCCCAGGGAGACCAGAACTTAAGGCAAAAAAGGTGGATGGAGTTTCTCTAGGACTACGACTTTGAGATCACTTACACCTCAGAAAAGGGGGATGAGGTGTTGGATTCCTTAAGTGTAAATTCACAGAAGGATGTAGTTCAGTAATCCAAGGATGATTTGAAAGAAATATAAGAGTTGGTCTCTTTGCGTCAAGATGCGAGAGTGGATGGCGGTATAGGATTTCAATTTCAGATGACAGTGCAGTCTTCCTTGGTGCGGCAGGTGGAGGAGTCTCAGTGGGGAGACTCAGAGACTAAAGTGATTCTTGATCATGCTATCCAGGGTGATGCTCTAGAGGGATGGTCGGAGGATGGTCAGAATCGGATGTTGTTCCATGGGAATCTATTTGTCCTAGGGAAAATGCACGAGTGAGTTCTTGTGAGTCCCATAGCTCTCCCTTGGCGGTGAATCCAGGAGTTTCTAAAATTTACTAAGGCTTGATGGAATAGTTTGGATGGCACAGGGTGAAGCAGGAAGTGGTGGAGTTTGTGGCAAGGTGCATAGTTTTTTAGTAGGTAAAGGTTGAGCACTATGTTCTTAGTGGTCTATTGCATCCCTTAGACATTTCTGAGTGGAAGTGGGATGAAATATTGATGGATTTCTTCCCCAGATTACCCAGGACTCAGGGAGGATGCGATTCTTTTTGAGTAGTAGTGGATATGTTGATGAAATCAGTACACTTTTTAGCGATAAAGGAGTCAAGAGCAGTGGATGCCTTGGCATAAACTTATATGGATGAGGTGTTGTAGTTTCATTGAGTTCCAAGTTCCATTGTCTTGGATTGGGATACACATTTTTTTTGTGAGTCTAGAGGGTATTACAGCATTCCCTTGGCACTCAATTATGCCTTAGCACTTATTTCCACCCGTAGACAGATAGAAAAATATAGAGGACAATCTAAATATTTGAGGACATGTTATAGGCATGTGTTCTAAAATTTATGGGTCTTGGATGTGATATTTGATCTTGGTGATGTTTTATTACAATAATATCTATCACTCATCCATTGGTATGGCTCCATTTGAAGCTCTATATGGAAGGCTTTGTCATTTACCCTTATGTTGGATGGAAGTTGGGGAGGCATATGCTCTTGGTCCAGACGCGGTTTAGAGTACGACAGAGAAGGTGCAGCTTTTCCATGAGATGATGAAGGCATCAAAGGATAGACATAATACTTATACCGATCGTATTAGGAGTAATTTGGAGTTAGAGTCAGGGTACATGTATTCTTGATGTTTTCCCATAAACATGGGTTGTAGAGGTTTGGAAGAGGAAGCAAGATTTCTCCCAGGAACATCAGAACTTTTACGTTTTTGGGACTAGTAGGCGAGGTGGAATATCAGCTGGAGTTTCCATCATGGTGGGATAGGATCCACAACATATTCCATGTCTCTCAGATCTGTCAGTATCTACACGATTACTCCCACATCATTGACTGAGGAGAGTCGGATATCGAGGACGATGTGACATTCATGGAGAGACCAGTAATAATCGGGTATTGTGAGGGGAAGGTGCTTTGTGGACAGACCATTCCTTTGGTTCATATTTTATGGAGGCTTAGTGGCCTCAAGGAGAGTACTTAGGAGCGAGAGGCATAGATTCTTACACAGTACCAAGATCTATTTTTAGTTTTCCTCTTGTTTTTTTAGTGTTCTTTGCTTATAATGTAATTCTTGACCTCATTGGTTGTAAGATGAGTTTTTTCCTTTTTCTTTGAATGTGTAAGAAAAGTACAGACTGTGGGAGGGGGATGACCTAATCCATAATCAATACACATTAATGTGAATGTTATTGAACCTGTGTGGGTGAGTCAGTGCCTCCCAAAGTGGATAGTATCTTGACATGGATGAAGGGGATCCCTAATCCATGTGTCTGGATAGTGTGTCCTTTAGTGTTTGTGTGGGTTTTTAGGAAATTAGGGATCAGCGAGGTGTTTTTGGATGTCAATGTTTTATCTCTAGTTTTCAAATAACACGGGGTGGCTTATCCCTAAGAGGTATCTTATAGGGTGGTTGTTTGGACCCCACTTTTTCTAAGTATGGTTTTAAATTATCAGGGATTAGGATCATTTAAGAGGTATCTGATGTAATGACTTAGATTTCCCTAAGCTATTACTTTGTGAAAATACAGTTCCTATTGTGTTATTTGGGGTCATAGTGGTTTGTTTCAAGAGTTTTCCAAAAATTCAGTTTCACCAATTGGTTTCACCAAAACGGTGGCACCGTGATGGTTGAACCATAACGGAGACACACCAAAATAGTGGCACGCCAGAATGGTGGCACCATAGTGGTGGGACACCAAAATGGTGGCACTTTAATGGTGGCACCATGACGGTGTCACACCAAAACAGTGTCTCACCCTTTTCCAAATTTCTATTTTTCCCAGTTTTTCCCCATTTTTTTAGATTCACCCCTCTTGTGTTTTATTTGACTTAAACTTGGTTTAAAGCCTTGTTTGGGAATTTTTAAGGGTGTTTAAAAGGATATTTAGTATATATTTAATAAAATAACACTTCGGGGACTTTGATATATTCAAACCATGTGATCTTGGCCACGATCCCACATTAGTTACTTTTGAAATTGTTCTTCCTTTAATATAGGATTTGGATCTTCAAAGTTTGGATCTTCCCTTCCTAGTGTGTTTTAATTCCGTCTTGGTTTGTCTAGATCCTTTTCTTCCTGTGGTGTCGTGTGTTGTGATATTTCAATTGATTGGTATTTTCTTAAAGTTTTTCCTTAAAGTTTTCATGTTTCTCGCACGACCCCTATTTTGGCGCAAAGAGAGTATTGGTCACCTATTATTTCAAGTAGGTATTATTCCACCTCTCTTTATTTGTGTATCTTGTTGTGTGGGTGTAGTAATTCTTCTTCAAGAAGAATGGTTGAATCCTTTTCCTTAAAAAAGTAATAAATAAAGGGAAAGACAATGACCAAAAGATAATGGGCAGGGAGTTGTATATGGTTGATGTTGATCACCTGTTTTATCTGCTATCGTGGTTTCTTTTTATAGTTTGTTATGGATTTATGCCTTCTAAAAATCATGACCGTTGGTGGACTTTTCATGTGCACGGGCGTTGTTCTATTTTTCTTGTTATGCTTTGTTAACTGGTCAAATATAAAATTTAATTAATCAAGTATATTTAGTTAAATAAATAGATTCCCCAAGATCAGACCTATTTTGTGATCACCACTATTTATCAAATTGGAATTAAAGAACCCTGGTTGGATAAATCTTAATATCATTGGCTTGATGGTGTAGTTGTGTGTTGTATTCTGTTGGGGTTTTGTGCTTAGTGCGGGCTGTGTGGTACAATCGTTGGTAGCATGGTTATGGGTGCATGGGTGGATAGAGGGGAAGGTCCAGTGTTAGGGGCATGGTGTGCTTGGGCCGTGGGACTACTATTTTAATGGTTCTCATTGTGTTTTTTATGGGATGGTACAAGAGGTGTGATGGAATCTCAGGTTGAGAGATTGATTGATTGTGGAATGGATTGACTTGTAATGCAGTGCGACTGCTTTTGGGAAACGGTTAAGTAGCGGGGATACAAAACTGGGTTGTGTCATCACTTCAAGTATATATGAGTGTCAGGTGTGGTGTTCATGTGCAGTGGGGCTGCAGTTTCTAGTTGTGATAAGATGATTGAGCAGGATGACTTTTAAGAATGATTGTTAGAAATGGTTGAATGGGTTTCTAGGAAAAAGTGGGTGTGCAGTGGGACTGGTGGTTGGTTATTCTCTATTTTTTTATGAATGGATGTTAAGATGGATCACCTTACCTTTTTCCCTACTTCTTTTTTTTCCATGGCATTGTTTAGTGGCCTTTAGACTTCTGAAATCGGTTTCAGATGTTATGCTTTCTAGTTTCCACAGGTATTTCTGGAATAAATTAAATTGAACCCCTTAATTAATGAATGGATAGTGGTTAAATAAAATGGAGTTAGGATTGTGTTTTATTGAGGCTATTTGTATAGTTGTTCATATAGTGGTAGCAGAAAATGTGGATCTGTGTGGGCAGGTTGATGTTTTGAAACTCATAGGTTGGGATGAGTGTTTCCTTACCTATATGTATAAATTGTAGTTCCCTGTGATTTCTATACTCACCCCACCCTTGTTGAGAACCATGTTCCCAAAACACCCATTTCATGGGGGAGGGTGTCTTTCCCAAGATCACAGTGGGAGGATGGATGGCTGGTTACTAACTTTCTTCCTCTCACCCACTTCTGAGTTCTTACTGCTTGAGAATATCTGAGAAGGCTATAATGGCATGAGGTTTACCATAGTCTAAAATCCTTTCATTAGGTTTTGTTGTGATATAATGGCCTATGTGTTTGTGGTCAAGGTTTTTTTCCCAGGTTACTTTGGGATGAGGCACAGGTGTCTTTGGTCAAGAGATGTGTGGTGTGGTTGTGACCTAGGTGTATGTGGGTGGTATTTGGGTGTGGTTTGAGGCCCAAGTGTGTGGTCAGGTTATGTAAGTGGGACTGCATTTTGGAAGATTGGTAGCCTCAAGAAGTTAGTCATTAGGAATGAGTATTTAACTAGCGGGAAAGTAGTGTAGGGTACCCAAATGTCGATGTTCTTATAATAATACTTTACCTGACTTGCTTTATTTGTTGAGTGTACCTTGGTGAGTATGGGATGGTTAGTACTCCTTGTTAGGTTCCTTGAGGTTCTACTGTTCTCTCATAGGGGAATCAGAATATTATCCCACTTTTGTCTAGGTGGTTTTAGTTTTCCTACTGGGTATACTTGTATTCTCACCCTATATTTGTAAAACTATTTTCAGGTTTCCAGGAGGACTTTGACAATTGTGATGGACTTTAATAGCTCGGGTGTTAGGATAATTGTTGTGTTGCTACTTAGTCTCTTTCGTTTGGTACTTGCTTTGGTGCTTTGGTTTAAGGTTTTTGTAGTTTATGTTTAAATCATGCATGGGTTGAATTATTGATTCCTTTATACAAATGTTTATTCTCCCAATCTTATTTTCATTAAAAAGGGTTATGTCTTCCATTTTGTGTGAGACTTTATACCCTTTGTGTTATTTAACATTATGATGCCTATTGATGGTGGGATTCATGGGTCATTATCTCTTCTTCATCTTGAATAAGGAAGGGTGTGGAACTTTTTTCCCCATCCATCATCTTATGGAATGCAGATTGTGACACATACAAACCTCTGATAGTATCATACAAGATAAAGGAAACTGTAAACCTCTACCACATTCTTGGGTGTTTCCTAAGAAAGTAATACCTCGATATTTTAAGGTTCCATGGCCACACCCTATTGAGACACCATATTCCCAAGTAAATTCACCTATTGTTTCTATATATTACACTTTTATACATATCCATAGCTCTAGTGGTGTCAAAAGACCTACAAGATATCTCTGATATGGTCATCATGTTCCTCTTATGAATTCGAGTAGATTGTGATATCGTTGATGATCATGATGAAAAAACAGTCTATAAACTCATAAATTATGGATTTCATGATCCCCATGAACATATATGGTGAATTCATGACACTGAAGGGAATTACAACAAACATAAATTTCCCATACTTTCATAAAGAATTAGTATTTGGGATATCTTCCTCATTCACCCTCGTCTAATGATATCCATAGCATATATTGATCTTAGAGAAACAAATATCCCCTCTCAACTAGTCAAAAATATTAGTGATCCTCATAAGATGGTAATTATTCATGATTGTCACCTGATTCCACCACTAATAGTCTATATACATCCCAATACTACAATCCACCTTCTTGGTGAATAACTTTGAAGCACCCCAAGGTTACATAATTGACAAGATGAAACCCTTATACATTAAATCATCTATCTGAATCCACAAATTCCACATCTAATAATATTTATATTATAAGCATCCATCAATATTAGAGAAGAATTGTGTTATAGATCTATCCCAAACTCGATATCACGTCAAGGGGGTAGCATCACTACCTCTTTAGAAAAGACATCCAAACACTCTCTAATGATAAACAAAGCCTCCACCATCCTAGAATATATTGAATCTACTAAAAATCCTTTCCTAAAGGAAATAAGAGGCTCCACATGTCTACAAAAAAATATGATAACCTCACTCACTGATGAAAACTACATGTTGACTATTCAAATATGAAAATAAGACCTCCCTCTGGAAACAATTGATAACAACACTCATGGAATATAACAAATAGATGTCAATGATGGAATTATATGTCTTTTTTTCGAGTAATAAAATTTCCCCACATGACTTATGCCACCCCATCATCAGGCTATACACCCATCACACATCAAACAAGCTGGTATGGCCTCTAATGGTCATAATCAACCCCAAGGGAATTGGAGACCTCTATATATCTAGTCCCAGAGAACATACTTGAGAAAGTTAAAAAAATGATTGTATTTCTCCTAAATCAAAAAATTCATAAAAAAGAGTCGATAGAAAGCTTACCATAGCTCTAATGATCTATAGACCCTCAAGTGGTGTCACCTCCACAACATGAAGCTACCCACATCCGGATCCCCTACCTCATTGTTGATGACCACCTCCATAGCCATGCTTAGATTGGGCTTCCTAGAAATGAGTAAAATCATTATTTTGACCTCTGCCTACCCCATATTTTCTCATCAAAGCATAAGCTTGTAATCCCGGCTACTCAAAAGACCTCACTAGTGGCTGCTATTGAGGCTAACAATGAACCTGACCACCTCCACACTACTTAGCTCTAATATCCACTAGGAAATGATTCTAATGATTACCATAACCTCCATAGATGAAGAAAAGTTTCTCAAATACTCCAATAAAATTATGAAATCTATTGGCCCTAGAAGTCTAAAAAGGAAGCTTCTGAAGTCGACTCCCTTCTAGTCGAAAACTCGAAGGCCATAATACCTGATATTTTACAAGGACAACTATAATCCTTGAATAACCCAAATGGATCCCCTATCATGTTAACCCTACTCACAAGTTCATTTTTTGTATCACCTATTATTTATTCTAAACCTTCAAATAAGTCATCAACGTAAAAGGGGTAGTTTTATAATAGATATAAGGGAAACATTCCTCCTTAAGATTCGATGCATGGTATTCCTCACCCAAGAAAAGATAAGGGAGAAAATCAAAAGATTCATGAACTTGATCCAAAGTTATTTTGCTAACAGTATCCCCTATAGAATAAATATTAGCTCTTCTCTCTTCACCATGTTCATAATATGTTATAGTGAATTCACTCAGAACACCTTCTGGAAGTTTTCCCCAGTAATATATATCTCTTTTCGCTCCCTGAGATATAGCATCTACCACTGAAGAGTTAAACCTCTCATCTAACTAACTACTAGTGGGATCCTTTACTCATCTTGGGCCCAGATTAGACTAAACGTGGTCTAAAGATGCTTCAACTGGTGCTCTATCTCTAGATTAAATGCTCTTACCTCATACTTCACCAAATCCTAGTACTGAAAGCCACACAACAACATCTACTATTGATCATCATCCTTGACTACATCAACCCTTCAGCGGTCAATCAGGTCAGCCTGATAAACCTCACTAAACTAAACCACGCACACGCAATATCCAAAAAACATTACTGAAAGGAAAAAAAGTATTCCCAAAATTTTATATTAAGTAATTTTATTTAGATTCATTTAAATTAATTAATTTTAACTTGAAAAGACCACCCAATTCATATAAAACATAAAAATTATTAATGATTGTACCATTCCTAGGTATCTATACTAAAATTAGTGACACCCCATGTGTTCATTTGGTAGGATCATAGTCCTTGTATCGGATCATGGGGGATAATATCTCATGTTTGTTCTTCCCAAGACTATATCATGCACCAAGAAAAACTAACATCATTTCCCTACCAACACTTGAAATCCTCCCTGTGCCTAACTCCAAACTCCATCATATCTATAAACACCATTTTATACCACTATATCATGACCCCTCCCTCCAAAGTTACACCACCTAGGTCGAAAATTAAGAAAGAGAGATAAAGAACCATGATTCCCATCCTAAGTAAGCCCCAAGTTGGTGACTAGCACCGAGGGTATCCCATTTCACACATGGGAGGAATTTAACTCTATGTAATATAGCATTAGGAGATAGGATAAATAAATCACAATAATCTATGTGAAATAATATAAAAAAATCTTAAACCATCCCACAATGCAAGAGAAATGTTAACAAATTCAAGAAAAAGTCTCCAAGAATACCAAAAATAAGTCCTATAGAAATGACTCAACCACAAATACAATATCTAGGCTAGTAGTGTCTAGAAAATTCCATGAAATCCTCTAGGAAACCTGAAAATTAGTTTGTTTACATGGGGTGAGCATAACATGTATACTCAGAAGGATCATACCTAAATTATCTTTTGCACATACGAAAGAATAATACTAATGCACCCATGGTCAAATAAGAGAACCAACAACACCTAAGTTGGTTAACTAGACAATCCCATCATCACCAATGCATGCTCACCAAATAACACATCAATTTATGGTAACATAATAAGAATCATATCAATAAAAATGGTACCCCACACTACTTCCCCACTGATTATCCACTCTAAAACCAGAACAGTGTATGTCCTAATGCTCTCATTCCTTTTGTATAGAAATATTTCTCAAAGATACCTAGATAACTATATCACACCAATTACCCCACATGAAAATTAAAACCACATCCCTCCTAAAGACACGTAGGCCACCACATCACATCTCACCCGAAGACACATAGTCTTCTACACCGCATTCCCTCCTCCTACCATTAACAGCTCACACTATGAAAAAACTCATAAATCACATCAAAAATCACCACTACTTTACTTTTTACTTCTTTCCATCACATCTCGTGTAGAACAATCTCACCTATAAGAGAGACTGGGGAAGAGGGGGTAGCCATCCATTTTTTCTCACAATATGGGTGTTGGAAAAAAACAACCCCCATAAAACATTTGGGTTTAATAATATAGTTTTAAATGCATGTTGGTAGATATAAAAATCACACTAAAAAAGAAATATATAATTTTCATACACATAGACCCAATTTTATGGGTTCGTATAAAAGTACCATCCAAACTCACAACCTCCACCACTTTCGAATCCACCTTTAAATGCGTAACACTACATGATCAATCCACAAGACACAATAAAAATCCAATGATTTATTTTCAAAATTACCCATTTCGATATTATTATAAATTACCAACCATTCTAATTTATTAATCATATTCACTTTTACATTTAAAAAAATCACTTTAACCACACTTTTCATTTTAATTAAATATTTATTTAGTAATTCCAACCCATGTCATTCCAATTTCATTATTAACATGTATTCCATCACTACTGAAAAAATAGAACAATAACTCACAAATACAAACAACTCATCCATCTCACAATAATAAGGCCTCGTGTTGCCATCAAATAACCTCATAATAACCACTCATCCCAACCACTACACATAATCCCACATCACATACCATGATATCCAACCATTTCATAATTTCACCACACATATCCCCCTCCATCCAGCCACCACCATCATTACATGATATCCCACTCCACTATGTAAACATAGATATAACAACCACTCCAAGTAACACATCCCAAATTGCACACATTTCACAATTCAAGTTAATGTTCTTTCATTATTTTTTGTTCAAGGTAATTATCACACAAACCAATATTTCCCATGGGAAAACAATTTTATTATAAATTTATAAATTATTAACATTTTTATTTAAGGTGTTAGAAAATAATAACATAATAGTGTTCCATAACCATATCAATTAAAACACCAATAAGTCTCCCAATAGTTGTGATTTTTTTTCAAATGCAACAAGCACGTAAAATATCAATAACAATAACATCCAAAGTGGTAAAACTGAATTTCTTATCCATTCCACTTAAATTAAAACTAAATAAATTTATTATATTTATTAATCTAGTGCACACCACCTCCCTAAAGGAAAACAAAATAATGATCTCTATACATGTACAACCAAAGGATATAAGATTAAGGAACCCCAAACTCAAAGAATGTTTCTAAAAAACTATACATAATGAGGTGAATAAGGAAAAATTGGAAGATTTTAGCTACCCAAGGAAACCCCATATAAACATAAATAACCATAAGGGGTTAGAAAAACACAAACTAAACAAACCTTAAACTGAAAAAAACACCTCTATGATTACCTAAATGAAGAGTGATGGTAAAACAAGGGATTCAATATTCAAACCCACCACATATTTCCAAAATCAATCATTCGGAAGCCAATGATCGCATTCAAAGGAAAGGGGATGCTGGATCTCTGAAAACCACCTAGGATTATCCCAAAAACAAGAGGAGAAAGAGAGGAATGGGGTAAAACTAAGGGCCCCCAGAATTTGTAGATAAGTTAAACCTTTAGTATATTCACTGCATGAAACAAATATTCATGTCAAATATCTTTTTGGTTTCCTATAATTCTATTCATGAAATAAATTCAACTTGTGAGTTTCTAAAAATATAAACATCTACTAAATTTCATAGTGTAGGTTCATGTCAGGAAAAAATCCTTCACATCTTGACTTCTTAGAGAATAGAACTCCCATCCAAAACATCAAGCTATGAATCACCAACCTCTTATCCATGATTCAACCTATCATATCTCAAACACATGTTCATGTCATAGAACATATTATGTAGTATAATTGTGGCACCAAACCCTCCTTGAGCCTCCTCTAAACATCTCCAACTCCAAAAATTGTAATTTAATGGCCCAAGAAGACATAGACCATTATATATGAGGAAATTTTCAAAATTATTTCAAGATACACCTTAGGTTCTATTATCAACACTAATATATATATATATATATATTCTTCAGTGGTTTAAAACCATGCCATTGAAAGGATATAACTATACAAGACTTTTAGAAATATGAATAAGTAGTTCGATGTGATCTAAAAGTAGAGATGGATTTTGATTAATGGTCTCATGGACATGAATATAATAAGATAAGAATAGAATTTAAAGCTATAACATCAAATAAAAAATGAGGAATGAAGATAAAATAACACTTATGTCAAAGATATAGGAAGATACATCATGGGAATATCCTCAAAGGGACAATAAAAAAGAATCAATTGTAGAATATAATTCCACCAAAATCATGAATATCAAAGCGATATGAATAATATGGTCAATTTGAAGTAGGAAAATAAGGAACACCTCAATGCACCACCCATGGTTCAATGTTTCAACTGTAAGGAGAAAGTGAATTATGTTATAAAGTTCACTAAATTGTGGGCCTTTGAGGGTAATCAGCATTAGAAACCACCAAATCTAAAGGATAAATAGAAATACTATGACATCACCACCTCTGAGGTGGAACATGAAATGAAGTTGTAAAAGGTAAACTTTCTATTCACTCAATAATGGAAACATATTTAATTGATTCTAGTTCAATGCATTCCTTTATATCCTGTAATTTTTTATAAACTATTGAATCACATAACTAATAACTTAAGGTATAGATATTCATAAAACCACTGATTGGTGTGATTATTGAAACCCAAGTGTTAGGATCTTGTTATGTTAGCATATGTGGGAATATTCTACCAAAAAATCTCATAATCCTTCCTTTGGTGGGATTTTATGATAAATTGGGCATGGATTGGATCTTGTTATAAAAATCTCACATAAAATCTTAGGAAAAGGAAATATATTTATATATTTTGAATCATCCAACACTCATATAAAAATTCAAGGAAGAACATGAATTTCCATTAGAAACCCCTTCAATGGTGTGGGTGTTGATACCCAGTAAAGAAACATATCTTTCCCAAATGTTTAATTCAATGGAAAGAATAAACATTTAGGAATTTCCCATTATGAGGAAGTATAATGATGTATTTCTTGAAGAGTTTCATAGACTTTATCTATATTGTGAGGTATAGTTATCAATAGAGATTATACCTATATCCACTCCTATATCAAAATACCCTTATATGATGGTGCTGATCAAACTAGATGAGTAAACTAAGTAGCAACAACTTCATTCGAAAAATGATTTCATATGACCTAGTGGATTTCCTTAGGGTTTGTTAGTTCTCTTTTAAAGAAAAATTATAGATTAGTGTAGTTTTGTATCGATTATTGGGAGCTCAAAAAGATCACCATAAAGAAAAAGTATCCCAATCCCAAGTACTGGTGTAATATTTAGTCAACTTCAAGGAGCTTAGTACTTATCAAAGGTAGAACATTATTTTGGCTATCACTAGATAATGGTAAATAAGGAATATATTTAGAAGGAATCCATACATACAAGGTATAGGAACTTTGAGTTTATAGTGATTCCATTCAGATTTATTAATACCCTAATAATATTTATGGATTTTATGAATATAGTCTTTAGAGAATACCTAAATAATTTTTTGGTAATCTGTATTAGTGATATTCTTATTTAATCCAAGAGAAATGAGGAACATGAAGAGAATATAAAGATTGTGCTGGTGATATTAAGAAAGAATAAAATTTATGCAATAATCATCAATTTTGGATTTTAGATTCAATAATACACATTCTCAGGCCATATGATCACAAGTGAGTGAATTTATACAGAACTCTAAAAGACAAAGGCAATTGAGGAATTTTCATGACCCTCAAGTTTCATTGAATTTAGTTTTTTTCATAGATTAGTTATGTACTAGTGATTATTTTTGAGAAATTTGTCATCATTGTCTATCCCAGTAACTAAGTTAACATTAAAAGGGGTAAAGTATATATTGATGGAAGAATGTGAGGAAATATTTAAGGAGACCAAGAAGAGGATAATCATTATTCATGTACTCACACTATAATTAAGTAGATAAGGTTTTATGATATAAAATGATGATTAAAATAAAGTATTGGGTTGTGTACTCATACACAATGATAAAGTGATAGCCAATGTCTCATGATAGTTAAATATCCATGATCAAAACTACCTTATGCATGATCTATATTTAGAATTCATGATCTTAACTTTTAAGATTAAGATACACTACCTCTATGGTGATAAGTTTGACATATATATAGATTATATGAGTTTAATGTATATATAAACATAGAATGAGCTCGACATGAATCAAAAAATATGGTTAGATATGATCAATTATTATCATTTATCTATTCACTACTATTCCAAAAGGCTGAATATGGTATCTTATGCTCTTAGAATAAAATAAATTATTACTCTATCCATAATGTAGATTGAGAAAGACCTTCATGTCTCTAGAAATCAGAATAAAAGTGAATATATCCTACCCTCCCCAAATTATTTCCAAACCATATATCCAAGATAAGATCAAGGATCCCTAAAGGGGTGATCTTGAGATTTAAAATAAGGTGGAAGTAATAAAGGAAGGGAAGATTTATGAATTTCACATAGATAAAAATAGTGTCGCTCAGTTTGGAACTAGAATTTGTGTGCCTTTATCACCTGAGATAAACAAATTACTATTGTATAATTCTCATAGATCATCTTTCTCCATCTATCCTAAAAATAATAATATGTACCACGATCTTTGAGAGAACTTTGTGTGGGACAACATGAAAAAGGAGATTTTTTGGAACACCTCAAAGTTCTTGGTATGTTATAAAGTAAATGAAATGTGATAAAAGTCCAAGGGTATGATGAACCCATTTCCCATACCCACATGAAAATGAGAGAACATCACCATGGACTTTGTCATTAGAATTCAGAATACATATAAAGGAAGAAATTGTAACGCCCAGACCCCAGTTACCTAGATTCAGTGAATTATTACATAACATTGGCATGATCACAAGAAAGATCAAATCTCGAAAGACAGATTGGTTTAGTAGCCTTGGAAACACTAGATATATTCATAAAGTTTTACATTACATCATAAAGTGAAAAACTACTACAACAACATAGTCTCCATATTCCACACTCATATCCCCACATAAAATCCCTGCAGGTCATTCATAATTTACTTCTTCACTTCCTGGGAAAAATAAAACATAGAAAAGGGGTGATCTCAAATTCCCAGTAAGGATAGAAATATAGCAGAAACTTTTATAAATAATAATAAACATTTAAGGCAATGTATAACTAAAACAAAAGCCTTTTAAACTTGAACTTCAACATAGTATGGAAAAAGTAAAATTAAATAATTCCATTTACTTATTCACATGGATATTCTACTAATCGAATAATCACATGCAATATCAATAACCACTTTCATAATGATGGAATGCATAATTCCAGACTATCATAACCACATAGCCAAGGCCTCGTGCCAAGACTACAAATACGATTTTCCCAAGGCCTTCTGCCAAGACACTAGTTTGTCCCATGAGACCTACCGATGCATCGAGGAGCTATAGCGGACTCCACCCATCACATAATAAGCCCAATGCATTCCCATATGAAAAGGTTTAAACATAACATAAACATTCGTATTAAAACTAGCATACGAAATGTCAATACTTTCACCATAAACCATGAATGGTATAAAAATATCACATCCACAGTCAAACATATCACAAAACCTTCAATACAATATATAATTTTTGTATCATAATAAATCAACTTTAAATAAGCGTAAAATCCATCAAAGGATGTTGACATAGATGAAATCAAAACTCTTTTTAGAGAAATCTCTCTTTCTATTTTGAAATCATTTAAGAGTCTTATATTTATGAAATAAAACATTTTCTTTGAAAATATTCTTATAATCTTTTAAGGGAAGCTTCGACGATTTTATAACGGCGGAAAATAGCCGCACCCTCCGTATAAGTTAAAAAAACATTCTTACCTTAATTTTGTCGAAAAGGTTAAAAAGAACCTTGTTTGGAAAACGATGGAAATATTCCTTTATAAACCTCTTATAAAAAGTCAAACAAGGGTATAAATGACTTTAAACCATATTATATTAAATGGTAAAAATGTTTTGAAACTCATTTTTAAGAAACATGGATGTGGATGATAAAGAGATCCTAATAGATTATTACGTATAAACAACCTCGGATAATGAAGAGATTGTGAAATAACCCTTACCTTGTACTTTTCCTTGGTTGGGGTAGGTTAACCTAATGTATAATAGTGAAATAATTGTTATTAAATTATACAAGAATCATTTACATTCATATGATATCATATATGATCTTTTAACATTGCTTTGTTAATAATATCTTAGTATTATCGTTGTTTCGGGTGTTAACTTACTCGTTTTCTTTTATATGTTTTGTTACGTAAGCCATGTTTGTAATGGATAGGTTGTATATTATTCATATCCATAATGATATAAATTCCTTAAACATCATTTTTAAATCATCAAATGATAATTATACTTGAATGGATAAGATGGAGAATGAATCTCATCGCGTTTGTGGAGACGGTAGTCCGTACGTACGCACGAGCGACAATATCATTCTTTTTATATTAAAATAATATATAAATGGATGATATATCATATATACAGAATCATTAACATATTATATTTATTATTTACATGAGTTACACATCATTATTATACCCATCCAAATAATAATATATTGAATAACAATTACACCACGATGTGGAGACGGTAAGCCGTACGTACGCACGTATGGTGACATGTCATTAAAAGGGTGGATAGAATACTGAATATGGTTTTACCATATTTATAATAACATCACAGTATATATATGATACTGGATTTATTATTTTAGAATGGTAATTACAATGGAAGAAGAATTGGAAGAAGAAAGGAACTTGGAAAAGGGTGGTGAAATCATTACCTCTTCTTCGGGTTCTTCCTTTTGATTTGATCAAAAGGGCTCATTATGTTGGCTTTATGATCAAACTAAGGCCTCTAGGTTGTAGTGAGGGAAGGTGGGAAATTATTTGGGAAGATTTTGGACGAATCAAAAGGCTTTGAAGGTGTGAAGAAATGAGAAGGAGGAGTTCCCTTTTATAAGAGGGGTGAGGGGCACCTTTGGAAAAGCTAGAAATATTAATTTATAATAAATTAATATTCGGTGTCTAATGGATACAAAGTGGATTATTTAAATTTTAAGTTGGGGATATGTCGAAAACTACTCAACCAATAGAATTTATACAGGTTTGGGTACTTATATTAACCTTATATTTAAGTATTAACTCTATGTTAATTAGTTTCACTTTTACAATGTCTCTTTGTATTTTTATATTATATGGTTAATAAACTTACCATATACATCTAATAAACCCCAAAGTGGTCCATTAATGGTATAACTATCCTTATATAAGTCTCTTGGCCAAACCTCAGATTTTTAGGAATTTAATATCAATTAATAATATAATATTTGTTTTAAAAACTCTTTTATGTAAATTTTGACACTATTCAATAGTTGATTTTTGTGAAACTCATAACAGAATGATTACTTAGAAAAAAGTAAATTAAATCAATACTAATATGTCATATTATCCTAGAAAATTATTTTAATTCATTAAAAGTCTCAAATTATATTTATTTGGGTATTTATAATATCAATTATTTTAAATTTTCACTATTATGGTAATTACTGCATCATCATTGTGTCATAAATAAGTTAAATTATGTAATCTATAAAATTATAAGTAAAATATAATTATGTATTAAATCTTTTAATATTTCTAATGAATATTTATAGTCGAAAATAAAACATATATAACCCTATTTAAAAATTGTTTTTCTAAAAGATATATGCTTGTGTCATTTTTATATTCATTTTAACTTAATTAAAATAAAGTGTCCCTATCACCTACAAGTGGCTCCATGGGGTCCCAAAATCAACCCAAAGATTCCCATGGTCGGAAATGTATCAACAAATAAGGTTAGGACATATTTTAGGGTAATTTTGTATTATTATAATATTATTTGTTAACCCTTATTTACCGGATTTACCCTTTAACCATAGTAAATAAAATATTTACCGCAGTAATTATTCAAAATGTCTAACAATAAAATTTACCTATTCACAGAATATGAAAATCCTGATTCCAAATATGGAATCCATTTTTCCAAATTCAAAACACAGAAGTGGTAGAAATTAATTTAAAATTAATTCGCGTTGTTAAAACAAAAAGCGTGTTTTTAAGAGATAATAACTATCAAAAGATTGGCACTTGTTTATGTCCAGTTTAATTGTAAAATTATGTCCAATGACCAAAATTATATTAAATGGTAAAAATATATTCTAAATATACTTTAAAACCCCTAAAATTCATAATTTATCACTATTAATTATTTTGATTAAAAAAAGTTGTTTTTAATTCAAATTTAGTAATTTTCACTATTTATCAAAATATTAAAGTTATCCGAAAGGTACCAAAATTTCACCTTAGGATATATTTGATATTCCGAATCCAAAAATGAAGTCCATTTTGAAATATAAAATATATATAATTTCAAAAAGTATGTATTACTATTCATAACGGCTAATTTGATTGGTTATGGTGTGTTAGAACTCGGTGTTGCGTACAACACACGCTATCACATTATTCAAAGAGAAGCGTACCGTAGAAGCTTGGGGTGTTACATTCTCCCCTCCTTCAAATAATTTCGTCCTCGAAGTTTCCCACGTTGCCTCTTCTATCTTATGGTTTCTCCACAAGACTTTTACCAGACGCGTCGTCCGGTTTCTCAGTACTTGTTCTCTCGTATCAAGAATCCTGATGGGATCTTCGCAATAAGACAGATCGGGTTCCAGTTCTAACTCCTCATAGGTGAGTACATGCGTTGGGTCAGGCATGTATTCCCTCAACAGAGATACGTGGAACACATCGTGAACTTTGGAGAGACTTGGCGGCATTGCCAATCGGTAAGCTACAGCCCCAATTCGTTCTAGAATATCGAAAGGTCCAATGTACCTGGGACTCAATTTACCTTTCTTACCAAAATGTATGACTCCCTTCCATGGAGATACCTTCAGGAAAACATGATCATCGACTTGAAATTCCAAATCCTTCCTTCGATTATCGACATAGCTCTTCTGCCTACTTTGAGATGCTTTGATGTGATTTTGGATTACCTTCACCTTTTCCATCGTTTCCTCCACCAGTTCTGGGCCTACAAGTTTTCTTTCACCAACGTCATCCCAACAGGTTGGTGTACGACATCTCTTTCCGTATAACGCTTCATATGGTGCCATCTGAATACTCGAATGGAAACTATTGTTATAGGAAAATTCTACCATAGTTAAATATTGATCCCACATACCCTGAAAGTAACGTGAGAAAGATCTCAACATGTCTTCTAAGGTTTGAATAGTTCGTTCTGATTGTCCATCTGTCTGAGGGTGGTAAGCAGTGCTCAAATGAAGTTCAGTATCCATGGATTTCTGAAGACTTTTCTAGAATCTTGAAGTAAAACGGGGATCACGATCAGAAACAATTGATAGGGGTACTCCATGAAGTCTCACAACTTCATTAATATATATTCTTACTAGAAGTTCCAGTGGTAGATCTTCTCTTATAGCAAGAAAATGTGCTGACTTGGTAAGACGATCAACAATAACCCATATTGCATCATTCCTTTTAGGAGTCTTTGGTAGCCCCATGACAAAGTCCATCGTAATATTGTCCCATTTCCACTCCGGTATGGGAAGAGGTTGCATGACTCCTCCAGGGTGTTGCCTTCCAGCTTTCACTTGTTGACAAACCATACATCTTGACACAAAATCAGCAATCTCCCTCTTCATGTTGTCCCACCAAAAATGTTCCTTCAAATATCTATACATTTTGGTGCTCCCAGGGTGTATAGAGAAATTGAAACTATGAGCATCATCCATCAATTCCTTTTTTAGATCAGGTATATCGAAAACACAAAGTCTCTTCCCGAATTTCAAAATTCCATCTTCATACAAAAAGTATCTCAGTATCCCATCGTTCACAGCTTTAATCTTCTTTTGAAATTCTTCATCATCGGTCTGAGAACTCTTAATCCTTTATAGTAAATATGGTTTGGAAACCATTTGAAAAATCATTGATGTTTCACCTTCCCTGGTTATTCCCATGTCCATCTTCACTAGATACATGAAAATTGGATCCCTTTAAATTCTCATATTGTTCAAAACTCCATGATCTTTTCTGCTCAAAGCATCTGCCACCTTGTTTGCCTTCCCTGGGTGGTAGTGTATCGTACAATCATAATCCTTGAGTAATTCAATCCATCTCCTTTGCCTCATGTTGTGTTCTTTTTGTGAGAAAATATACTTCAAACTTTTGTGATCAGTATAAATCTCACATTTTTCACCATAGAGGTAGTGCCTCCATATCTTCAAAGCAAATATCACAGATGTTAACTCGAGATCATGAGTAGGATAGTTTTGTTCATGAATTTTAAACTGTCGTGATTCATAGGCAATAACCCTATCATTCTACATAAGGACACAACCAAGTCCTTTCTTTGATGCATCGCTATAAATAACGAACCCATCATTCCCCGATGGTAGAGTCAATATAGGAGCATTGACTAATCTTCTCTTCAGTTCTTCGAAACATTCTTCACACTCTTTTGTCCAAACAAATTTAACCCCTTTACGTGTGAGCTTCGTTAATGGGTTAGCCAATCGGGCAAAATTCTAGACGAAACGTCGATAATAACCTGCTAAACCAATAAAACTACATACCTCAGTTATACTCGTAAGTGGTGGCCATTCTTGGATTGCCTTGGTCTTAGAAGGATCAACAGAGATTCCATATTTAGAGACAATATGGCCAAGAAAAGAAATCTCCTGAAGCCAGAATTCACACTTGCTAAACTTCCCATATAATTCATGTCTTTTCAGAGTCTTCAGGATAATGCCCAAGTGATTTTCATGATCTTAGTAGCTTTTGGAGTATACCAAGATATCATCAATAAATGCCACTACAAATTAATCAAGATACTCCTTGAAAACTCTATTCATTAGATCCATGAATACAGAGGGTGCATTAGTCAATCCAAAAGGCATTACAGTAAACTTGTAATGCCCGTACCTGGTTTGAAATGTTGTCTTCGGAATGTCTTCCTTCTTCACACACAACTGATGGTATCCAGATCGAAGGTCAATCTTTGAAAAGTATTGAGCTCCATGCAGTTGGTCAAATAAATCATCAATGCGTGGTAGGGGATAATTGTTCTTTATTGTTATAGCATTGATCTCCCTGTAGTCGATACATAACCTCATAGATCCGTCTTTCTTTTTAACAAAAATAACAGGGGCTCCCCATGGAGAAACACTAGGGCAAAGAAATCCCTTATTAATTAATTCCTTTTGTTTTTTCTTTAGTTCGACTAATTCTACAGTGGCCATTCTATAAGGGGTCTTCGATATAGGCCTTGATCTAGGAATTAAATCAATGGAAAACTCAACTTCTCATTCTGGAGGATGTCCAGGTAAATCTTCCGAAAACACATCTACATATTCTTTCACAACAGGTACATCCTCTATTTGAACATTCCTTTCCTCATCCATAGTCATTTCATTCTCTTCCTCCCCAATAATTGAATTTAGTTGAGCTACTGGGGGTGGATCTAGATAAGAATTAGGTGGTGACGATTCTTCTCTAATGATAAGGTGTTCCTTATCATCATCATCAAGAACCATAACCTCTTTCTTCTTACAATAAATCTTCGCATCATAGTCCGAAAGCCAGTCCATAATGAGGATTATATCAAAATCAATCATAGGTATGATGATGAGATCAAAAGATAAAGAACATTTATGTGCTCTAATGGGGACTGATTCACAAAACTTTGTTGCAATGATACTTCCCTTAGGAGTTTTAACTGAAAAATACCTTGTTAAATCAAAGTGGAAATATCTAATTTTCTTAGAAAACTGGGAAGATATGAAACAATGAGATGATCTAGAATCAAATAATGCATTTGCTAAACTTGAGGAAACCATTAAATTATCTGCCACCACGTCTTTCAGAGCTTCTACCTTAGCAGTAGTGATAGCATAAGCTTGGCCTTGATCCCTTGGCCTTTTCTGAGGTAAGTTCTCCTGACACTTAGGACATTCATTTGCATAATTCCCCATCTCCCTGCAATTGTAGCACTGAACGTTGGTGGCTTCCTTCTTCCCCTTGCAATCACGATCTTGGTGGCCTTTTTCACCACACTTGTAACAGACTCCCATTCCCTTCAAGCAAGTACCGGGGTGTTTCTTCCCACATTTACCGCAGGATGGATATTCAACCTTTCCCTTATTCCCCTTATTTCCATTCCTAGATTGATCAGCATGTCTCTTCTTCTCTTGCTTTGCTTTAAATTCATAAGACTTAGAGAATTATTTTTCAGTCTTGATAGCACATGAGGCAATGTCTTCGTACGACGAGATGGATTGTGAGACTAATTCTCGACAGAGAAATGGTTTTAACCCATCAAAGAAACGATCAATCTTACTTCTTGGGTTACGTATATAATCTCCAGCATACCTTTCTAACCTTGTAAATTTAGCCTCATACTTTATGACATTCTCATTATCCTTTTGTCTCAGACTCAGAAAATGCCTTTCCATATCTGCTCGATGGTCGCGAGGAAAGTATTTTTTCTAAAAACAGATCTTTGAACTCCCTCTATTCCATATTTGATACTTCATCATCTTCCTTCATGTTTTGAATCAATGACCACCATTGATCAGCATCTCCAGTGAGGAGGTAAACTGTCACGATAACTTTTTCCCTTTCACTACTCCCCAAAGCCTGAAATATTTTCTCTAGGGAATTTATCCATTGCTCAGCTACTAAGGGATTTGTACTCCCATTGAACGTCGGTGGTTGTTTCCTGATGAATCGATCTAACATTGATCCTCCACGCAGCGGGTCAGGGTACTCCATACTGGTAAGGTTATTATTCATAACCTGAGTGAGTTGTACCAGTATGGTGATTAGCTGATCGGCACCAGTTGCATCTCCAACTCCACTATAATTATCTTGAGCAGGAGGGAAATCCCTACATGGAGTGTGTGCATTGATATGGCTTCCATTTCTTCCACTAGGATCCATTTCTAAACAATGGCATAAACTAGATTAGTTTATGAATCAAAATACACAATCCCATACTTATAAAACACTTAACATAAATTGAACTATTTATGGATATAATCCATAATCATAAGAATGTTTCCTTTGAGGAAGTATATACTCATAAACCCTTCATAATGATTTGTAAATAAAATGAGAGTTATCCTAAGCATATCCCCCGAGAGTGTTGTAACCAAGAGTGCAGCAAGGCCCGTTTTCATGCACCAGTTCCCGTTCGAGTCTAGATCAAAGCTGTGTTTTCGGGTTATACCCCTAGGTACATCTGTGCCAGAGCCGCCTCTACCTGCTCGAATCCAGACAGGGATTTATTGCTCGGAAAACTCACAAAATCTTTACAATACCAAAATTCTAGGAAGTTCTTCTATACTAATCCTCAAAGTTCATCTTAGGTATACATGCTCTAATCAGAGTTTATCTAAATCTATCTTCCAAGGTTTGTACTAAACTTCCTCTGATAACAACTATAACACCCTGACCCCAGTTACCTAGAGTCGGTGCATTATTACATAACATTGGCATGATCACAAGAAATATCAAATCTCGAAAGACCGATTGGTTTAGTATCCTTGGAAACACTAGATATATTCATAAAGTTTTACATTACATCATAAAGTGAAAAACTACTACAACAACATAGTCTCCATATTCCACACTCATATCCCCACATAAAATCCCTACAGGTCATTCATAATTTACTTCTTCACTTCCTGGGAAAAATAAAACATAGAAAAGGGGTGAGCTCAAATGCCCAGTAAGGATAGCAATATAGAGGAAACTTTCATAAATAAGAATAAACATTTAAGGAAATGTATAACTAAAACAAAATCCTTTTAAACTTGAACTTCAACATAGTATGGAAAAAGTAAAATGAAATAATGCCATTTACTTATTCACATGGATATTCTACTAATCGAATAATCACATGCAATATCAATAACCACTTTCATAATGATGGAATGCATAATGCCAGACTATCATAACCACATAGCCAAGGCCTCGTGCCAAGACTACAAATAAGATTTTTCTAAGGCCTTGTGCCAAGACACTAGTTTGTCCAATGAGACCTACCGATGCATCAAGGAGCTATAGCGGGCTCCACCCGTCACATAATAAGTCTAATGCATTCCCATATGAAAAGGTTTAAACATAACATAAACATTCGTATTAAAACTAGCATAGGAAATGTCAATACTTTCACCATAAACCATGAATGGTATAAAAATAGCACATCCATAGTCAAACATATCAAAAAACCTTCAATACAATATAAAAGTTTTGTATCATAATAAATCAACTTTAAATAAGCGTAAAATCCATCAAAGGATGTTGACATAGATGAAATCAAAACTCTTTTTAGAGAAATATCTATTTCTATTTTGAAATCATTTAAGAGTCTTATATTTATGAAATAAAACATTTTCTTTGAAAATATTCTTATAAGCTTGTAAGGGAAGCTTCGACGATTTTATAACAGCGGAAAATAGCCGCACCCGCCGTATAAGTTAAAAAAACATTCTTACCTTAATTTTTTCGAAAAGGTTAAAAAGAACCTTGTTTGGAAAACGACAGAAAGATTCCTTTATAAACCTCTTATAAAAATTCAAACAAGGGTATAAATGACTTTAACCCATATTCTAGTAAATAGTAAATATGTTTTGAAACTCATTTTTAAGAAACATGGATGTGGATGATAAAGATATCCTAATAGATTATTACGTATAAACAGCCTCGGATAATGAAGAGATTGTGAAATAACCCTTACCTTGTACTTTTCCTTGGTTGGGGTAGGTTAAACTGCTGTATAATAGTGAAATAATTTTTATTAAATTATAAAAGAATAATATACATTCATATGATATCATATATGATCTTTTAACATTGCTTTGTTAATAATATCTTAGTATTATCGTTGTTTCGGGTGTTAACTTACTCGTTTTCTTTTATATGTTTTGTTATGTAAGCCATTTTTGTAATGGATAGGTTGTATATTATTCATATCCATAATGATATCAAGTCCTTAAACATCATTTTTAAATCATCAAATGATAATTATACTTGAATGGATACGATGGAGAATGAATCTCATCGCGTTCGTGGAGACGGTAGTCCGTACGTACGCACGAGCGACAATATCATTATTTTGATATTAAAATAATATATAAATGGATGGTATATAATATATAAAAAATCATTAACATGTTATATTTATTATTTAAATGAGTTACACATCATTATTATACCCATCGAAATAATAATATATTGAATAACAATTACACCACGACGTGGAGACGGTAAGTCGTACGTACGCACGTATGGTGACATGTTATTCAAAGGGTGGATAGAATACTGAATATGGTTGTACCATATTTATAATAACATCAAAGTATATATATGATACTAGAGTTATTATTTTAGAATGGTGATAACAAATAAGAAGAAGTGGAAGAAGAAAGGACTTGGAAAAGGTCGGTGAAATCATTACCTCTTCTTCGGGTTCTTCCTTTTGATTTGATCAAAAGGGCTCCTTATGTTGTCTTTATGATCAAAATAAGGCCTATAGGTTGTAGTGAGGGAAGTTGGGAGAGTATGTGGGCAGATTTTGGCCGAAACAAAAGGCTTTGAAGGTGTGAAGAAATGGGGAGGAGTGCCCCTTTATAAGAGGGGTGAGGGGAACCTTTGGAAAAGCTAGAAATATTAATTTATAATAAATTAATATTCGGTTTCTAATGGATCCTAAGTGGATTATTTAAATGTTAAGGTGGGTATGGGACTCAAACCACTCAACCAATAGAATTTAGACAGGTTTGGGTACTTATATTAACCTTATCTTTAAGTATTAACTCAAAGTTAGTTAGTTTCACTTTTACAATGTCTCTTTCTATTTTTATATTATATGGTTAATACATACTATATACATACAAGCGACCCCCAAGTGGTCCATTAATGATATAAATATAATGATATAAGTCTCTTGGCCGAACCTTATATTTTTAGGAATTTAATATCAATTAATAATATCATATTTGTTTTAAAAACTCTTTTATATAAATTTTGACACTATTCAATAGTTGATTTTTGTGAAACTCATAACAGAATTATTACTTCTAAAAAGGTTAATTAAATAAATATTAATATGTCATATTATCCTAGAAAATTATTGTAATTCATTAAAAGTCTCAAATTATATTTATTTGGGTATTTATAATATCAATTATTTTAAATTTTCACTATTATGGTAATTACTACATCATCATTGTGTCATTAATAAATTAAAGTATGTAATCTCTAAAAATTATAAATAAAATATAATTATGTAGTAAATCTTTATATATTTCTAATGAATATTTATATTTGAAAATAAAACATACATAACCCTATGTAAAAATTGTTTTTCTAAAAGATATATGCTTGTGTCATTTTTGTATTCATTTTAACTTAATTAAAATAAAGTGTCCCTATCACCTACAAGTGGCTCCATGGGGTCCCAAAATCGACGCAAAGATGCCCATGGTCGGACATGTATTAACAGATAAGTTTAGGACACGTTTTAGGGTAATTTGGTATTATTATAATATTATTTTTTAACCCTTATTTACCGGATTTACCCTTTAACCATGGTAAATAAAATATTTACCGCAGTAATTATTCAAAATGTCTAAAAATAAAAGTTACCTATTCACAAAATATGAACATCCTGATTAAAAATATGGAATCCATTTTTCACAATTCAAAACACAGAAGTGGCAGAAATTAATTTAAAATTAATTCCCGTTGTCAAAACAAAAAGCGTGTTTTTAAGAGATAATAACTATCAAAAGATTGGCACTTGTTTATGTCCGGTTTAATTGTAAAATTATGTCCAATGACCAACATTATATTAAATGGTAAAAATATATTCTAAATATACTTTAAAACCCCTCAAATTCATAATTTATCACTATTAATTATTTTGATTAAAAAAAGTTGTTTTTAATTAAAATTTAGTAATTTTCACTATTCATCAAAATATTAAAGTTATCCGAAAGGTACTAAAATTTTACCTTAGGCTAAATTCTATATTCCGAATCCAAAAATGAAGTCCATTTTGAAATATAAAATATATATAATTTCAAAAAGTAGGTATTACTATTCATAATGGCTAGTTTGATTGGTTATGGTGTGTTAGAACTCGGTGTTGCGTACAACACACACTATCACATTATTCAAAGAGAAGTGTGTCATAGAAGCTTGGGGTGTTACAAAAATAAAATATGGGTTGTGTTGGATTGAATCACAAAGGCAACCCACTTCATCATTATTAAGGAATATTTCTATACTAACGAAATTTTTAAGAAATATGTAAAATAAGTGGTTATGCTTCATGGAGAACCACTTTCAATCATTTTAGATCATGATCCAAGGTTCACCTCTAAATTATGGAGAATTCGTCAATATACCGTGAATATTGAATTGAATTTCAGTATGGCATATCCTCCCCAAAATTATGTCTAGTCAAAAAGGAAAATATAGACACTTTATTACAGGATAAGATATTACTCAATGAAATTTAAAGGAGAATGAGATAAACATCTCCCATTGTTTGAGTTCTTATAAAACAACAACTTACACTAGAGTATTAAAATAGATCCATATAAAGATCTATATTGGAATCAGTGTAGGACTCATACATGTTGTGATGAATTTGGTGAATGGAAGCTACTTTGATCTAATATTGTACAAGAAATAACAAAAAAAATGTCAAAACCATCCAATAACATATAAAATCTCTTAGAGCCGAAAATATATATATGATTAAAACCATCAAAGGGACTTGGAGTTTGATGTTGGAGACAAATTTTTCTTTTAAATATCAACATTGAATAGATTCACGTGGTTTTTATGGAAATTAAAGCTTATACCTAGGTACATTAACCCTTTGGAGATCATTTATTACAGAGGAATTATAACCTAAAAGCTATAATTTACATTAAATCTAACTCAAGTTCATAATGTATTCCATTTATCACTCCTAAAGAAGTACATACATGATTCTACACATTTACTGAATCTAGAGGCAGTATAGATAGAGAATGACCTCTCTTTTGAGAAGAAGTCTGTAGGATCGAAATATGAATGTAGATGCTCAATATACAAGAGGGGGGTGAATTGTATACTTTAAAAATTCATTTGGAACCTTTAAATTTAAGTTTAACAAGGTTAAATAAACATTAACAAAACCTCTTAAAGAAACCTTTTCTATTTTCATAAAATAAATATTCTACCTTAAAGTGTATAGAATCTGTAATGTAATCAGAGTAACAGAATTAGAAAGTATAAGAAATTTATACTTTCTATCTTTATAAAGTTAAGATTACATCAGAAATTAAACAACTTGAAATATTAAACAAGTAACAATAAGATTATTTTAACCCAAAGATAATGGTATACAACAATATTGGATAAAGGTTCATTGATTTATACTTTCAAGAAAGTTTGTCTTACCCAAACCCAGGTAATCCCCCAAACCGAAGATCTGTATCTGTCTTGCTATCCCTACAAGCCCTCGATTTAGAAAGAAATCGAAACCTCTGTCTTCCAAAACCAGAATCCCACGATAAGCATGATCAGAGTGTGCACAATGAAATTTTGAAGAATTTGTTCACAACCGAACAAGTTGTTTATGACATCTGCACGAAGCACTGAGAGTTAAAAGAGCCTCTCTCTCTAGAAATCATTTCAAATGTTTTTTACATGCGTCAAGTTCATCCAATAACTGCATTGTTTTTATCTCATTCAAATGAACATGTATTTATAGGAAAAGCTTCCTAGTGGTCAGCTCCACTCCAACGGTCATATTTTCCTTAAATTTCTAAGGGACCTAGACATGTGTTAAACATACAACAGTTAGTTTGTAACAGATTGTATGATATAATTTCAAGTATAAGAAATGATGTTGAGTTAAGGATGAGAATTATGTAAGAAAACTTGGTATCTAATAACATTGGAATGATACAATAAATAACATTAACATTATTAAGAGAAAATTATTCTTAAGAAAAACATTCTCAGGAAAACAGATTCAATAAGGAAAAGTAAAACAGATTGTGAAACCGGTATCTCATTTGTTCTGGAATCAGAATCATAAAATCGGAATGACTTTCGCACCGGATTCGGAATCATAAAATAGAATCACTTTTGCACGGGAATCCGTATTACAAAGACGGTATCACTTATACATCAGAATCAATATCATAATGATGGTATCACTTATACACTAGATTTGGTATCATAAAGACGGTATCACTTATGCACCAGATTTGGTATCACAAAGGCGGTATCACTTATACACCAGATTCAGTATCACAAAGACGGTATGAAAAAACTGTAGATATAAAAAAAATGGAAAATTTTAATAATACATATTATAAGTATAATAGAATGACAAATCATAGTGATACATCTGTAAGTATAACAGAATGACAATTCCATATTTTAAGAAAAAAACATAACTTAAGAAAAAGTTTTTGTGATTTTCAAAACATAAAACCATAGCGAATGGAGAAGTCATAAGATAACCTTATTGACTCAACAAAGTTATTTAAGAGCTTAGATCATAGAGCAAAATTTCTACACAATAATACAACTCACATTTTTAAAGTGTTATGGTAGTACCATAAATATGAAGAGGTGATATGGGAACGAGAGGAAACATTGAAAAAAGTAACCTCATATATTCTCAACCAAAAAAATGTGTATGAATTTATGGGATGTCATTTATAAAGTGGGAAAGTATGTAAGGACCTAGATTTAATTAAATATATTTTTTTCTTAAATAAATGTGTGCAATATTAAACTATATAGTATTATACACATATAACACATAAAACAATAATACTTTATTTCATTACTATAGATTGTTACATTATTTAACAATTAAAACTATGAAAATTTAAAATAATACAATGGGAAAAAATATAATAAATATAAAAACTATAATAGGAAAATTTGGATCATCCTAATCTACAAGCATTATTGTTCAAATTAAAAACACTAAGGAAAAGAAACAAAATCTTAGTAAACCAATAGATATTTTAGAAAAATGAAAATATTGAACCTTGGGAGGAATTATAATGAATGATGTATGAAGGAATTAAAAGGTATTAATAAGATTAAATATTATTGTTATAATAGTAATGTGGCTATTTAAATAGTAACATGATAGTTAGGAATAGTTACTTAACTATTAAGAATAGTAACCCGACCACTTTGAATAGTAACCTGACCATTAAAATAGTGATTTGAACTAAATAAAATAAAATTTAATATAAATAATATTTATCAATAGTTATTTAAGATAATATATATATAATCAATCTATAAAATAAATATCAATATTAAAAAATGAGAGAAACTATTAGTATATTTTAAATAAAGTGTATTACAATGTATTTCGCAAAAAATAATAATTTTTATGTAAATACTAAAAATAAAGTATTTTATAAAATTATTTTTATAAAATTAATATCATATTTAGATTAATTATGTTAAAATTTTCTAGGGTTCATTTCTTGATAATTTTCTGAGAAACATCAATTTTTACATGAATAGTAAAAATAAATTTTTTTCAAATACCACAAGTTTTATTACCTAATAATGATATAATAATTAATTTATTAATAATAAATTAATTATCTTGTTCAAAAATAAATTTAATATTATAAATGGGTCATTTAAAAATAATAAACTTAATTTACAAACCAAAAAATTAATTTCCAATGTCTAAAAATATAAAGTATTACTTTAACTGAACATTTTTTTCATTTGCGTCCTTCTCATTTGATTAAACAAATAAATTATAATTATAAAGTTTTTTAAAGTCATAAAATCAATTTATTTTATTTCTATATTTTTTATAATGTCAAAAACATTACTATTGAAAGTTTCACCTTGGATATAATAATTTATTCATTATTATAACTCAAAAATACCCATCTCCCCAACTATAAAACCTTATTTCCCTCCCCATGGAAAACCACTTATTCCTCACTTTTCAAAGCCAAATATCTACCCAAATACACTATCTAATGAATCATGTAATCATTATTTATGTTATGAAGTAACTAAATAAATGAATTAAAGGATTTTAGTTCTGTACCAAATAAGAAAAATGGAGATGAGGGTGAGGATTCATCAACTCTTTATCTCATTTTCTACTTCTGTTCCTCTTTCTCTCTATCCCTTTAAAACTAAAATATTCTATGATTCATTTAATAGTATTTTAGAATCATATTATTGATTTTATCATATGTTAATGATTATATTTAGCTCATATTTTTATTTCATACTTCTCTTCCCCCTCTTTTGATAATGTCACATCAACAGTCAGTCAACCGCCTACGAGGACATTGTCAACTCTCTTATTATTACCATATTAAGGGATGAGTAGTATTAATTTTATATAATATATAAATATTTAATTAAATTTATTTTAATCTTCAAGAATTTATTTTATTTATCTATAAATTACCTTGAAAAAAAAGAGAAATTGAAACAAGAAGGGATAATTTAATGAAAAAAATGAAATCAAAACAAATCATATTTAACAAAAATTATTATAAAATACAATCCAATAATTATAATTGATAAATAGTGATATAAATTAATATAATTAAATTATATTTACATGTATTATCAAATATAATTTTATTATACAAGATATGTAAATGAGACAAAACAAAATATGATTTATGGTAAGGGGGATTCTCGAACTCAACTAGTTTTGTTGGGTTATCTCGTATTATGGATTATTCTTAGTACGAATTATCCCCCATTGTACGTGAAATTTTTTTGAAATATTATTTCACTTATATTTATTGGTATATATATGTTTTTACATTTTTTAAATGATTTCTATGATAAATATAAGGATTTTTTAAAGAAAAATTATTTTCTAAAACACCATATCGAATATTCTTTGATCTATTTCTTCTACACTCTATATTAATGAAATTTTTTACCAGAATATGATTTCAATTATTCATTTGGGATCCCAAAAGGTTATTTGTTAAATCAATTATTACAAAACCTTTTTAAAACCCATTCATTTTCATGGTTTTATTTAATGACTATAATTGATATATATTTCAATTTCATGTGGCATGTATGATTACAATAATTTTATAATGAGACAGGTGAGGGTAGAATTTTATATCCCTAAAATGCATTGGTAATGTAATTTCACTTTGAAAATTGTATCTATTGTTCATGAACACAATTATAGATTTGTTGACAATTATGATGTTCTTATTTATTGAAATTTTTTGTGCGTAAATATGGTTCTAAATTTGTTCACAACTATGTTTAGTATTTGAATAATATATTATTATGTTTTATTATTATGAATATTCCACATTTCATTCTTTTTTCAAGTGTTTCCCTCTTGACTATGATATTTTCGTGTTCTTATGATATTATAATGATGATTATACTCACCCATTTACTATTTATTCATGTCCCTTATTTCTACTATGTTATTCCTCCTCTAAAAAGGATGGTTCTTACCCATTTCATTGATGTATATCCTTGGGTGAATACATATACTAAGAAGTACATGATATCTTCAATATGGATATGAATAAGAAATGAAATAATCTTAATGTTTTATTTTGAATAAGTGTTTTATAAGCCCAATTTTCCAAAAATATGAAAACTTTATATCTTATATTGTATTAATATTATTTTATTTATCTTAAAAATGATGTAAAATTCATGTAATAAAAATTTGGGTCACTATATGTTCAACTCCTTAACTCCAAAAAATAAAATTTTATGATGTTAATAATTTGTATTGTTTACTTAAAACTCTTTCCAAGTAAATTATCATTATTCTTATAACCCTTTCAATTTATATTTTACTAGAAATAATTTTCATAACTAATTTTACTATTTATATTACTTATTTACCAAAACATCTAAAACTATTTTAGGATATTAAGTTACATTCACTTTTACTTTTCACTATTGTAATCATTTATATGTTAGCTTTTAACTTATCTGAGTCCAGACATACTCTCACTAGCCTCTTAGACATTATATTCTCTTTAGAATATAATGTTAAGATACAAAAAATCTTTTAGGTTTTAAGAAATAACTCTTATTTACTTTTCATAATAATAATTAATAAATAAACTATTATATCTGTATTATGTATAGTATTTATTTTTTTGGAGCATTACTCTGAAAACAAAATATATTATTATTTAAAATATTCCATTGAAGGTGGCAGTATCATATCCCTCATATTTTAATTAACTTCTTTATAAACTCCTTTATCATGGATGAAACATTTTTACCTTTAAATTCATTTTGAGTATGTTATAGAATCCAAAGAATCATAAACCACATGTAACATCCCATATTTCTCCTACCAATACTTGGTTAAAAAACTCATATTATCATGTAATATAAATGATATAACTATATGAATCATTAAATAAGATCCACTATAGATTGATAAATTCATTGACATTAAAATATTTGATATAGAAACACTTAGATTCATCCTTTTACTAAAAACTAAAATCTTCATGAATTATTCCCTTGATTATAAAATATTTTATATTTAAATATTTTTTAAAGTATACACTTTTTATCACATATTATTAAAATCCTAAGATTTAATTTATATAAAACAGATTAATAACATGCATATTAAATAGAGTTTCATAAACCCTTCATATATCTTAGAAAGTTACATCATATGGAAACATTACACATACTTTGTGGTAACTCTATGTTTCAATGAAATTGACTGGAAACTTAAAGAAACATTATTGGACTCTCTAATTAACATTTCTTCTTCCAGTTTAAAATTTAACCCACTTTTACGAGAAAAACATTACTAAACCTATAAATTGTATTCCATACTTAATAATTTCTCAAAACTTTGATAAAATTGGGTAAACATTTCTTAAAATGATTTTTTTTGGAAATTTTCCAATGATCATAAAGGAATGAATTCTTTAACCAAAATAATCCTAAGTGGATATCTTCAGTCTCACCAAGTCATTGGAATACTTAATCATATTTAGTATTTGAGTATATACTAATATTACTTAAGTGAATTTTGTATATAATCCCTTTAAAACCTTGAATGAATCATTTATGTTTCCATAAGAATCTAGATTACATGTTTTAAACAACTTCAAAAGTAAGTTACTCAAGAAGGTGTTTCTCTAAATAATAAAATATTTAATTAATAATTTTTATTAGGTTCCAAATATAATGAGTTTCTTACATTAAGATTATTTTTTGAAGGATTTACCTAAAGCTCAAGTTGGATTATAATAGAGTTTGGATTATTGATAGGAAAGGTATTAAGAGCCTTATTATTCAATAATTTCATAATATATTCTCTTATTAACATTAAGATGATATGGATTTTTATTTTTATTTTATTGGGTGGAATTTCATAAAGGAGATTAATTTTCCTATAGTTTCTTTGTTATGGTGTAGTAATTATATAATGATATTTTACATATAGAGCTCAATAAATCCCCCAAACTAGGAGGTATGATTGCTTTATTTAATAAAATATTATCACATGATGGGTGGTGATTCCATTAGGGTGGTTATGGGTTTTCTAAATCATAGTTATTTTTTAACTATTAATGAGGTTGATGTTGTGCTCAGTCCTAATTTCAAGAGCCCTAAATGTATGAATTAATTTAGGCTAATTAGTCTTTGTAATATTCTATATAATATTTTCATTAAGTTCATTGGTAATAGGATTCATATATTCCTTTTAGGTGTTATTTTTGACACATAGTGTGCATTTTCATTGTGTTAATAGATTTAAGATAACATCATTATTGATTTTGAATTATTGAATAATTTTAAAAGTGTTTATGGAAATAGGAATGGTAAGATGGCTATGACATTATACGTAACACTAGAAGAAAAATATGATTTATCATTAGAGTTTTAACATTAGTTGTTTCATAACCTATGTTAAAAGTGTCTTGGGAAGCCATTACTGCCCGTTCTTTCTTTACTAGTTTTAAAATTGACATCATAATCTTTTAATGTCATTTTTTTATAAAATTGATGTTAAAATATGAAAAAACTAATACTTGTGAATATCTCTTCATTTACTTAACATTATCCTTCTAAAACCCTCATCCTATTGACTCATGGAGGTACCCGACTATGCTCAATCTTCTAAATTCATTTGATTTTCAACTTATTTTTCACTATTTCTTCTAAATCATCCATCTTTAGTCCTACTTCCATGAATATATACATTATTTCATCCACTGAATCCCTAATTTACTCAACTAATGACCACACTTCAATGTTTCTATTTGTTTAATTTTTTACTTAATTTTTGAAAAAAAAAATCTTCAATATTTCATTGTTTTCCATGTTTCCACCTCCCTCAAGTGAATTCATCATAATTCAGTAACTATTTTTTATTTTCAGACTCCATATTTTTTTATGTTATTATTTTATTTTTGGAAGATTATTTATTTATTTATTATTTATAAATTTCATTCATCCATTTATTTTTTGTATCCACCTTATTGTAAATTAAAACAAAATTATTAAATTTTTTTGAATGTTATAAATTTTTTTTGAATATTAATTTTTTTTATTGTATTTTTTTCTTATAAATATTTTTATTTATAATTGTTTTTAATTATAAATTTGTTATTTTTATAAATTTTTTGTGGTTGGAATCATTTTTTCTTTAATTTTTTCTATTTATAAATTGTTTTGTCATTATAATTACTTCTTATTAAAAATAAACTTTCAGTTATAATTTTTTTTGGATTTTTAAATTGTTTTTAAGATATAAATTATTTGTTAAAAATTTATGCATGTTTATATATATATATATACATATATATATAACTGGAAAGGGCCAAGACCCAATTGTTATTTGGAAAGAAAGACTAATTTTTAAGTTTTTATATATTTCTATACTTATATGTTATAAATTTATTTTTTAATATATATGTATAAATATTTATATGTATTAATATATTCATCTATTATATTGTGAATTTTTATGTAATTAATGGATTGTAGATGGTTAAATTCTTGAATTGAAATAAATGAATATGAGAAAGGGGTTGACAGTTTCTTGAAATTTGATAAGAAAAATCTTGAAAACAAAGATGTGACTTTTTATCCATGCATGAAGTGTTTGAATATGGGTATATTAGTGTATAGATAAATCATGAACTATCTTATTTTATATGGTTTTAGTTATAATTATACACGCTAGATATAGCATTATGAAATTAAAAACAAGATAATATATAATAAAGAGAAAGATGTTCATCATGAGATATAGGATCGCCTTAAAGAATTAATTTGTGGTGTAGACCTTGAAACCATTAAAAATAAAGTGTTGAAATACACTATGAACACAATTATAAACCATTATTATAAGGTTGAACTAAATTTTCTAATGTTATCACTAGTTATGTGATTAGTTAAATTGAAATAAAGGCATTTTTGGGGTGATAAAAGTTTCACTAAATTGCTTGAACTATTAAAAAGGATACTTCTAATAGGAAACAAGCTTCCAGATCCCAATTACGAGGGAAAAGTATTATGTCCAATGAGATTGGGGTATAAAAGGATACATGTTTTCCCTAATGATTTTTTTCTGCATAGGAAGTAATATTAATGGTTATCATAATGTTCAAAATGTGGAATATCACGATATAAAATGGATGATAAATCCAACCATTATTCATTCTCAAGAATAAGAAAAAATACCCAATAAAACAATCTAGTATCTTCTAATAATTTCTTGTTTTATGAGTCTCTTCTCAAATTCAAATAATAAAAAGAGAATAAGCTGACATATAGATGATAAAATCACTAATTGAAACCTACATAACTCAACTAGTTCACCACAATGGAAAAAACTTTATCACAAATTTTTGGATTTTGGAAATGAAGTTTGTAAACTTATAATTGGTTTCTGCATAGATGAAATAAATACATATCATTGTATTAGTATCCAATATAGTTCATGTCTTATTCTGTTGGTTGTTTATAACTTTTCCAAAAAGATATGTATGAATAGGAAATATGTGATGATGATATTGATGATTTCTAGACCAAAACAGCCTAGAAATGATATTTATATTTTTCGATCACCATTGATTAAAGATTTTAAATGTCAACGGTAGATGGGTGTTAGAGTATTCTTTGCACAAAAGAACTGTATTTTATTTTATGTGTAAAGATAATGTTAGCTATAAATGAATTTTCTACATATGAAAACTTATTTGAATACAGTGTTAAAGGATATAAAGATTATCCAAGTTTTGAAGAGGGGGCATAATATCACCAATTTCATAATGGAAGAAAAAAAGTGTGCATGCAGAATAATATATTTTTGTGAATGGATCATCTTTATCTAAGATTAAAAATGAATTTAACTATTCACAAGACTTTTATTTTACCCCAAATATATTTTTAGAAAAATAATATTACGATAAGGAGAAAAAAAATAAATGTAATATTTAAAAAAATGAATTTATAGTCTTAAAACAAATACATGGATGAAAAAATCCATTTTATTTGAGCTACCTTATTGGATATGTTTTGATGTAAAATATAAAATTGATGTTATGAATTTCAAGAAAGAAAATTGTGACAGTATAATTAGAACATTATTAAACAAAAAATTAAAGAAAATAATATGGATTGCAAGAAATAATGGAATTAACAAAGCAGAGAAAAAAATTAGTGTTATCTCCCACAATGAAAGGAAATAGAACATATTTTCCTACAACTTGTCACACATTAAGAAAGTTTGAGAAGTTAAATTTTTTTCAATTTCTACATGGAATTAAATTACCTAGTGCGTCTTCCTTAAATGTAAAAAACATGGTGTCATTGAAATATTTTTAGTTAATAGGTACAAAATCTCAATAATTTCATGTATTGATCCAATGTTTTCTACTAGTTTCATTGTGTTACATATTTATAATACCTTTCGGAAAGTCAACCATCAGGTTGTGTTAATTTTTCAATTCAATTTGTAGTAATGCCATAAATCCAAATATGTTAAATGTGTTAGAGAGTGAAGTTTCCCTCATATTGTGTCAAGTAGAAATACATTTTCCACCATAATTTTTTGATATAATGGTTTATCATTTGAAAAATTTGGTGTAATAGATAATAATATGTGGGTATTTTTATTTACATTTGATGTATCCTTTTAAAATATATTTGAAAATTTTGAAGGGATGTGTTAAGAATTTGGATCAACAAAATGCCTCTATTATTCAAATATATATATCAAAATAGGTAATCAAGTTATGAACTAATTATTTTTATGAATTGGAGCATGTTGGTCTCCCTATATAATGATATTTTATTATTGATAGTGAAGGGAAAAAGATCTACCGCTTAAAGGTAAATTTAATTCCACATGATGAAGTGATGCATGCACATGTATACATTTTGAACAACATATTTGAGGATCAACCATATATATCACCACATATTATTGGATTTAAAGTACAATATCTGAGAATAAATGAAAATTTGTTGATGAATATTCAGTTCAAAGATGAATAAACATAATGAGGGGGTGAATTTCCCTTTAAAATTTTAAAGAACAAAAATCCTAATTTAAAAATAAATCTTTAAAATAGAGAATAAAATTAATTAATCCAATTTTATAATCAAAAAATAAAAAAATAAAAATGGAATAATAAAACAAATATTTAAATTATTAGGTTATTTGAAGAAAAAATATTTAGTTATTTGAATATAAAAGTGATTAACCAATTAAGAGATTAATAATTAACTGATGGATTAAAAAGTGGTGAATAATCAAAACGATAAATAACTGAAATTTAAGAAATTAAATTCAAAAAGATATTTGGTAATGAAGTTCAGAAATATCTCTAAAAATATCTCTAACATATACTAACACACTCGCTTGATGATTTAATGTATTAGTCCCTTTACTTTAGTGGTAGCCAAGATACAAAAACCATCCATTGATTTTTAGTTTATAACATAAAATCGGATACAATAGACATTGTCTATTTAATGAAAAATATAGAAACCTATAAATATATAGTATATTTTATTTTTAAATGGAATGGAAATAAAACCATGTTCCATTAATTTAATGGTAACAATCACTAAATAAAAAAATAAAGACCAAGAATGAGATGACTTTTAGGAAGGAATCACTTTGAAGCATAGTCTCAACTCTCTCAATGAATATGAAAAATTCTAAGAGAGAATGAGAATATTATAATAAGGTTAAAATATATAAAAAAACCACACACACTATAAGGAGATATAGAATTTATAAACAGATAGCTTTTAGAGAAATTGTGTGTATTGTCGTTGAAGACTAAATGAGAAAGTGAGTTGTTGTGTCGTTGTTTTGTTTTCCAAGGCCACAAAAAGGTCTCTATTTATAGGTTCCAAATTTTTCAATGAATGTTTGGAATCCTTTTGGGTTCATTAAATCAATGATGTCCACATTCAATGTACTTTTACCATATTAAATTCCATTCTCAAAATAGCTTTCTTGACACCATAGGTTTCCTAGTAGATAGTGGGCTCCCTAGAATTAGGTGGGCACTACTTGCTACTATCTGGTTCATGTACCTCCACTGGATGGCCAATGGTCTCTTGGAAAATACATGGACTCTTTTCATCAACACCAGCTTTCTTTTGGGGTCTTACAGCACTTGGAAACTTTTGAGCATGCCACTGGTAGGTTGGTGGAACTACACCAGCTAGATGGTGCTATATGTGACCATGCACATCACAAAGTGCCTCCCACCTTCCTTTAATGAGCATCCATTATTATTCAATACTTCTTACAAGTCTTGTTAATAACATTTTAACACATGTTTTGTGTTTCTTCAACAAGTACTATTATGAGGTTTTCAACCTAGTTGTACAACACTTAAATGAAAATATTAATCACTATAATAGTATTTGTGGCCATTAAAATCAAAGACTTGTGAGCATCATAGAAATCTACCCTTTTTTGTGATCAAAAAACATGAAAATGATTAAATTAAAATAATAATATGAAGATAAATATATATTATGATACTGATATTTTATCCCCCTTTGAAAAAAAAGAAAATCTCTACCCCATTTTTTCACAACACAACATTTTATAAAAATTAAACCAAATGAAGTCTAAAAATTTAACCTTATTAATATTATCAAAAATAATCTAAAAGAGAGTTAGATAATAAAGGAATAAATTTTAAAACTAAATTTATCGTCATTGACAATATTCTGAGAGAGATAAAAACAAAATTTTGAAAACTGTTAAAAAATATCAAAATTTTGAAAAATACATTTCAATAAAGATTATTAAAATGAAGAAAAAAATGAAAGAAAATCTTGAATATAAAATATAAATTTGATAAATATTTATTATTAAATAGATTTTTTGAAAATCATAATAAAATTTTATTTTCGAAAATAGATTTTGAAAAATAAAATTCTTATTTTAGGATCATTTTAATATTAATAATTTTATATCCCCATAAATTAATGCATCAATAAAGTTAATAGGATCATTTCCATTAATTCATGACTAAAATAAATAAATAAAAAACATATAAAATATATATTTTTGAAAATTAATTTCGTCATTGAGGTTTAGTAAATATTGTATTAATAAACCATGGAACCTTCCCCCAAGATAAAGGGTTAAAAATCTAATCAAATTTTTTTAGGATAAATCCCTAGAAGAATCTATTCTATAACCACATCCAATTTTTTCATATAGACATGAATGTTTTCCGTAGAGTATAATATTCAATTTACTTTTCCAAAATTAGGAAAATATTTAAAAAAAATAGTAATTTGAAATGAATTTTGGATAAATATTGAAAATAGATTGAAAAAATATGAATATTTAAAATTTAAGAGATAAGTATCACAAGATAATCATATCAAAATCACCTTTTAAGAAGTTAAATAAATCAATAGAAAGGGTTTTAGTGAAGATATCAGTAAGTTGAAGGTTAGTGGAAACAAAGTCACGAATGATATCACCTTTTTGAAATTGATCTCATTGAAAATGTTGTCTTAAGTAGATGTGCTTAGTGTGAGTGTCATGACCCCCTCCCACCAAAGATGCCCCTCCTGAGCTGGCAATGGTGAAAGGGAGATAATGACCCCCGATTCCCACCTCCAGTAGGCCCCGGGTTGGCGACTAGGACCAAGGGTATGAGTTTTCACAAATATGGGAGGCATTACCCTTTTTATTATTTAGGATCATGAAATAGTACAAGTCAACCACCAAAAAGGGAAAAGAACAAGTGTATATAAATAAACCAAAACCAAGCCCACATGCATGTTTAAACAATTTTTATAACAAGGTACAATTACAAGAAAGCTCAAAAGTACAATACCCAAAGAAAACAAGAGAACAACAACTGCAAAAACTCCAACTGCCTGACTAGTAGGGTCCCACACGGCCCTGGTAGTCCTCCTGGAAACCTGAAAGTAAACGTAGGGTGAGCATACATGTATACTCAGTAGGGAAACCTAAAGCTCTCATGCCCAAGTGGGGAGACATCCTAATGTCCCATGAGAACAACAGAAGAAACCTAACAAGGGAATCTATCCACCCAACCTCACTAGCCACACTCACCAAAACACAATCAAAACAGGTAGTAGTAGTATAAGAACAAGAGTATTGGGTACCCCGCACCATTTCCTAATAGTTAGATGAACGTCCTGAAACTGTCACACTCTCCCTGCCCGCACACACCTGGGCCTCACAACCACACATCCTGCTCGCGCACACCTGGGCCTCACCACAACGTATCCCACCCGCACACACCTGGGCCTCACAACCACAACCACATCCCCGCCCGAAGACACCTGGGCCTCATCCCGAAGATTCTTGGGAACAGTAATAGTAATAGAACTCTCGCCCAAAGACACCTGGGCCTGAATCGAAACCTACCCAAAGAGTCTTGGGTGTAAGGTCACCTCAAGACATTATAGCCTGTAAGCCTGCCTGAAGAGTCTTGGGTCTAATCACCCCAATCGAAACCTACCTGAAGAGTCTTGGGTGTAAGGTCGCCTCAAGCCATCACAACCTAGGGGAGAAGTAGCAGGAAGGAGCTAGTAACTATGGGAAAACACCCTCTCCCATGAAATGGTAGTGTTTGGCACTAAGTGCTCAACATGGGTGTGGTGCGATAAAACACAAAAGATACAGATATATATATGTAGCAACCACTCAGCCCAACCTATGGCTTCTAAAAAGAGAAAATGAGCACGTGCCTCGGCACTACTACCACGAAGCATGCATCCAACAAACAACCCCAACCCCATTAAGGTTTTCACATTTCAGAAGAAATTAGCTTATTTAGTTCCTTAACTACTGGGAAACTATCCACAACCAACCACTTCAATCGTTCGTAAAACATATCCCTGCCATCCACAAAACATGTTAGGGAAACAACAAAACCCTTCTTAACAACCAACAAACCCATTGATTATTATTTCTGTTTCATTACCAAGCCCCATAATTCATTAACTCTTCCACATTTATTATTTATTAAACACAACCCACAGTTCGTTCACATTTAAACCCATCCATGCAACCCCACATCCAACCACCATAACCACACCATACATCATTATCCATTTAATACCATTTATCGCAGCCCCGCTGCCCATCACCATTAAACATTCACACCTTCCCATAACCAATTCAACCGCATCCCCGCTGCTCACCCAAACCACAACAGCTACAAAACACCCCCATCACATGCCACATAACCAATCCAACGCCCACATGTTCATTATTCCATTTTGGTTCAACCGGGGTGATCACACAAGGGTTCCAGTGTCACGACCCGTCCTCGGGGCCCGTGCCGTGACTACCCCAAGCCCGCCTTCCATAGGCCAGGGGCTGGCGACTAGCACCAAGGCGTAAATCCCGGTAAAAAGGGAAGGCATTTCCTTTGTAAAGTTAACAATCACACAGAGTACAAGCGGAAGAAGTAAACACTAAGTAAAAAACTGAGTACAACAGTAAGTGCAGAAAGTAAAAAGGGGCCGGAAATACAAGCCCAACTGTAAAGTACAACTCGAAAGGGAAAACAGCAACTGAAAAGTAAAGCCGCTACGCCGAGCTGTCCATTGGAAATCCCACCTGAAGGGTGGGGACAGATAGCTCCTCTGCTCCTTGGGTCCCGCCGTCCGCTCCGAGTATGTTCCGCCCAGTGGTCCACCTCCGGGTATCGCCTCGTCTTCACGTCCACCTCCGGGTACCGTCTCGTCGGGAGGTCCTCCTCCGGGTACCATCTTGTCGTGAGATGATCCTCCAAGTACCAACTCGCTCAACAAGCCTCGGCCTAGATCAACGTTGTCCGTCGTCTGCATCCAACACAATGAAGTGCGGGCATAGCCTGTGCAGGGGTGAGTATAACGATACTCAGTAGGGACCCCGAGACCCTCAAGGTCTCTCTAAAACCAACAAGGATACCACAAGAAGTTCTCAACAGTTAACTTCTACTTAGGTATATTCCCATACATATACCTAAGTTATCAAGTAACCCATATCAACCATATGGAAACACAAGGATCATGAAATCAACGGATAACCACTACCCAGGTATATGCCCATACATATACCTAAGTTATCAAGTAACCCATCTCAATCATGGGAAAACACAAAGGTCAAAAGTCTCAGCTCGAACCAGGATTTTCATTATCGAAACCGTAACTGCTGAAGAGCTCCGTCTTTAGAGTGTACAGTGGTCCTGTCACGACTCCGAGGTACTGCTCATTAAACCAAGACTGCTGAGGTACTCCTCCTGTCGAGTACCGCGGGCCTGCCACCTCACACAGTAGTGCTTCCCGCCGGGGTCTGCCACCCAACACAGTAGTGCTCCCCCCTCATAGCCTATAGAGGTACTCCTCCTGTCGAGTATCGCGGGTCTTCCACCTCACATAGTAGTGCTCCTCCGCTATGGGTCTGCCACCTCACAAAGTAGTGCTCCCCACTGGGCTACGTAAGTCACTCCAAATCGAATCGGACAAGCATTCTTCAGGTCTCGGCCGGCTACACGGTCTCCGTACTCCGTACGCTCGTCTCTAGGAGGGTCCGCTCCACGAGCAACAAGTCAATACTCCAAGTATCTTAAAGTCCCACGAAGAAGTATCTCAAAGGACTGCCTCATCATAGGGGTCTCAACGCAACAGACGGCGCGTCAATCGGACGCCCGGTATGTGAGTTATTATCCTTTTCGTCCCAGGGGCCCGGTTGGTTTCGTGAGCAAACCAAACCCAGCCGTATCTCAACTGTACCCCGAACTCTCATAGGGTATGCTCATAGGGACCGTTTCTCAACGTGATCACCAACGCCGCTGACGGTTCATCAAACAGACGTTCTGTCAGAAAGGTATCAGCTTTTACGTTCCAGGGGCCCGGTTGGATTTCGGTGCGATCCAACCCGGGCACTATCCATCTGCATCCAAATCTCGGGCGGAGAATGCCAAAAGTTCCGTATCGTCAATAGGAACTCAACGCAACAGACGACGCATCAATCGGACGCCCGGTTTGAGAGTTATTGGCTTTTTCGTTCCAGGGGCCCGGTTGGTTTTTAAGGAAAAACCAACCCGACCGTACTCCACCTGCGTCCAAACCTCGGGCGGAGTATGCCAAAAGATCCGTCTTATCAAGAGGAATTCAACGAAACAGATGGCGCGTAAATCGGACGCCCGGTCTGTTAGTTATTGGTCTTTCCGTCTCACACCCACCCTGGGAAAACTTCCTAGGAGGTCACCCATCATGATCACTACTCTAGGCCAAGCACGCTTAACTATGGAGTTTTAACCACGTAGGCTCCCAAAAAGGAAGGTGAACCTTGAGTATAGTATACCGAAACGACCGTCTCGATCCAAGGATCGTGTTGCCGCTGACGGCGAGTCGTTTGGAGATCCGTAGCCCAAGTTATGGGCATTTGAATCCAAATCGCTCGGTAACGGGGGTTTCGGGCCCGGGCCGTCCCGGCCCGAGACCCCCCGGATGGCCCGAACCTAGTCGACCCGCCCCGGACAGGGTCGACCCGACCCGGCGCGGCTCGGCCCGGCGCGGCCCGGCCCCGCCCGGCCTGGCGAACCGGCCGCGGCGCCTTCGGTTTCCTTCGACGCGGCGCGACGACGCCACGCAATATTTTCCATGTGATTCCCGCGTGGTGCGACGGCACCACGCCATCTCGTTCATCCGCAAGAAAATATTCAAGTACAAGGAGGTGGTTCGGCCGTGTTTGTGCGGTCCGGCCCCCCTCTGGTTAGACGATAACACTTGATCATTTAACCTCAAGGATCGTCATGCTAGAACCAAGAATGTGATTAAATAAATTAAACAACAACAAACCCCTACCTCGGTTTCAAGAACGATGTTCGTCAACGACCCGCGGAAGACGAGCGTCGCGGTGGTCGGCGTCGCGGAAAAAGGACGTCGATGTCGTGAAGTGAGGATTCGAAGCTCTTTGACGGCGATTTCGTCGCGGGAAACCGTCGCGGAAGAGATGACACAGAAGGAGACGTCGTCGGTGTCACGGGTATGGCGTCGCGGAAGATAGTTCCCGAGAACGTGGCGTTTCTTCGTCGATGTCCGAATGTTCTTTGCGTTCTTCGTCAAAGTTTGAAGAAGATGGAAATTCTTCAAAACCTCTCAAGAAGGCTAAGGAGACCAACCAAAATAAAATAAGCTAAGGATTATTTTATTTACACAATTATCAACTTGAATTTCAAAGGTTTGAAATTCAAACAACTCAACTCAATTAATTAACCAAGTTGTCAAGTTAATTAAAGAGGAGTTATAGGGAGTTTCAAAAAGAGAAGATGAAGTGTTAGGGTTCGTGTGGGCCCCACCACACTTAATCCTCTCAAGGGAGGTTATGTGGATGTGGTTCCCACCCCTAACTCCCTTTGGGAGAAGTTAACCAACAAGTTAAAAATAAAATGTGTTTCCACATTTTATTTAACTTCTTTTAATTTTTTCCAAAACTAACTTTCATTCTGCATAAAACGCAACCTCGGAAAAGGTCTCCTTAAGCGAATATCGGCGCTGCGAGTTCATCGGTGTCCTCGGATTTCAATTCCGAGCACCGGATCAAAAGTTAGAAATTCCCGCTCGTTCGTTCACTGAACGTACCCAAGCCAAACTTCGGAAATTTATTCCGGGCACACCGGGCCTCGGAATCAGGTGCCGTCAGAAAATGTGTTCTTTTAAAATTCCAAAGAAAATTAAGAAAAAAATTTCCTTTAAATTTCCGGGTCTTTACATTACTCCCACCTCAGGGCTTTACATCCCCGTAAAGCTTCAACACAAACTAGGGTCACAAAAGTGGTACAGAGCACACATCTGAGCCTTCCGCTCCCATGTGCTTACCTGGAGGTTCCGTACTGCCAAAGAAAGTGCACCCGAGGAATCGATCGCCCTCGTAGGATCTTCTCCTGTCGATCCTCGATCCCCACTGGAACCTCCGTGAAAGACCCCCATCGCCATCGTCCAGCTCCTCATGGTTGATGGTATGCGAAGGGTCGAGCACGTATCTCCTCAGTTGAGATACGTGGAAGTCTTCGTGCACCTAGTGCAACTGCGGTGAATGGGTCAAGCGGTAAACCACCCCGCCTACCCAGCTGGGGACCTAAAAAGGTCCACCGAACCTCGGAGATAACTTGCCGCCTTGGACACTTCTCCGTAAACGCCGTCGAGGTGAGACCCGTATAAGGACGTGATCGCCATCCTCAAACTCCAGAGGTTTCCAATTCCTATTAGAACTGGAACTCAAACGACTACTACCACGAGGGTAAGGTTGGCCGATTCAAGAGTGATCGGTTGCACCCTCCTGGGAAAGAGTTTATCCCGTGCTGCCTGGGGTTTCCTTTTCGCCGACCAAGGAAAACCCATCCCGACGTTTGCCTAAAACCGTCAATTTGAGTATGAACAGTTATTTCCCATTCCATACTCAAACTAACGCCGTAAGGCCTCGACGCTGCCACCAAGAGATTCCAACCGAAACTCTCGCCTCGAGGATCTAACCACACCATCGGCGTGAGTGTGATTATTGAGTCTCCTCCCAAGGTATCTCCAGACGTGAGGGTCAAGTCCACGGATTACCGGAAACTCTAGGTCTGGAACAAGATTTGTGAAAGTGAGGAATGATTCATATCGACGTCTGTTACTACAACAGTTAGTAGTGGACAAAGACTGTCCCTTGAATCATTTCTAGAGCCATTGGGTCACACTCCTTGACCGCATGCAGTCGCATTCTTCCACCTCCCTCCAGCTCCCTAAGCTTGGCGGGGATAACTAAGGCGGGTGGTTGTAGCATGTTAAGATGTACAGCACCTCATGCTTCTCTCCTAGATCTGCCTCCACGTCTGCCGCTTTGCAGACCCATCTCTATTTAAAGCATCCTCTTCTTGAAACATTTAACACGCCCGAGTCTCTAAGACTGGCACAGGTTCCCTGTTTCTTACTGCACTGTGCAGTCTTCATCCGCTCCTGGATGAACTACACCTCCTTTAGTATCACAAGAGCTGCTATGATTTCTTCTTTGCCAATAAGAGAAATATGGTCTCATCCCCTGGATGAACCACATTCCTTGCCTAATACAGTCAATCCTGACATGAATGATGCATTCATGCCATCGATGACGTCGTAAGGCCTCGACGTAACTACTAAGAGATCCAACTGTCACTCTCGCCTCCAAGGGTCGAGTCACATTGTCGGCATTAGTGTGAGGTCACTGGGTCCCCTCCAGTAGAAATCTCAAAAGTGAGGGTCAAGTCAATAGTTTAACCGGGACCACTCAGTATCAACCAAAAAAAAGGACAGGAAAGAAAACATCTCAAAGATAAGTGTCTTTTTATTATTGCAGCTCATAGTACAAGACACGAATACAACAGTAAAATGGAACTAGAAGTACAAGGGATGTATCCACTAGTTCCTCTCCTGTCCACCTGTTCCCGGAGCTCTACTGCCTTGTCCACTGCTCGGATGTTGCTCAAGAACCAGCCACTGCTTCTGTCTCGGTGGCTCCTTGAACACCCGCTGATAAACGTACGAGGAGTCGGACAGTCACGTGCCAGGTGACCCTTTCCGCCGCAGGAGTAACATTGTCCGTCTCTGGAACACCTGGCTCTGACCCCACCTTGGGTTCCCCGCACCACCGGTCCTAAAACCCGAGATCGTCCAACTTCTAGTCTGGTCCTCCTGGACCTCTGCATCATCTGTCTACTACCCACAGATGACTCGGCTACTGATCGAAAAACACGCGGAAAAGGCAGAAGCTCCTATACACGCTCGGGGTGTAGAGCTACTGGCACAAACTCCACCCTGAAGAAGGTTTCGAAGTCTTCCCATGCGAAGGTCATCCCATCGCAAAACTGAAATAAGTGTCTCCACCACCTTCCTGCTGCTGCCTGAAGGAGGCTGGCAGCAAAGATCACTATGAAGTCTGTCGGCGTCCCCACTATCCTGAAGACTCTCACCACAGCCTCCAGCCAAACCTCAGCCGCCTGCAGGTCTGTCTGTCCCCGGAACCTGGGTGGCCTCTGGCGCTGGAACTCGTGCAGCGCGCTCAAGCATCGTGCATCGCCTACTGCTGGGGCTGGTGGAATCGGTGGCCCAACGTATGGTAGTACCGCTGGTGCCTCCGCTGGTGCCTCAACTGCAAGAGGGCCCTGCACCGAAGCCTCGTCGCTCGACAGGCTGTCAGCACGCACATCCCTTTGGGCTCTAGCTGGTCGTCCATGAAAAGGCATCCTGAAAGAAACATCGTGACATGGTCAAACGTTTATACCTGGTGAGCTGACCTGGTTTGAGCTGTTTTAAGGGAAAACCTTTGAAAACACACACGCAATCAGTGTTTTCATGCACAAAGTCGGAAATCAGTTGTCAGGGTCCTGGTGTATGGATACGTCGGCCGCCCGCACCAACACTGGACTCCCTGAACTGAAATCCCCACTCGGTACTCTTAACACTATTGCTTCACAGAAAGAAACATCAGAGTTATAAGTTCTACGGTAGAACCGAACTCCTTTGATACCAATTTGTCACGACCTGTCCTCAGGGCCCGTTCCGTGACTACCCCAAGCCCGCCTTCCATAGGCCAGGGGCAGGTGACTAGCACCAAGGCGTAAATCCCGGTAAAAAGGGAAGGCATTGCCTTTGTAAAGTTAACAATCACACAGAGTACAAGCGGAAGAAGCAAACACTAAGTAAAAAACTAAGTACAACAGTAAGTGCGAAAAGTAAACAGGGGCCGGAAATACAAGCCCAACTGTAAAGTACAACTCGAAAGGGAAAACAGAAACTGAAAAGTAAAGCTGCTACGCCAAGCTGTCCACTGGAAATCCCACCTGAAGGGTGGGTACAAATAGCTCCTCTGCTCCTCGGGTCCCGCCGTCCGCTCTGAGTATGTTCCACCCAGTGGTCCACCTCCAGGTACCACCTCGTCGTCACTTCCACCTCTGGGTACTGTCTCATCGTGAGGTCCTCCTCTGGGTACCATCTTGTCGTGAGATGATCCTCCAAGTACCAACTCGCTCAACAAGCCTCGGCCTCGATCAACGTTGTCTGTCATCTGCATCCAATACAACGAAGTGCGGGCATAGCCCGTGCAGGGGTGAGTATAACGATACTCAGTAGGGACCCCGAGACCCTCAAGGTCTCTCTAAAACCAACAAGGATACCACAAGAAGTTCTCAACAGTTAACTTCTACTTAGGTATATGCCCATACATATACCTAAGTTATCAAGTAACCCATCTCAACCATATGGAAAGACAAGGATCATGAAATCAATGGATAACCACTACCCAGGTATATGCCCATACATATACCTAAGTTATCAAGTAACCCATCTCAATCATGGGAAAACACAAAGGTCGAAAGTCTCAGCTCAAACCAATATTTTCATTATCGAAACCGTAACTGCTGAAGAGCTCCGTCTCTAGAGTGTACAGTGGTCCTGTCACGACTCCGAGGTACTTCTCACTAAACCAAGACTGCTGAGGTACTCCTCCTATCGAGTACCGCGGGCCTTCCACCTCACACAGTAGTGCTTCCCGCCGGGGTCTTCCACCCAACACAGTAGTTCTCCCCCCTCATAGCCTATAGAGGTACTCATCCTGTCGAGTACCGCAGGTCTGCCACCTCACATAGTAGTGCTCCTCCGCTATGGGTCTTCCACCTCACAAAGTAGTGCTCCCCACTGGGCTACGTAAGTCACTCCGAATCGAATCGGACAAGCAGTCTTCAGGTCTCGTCCGGCTACACGGTCTCCGTACTCCGTACGCTCGTCTCTAGGAGGGTCCGCTCCACGAGCTACAAGTCGATACTCCAAGTATCTCAAAGTACCACGAAGAAGTATCTCAAAGGACCGCCTCGTCAAAGGGGTCTCAACACAACAGACGGTGCGTCAATCGGACGCCCGGTCTGTGAGTTATTAGCCTTTTCGTCCCAGGGGCCCGGTTGGTTTCGTGAGCAAACCAAACCCGGCCGTATCTCAACTGTACCCCGAACTCTCATAAGGTATGCTCATAGGGACCGTTTCTCAACGTGATCACCAACGCCGCTGACGGTTCTTCAAACAGACGTTCTGTCAGAAAGGTATCAGCTTTTCTGTTCCAGGGGTCCGGTTGGATTTCGGTGCGATCCAACCCAGCCACTATCCATCTGCATCCAAATCTCGGGCGGAGAATGCCAAAAGTTCCGTATCATCAACAGGAACTCAACGCAATAGACGGCGCGTCAATCGGACGCCCGGTCTGAGAGTTATTGGCTTTTTCGCTCCAGGGGCCCGGTTGGTTTTTAAGGCAAAACCAACCCGACCGTACTCCACCTGCGTCCAAACCTCGGGTGGAATATGCCAAAAGATCCGTCTTATCAAGAGGAATTCAACGAAACAGACGGCGCGTAAATCGGACGCCCGGTCTGTTAGTTATTGGCCTTTTCGTCTCACACCCACCCTGGGAAAACTTCCCAGGAGGTCACCCATCCTGATCACTACTCTAGGCCAAGCATGCTTAACTATGGAGTTTTAACCACATAGGCTCCCAAAAAGGAAGGTGCACCTTGAGTATTGTATACTGAAACGACCGTCTCGATCCAAGGATCGCGTTGCCGCTGACGGCGAGTCGTTTGGAGATCCGTAGCCCAAGTTATGGGCATTTGAATCTAAACAGCTCGGTAACGGGGGTTTCGGGCCCGGGCCGTCCCGGCCTGAGACCCCCCGGATGGCCCGAACCGGGTCGACCCGCCCCGGACAGAGTCGACCCAGCCCGGCACGGTCCGGCCCGGCCCGGCGCGGCCCGGCCCGGCGCGGCCCGGCCCCACCCGGCCCGGCCCGGCCCGGCCTGGCCAGGCGAACCGACCAGGCGCACCGGTTCGGCGCAAGGCAGCGCGCTGGGCGCGCTGCCAGCTCGGCCGAAGGCCGAGCTTGCTGGAAAAATGGGGGGCCGCCTACCCCCCCTTTGTGAACCCCCCCCCCCCCCCCCACACACACACACACATTATGGAGGGCCAATTTAACCGCCCGGGGGAATTAAATTCCCCCGGTTTCCACCATCCCGGCCGGCCCGACCTGGCCGGCCGGCTTCTTCTCAACAGGACCGGCAAGGGCCGGTCCTCTTCCGTCATCCGACACCGGCGGCCCGGCTGGTCGCCGGTCATCACGTCCCGCCGCGGCCCGGAACCGGCGGCGGCCTTTGTCGTCTGGCGCGGTGCGACGGCACCGCACCCCTTCGTCGCGGCCCCGCTCCGGCCGCGACGCCTTCGGTTTCCTTCGACGTGGCACGACGACGTCGCGCTCATGATAATCTTTCCACGGCGCGGCGCGACGGCGCCGCGCAATATTTTCCGTGTGATTCCCGCGTGGTGCGACGGCACCACGCCATCTCGTTCATCCGCAAGAAAATATTCAAGTACAAGGAGGGGGGTTCGACCGTGTTTGTGCGGTCTGGCCCTCCTCTCGTTAGACGATAACACCTAATCATTTAACCTCAAGGATCGTCATGCTAGAACCAAGAACGTGATTAAATAAATTAAACAACAACAAACCCCTACCTCGGTTTCAAGAATGATGTTCGTCAACGACCCGCGGATGACGAGCGTCGCGGTGGTCGGCGTCGCGGAAAAAGGACGTCGATGTCGTGAAGTGAGGATTCGAAGCTCTTTGACGGCGATTTCGTCGCGGGAAACCGTCGCGGAAGAGATGACACGGAAGGAGACGTCGTCGGTGTCGCGGGTATGGCGTCGCGGAAGACGGTTCCCGAGAACGTGGCGTTTCTTCGTCAATGTCCGAATGTTCTTTGCGTTCTTTGTCAAAGTTTGAAGAAGATGGAAATTCTTCAAAACCTCTCAAGAAGGCTAAGGAGACCAACCAAAATAAAATAATCTAAGGCTTATTTTATTTACACAATTATCAACTTGAATTTCAAAGGTTTGAAATTCAAACAACTCAACTCAATTAATTAACCAAGTTGTCAAGTTAATTAAAGAGGAGTTATAGGGAGTTTAAAAAATAGAAGATGAAGTGTTAGGGTTCGTGTGGGCCCCACCACACTTAATCCTCTCAAGGGAGGTTATGTGGATGTGGGTCCCACCCCTAACTCCCTTTGGGAGAAGTTAACCAACAAGTTAAAAATAAAACGTGTTTCCACATTTTATTTAACTTCTTTTAATTTTTCCCAAAACTAACTTTCATTCTGCATAAAACGCAACCTCGGAAAAGGTCTCCTTAAGAGAATATCGGCGCTGCGATTTCATCGGTGTCCTCGGATTTCAATTCTGAGCACCGGATCAAAAGTTAGAAATTCCCACTCGTTCGTTCACTGAACGTACCCGAGCCAAACTTCGGAAATTTATTCCGGGCACACCCGGCCTCGGAATCAGGTGCCGTCAGAAACTGTGTTCTTGTTAAATTCCAAAGAAAATTAAGAAAAAAATTTCCTTGAAATTTCCGGGTCTTTACATCCATATTTTCATTTAAATAGCCAACTTTACGTGATTAACCATTTTCCACATTTAACAAAGTTCCATTCCCAAGAACGGTCTAGAAAGATAGGGAAATATTTAATTGCGCAAGCAAAGGCCCCCAACGACCGTGATTTTCAGTAGGCATAAGCCTATTCATTTCACAACATAATATCACAGGATATAAAGTAACAGCAATCACAACCTTCCCAACCCCGTTATATAAGCCAGTTATTATCTTTATTAAACCAGTTCAAAAGTGTTTCACGCAAACAAGAGAACACCCACCCCACAGGATGCACAAATTAGAGAGACGAAGGTAAGATCCCTACCTCAATAGGTTCTTCATCGTAACGCTCCTCCGGATCAACTTTAGAAGATGTTCGTCAGTGTCCCGAAACAACCTCCTTTGGTGGAAAATAAGATTCGAAGGAAAGACAACAGATCCAATCTCAAAAGTTCCGTCTCGTCGTTACAATCTCGTGGCCGCTGACGGATCATAAATCGGAGCTCGGACTAAAAAGTTATGGAAGAAAGAGGCTTCGAGTATCTTGAGAGAGCTCTGATCAGAGGAGAGGGGAGGAGAGGTGTGAGTTGAAAGGAGGAGGGGACCCCTCCTTTTATTGGCGTGAAAAGAAAAAGTACACGGCATGTACTTTTGGTACACGGCGTGTACTCGGCCGTTTTCACACGGTCTCCACGCGGCCTCCAACGCGGCTCCGCGACCATTGACTGGTCAACATACGGTTTGAAAGTAACGCATACGCGGGGAAGGACTACACGGTGTGTAGATTGGACACACAGCGTGTACCCATTTATTGAACACGGCAAGGACACGGCTCCAACGCGGCACACGACCGACGACTGGTCAACACATGGTAATGCATACGCGGGGAGGGACTACACGGCGTGTAGTACTGGACACACGGTGTGTACCCATTTTCTTCACGCGGAAAAGACATGGCCATCCACACGGGGTATACCCGGCAAGAGGGTACACGGCGTGTACTCAAACTACATGGCGTGTAGCTTCAAAAATCTGGAAAGTGTGGAAAAAGTCCATTTTACCCTCCAGAACACTTCTTGACCTTCTTTTTGACAAAGGAAAATGGGTCGGAGAGGTCCGGGCCATTACATCAGATACCTCTTAAAACATTCTCATCCCCGAGAATTCAAAAACCAACCCAGAGGAACCCAGCAAGATACCTCTTAGGGTTCTCGTTATAACAGGAACCCAACCAACAACCCTAGTCATATGTGTTAGGAATTCCTTCTCCTATGTCGAGATATTATCCGCTTTAGGCGGCACTGACTCGCTGCATGGGTTTAATCGCATCCTCATTAATGCGTCTCGATTAAGAATTGGGTCTTCCCACTTTCATGCATTAGGATTTTTCAACGCGCACTAACCCCAGCACCACACAACCAACACACTGACCCAACACATGGGTTTGGGAAATTCCTTCACCTATGTCGAGATGTTATCCACTTTAGGTGGCACTGACTCACCCGCACAGGTTCAATCGCATCCACATTAATGTGTCTCGATTAAGGGTCAGGTTTTTTTCCCTTTCCCACACATCTGGACATGTTACACATTACCAGGGAACAAGAAAACAAAAATGTCTGACAACTGATAAGCCAAGAATTCCATATATCAAAGGTACAAAGTACAACATCAACACAAATCTCAGAAGAACAAGGGAAAACACAAGTCAAAACAACTCCGGGTATTGTGCGTGCATCTCGGTCTCCCGTTCCCAAGTGCTCTCCTCGAGGCCGCCATGCCCCCACAACACACGAACCAAGGGAAGGGTTCGTCCACGGAGCACCTTCCCTTTATGATCTTCGATTCTGACTGGTCGTTCCTTGAAGGTCGCATCATCTCCCATATCTAACTCTCCCCAGTTGATAATGTGGGAGTCATTGTGTAAGTACCGACGAAGCTAGGAGACGTGGAAGACATCATGAACTTTCTCCAACTGAGGTGGCAGGGCCAGCTGATATGCCACCTCACCGACTCGCCTCAGTACCTCAAAAGGTCCGATGAACCTAGGTGAGAGATTTATCCCTTTCCCAAACCTCCGCTTCCCCCATCGAGGGGAAACCTTCAAGAACACATGGTCTCCCACCTCGAACTCCAAGGGCCTCCTCCGACGATCAGCATAAGACTTCTGTCGGTCCTGAGCTGCCTTCATCCTCTCACGTACAAGCTGGACTTTATCTGTGGTGCTCTGCACTACCTCTGGCCCAAGAGCACCTGTCTCACCATCCTCTTCCCAGTAAATGGGTGAACGACATGGCCTTCCATACAAAGACTCAAATGGTGCCATGCCAATAGTAGAGTGGAAGCTGTTGTTGTAGGAAAACTCTACTAAAGGCAAGTGTCGTACCCATGATCCTCCAAAATCCAGAACGCATGCTTGCAGCATGTCCTCTAACATCTGGATAGTCCGCTTTGTCTGCCCGTCGGTCTGGGGGTGGAAAGCAGTGCTAAGGCATAGTTGGGTGAAAAAATCATGATGTAACCCCCTCCAGACTCGCGAGGTAAACCGAGTATCCCGGTCTAAGATGATAGTCCTCAGAACTCCATGAAAACGTACTACCTCGTCCACGTACCTCTGTGCTAAGGTACTCACCAGGCCCGATTCCTTGATTGCTAAGAAGTGAGCTAATTTCGTCAGACGATCCACCACTACCCAGATAGAATAATAACCACCCTGAGCTCTGGGTAGTCCTGTGACGAAGTCCATTGAGATGCCATCCCACTTTCACTCGGGGAAATCTAAAGGATGCAACAAACCACCGGGAACACGTTGTTCAGCCTTCACTTGCTGACACACTAGGCACTTATCCAAAAACTTTTCCACTGCCCGTCTCACCCAGGACCACCAAAACTGATCCCTCAGGCCTCGGTACATTTTTGAAACTCTTGGATGTACTACCAAGGCTGAGCTATGGAACTCATGGAGAACTCCCTCACGCATCGCCTTTGAGACAAACAACCTTCCATGGAAAAGCATCCGATGTCGGTTGTCCTCTAACCATCCCTCTGGAGCATTCCCTTGATCGAAATGATCCCGCATCACCTTTGCCTCGGAGTCCCCCCACTGAGACTCTTCCACCTGCTGCGACAAGGATGATTGCATCCTCATCTGGAACAAACAGCCTCTAACACCTTCTTCCCTTGCATCTAAGTGCAGGGAAGCCAACTCTCCCATTGCTTTCCAAGAATCTGCGGATTCCCGAACCACTTCCTTATGTGACTTCCTGTTCAGGTCATCAACCACAATATTGCCCCTACCTTCATTGTAAGAGATCTCGAAGTCATAGTCTTGGAGAAACTAGACCCATCTCCGCTGCCTTAAGTTCAGGTCATGCTGGGAGAAGATATAACGCAAGCTCTTGTGATCTGAGAAGACCACAAAGCGCTCCCCAAAGAGGTAATGTCGCCACAACTTCAATGCGAACACTACTGCTTCAAGCTCCAGGTCATGGGTGGCATAGTTACGCTCGTGAGGGCGCAACTGCCTAGAACCATAACAAATCACGCCCTTCTTCTGCATCAGCACGCACCCTAGACCAAGGCCAGAAGCATCACAAAACACTTCATACAACAACCCCTCCTCTGGCAACCTGAGCACGGGAGAACTAACCAACTTCTCCTTTAGGTAGTCAAAAGCTTTCTGGCACTGATCGCTCCATAGGAAGTCCTAATTCTTCCTAGTCAAAGATGTTAATGGAGAAGCAACTCGAGAGAAGTCTGAAACGAACCTCCGATAGTAACCTGCTAACCCCAGGAAACTACGAACTTCTGCCATGCTCTTGGGTGCTGCCCAAGAAACAACTGCCTCCACCTTCGATGGGTCCACCGATACTCCATGCTGAGATACCACGTGCCCAAGGAAGTGTACTTATTGTGTCAAGAACATAAACTTCGACAATTTCCCGTAAAGCTGGTGGTGTTGAAGGACTTCCAAGACTGCCCTGATATGCTCAACGTGCTCCTCCTCTGATCTTAAGTAGATCAGGATGTCATCGATAAACACAACAACGAACTCGTCCAGAAACTCTCAGAAGACAAAGTTCATAAGTCCCATGAACACAGCTGGTGCATTCGTAACTCCAAACGGAATCACTACAAACTAGAAGTGCCCATACCTGCACCTGAAATCTATCTTCGAGATGTCACTGTCCTTCACCATCAGCTAATGATATCCTGGTTGTAGATCAATCTTGGAACACCAACCTGCTCCCCTCATTTGGTCAAAAAGATCATCTATCCTTGGGAGGGGATAGCGGTTCTTGACTATTACCTAGTTCAACCTTCGGTAGTCTATTCATAGCCTGAGACCACCATATGCCTTCTTCATGAACAAAATTGGAGCACCCCATGGCGACACGCTGGGTCGAACAAAACCCTTATCCATCAGATCGTCAATCTGAATCCGCAACTCTTGCAACTCCGAAGGTGCCATCCGATAAGGGGCCATCGAAATCGGACGGGCACCAGGCTGTAATTCTATCCCAAACTCAACGTCTCGTCGGGGGGGTATAGTTACAACCTCCTCAGGAAAAACATTGAGTAACTCCCCCAACAACCTCTGGGACAACCATCATCTCTGTATCAGCTGGAACCACCGATAACCCGCTCAACAAGGAAAGTAGAGGCTCCGCACGCCAGCTTCCCGCTTGATATCTCCTCGCACCAACAAAAGATACGCACTTCCCATCTACGTCGGAGAACACGACTCTTCTCTAGAAGCAGCCGATAACGGTACTAACAGAAAACAACCAGTCGATGCCTAGGATGACATCATATGGCTGCATCTGTAACAGAAGAAGGTCTCCACTAGATCGATGTGGTCCAAACGTCAGCCCACATCCCCGACAAACACAAGATACGCTGGTCTGGCCCCCAACTGGTGTACTCAGTACCAGTGGTATGGAAAGTCTCTCTATATCTAGTCCCAAAGCATGGGCTAGACTAGGTGCAACAAAAGAGTTCGAGGCTCCCAAATCAAACAAAGCATAAACAAGAGTGCTGAACAAACAAATCGTACCTCGTACCACCTCTGGTCCCGCTAGAGCTGCCAACTCTGCTGCGTGCAACTGTCCATGCCCATCTCCTCTGCCTCTCTGATGTCATCCACTTCCCCGACCACACCCTGGTCGAGGTCCCTGAGGAGCACCCTGAGGTCGGCATCCTCCCACAAAGTCTACCCTCGGAGGAGCATGGTCTTGCTGCTGCTGGAAGGGCCTCTCCGGCAACTGGTGTTGTTGCGGTGGGTGTTGAACCTGCCCACCTCCACCGTATGGAGCTCGGGTCGGGCATCGACTCTGAACGTGCCCGAATCCTCCCAAAGAAAAACACCTCAGTCCTGGGCTCATAGAAAAGGGACGAGGACCCGAAGATCTCAACTGGAACTGCTGGGGCCTTCTCCCCACTGGCCTGAACCTGAAAGGTCCTGTTGCAGGAGACCTGCTGCTGACTGCCTTCCCCTTCGACGAACCTGGCTAGAACACCTCACGCGGTGCACCTCCCAGCGAGTGCATCCTCTCTATGACCTCTGCCTTCTTCTGCACCACCAAGTATGTCGGAAGGGTGAAGGGGGTGACAGCATACTAGAGCGAAGGACGAAGTTCCTCCTCCAAATGTCTCGCCCGAGACTCCTCATCCGGAAAGAGATCCGGAGCAAAGCGCAAGAGATCCTTGAACTTGATCCCTAGATCTCGTACTGACATACTCCCCTGCTGAAGGGAGAGTAAATCCTGCCTCTTCTATGCCTTGATCATGGAAGAAAGGAATTCCTCTCGAAATTCCTTCTCAAAGTCTGCCCACGGAACCTCTTCCTCTATCCTCTCTCCAAGGTAGAGCGTCCACCACTATCGCGTTGCACCTCTCAGCTGAATGACTGCTAGGGGAACCCAGTACTCCCTCGGAGCACGGATGAAGGTAAAAGCAATCCCTAGCTCCTCAAGCCACCCCTCCATCTCCGTATCTAAAATACTACCCTCGTACTTCTTGAGGGTATGCCGCTGGAAGAAACAGAGAGTCTTCTGCCACTGGCTATCTTCCTCCTCTCGGTCAATCCTCAACTGATCGACCGCCTGGATCTGCTGGGCCTCAGCCGTCTGAGCCACCCAGGGATGACGTCCAGGTGCCATAGCTGTACGGTAAACAAGGATCGCCTAAGCCCAGGTAGTAAGGAAAACTCAAGGTTTCATTTTATCATTTTATTTCAATTTCTTTCCCAGAACACCCAAATCAAGTAAAACAAAAACTTGATGATTCATGTACCTTCCCTAGGGTCTCTACCCTGCAATCAATGTAGTCTCACTTGGTCGTTTGGTAGGCTCAGAGTCCTTGAATCGGATCACGGGGGGCCCTAAAATCTCGTGTCCTAGCCGGTCTTCCCTGGCCTATGTCACGCACTAAGATTAACTAACACTGTTGCCCTACCATCCCATGCAATCCTCACTGTGCCTAACTCCAGACTCCATCGTATCTCTCAATCATCAGCTCTGATACCATTCTGTCACGACCCCATCCCACCAAAGATGCCCCTCCTGATCTGGCAATGGTGAAAGGGATATAATGACCCCCGATTCCCGCCTCCAGTAGGCCCCGGGTTGGCGACTAGCACCAAGGGTATGAGTTTTCAAAAATATGGGAGGCATTACCCTTTTTATTATTTAGGATCGGGAAATAGGACAAGTCAAACACCAAAAAGGGAAAACAACAAGTGTATATAAATAAACCCAAACCAAGCCCACATGCATGTTTAAACAATTTTTATAACAAGGTACAAGTACAAGAAAGCTCAAAAGTACAATACCCAAAGAAAACAAGAGAACAGCAACTGCAACAACTCCAACTGCCTGACTAGTAGGGTCCTGAACGGCCCTGGTAGTCCTCCTGGAAACCTGAAAGTAAACATATGGTGAGCATACAAGTATACTCAGTAGGGAAACCTAAAGCTCTCGTTCACAAGTGGGGAGACATCCTAATGTCCCGTGAGAACAACAGAAGAAACCTAACAAGGGAATCTATCCACCCAACCTCACCAGTCACACTCACCAAAACACAATCACAACAGGTAGTAGTAGTATAAGAACAAGAGTATTGGGTACCCCGCACCATTTCCCAATAGTTAGCTGAACGTCCTGACACTGTCACACTCTCCCCGCCCGCACACACCTGGGCCTCACAACCACACATCCCGCCCGCACACACCTGGGCCTCATCACAACGTATCCCGCCCGCACACACCTGGGCCTCACAACCACAACCACATCCCCGCCCGAAGACACCTGGGCCTCATCTCGAAGATTCTTGGGAATAGTAATAGTAATTAAACTCTCGCCCGAAGACACCTGGGCCTGAATCGAAACCTACCTGAAGATTCTTGGGTGTAAGGTCACCTCTAGCCATTATAGCCTATAAGCATGCCCGAAGATACTTGGGCCTAATCCCCCCAATCGAAACCTACCCGAAGACTCTTGGGTGTAAGGTCGCCTCAAGCCATCACAGCCTAGGGGAGAAGGAGCAGGAATAAGCTAGTAACTATGGGAAAACACCCTCTCCCATGAAATGGGAGTGTTCGGCACTAAGTGATCAACATGGGTGTGGTGCGATAAAACACAAAAGATACAGATATATATATATATATATGTAGCAACCACTTATCCCAACCTATGGCTTCTAAAAAGAGAAACTGAGCACGTGCCTCGGCACTACTACCATGAAGCATGCACCCAAAAAACAACCCCAACCCCATTAAGGTTTTCACATTTCAACAGAAATTAGCTTATTTAGTTTCTTAACTACTGGGCATCTATCCACAACCAACCACTTCAATCGTTCGTAAAACATATCCCTACCATCCACAAAAAATGTTAGGGAAACAACAAAACCCTTCTTAATAACCAACCAACCCATTGATTATTATTTCCATTTCATTACCAAGCCCCATCATTCATTAACTCTTCCACATTTATTATTTATTAAACACAACCCATAGTCCGTTCACATTTAAACCCATCCCTGAAGCCCCACTGCCAACCACCATAACCACACCATACATCATTATCCATTTAATACCATTTATCGCAGCCCTGCTTCCCATCACCATTAAACATTCACACCTTCCCACAACCAAGTCAACCGCAGCCCCGCTGCTCACCCAAACCACAACAGCCACAAAACACCCCCATCACATGCCACGTAACCAAGCCAAGACCCACATGTTCATTATTCCATTTTGGTTCAACCGGGGTGATCACACAAGGGTTCCATATTTTCATTTAAACATCCAACTTTATGTGATTAACCAATTTCCACATTTAACAAAGTTCCATTCCCAAGAACGGTCTTGAAAGATAGGGCAACATTTAATTGCGCAATCAAAGGCCCCCAACGACCGTGATATTCAGTAGGCATAAGCCTATTCATTTCACAACATAATATCACAGGATATAAAGTAACAGAAATCACAACCTTCCCAACCCTGTTATATAAGCTTGTTATTATCTTTATTAAACCGTTTCAAAAGTGTTTCACATAAACAAGAGAACACCCACCCCGCATGATGCACAAATTAGAGAGATGAAGGTAATATCCCTACCTCAACAGGTTCTTAATCGCAACACTCCTCCGGATCAAATTTAGAAGACGTTCGCCAGTGTCCCGGCACAACCTCCTTGGGTGGAAAGGAAGATTCGAAGGAAAGACAACAGATCCAAGCTCGAAAGTTCTGCCTCGTCGTTATGATCCCATGGCTACTGACGGATCGTAAATTGGAGCTCGGACAAAAAAGTTATGGAAGAAAGAGCCTTCGAGTATCTTGAGAGAGCTCTGCTCAGAGGAGAGGGGAGGAGAGGTGTGAGTTGAAAGGAGGGGACCCCTCCTTTTATAGGTGTGAAAAGAAAAAGTACACGACATTTACTTATGGTACACAGCATGTACTCAGCCGTTTTCACACGGTCTCCACGCGGCCTCCAATGCGGCTCCGTGGCTGTTGAATGGTCAACACACGGTTTCAAAGTAACGCATACGCGGGGAAGGACTACACGACGTGTAGATTGGACACACAGCGTGTACCAATTTATTGAACACGGCAAGGACACGGCTCCAATGTGGCACACGACCGATGACTGGTCAACACACGGTAACGCGTAAGCGGGGAGGGACTACACGGCGTGTAGTACTAGACACACGGTGTGTACCCATTTTCTTCACACGGCAAATACACGGCCATACACACGGGGTATACCCAACAAGAGGGTACACGACGTGTACTCAAACTACACAGCGTGTAGATTCAAAATTCTGGAAAGTGTGGAAAAAGTCCATTTTACCCTCCAAAACACTTCTTGACCTTCTTTTTGACAAAGGAAAATGGGACGGAGAGGTCCGGTCCATTACAGTGAGAGTATTGGATAACAGTTTTATAAGTATTGGTCACAATAGTGTTGTAACACTTGATAAAAATGGAATAATATTTTATCCCATATTCGAAAAGAGAATGGTTCATCCATATTACATGGGTGAAACAACTCTGAGAGGCTATGTATTCTACTTTGAAGTTGGAAAAAACAATAGAGTTTTTTATCTTATTACTCTAAGAGGTGAGGGATTTTCCCAGTAGATGACACATTCCATTATTAATTTTCCTATCTAGTTAACATAATCCATAATTAGCAATGGAAAAATAATAAATTTCCAAATATTTTTTAAAGTATAAAAAGACATAAGGTTTTTGTTCCATTAAAATGACCAAAAGTTATTTTAAGAGCTTTTAAATGTGATTCCTTTGGATTGGATTGATAATGATCCAGAAGTAATACAATTAACATGATATCTAGATAGGTTATAATAAGGTAATCTAAACTTTCAATCATACTTAGATAAATATTAGTATGAATTTATTGATTGGATTCATCCAACATTACCTTACAAGTTGTACTCATGTGCATTATAATTTCCTTAGAATGATCCATGAGAAACTTCTTTAGAAGTTCATTAGTGTACTTACTTTGGTTCAAAAAATTTCCATTCGAATTTTGTGAAATTTTAAAACCAAGGAATAATTTATGTTCTCCCATAAATATCATTTCAAACTCTTTATTCATTAAATTAGTAGAATCATTACAAAGGGTTTATTAAATTTAGTGGAAAATAACATCATCAATGAAAAATTGAATTATTAAAAAAAATTAAATTTTTTTTGAGAAAAGTGTGGAATAATATTTTATCATTTTTGAAATAATTTGATAAAATAAATTTATTTAACCACTCATAAAAATCTCTAGGGTCTTGTTTTGAACCATATAGATCTTCGTTTAACTTCAAAACAGAATTTGGAAATTCAAGATTTTCAAAACCATTTGGTTAGTGAAAAAAATTTTAGAAATAAAACCATTTAAAAATAATTTTTAACATCTATATGAAAAATTTTAAAATTAAAATGGTCATAAAATACCACAAGATTTTAATGGATTTGATTCGGGAGAAGTGATCATATGTTTCACCATAATCAATACGTTCTAATTGATTATAGCCTTTAGCAACAAGTCAATCCTTGTTACTGATAACATTTCCTTATTCATCATGTTTTTTTAAAACACACTCGGTGCTGATAATAGGAAGATTATCGAGACATTCCATGAGATTATAGACGTTTTTATTTTAAAATTATTTCAACTCCTCTTACATGAAAAGTATCAAATTCTCATCATTAGTATCATCATTAAGGGAATGATGTTCAAGGTGAGAGATAAAATCTTTATGTTCATACTCATTTATTACAAAACATTTAGTGTGAGTTATGGATTTTAATTCTATAATAACATTCTCAAGAGGATGGTATTTGGATTGAATCCAAGACTTGGATAAAGGATAGGATGAGGATTCCATAGAATGTTTAATTACTTTTAAATATTTAGGTTTAAGAAGGGTCAAACTAGGTTGGTCAACATCATCCTCAATTCATATTTGTGACATAGGAAGGTTCTTATAAAATTTTTGGTGAATTGACTCTTCTATGGTATTGTTATTTTTATTGAATCCATGTAAGTATTTTTTTTGATTTATAGAACCTAATTAAAATTACTTCATTGAATTTAGGGTCAAACTTTCCTAAATTATCCTTGGTATTAAGGGAAAATAATTAATAACTGAATAATATAAAGGAGATAACATTAGTAATTTTACCATTATAACGTCTATAAGGGGTTTTTTCTAAGATAGGTCTTATGAGGACATTCTTAAGGATAAAGAAAGAATCATTAACCACCTCGACCCAAAAAAATTGAGGATGGGAAAACTCATTTAGGAGTGTCTAATACATTTCTTTGAGGGTCCTATTTCATTTTTTGACAACACCATTTTATTGAGATGTCTTGGGAGATAAAAATGATTTATAATAACCTTAATAATCACAAAACTCCTAAAAGTATTTTTATCAAATTCATAACTATATTCACTTCTAAAGGAAAATATTTTATGTCGTTTTCATTGTGGAATTTCCTTGAAAATTGATAAAAACATTACAATCCTCATTCTTATTACTTAATAAGAAAACTTATGTAAATATAATGAAGTCCTTAATAATTAAAATGGTGTAATTTTTACCTCTGATAATAGAAACTTGAGTTGGCCCAGAAAGGTCAAGGTGGACTAGTTATGTGGATTTAGAAGGGGAAACAAGGTTTTTAGATCATAAATATGATTTTTTTATTTTCCAAGTTGGAATGGTTCACATAAAAAGTTATCTTTTAAATGTAATTTCAGTAGATCTAATACTATTCGATTATGGTAGATCTTGACAAAAGAAAGAATATTACAATGTCCAAGGAGCTAATTTAAAATCCAGGAATCATTATCTTGTGAACGTTTACACTTAACAATTTTTATTTCAAAAGATTATAAATCAATAATATAAATATATTGAAATCAAGATACGGAAAATAAAATTTTTCCATTGGAATTTAAAACTTTTAACAAATTAAAGTAATTTTTACACCACTATCACATAATTCAAAAATACTTAGTAGATTACGATTCAATAAATTAAAAAATAAAACATTTTTAATTAGACAGTAGTTTGATATACTAATCAGGCCTATATCTATAATTTTAATTTTTACATTATCAAAAAATATGACATGTCCTCCATCAAAATCTTCAAGATCACTAAATCTAGAAAGATGACCACACATATTCCTTGGGAAACCTCTATCAATGTACCAGGTTACTTCTTAGGTTTTTCTCTTTTTTACAAGATATTAAAAAACTGTGTCTTTTGGTACCCATATCTTGGACCCACATAAGTAAGATAATTAATATTTTGGAATCCACAATAGTTGAGAACAAGTTCTTTCATTTTAAAAATGAGAAAAAAGATTGATTATTTTTAGTCTACCATATTTATAATTATTACAAATGCATTTATAAAATAGATGAAAAACTTTCTTTCAATAATTAAAAAAAATATGTTGAGAAATTACCTTTATAAAAGTATTATTTTTCAATTTTTGGGAAAACTATATTGTTTTGAAAAACCAAAACCATAGAAATTTTTAATAGGATTATGGGAACCAAAAAAATTGTTTAAATTTTATTAACCATGGGAAAAACAATAAATTGAGTTTTTAAGATATTTAATTTTAAATTAAAACTTTTCAACATTTGGTTAATATTTTAATTTTAAAATAAAATCTACTTTTTATTTTAAAATTTTTCTTGAAAATAAAAATATTTTTTTGCTTTTTAAGATATTTAAATTTTAAAAGAATATTGAAAAACCCATTTTGAATATCATTTTTATAATTTAGAATATTTTCATAATTTAAAGAAGTGGAAGAATAAGAATAAGAGTAAGAAGAGGAAGAACTAGAACATATGAAATTTACTTCATCACATACCTATTCATTGGCCATTAAGAACTTGGGAATTTCATTGTTTGATTTGTATATTGAAATGGAGTCCTCACTAATTCTCTAAGTCAATACCTTTATATTTGTCTTACCTTTATTCTTTTATTTTTAATTTTTCTTGTTCAAGGGAAAATATGGTTTGATATGCCCCTTATTTTTTCAACTTAAGCAAGCTTCTATAAATTCTTGATTTTTCATTTCGATGTTTAGATAAAATCTCTTCTTTTTCTTATAAATTTCCATCATCTTGGTAAAGTTGTAAATGTCATAATCATTTCTGGATGAGTTTTTATTCTTTGAAAGAAAGATTATTTTTAGTTTATTTGACCTCATAGTCCTCTTTTTCATATTTCTTTCTCATAATAACCTTATATAACATGATAGAACAATTGAGTTATTCTACCATCATGTTTTTTATATCTTTAGATTCTTTAAGTGTGGTCACTCTAGGTTCCCAATTACTTGTTAAAAACAAATTTATTTTATTTAATATTGTTTTTGTAAAAATAGAATCACCAAGATATTTTAAATCATTACAAATATTAGTAATTTGAGTTAAAATTTTATTGAATGGTTTTCTAGGATGCACGGAGAAAATATCAATGACTTGTCAAAATATATATAAACAGGTGTCTTTTAATTTCTTAGTTTTTTTATGTGTTAATTATAAATGTTTTTAAATTTTATGAGATATTTTTCATGTAAAAAATTAATTAAATTCATTTTAGTCTATTCCATATAGTAAGGAATTAATAGTTTTACCATCTAATTCAAAAGTAGAAATATCATCTAGGGTCCATTTATCTTATTTTTCTGTAGTAAGAGTATAAAAATGTATAAAACATTTATAATAAGATATCCAATTGATCTAAGAAAATTAGACCAATAATTTTCCCAATAACCATAATTACTACCATAAAAAATAGATCATGGCCCAAGGTTTTCCCTTCCTGACCACCATGTGTGTTCTGAAAATCTATTTTAAAAATATATCTTTTTTCGAAAAACCTATTAATGTTTTTTAAAAATTAAAATAAAATTTAAAATAATTATAAAATAAATAAATTTAAAATTCACAACTCTTTTGATTCCAAATTTATGTTGGAGATTGATGACTAACAATAGGGGTGAATTTCCCAATAAAAATTAAAGTAAAACAATCCAAGTTTTAAAAAATATTCAATAAAAGAAATAATAAAATAATAAGAATAAAAATTTGAAAGAACAACAATAAAATAATAAAAGTGTGAGAATAAAAATAGAGTGATTTAAATGATTAAGAAATTTGAATAAAAATTATTAAGTGATTTGAATATAAAAATGATTAAGTGATTAAGCGATTAAGAGTAAGGATTAAAAAAATAACTAATAATTGAAAGTGATAGATAATTGAAATTATGGAAAGTAAAAAAGGAAAATTTATTTGATAAAAACGTTTTGAATAGATCTTAAAAATAACCTCTAAATATACCACCTCAATCACTTGAGTAGTTAATATATTAGTTCCTTGGATTTATTAGTAGCTAGGATACCAAAACCGTCACTTTCTTTTTTGGTTATAAAAATTAACCTGATACAATTAACACATCATTTTTAATATAAAATCTAGAAACATAAAAAAGAAATAGTGTATTTCCTTTTCAAAGGAAATGGAAAAAACCCGTAGTCCCTTACTTTAATGGTAGTAAGAACCAAATAAAGAAGAAATATGAAGGATGAGAATATTTCTAGGAAGAAATTTCTTTAAATATTACTCTCAATTACCCTAAAGAATATAAAGAATGATAGGAGAGAATGAGAATATTAAAAGAGATTTAAAAGATATAAAATTTTTTCACACACTCTAAATGGAGATAGGGAATTTAGAAGGAGTGATTTTGAGAACAATTTAGTGTATTTTCGTTGAATATCAAATGAGAAAGAGGTTTTTTGTGTCATCGAGTTGTTTTTCAATTCCACTAAAGGTATTTATTTATAGGATCCAAATTATTTAGTAGAGTTAAATAATCCTTCGGGGTAATTAAGTCTAAGATGTCCACATTGAATGTAATTTCACTATATTAAATTTCATTATTGTATTAGTCTACTTGATGCCACCAGGTACCCAATATCCTCTATTGGATAGTCGGTGGGCTCCCTGGAAGTAGGTTGGCCCTGCCTGCTACCACTAGATAGTCAGTGCACCTCCACCTTTTAGTTGGTGGTCTCCAGCAGAATACATGGGCTTTGTCCATCAACATCGGCTAGATAGTGCTCTCTATTGACTAGATAGTGGTGTCCTTCCACATGATGGAGCTTCTATGCTTGTCACAAGTTGGATGGTTTCACTTCACTGACTAGTAGATGTTTCCTATATCCATGAACTTCACCAATTCCCCCATGACTTCCTTTAAAAATCATTCATGATTCTTAAATCCTTCTTCTAAGGATTCAAAACATCCTTTAATACATGTTCATGATTACTTCAAGGATCTCTATTATGAGATTTCCAAGAGAGATTCACATCAATTAAATGAAAATATTAAAAACTTTAACATTTTTTTATCATTAAAACTAAATAATGGTGGGAATAACAATATAATGAACATAAAAACACATCTTTTTCATGATTTAAGGTTAAAATAAAAATTGATTTATCTTCATCAGAAACAATTAAATGGTTATAATGGGTGATAAGTGTTAATTTGATCATGTGTTCTAGTTTTGAAATTAATGGTTACATATTTTACACAAAAAAGACTGTAAGATTACTGTTTAAAAGAGAAGAGTAATGGTTGTCACTAAATCATTGTATTTTTAGAGTTCTAAAAATAAAAAAAAAACAAAATTTATCCATCTACATAAGATTTTGGAACTATTTAGGATGTATGGGAAATTTATTATACTAAATTTAGGGTATCGATATTTATGAGTAATTGGGTTGATATTAATAGTGGTTTGAAATATGGAGAGTATCGATTTACACTAGTTTATTTGAAAATATTTAGTTTAAATGAGGAATCATATATCATGGTGACTCATTAAAAACAAAAAAAGTTATGTTGTGACCCATCAAATGATCAATAGTCTATTATTTTTTAATGGGAAATAATTAATTTGGGTGATGATAATATTGATGATGCTAAAAAATTATGTGAAATTTCCTCATCTATTACACGATAAACCAATGATAATAATGACTATGATGAGAATATTTTCCATGAAACTTGAAAATATCATATAAAAGGGATATGATAAAACACTCCATTACTCTCTTAATTAATTAGGTAATATTTTTTTGTGTGAAATTGGTATAATTAAAAAATTTATTTTTTAATTATTATATTCAAATATATAAATTTTCAATATTCCTATAATTTTTGTAATATTTTTTATATTCATTAGATTCATATATCCATTTTTTGGTTGAAAAATTTTACTGACATCATTTTATGTTTTCTATTTTATATATATTCTTTATTTTCAAGTATGAACTTTTTTCAAAAAAAAATTATAACTTTATTCCTATTATATAAAATTACATTTTTAATTATGAATTTTATTTATATACATAAACCAAAAAATGGTACATCAAATTATACATTTTTAGATGATAATAATTTGGTCATTTTTTTGTTTTTGGTTTTTATATTCTATAGTCTTAGTTACACATTTTTTGTTTGAAATTTTTATCTTACAATGTTCTGTTTTCAATTATGAAAAATAATTTTTTTTATTATAATTATTTAATTTTAATCAAATACAGGTACACACACTTTTTATGAATTATTATATGTATTTCTTAATAACAGAAATGGAGGCAAGGGAACCGGGGTATGTATGATATATATATATATATATAGTTATTAAGGTATTTATTATAATTAAACTTATATTGCTTAAAATTATGTGCAGCTTGTATTCTTCTCCAAAGAGGATATTACCTAAATACGGTAGGCCTGGGATTAAATTTTTTACACAAAAAAATTAATTTCACATGGAGAATATAAGTGGATAATTAACATTGATGATCAAAAACACCCAATTGGCTCACATGCTATGCAGTTTAAGACTTGGATGGCTATACAAAGTCATTATATGGTAATTATTTTATTCCCTAATTAAAGGACCGTTGACCTATCAATGAATGGTATTTTATGGGATTCCATAATGATGAAATTTCTAAACTTATTTATTTATTTTTCCAATGGTTTAAATATTATACATTTCTTAATGTTTTATTGATTCAATTATAGATGACATTTAACTTTAAAGAGATGAAAGAAATTAAGAAAAACTGTATTTCCTTCGCAATAACCAGATGGAGAGATTTTAAGTCCAATTTGACTTAATTTTATATTTTTATAAGTAAATAGAATCATGATCCATGACTTAATTATGGTTCTATAGATATGAAGACATAGAAGAAGTTTTTATTCATTCATTAAGAGGGAACCTTTAGGGTATGTTTTTGTTTTTTAAAAAAATTTATTTGTTTGATAATTTTTAATTAATAGATAAATTATTTATTTTTTTGTTATATAATAGGCCTCTAGGAAACTCACCAAGACATACAGTCTCCCAATTTATACCTTCACACATAGTCATCCAAAGGGAATCCATTATTAGAGGATCAAATAATTGCTAAAAAAATATAGAATTAAGATATAATTCAAGTAGTCTATCCAAAGAGATTCCACACAACCCTTCATCCCCTCCCCCTCAACATAAAAAATGTAAAAGGGTGAGAATAAGAAAAAGGGGAAGTATATTACCGATCCAACAAAAGAATTAGCTGATAATTTTGTATGTAATTAATTAATAATTTTTTCCAATATTACTATTTATTATTTTATCTCACTAATATAACATTTGAAAAGATTATTTTATGATGACCATACAGAAAAAATAACAAAGGGGGGGATTTATCCCTAAGGGTAAGATGAATATTCTTACCATTGCTTTAGTAAATCTGGAACACTTGATCTGCGCCAGAGGGTATAAGAAGCTTAGCAGCTCTAGAAATTTTTATGGTCATAACCCTAGTGTTGTATTTATGGTAAAATAATATAAGAGAGAAAAATATTTTATAATGGTTGAGTTGTGACATGTGAATGAATCAATAGAGGATAAAATTAAATCATCTGTATCAATTATTATTATAGAAGCGATGAGATAGACACAGCTTGTTCAACTTTCCTAACCAGGTCCACCTCCTCCTCATTCAGACATGGTCGTGTACTATGAGTTTAATTTTGGGGATCCCCATGTATGTATTATAGCATATAGAATTTTAAAATATCTAGGGGATTATTTACAACATCTGCTAATGCAGTTGGGTTAGGTAAGAATAATGATAAATGATATTATTGATCCAACTGATCCAATTTTATTTCTTACTAAGGATTTATCTATAGTTAGACTAAGTATTGGTTATAATAGATTCTCTTATATTATGTAATTTTATGAAAATATTAAATTAAAAATTAATTATAATATTTTCATAAACTTACCTAATATATGAGAATCTAATATAATAGTATTAACTATAAAGTAAAAGGAAAATTTAGTGTTCAAACACCTTCATATGCTCCTTAGGAAGTTGATGGGGTGATATAGTTAACACATGTTTTTTCTAAATTAAATAATAATTATATATTTATTATGAGTGATGATATATGTGGAAGTGATTATATATTAAATGTTTTTATAATCTACATCATGGATATTGTAAAGGGAGAGGTGCCCATTATACTCGTGTTTCAGTAGTTTTCCATGTAAGTAAATTTAAATTATTGATTTAATTTCTTCAATACAACATATATTGTATAGAATTAATTACTTTTTTAAACAAGTATCTCCACACTCTTTTAATCTAATATGATTTCAATTTTGATTATAGTTTTATGGATCTATAAAGAAATTTAATAGTTTTTCAACACTTGAACCGATAATCTAGAATTGAATATATATCTAAAAATTTTAAAAACACACAGAATACATATTAGTTTTTTCCATTCCTTGACTGGTAAGGAAACATATATAATTATGAACTAATATTCATTATAATATTATTAATTTGGAATATTTTATATTTTAATGTACATTGAATTTTATTCTTATTTTTTCCAAAATAATGTAAATTATATTGGTTATTCTCTTTATTGGGTAGTGTTCGAAGAATATTTATAAATTTATTAAATAATTAAGTCTTATTCTATTATTTTGTTTCTTTAATATTAATATTTTTATTTCACATAAGTTTTGATAATGAATATTTTAAATTAAAATAGTTTATGGATAGAGGTCGAAAGGTTTAACTATTCAATAATGGAACCACAAAAATTTAAATATGTGAATGTTCATGTGGATAATGTTTATATCAATGAATACTTGTTTTTTCTTACATACCTAGTGATTCTATTTTTAAAATATTATGTCATAAATGTTTTATCATAATTAATGATGGAATTTTGAATGTAGGTATAATGATTTATGATTCATTTATGATATAACCACGAATAGAACAATAACAAATTTTGAAAAATGTTAGTTTCATTATAACACTTATAATTTAAACAAATATGTTATGTTTTTAAATTCATAAAAATTTATGTTTTATTATTTAATGATGTTTATATATATATAATTACTTGAAACACCGTCAAAATTTATTTTCAAAATATTTTCTTAGTTTTACTAATTTAAAATTTTAATTTTATTTAGCTGTATATTTCTCAAAAAATTGAAATTTCTCAATGGGTTTTTTTGACTTTTTTCTATTTGTGATATTTCTTACTGCTATTTGGTGTTAAAAATTGTGTTTATTGGTATATAATTATATAGTTTTTTAAATTTAAAAAAAATACTCCCTTAATTTTTTTACAAAAATGTTTGGATTCATAGTTGAAGTTTTTTTACAAATGAATAAAAAAAAGTAAAGTAGATGAAACAAGACATGAAAATTTTAATGGTTTAATAAAATATATATCCATAAAGTAGAATAATTTAAATATATTTTAGGAGAATGTTTACAGAGAAAATTCTCAGAATATTTAAACCCTATACTGAATGAATTCTTAAAGTAACATGATGAATAGTTACTCATGATGCTACAGTGACACCATTCGAACAGTATGTCTCTTATGCTATGGTGACTGATAGCTAGAAGTCTGTGGGATGTGGTACCAATTTATTCAAAAGTCATAGATTCTACAGTAATCATATCAACGTCTACACTGCTAGAGTTACCAATCGATATTGTATAGTCAGCTCCGTCATAGTCCAGTCAAAGTTGCTATTATTCACAAAATCTTGGTGGGGGGACTTTCACCCTTGGACCCCTGACAAGGGGAACACTTCCCACTACAACCCCAAATGACCTCATTGTAGAGTTCAAATCATGACAGTTATTGTTTGGTGTGCAGTCTAGGTCACTACCAGTTGACCCAACATCATCCAAAGGATCAGGCTATGTTATTCCAAAAAAATTAGAAATATCCAATATTAAAATATGAGTATGAAGGGTTTTCTAATTAGTTTTAATAGAAACTGATGTAGAAATCCTTTAATATTTAATCTTTTAGAAGAACCATTAATGTCATTTTTACCAAAAATTTGCATTGAAATACATCTTAATTTTTTATTTTATAATTTTTTTTTCAATTTATTTATTTATAAAACAAATTTGAAATTCCCACTATATACATAAATTATATTAACATCACTTTATAAATATAATTTAAAGGATAAAAATCGATGTTAATGTTTTTTCCACTAGTGTAAGTGTAACACTCACAGTTTTAGGTAATTGAACTTTTTTTATGTGTTTTGATCTTGTACTATGACTGGGTTAAGTTATGGGAGTTTATTGAAGATTTTGGAGGGTTTTGAGAGTGTTTTTGTAAATGAAAGATTTTTCCATGGTCAGTAAAACCCATGCACCACTTCTAGGAAATTGTGAAAGATTTTTTGGGGTTCACTGGAAAAGTGCATGTTTGGTACACATTTTGGTCAAACCATGTGAGTTCCCAGGGGAAACCGTGAAAAGTGAAATAGAGGAAAAATCACAGTAGGTGTATGGTTTTTCTAATAATTTGATCCAATTATATAGGTTCTGGGTTTAAGATAGTAGCATCACACATTTGGCGCATGGTTTTCCAAACCATGTGGCCTAAAATGTGTGTCTTATTATCGTGTCTAGTAGCACATGTATAATTGCACACATTTTGAAAATCATGCTACCTGACCATGAAATTTGTAGTTAATTCCCTAAAAACTATTTTCTCAATATTAATTAAGGCTCAGGACCCTCATTGTTCATCCAATATTCTAGGATATCAAATTTTTCTTCCTCCCAAGGCTCCTTTGGTGATTCCTTTTGATCCAGAGACAAATTTTTCCAAATCAAAGTGAATTAGATATTCATATTCATCAATAGGTCATTTTTCCTCAACTTTATTCTTATATATACTCATATCCTCTCCCCTATGATGATATATCTATTCCTTTATGGATAGATCTATGTTCTATGATGCAAATCATGATGGTATATTGTTGGATCTAGTGAAGGGAAGGTGTAGCGAGATTGGATCTAGAAGTGTTGCTCTTTATTTTTATCATCCATTGAGAAGTAGGTGTCTTCTATCTCATCTACACTTAACTCAAAACACAAAATCTTAGTTCTAATTGAATAATAGTCTTGAAATTGTTATGAAATCCTTGTGTGATTCTTTATGGAAATCTCATTTTGTTATGGATTTTGAAATTTTTGGAATTGGAATAGATTTTAGAAAACCCCTTTCTTTTTAAATATAAAATTAAGGTTTTAAAATTATGGAATGATTTTTTTTTAACACATGGTTTTTGATAAATATTTTCCAAGAAATATTGAGTTCTATTTGAAAAGGGTTGGCATGGTTTTGGAAACATGGTTAGTGTGAGTTCATTTCTTTCGACTTGACCCTGTACAAGGGGCATGTGCCACTAGGGTACAAATACATGACCATATAAAAGGGTTATATTCCCTTAAGTCCTAAGATATTGGACACTAAGTGATAATTTTTTACATTCACAAGAGACCACTCATTAGTATGGAATTGTCACTAGAAATGCATGTGTGGGTGTATGGGTGTGTGTGGAAACATTAGAATAGAAATAAAAAAATATGAGAAATGGTTTAAAGACTTTATTTTTTATTTTATATAGATCTGATTATGGTTTTTATATAAATTTCTTAAACTATTTTCTTTTAAATATTTTATTAAATGTGTTAATGATTTTTGTCCTAGTGGCTTGTGTTGGGAAAACTTTGGGGAAATCCAACTGAGTTTATACTCACCCTATGCTTAGGAAATTTGGTGCGTTTGTATATTTCATGTATTAGAACATTGCTAAAGGCAATTTGTCTCATTTATTTATTTATTCTTCTTGATACCATGGATGAATCATGTGGAGTTAGAGCATGGATCTGGATGGGAGTTGTTCGTCTTGATTCCACTTTAGTGTCTTTAGTTTTAGTTTCACTTTTGTTCTCTTTTGGTTGATGTATTTATTTCCACTAGTACATTGATTTTGTTATTTCTATTGAGATATATCTTTGGTTTCTTTATCATTCATTGATCATATATTTTATTGGATGTTTATTCTATGTGTTCATCTAGTTGTATATCTTTAAAAAGGGAAAATAGTCCAACAACATTCTTGTATACCTTAGTATTATTATCAACCTTTTTGTCTTGGGGAAGTAATATAAATCCTAGTAACACTTATTCCTCTTCTCAATCAATATGATATCTTTGTAACATATTATATATATAAATTTATGATTTTAGTCATCTTTTCCTCATATGTTGCAACAAGTACATCATTAAAAGCACACATTTTTTAGTTGGGCATGTGACTAAAAATTTTCTTGAAGAATTATTTACATTATATTATGAACAATAAAAATATGATAAATCAAGAAAATGTAAAAGAAATCAATATTTATAGGAATCCTATTGGAGGAAGTGTGATTACAACAATGGTAACATGTGGGAACTGCAATGCTGAGAATAACAGGAAGAGGGAAACCAACTGCCAATGTAGTGGAGCATATTAGAACCGGATCATGGGATCGGTTTATTTTCCTCCACAAACTAATAGTAATAGTAGTTATTTTTAGTGTGTTTCACTTGATCATATTGATCATAATTTTATGGAGAAACCTAGAGCATGTCACAACTTTAACAAAATGGGATATCTTTAGCATTATTGTCATAGTACTCTAAATATTTTTGATGGGAATGCATCTCATGTATCCTAGACATATTATGATTTGATTGGGTGATCTCACTAGAATAACCCCCTTCCTCTGAAAAAAGTGATTCTAGGTGATTCTAGGAACACTATAACTCTTTAGTAAAGGAAATCTCAATAGGGAAATAAAGAATAAAGGACAGTGGGTACGAAATTATGTGGCACTAAGAAGGTGATGATGAATGATCAATGTGCTCCTTTAAGGGTGTGAGGTGTGATTGTTCTGAATTATACCATTATATAGGAATTTTTTGATATGGTAATGTCCCAATATTTTATTTCTTATCATGTTTTTGATTTATGGTTTTTCATGTTGGGATGATTCCTTCTTTTTTAAAACTGAAAACTCCTCTGGTTCAATGAGACTATCAATATTTTTAAGTTTGTAGAAAGTACCATGACTATTGATGGGGAAGAATTGGTATGGGACTTCTTTTTCCTTGATAAGTACATCTATTAAATGATTTTGGGAATTGATGGGTAGAAAACATCCAAATCCCATATCGATTATTATATTCAACAAGTGGGTTTTTTATCCTATCCTTGGATGGAATTAAACATATGTTTAAAGGAGACTAGAAAATGGATACAAGAAGAGCAGGACCTTCGGTATTAGTGGATGGATCTATCTCATATCAACTGGTAGTAGTGATGTGGGTATCTTTGGATGAAATAAAAAATAGAGATTTTCCAACCATAGTTGATTAATTTCATGATGTGTATCCTGAAACTTTCTCAGGGTTTCCATCAAAAAGAGAATTGTATTTTATAATTGATATGATATTGAGGACTCCTATTTCCCTTTAATATTATATGATGTAATAAATAGAATTGAGTTAATTTAAATTCTTGTTGGGATAGTTCAAAATAATAGGGTTCATTCAACCTATCACATCTTTATGTGAAGTACCAGTTATTTTATAAAGAAATCAAACAAAACAATTATGATTTTTATAGATTATCATAATTTTAACCAAGTTTAAATAAAAAATCATTATCATCTTCAATTAATTGGTGATTTGTTTGATCAATTTAGGGAATCATAGTAGTTCAACAAAATTTACATACATTCAGGGTATCACCAACTTCAAGTTTGGAAAGAGGGTCTTCTAAAGATAGACTTCAGAAGAAGATACGACCATTATGAGTTCATGGTTATTCCCTATGGTATTAAAAATGCACTAATTGTATTTATAGTATTTATGAATCAGATATTTTAGACATATCTCAAATCTTTTTTGGTGGTTTTCATTAATTATATTCTGGTGTATTCTAGGAAAAAAGTTTAACATAAGCAACACTTGGATATAGTGTTGGGAATATTGTTGAAGCATCAGCTTAATTTTAAGCTATCCAAATGAAATTTCTGGATACAAGAGGTATTTTTTCATGGTCACGTCATTTATTAAAAAATAGTCTCTATAGATCCTAAAAAGATAGTAGTTTATATCTCTTAGAAACCATCAAAGTATGTATTTGGGATATGAAGTTTCCTTGGATTAAAAGGATACTACATACATTTTATTCATTATTTTTCATATATTACATCACTGATGATAGCTTTGACAATAAAATGTGTTTCATTCCAATGGAACAATGAATACTAGAATTCTATCCAATAACTTAAGTTTTACCATGTACCAACACATATCCTTACATTCACAAGGTTTGGACAGGGCTATGTGTTTATTATGATGCATCGAGAGCTAGGTTGGGATGTGTTCTCATGTAGGGGGTCATATCATAGCTCATGGATCACGATAATTATGGGTGCATGAGAAAAATTTCCTGACACATGATTTTGAATTAGCTACTATAGTCCATTCTTTGAAGACGTGGACTCATTATCTTTTAATTAATAAATTTATTGTGTTTATAGATATACAATAGTTTTAAGCATATTTTATCACCAAGGGACATGAATTTAAAGAAATAAATATGGATAGAATATCATTAAATGTTTGAATTTGACTTGATGTATACAACATGTTAAGTGAACTCTATAGATAATGAATTATATAGAAATTAATATAAACAACTATATAAAGAAGCTTCAAATAAGTGGAAACTAATGTCTATTATAGAGGATATGTAGATGTAGTGTGATTAATAGGGTAATGTTGTAAATTTATTTCTAGCTTTGATTATTCATAATTTGTTTGATCTTGTAAAAGATACTTAGACATCCGATCTTGAATATGTAACCATTAGTTCAAAAATAAATGGTGGGGAGACCATTAAGGGATGGATGTTCTATGGAAAATATATTTTGTTGTTTAGAGATCTGATAGTAGTTCCTCTAGCCTCTTAGGAACAACTTATTAATACCTACCACCATTAGAGATGGGTTGTTCATCCTAGAAAAAAAAAGATATATATATTGTCACGACCCGTCCTCGGGGCCCGTGTCGTGACTACCCCAAGCCCGCCTTCCATAGGCCAGGGGCTGGTGACTAGCACCAAGGCGTAAATCCCAACAAAAAGGGAAGGCATTGCCTTTGGAAAGTAAACAAGAACCACAGAGTAAGCAAGAGGAAAAGAAAACACTAAGTAAAAACTGTACAAGCTGTGCTGAAAGTAAAAGGGGCCGGAAATACAAGACCAACTGTAAAGGGAAAACTGCAGCGTCGAGCCGTCCTCTGGAAGTCCCACCTGAAGGGTGGGTACAGATAGCCTCCACTGCTCCTCGGGTCCACTTGACCGCTCCGAGTACGTCCTGCCCAGTGGTCCACCTCCAGGTACTGTCCTGCTCCGCACGCCTCCACCCCGGTCAGCGCTGTCCGTCGTCTGCAACCAACACAACGTAGTGCGGGCAAAGCCCGTGCAGGGGTGAGTATAAGCTACTCAGTAGGGACCCCGAGACCCCCGAAGGTCTCCTGAAATCCAAAAGGATAATCCACAAAGGAAAAGTACAATCACGAAGTAACATCTGACACGGCTTAGGTATATGCCCATACATATACCTAAGTCTGAAATTCCCCGTTCGGCTCCAACGTCCGAGCCCAAGCACAACCCAGTCCACACAGGAAAGCAAAACGTATACCCACACAGGATAGCACAACACAGTCCACAAGGGAGAGTAAACAGTAAATCCACACAGGATAGCTCAACATAATCCACAAAGGAGAGTAACACAATATTCAGCTCACATAGGTATACTTCTTCGGATGACGATAAAGATGATCACTGAATCATCTAAATCGTCGGACCCACGAAGGATCGATAGGTACTAACCCCGCAGTGACCCACACAGGATAGGACCCACACAGGACCGGGCCCTTACAGGACCTGTAGGCGCTGGCTCACACAGAACCGCTGAGCGCTGACCCACGCAGGATCGGACCCACACAGGATCGGTAGCACTGATCCACGGAGGATCGCTGAGTGCAGTAGTCGTCGCAGTCCACTGAGGATCTCTGCACAGTCGTCGTCGGAGTCCACGGAGGATCTCTGCACAGTCGTCGTCGGAGACCACGGAGGATCTCTGCACAGTCGTCGCTGTCGAAGTAGCAGTCGCAGCCAGCCTAGGGTTCCCGCACAAAGAAAGCTCGTTCGGAAGGGTCCGCTCCATGAGCCGAGAGGCTGATACATCAACTGACACAAAGTCTGAAGTTTATGTATCCAAAAGTTCCGTATCGTCAACAAGAACTCAACGTCGCAGACGGCGCGTCAATCGGACGCCCGGTCTGAGAGTTATTGGCATTTTCGTCCCAGGGGCCCAGTTGGTTTTTAAGGAAAAACCAACCCGACCACACTCCACCTGCGTCCAAAACTCGGTCGGAGTATGCCAGAAGATCCGTCTCACTTAGAGGAATTCAACAAAGCTGACAGCACGTCAATCGGATGTCTGTAGCTCAAGATATGAGTGTTTCCGCTCCGAGGGCCCGGTTGGTCTCGTGTACGAACCAACCCGGCCGAACTTAAAGTATTCTGAAACCTTGAGTGCGATATACCGAAACGACCGCCTCCATCCGAGGATCGCGTTGCCGCTGACGGCGAGTCGTTTGGAGGCCCGTAGCTCAAGATACGGCCATTTGAACAAAATCGTCCGAAGAAGGGGGGGCACGGGCCCGGCCCGACCCCCCCACCCCCCCGGGTCGACCCGACCTGGGTCCGACCCGGCCTGGTTGGCCCGGTACGGCCCGGCCGGTCGGACCGGCCTGGCTCGGCTCGGCCGGGCGGCCGAGTGCCAGGCGCCGCGGGCGTTGACCTGCGGCCTGAGGAAACCGCGGCCCGCGTGGGCCGCGCTGGTGAACTGCGGACGCGGCAGAGCCGCGTCCCGCGCGGGCGAACCGGACCCGCGCGGCCGCGGGTCCGTTGGCCGCTGCCGCCGCGGCGGGCTCGTCCAGCGGCGCGCCGGGGTGCCGCCGCCTCCGGCCGCCGGCGCCGCCGGCGAGTTCCGCGGGCCACCGGGATCGATCCGGTGGTCCGATTCTCTTCCCGTCTGCGCCATTGCTCCTCCCGGGATCCGTTCTTTACTGTGGAATCGTCAAACATCCAATGCGGCACGTTCCTTCGTCTCCCGCCAAATCCGCACAAAACGAAGAACGGCGGAGGGTCGTCGGGCCGTGTTTGTTTGGCCCACACCCTCCGCGTTAGAGATAAACAGCCGGGAGAATTTTATTCCACACAGGAAAATAAAAATTTTAATAAGATTAAAATTGTTCACAATTTGGTTCTTTAATTTCTTTAAGAAACATTGACGGGAATAAATTAAAAAGGGGTAATTCCCATAATAAATCCCTACCTCGTCGATCGTCGCGCGCGGGCGTTCTTCGCGGAAAAGCTCGTCGCGGAAGAGAGGGATCGTCGCGTCGTCGCGGGGAGGCGTCGCGTCGTCGCGGAATCCGGTGTTGAGTCGGCGAGCTCAACGAACCAAGAACAACAGATTTAAATTATTAATATTTAAATCTGTGTTTCGTTTAAAACCAAAAGAAAAGAACTTGAGAGGAAATACGAAATCACTCACCTCAAATGGTTGGTGATTGGAGATCGGAGCATGGAAGAACGTCCCGGACGGAAGCGTTGTCGATTTCCGGGTTCAGCGTTCTTCGCGTTCTTCGCGTTCTTCGCGTTCTTCGCGAGGGAGAAGAAGATACGAGGGTCCTCTCAAATCTTCTCAAAGCGCAAATAACCAGGGGTTGTTGCGTTGGCCTTATTTTATTATTATGCCAACGAATTTGAAAACTGGTTAAGAAATGATCCATTAATTCGTTGAATTAATTCAACGAAAGAAACAGCCCATTTAATTCACGAAATAAACCGCTCAATTAATTGGTCTGTTAAGATTTTAAGAAATGCGTCAGTTGAATTTCATTAAGACGGGTTTTCGCGGGTGCGTTTCTTAGCGGAAAGAAACGGCGGACCTCGTGCGGGCCCCACCTCACAAATATCCTACCAAGGGGGGTAGGATATTTCTGGATAGCATCCTATCCGCTTCAACTCAGTTCAAGCCGCCTTTAAGTGGCTTCCAAGTGGCTTAAGTGAAATAAAATAAAGTTGTCGCAAAATTATTTTATTTCTTAACTTTAAGCCCGAAAATTAAAAACCACACCCGAGCAAACGCAACTCCGGAAGAGGCGTTTCTAAGCGAATACCGGCGCTGCGATTTCATCGGTGCCCTCAGAATTCGATTCCGGGCACCGGTTCAAAATTTAGAAAAACCCGCTCGTCCGTTCACTGAACGTACCCGAGCCAAACTTTGGAAAATGATTTCGGGCACACCGGGCCTCGGAATCAGGTGCCGTCAGAAACTGCGCTCTTGTAAAATTCCAAAGAAAATTAAGAAAAAAGAAAAAAAAATTCCTTGAAATTTACGGGTCTTTACATTACTCCCACCTCAGGACTTTACGTCCCCGTAAAGATACATCATAAACTAGGGAAACAAATGTGGGTACTGAGCACGCATTTGAGCCTCCCTCTCCCAAGTGCTCTCCTAGAGGTTCCCGTGCTGCCATCTGATGCGCACAAGAGGGATCGATCACCCACGTAGGACCCGCTCCTGTCGATCCTCTATCTCCACTGGGACCTCCTTAAAAGTCTCCGCATCATCCACATCTAGCTCCCCATAGTCAATGATGTGTGTCGGGTCGTGCACGTATCTCCTCAGCTGGGATACGTGGAAGACGTCGTGCACCCGGTGCAACTGAGGTGGCAGAGCCAGGCGATAAGCCACCTCGCCAATCCTGCTGAGGACCTGGAAAGGCCCGATGAAGCGTGTAGACAACTAGCCACCTCGGCCAAATCTCTGCAAACCACATCAAGGTGAGACACGCAAGAAGACGTGGTCGCCATCCTCGAACTCTAGTGGCCTCCGCCTCCTGTCAGCATACGACTTCTGCCGGCTCTGTGCTGTCCTCATCCGCTCCTGGATGACCTGGACCTTCTTTGTCGTGGCTCGGACCATCTCTGGTCCCACAAGTGCTGACTCTCCAGGGTCTATCCAGCACAAAGGAGATCTGCAAGGCCTGCCGTACAACGCCTCATAGGGTTCCATCCCGATGGTGGAGTGGTAGCTGTTGTTGTACGCGAACTCCACCAAGGGTAGGTGGTCCTCCCAGCTACGACCAAAGTCGAGGACACATGCGCGGAGCATGTCCTCGAGAGTCTGAATGGTCCTCTCCGTCTGACCATCCGTCTGAGGGTGAAAGGCGGTGCTCAGACGTAGCCGCGTCCCGAACGCCTCCTGCAACCCCTTCCAATGACGGGAAGCAAAACGAGCGTCCCGATCGGAGACGATAGTCGATGGCACACCGTGAAGTCGTACAATCTTCTGAACATAGAGACGCCCCAAGCTCTCCACTGAGCCCTGCTCTCGGATGGGTAAGAAGTGTGCCGACTTGGTGAGTCGTTCAACAATCACCCAAATGGAATCGTGACCTCTGGAAGTGCGTGGAAGTCCAGTCACGAAGTCCATAGATATACCGTCCCACTTCCACTCCGGGACCTCCAAGGGCTGTACCAAGCCTGCTGGTACCTGATGCTATGCCTTCACCTGCTGGCAGGTGAGGCACCGTGAAACGAACTCTGCCACAGCCTTCTTCATGCCCGGCCACCAGTGCTGTCGCCTGAGATCCTGGTACATCTTCGCCACTCCAAGATGTACCGCCAAAGGAGAAGTGTGAAACTCTCTCAGCACCTCCTCTCGTAAAGCGACTGGTACCAAGGTACAACCTCTGAAAAGGACATCATGCTCTGCTCCAAGGGAGAAACCATAAGGTGCCTGTCCCGAGGATATCTGTGCACGCCGTGTCTCACAGTCAGCGTCCCCACGCTGTGCCTCTCTGACCCGCTAAAGAAGTGGAGGAGAGACTGTGAGAGACTGAAGGAAGGCTGCTCCGTCTCTATCCACGAAGGATATCTGCAAAGCGGCTAGCTGCTCCGTCGCCTCCTCAAGTAGCTGGATTCCCTTCCTCCTGCTGAGGGCATCATCCACCACGTTCCCCTTCCCAGGAGTATAGACTATCTTAAAGTCATAGTCCTGGAGGAACTCGAGCCATCACCGCTGTCTCAGGTTCAGGTCCTTCTGAGAGAAGATGTACCTGAGACTCTGGTGGTCAGAAAAGACTGTGAAGCGCTCGCCCATCAGATAGTGTCACCATGTCTTCAGGGCAAAGACCACTGCTGCCAACTCCAAGTCATGGGTAGCGTAGTTCTGCTCATGAGGCCTCAACTGACGTGATCCGTAGGAAATCACGGCCCGCTCCTGCATCAGGACACACCCGAGTCCGGTCCCTGATGCATCGCAGTAGACTACGTATCCAACTCCCTCCTCAGGCAACCTCAAGATAGGTGCGCTGGTCAACCTCTGCCTCAGCTCCTGGAAGCTCTGCTGACATATGTCTAACCACAAGAAGGGTTTCCCCTTCTTCTTCAACGCTGAGAGGTGGGCCACAACTCTGGAGAAGTCCGGCACAAATCTCCGATAGTATCCGGCTAGGCCCAAGAAACTCCGCACCTCTGTCACGCTCTTGGGTGGCTCCCAAGCTAGCACTGCCTCGATCTTCGTGGGATCCACTACAACTCCCGCCTCAGAAATGACGTGCCCCAAGAAGTGGACCTCACGTAACCAGAACTGACACTTCGAGAGCTTTCCATAAAGCTGGTGCTCTCGGAGTGTGTCTAGTACAACACGCAGGTGGTAGGCGTGCTCCTCCTCCGTCGTCAAGTAAACCAAAATGTCATCGATGAAGACCACGACAAATAGATCGAGGAATGGCTAGAAGATCCTGTTCATGAGGCTCATGAACACTGTTGGAGCATTGGTCACGCCGAAAGGCATAACCAAGAACTCATAGTGGCCATACCGACACCTGAAGGTCGTCTTCTGCACATCCTCGTCTCGAACTCTAAGATGATGATAGACTGACCTGAGGTCTATCTTCGAGAACCACCGTGCTCCCTTGAGCTGGTCGAAGAGGTCATCAATCCTGGGTAGCAGATACTTGTTCCTCACTGTCACCTGATTCAGGCGACGATAATCGACACACAGTCGCAAGCTCCCGTCCGCCTTCTTGGCGAACAAAATCAGGGAAGCCCAGGGCGAAACACTGGGTCGGATGAACCCCTTTCCCTGCAAGTCCTCCAACTATACCCGCAGCTCTCGAAGCTCAGCGGGGGCCATCCGATATGCTGGAGTGGATATCGGGGCTGTCCCGGAATACAGGTCAATATAAAAGTCTACCTCTCTGCGAGGAGGTAGTCCTGAAACGTCGTCGGGAAAGACGTCCGCGTACTGATCCACCACTGCAGGAAAACTGGGACTCCGCATGTCAACTGCTCCCAGGATGAGGCTAGCCAACTGATGAGTGATGGGATGACCTCTCCTCTGCATGAGTCCATCCTGTGCTGCTAAGGCTCCCTTCTCGCCGGTGAAGGTGAACCTGCTCCCGTCGGTGCGCACACATCGCACCTTGCGCCTAATGCAGTCAATCTGATCATGGACCGTAGATAACCAATCCATGCCCAAGATGACGTCGTAAGGCCTCGACGCCGCTATAAGAAGATCCCATCCGAAGCTCTCGCCTCCTAGAGTAAGCTCACACTGCCGGCACCAGTGCGTAATCGTCGAGTCTGCTCCCGTAGGAGTCTCTAGCCGTAAGGATCGAGCCAACGGCTCTGTCGGAATCTCCGAGCTCCGAACAAGGGCAGTGGCTATGAAAGAGTGACTCGCACCTGTGTCTATCAGAAATGCAACAAGGGTGGAATAGACACAGATCGTACCTAGAATCATCTCTGGCGCACCGTGGTCGTAGGCCTCCGCTGCCTGGAGCTGAGCCTGTCTCTGCCCGCCAGCTCCCTGTGGTCGGGGCGGGCCTCCTGGTGGTGGTGGTGGCAGAGCCTCAAAGCGTCGCCCACCACCTGCTGCTCGGCCAGCTCCTCTGCCTCGTCCGCCTCCTCCCTGCGGACCGCCACGGTCGACCCTCTACCTCTTCCTGGGTGGTCCCTCCACCGTCTGCTGACCCTCGGTACGACGGGTCGGGCAGTCACGAGCCATGTGGCCCCGCCCGCCGCACTCGTAGCACTTCCTGCCTCTCGGAAGACTGGCTCCGGGCTGGGTGCCCTGCACTGCTGAGCCAGTGTCCCGAGGTCGCCTGCCGGAAGGTCTGGTCCGCCTGGAACCCTGAGTCATCCGCCGGCTACCAGCTTCCGAAGACTCCGCTATATGCCGCCCTGCGGTAGGTCTCGCTGTGGACTCAGCCAGGAAGCTCTCGATCAGGAGGGCTCGCTCCAGTACTCCTGCCTGGGTCGGGATGCTGAGGGAGATCAGCGATGCCCTGATCTCGTGTCTCAAACCCTGCTCGAAGGTCCGGGCCTGGAAGAAGGGGCCCCGTACCATGTCTGTCGAGTACTGAGAAAGGTCGGTGAACCTCGCCGCGTACTGAGCGACCGTCAAGCTGCCCTGCCGCAGCTGAAGAAGCTCCTGGATGCGCACCGCACGGAGGGTGGCCGGGATGAACTCTGAGCGGAAGAGGCTCTCGAAGTCCGTCCAGATGAGGGTGGCCTCATCGTGTACCTGGTGCATCAGGCTCCACCAGCGTCCGACTGCTGCGTGTAGTAGGCTCGCCGCGAGGATCACCATGAGGTCTGCTGGTGTCCTCACTAGCCTGATAACTCGGACGACCGCCTCCAGCCAGTCCTCGGCTGCCTGGGGGTCCGACTCCCCACGGAACCTGGGTGGTCGCTGGCGCTGGAACTCGTGCAGAGCTCCGAGGCGTCGTGCGTCGTCAGCTGCCAGTGCTGGAAGCATCGGGGGCTCGGCGGGTAAAGGTATCGCCGGTGCCTCTGCTGTCAACGGGCCCTGTACCGAGGCCTCGTCGCTCGGCGGGCTGTCGTCGCGCACTACTCTAGGAACCCTAGCAGGCTGCTGTCGTCGTGCCATCCTGAAAAGGAAACAAGTATGCCACGGTCAGAACAGTATACCTGGTGAGCTGACACAAGTAATCACAGAGAAAACTTGAAACACACATGCAATCAATGTTTTCGTGCATTAAGTCGGAAATCAGAAGTCAGGGTCCTGGTGTATGGATACGTCGGCCGCCGCACCAACACTGGACTCCCTGGACTGATAACCGCACTCAATACGCTAAACACTATTGCTTCACATAGAAGAAAGATCAGAGTCTGCGGTAGAACCGAACACCTCTGATACCAATTTGTCACGACTCGTCCTCGGGGCCCGTGTCGTGACTACCCCAAGCCCGCCTTCCATAGGCCAGGGGCTGGCGACTAGCACCAAGGCGTAAATCCCAACAAAAAGGGAAGGCATTGCCTTTGTAAAGTAAACAAGCACCACAGAGTAAGCAAGCGGAAAAGAAAAAACTAAGTAAAAACTATAAAAGCTGTGCTGAAAGTAAAAGGGGCCGGAAATACAAGCCCAACTGTAAAGGGAAAACTGCAGCGTCGAGCCGTCTTATGGAAGTCCCACCTGAAGGGTGGGTACAGATAGCCTCCACTGCTCCTCGGGTCTACCTGACCGCTCCGAGTACGTCCCGCCCAGTGGTCCACCTCCAGGTACTGTCCTGCTCCGCACGCCTCCACCCCGGTCAGCGTTGTCCGTCGTCTGCAACCAACACAACGTAGTGCGGGCAAAGCCCGTGCAGGGGTAAGTATAAGCTACTCAGTAGGGACCCCGAGACCCCCGAAGGTCTCCCGAAATCCACAAGGATAATCCACAAAGGAAAAGTACAATCACGAAGTAACATCTGACACGGCTTAGGTATATTCCCACACATATACCTAAGTCTGCAATTCCCTGTTCGGCTCCAACGTCTAAGCCCAAGCACAACCCAGTCCACACAGGAAAGCAAAACCTATACCCAAACAGGATAGAACAACACAGTCCACAAGGGAGAGTAAACAGTAAATCCACACAGGATAGCTCAACATAATCCACAAAGGAGAGTAACACAAGATTCAGCTCACACAGGTATACTTCTTCGGATGACGATAAAGATGATCACTGAATCATCTAAATCGTCAGACCCATGAAGGATCGATAGGTACTAACCACGCAGTGACCCACACAGGATCGGACCCATACAGGATCGGCCCACACAGGACCGGGCCCACGCAGGACCTGTAGGCGCTGGCTCACACAGAACCGCTGAGCGCTGACCCACGCAGGATCGGACCCACACAGGATCGGTAGCACTGATCCACGGAGGATCGCTGAGTGCAGTAGTCGTCGCAGTCTACTGAGGATCTCTGCACAGTCGTCGCAGCAGTCCACGGAGGATCTCTGCACGGTCGTCGCAGCAGTCCACGCAGGATCTCTGCAAGGTCGTCGTCGGAGTCCACGGAGGATCTCTGCACGGTCATCGTCGGAGTCCACGGAGGATCTCTCCACGGTCGTCGTCGGAGTCCACGGAGGATCTCTGTACGGTCGTCGTCGGAGTCCACGGAGGATCTCTGCACGGTCGTCGTCGGAGTCCACGGAGGATCTCTGCACAGTCGTCGCTGTCGAAGTAGCAGTCGCAGCCAGCCTAGGGTTCCTGCACACAGCAAGCTCGTTCGGAAGGGTCCGCTCCATGAGCTGAGAGGCTGATACATCAACTGACACAAAGTCCGAAGTTGATGTATCCAAAAGTTCCGTATCGTCAACAGGAACTCAACGTCGCAGACGGCGCGTCAATCGAACGCCCGGTCTGAGAGTTATTGGCATTTTCGTCCTAGGGGCCCGGTTGGTTTTTAAGGAAAAACCAACCCGACCACACTCCACCTGCGTCCAAACCTCGGGCGGAGTATGCCAAAAGATCCGTCTCACTTAGAGGAATTCAACAAAGCTGACGGCACGTCAATCGGGCTTCCGTAGCTCAAGATATGAGCGTTTCCGCTCCGAGGGCCCGGTTGGTCTCGTGTACGAACCAACCCGGCCAAACTTAAAGTATTCCGAAACCTTGAGTGCGATATACCGAAACGACCGTCCCGATCCGAGGATCGCATTTCCGCTGACGGTGATTCGTTTGGAGGCCCGTAGCTCAAGATACGTCCATTTGAACGAAATCGTCCGAAGAAGGGGGGGTACGGGCCCGGCCCGACCCCCCCCCCCCCCCCCCCCCGGGTCGGCCCGAACCGGGTCCGACCCGACCCGGTTGGCCCGGTCCGGCCCGGCCGGGGCGCGGCCCGGCCGGTCGGACTGGCCTGGCTCGGCTTGGCCGGGCGGCCGAGTGCCAGGCGCCGCGGGCGTTGACCCGCTACCTGAGAAAACCGCGGCCCGCGTGGGCCGCGCTGGTGAACCGCGGACGCGGCAGAGCCGCGTCCTGCGTGGGCGAACCGGACCCACGCAGCCGCGGGTCCGTTGGCCGCTACCGCCGCGGCTTCAGCCGCGGCGTGCTCTTCCGGCGGCGCGTCGGGGCGCCGGCGAGTTCCGCGGGCCACCGGGATCGCTCCGGTGGTCCGATTCTCTTCCCGTCTGCGCCATTGCTCCTCCCGGGATTCGTTCTTTACTGTGGAATCGTCAAACATCCGTTGCGGCACGTTCCGTCGTCGCCCGCCAAATCCACACAAAACGAAGAACGACGGAGGGTCGTCGGGCCGTGTTCGTTTGGCCCGCACCCTCCGCGTTAGAGATAAACAACCGGGAGAATTTTATTCCACACGGGAAAATAACAATTTAATAAGATTAAAATTGTTCACAATTCGGTTCTTTAATTTCTTTAAGAAACATTGACGGGAATAAATTAAAAAGGGGTAATTCCCATAATAAATCCCTACCTCGTCGATCGTCACGCGCGGGCGTTCTTCGCAGAAAAGCTCGTCGCGGAAGAGAGGGATCGTCGCGTCGTCGCGGAATCCGGCGTTGAGTCGGCGAGCTCAACGAACCAAGAACAACAGATTTAAATTATTAATATTTAAATCTGTGTTTCGTTTAAAACCAAAAGAAAAGAACTTGAGAGGAAATCCAAAATCACTCACCTCAAACGGTTGGTGATTGGAGATCGGAGCGTGGAAGAACGTCCCGAACGGAAGCGTTGTCGATTTCCGGGTTCGGCGTTCTTCGCGTTCTTCGCGTTCTTCGCGTTCTTCGCGAGGGAGAAGAATATATGAGGGTCCTCTCAAATCTTCTCAAAGCGCAAATAACCAGGGGTTGTTGCGTTGGCCTTATTTTATTATTACGCCAACGAATTTGAAAACTGGTTAAGAAACGATCCATTAATTCGTTGAATTAATTCAACGAAAGAAACAGCCCATTTTATTCACGAAATAAACCTCTCAATTAAATGGTCTGTTAAGATTTTAAGAAACGCGTCAGTTGACTTTCATTAAGACGGGTTTTCGCGGGTGCGTTTCTTAGCGGAAAGAAATGGCGGAGCTCGTGCAGGCCCCACCTCACAAATATCCTACCAAGGGGGGTAGGATATTTCTGGATAGCATCCTATCCGCTTCAACTCAGTTCAAGCCGCCTTTAAGTGGCTTCCAAGTGGCTTAAGTGAAATAAAATAAAGTTGTCGCAAAATTATTTTATTTCTTAACTTTAAGCCCGAAAATTAAAAACCACACCCGAGAAAATGCAACTCCGAAAGAGGCATTTCTAAGCGAATACCGGCGCTGCGATTTCATCGGTGCCCTCAGAATTCGATTCCGGGCACCGGTTCAAAAGATAGAAAAACCCGCTCATCCGTTCACTGAACGTACCCGAGCCAAACTTCGGAAAATGATTCCGGGCACACCGGGCCTCGGAATCAGGTGCCGTCAGAAACTGCGCTCTTGTAAAATTCCAAAGAAAATTAAGAAAAAAAAATTCCTTGAAATTTACGGGTCTTTAAATATATCATTGAAGACACATTTTTTTTAATTTCCTGGCCTCAGATCCACTTAACCTGTGTCCTGATATGGTGGGTTACATGGCCTTAACCATTCCTCCCCATACTCTATAGGCTTACGACTAGTAGTGAGCAAGTAAAGGTGGTACGGTGGGTAGATTATACCCTCATATCAGAGTAGCATAGCAGATACAAACAGATACAATCAATAGTGGAAGTATAATATAAATAGATGGAACAGATAAACTGTAGAAGTGTAAACAGAGAAATAAATAAGTAGTGGAAGTAATAGATAACTGAACAACTGATAATAATATAGAATCCTATAAGGAATTTGATGATGCATGATACATTTAATGTTGTAATAAAAAAGGTAACAAGAAGATACAGGAATGCTCTACAATAGTAAAAAAATAAAAAAATAAAAAAGATTCTCTACTAGAATCTTGATCCCATGATCGGTCCTCTTCTCCTAATCTCCAAAAAAGAAAACATATCAACAACCTATAGCATGTCATTTTCCCTTATCAATACCTACAGATAGATAATCTTCTTGGGTACCAAATCCATCTTGATTAGGGTGGAAGATAAAATCTCATTAAGACACCACTAATGATGTCTATGTGTAATATGAGTAGTTCTCGTAACTAAATAGTGTGTAGGTATAATAATATTAACAATAAAACAATGCAAAAATAAATAACCAGCTCACTCAATTTCCTATAGGACACCTAGTGAGTCTACCTGATTCATCCCACGCCTGGGAGAAGTGTCTGATCATATCAGTATATATATATATAATTAGTAATAATATATATATATATATATATATATATATATTAGTTCTATATTGAATCCACCTATTTTAACCAAGAGTGTGTGGGTTCTTAAAGGCCGTATACCTGGAATAATTGTGATGGATGAATCGGAGAATAACTCACATATCCAGGACCAGTATAATGAGCATACAAACTCAAAAAAAACGTACATTCCCTAAATCCCTCTATGAGTGAGAGACGTCATGCAACAATGATCAGGATGGTAAGTGATCCATCATGTCATCACTCAAATCATGGAATGTGGTGCCTCATCCCAATGTCAATACAGTATCACTGGTGTGAGCCTCCATGAACTCAACACTCGATAAAAGGAGTATGATTGTGTTCCATTCTCAACACCCCTTACCATCATTTAATAACCTCAATAAATGAGAATTATAATTATAATTGTCATGGGGTATAACCTCCCATCCATTTATTTCATTTAACCCATTTATACATAAGAGAGGAACATTCATTTGAAATTCAATGCCTAAGGAAAAGACTTAATATTCATTTTCATTAATCATTTTCATAGGCATGTTCATATATATATATATATATATATATAATTCAATACGTGAGGAGAATACCTCTCATGCATGTCATTAGTCAAGACCAAATTCCATTAACTAATTACTATTTATAATGATTAAATAAATAAAGAATAAACGAAAGGCATGGTTTCACCATACTTTACATTTCATTCATTTAATAAATTTAAAGAATACAATCCATAATAATCCCACATTACCATTTCACACATGCCACTAAATTCCATTTATTTCATTAATCCAAGGCAACTAATCCATCAATACATGATAAAACCATTTCTAAGTCTCATGTGTCATAGAGAAGGTGACATGGCCAATAATTAAGTTTCCTACTAGAGAAATTCCAAGTCTAAGATAGACAATCACCTAATAGGTTCCTTGGGTCACATGTATTAATCATAAAACAAGGTAAAACACATTTAGAATCCAAAAATTTTAGCTAAAATAAGTTTAAATCATTTTGAACCAATTGGAAAAAATATACAATTCTAGCGGCACACCTCTTGGGTGACCATACATGATATATAAAAGATCTAAAGCACCAAGAAAGGATTACTAGACATATACTATGGTGTAACGGTCAATTATACATGAAATTATCAATATATTAGGGATTCTCAACAAATTCTGGCATATGGAATGATGTCAAAATTATGAAATGACCAAAACTCAAAGTTAAAACAATGTGACCACCTACCTCAAGGTCGTAGATGAATCATTGCTCAATATTGGCCTCATATTTGGAGTAAGTTGGAAGAGATCTAAAAAATGGTCCAACAACCTAAAAATAGAGATAATGAGCATGAACCTAAATAGTGCAATGGATTTAAATACTAACTTTGATAGGAGTTGAGAGGCTGGGGTAGCTTATCGAGATGGATCCAATGCTTCTAACGGGTCGAGGAAAGGACACCAGACAGAGGAGGTGATTCAATACCTAGACTTAGGTGTTTTTGAACTCAAAGGTGGAAGATGATGGGTGGTTGGCCACAAGAGAAGCAAGGTATTGAATAAAATTGATTAAAACATAAGTGGGGGAAAATATACATTTCACACTAAAAAAAGTGAACGGTTTAAGTGCATGGTTTCTAAACTATGTTCCAACCATGTTCCAACCATGTTCCAACCATGCATGGTTTCCTATAGAGAAGGAGAACCCCACACGGTTTGGAACATGGTTTGACTAACCATATGTAGACCATGAGAGTGGTATTTATCCCATTTTATAACTATTTTCACAGTCGTGCGCCCGGGGTTCCACGGTTGCAGAAAAACCATGCGGCCTAGTCTGCTTTTCCCCATTTTGGAACTCCAGGCTCTGAACGAGCTTCAGATCCTCCAATGACCAACTTTTCTTGATTATAAATCTTCATAAGGTTCATTTAAGGTATAAAAATTAGAAAACTAATGATTTTTACCTTCATTGAAAACATGGGTCATTACAACCTTCCCTTCTTAAAGATACATGTCCCCAAGATGGACTTATGAGGGTAAAGAGTTATCTTCAGTAAAGAGTTATGGCCATTGAGAAAGTGTATCAGCTTCCCACTCATAGGTCTCATCTTATACTCAGTCATTATTTCATAGCACCCATGCTAAAGGAACAGACCTACCTCAGGGTTTCTTCATGATCTTATCAACTATACGCATAGAATACTCCTTGAAGGAAGCATCCACATTTGATTCAACCATATTAAGATGAAAGACATGTGATAGATCTGGATAGCATCGGCAAATCTGAGATACATGGAAAAAATTATGCATGGACCGGTCTCTCTAAGTAAGTTATAATGAGTAATCCACTGGTCCAATCCATTTCACTACCTCAAAGGGTCCAACAAACCTCAGGGATACCTTACCCTCCTTCTGAATACGTCCATTCCCTAACCTGTGTGAGACTCAAAAGAAGACATGGTCTCAACCAATGAACTCGAGAGGTCATCAGTGTTGGTTTTCATAAAACTATTATCTGTACTGAGCTATCAATAAGCACTTTATGATCAGCTAGACCTAGTCTATATTCTCTTAGATGAGACATGCTCCAAGGATAGATACTTCCCATACCTCTAGCTAGCAAAGAGGTGAGAAGAAAGGCACATCATATAAGACATTATTGGGATTAATCTCAATGGTATCATGAAAATATTTTCCATAATAAAAATCGATGAGGGGGATCATTTCTACAAAGAACCCCCAAAGTAAATGATGCATGAATGGACCATGTCTTTTAAAACCTAAATCATATTCTTTGTATGTCCATCAGTCTATGGGTGATAGGTCATGCTCAAAAGTACATGTGTACCCAATGCCTTCTATAACCCCTGCCAGAACGGTGAATTGAAACGAGCATCTCTTTTAGATACAATAGAATGAGGATATCCATGAATATTTACAATCTATTTGATGTACATCCTTCCAATATCATCCATCGAGAAGGTCTCTCTCATATATAGGAAGTTTTCAGCCTTTGTAATATGGTCAATGGTAACCCACACTGTATCATTTCTATGAGGTGGTCTGGGTAGACCAGTCACAAAATCCATCAAAACATCATCCCATTTCCACTCAGGAATTTTCAATGGCCATAAAATCCCTACTAGTCATTGATTCTTTTCCTTCACCTTCTAAGTGGTAGAACATGGAGTGATAAAGTTTTAAATCTCATGCTTTAACCAGGACACCAATATCGGTGTCGTAAATCTCGATATATTTTGGTGAAATTGAGGCGAACTGCCCATACTAAGGCATGGAATTTTCACATCAACTCCTCTATGATGTCTGTTAGGATCTATACATGCCCATGAAATAATAATTTATGATAACCATATATTTTACAACTAGAAGATTTATCATCATCTAAAAAACATTCCCTTTTGACAAGGACCTTAGGATCATATAACTACCTTATTCAAACCCATTACAAAAGAGTATAAGTCCTCTCAAGGATAAGATGATAGTCTAACAATGGTACCCCTGGACCTTAACATACATATCTAAGAATAAGTCCATAAGATTTCATTATCCATTGGACTCCTCAACTTCCCTTGTTTGAGTCTTTTGGACTAGTGCATCAGCCATAGAATTTACCTTACTAGGTGTGTAGGTAAGCTCGAAATCAAATGACTGTAGGTATTAAACCCACCAGCACTACCTAAGATTAAGATCTCATTGTGTAAATGTGAACATGATTATTTTTTTGTCTTTGAACACCACAAAATTCTCCCCAAGTAGATAGTGTCTCTAATAGCATAAGTCATGGACAAAAACAGTGAGATCTAGGTTGTGTACTAGGTAATTTCACTCATGATGACTCAATTGACAAGACTCATACGCAATGAATTGATCATCATGAATCAGAATAGCTCCAATTAAAATACTTAATGCGTCTCAATATGCACTATAGCTCTTATCTGGATCTATTAGAATCATTAATGGCACTGAATTCAGTCATCCCTTTAACTCTTAAAAGGCTACTTCATAAGCTTCTGGCCATAGGAATTTCACAACCTTCTTTCCCAATCCCATTTTCAGCACTACAAGATGTGATAAATCCTGGGTGAAGTGTCTGTAATATCTAGATATCCCCAAGAAACTTTTAATGTTAAATATGTTCTTAGGATGCTCTTAGGAAACTAAATCTCTCACTTTATCTAGGTCTAGTGAAACTCCTAACTCTGAGATGATGTGATTCAGAAAGGAAACTTTGTTGATCCAAAAGTAGAATTTACTAATATTATCATAGAGATGATGCTCTCTTTGTGAATTTAGCTCAATATCAATATGGGGTTCATGTTTATGTTTGCAGCATGAATACATCAAGATATTTTTAACAAATACAACTAAAAATGAATCTAGATATGGGTGGAAGACCCAATTCATAAGAGGCATAAAGACTATAGGTGATTTCATGTGTCTGAGTGGCATAAACAGGTACTCATAAAAACAATACCTGCTTCTGAAATCCATACAAGGTATGTGTGATGTTTGGACATACACTTGATGATAGACTGACCTAAAATATATCTTTTAAAGCACCTTCACATAGCGGAGTTGATCAAAGAGGTTGTCTATTCTAGGTATTGGATACCGATACTTTACCGTGAGCTAATTCAAGTGATAGTAATCTACACAGAGTATAAGGTAACCATCTACCTTCTTATTAAATATTACTAATGAACCTCGAGGATAATTGTTGGGGGTGGATAAAACCTTTATCCTCCAGATCATCCAATTGCTTCTTGACTTCTAGAAGCTCCTTAAGTGTCATCCTATAAGGAGGAATGGTCACTGGTACTACTCTTAGAACTAACTAAATAGTAAAACTAACCTATCGCTTTGGATCTAGACAAAATGAGTCATTGGGAAATAAATATCTAAAATACTTCACTGTAAGAAGAAAAAATTTATGTTGCAACCCCTTCTCATCTAGGAAAATACTAGCGATATTCACTATCACATTACCTAGCCTCTACTACCCAAGTCCTTATTTTTTCACAATGACATCTCATTATCCCTTATACACATGCCTAATTCCCTATGGTGAAGTAAAAGTTACCCACCAAGGGTAGCAGTAAATATGGGCTCGATAGGGAACTAACTATTCCCTCCAAATGATTACATAAAATTACTTTATATTAAGGATGTAAAGATTCCAAGTGAAAACGTAACCATCTATCTCAAGGGGAAGTACTTACAATGGAATATGCCCTCTAAAAGGATACCCAAAAGTGTGTCTATTATCATAAAACCATGAAATTTCTTGATATTGAGGCTCAGAATTCCCATAACAGTCTCAAATATAAAATATTTTGATGCGCCTATGTCAAATAAAGTAGACACAAAATTGGACACAACTATAATTGTAACTAGAACTATAAAAGGTATGGTATACTACTCCTATGGCATCGGCTGGACTTTATGTATCTGGCTTGTACCATGGCCCTGAGTCACTTTCTGACTACCCCGAGCAAGACCACTCTGTTAGTGCTAAGAATCATAAGTTTGACTACCCCTACCTTAACCACCACCTCAATCTGATCAACCAGTGGTATTTCATTTTTCTTCCTAATATGATTTTTTTATCCCTACTCCTAACCTAGGATTAGGTGCAAATCCCATATTTCTTGGAACTAGTGGGAAATTTCTAGAAAAATGTTATAGATGGCCCATCCTTTCATAGCTTCTGTACCTGACTAGATCCTGTAAGCACTGAGATTTGATGTGTCCCGGATTTCTACAGTGATGACATATAAAGTTTTCTTGGTGAGGAGCGTTACTGATACTACCACTGTGAGTAACCTCGAAATGTCTCTTCTTCCCAGAAGAATATACACTATAATATCTAGGTAAAAACCCACCCTAACTCGCACTTTCATAATCCCTCAAATTCCTCAATTTAATTAGGGAATGGTTGATGATGTCAAAAATGGTATTCATCCTAAACACTTTGACCTATGATCAAATGATTTAAACCATCCCATCCTTGAATCTCCTAGTATTCATGAGATCATCAGCACCTAGAGTATGAGCTAACGACTAAAGATTTGTAAAATGTTTATATTATTCCATAACTAACATAATACCCTAATACAGGTTCATAAATTCTCTAGCTCTATCATCACTCAAAGTTTAGGGAAAAATTATTTAAATAATATAGTCTAAAAATCATCCCATTCCATGTCATGATACCGATCTACCTAGGTGATAAGTCTCACCACTGCTTGGATGAATCACGTAGCATATAGGCTGATAGCTTGACCCTTCTCTCTAGAGGTTTCCCTAGATGCTCAAATATAAATAGGATTTCTTTGATCCAAGAAAATACAACATGAGGTCCTCCATCCCATGAAAATGTGGGAGGATGTGTCTATTGAAACTTGTGAGTTAATTATTTCATATATGGGGCATGTTGAAATATACCATGCATATACTAAATCATATGAAGAAAAACCTCTCGGAATTGAGAGTTAGTGCCCATATCTAAAACTAGAGGAGGAGACATAGGTGGATCTACAGGAAGAACCACTTGTGGCTCATGGATTTCCACCCTAGGAACATGGTCATCACTGCATTTTGAACGTACAATAGGAGGAATTCATGGAATCATAATGCTACAATTTCAAACACATGCCTCCGAAGATATTTAAGAAATTTAGGAGATTTAACTTATGAAACCTAGACCGGAGTAAAACCTTCCTTTTGACAGATCGTGCCCATATGCCTACTACAAAATCCAATTTTGGGTCACTACTAAGGTTAGGTTTTGGTCTAAGTATCTATTTCAAACATATATAAAATATATTCCCTTTCTTCATAATTCATATTCATTTTAAAAAATTTCTTTTTCAAATACGTAAACATATTTAAATGGTTGAATTCAGTGGGTTACCATTTTCTGATCCATAAGGACCCATACTCATTATGAACCAAAATATGGAATCCACAAAACCCACACCATAACACGTTCCAGCTCAAGCAACCAATGGTCCATAACTTAACATTAAATAATTGAATACTTAATATGTCTATGTTAACCAATTTAGGAAAACACTATTAGGTTAAAGAATACACTTTAATCATCAATTATGTTTTCCAATCCCTACAAGAATTTCCAACATAATTCAATACAATCAAGTCACTAATAATATGAAATAGGAAAATTCAGGCTAAATACAGATGTGATATAGAATAATGCATGGAATGTTAGTCATATTACGCCTATAGTGATGAATATAATGTGTTTACCTCATTTTATTGGGTGATAGTAAAGAAATAAAAATTTCAATAACATAAATATCAATAAATTCATAAACTAAGTGTGTCACCCAATGGTGAAATGAAATCAATAATAATAGGAAAAAATAACAACAATTATAATTTAGGAAACATGGCCATTACCCCAAACATGGGTTCAGGGTGCCCAATCATGAATTATAACCAAGTTCCAAGCATTACCAATCTCCAATATATTTTCTAGAAATAATAAATCAAGAAAGGAACCACTATGATACCACTTTGAAACTTCCTAACCTAGGATCCACATAACCCATGTCCCAATCTAGTGGGTCACGTGGCCTCAAGTGGGCCTCCCCATATGCCAAAGGATGGTGACTAGAAGTGATGGTGTAAAGGTGGTGCAGTGTGGAGACTATACCCTTATATAAAAATAGAACAATAGATACAAAAAAATAAAATCAATAGGGGAAGCATAATATAAACAGATGAAATAGAAAAAAATACAGAAGCATAAATAGTTAAATAAATAAGTAGAAGAAGTAATAGATAATTGATTAGCTGATAATAATATATAATATTCTAAGTCAGTGTATGATACATGATGAATGGAATTTTCTAATATAAAAAAGAACAATAAATCATTTCATATAGTAGTACAAAAAGAAAAAAAAAGATCAAAAGTTGGTCCAATAAAATCTTAAGCCCATACTCAGTCCTCTTCTCCTAAGATCTAACTGAGAAATCATATCAAAAAACAATAGCAGGTCATTTTCCCTTATCAATATCTATAGACAAATAATCTTCTCAGGTACCAAAGGAAACCCGAGTAGGGTGTGAGAGAAAATATTAGATGGCCACCACCAATAGTGTCTACATTTAATCCATGTAATTCTTGTAACTAAACTATGTTCATGTATAAGAAGAATAGTTAAAAAATTATGAAATAAATAAATAGCTCACTTAGGTTCCTATAGGAAACTTGGTGAGTCTACCTGCTTCATCCCATGACTGGGAGAGGTTTTTGATCATGACACTATACATATATATAATTATTAATAATATATATATATAATTTAGTTCTATATTGCATCCACCTATATGAACCAAGTGTGTGAGGATGCCTACTTGACATATACCTGGAATACTAGTGTGGGATAGACCAAGGCATGATACACAGATCCAAGACCTTTCTAATGAGCTTATAATCTCAAGCCAAAGGGAACATTCCGTACATCCAATGAATAGTGAGAGACATCATTCAATAATGCTTGAGATGGTGAGTGATCCATCATGGCATCACTTGAATCAAGGAATGTGGTGCCTCATCCCAACATCCATATAGTATCATTGGTGTGATATGCCATTAACTCAACACCCGGTGTAAGGTGTATGATTTTCTTCCATGATTAACACCCCTTATCATCAATTCTCAGCCTCTTTAAAGGCTCGGTATAATTATAATTGGCATGGGGCATTACATCCCATCCATTTCTTTCATTTAACCCAATATACAAAATAGAGTCACATTCATTTAGAATTCAATACATAATGAAAATATATATTACACATTTTAATTAATAATTTCCATAGTAAATTTCATATATATATATATATATATGTGTGTGTGTGTGTAATTAAATACATGAGACAAATACCTCTCATTCATGTCATTAGTTAATCCCAAATCCCATTAAGTCATTGCTATTTATAATGATCAAATAAATAAAACATAAACAAAAGGTATGGTTCCACCATCCTTTACATGTAATTAATTTAATCCATTTAAATAGTAAAATCCATCATGATCACACCTTAATATTTCAGACATTCCATTCAATTCCAATTAATTCATAAATCCAAGTAAACTAATTCATCAAGACATGATAAAACCATTTCTAAGGCTCAAGTTTCAAAGAGAAGGTGACATAGCCAATAAGGTAATTTCCTTGATGGGAAATTCCAATTATAAGAGGTATAAAAACCTATTATGTGCCTCGGGTCACATGTATTACTCATAAAACAAGGTAAATTGAATTTAGAATCCAAACTGTTAGAAAAAATATGTTTTTGGAATTATGAATCAATTGAACAAAATGACCAATTCTAGTAGAAAAACCCTTTGGTGATAATAGATGATATTTACAAGCTAAAACCCACCATCAAAGCATCACTAGACACTTACTAAGGTGCAATGGTCAATTATACATGAAGTAATAAATATATTAGGGATGCTTGAAAAATGATGGTATATAGAGTGATGAACAAATTATGAAACAAGCAAAACTCAATGGTAAAACAATGTGACCACCTACCTTAGGTCCTGGACATGTCCTCGCTAGTTTGGAAGAGATCTGAGAAACATTCCAACATCCTGAAAATAACATGAATGATTTTACACCTAAATAGTTCAATGGATTCGAATATTAACTTTGATTGGATTTTAGATACTAGGGGATCTTGCTGTGATGGATACAATGCTTCCGAACGATTGGGGAATGGACATAAGATGAAGGAGTTGCTTAAATGCCTAGCCTTGGGTCTTCGTAAACTTAGAGGAGGATGATGAAGGTTGGATGTCCACTAAAGAATAATGGAAAATAAAAAATGTGTTAAAACATAAGTGTGGTGTAAAACAGACATTTCACTATAAAAAAATCAAAGTGCACGGTTTAAGTGCACGATTTTCAAACTGTGTTCCAACCATGCATGGTTTCCTATAGAGAAAGGGAACCCCACATATTTTGGAATATGGTTTGAATAAATATGTTCTGAACATGAAAATAGGTTATGTCCCATGTTTGAAATCTGTCACATGGCCATGATCCCTGGACCGCATGGTTTTAGATAAACCATGGGGCGCAATCTATTTTTTCCATTTTGGTACTTTGAGCTATGAACGATCCCCAAAAACTATCATGACCTCCTTATATTTATTATAAATATTTACTAGGGACATTTAAGGTATTGAAATTGTAAAACAAATGATTTTTACCTACATTTAAATTATGAAGTATTATAGTGTTGGTGTCTTGGCATGAAGAGAAAAGTGGTCGAGTTTATTTTCATATACCTCAACTATTAGTATGTCAAGGTGAAGAACCAATGGCCAATAGGTATGTTTCAATCCTTAATGATTACCATATGAAAATTAAAGTAGATATCCAGGTATTTTGTGATAGTTTTACCAATAATGGTTAGAAAACATGACTCTGTATGGGTGATTTTGGATAGACTCGCAAAGTTAGACCACTTCATTCCTATTTATGAATCCAATATAGGGGAAGATATGTACAAAATATAAATTCAATAAATTATAAAGATTTAGGGAATTAAAATATTGATTTTACTTGATTGGGACCTAATTTTTACATCTTAGTTTTGAAAATCCATATAGATTGACCTTAGAACTCAATTGACTATGAGTATGGAATATCATCATCAAAATGATGGAACATTTGAGAGGATGATCCAAATATTGTAATATATTCTTAGAGATTCTTTAATAGATTTTGGTGCCTCCTCAGAAGAGAAATTTTCATTACTGGAGTTCTTATATAGTGACAGTAATTCGACCTCAATACATACAGCTCCTTTCAATGCATTATATGGTTGAGCTTTTTGTTATCCACTATTTTTGGTGGAAACATGTGATACATAACAAATTGGTCCTATCCTAGTGCATGAGTCAATATAAAAGATTCAAATGATAAAAAATATAATGGTGAAATCTCAGAGTCATCAGAAATATTATGTGGACCATCGTAAATGACTATTATTGGTTGAGGAAGTTGATCATGTTTTCCTAAGAATATCTCCAAGTCTTAGGAATCATCATTTTGGAAAAAATGTAAGATTTTATCCTCTATACATTATCACTTTTGAAATACTTGAATGACTGGTTAAGGTATCTTATTGGTTATAATTACCACCAAAGTTAAGTTTTTTTCATAATGTGTTTCATGTATCTCAATTGGAAAAGTATCATCTTGATCCTAAACATGTGATTTTATGGAACCATGTTGATCTTGAATTAGATTCTATTTTGATTCAAGTTCCATTATAGATTTTGGATAGGTTATAGAATATATTTTTAGGGAAAATCATACGTTTAGTGTGGGTTTTGTGGAAACATGATAATATTAGAGAATAAATGGGGGATCATGAGAAAGAATTGTTGGACTATTGGCCAAAATAATTCCAAGAAAACACTAGTTTTATACTTTCTAGGGATGTAAATACTAATGTTGGTGAGAATTTAGCACCCCCCGGTTTCTGATACTTAACCTTTTTTATGTGTATTGAACTAGTACTATACTTGGGCTAAGTTATTGTAGATTTTTGAATGCTTTAGAGTGTTTTAGGGGTTTTTTTGAGTTTCAAAATTAGTAAATGGTTAGTAGAAACTGTAAGCCACATCAATAAATTCATGTAACCATTTTTTCGGTCTACTGGGAATGACCACAATTGGAATGTTGTTTGGCCGAACTATGTGTGTGTGTTTAGGGAAAACCATGAAAAGTGAACCACAGTAAAAAAAATTGTTGTTTGAACTTGGTTTTTATATATATTCAAACCAACCATATGTGTTTTGTAATTAAGAAAATATATTTTCATGGTTGTTGCAGGATTTTCCAAATATTGTGGCCCAAACTGTGTGGCTTCTTAGCTTGTCCATTAGAACATGCATGTTTGGTACACAGTTTGAAACTTCATGTGGCCCAACCATGAGATGTTTAGTTAATGACCAAAAAATTAGGTTTTAATATAAATTAAGGATTGGGACCCTCATTATTCCCCTAATATTCTAGAATATCAAATTCTTATTCCTCTCAAGGCTCTATCAGTGATTCCTTTCAATCTGTATACATCTTTTGTCGAATATAATCTAAGAAGAGATCTATATTTTTTGGTAAGTCATTATTATTCAATGTTAATATTATATATAATCTTCTCTCCTATCATAGAATGTTATATCTAGTCCTTTATGGATATATATATGTTCTATAATGTCAATTTTTTGGGATAATGTTGGATCTATTCAAGGGAATGTGTTTCAATATTAGATCTAGAATATTTAATTTTAGTTATTTGTTTTTTCCATCTATTGAGAGGTAAGAGGATTCTCTATCATCTCTACTTGAAAAATAAAATTGTGTCATAGTTTTTATTAAATTATTTTCTTGAAATTATTGTGAAACCCTTGTGTGATTCTTGATGGAAATATCATTTGGTGATGACTTTGGAAATTTTGGGAATTTGGATGTATTTTAGAAAACACCTTCATTTATAATTTTAAAATGAAGGTTTTAAAATTGTGGAATAGTTTTGGTGAAAACAAGGTGTTTCATATAATGGTTTTAAGAAATATTGTGTTTTATGTTAAAATGGTTGGAACGGTTTTTGGCATATATGCTTAGAATGAGTTCATTTCTTTTTACATGACCTTGTAGAAAGGGTTTGTACCATTGTAGTTCTAGAACATGAAACTATGTAAGGGGAATGATCTATAGGGGAATAATATATTGGCCACTAATGGATGATTTAGTGCATTTATGAGAGGGACATCATGAGTATGGAACTATCACTTAGCATGCATGTGTGGGTGTGTATGGAAACATGGGAATGGGTATGCTGAATTATGAGAAATAGTTTTAGGTGTTGATTTTTTGTTTTACATGGAACTTCTTATGTTTTTGATATAAACTCTTTTAACTATTTTCTTTAAACTATTTTATTAAATTTTCTAAAAAAAACATTTCCTAGTGGCGTGTGTTGGGAAGCCTTTAGGGAAATCCTACTGAGTTTATACTCACCCCATACTTGGGAACTTTGATGGGTTTGCATACATCATGTATTGGGATATAGTTAAAGGAAAGGTATATCATTTCTTTAGTGATGCCTCTTGATACCATGGGCGAAGCATATGGATTTGGAGCTGTATGGTAGTCAGTTATCTTGATGCAAATTTAGTGTCTTTGGTTTCTGTTTCACTTTTGATCTCTTTTGGTCGATGTATTTGTTTCCATATGTACTCTAATTTTGTTTATTCTTTTGGGATATATCTCTAGTTGTTTTACCATTCATGTATTATATAGAGGATTGAATTTTTATTTTTTATTTTTGTTTAGTTGTTTATATTTATCAAAGGAAAATCATTCATCAGAATTATTGAATCCCATGGAGTTTATTTCCATCCTTTGATGTCATAGGGATGTCACTTAAGGCCTAGTAGAACCTCAGCCTCTTCTCAAGATAATTATTAGTGGTAGTTTGTTATAGTAATAAATTATTATGATTGGGTTAAGTGGGACACTTTGGAAATATTGATGAGGAAGTTGGGTTTTAGGGATAGTTTCATGTGTATTTTATTCATTATGTCTCTTCTAGATGTATTCCTTTATTCTCAATGGGGAAGTCATGGAACATGTTAGGTTAAATTATAGTATTCATTAAGTGGATCCCTTATTTCTATATCCTTTTCTCATTGGTTTATAGGTTTTAGATTCACTCTGGGAAAGGTATATAAGGTAGGGTTCTTTATAGGGTACTCATATTAGTATATTAGTCACCTTTATCTCCCATTTTATTTTCAAGGATGATGTGGTTATTTTTTAAGGGTCTTGATTTATTACTATTAGACTTTGGTTGAGGCCTTTAATACTCATGAGCTTATCACTATCCAGATGTTTAATTCTAGGAAGTATAGTAACTATATTAGCTCTAATACCTAAAATTAAATGGAATTTAATATTAAGTAATAATTAGGGGTTTTAGAGACCAAGTATCATGACCATTATTTAGTTCTTCCTCTGACCATTGGTATATCTCATGTCGATGAACTTGGATGATTGGAGGAGCATGTGGTGGGAATATTACAGGGATGGAAATAGAGGATATTGTCCAAAGTTGTTAAGAGTGTTTTTGTTGATACACTCTTGTTCTTATAATTTTTCCGATGATATGTATTCAAGGTGATACACCCCAGACCCTCACTTCAAGATCTAGTACAAAACATGCATAATTTTTAATACATCATAAAATTTACAACAAAATCATGAGATCAAAAGTTTTGTTTCTTTCAAAACTAGATACATGTCCATTTAAAATCATATTTCAATATATGTTTCTTCCAAAAATATTCAACACACATGTAATTATTCTATAAATATCCCTTTTATTGAAAACACTAAGAAAAATTGGAAACATAATAATGGGTGAGTTCAATCACTTGGTAAGGGGTTAAAAAATACAGTGAAACCACATTTCATAATCATTGAAAGATGTGATCATGTGTGAAATTGTGTGACTAAAGTAGTAAAACATATGAATTGATAAACAAATCATGAAATAGTATTCATAATTCATGGCATAAAATTGAGTGAGATATCATGAGATTCAATAAACATAACCGGAAATCAATCATAGAAACATGAGATAAGATATAATATGACATAAGAGAATAATGACCATGAGGGTTATAGAAATGTGAAGACAATATAAAACATGAAATAATAAGCATAAGTTATGTATAACCACCAAGAAATCATATGAATAAGTTGTGGTTAACTACAAATACATCATAATATAGTGTTCTTAGGTTAAATACTCTTGCACCATACATGGTATCTCAGGAGTTATAAGAATTAACCAATGCATTGGATTACTATAAAGGGGCACCCATCACATTCAAATAATTTACATACATATGTGTTCCACATGAGAAAAACATATATAAATCCATAAATTATCATAATATAAACCAATGGAAAATAAATAGGTAAATAATTAAATTATGTATCTATAAGTAAATAACCTTAAATTAGAATAATGAATAATGAGGTATTTACATCGTATAGAATGATTGGTATATAGGTTAGTCAATAATTTTCTCAGCAAATCAATTTATTCTTATCTAATGGAATATCCCTCAAATAGAAATAAAAACATACAAGGGTATCTATAAGGGAAAGGCATTGGAAGAAAAGTTTTGCATAGCGGATGATATGGTAAGAAAATGGTAGGGATAGATCATTATTCATAGTGATTTCATTTCCACCATACCAAATATTCGTAGAAACATAGACAAGGAGGATAATGGTAAAATCCATGATAAATATATAGAGTGATAGAGAATATAAGCAGTGGTTACAAAATGAGTATAAAAACTCCTTTCTATATATTAACTTGGTTATCTAGGTGAATATCGAACAATCAAATTTAAAAACAATAGAATATTTGCAATGATATGGTTAGTACCCTGATGCACGCATGTCTTAGGGCATGGGAAAACAATTTTTTTATATATTTCCTAGTGTAGTCTAGTGATTAACCCTAGGATGTCTCCTGAAGAGAAGTGCACAAAAAATAGTTTGTCACCTTAAAACGAGGGAAAAATGTTGTGATTTTGAAAGGAAATTTGAAATTCAAATTATTGAAAAATTATGATATTAAAAGGGTAATTAGGATAGGGTAGGTTTCCTAATTTTAATGATATCCTTGTTCAATTTAATTCAAAACTCTTCTTCTTAGTTGATTAAAGTGAGTTTCCACAATTGTTTCCTCTCACTTCCTTGGTGAAATTATGATGGTGAGAGAAAACCTTACCAAGATCTCGGTATGGTCAACTCTCCTTCCATGTGTAAAATAGTTGTATTCAATATCCTTAATTGACATGGTCAATACCCGATCAAGTCTTGTTTATCCCAAAAAATCAAGAACATTCACTACCCCTTTACATGTACTGACGATCGTCGAGTACTTCACCACTAATCCCTGGTCTATTTCATCGTATATAAACTAGAAATTAGTGTAGGGAGATAATGATTATTTTTATAAGGAAAAAATCAATAATGAAATTAAAATTCAAGAAAGATCGCACTTGATAATAAAATCTACTATATGAAATTGAAAACAACTTTTAATAAGAAAGAAATTTCTTTCAATTGCATCCAAGAACTCAAGCATTACAAAATAGAAAACCAACCCTTCCCCAATCACTCAAAATATTTACCCCACCATATTAAGGGTAATATAGATGAATAGGGAAGAATAATCCATTACAAAACTATGTAAAATAAAATAAATAAAAGATAAAACCAAAAAGTTATCCTCCTTGGTGTCCCAGAAGGAATGGGATAGAATGAGAGATTCTTTGAGAGGGAGGACCTCTCCTCCTCTTATAGCCAGAATTTTTTCCCAGAATGTTGATGCATTTTAGCCCCATTAAATTAAATCTTCATGCATTTTACCATTATTGAATTTTGTTCATAATTATTTTTTTCGTTTCTCCTCAAAATATCAGCAAGTATTCCAAGATTTATGACCGTTTAATTCTGACCATTTATTTTGTCCTGTCAGACTCTCCAAAACGCCAACCTCTGTATTAGGATGCTTTAATGGCCCCTTAAATGGCCAATTCATGTGTCCTTGCCTTCATAAAAGATATTCCCCAACCCCTCTCTCGTCTATCCACTGAATTACACAACAATTGGGCCCACCAAGAATGAGTTATGGACCCCACACCAAAAATCGCTAGAACTGTAAACTGTTTTCTTGAGAAAACTTGAGATCTTATATTGAGCTTCCATATGGTAGATTCAACTTTTGGTCCAAAAATATTAAATGAATCCCTTGATGTTCAGAATCTGGAAAAGAAATAATCTTTCAATTTGGATTAGTTTATAATATGTTATGGCCAAACTACAAAAATAATTTAAAATAGTTAAAAACATGAAATGGGCCATTTTTACTGTTCAACTCAAAATAACACCAATATCATAAAAATGAATCAATTAATCTTAGAGTAACACTTTTTTGGGTTTAAAACAATTTAATTCAATGTAAATTTCATTGAAAATATTTTCTCTATCAATTCCCATACACTTAGCACTTGGACTCCTGGACAATCAAATCAAATCCAAAACACATACCAATGAGATCTACCAAATCCATACTAAGAAAAAAAGAAATATCATTCCTCATCAAAAACAATTATTTCAAGTTCTCCATTTTATATTTTTTAATATATTTCCACTTCATTAATTATCTCATTCTCACAAAATACCTACCTCGCATGAATTTTATCTCTTCTCGCAAATGTAAATGTTCACCAAGGCTTTTCTCATCCAAACTCACACAAGAGTCACCATAGGCTTGATAAATTCCTACTTCTCCACCTAACGTGATTCAAGGACAAGTGTTTCTCATGAGTACTTTTTAGGGTTGTTCTGTGGATTTCAGTTGGTAGGATTTAGATATTAAAAATTATGATGTCGAAAATGGAGGGCTTGGCTCTTTTTGAAGAAAAATTGAAAGATTATAATTTTCACTCAAATATGGTCTCCTTCTCTTCCCATTTGTAGAAAATAGGCTCCATCATCATTCAATCAGCTCATAATTTCAGTAGAAAAAATTTTAATCTTTTCAAACAAGATTTTTCATGAAAGCTCCAGATAGGAACAACTTTCTTTTTACATTAGAAGCTCCAGAATGGAACAACTTCTTTTATCATGAAAGCTCCAAAAAAGGAACAACTTTTAAATAAATAAAATCTTCAGTAGAAAAATCAGATCTTCAACTTTTTATATTCCACCCAAAGTATCACCAAATGAGGTAGTACACCACAAGACATCTTCCCCCACACTTAAGTTAAACTAGATCATGCAATTTCACTTCAAGAGCAGGTTGGATAGGGAAAATTGGCTTGTAATGTGGCTAACCTAACAGACTATTCATGGATACTAGGGGATACAATGATTAATGTATAAGGTAGGCCATAATTAAAAGAATTATTTTGAATAGGGGGCGTAAACCAAATAAATTCCTCAATCATTTAAAACACAAGTACCTCAAACCTTCATGTTTTGACAGGAATAAATCAAATTATAGTTAAAGAAAGCATGGTCTGGTTCTCTCAAGAAATGAGGTGAATGAAAATAATATGACGAAAATGGTTCAGAAGCCTCACAAGAAAGTGATTTCAATGATTTAGACAGTAAAAAATGGCATGGGTTTCAAAAATTGTTGTGCTTTTCATGAAATTCCAAAATATTTGAACTCTAAACAAAGTCATTTAAGCATTCATTTAAGCTCAGTTTCATGGAATATATTGGTTCACTCATTGACATGGGTTTCAAAAATGGTAACGATAATCATTTCAACTCAAAAGTTTCAAAAAAACACACCAAAAATTGAAAAATAAACACACAAAAATATGAAAACACGCAAATTTTTTTGTTTTTTTTTTATTTTTATTTTTTTGAAAAACAAACACAAAATGAAAATCCTGAAATAAAAAGGTTCCCTCCCCCAAACATAAATGATGTAGTGTTCTCAATTCATTCATGTGTATTTAACATGTAAGCCAATTTTAAAATTAATCACAACATCAAAGAAGTGTGAAGGAGAGGTACAACCTGATTTATTCGCAGTGCAACATTGAGTTAAGCTCCTAAGTGTTGCACTCTAAAAACCTACAAATAAAAGAACAAAATAAAACATAAGATATTTATTGAAAGAAACAAAAGTAAAAATAGAATGATAATAGAAGCATAAATCTTGGTTTAATTCCCCAAGTGGGCCTTGGGTTTTGACTGCCTCCATAGGGGCAGTTCTAATCGGTTATCCCCAATCTGATGGTGGGTGAGGTTTCTTTCTTATAAACCAACAAAAATTATTCTTTCCAGAATGCACTTTTTCCTTTTTGTTGAGGACTATATTGACATAGATTAACAAGTCCACCCCCACTACAATAAGATAAAACATGCATGGTGGGTTTAGGACAATGAATGAGTCCTCTTATTTCTTGGTTTCTGCTTTCACAATATCTTCTTTATTCACCAGTGTGTTCTGAAGGAATGTTGAATTAATGGAATACTCAAAGGGAATGTCATATTTTAATTCTATTTGAAAAAAAATAATGCTTGAAGAATCAATAACAAATTCTTCCCTTTAAATGTAAGCAACTTGTGTGTCATTTTCCTCCAGAAAATCCACTTTAATCTTCTCATGTACTTCCTCCAATAAATTTCCAACAGGTTCCAGGAGATCTAGATGTTCCTCATTAGATACATAATTTCACTCCAATGAAATACAAGTGTTGGGTGAATTGTCAATTTCTTCTTCAATGATAGGTTCCACTTGTAGTTGAATTTCCCTAAATAGAGTTAGGTAGTCAGCCTCCTCCATATTCTCTTCAAATTCTACTGCTATGGTGGTTTCTTCCTTCAATGTTTCTGAATCTTCTACATTATGAGGAATAGTTGGATCACGAAGTTCCTCACACTCATTCCAGAAGTTATCCAGATCTTTTTTATCTCCCATATGTATTTCAATTGAAAATTATTCTTCATCAATCTCCTCCAAAATTGATTTATCTGGGCTCAATTGATATTATTTTAATTTCATCAAGGCCTCCATGGGTTCTTCAACTTGAATTATTTTTTGGTCTACTTATTCCAACAATTTTTCTAGTTCTCTTTCTTGTTCTAGCTCCATTTGTTGATCCTAGGATGCATGTACTTGTTCCTCTATCCACTATATTCTGGTCTCTAGGTTTTAAACTATTTGACTAATTCTTTCACATTGGGCTTCAAGATCCTTGTGAACTTCTTCTTCTTCGTGTTGCACTTTGAAAATTTCTTGATAAATTCTATAAAATACTCTTGAAGTTAAATTAATTCTCTGGCCAATCCCTCCAAAACTGGGTTTTCGAGGTTCTCTTTAAGGTTTTTAATGAGATCCTTGAATTTATCCTCTGTGATGATTTTTATTCGAGCTCTCCGAATTTCTTTAGCCAAGAAAGAAACTCTATACTCTATAGACCAAGTTGATTCGATAATTGGTTCTTGAAATTTTGGATTATTTTTCCATGAATTAAAAAAATAATAATTTGAAAACAAAATGGTAAAATATTTCTTTTAATTTTTTTAATTTGAAAAAGTCAAATATTTACAAATAAATTGTCACACTACCTCCCCTGCAACGATGCCAAGTTTGACGCACGCCTATCATAGGGAATGGAAAAACAATATTTTTATATATTTACTAGTGTATTATAGTGATTAACCCTAGGATGTCTCCCAAATAGGATTGCACAAAAAATATTTTGTCACTTTAAAATGAGGGAAAAAATATTGTGCTTTTGAAAGGAAATTTGAAATTCAAATGATTAAAAAACTATGATATGAAAAGGGTAATTAGGTCGGGGTCAGTTTCCTAATTTTAATGATATCCTTGTTCAATTTAATTCAAACCTCTACTTCTTAGTTGATTAAATTTTGTTTCCACGATCGTTTCATCTCACTTCCTTAGTGAAATTATGACAGTGAGAGAAAACCTTACCGAGATCTTGGTTTGGTCAACTCTCCTTCCATGTGTAAAATAGTTGTATTCAATATACTTAATTCACATGGGAAATACCCAATCGGGTCTTGTTTATACCAAACAATCAAGAACATTCACTTCTCTTTTTACATGTACTGATGATCGTTGAGTACTTCACCACTAATCCCTGGTCTATTCCATCGTATATAAACCAAAAATTAGTAGAGGGAGATAATGATTATTTTACCAAGGAAAAAATCAATAACGGAATTAAAATTAAAGAACAATCACATTTGATAATAAATTCCTATCAATGAAATTGAAAACAACTTTGAAGAAGAAATAAATTTTATTCAATTACGTCCAAGAAATCAAGCATTACAAAATAGAAAACAAACCCTTCCCCAATCACTCAAAATGTTTTCCCCATCATGGTAAGGGTAATCGAGATGAATGGGGAAGAATAAGGCATTAAAAAACTATTTAAAATAAAATAATTAAAAGAGAAATTCGAAAATTTCTCCTCCCTGGTGTCCCAGAAGGAATGGGATGGAATGAGAGATGCTTTGGGAGGGAGGACCTCTCCTCCTTTTATAGCCATAATTTGTCCCCCTAATGTTGAAACGTTTTAGCCCCATTAAATGACATCTTCACAAGTTTCACCCTTATTTAATGTTGTTCATAATTATATTGGGTGTTTCTCCTCAGAATATTATAGTATTTCGAAAAGTATTTAGAGATTTATGATCATTTAACTCTGACCATTTATTATGTCCAGTCAGACTCTCCAAAACGCCAACCTCTGTATTAAGATGCTTTAATGGCCCCTTAAATGGACAATTCACATGGAATTTCCTTCATAAAAGATATTCCCCAACCCCTTTTTCATCTATCCACCAAATTAAACAACAATTAGGCCCACCAAGAATGAGTTATGAACCCCACACCAAAAATCACCAGAACTGTAAATAGTTTTCTTGAGACAAATTGTGAGCTTCTTTTGAGCTTCCATATGGTTGATTCATCTTTTGGTCCAAAAATATTAAATGAATCCCTAGATGTGTAGAATTTGGAAAAGAATTAATTTTGAAATTTTTATTAGTGTAGAATAAGTTATGTCCAAACTACATAAATAATTTAAAAAAGCTAAAAATCCGAAATGGGGCATTTTTACTATTCAGCTCAAAATAACACCAATATCATAAAAATGAAGCAATTAATCTTAGAGTAACACTTTTTTGGGTTTAAAAAAATTAAATTCAATGTAAATTTAATTGAAAATATTTGATCTATCATGACCCAATCGAATAAATTTCATAAAATAATAGTTAATGGTACTTTCATTGAATAATTAAATAAATTAAAACTAAATCTCAATCCATATATTCTAATTCTTAATTATGGGCCATAAAGATCATGTGAATTATCCAAAGCATATCCACTGGGAGTGTCAAACCATTTGTGAAATTAGACCTATTTTTCATACTACAAGTAAAAAATGAGTTAAAACACAATCAAAAAAAAAATGGTTATTACCCCTAGTTACACATGTGCCTCATTTTGCATCCACTTGTTTGTATCTAGACAGAGATTTCATCTCTAAGAAAATCACACACACTTTTAATTACCAAATTTATGATAACATTATGGATATGGGAAAGTTTGAGAATTTTAATGCCACACGAAGGCAGTATAATGAGGTAAAATAGCGATATCTCATTAATAAAATACTAAGGAAATTAAAAAATGATTTTTAATAACATTTACCATTGAAATGAAAAGGAATTTAAAAATTACTGCAAAATTAACTGGAAAGGAGGGGTGAGGAACCATTATTTAGGCATTGTAATTACTTGGTAAAAGGATATAATGGGAGGTAATAAATAAAATATCATAAAAAATATATCAAATTGAATATAATTCCATGAAATAATAATAATTTCAGTATTTGACAATGGAATTTAAAATAAAATATAACAAAAGTAATGTACTTTAAAAGGAAAGAGGATTGAGGAAACCCTTACTTATCTTGAGTTTCTTAGCTTATATATGATGCATATAACTAATTGAACTCTTATAGATTTAATATAGAGTAATTTAGGATACTCATTGAGAGATATGTGATGAGATAAATTTTAATTTTTATTTGGTAGAATGAGAATAGGGGGTCAGTATTTAAACTTGACGATGGAGCTATTTAATTGTCAAAATAGTTATTATTTTAATGTTTTAAGAAACCACTTTTGAGTGGAATTAATTAAAAAGAATTTTATGGATAATTAATGATTAAACATGATTATTTTATTATTTAATATTGAAAAAACCATAATGTATCTTCCAACCACCTAATTTAATGAACAGAATCCAAAAATAATTTTTTATTAAGGAAAATAAACTAATAAAGTATCCAAAATTTCAAGTATAAATTTATAAATTCAAATTAATATTTTTCAATAATTTATTATAACCCATAAAAACAATTTTAATTAAAGAAAATATTTCATAGATTTTTATGTAATTCTTACATGATAATGATATTATCAAAATCAGAATACCCATAAACAATAATTTTCACTTTTTCACAAAAAAAAATTGTGTCACCAAAATATAATTTTGATGTGATGAGACTACAAAAATTCATTTTATTCAAATTATTTATCTATCTATTTGAAATTTAAAAAATACTTGTGTTTCAAAATTGAGTATTCGGTGCATAAAATCTGAAAAGGATAGTTTTCGAAAATACAATTTAATTATGAGATACAGCTACATCCTTGAAAATATTAAGTGATTATTATAAATTATATTATTATAAAATTATTTTCTAAATTTTATGATGTTATTATTATAATTAAGTTTAATTTAGTTTCCAAATATGTAATCGAGAAAACCAGGTTTTAGTATAACTACCACTATATATCATGGTTTATAATTCTTTGTCAATATCCAATTTAATTTTCTAAAAAACAAATTATCAATACTTTACAATCATTTTTTATTATAATAAACTATACATGACATTATTTATATTTTCAAGAAAAACATTTCATAGCATTGTTTTTTTATTAAATATATTACATACTACTTTGAAAGAAAATTTTGATTAATAAAATATACACATAAAATATTATAAAACCCATATAAAAATTAAATAAAACATAATGACATTAAAAATTAATGTTAATTTATTATTTTATTCGTTAAATTATATTCAATAATTATCTTATAACAACTTAATTTCCTTGAAAATAAAACGTGTTAATAAAATTAATGAATATATGTAAAAATAATACTAAATATATTAAAATATATATAATAATTTATATAAAATGTTATAATATTTAAATAAGATATCACATAGACTATTAATATGCATTATTCCATTTTCACCCTTTGGTCATGGGTTTAAGCCTTGTGTCCTTGTCAGACACGTTGACTTGTCACTCAGCCTATGAACTGACTTTTTCTATAAACATATTAATAATAAATTTTCATTATAGTTAAATATATATATAAAAAAGTAACTTAAGTGATATTTGTATAAATATTTGGTTTATTAAAATAAATAAATTCATTTATCATTTAAATTTATATTTATGAAAGAAAATTTGTAAAAATATCCATTGGAAATTTGGGATGTTACATTCCACACCCTTAAAAAACTACAACCTCACAATTTCACCCATTGATAAACACTTACTATACCCAAATGTTCACTTAAATGTTATCTATATAAATTAAACATTATAAATACCTAGGAAATTTTTATATAATATGTTCATATTATTTTATACTATTACTCTATAGAAAAGTTTATCTATATAAGGCTCTATACCCAAATATTAAAAATCTTAATTCCCAAAAATAACCAAACTCTAATCTAATACCAAATGAGATGCCTCATACCCACACTTCTAGATCTGGTGCTAAACCTATATACTTTTTAATACATCATAAAATTTATCACAAACTCCCAAGATTAAAATATTTATGTATTTGGAAACGAGATACATACCCATCTAAACTCATAATAAAATACACATGTATTCCAAAAATATTAATCACACGTTTAATTTTCGTATATATCTCCATTTGATTTAAAATATTGGAGAAAAAGGTTAAACATAAGAAAGAGTGATATAAAATTCTGAGTAAATGATTAAAAATTATAATGAGAAAATATTTCATAATCAATTAATGACTTGGTAATGTGAGAAATGATATTATTATAATAGTAATACATAAGAAATTTTAAATGAATAATGAGAGAATATTCATAATTCATGGCACAAAATGGAGTGAGATTATGTGAGAGTCAATAAACATACTATAGAATAATTCATATAAATATAACATAATATATAAGATGTCATTGGATCACAGTCATTGTGAGGTTTATGGGAATGTGGAAACAACATAAAAAGTGATATCATAAGAATAATTCAAGACTAGAAATCATGATATCATAATAATAAGTTGAGGTTAACCACCAAGAAATCATAACATAGTGTTTTTAGGTTAACCACCCATACACCATACATGGTATCTCTTGAGATGTAAACATTACCCAATACATTGGAGTGTTATGACAGAACACCCTTCAAATTTCTTGAATGTACATGCATATGTATTCCAAATGAGTAAAACATAATTTAATCAATAAATAATCATAACATGAACCCATGGATGCCAACGAGCATGTACCCTAGTGGTACAGGATCTTGCATGGCATCCAAAAGACCCAGGATCAAATCTGGGCAGGGACTAATTTCCAGGTACTATAGCATCACTCTAGTAGTACTGTAGTAGCGGTAGAATTGTAGTGACGGTGAAACTGTAGCGGCGAAAGCATTGTAGTAGAAGCTGTAGCGATGGCGGTACTGTAGCAGGTACTGTAGCATCCTAGGTACTGTAGCAGTACTATTCACCGAGGGGCCCTTTGGGCCAAAAAATGGGCTTTCAAGCCTTGTATTCAGGCCACTTGGCCTTGGGCCTTCAGGCTATGTAATGGGTCTCCCTCTACCTAGTCTAAAGAGGTATTTACTTTAAATAATAAAATGAGGCTTCAGCCCCAAACTTTAAAAAAATAACATGAACCCATGGAAAATAAACAGGTATCCAATGAAATTAAGTATCTCTAGGTAAATACCCTTCAATAAAGATACTTAATATTTCCCCATATATAATGAATGGTATATGGTTTATTCAATAATTTACCTAGTAAATCGTTTTATGGGTATCTCATTAAACACCATTCAAATAAAAATAAAAATATACAAATTATCTACAAGATAAATACATTATAGGAAAATTCTTGTATAACTGATGATTAGGTAATATAGATATCAATTGAAAGTAAATCATAATCAATGTATTTCAATCATTCAGTATGGCTCGTAAAGAGAATGTGACTTATCCAAAGCATATCCACTAGGTGTGTCAAATCAGGTGTGTAGTTAGGCCTCTTTATCATGCACCAAGATATGATTGTGTTGTTGGAGTTTGTATTCTAGAACCAACATTTTGTACTTTGGTTACATGTATATTCAAAGATTTTTATATTAATAAAACATCTTATTAAGTATTGTTCATTTTTTACATTAATTTTATGTAATAATTACCTTGGGTATCTTTTTCATTGATAACGTCATAGTAGTTTACCACTATGATTAAAATAATAAAATGATATTCTTAAATATATTTCTATGGTTGGATAAAATTCTATGATGGAGAAAATGGTATATTGACTTTCAGATACGAGTACTCTTAAGAGGGTTGGACTTATTATCATGATGTTTTCACTTGGTAATATCCAATATGGGTGATTATGAGAACATATCCACTAGTATGAATTATATATGTTTTGGTGTTATCATATATTACTATCTATGAGTTCATGTAATGGTCCTTATACTTTAATATTATCATTAATGTATGTCATGACTTGTTCAATTAGATTTACTGACCAAAACCATGATGTTATATATTCATAATACATAAGGTATGTTTGGTTCATCACAAATGACATGTTATCAATGGATAATTCACAGAAGGATTTGTCCCTTCCTTCTTTATAGAAGTATATATCTCATCCATTTTATTGGAATAGAACCATTACACTAAATTCCATGAATATGATGTAAAGATGTGTTTATTTTAGATAATTAAAAAAAGTCGTATTGAGAATATAGGTTGATAAAATATATATGAAACCTTATTGATGAGATATTTTCACAAAGGTATTATATTACACCATGAGCATTCGTATGTGGTTGTTGATATTGTGACATTAAGTTCTTTATATTAGTGCCTTTACTCGTTTCTAGAGGGTAATCTTGGACTTTAGGAAATCCTTTCTAATGACAATGATACATAATCATAGAGTGTTACACAATAAGTGTTTCCATTAATCTCAATTAAATTATCTATGAATTTAATTATTGTAAAAAATATTATTCTCAAGACTGAGGAATAATTTTATTCAAGTTTTAGTGATTGCATAAATTAAATAAATATTTATTCACCAGATTGTAAATAAAATATACTTATTTTATTTATTTAATATTTATTTAGGTATTCAATAAATTTGGAGAAGGAAGAGTGAACCAAGATCATGTCCGGTGATAAATATTAATTTACAATCATATCAAATAATATTTATCATTACTCTAGTTAGCACAAGCCATAGAAATATTATTATTATTATTATATGGAATTGGGTTTGATAATTATTATTATATTATTTATGGATGGTATGAAATTAAGTAATATTTTAACCTAAACCTTAGCTATATAAATATATGGTTATTTCAATTTTGTATAGTTAATAGAAATAATGATAATAGAGAATCGTTACACAAAATGGACTTCTCTCTTAAATTTTTCCTTCTCATCTCCCCTCAAGAATGAGAAAAAATAATTCAGGCCTAAATGATTTTTAGTGATAAAGATAAAAAATAAAAGATGATTGATCTTCCATGATGGTGCCCAATGTTCCATCGATGATTGTTCAAATATCAAAGGAGAACATACGAATCACCGCTATAGGGATTCTATACTTGTATCATATAAGTGTAAGGAATTTAATCCAAAAATGTTTTTAGATAATCAAAAAATCCATCAAATAAAGTTCCTCAAAATAGGTCTTCCTTATTTATATATAATATAAATTAATTATAAATTTAATTCACATCCTCTATGTGTTCTAGGTTCTATTCTGTCAATATTTCGTGGTAATATTTCATTGGTCCTGGCATTTACATCATGCACAATTTTTTAATGATCCATCAGAAAAAAAACATTATGGTTATTCAAACCATAAAGGATATTCCTATATTAATGGAACCTTCAAGTGGTCTCAGAGGGGTTACATTTTAAATTAAAAATTATTTATTTGATTGTTGATCAATTATGTCCAATAGTGTTTATATATTTCATTTATAGAATATTCCTTATTTAATCCAATTTTAATTAACATGATTTTTAAATATTAAACATCATCATTTAGTGTTTAATTTTATTAAAGGACTATTAAGACATGAAGAATGACTAAAGATTCCAACCATAAGTTCCAAGAATTTTGACTTCTAAGATTAGGTTACATGACCTGTAGCTAGAGTACATGTCATGTAACCAAGTTCACTTCACCTAGTAATGTTGTGGGATACACAACATTCTAATTTGTAACTACACCCAGTGAATTTATTGAAAACTACATATAAACTAGGACAAACTAGCACACAGCATGTCGGATTACACTGTGTGCAGCTGGCGTACACCTCATACGGTCTATGTGGTTTTGCGGTGAAATTCACACAAATAATTTGGTCAAATACATGGTAAAACCAAATGAGAATGAAAACCTAGAGCATTAATAAAATAAACAACATATAATCAGTATACACGACATGTAGTTCATTAATTCATGCATCTGAACTATGCATCGAGTCATTCATTGAGTTAAGCAGACACACTGGTAGTGGAACACATGACATATAGTAGGATTACACATCATGTGGTCCCATTTCAAAATAGAATGCCTAGTCTTTCATAGGGTTTCATGAACACATGATATGTAACTAGCTTGTACACACCATGTAGTCCAGTCAAGGTATATTTTGAAGCCCTAAGTGTTTATCCCAGGTACATAGAAATCGAGGTACACAGTGTCTAACTCATAAGTACAAACTGTGTAGTCTTCTGATAAAGGAAAGAACTAAATTACATTAAATTACTAATTTTATTATTAAAACCTTATTATATTTATCTTCACTTTATGTGTTTGAAAATTTAAAAAAGGTTTTAAAGAATTTTTAAGTTCTTAATTAATTTATTATAATTGTTTGTAATTATTGGTCCAGCTATTTATTTTCCATAAATTCTTTTATGATGGATATCTATAAGAGAATTTATATAGTCATTAAGATAAAATTGAATTAATTAATTAATACAAGTGTGTTTATCGTATTAAAAAATAATTAATAGAAATAAAGTTATCTAGTGTACTTTTACATATTATTTCATTTTCATAACCGTTATTGGGCTTGAAAAAGACCCATGTATGTGTTTCCATTATTTAATTTAATTTCTTTCAGGGTTTTGTAATTATTAATTATTAAAAAAATACAGTGGTTGGTGAGTCATCCCTGCCTCCTTTATTATATAAGACATGTGTGTCCATGGTTATTTATGTAATTTTCCTTAACCAATCCTTTGGATCCCCTCAACTATGTGTGAGTTATAAATAAATATAATAAATGGAGTATCCAAATCCATGTGGGGTTGGTTCAAGATGGAATTGAAATGATTCCAACCCATGTTATACATAGGTGGATAGGTGGAATGGTACAACTTGTTCCAAGGATGACATAATGAGCTTTCCCCCTAGGTCATAGGTTTATTTATTTTTTTCTCAATAAATAAACCATTAGATAAGATCATGATCATTTCGTTTATGTATTTATTTATTTATTTATTTATTTATTTATTTATTTATTATGAATAATTTATTTAATGGATTTAAGAACACGATCACATAAATAAATTAACAAATTTACAAAGATGGAATTTAAATAAATTGACTATGAATAAATGTTTTATCAAACATGGTTAATCAATTAAGTAATATCTACTTGATATTAACAATATATGAAAATAATAAATCAAGAAAAAATTTATGAATAACAAAATAAAATCCCCCGATGTAATATTAATTCAGACTTGGCCTTTTTTTTATTTGATTAGGGATAAAACCAATAGAACTAAGTGTTTGACCAACCCTTTTTGTGACACTTACTTTTATAAGTGAAGTTCTTATGAGGTATTTGGGTTAAACTAACCATTTTTACATCACGAGGAGTAGAACTTTATATACCTTTTGTAATTTGGAGGCAATTTTTGATGAATTCCAAGTCAGGATTTTAGGATTGGAGAGTCCACTCAACAGATCAAGGAGCTTCAAGCCTACGGTCGGAAAAGACCTGCCTACTTAAATATAATCAAGTAGCCTCACCAACCCATGTTTGGGTTATGTGAAGGGGCATATAGATCATTTCCACAGGAATTTCCTTGAAACTATACATTTTATGTTTAATGGTGAGGGATGTTGGGACATGCTAAAATATTGGGAGAATTAATAAAATTAATATTATTATTATGTATCCTATTATTAATAATCAGGAAAATTACTAATGGTATGATCTTTTATAATTGTAGAATAAATGAAAAGTTCATCATTCATACTATCTCTATGATCAATACTAGAGAAATTCCATCTTCTCACTCGCATTAACTTCCAGGAATAATTCAAACACCTTTGGGTTGTGTTGTTCCATGAATAAAAATCTTATGTGCTAGAATCCCCATTACATGATCCACCTGCTAAGGAGGTTAGTGATAAAGAGTTCACCATCTATGATAAACATTTGAGTGATGCAGTGGAAATTCAATGTTGAATTATTTTGTCCATGTTAAGTGAACTCCTGAAGTATAATGAAAGCAAGGATGTATATAGCATACTTGAGCATCTCTATGGTTTATACCAAGAGTGATCAACAAAGGAAAGGTATTCGATATCCAAGGAATGCTTTAAAATTCATCTTGGATAATGTGTTCTATATGGGCCTCATGTAGTCAAATGTATTAGCTACATTATGTGCCAATAGATTCTAGGGTTTAAAATCCCTAAATAACTGCACATTGATCTCATTCTTTAATCACTTCCTCATAGATTCTCCAGCTTTGTGGTCAATTTGAATATGAATAATATTGATAAGACTAACTTAAATCTACTCACTCTTCTTCACCAAGTATATAAGTATATTAATAACGAAAATCAGTCCATCCTTATGGTGAATAAATGAAAATTCCAAGTGAATAGATCTAAGATAAAATCTTCTTAATACCCTTCCAAAAAGAGAAATATCAATGATAAAGCATGGGAATATGATGTTATCTACATATCATGTGGTAAAAACGGACATTAGAATAAAAACTACACCTAGGAAAATAATAAAGGGGAAGCTTCATGTGCATTTTTAATTGAGTATAATTTGGTTGTTTCTATATATTTTGTACTAGATATAGTTTTTAGTGCTCACATATATATTCAAATACAGGAACCAAGTAGATTAAGAAATATTGACTAAGGGGAGGTAGATTTATGAGTATCCAACATAGCTAAAATTATGGTTGTAGAAATCAGGGACAACCACCTCATGTTTCCAACAATAATGATCTTGGTTTTTTAAAAAAATTATTATGTTCCATCTATTACTAAAAACATTATTTATATATCCATACTTGATACATATAGATTTATTTTAAAATTTGGGAATAAATGTTTCTTTTTCTATAAAGATAATATTTTTATAGTAATTTATCTTTAAATAACGCCCGTTAATGTGTTGGATTTTACAAACCAAGTATTGGAAATCAAAAATTGAACTAATTCACATAACTCAAACCCCACCCAACTTTGGCATCATTGATTAGGTTATGTAAATAAAAAGTGGTTGACTAAATTACATCAAGATGGATATTTAGATTCCTTTGGACTAAAACCACTAGGTGTATGTCCCACATGTTTACAAGGAATAATTAATAAATTCCCATTTAATGGTAAATGTGAAAGGTCCAAATAGATTATTGAATTAGTTCATGCCAATGTGTGTGGTCCTTTTCTATTTGAAGAAATTGGTGGGTATTCATACTTTATAAATTTTACTAATTATGTTAGTAGATATGTATATTTTTAATTAATGAGGTATAAGTTGTATTCCATTGATACATTAAAGGAATATGAGAATTAAATTGATTACCATCTTGGTAAGAATATTAAGAAACTTCATTGAAAACATGGTATATAATATCTTAATCAAGACTTTATTGGTTATTTACAAGATTTTTGGATTCTATCTCAATTCAATCCTCCTTACACACCTTAGTGGAACGATGTAAATGAAAGATGGAATCGTTCCATATTAGTCATGGTGAGATAAATGATGAGTCATGTGAATATTCCATTATCCTTTTGGGGATATGAATTACAAACAATAAAGCATATACTAAACCAAGTGAAAACTAAATTGATAAATTTTATTCCATACAAACTTTGGTTTTGGAGAAAAAATAGGTTGTTAAAATATATGTATGATTTTGTGAAGTATTTTTTAAGGCCTCTTCAGGTAAAAAAAATTCACATAAAGTCAAAAAGTGAAACTTTAGAGGATACCCCAAGGGAAAAAAGGGTATATTACTTATAAAAGCCCTAAAAATGGAATAGTTTCAAGATGTTACATATTCCTTGTGTTGAATCACATATCTAAGAGTGATAGTGGAAGTGAGGTAGAATTTTATGAAGTCCAGGCTCATGGTACACAAGAGTTGGAACATAAAAAAATTCTACAAATCCCTATAGAAGAAAATGTTCCAGATAAAAAAGTACTTATTAGGAGTACAAGAGAGGTTAGAGAAGTGGAATGGTATGGTTTTATAGACACTGAGGATGGTGACTCATTATTAATTGATAATAATGATCCTATAACATACAACGAAGTATTAAGCGTCATAGATATTTTCACATGGAAAGAATATATTAATTATGAAATTGATTCCTTATTCCAGAACCAAGTCTGGATTTTGGTAGATCCTCTAATGGATGTAAAGTTTGTTGGTTGTAAAATGGTATTCAAAATTAAACTACACATTGATTGAAAATGAAATGCATATAAGTCATGACTAGTTGCAAAATGGTTTAAACATCAACAAGACATAAACTATGAAAAAATATTTTCAACATTTCCAATGTTGAAATCCATTAGAATTATACTTGACATTGTAGCTTTCTATAACTATGAGATTTGGAAAATGGATGTAAAAACAAATTTTAATAATGGTAACCATAAAAAATATGTCTATATGACACAACCCAAAGGTTTTTTTATTCCAAAGGATGCCAATAAGGTATGAAAATTTCAAATACCCATTTATGTATAAAAGTAATCATTTAGGTCCTGGAATATTTGGTTGGATGAAACCATAATGTAATTAGGTTTCATAAGGAAAAAATGTGACCCTTTTATCTATAAGAGTTTTAGTGGGAGTGTGGTAATTTTATTAATAGTAATATTTTATGACATATTACCTATTGGAAATTAAGTTCCAATCATACAGTCTATTAAATCTTGTTTGAAAAAAATTCTTCTCCATAAATGACTTAGGAGAAAACAACATATATTCTTGGGATCAAGATATATCATGATAGATCAAATAGGATACTCAGCCTAAGTCAACATATATATATTGACAAGATACTTAATAGATTCAGAATGGAAAAATGCAAGAGGGTATTTTTAAAAATGTCACATGGAATTCATCTTTCTAGGAAAATGTGTCCTCAGACACATGAGGAAAGAAAAATGATGGAAAGGATTCCATGTGTGTTTTTGATTGGGACAGTCATGTATTTTATGATATGTACTAGTTTAGTTGTCTCTTACTCCCTTAGTGTGGTAGGAAGATATCAAAATGACCTAAGTAACCACTATTGGATGACAATGAATATCCTTAAGTATCTGAGGTGTTGTAAGGATATATTTCTGGTCTATGAATGAGATGAGGAACTAGTCATCAGAGGATATGTTGATGCTAGTCTCTAAATATATCAATATGGTCTTAAATCATAGAAAAGATATATATTCACTCTGAATAAAGGTTTTATGAGATGTAAGAGCTCAAAGAAGTTGGTGGTTATAGATTTTATAGTAGATTCTGAGTATATTGAGGCTTTTGAGGCACCTAAAGAAGAAGTTTGGATATGAAAATTCATCTAAGATCTTGGCATAAAACCTATAAGTAAATATCTTATAACACTCTACTATGATAATACTACATCAATTGCCCTTTCCAAGAAGGCAATGTTACATTAGTGGATAAAGAATATACTTCAAAGGTATCATCTCTTGAAGTATTTTTCTTAGAGAGGTGAAGTTTTAGTGAGAATAATATCCCTGGAAGAAAATACAGCATACCCATTGACTAAATCCTTGACTCATTAAAAACATGATCATCATGTATGGTCTATAGAACTGAAATTTATAGGTAGTTGGATCTAGTTTCAGTGGGATTTTTTGGGTTTGGTGTTCTAGAATAAGATTTTTTTACATTTATTACAAGTATGTTTGAATATTTGAATATTAATAAAACATATTATATATTATTCATTGTTTGGAATGCCTTTGATTCAATAATTTCATATGGAATCTATCACATTGATAAGGTCATATAAATTTCCCACTATGATGAGAACATTAAAATACTATAATGATATTATTAAATATAATTTTATAGTTGAATTAACATTTTATAATAGGAAACATGGTATGTTTTCTGTCATGTGTGGGTACTCTTAATAGTATGATACTTCTTCTCAATAATTTCCTTCTTTTGTAATCTCTAATATTGTATATTATGAGAAAAAACCCACTATTAGGAATTTTTCATGTTTTGGTGTCATTGGATATTCCTATCTGTGAGTGTGTGTAATGGTCCTTAGACTTTAATATTATTATTAATGCATGCCATGACTAATGGAAATATCTTTAATGACCAGAACTATGACACCATATATTCATGGAAAGTAGGACATGTTGGGTGTGTCACGAATGAAATATTATTAATGGATATTTCAAGGAAGTATTTTTCCCTTATAACATTATGGAAGTAGTTATCTCAGCCCTTTGATTGGAATAGAAATGCCGCATTAAATTCCATGTCCATGGTGTAACAATGTGTTTATTTTAGATATTCAAAGAAAGACATATAAAGAATATAGTTTGATGACACAGATGTGAAACCTACTTTATGAGATATTGTGATAAATGGATTATATTACACAGTGAATTCGTATATGGTTGTCAAATTTGTGGCATTAAGTTATTTCTATTAGGTGTCTTGACCTGTTGCTATGCAGTAATCTTGGACTTTAAAAAACTCCACCTAATTCCAATGAGAAAGAATCATAGAGGGTTATACACTGATTTTTTACGTTAATCATGGTTAAATTCTATTTGAATTTATTTATTTTCATAAATATTATTCTCAATACCGATGAATAATTTGATACAAGTTTTATTGATTGTATAGATTAAATAAATATTTATTCACTAGATTGTGAATAAAATATATTTATTTTATTTATTGAATATTTATTCTGATTTTAAATAAATTTTGAGAAGTATGACAAGACCAAGATTCTTTTCTGATGATAAATATTAATTTTCAATCTAGGAAAATAATATTAATCAATGCACTAGCTATCACAGTCCATCGAAATAATAATATTATTATTATATGGAATTGGGTTTGAAAAATATTATTGTATTATTTTTGGGGTGGTATTCAATTAAATAATATTTTAACCTAAACTATAGCTCTATAAATAGATTTCTATGTCTATTGTGTAGGGTTAATCAAAAAAATGGGAATAGAGAATAATTTCCCACAATAGACTTCTCTCTCAAATTCTTCCTTCTATCCTCATCTGAAGTATGAGAAGATCTCCTTCAAGCTTTAAGGATATTAAGTGGTCAAGATGAAAACCCCAAGGTGATTGATCCAATGTACTTTCACCTATTTTCCCATCAATGATAGTTCAAATATCAAATGAGAATGTGTGGATCGCCTCTAGATGGATTCTAAACTTGGATCATATAAGCGCAATGAAGGTAATCCAAAAAGGGATTCAGATGATCAATATCTTCATTAAAGAAATTTCATCAAATTAGGTATTATTTATTCAAAACTAATATAAATTAATTTTAAATTTAACTTGAAAAGATCATATTCAAGTTCTCGATTCTCTTATTTCGATATTCTGTGGAAAAGTTTTGTTGGTCATGGAATTTACATCATGCAGAATTTAAAAATTACCTGTAACGTCTTGGATTTGGGTGTCGACAAAAGGTGCCCCGTAACTGGTTCTTCACATGACCTAAAGCACATTTCCATAAATTCCAGAGGCTTCTGACTAGCAGTGAGGGCCAAGGTCTGATAATGGAGAAACTATGTCCTCATTGGCAGAGTATGCACAGTGGAATAACAAAATAGTAACCAATAGCATAAGCAATAATACCATACAATAGAAGTAGACGATGGAAGACTGATGATATAAAATCACTATAGAATATATATAATTAAATGATGCATGTCACATTTATCTAGGAAATCGTCCAAGAAAGTCACAATGGAGAAAATAAAATACTGAAACCAAAGTACAGAAAAGCAGTAAACTCCAAAAGCATCGCAAGCCTCAGCTTGGTCCCATGCTCTCCTATTCCAACAGCAATCAAGTACTTGATGAAAAAGGTAGAATTCCCTTATCTATACCTGCAACCATATAATCTATTTGGGTCCAAAATCAAGCCTCGAATAGTGTGTGAGACGTATCCTAGTAGTCAACCACCAAAAGATTTGTTCCTAACTACCAGTAAATATATATAGCAGGTATATGCAGAATGAATCAATAAAATAGGAAGTACTCAACAGTAAACAATCCTATAGTTTTCAATTACATTCATTTACATTTATTAATTATTCAAACCATTTAATAATTAAATCACTTTATCTAGCCTAATATATGTATCCCTCCATGTAAAAGTAAGAGAATACATCTCAGAAGACCATCTAAACAACCAAGTAAGACGGAGTTCGAGCTTGTTCTTTGGCTTGAAAAACTCGTCATAGTCATTCAATTATTAAAAACTACCCTCTTAGAAAGCTCCCATAGTCTAACCCCTTTGGATTAACATACTACTAATCAAATAAAAACAACCACCTAGACAGCTCTTGTGGTCAACACACTTGGGGAAACATGGCATCAATAATTTATAAATGACCTCTAAGTAGCTTTCAAAGTCAATACCCCCTGAGTCCACATAGAATAAATAATAATAAATGACCTCCTGGGAAAATCTCATGTTCAATACCCTTGGGTCAAATTCCACATCAAATCTCTCACGATCCTATGTAATAAACATGGAAACCCCCACAGTTTTCCCGGTCCAAGGCTCTCACGATCCATTGTAAAATCAGTGCGCATATCATAATAAGGCATCACATGTAATCTATAACTACTACATGGCTAAAATTCACTAGAATAACACATGAAATCCATATAACCTAAAAACCCCATCCTAAACAATTCAAGTCATGGAAACAAGGTGTGCCTCATAGAAAACTGAAGCCAAACGACCATAAACAGTCAATCAGGGGAACGCACCAATGGTGTGTCCTATAACAAGGTATGAAAAATTATGCAGAATAAATCACCCTTTATCAAAAAAAACATATCAGGTATTAAACATGGTAAAATTCCAAAATACATAATGCCCCAAACATGGGTATTCTACTCTTTAAGCATATATAATTCAAATATAATCAATGAAAGGCACAAACCACCTACCTAGATGTTGTATGATTAAAAATATTGAGTTTCGGCCCTTTAATTGACCTATAATGATGTAGATCTAAAAAAGGTAAAAATGATCAACCCTCGATAACTCCCGATAGAGGAGGAATCAGGAAGAAATTCTCTTGGAAAATAGGTAACTCGCCGGTGGAAATCCAACATAGCTAACGACATCTTAATCAGAGCTCAAACGAAGAACTGAGAGGGTCTTGAAGTTCTTCGGTATTCTTTCGCTATCTTGTATGAGACATAGTAAGAAGAAGTTTTTTCTAGAGATGATATGAGACCCCTATCTAACTCATCCATTAAAAAATAAAAGTACATTACGTGTTCATTTAATGTACACTTCATGTACTAGCCTCAATCGGCCCCTACTTTAGGTGGTATGTCAGGTCACCTATAAGGCCATATACTCATCCATTACACAGCCAGTACATAGCTACATGCCGCAACCGGGTACATGGCATGTACTTAGAAAATTTTACATTTCTTCTTTTTTCCTCTAAAACAACCCAAAATAATGATCCATACCTGAAATGAAGATCTATGTTATTAAAAGAATCCACCCTTTAAGAAATTTCTCCTAGATTTTTCCTTCCAAGGGTGGTGAAGAAGAATATATGAACAAATCTTGCCACTATGATCATATGTTGGCCTCCCTCTCCCAAGTCTCATCATATACTTGTCTGTGCTTCCATATCACTCGTACCAAAGGAATAGACCGTCCATAGAGAACCTTTGTGTTGCGATCCAAAATCTAAATAGGGTGCTCCTCAAAGGATGCATCCACCTCTAACTCAGCCTCCTCGGGTTGTAAAACATGAGACAAGACTGAAAAGTAACATCGTAGCTAAGAAACATTAAAGATGTCATTCATAGACTAGTACCTCTTATGTAACTGTAACTGATAAGTAATTGTCCCAACTCTCTCCAAAATCACAAATGGCCCAACATATCTCAGTGAAAGCTTCCCTTGTCTCATAATCCTCCTATGTCCCAACCTCAATGTGACACGTAAGAAAACCTAATCTCTGACCTTGAACTCTAGAGAACATATCCGTCGATCAGCAAAATATTTCTGGTGAGATTGTACAGTAACAATCCTCTCCCGAATCAACTCCACCTACTCAGTGTTCTCCTGGACAAGATGAGGTCCGAGCATAGCTACCTCTCCTGCCTCTATCCAATATAGGAGTGATCAGAATGGCCTACCGTACAAATACTCATAAGGATCCATTTGAATCATTTCCTAAAAACTGTTATTGTAGGAAAACTCCACTAGGTGTATGTTTCTCTCCCAAGATCCCCTGAAATACAGAATGCATTCTCATAGCATGTCCTCCAAAATCTGAATCATGCGCTCGAACTGCCAATCTGTTTAGGGATGGTAAGTTGTACTCAGATGTACCTATTAACCCAAAGCCCTCTATATTCCCTACCAGACACGAGAAGTAAAACATGAATCCCTATCTGAAATGATAAAGTGTGGAACACTATAAAATCATACAATCTCTCAGATGTACAACCTTCTAAACTCATCAACACTGAAGGTTTCCTTAATCAGAAAAAATGTGCAGCGTTTGTGAGTCTGGAAACAATAGCCCAAATAGCATCATTCCCACGAGGTGACCTTAGTAAACCCATCACAAAATCAATCGCGACATCATATCACTTCCACTCATAAATGGGTAACTTAGGAAAAATCCATGTCGTTCATTGATGCTATGCCTTCACCGGATGATAGGTGAAACATCTCATAAAAAAACTAGCTACAACTCTCTTTATACCTAGCCACCAATACTGACAGTGTAGATCTCAATACAACTTGGTGACACCAAGATGAACTTCCCAAACTAAGGAATGAAAATATTACATCAACTCTTCACGTATGTCTGTCGACACTCATATGCATCCATGAAAATGATAGACCTCATCATCTCCTATAGTCCACCCCGAAGTAGAGTCCTCTCTTGACACACTATCCCGTAGGACTAGGCCTTCATAATCTTATAGCTACCTCATTAACACTCGATCTAGTAGAGTAGAGGTAACATCTATATAAGAAAGAAAATTCTTCCCCTTTTTTTCATACACCTCCAAATGCATCTTAGAGAACATATCCATAAACTACCACTCAATGATGGACTCCTGAACTGCATGTATCTGAGTCCTATTACTCAGCTAATTAGCCACTACATTTCCTTTCCCAAGCATATAGGCAATCTCAAAGTCAAAATAATGAAGGTACTCAACCCACCTTATCTATCTCAAATTCAGATCACACTGAGTAATGATATACTTGAGACTTTTTTGGTCATTGAATACCAGAAAACGATCTCCCAAAAGATAATGTATCCAAGAACTTAACACATTCACAATTGTAGATAACTCAATGTCATGTGTTGGGTAATTCCTTTCATGTGGACTCAACTACCAAGACCCATACGCAACAACTCCTTCCCCCTTCATAAGCATTGTTCCCAGCCTCATACCCGATGCATCACAGTAAATGATGTAACTCTGATTTGGATCTAGAAAAACTAGTATCGGTGTGGAAGTAAATCTCCCTTTCATCTCCTAAAATTTTGATCGATGGAATCTTCCCACACTTACTTTTCACCCTTCTTAGTCAGTCCCTCCGGTGGTGTTGTTAAGCATGAAAAGTCATATATAAAGTGCATGTAGTAACCATCCAGCCCTAGAAAACTTTGTACCTCAAATACATTCTTCTACTACTCCTAGGAAACTATTGAGCTTACTTTATATGGGTCTACTGATAATCCTCTCTCTATGATAACATGACCCAATAAGTTAATCTTGTCCATCCAAAAGTTTCATTTTGAGAGCTTATCATATAACTGATGCTCTATCAGTGTACTCAATACGATCTCAAGATGGGTGGCATTGTCGTGTCGAGTGTGAGAGTACATCAAGATATTTTCCATAAAGACTACTAGAAAATAATCAATGTAAGGATGGAACACTCAGTTCATTAGTTCCATGAAAACTGACGGCATGTTCGTGAGACCTAACGGCAAAAACAAATACTCATATAGACCATACCTACTCTGAAAATCTATAAGAGGTATATCTGATGGTCTAACATGCAATTGATGATAATTGTATCTCATGTAAATATTCGAGAAAGCCTGAGATCCTAAAAGTTGAACAAATAGATCATCAATCCTTAGCAAAGTATATTGGTTCTTGATTTTAAACTAGTTCAGCTTTCGATAATCCACACAAATTTTGATGGTACCCTCTGCCTTCTTTGCAAAAAGGATAAGAAAACCCCAAGGAGAAGTACTGGGTTGGATGAAACCCTTTTCCTACAACTCCTCTAACTTCTTCTTGATCTTCTGTAACTCTTATATATCTATCTTATAAGGAGGAATGGACACTAGTACAACTCCTATAATAAGCTCAATAGAGAAATCTACCTATTGATCTGGAGGTAAACCTGAAAATTCATCTGGAAAGAAATATATGAAACAATCCATCACTAGGGAAAATTTTGTCTGTGAAGTCCCCTAGTTATCCAGATATAAAATAGAAATCTGGGATGTAATTCATCACAACCCATGATGCTCGTATCCAGCTCTGCTCGCCTAGACATCTCATTATACCTTTTGTAGAGAAGATCTTCCCTCTGGTGACATGAAACTCACCCTACAACAATAGCAGTGAAAAAAGTATTGTAAAGAGACCAACTAGTACATTCTATGAATGAAATAGAATCCTATCATCTCTATGACATATAGGTCCCATAATAAGTGACACCCACCAACCTCAAGAGGGAACTCCTTGCACTGACGTACAATAGACTTCCTAATCCCCAACAGAGTTTCTAGCATCATAACATCCTCTGAAGAAAAGATATAGAGAAAAATGATCTCCACAACCACAACAGATATAAAACTATGGGAATCCCACATATCAAAAAGATCATAATATAAAATGGAGGCAACTAGAACCATACCTCAAACTGTATAGGGTCCGGGATCTTGCTCTTGTTGGGCCAGCTCCACTACAAAATCTTAACCTTTACTGTGGCCCTCTGACCCATCCTGACTTCCCTGAGCTGATCCACCCTGCTGTCGCTAAAAGCATGTCATTTGGCTATCCTAGCCACAACCACCTCCTTGGCCTAAATGGCCTGACAAAATCTAGTACCCTGACTAAGGAGAAACTTTTCATCCTACTTCTGAATGTGGATTCATAACAGAACCCCTCTTACTAGCTGCTGGTGTGAAAACCTACAAAATGCTGAAGATGACCCATATTTTGGAAAGATCGGCACTCAACTAAGTCTTTTAGGCAATGAGGTCTCATGTTCCCAATCTTTTTTCACCGGTGTCACCTCTCCTAGCTACCTATAGATAAATCCCTGCTACTGGAATCACCATGAAAAGACTCTCTGTGGGGATTCCTTCTATCAGATAAAGAATTACCAACCCTAGATACTGAATGACCCTATCTTGTAGCTCCCAACTCCCTTAGATTTCACTCAGTAATCAGCTCTTGATTTACTATACCAATCACCAAAGTCATATGTACAAGATTCACTTGCAATTGAATGTTATACCTAAGACCATACTCAAAACTCCTAGCTAGTGATAACTCATTACCTCTCAAAATAGGTGTGAATTACTTTAGCTCTATAAAGATAGATGAGTAGTTCATCACTAAAAGAGTACCCTACTCTAAATGAATGAACTCTAAGCCTCTATCATCCCCCAACATCTCAGGGTAGAAGTAGTCATATAAGGTCCTTTGAAACTCTTCCCAAGCCATATCCTAATGACATCCCACCTATGAGATAATATCCCACCATCTCTTGGAGGAATCACATAGAATGTACATTGATAGCTTCACCCTCCTCTCTAGAGGTGTCTCCATATACTCGAATATAGAGAGAATGGCCTCCAACCATAACTCTACAGCATGTGGTCTTCTATCCTCTGAGAAGGTGGGAGGATACGGCAGCTGGAACACTCATGTAAACTCTTCCATAGTCAGGGTAGGATGTGGTGCTCCCTAAAAAGTTTGCATCATCCTCATAAAGCCTTCATGGAACTATGCATCAGCATTTGTGTATGGTATAACAGCTGGTGCCAAAACAGTAACAGCAGGAGGATCTTCTGGTAGTCCCTGATCTACCATTTCTGGTGTCTAATCGTTGCCCTGTATCTGGCATAAAATTGGAGGACATCTCTTTGGCATTACTCTACAAGGTCAATCACACACCTAATTTTAAGATTATCAAGGATAACAACTTAGAAGTTCAATTATATAACAGGAGAACGAAAACATTCAATTTTTACAAAACAGGGTTACACTGCATGTATAAACTATACACAGCGTGTTCCCTAAATCTTTTAACATGGCATGTTCCTCTGCCAAACCTGGTCATGTAACACCCCTTCCACACGGTGTATTCCTCTTGAGACATGGTGTGTACTTGAATCTTCCCTCCTACCCAAGTAATTATACATGGCTAGAACTATACAGTACTCTCCTGGGTAACACTACATTGTGTGTTCACCCTACACACGGTGTGTACCACTTAAGTTTCATCCACCCATGTCATTAGTCACGCGGCTGGATACATGATTATTTACAACACGACGTGTAAAAAACTAGACACGGCGTGTTCTACCGAAAGTTTCCCAACCTCATGTCTCTACTCACACAGTCAGTCACATGGTTAAAGACTATATGGCGTGTACATATGGTACATGATGTGTACTTAAGAAACGTCATTTCTTCTGGAATAGAAGAGAACATAGAATTTTTTTCATAACACCACACTCCATGTTGTTTGGAATTCCGTATAGTAAGCCTTTGAAACTTCTATAGAACCCTTTAAAACGTAAATTTTTTTCCAAGACATGAAAAATTCTGACTCGTGAGAGCCCATACCCCCATGGATGAAAGTTTGGCATCCTTATTCGTCTCATAACTTGAAAAAATTTAATTAAAGTTCAAACATGATCCATTAAATTATGATGAAAGTGTACCCATAACCCACATGTCGAAGGACTAATACCACTTTGTAACGTCCCAGATCCAGGTGTCGCCCAAAGGTTCCCCGTACCCGGTTCATCACATGAACTCAAGTGCATTTCTCCAAACGTCAGAGGTTTCTGACTAGTAGCGAAGGCCAAGGTCTGATAATGGGAAAACTATTCCCTCATTGGCAGGAGTATGCACAGTGGAGTAACAAATATTAACCAATAGTATAAGTAGTAATACCATAAAGTAGAAGTAAACAACATAAGATTGATAGTATAAAACAAATACAGCATATATATAAATAAATGATGCAATTCACATGTATCTGGGAAAGCATCCAAGAAATCATAATCCTAGAAATACAATACCAAAACCAAAGTACAGATATGTAGTAAACTCCAGTAGCATTGCAAGCCTCAGCTTGGTCGCATTCTCTCCAACTCCAATAGTAATCAAGTACCTAATGAAGAAGGGATATTACCCTTATCTATACCTATAACCATATAATCTTTTTGGGCCCAAAATCATGACCCAAATAGGGTGTGAGATGAATATCAGTAGTCAACCACCAAAAGTTTTATGCCTAACTATCAGTGAATATAAATATATATATAGTCAGTATATGAAGAATGAATTAATAGTTTTCAATTATGTTTATTAATTATTCAAACCATTGAATAATGAAATCTTGGGATCTATCCTAAGATTTGTATCCCTACATGTAATTTTAATAGAAGATATCTTAGAAGACCATTTAAAAAAATAAGTAATACTGAGTCCAATATTTTGATTTGGCTTGGAAAACTCATCATAGTCATTCAATTATTCCCAAAAAACCGTTGGGAAAGCTCTCACAGTCTAACCCATTTGGTTTAACATAGTATTAATCAAATAAAAATGACCATCTGAGAAGCTCTTACGGTCAATACCCATGTGTCAACATGGAATCAATAATTTATAAATGACCTCTAGGTAGCTCTCACAGTCAATACCCCTGGGTCCACATAGCATAAATAAACATAAATGACCTCCTGGTAGCTATCTTATTCAATACCCATGGGTCAAATTCTACACCATGTCACTCACAGTCCTTTGTAATAAACATGGAAACCCTCACAATTTTCCTGGTCCAAGGTTATCACGGCCCATTGGAAGATCAGTGCGCATATCATAACAAGGAATCACATGTAATATATAACTAATAAATGTCTAACAATCTCTATAATTACACATGAAATCCATATAATCTAAAAATCTCCATCCTAAACATTTAAATTCATGGAAACAAGGTGCGCCTCATAGGCAACCTAGGCCAAATGACCATAAACAGTCAATCAGGGGAACACAACCATGGGGTGTCCCATAACAAGGTATGAAATCTTATTCATAATCAATCACCCGTTCTCAAACAAACAAACCATAGCAGGTATTAAACATGGTCAAATTTCAAAATATACAATACCCCAAACATGGTTATTTGGTGCTTTAATCAAATATAATCCAAAGAAAATCGAAGAAGGTCACAAAACACCTACCTTGATGTTGTATGATGAACACTCTTGAACGTCGGCCCTTGAATCAACCTAGAATGACGTAGATTTACAAAAAGGGTAAAAAAAAGATCATCCCTTGATAAATAACGATAGTGGAGGAATTAGGAAGAAAGGCCCTAGGAAAAGGGAGAACTCATCGGTGGAAATCCAACACAACTGACGATGTCTTAATCGGAGCATGGACTAAGAACTGGGAGGAGCTCTAAGTTCTTCCACGTTCGGTCACTCTCATGTACGAGACCTAGGAAGAAGAAGTGTTTTTTTAGAAGAGATGTGACCCTGCAATGACTCTTCAATTAAAAAGAAAAGTACACAGCATGTTCATTTAATGTATATGTCGTGTACTAGCCTCAACCAGCCCCCACTTTAGGTGGTCTTCCAGGTCACCTACATAGCCATGTACTTGGCCGTTACATGACCAGTACACCGCTACACGCGGAAACTAGGCAGACAGTGTGTACTCAAAAGTACATGGAATGTACTCAGAAAATTTTCCATTTCTTCTTTTTTTTTCTCAAAAACAACCCGAAATAAATATCCATACCTTAAATGAAGATTTGGGTTCTTACATGACCCATTAAATTGACATAACCTTTATCTTTATTTATCCCACTAAGGTGCTTCCACTACGTTTAGAATCATCATGAGTTAATTCAAAATACAAATTTTTAGGGTTATTACCCCTAGGTACATTTTTTTAAGATTCTAAATCCACTGATTTTTATCTAGATAGGGATGTCTTCACTAGGAAAATCCCACACACTTTTCATTACCAAATTTAGGATAGTTTATGGCTAAAAGAATGTGTGAGCATTATAATAAATTATGAAGGTATTATAATGAGAAGGAATGATGATATATCATTGATAAAATAATAATGAAATTATAACAGTGATTCATAATAACATTTCCCATTGAAATGGAAAATAATTTAAAAAGGCTCACAAAAACAAGAGAGAGGAGGGGTGAGGAACCCTTGTTTCAACATCATAACAACTTTGGAAAAGGATATAATGAGAGGTAGTAAATAAAATCTAATTAAAAATATATCAAATGAAATATTATACCATGTAATAACAAGAATTAAAGTATATAAAAAATTAATTAAAAATATAATATAACAAATTAATGTACTTGAAAAGGAAAGAGGATGATTAAGGAAACTCTTACTTCTCTTGAGATTCTTAGCTTAGATCTAACCCTTCAAACCAATAAAATGCTTTTGTATTTAACATAGAGAAATGTGGGGGAGACTCTTTTAGTGTAATATAATGATAGAAAATCAAATATTTATGTAGGGGAATGAGAGGAGGGGTGGGTATGTATACTCAAGGAGGGAGGTATTTAAGTGTTAAAATATTGATTATTATAATGTTTAATCCAACCAATTATGGGTGGAATTAATTATAATTAATTTTTTAGATAATTAATGAAAAAATGATGATAATTTTATCATATAATTGAAAAAAAATTGAAATTTATCTTCCAACCACCACATGTAATTCTAGAATCAATAAATAATTTTTATTAATGAAAAAAATCTAAATATGGTTTGAAAATTTAAAGTATAAATTTATAAATTTAAATAAATATATTTGAATTCATTTTTATACTCATAAAATAAATTTTTTATGAATAAAATATTTCATTAATTTTTTTAATTCTTACATCATAATGATATCATCTAAATCATGGTACCCGTAAAAACCTAATTTTCACTTTTCCACCAAAAAATAAACTCTACAAAAAATTTCCAAAAAATCACCATGAGAAAATTTTGATGTAATAAGTCCAAAAATAAATTAATTTCCTTTAAAATTCTTATATATTAATTTTAAATTTAAAAATACTTGGGTATTTTAAAATCTATAATGTGGTGCGTAAAATTCAAAAACTCTACTTTTAGAAAATATAATTTCATTCAGAGATAGGTTTGTATCCATGTTAATATTGAATGATTATATTACAGTATATTATTATAAAATTATTTTACTAATTTCATGATATTATTATTCTAAATAAGTGTAATTTAGTGTTCAAATATGTAATCCAGAAAAACAGGTTTTAGTGTGATAACCTTTATATATCATTATTTACAATGATATATGAATAGACATTTTAATTTTCTAAAAACTAGTTTATCAATAATTTACAAAAAAAAATATTAAAATACACTATAAATAAGGTTAATTAAATTATTTAAAAAAAAATACTTCATAACATTATTTTGTTATATAATATATTACTTAACCCTTTAAAAAGAAATTTTGACTAATAAAATATGTACATAGAATATGATAAAATCTATTAAGAAATTAAATGAAACATAATATAATTAAAAATGAATAGAAATTTATTCCATTAGTGTGTAAATAATATACAATCATTATCTTATAATAACTTAATTACCATGAAAATTGAACTTATTAATAAAATTAATGTATATATGTAAAAGGAATCATAAAAATTGTAAAAGAGATATAATAATTTATATAAAAGTATTAAAGATTGGAATATGAAATAATGTAGTAAAGTGGTAGAAATTATTACCTTATCTCTCTTCAGTCATGGGTTTGATTCTTATGGTCTTGTCAGATGTGAAATTTTGTCACTTGGGCTGTGAGGTGCCTTTTTCTAAAACCATTTTAACAAATAACTTTACATTATAGTTGAAAAATATGTAAATGGGTGACTTAGGTGATATTTTTATAAATATGGGTTTATTAAAAGGAATAAATTTATTTAGAATTTATATTTATATTTATGAAATAAAATATATTAAAAAAATCCTTGGAAATCTAGAATGTTATGCAGGGTGTCTGAAATTATTTATAATTCTTTAAGTTCTCTCATTCAGAAATATTGTTGGGGTTGTGATGCGAGTTATCATCTAGTGAAATGGGTGGAGTGGGGGTTTTTTTAAATAGAAATTATATGTTTTCCTTAGACTGAGATATCTTAATTATTTTAATTATTTCCTTCTAGAAAAGTAGGGTTGGAACCTTTTTTTGGATTCATATGATCTATAGTGTAAGGTATTAAAAGAAATGTATTTTTTTAGGGGTTATCTCTTATCCAAAATTATTTCATGAACATATTATATCTGGAAAAGTCTATTGGAAGGGAGAAGGATTTTATAGGAGGGTCTTAGGTGGTAGGTTGTCCTAGGCCATATAATCCAAGTTTAGAGAAATATTATGATTCCATCCCCATTTACCTATTGGGTTGTTTCCCATAGGGTTTTAGAATATCCTGGATTAAGGGTTTCAACTCTTATGATTTATTATGGTCAATGGTGGGATCTTAATATTCAATAAATTTTTTGTCTCAAATTTTAAGTGGAACAAGTTTATAGTATTTTTCTTCTTTTGATGGATCCACCACTATTTTTTTCAACTTCTAACTCATATGATCTATTTACAGTTAGTTGTATTTACTCAGTGTCCTGGAGGGTGATGGACACTGGTATGGGGTGTTATAGTGTAATGTATAGAGGGGATTCCAAAATTGTATTTTGGAAAATAATTTAGATCCTATCTATCTCACTAAACGTGAATATTTTTTTCTAATGTGTTTTTCATGATTCCCTTCCCACATGTTTGGTATTACATGAGTGGTTAATGTATATGAATTATTTTTAGTAGTGGTGTCACATTACATGGGAATCAAAATATATTTTTTACAAGTGTATTGGGGATAAGGATGAATGGAATCAAGATGGTATTTAAGGGATCACTATAAGGAAAAAGGTAATTCATGGCCGGTTTTTGGAATTTACCAATGTTTTAAACCGCCGCTAAATGATGTGTGATTATTTATGTAACATACCAGCTTTTTAGAGAGGTATAAAATCTTGTGTTATTATTCAAAAACCTCTTGTTTTACACTATTAATGTACTTTAATGGCTAAGAAGTGGTTTGAGAGAGTTTGGTCTTGTTTGGAGCCAAGAGCATGGGAATTTTAGGAGACAGACTGAGCCACACGATTAGCGCATGGTTAATGATCACTGTCCAACTCAACCATGTGGGCACCCAGTGATTAGTAAGAGGTCGAATGGTTTTTCTGAAACCATGTGATCCAATCTACAGGCCTGTGCGGGTGTTTTATACATTCATATGGAGTAATGTTTTATGGATTGTGCATGGTAATCCTAACATTGTGCCTATCCCATGTGAGGGGTGTCATTGGGTAGTTCCTTTAGTACGGTTGGTGCATGATTTTCCCAACCCTGAGGCTAAATCGTGTGACCCGTTATTTGAGGTGTAAATTACTATTTTTAGCCTAAAATATTTTTAACCCTTAATTTCTTATTCTTCCTTATTTATCCAATACAAAAACCCCTTCTTCTTGTAAACTCTCTTCCCTCAATATAAGTTAGGTATTTTGATAAATCCCATATCTAATCTATGTTTCCTTATCTATAGGGTGTTTTGGATTCATATCAGTAATATCTCCACTCCCCATCCTTTTATTCCTAGTTTATCTTTACATATCTTGTGATATTTTGGTGTGACATCATTTTTTATAGTTTCAGGGAAATGGTTTGTTCATCCATTTCCTCTCATTCTAGTTTGATTCAAGGGATGAAACTATATGAGGAGACTTCTATGGACCTATAGTTGGCGGTTTAGTTATTTTCCCTCAAAATATAGTGGTTTTCTATTATGTGAAATTTTTTTGTGCATCAAAATCCTCTAGTGTAGCCTCCTTAAAGTATAATAAATTAATTTGAAGGTTCTACATTCCCAACACGGTCCTAGATAGCAACAAATCATCTCTTTGGTTGATCTCCTTAACGTGATCAACTCTTCTGGGTGTGTCTTACCCTAAAGGACTAATTTACCTTAACCTTATATTTTTTAAACACCTATAGAGGTGTGTTTCACTTATAATAAATTCTTTTTATGTATGAATAAAATTAATAGAAATGGTAGGACATGTTTTAGGCTCCTATTCTTTATAACATAGTTTAATTTCTTGAATTAAATTAATTTTCTCAAGTTAATTTAAGTATCAGTATTATGAAGCCTTTTTTAAATAATTTTAGTTATTGATATCTTGACTATTATTGTACCAAGTTGAGATAGAAACTTGGGATTCCATTTATGGATCACCTTGTATGGTCCTCATTGAGATTTATAATTAAATTTCTTTAATTAATGGTAAAAAAATTATGAGTGATACTTAGTATTCCTTGGATAGGATCATTTTTCATTTCCTCTACCTCCACGTGAGTGATACCAACTCTCTAGGGGAGAACCCATGGACAGGCTTGACGGTAAGATGGTTATACCATGTCAAAAGAGATATTTATGCCCCTATGTAAGATACCAGGGATAGACTCTGAGGTTTGTTATTTTCTTCACACTATGACAGGAGTGATACTTGGGATTCCATTGATGGATCACCTTAGACAGACTCTAATAGTGTTGAGTATTAATTTCACACCCGGTGCGATACTTGGGTTCCTTGTTATGGTTCTCCTTGTATGGTCTAAGGATGATGCTTATTTAAATTCAAGTGATTCCTTTTATAAAATTCTAATAATTTTAATTTATTCAAATAAAGGAAATGTACTCCAATAAAAATCACATGCTTAGGCTCAGTCCAATCTTGATACTTTATTTATGATGACCCATTTATACACTATATCATACTTGTACATGTCACCTTTGTTCAGAGACATCAGGCTTAGGCCAAAGTTGGTAGAGTCGGCTGGGTATCCCATGAGGAACCTGGTCTAATGTATTTATTTATTTATTGCCTTGAAATTACTATTATAGGAAAGATACTCATTTTATATGCACATATTGGATTGATCTAGACATCGTTGGTGGTCGCCTACTGGTTATATCTCACACCATGCTAAGCCCACCCTTGGTACCTAAATATAATTCATGATTTTAGGTGTAGATAAAGGAAATTGTATGGCTTCTTATGCTTGATTTTCAGTACTAGGATGGAGTACAAGACCAGAGGACCGATATTATGCTTGTGATTCTAGTAGAGGTAGGTATGGGTCTTTTATTTGTATAGCATGTGGTATATGCATATTTCTCCCGTTTCTCATGTACCTCATTTTTTATAGCTACATGACATGATCATCATCATCATTTTTTTATCCATTATTGATTTAGATTTTTCTTTTTTATTTATATTGGTTGATTTTTTATTATTATTATTATTCTGCTTCTTTTTTAATTTTGTTTTCACTACTTATATTATATATTACCATTTTGATAAACTTTGACTGATGAGGGAATAGTCTTCCCACAGACACATCCTAGTATTTTTCTATTAGTCAGTAACCTCTAGTGTATGGGGATTTTTGATTTACCTCATATAGTCGACCATATTAGGGCACCGCTTAGTGGCTTCTGAGGCAGGATGCTACAAAGTGGTATCAAATCTTTTTCATTTCATTTTATTGTTTGGGTATAAGATAGGAGACTAGGATGTAATAGAATTTGGTGATTAGATTCTACCTGGGATTTATTGACCCATGTATAGCAGAAACCTAAATTTTCTAGTATGTGTTATTATTGTTCTGGTTTTCACTGGTTAGAGTTGCATTGATTTCACTATTGGGTGATGCACAAGTTTTGAGACATTATTATTATTTTTTGTTGTTTTTGTTGTTGTTATTTTCATTATTATTATTATTATTATTATTATTATTATTGATTCCTTTTACTCGTCCTGGTATGGTAATGCAGTAATGTCTCATGTATCATATTAGGTACTTGAGGACTTACATGCCATACATTTTTCCATACCACATTTTCTTTATGCATGCATTGTCTTTTGTATATATTTTGTGCCTAGATTATTATATATTGAAATGTGATAACATTTATTGTGGGGATAACATAATTAGATTAATTAAAGTTACTACATTAATCTAAATGGTGTTTTCCTACATAGATTGATGATAAAAAATTAATTAACTGATTATTTGACATTTTATCCATGAACCAATGGTTCTATGGGATGAAATATTGGTTGATTTTATTGATAAATTCCAATTTTAATTTATGAATAATGTAATTATATAAATTATACATGGTATTTCATTCAATAAAATCATTATACCTGACATGTTACATCATGATATAAGATGTATTGGTCAGTTTTTGGTTACTTTCATACTAATTGTACTTTAAAAAGAGTATGGGAGATTATAAATTGGGAATGGTGATGCATCTAACTGGACTGTGATATCTATTTATATTGGGACCAAGTTGGTTGGAAGTTGTTTTTGGAAGCTGAAAGAATTTTTTGCTAAAATTGTTGTCTTTTTTTGTCAAAGAGAAAGAAATCAAATCACTTTTTAAAAGTTAGAAATTTGACTCACCGTCATAATCAAGAGATCAAACACACAATGATTAAGAAATTACATCATTTTGTGACGAAGTTTTTAGAAATTAAAGGTTCATCTGAATCACCTTGGTTCTGAAATGAAGGTTTGAATTAGAATGAGGAAATGTATCAGAGTATGATTGGATCTGATGAAATTCAGACGATTCTACATCAATATTAATGTTCTCAATATCAAGAGGAAGTCATGATAAAATTATAAGTTTGTGTAAGAAGGAAGTTTCTAATGCCAAATATTTTCATCCTTAGTATATTGATGTGATATCACGGAATGTAGAATCTCTTGTAGTATAAGAAGTTATTTTTAGGATATTAGAATATAAAGACACTAGTTTTAGGTCCAACCAATTACCCACAAGATACAGATCATCATAGAAATATATTGTTAAGGATAAAAGCTTTTATTGACATTGGTTCATTAGATTCAGTGTTCCACTGATCATCATATTAACCCTAAAACCGATTATTAGATTCAGTGATTGTTTCAAAAGGTAAGCAAAGGAAGAAAAGTTTGTTTAAGAAGATCAGTAAGTGGAAGTTATTGGGACTGATGAAAAATGGGATCAAAGATCAATCAACAATGTAGTAAACCTTTTTAATCAAGTTAAATAGTTTTGTTTTGATTAGAAGGAAGATTTTATTTGTTTTCATCATTTGGGTCAAGAGGTATCAAGAAACATGTGGTTACAACTATTGGAATGGAGGTGACATCGATTCATTGGAATGAAGCAAAGACCTATCAATTAGTCACGAACAAAAATAAAATTCATCATATGTTTGATTCCATCGGAAACATGATCATTGGTCTGAGGAAAATAAGAAGATGAGATATTTTTAATGAGTTTTTTAAAAAAAATTGTCAAAGGGGGTTTGGAAATTTATTTGAAGGGTTTGAATATGTTTCTGAAGTGTTTCTGAGGAAACGTAGGAATATTTAGAAGTTTTGACTATGTTTATGGAAAAATAAAGGCAAATAAATTCTAAAAAAGTAGAAAAAAAATGTTTATGGAAGAATGGTTTCAATGTTTTATATAAAAAAGTTTATATAGAGAATCATAATGAGTAGTTTTTATTTCTGTTGGTGCGGAATAATGAATTTTTTTCCTTCATCATAATGAATAAATCAGAATGACAATATGAATCTGACAGAAGAATGTTTAGAAATTCTGAAGAAAGATGAAGTTGTGGGAATATTTTAGAAGGTTTGAGAATAAACAAGATGATTTAAGAATCACTGAATAAGTAAAAGATGAATCCCAAATACAATGAGAAGTTTAATCTTCAAGAAATTTGGTTAATTAGGAAATCTCTTCAAATTCCCACCTAAACCATTTTTGTTGCACCTATAAAATGAGGAGATTACTTTGTACTTTATCGCGGATTAGAACACTATTCACATGCATCGAAGAGAGAGAATTTATGATGTTATTATGAGAATGAGTTTACATACAGATAATTAATAAGTAAGTTTTCAAAAAAGAAGAAGGAGGAGTAATAAGATCGTATTTAGCTGATTATCATATCAGACTGGATCAACAGACTGGGAAATCGGATTGAGATTTACGAACTAAGGAAAAAGTAATTCAGAATTATTTCAGCGGTATTCTGGGAGTCATATTTCCAGACTGAGAAATTGAACTGAAGAATCATACTGGGGTATCAGATTGAGTATCATTACGAAGTCCAAATAAGTTATTACCTACTTCTAGGTAGTAAAGTGAAGAATTGTTTTGAAGATCATATATTTTGAAAGTTCTCAAGGTGGAATAGTAACATGTTTTGAAGAAACTGGTATAAGTTTCTTAAATTTTTACAAAAACTTGTATTACATCATTTCATGCTACTTGAAGTATATGCACTAATGTATTTATCAAAGTGTTACACAAGTGTAAGGGTATATCCTACTTTTTTATATCCATAGAAAAGGGTTGTTTTCTAGTGGATTGTGTGGTATTGGGTTGTTTCAAAACCATACCAAGGATGTAGTTACTCTTATTAAGTAGTGAACCTTTTAAATTCTTGTGTACCTATATATGTGGGATTGTTTTTTTCAGCAAGGTGATAACTCTTTAATTGGATGATAACTATTTTTTAAAATGAAGGAAACTTGAAATAAAAATGATATCAGTGATTCACCTCCTCCCCCTATCAGTGATACATTAATCATGATTGGGAATTTTCAATATACATATAAATTAGTATGATATTAAATAAATTAAAATTAAAATTTTAAAATGGAATGGTTGTTGTTAAATGGGGATTCCAATTGCAAAGTAAAGGGTGTTTTTCTCTATACCTTATAATTGAAACTCCATATACTGAAACCTCTCTTGTGTTGTATGAGACCTTGACCCTGAATCGACCTTAGTAGTGGGTAGTAATAAGTGTCTCTTTTACTCCAATGTGATCTTCCTTATCATCTAGACCAGGATTTAGGAGTAGGAATAGGGGTGTGACTCTTTTATAGTAAGTCCTTGTACCCATACATTCTTATTTTCATTGTTTCCTATCTATTGTTAAATCTTATATGAGGCTTGTTCTTGGAAAATATTATAATTATTCTGCCATGACATCCTTTATCTATACACGAGTAGGGTTTCAATGACCATGCTATCGAGGTGGTGTGCCCTAAGTTTCCAATATTACCTCCTTTAGTGACACATGTGGCACCTCCTGTTGATCTTTCACTTAGTGCCGATGCTCAGTTCCCTGGTATATTATTCCTCTTTATGAAGTATATACAAGGATCATCACAACCTTCTCCTACTATGGAATATTTGATTTATAAATTCCAATATCAAAATCATCCCACCTTTTCAATGGATGGTGGTCATCGGGAGGATGAGTCATGGATAGAGGACATGATATCCATCTTTTAGCATTTTGAGACTCCTCTATATTAGAGTGTAAATATTTCTACCTATATTCTTTATGATTCTACTAAAATTTGGTGAGATTTCATCACCCAGGATAGAAATCATGAGGGTATTATAACGACCCAAACTATCATTAATGGAAATATCTATTGATCTAATTAAATGTATCTTTATGTAAAATGTTAATATAAAATGTCAAAATTTTTTTATGTTTTTGGATTTTAAAATACTATTAATAATTATGACCATTTCTAGTATATCCATTGAACAGTGATCACATTATTAGTATAAAAATAAGGCTTTAACAAATCCAATTTACTCAGAAAAAGGAAGTGATGGCCTCATCCAATAGACGTGCCCCATATGAAGCACATTTGTTAGAGCTCGGAAAGGAGTTTGTGTCTTTAGGGTTTGGTCTTGACCAATCCCAAGCCGAGCTTGAATATGTTAATCTCTATCAGGACCACCTACAAGAGAAGTGGAAGTTTATAGAGATTACCACCCGAGAAATGTTATCTAAGCCACCCCAAGAGTCTGTCACCATGACACACCTTACTCTTAAGTCTTATGCAGGTGTTGTAAGGGGATATCTAACAAGACCTTAGCACTATGTTTATGTACATTATTTTTGTATATAATAATTAATATACTTTTATTTTTTTATTCTTACCTTATAAATAGTTTTTAAAGAAAAAATGGTATTTTTAGTTAATGTTCAACTAAGAAATATATTTTGATGAATTAATGGATTTTCTAATTAAATAATATTTTAATAAAATATTATTATTATTATTATTAAATTAATTTTTATTAAATATAAATTATCATATAATTTTATGAATGCAATTTTAAATTTTATTAAGGTTTGAAAGCCATTTTTGTCAAAACCCATGAATTTTCGATAAATGTCAGTTTTTATTTTAAAAGTAAAAAATTAAAATATTTATAAAATTATTTGGATAAAATAAATATTATTTCTAGAATCATGATTTCAAAATTATCCAACGGTTAATTTTTCATAATTTTCTGAGACAGTCAAATTTTTGGGTAAAAATTAAATATCGTTTAAATATATAATGTGCTTTATGACATCATAATGACCCAATAGTGATGTAATAAAATACTATAAACTTTATGTTCAGAAAATATATGTTTTACCATTAAAATAATTTGATTTTGGGTTTGTTTTATTTATTTTAAAAAGCTTTAGTGGACCCTTCAAGACTTATTAAACATTTTGTCTTTTTAAATTGTTTTCCTTGGGAGTGTGACTCACCTCCACATAAGAAAACCCATTATTTTAATAAGTTAGGACATTTGACATATAAAATATTTTTTTCCACTCCCCTTTGAAAAAAACCATGGTCTGGTTTGCGGTTTTGATTAGTTTAATATGAGGTGTCCCAAACCTAAATAATAAACAATTCCCTCTCATTTCCTATATAAACTCACCCAATCTCCCACTTCCTCCTCACTCAAAGCCTTTTGAGTTCTTCCAAACTCTGAATTCATGTCTCTATAATCCTCCCAAGGCACCACAAGCTCCCAATAATCCTCTCTCAATCCTCTCTCAAGCCTTTGGAAGCACACTTCCAAGTAAGGGTTTTCCTTCCTTTCTCATTTTTGTCCAATATTATTTAAATTATTATTTATTTTTAATTTCAATTATAAATGTTGGGGTATGGTTTCAAACCTCACCCATACTTCCCTATTTATGTTTTAATTATGGGATACCCCTTTCTTTCTCATTAAATTACTCCCATGTACAGTCGTTACTATGCTGAAATTCTGAAAGGAATTTCTCTCTCCGCATTTACATTCAAACAATTATTTTGTATCATAAATATAAATTCCATTACATTTGTTGGTACATGTATCTATATGACCCCATTACTATACATGTCATTTAAATATGTTGAGACACCCTTTTATCTCTCATCAACAATTTTTATGAGCTCTTATGTCACGCCGTTATGCTGCCGAAATTACACCGCACTTTTCCAAACCAAAGTCATTGTGTAGTGAATACCATGCCCATTTCTCTATCAAGAGTATTTAACTTTATGAACATTTACTTATAGTTTTAAGAGTTTCATGTATGTATTCCACATTTTTTTATCGTGTAATAAATGATTATGTTGAATTATTCAATGTTTTATGATTCATGTGGCACACTTATGCATGAAATGAAATGTTTAAGAAGGGTGCACCCTGATAACGATTCAATGAATTGGGTAAAGTATAGTATCATGATACGTCATTTTCAATGGGTTTTTACTCATGATAATTCAAGTGCAACAAGGTTTTACTCATGCTTCATGTGCAATGAGGGTTTACTCATGCTTCATGTGCAATGAGCCTTGGCTCATGCTAATTCCATGTTAAGTGTTGTTGCCACATTTCCATGTTATGATTATCATGATTTATCATGAATTTATGTCTATGATTCTCTTGTGATCTATTGATATGTCTATTTTCTAACATGTATTGTATTCCTCATGTTATTCCATGATTAATCCCTTACTGGGCTTTATATCTTACCCTTTTTTTATGCATGTCCTCAGGTTATCCCATGCAATGCTAAGTATGAGGGAATGTAGTGGTCATGTAAAGGAAGTTTTCAATAAAGATGTTGTCTTTCATGTTTTAAGTTTTTATGTAATGATCCTAAGTATTAAAGACACTAGACCTCTCGATCTTCTATGTTTTATCAAATGAAGTTTATGTAATAAATTATGTTTAATTGTGTAATAAAAGATTAGGGTTGTCATAGGTATGGTCTGGGAGAGCTTCCAAATGTCATTTTATGATTAATTATTACCCCAATGGTTTGGAGAAGACTATTATTAGGAGTTTATGAACCTAAAATAGGGTTTCATTTCAGTAATGGAGTATTCATATTATTTCACCGAACTCTAGTGTTTCATAATGACTCTTATCAGTGATGAGATGATGACTATGAGAAATTTTGAGTATGAGATCATGTACACCATTCAATCACAATTGAAAATTTTTAGGATGACCACCATTTTAGAGATAGTGGAACAGGCCCTCATCATTGATCAGAACTTAAGGGAAGGTACCAGTGTGGGCCAGGGTTGTTCAGCTTCCAAGTAGGGAGACAGTTTATCTAGTGGCATGAAACACCATTTTGAGGGTTCACATTGGGGAAGTATTGGACATATGGAATGAACCAATAGCCCTGTGGTGTACCACAAGTGTGGTTGGGCAGGGTATAAGAAGCCCCAGTGTACAAGGAACCTAATTGAGTGTCGAGATTATGGCTGGATAGGTCACCTGCATCGTTTCTTCCAAACTTTCTCTCATCTCTCTAGTAAGAGGGATTTATACCGACACCACTTTCAACTATAGGTTCATTATCTCCACATCGAGTAAGGTTTTATTATAATGGAAACCGAACAGGCTGGTGAGGTGGTCATGGATGGGTTAGTCATACCTCTGAGGCTCATAACCAGCAGAATAAATCTTCCCATGGTAGTCAGGTTTCATTATAGGGTCGTTGTTCAGGAAATATTTGACTAGTACATCCTATGCCTGATGAGAAGATTCTAGGGCCTTCTAATGTTAGGGATACAATTTGGGTAGCCAATAATTTAGTTTATGTCCTATTTGATATAGGTGAATCACACTCCCTTATATCTACTTTGATAATAGAAAGTCTGATCCTAGTGATATAGTACTTCAGTGGTGTGATGACTCTCGACACACTTCTGGGAGTCTGATCAAAGAGTGTGTGTCAGTGCAAGGAGTGACCCATTGAGATAGGTGGATACTAATTTATTTGGAATTTATTTTTCCTTCAGATGATCATTTTCGAAGTCATTCTTGGTATGGACTAGCTAGTTCCTTACCATTCCCATGTTTATTTCTATCATCAGAGGGTGTCTTTTACATCACATGAGGGAAGTGCTTATATTTATAAGGGATAATGGGATATCTAGGTGAGTTGAGTTGGAATCAAGTTTCATGGGATGGGAAGAGTGATAGACCAAATGGATATCCACTTTATGAGAAATCAGGAGATGTATCTTGTAAAATTCCCTCCTATGGTGGATCGTTTCAGGGATGTCTTCCTTGATGATTTATATGGTTTGCCTCCTATGAAATAGTTAGGTTTCACCATTGATATAGTTCTACATATTTCACCAATGTTCATTCCTTCCTATAGGGTGGCACCTATAGAGCTCTATGAACTCAAGAAGCAGTTAGAATACTTATAGGAAAAGGTTTTTATACAACCCTGTACAACATCATGGGGTTTTCCAATCCTTTTCACTAAGAAGGAGGATGGTACCCTTAGGTTGTGCATGGATTATTGATAGTTAAACTAACTTATGATTAAGAACCAGTATCCATTGTCTCAAATAGATGACCACTTCAATCAAATTCAAGGAGTGATAGTTTTCTCTATGATCTATTTGAGTTTGAGCTCCCATCAGGTGTGTATTAGACCATCAGATGTACCACGTATATAATTTAAAATTAGGTACAGTTTATACGAGTATCTGGTTGTTTTTTCAACCTTACGAATATGACATGAAATTTCATGGCTTTGATGAATTGGTTTTTTCACCTGTATCTATATTCATTTTTGGTAGTCTTTTTAAATGAAATATTGGTGTATTCTCACACTCAACATGACCATGAAATACATCATGAGATCATACTGAATACATTGAGAGAAAACTAGATATATTCTAATCTTAGTAAATTCAACTTTTAGATTGATAAGGTTCACTTCTTGGGTCATATTATTTCAGTGGCAGGTGTTTCTGTTTACACAGAGAAGATGAGTGTTGTAGTTTCCTGAGAGCAGCCCAATAATTTCCTCAACACACATAGTTTATTGGGGATGGTTGGATATTATGGGTGATTCATATAGAATTTTTCATTCCAACAACCACCTATTATGGGCTTGACCATGAAAGGTATGAAATAAGTATGGTTAGAATCTTTTAATGTATCCTTTCAGGAGTTGAAATTGATTCTAACTTCAGCACCAATCCAAATTCTTCTAGAGTTGGGAATAATCTATATTATTTACTATTATTCTTTGGGAATCAGGCTAGGATCATTTATAATGTAGGGGGGTCAGGTTATAGCATATGGTTCCCACCATTTGAGACCTCATGAACAGAATTAGCCTATGAAAAAACTTGATCTAGTAGCCAAGGTTTACGATTTATTCTATTGGAGGCATTATATTTTGGGTGATTTTTTCGTTGTTTACACAGATCACAAAAGTCTCAAATACATCTCCACCCAATATGACTTAAATAATAGGTAGAACAAGTGTGTATAGAACATGTAGTCCTTCTAATTTGATCTTTCTTATACACCCAGAAAGGGTAATGTTTTTGCTGAAGCCTTGAGCCAAAAGACTGATAAATATGCCATCCATGAGTCCAATAGTGAGTGGTAGTTGATGGTTATATTTTCTATGATTCTCATAGAGGTTTAGGAATGTCATGGGAAACTTGTTTTAGTAGCTTTAGCTGTAACATAATACATTTTGGAATGGGTGTGGGTGAGACAGATATTAGAACCAGAGGTCCTCGTCTGAAGGGAGAGTTTACCAGGTGAGAACCCACCACTTGGTTGGTTTGTTAATGATAATGATATATTACACTTCCATGGATGTATCTGGGTTCCTTTAGACATATAGGAAGAGTTGATAATGAATACCATTCCTCTATTTGAGAATTTCACCATAGGATTACCAATATGTACCGAGACATTCATTTTTTGCATTGGTGTCCAGGTATAATGATACTGATTTCAGGTTTCATCATGAGGTGTTCCACCTATCAGTAGGTGAAGGTGGAGCACCAGAAACCTACTGAACTTCTACTTCCACTATCCTTTCTTGAGTGGAAATAGAATTAATGTCACTATGGATTTCATGACGGGATTGCAGAGATCACCTCAAGGCATTAATGTTGTATGGGTGATCATTGATAGGTTGACCAAGGTTTCACACTTCCTACATATCTGAGAGACCTTCTTAGTTGATTATATTTGCAGCCTTTATATTTGTGATATAATTTACCTTCAAGGTATTCCTAATTCCCTCATATTGGAACAAGATTCCCGGTTTACATCATGGTTCTAGAAAGGGATACAAAAGGCACTGGATTCATAAGTGCTATTGATTATAGCATATCACCGTCATACTTCTAGGAAATCTGAGTAGATGATACAGGTGTTATAGGACATGATTTGGGAATGCATCTTTGATTTCATAGGTTCATAGGAAAAAAATACACCTCATGTCAAGTTTTCCTACAATGATAGTTTTAGGAAATAACTTAGATGTCCCCTTATGAGTCCATTTATGTTAGTCCATTTCATTTACCTCTGTGTTAGTTAGAGTCAAGTGGGGAATCACTACTAGGTACTCATCTCGTTCAAGAGACTTCAGAGAAAGTATAATAGTTTCAAAAATGTATGGAAACAGATCAATCCAGGTATAAATATTCTATTGATCATCATATCCAACCTTAGGATTTTGATATGGGAGATTGGTTCTTTCAGTGGGTTTCACCTAGATTGGGTCACACAAGGAATCTGAGACAGGACAAGTTATTGCCTCATTATGTCGGGCCTTTTGAGATTGTGGATAGATTCGTGATGGTGGACTATCCATTGAAGTTACCATAGAGGCATTGTTCCATGCACAACGTCTTCCACATATCATAGATTCATTATTATCATGTTGACTTATATCAATCATTCGATCCTAAGGATGTTGAGATGGAGGTGGATGAATCCATTGAGGAGAATCCTATATGTATTTTTTATCACAACATGAAGGCTCTCTAAGGAAGGTTAGTTCCACTGGTTATGGTGCTATGGAATCATAGACATGTACTCGATGAGACTTGGGAGTGGGAATTTGACGTATGTTTATAGTGGTCGAAACTTTTCTCATATTACGTTTTACCACCCTCGAAAGGGAAACTTGGGGATGAGTTGTTTTAAGAAGGGGAGGTTGTTACATCCCAACATTTTGGATATGTAAGGATTATTGTGTTACTAATCAAAACCTCTCTTTTTATACTAGTAATGTACTATAATGTCTAAGGAATGGTTTGGGATAGTCCAGGGATTTTTCATAACCTAGAGCTCTGGAATTTAAGGAGGTGAACTGAGTCGAATGGTTAGAGCCTAGCTAGTGCTAACTGTGTGACTCAACTTTGTGAGAAACCAGTGATAAGAAAGAGATAGAAAAATTTTTCTACAATCAAGTGAGCTAGGATACATGCCCTTGTGAGTGTTGAAAACCTTCAAAAAATCCATCTTTCATGGGCTACGCATGGTTAGACTAATTGTGCGCCTAGCCCATGCATGGGGTGTCCTTAGGAAGTTCCTTGAGCATGGTTGGCATGCAGTTTGTCCAATCGTGCACCCAAACCATGTTACCCCTTATTTGGTGGGTAAATTACTATTTTTCCCCTGAAAATTTTTTAACCCTTAATTTCTTCTTCCACCCACTTTCTCGCACACAGCAGTCCCTTCTTCACGTGACCTCTCCTCCCTCAATCCATGTTATGTATTTTGATAACTCCCACATCCGATCTTTGTTTCCTTTATCATCGAGTGTGTTGGATTCCTCTTGTTAATATCTCTAATCCTATTCCTTCTATTCCTAGTTTATGTTTCCATATATTTTTCTATTTTGGTGTAAACTCATTTTCCTTATTTTCAGGGAATTGGTATATTCTTCTACTTTCTCATGTTCTAGATCAATTCAAGGAATAAAACTGGATAAGGAGAGCTCTATGAACCTAAGGAAGGTGGCCTAGTTATTTTCCGTCAAAGTATAGTGGTTTTAAATTATTATACATTTTGTTTCATACTGGACTCCTCTGATATTTCCTCATTATAGTCTAATAAATTAATTTGAATGGTTCTCCATTCTTAATATGGTCCTAGATAGTAACTAATCAACCCTTTGGTGGGTCTCATTGATGTGAACCACCCCTATGTGCGTGTCTTTACCTAAAAACATAATTTCCCCTAACCTTAAATTGTTTAAACACATCTAGATATTAGTTTCCATTATAATAAATTCTTTTTAAGTATTAGTTGAATTAAGAGAAATGATATTTCATGGTTAAGCCCCTATGCTTTATTCCATTATTGAATTACTTGGATTAAATGAATTTGCCCAGGTTAATTTAAGTATCATAATTATTTATCCTTGTTGAAATTGTGTGAGTTGTTGATAGCTAGACTATTCTTGTACCAAGCTAAGAGCGACCCTTGGGATTCCATTTATGGTTCACCTTGGATGGTCTCACTGAGGTTTATAATTAGAGTTTGATAAGGAATGGTAAATATGTCGAGAGTGATACCTAGTATACCTTGTATGGGCTCATCATTCACTTACTCTACCTCCACATGAGTGATATAAATTCCCTTGGGGAGACCCCATGGACGGGCTTGGTATAAAGATGGTTATACCATGTCATGATTGATACTCAGACCCTAGTGTGAGATATCAGGGATGGACTCTGAGGTTTGATATTGTCTTCACACCATGTCAGGAGTGATACTTGGGATTCCATTTATGGATTTCTTTAAGTGAACTCTTATGGAGTTGAGTATTTATTACACTTATGGTGTGATACTTGGGTTCCTTGTCATTGTTTTTCTTGGATGAGCCTAGGACGATGCTTATTTAAATTCAAGAGATTCCTTTTATATAATTCTAAGAATTGTAATTTGTTCAACTAAAGGACGTGTCTGTTAATCCAAATCACATGCTTGGGCTTAGAAAAATCTTGATACTTTATTGATGATGACTCATTTTTACTCCATATCATACTTGTACATGTAACTTTGGATTAAAGACATCTGGATTAGGCCTAAGTAGGTAGTGTCATTCAGGTATCCCATGAGGAACCTCGTCTGATGTATTTATTTATTTATTTTCTTTCATTTACTATTATTGACACATTGGTCTTTTTATGTGTATGAACTGGATTGATCTAGAAATTGTTGGTGGTGGCCTACTGATTATATCTCACACCCTTCTCAGGCCTCCCTTGGTACCTGAGCATACTTCATGATTGAAGATGAGGGTATAGTCTCCCCACAGACACATCATAGGCCCTCATTGCTGGTCGACAACCTCTGTCATATAGAGAGACACACTTCAGGTCATGTGGTCGACCGTCATGGGGCACCAATTAATGGCTTCCAAGGGGGGATGTTACACTTTCAAAAATGACCACGTATTTGCATGTCAGGAATCATTTTATGGCGGTTTTTTGGATGTGTGTTTTTATTTAGAGACGGTATAAAACACCGCAAAATATTTAGCGGTGCTTTTTTTATTTCTTGTTTTTTTATTTTTTATTTACGTAATTTATTTATTTATTATTTATTATTTATTATTTATTATTTATTATTTATTATTTATTAATTATTATTTTTTATTTATTATTTATTATTTATTATTTATTATTTATTATTTATTATTTATTATTTATTATTTATTCTTTATTCTTTATTCTTTATTCTTTATTCTTTATTCTTTATTCTTTATTCTTTATTATTTATTCTTTATTCTTTATTCTTTATTATTATTTATTTATTTATTTATTTATTTTATTTTATTTTTATTTATTTATTTATTTATTTATTTATTTATTTATTTATTTATTTGTTACTTATTTATTCTAACATGAATGTATATGTCAAGCATTTAATGCATAAATCTAGCATATATATGTGTTGGGATAGATTCAAACCCCATACCTATTCGCTATTCTGAAAAGATTTTACCACTATAGCAAGCTCTTCATGTGGTGAGTAAACTGTATTTAACATACTTATATATATATAAATAAAAAACAAATAATATTATTAAATAATAATAAATAATGAATAATGAAGGGATAATGAATATATAATAAATAAGTAATAAATTAACAAATAATAAATGATGGATAAATAATAAATAAATTATAAATAAATATTCAATAAAAATTAAATACGTAATAAATAAATATTTAAAAATATTAAGAAAATAATAAATAAATAAATAAATAATAATAAAGGATAAACAATAAAAATGATAATAAATAATAAATAGTAATAAATAAGTAATAAATAATTAATAGATAATAAAGAATACGTGAATAATAAATAATAAATGTTAAATAAATAGTAAATAAATAGTAAACATGTAATAAATGAATAGTTGTTAAATATTATCTAAATAATACATAAATAAACAATAAATAAATAATAAATAAATAATAAAATAAATAATAATAAATAATAAATAATAACTAAATAATAAATAATAAATACGTAAAAAATAAATAACGAATAAATATTAAATAAAAAATAATCAATAAATAATAATAATAAATAATAAAGTATGGTAAATAATAAATAATAAGAAATACAGATAAATAATAACAAATAATATTAAATAACTAATAAATAAATAATTAATAATGAATGAATGATAAATAAAAAAATTAAATAAATTAATTAATAAATATTAAATACGTAATAAATGAACAATAATTAAATATTAAATAAACAATAAATTGATCATAAATAAATACATAATCAACAAAAAATAATAATAATAGATAACAAATAATAAATAAATGATAAATAATAAATAAATAATAAATAATAGTAATAATAGTAAATTCTAAATAAATAATAAATGATAAATAAATAACAAATAAATTTAAAATTAATAAATAATAAATAAATAATGATTATATAACAAATAAGAAAAAAATACACAAAAAATTATGAATAAAATAATAATAAATATATAACCAATTTAAAGTAACAAAAATAATAATTTAGCAATGAAAAATAAATCAATATAAAATAAATAAGTAGTAAATAAATTATAAATCAAGTATACAAAATAATTAATAAGTAGAACATAGAAAATAGATAAATAATAAAAAATAAATAGATAAATGGGTAATAAATAAAAAATATATTGTTATTAAATTTATAATAAATTATAAACTAATAAAAAATAATAAATTAATAATAAAAATATAAATCAGAAATAACACATAAGTAATAATAAATAGTAAATATTTTGTAATAATATATAATAAATATCAAATAATAATTTGACAATAAATTAATAATTAATAATTAATCGATATATAATAAATAAGTAATAAATTAATATCTAATAAATGAATAAATAATAAATAATAAATGAATAAATAATAATAAATGAATAAATAATAAATAATAAATCGAAATAAATATCTATAAATAAATATACATATAACAAAATTTACATAAATAAATATAAACACACATTTATGTTACATAAATATATATAAAAACAAAAACACACATGCATATATAATTTTATAGTAATGGATATATATATATATATACACAAGAAAATATAAATATCTATATATATACAGCCATATAATATATAAAAACATATATATACATAAATACGTATAAATATTTATAAATGTATATAAATATAGATAAATATTCATAAATACAAATAAATATACATTCATGGATACAATTATTTATAATTTTAAATAAATAATGATAAATATATAAAAATTATAAATATATATACATAAATGTGTAGAAGTGAATATATATATATATATATATATATATTTGGTAATAAATCACCAAAAGAGGGAAAACCACTAGAACTGCAACACCATCAAATCAATATGAATGTAAATCAATGGAATAATATCATAGATGACCTAGAAAGAAACTGAAGACACTCTTAAAAAAGATAAAACCACTTTGATTATTCAAAAATCATGATATTCGAACAAAAAAATTAGTTTTGGAGGCTTTCAAGACCTCTTTTGACCTAAAAAACGGTGACTTAGTTCTCTCCTTCAACACAACATAGAGCCCATCATATGATTTTATTTGATATGTGGTAGAGACCAACTGGACACTCGTATAAAAATTTATAACCATTTGTAGAAGGTATTGTAGCGGTACTATAGCAGCTGGAACTATTCATCTGTTTGGGCCTTTGGGCCAACAGTTTGGGCCTTTAGGCCACCCGTTTGGGACTACAGGCTACAAGGGCCTCCGAGCCATCAAAGGGGGTGGTGACACAGGCATAGTGGGCAGGCGGTGATGCATGCATGATGTAAATGGGGTCTTCGGGCCATGTAATGGTGGGCCTATGAGCCATGTCATGGGCTTTATACCCAATGAGCCTTCAGGACATAATTCATCAATGTAATAAAGTGGAACATTGGGTGGGTTATCCCTTGGGGGGCTATAACCTTTTTTTATGGCCTATGTGTGTACGGTGTTTGTGTGTGTGTATGTGTGTGTGTGTTTGATTGTAATTGTACCCTCCAGAACTAAATATAATATAAATAATTAAAATTATAAATAATAAAAAACAAATGAATATAAATAATAAATAATACTTATTAATAATTAATCATTATTATATATTTAATATTTAATATTTTTTCCCATTAATTTAGTGATGGTTCTTATAAACCGCTCTTAAATTTTTTAATTTTTTTAAATAAAAAATAAAAATTTGCAGAGGTTTTTTAAACGTACCACTAAAACCCACCATAAAAAATATATAATAAAAATAAAAATAAATAAAAATTACATTTAGTGGTGATTTTAATAACTTTCAGGAAACCTAATTTTTTTATAGTGGCTGGTAAAGAGTGGGATATACTTTAGAGAGAGTTTTATTACTCTCTTATCTGGTGAGGGCTTAGTTTTTTCAAAGTGGCTAGTGACAGGACTCGCATGGGTCTATAGTGGTGAAGGTAATGTAGTGAAATGGCATTAATTAAATTTGAGTACTTAATTACTTTATCATTATAATATTATTTTTTACTTGTATTTCGCATATAAAATGGTGAAAAATAGTTACAATATATTAAATCACAATGTAAATTGATCAAAATTGTAACATCAAAGGCCCATCCAAGTCTAATTTTTATGATTTTCTTAAAAATATGTGGAATTAGTGTAATTCAGACTGAATCATTTTCTAGATGTAATGTTCATTATGAGATATTCACAGTATGGGTAAGAATTTGCATAGGTCCCTTAGATTAAAAAAACTCATGTTAGCTCCCTCTCTAAGAAGGCTCCCAAGAATAGAGAGAAATCTTCCTCCACCTCCCACTCTCGAGTCTAGAGAGATGAAAGAGAATGATTTGGAAGCAATTCTTATGGAAATCAAATGAAAACAATGTAATAGTTAGGATATTTCTTGATAGCACCTAGAGATCCATATGGTGGCATTTAGATATTTTTGGAACACATATGGATCACCACTAGAGGGAATCTGTCCTTTATTTCTTCAACACATCGGTGTGTGTCACCCTATTCAGGATATTACAAAGTGGTATCAATGGAGGTTTAATTTTTTATTTTTTATTACTATTTTGGAAAGGTATATGGGAGAATAATATGAGTTATTCCTTGGTTCATAGCTCATGTGTGGGAGTATCTAACACATGTATGGGGGTAAAATTCAAGTACCCGGGGTGGGATTGTTGTTATTTATGTGTTTTGTTAGAGTTGGATGTTATTTCACCACGAGTGATGCACCTATTGTGTGATGTGATTATTGTTTCTGAGATTTTTTTAGATTTTACTTTTCACCCAATATGAAATGAGATTTGAGTGTGCCTTCATAATTATATGCACTTAGGCTTATTTTTGTGACATGCATCATTGTAGGAATGCACATGGAAAATGGGTTTTGGGTAAGTTGTTGAAATTGAAATTTTTTTCCTTTCTTTTGTAATTGAACTGAAAAAGGTGCCTAATGTGAAATTTGAAATGTTAAAATGGATATGTGAACAAATGGGTGTCTAATTTGAAACTTGAATAATGAAAATGATTTTACCCTTTGTTAATAATGAACTAGAAGTAGGATGGTTAAGGGTGGTGATAGTGCCTCGATTTTGACCATGTGGTGGGGTTTGGTAAAATGATGTGGTATAGATTTTTTGAAACCCTCTTGTTAAATGTGTAAATGTTGTGAAATTTGTCCTAATATGTGTGTTTGGAATTGTAGATATATTCCTCAATGATGATGTTTTTAGATAGGATGACGTGATGGAATGGTTGGAAATGAGTCTCTAGTGGTGGAACCTAAGGCACCGATGGTTCCAGGTGAGGGATACAGAGAGGAGTTCCCTAATAACTTTTCTCGATTCATGTTGTTTATGGAGAGAGACCTAGAGTGGTTTGTGAGAAATATTTCTGACTTGTCATGGGATTTTCAGTTACAACACCCTTATACTTTCATCGGAGAGGGTGGTCATGGGGCAGATGAGTTATGGATTGAGTCCATACAAACTATAATTGATTATTTTGGAGAATCCTAATAATAATAGATTCAAGTTGGATACTTACATGTTGCAAGGATCTGTTAAGTTTTAGTGGGATATTCAAGGTTGTACAACATAGGCTGATGGTATGGTATGGAAGGACTTTTTGGAAAATTCCTGGAGCACTTTTATCTAAATACACTGAGATAGGAGAGAGAAACCGAGTTCATGTGTTTGGCCTAGGGAAGAATATATGTGATGGACAATGTTGTCAAGTTTAAAAACCTAAATTTTTTTTCTCCAGCACTATTAAGGTATGATACAATTATGGAACTATGTTTCCAGGACAGACTTAAATGTGATATTAAATCCCAAGTTAACATATTTTAGTTAAATAAGTTTGCTAAGGTGGTGGACCAGGCTCTTATAATTGGGGGGAACCTGAAATAGGATTACAATGGAGGATAGGTGGTTTGTGATGTATGATCAGGAGGTATATCTTGTGAGCATAGGAAGAATAATTTTTCTAATTTTGACTAGAACCACTAGTGGAAAAATTGTTTTTAACGTCGGTAGTTTAACGTTGGTTTTAAGAGACCGACGTTAAAAGGTCCTTTTTGCATCGGTTTTACAAAAAACTGACACCAAATATCAAAATAAAAGTTTTATATAATTTCCCAATATTCAATTTGACAGGTCGTAGAGTGAAAACAGACTTACGGATCAAAGGTTATGGGTGTTGGAAATTGGAGATTATATGACTTGATTTTTGGCGTCGGTTTTTTTAATAACCAACGTAAAAATCCCCTTTTTGGCATCGGTTTTACAAAAACTGACGCCAAAGATCAAAATTAAAGTTTTAGAAAATTTCCCAAGCTTCAATTTTACAGGTCGTAGAGCAAAAACGGACTTACGGATCAAACGTTATGGGCGTCGGAAGTTTGAGATTATATGACTTGATTTTTGGCATCGGTTTTTTTCAATAACCGAAGTTAAAAGACCCTTTTTTGCGTCGGTTTTACAAAAACCAGACACTAAAGATCAAAATAAAAGTTTTAGATAATTTCCCTAGCTTCAATTTGACTAGTCTTGGAGCGAAAATGGACTTACGGATCAAAAATTATGGGAGTCGGAATTTGGAGGTTATATGACTTGATTTTTGGCGTCGGTTTTTTTCAATAACTGACGTTAAAAGGACCTTTTTGGTGCCAGTTCAATAAAAAATACGACGCCAAAGATCACAATAAAAGTTTCAGATAATTTCCCAAGCTTCAATTTTACAGGTCTTGGAGCAAAACCGGACTTACGGATCAAAAGTTATGGGCGTCGGTATTTGGAAATTATATGACTTGATTTTTGGAATCGGTTTTTTAATAACCAACGTTAAAAGGCCCTTTTGGCATCATTTTTACAAACTACATACGCCAATGATCAAAATAAAAGTTTTAGATAATTTCCCTAGATTCAATTTGACGTGTCGTGGAGAAAAAACGGACTTACGGATCAAAGGTTATGGGCATTGGTAGTTTGAGATTATATGACTTGATTTTTGCCATCGGTTTTTTTAATAACCGAATTTAAAAGGCCCATTTTAGCGTCTGTTTACAAAAAACTGACTCCAAATATCACAGTTAAAGTTTTATATAATTTCCCAAGCTTCAATTTGATAGGTTGTGGAGCAAAAACAGACTTACAGATCAAAATTTATGGGCGTCGGAAGTTGGAAATTATATGACTTGATTTTTGGCGTCGGTTTTTTTAATACCTAACGTTAAAAGGCCCTTTTTGGAGTCAGTTTTACAAAAAACCAATGCCAAAGATAAAAATAAAAGTTTTATATAATTTCCTTATGTTCAATTTGACAGGTCATTTAGTGAAAACGGACTTATGGATCAAAAGTTATGGGTGCCGGAAGTTTGCGATTATATGACTTGATTTTTGGCGTCAGTTTTTTTAATAACTGACGTTAAAAGGCCCTTTTTGGCGTCGGTTTTACAAAAAACCGATGCCAAAGATCACAATAAAAGTTTTAGATAATTTCCCAAGATTTAATTTGACATGTCGTGGAGCAAAAAAAGACTTACGGATCAAAAGTTATGGGCGTCGAAAGTTGGAAATTATATGACTTGATTTTTGGCGTCGGATTTTTTAAAAACCGACATTAAAAGGCCATTTTGGCATCGGTTTTACAAAAAACCGACACCAATGATCAAAATAAAAGTTTTAGATAATTTCCCAATCTTCAATTTGACAGGTCATGGAGCAAAAACAGACTTACGGATCAACCTTTATGGATGTTTCAAGTTGAATATTATATGACTTGATTTTTGGCGTCGGTTTTTTTCAATAATCGTCGTAAAAAGGCCATTTTTGGCGTTGGTTTTACAAAAAACCGACGTTAAAAGTTACTTTTTTGAATCATTTTTTCAAAAACTGATGTTAATAACACAACATGAGAACTTTTTTTAGCATCAGTTATATATTTAATTGATGTTAAAAGTAAAATTTCAAATGCGCGGTTTCGATATTTCAATTTTTTCCCAACGCGCGTTCCTATTTTCAAAATACCGCTCAAATTTTATTGAATTGCCACTGTAGAAATTTTCATTTACACTATATAAAATCTCATCTTCTTTCTTTCAACATTTTTGAAATCTTTGATACAATCCATATTTCAAATATTCTTCAATCGATGATTTGTACAAGGTATTTATTTTCATCATTTAATTTCATTATTATTGTTTTCCTTATCACTAAAAATCTTATTATTCATATAATGATGATGAAGGATTCTTCTAATCGAGATACAAAAATAAAAATTATGCATAAGATTCATTAGTTTTTGGGAATTTTTTTTACCACTCACTATTTTCATTACCGTGTGAGTTCTCCCTTAAAACGAAGTGAAATAATGATAAACAACATATCGATTCAAATGGCCCAATAAAATAATTAAAGTTAGTTTCAATCATTAATTATATTTTTTTTCATTTGGCATATTCATTTTGGTTCTTTTTTTCATGTATTCTTCGAAGAATGTTGTATCGATTGACCCATAACAAGGTACAACTTACGGCGACCATAAATTTTGATCCGTAAGTCCATTTTAGATCCATAACCAGTCAAATCAAAGCTTGGGAAACGATCTATATTCCAATATTCAGTTTTTCGAGGTTTTGACGTCGGTTGTTTTGAAAACCGACGTGGAAAATAATTTTTTTATAAAACGTATTTTTCGCGTCGGTTTTTATCAAAAACCGACATGAAAACTCATGTAGAAGCCAGATTTAAACGTCGATTTTCTAAAAAACCGATGCCAATGACCCCTGAGGTCATGAATTTCAGCATCGGTTTAAAAAAAACCGACGCCAAAGACCACCAGGGCCTTATTTTTGGGGTCGGTTTATATAAAAACTGACGCCAAAGATCCCCGAGGCCCTAAAATTTGGAATCGGTTTTTATATAAAACGACGCCAAAGACCCGCGTGGTGAAGATTTTTGACGTCGGTTTATAAAAACTGACGTTGAAACATATATTTTTTACGTCGCCTTTATTGACGTCAGTTAAAAACCGATGTCAAAATACACTTTTTCACTAGTGAACCTAGGAAAGAAGAGTGGCTAAGGGGAAGGATTAGTTACTCAGGATCTTACCATAGTTCTTTTCCACTAGTGTGGTATGTCAGGACACTATCATAGACATTTTCCTAGATCACTGATAGAGTTCTGATCTTATGGTAGGATGAGACATCTACAGAGGTTCTGTATGAACCCATGACAGATGGGGAGTTCTAGAGAAGATAGGCATAAACAGAGTGTGGGAAGGGGGTCTTATACCCCATATTAGATGGAAAATTGGAGTACTATTGGTCATGGAGGTTTAGGTAGTGGATGAGGTTCTTATATGAAAGATATCCTCTTTCATAAGAGTAGTATAATATAGGGGACTCATGCAGTATCATAGGGAATAGTTGTATGGAAGTTTCATGCATTTAAACCTACACTCGTGGATAGAGATGTTGGACAGTTGATAGTTAGAAGTATTATTCATGTAGATTCTACACTTTTTAGTGACTATATGATATTGGTTATGCTCATTAATTTATCTCTACCCAACCTGTGATTGGGTTGAGTCTGACAATGGAGTTTGTGAGTGGGGTGATAACGATAGATACACATTTGGAAGTATGTTCGAGGGATATCTGCCTATGAAATGGGTGTTCTCTTGAGGTTGTGAATTATTGATTTATATTGGATCTATACATCCTTTATATGTTAGTATTTGACCTAATTATGGGTATGGACTTTTTAGTAGAATACTAATCCGACATTGATTTTTACCACATGATAGTGAATTTTACATCTCCTGAGGGTGAAAAATATATTCATCGTGGATAGTGGGATATCCAGACGGGTCATATAGTGTCGGTTCATCCACAACTAGGGGAGATCAATTCCCAATTTGATAGTATATTGTTGGATTATGGAGGTGTAAATAATGATGTCTTTACACGTGTATTGGAAAAAATTTAGGATGTTTTTTCTGATGACTTATCACGGTTTCCACATGATAAAGATTTGGAATTTACAATTGAACTCATACTGGGGATGGGGCAGTTTCTATTCCACCATAGATAATAGAACCCATAAAGCTTCAAGATCTCAATAATCAACTGGAAGAGTTGAAAGATAATGGTTTTATCCATCTGAGTACATCACCTTGGGGTTCACCAGTTTTTTTTGAAAAGAAGGTTCGCGGGACTCTGTTATTGTGTGTTGATTAATGGAAGTTGAACCGAATGACTGTGAAGAACCAGTACCCTCTTGCACATATCGATCATATTTTTGAATAGAAAAGTGGACCTTGTGTTTTAACCAAGATTGACTTGATATCAGTGTATCATCAATTGAGAGTTTGGACTTCTAATATACTAATGAATTCTTTTAAAATTAGTTATAGCCTTTATGAGTTCTTCATGAAGCTGTTTCGGTTGATGAATGCCCCGACAGTGTTTATGTCTTTGATGAACAAATCTTCCACCCATACCTGGATCATTTTGTTCTAGTGTTTGTGGATGAAATCTTGGTGTACTCCAAGACTCATTATATAGAAACCCATGCTTAACGTACAAGTATATTACATCATTTTAGATTAATATTCAATAAATTACAAAAAAAACATGCATGAGGACCATAATAGTATAGTGTCTTTGGAAACTTCAAAAAAAATCTTCTATCTTGTTGGAAGATCTTCAAAATCTCCCCTAAAGAACTCCACCTTTATTAGTTATACCTAAAACCTTTCTTCATAACCTGAGGAATGGAAACATAAGAAAGGGGTGATATCAGGTGCTTAGTAAGAGTAAATAAAGGAAATGTGTAAGAATAATATGAATAAAAGGGTATCGAACTTGATCATAGCATTTTAATATCATACCCTATATATTAGAGATCATAATAAATATTGGTAGTTCATAATACATGGATCATAAGATAATTAAGAGTATAAGTCATGAAAGCATAATATAAGAATAAGACATGAAATTTGTGGCATGCACATTGGTTGATAATGTTGTGAACATGTATAAGTATAATCTAGTTCACTCATTAAGTTAAGGACATGAATTAAGGCCCCCGCATTAACTTATGGACATTCAACTAGGTCCATGAATAACATTATTAACATGTAATCAGGTTCATGAATAACCTTATGGACATGAAACCAGGTTTTTTCATAATATTGTGAACATGTAATCAGGTTCATGCATAACATTGTGAATGTGTAATTAGGTTCACACATAAACATATAGACATGAAACCAGGTCCATGAATAACATTTTGAACTCGAAATAAGGTTCACTCATAACATTGTGAACATGTAATCAGGTTTACATATAAACATATAGACATGCAATCAGGTCGATGCATAACATTTTGAACACATAATAATGTTCACTCATAACATTGTGAACATGTAATTAGGTTCATGCATAAACTTATGGACATGCAACCAAGTCCATGCAAAACATTGTGAACATGTAATCATGTTCATGCATAAAATTTTGAACTTGAAATATGGTTCATGCATAACATATATACTAATGATTCATTCATCATTACCCAATGAATTGGATGGAGATATAGATCCAACCAAATACATAACAAAATCATACATACGAGTGCCAAAAGATTATAAACAATAATAATATCATAATACATGAAATTAAATAGAAATCATGAACATTTAATAATATAATTACCTATGTAAAAGAGGCAGATCTCATTATCACCACCCATGAAAAGAAGCAGGTTTCAAAAGAATATAACTCTTGAAAGAGAAATGGGTTTCATAAACATTAAGCCATCAAAACATTAACCATTCATAGAATGAATATGAAGTAAATTGTTGAATAATTTCCATAGAAAGTCATGAGTAACACCAAATATTTCAACGTATATGGGAAATAATTTGAAAATATATTTTAAAAAAACTTCTTTAGGAAAATATCCTTTCTTCTTTAAAAATTCCTTTTTAAATCATAAAACCTTTTTAAAACCATTTCCTTGAAAATAAACTTGAAGATTTATAAAGAAATATTCAAAATAATTTTGAAAACACTTTTCTTTGAAAACTTATAAATAATTATTAAAAATGTTTAAAATATTTATTAGACATAAAACATTCTTGAAAACATTTTTCTTTGAAAATAGCTTTGAAATATGTTAAAGGAATCATTGAAAATCCATAAAAATTTGAAAACATTTTACATTGAAAACCACTTTAAAAATAATAATTTTCCAAAATATTAAGAAAAAATTTTCCCTTTATATTAAACTTGTAAACTTAAAATAGAATATTTAAGGAAATGATGATCGCAATATTGGTAAGTACATATGTTTCAAAAATTACTTTTTTACCTTAAAAGTTCCAAAAATTTCCTTGATAAGAAAACAATAAGAAGATTCATTCTATGACCTTAAAAGTTAAAACAAGGGTAAAAATTTCATTTAACATCATGTAACACCCAAGATTTTTATGAGAAATGTTTTTTTTTATGTTATATAAATCATCAAAGGAATCTTTCACTACACACAACACTATCTTGGCTTTCTTTACATGCAATCACGACCTTCCTCGATAGCTTGCGTCGTACGCAATACCGAGTTTCACTAAACAACGATATGCTATTAAAATATTATTAAAACTAGCCATTATGAATAGTAATACCCACTTTTTGAAATTTTTTAAATTTCATATTTCAAAATGGACTTAATTTTTGGATTCATAATATCGAAATTAGCTTAGGGTGAAATTTTGGTATTTTTCTGAAAACTTTCAATTTTTGATGAATAGTGAAAACACTGCGTTACTATTTAAAAACTGACTTTTTATTTAAATAATTATTTATTTTATTTAAATTTATTTTAGGTCAAAATTGAAACATAATACCTATATAATTTCAAATTAATTCATTGGAGTCATTTTATAATAATTTTAGATATATAAAAATTTTATTGAACTTTTCACCGTCTTTTACCCACCTCCTAGGAGAATTTTCAAATTCACATAAAACATAATTTTACCGATTCTATGAGTGGAATTTCAAAAATACGATAGACATGGTTAATATCAAGTACTAAAATGTGGTTCAATGAGATGAAAATAATTTTTTTTGAATAGTAACTTTTTACTTTTTTTACCACGGTTAAAAGTAAATAGGGTAATTAAGGGTAAAAATGATATTATTATTACCCTAAAACATGTCCTAATTCTATTGGATAAGTGTAATTCGACCAAAAACAACCTTAGGAATAAAATATGACCATTATTCCCACTTTTATTAGATTAGGACATTTATTATTAATTTATTTAAAGAAGGGTTAAAATAGTTAAAATCAAGGTTTAATAACTAAATCATTTTTAATATAGAGTTATACATAAGTTAAATTCGACTATAAATATTCATTAGAAAGATAAAAAAAATTCTACATAATGGTATTTTATTTATAATTTTTAGAAATTAAATAATTTAATTTATTTATGACACAATTATGATGCAGTAATTATCTTATTAATGAAATATTGACATAATTGATGTTATAAATACCCAAATAAATGTAATTTGAGACTTTTTATGAATTACAATAATTTATAGGTTAATATTACATTTTATTATTGATTTAATTAACTTTTTTTGAACTAATATTTCTGTTATGATTTTCACAAAAATCAATTACCAAATAGTGTCAAAATTGACATAAAATAGTTTTTAAAACAAATATTATATTATTAATTGTTATTTTATTCCTAAAAATCTAAGGTTCGGAAAAATGACTTATATAAGGTTATATATATTAATAATAAACAACTTGGGGTTCATTTGGCTTGTTATAGTATGATTATTAACCTTATAGTGTAAGAAAACAGGAAGACACGGTAAAAGTTAAATTATCTAACTTAAAGTTAAATCTAAATGATAAGGTTAAAATAGAAACCTAAACTTATCTAAATTCTATTTTATGAGATGATTTCGACCCATCCCCACCTTAGCTTCTAAATAAATCAATTTTGAGCTATTAAAAACCGAATATGACTTTATAATAAAATAATATTTTAAGATTTCCTAAGGTGCCCATCTCCTCCCTTATAAAAGGGCACCTCCTCCCTCTCTTCCTCACACCACATTGAGCCTTCATGCTTGGACAAACCCTACCAATTTCTCCTCTAAACTTCCCTAGAAATATCTTAGAGGTCCCGGTATTCTTCAAATACCATCTTTAGTTCCCTAAGAGGAGGTTAAGAAGAGGCGCTTCAAAGAAGAGGTAATGTCTGTTACCGATTCTTTCAACTTTATTTCTTCTTCTACTTATTCTTCTTTATTTGTTTCATTATTAAGTAATAACATCAGTATCACTAATATACTGATATGTTATTATAAGTATGAAACAACCCTATTTCACCATCTATCCATCCTACAGAAAATGAAATCACTGCGCGTGCGTACTTACAGAATACCGTCTCCGCGCCGTGGTGTAATCTATTTTCCACCACCACCTTACTTGGATGGGTATAATGGTGTAAATAATAACTATATATGATTATTGTAAAGATATATTGATTCTGAAATATTATACATACACTCCAATACAATTCCACGATCATGGGAACGATATCATCGCTGGTGCGTACGTACGGAATACCGTCTCCACGATGTGATGTGACTCGTTCTACATGATCTTCATTTCACAATGATTATATAAATGAATTGAATGAATAAATATGATATATATTACACTAATAAAATTATGTAAATGAGGTATCTATAACCTAAAAAGAATAATAATAATTTATTCGACAAAAAACACATAAGAACAAAAAGTAATAAACACCCGAATAAGAAGTAGCAGTGGAATATTACTAATTAGAAGCTAAGAATATGACCATATATGATATAATAACAATACTTAAGATTCTGGAATAAGTCAATGACATTATTTAAATCATTATACAGGAGTTTCGGACACTTACGAAGCAAATCAGACCTAAGGTAAGGGAAAATCTCGTTATCTCAATTTTTATCCGAGATTGTTTATACTTCATAATTTACTGGGGAATATTTATCATCCACATCCATGTTTCCTCAATATGTAATATTATTTATATCCTCTTACAATTTTTTGAATCCAATTTTACCCTTCAGTGAGTTTTTAGTAAAATATATTAAAGGAATCTTTTCTCGTTTTTCGTACGAGTTACTTTTTGACTTTTCTGGCCAAAGTATGAGAAGAATGTTTTTTTAACTTATATGGAATGAAATGATTTTTAGAACATTATTTCCAAGAAGCTTCCTTTACAAGTTTTCATGTTTATTTTTAATCAACTTCTTTTAGTTTAAAATTATATGACATGTTAAGAAAGGAAAATGTTTCTGAAGTAGAAATGATATTTTCCTCAAGAATGGAGTTCAAGTGTTTTATCAAAATTATTTTCCATATAAGATAATATAGGGTTCAGTTTCTATCCCTATTTTTACATTTATTTGATTATGTTATTATTTAATATATTTTATGATGTCCTTTTATCTTATGTGTATTATGTTATGATGGCACGATGTTTAAGAATCCCATTTTTATTACATGGGTTATGCTATGAGGTATGATTTATGATTTTGTGGAACACATAAGAATGGTTTCATTATGAGATGGGTGGGACCTATATCTCCCTCCAATTAATTGGGTAAATATTTATATCTCATGAGATAGACATGAATGGAATGGCAGGTTAATCTGATTCAGTGAAATAGGACTGAAATGAGGAGTGAACTCGGCTCAGAAATGGACTTTGTCTGTTAAGATAGTCTTGGAAATGAGTCTTGACTACTAAGAAATGATTCTCTATGATTATGTGTGTATGCCACAAAGTTTCATGTTTTAAGTTATGATTATTGGGATTAAATTTCACTACTATTATTTATCCCATGTTATGAAATTATGATTTCTTTTGCAGGTTAAGATTTCCAAAATGTTATGTTCTTATGAATATGATGTGATGAATATTTCTTTTGTTTACCCTTACTGATCATTTGAGCTCACACTTTTGTATGTTTTCTTTCCCCAGGTTAGGAATAAGGTTATGAAGTAGGATATTCCAAAATGGACTCTAGATATGATGAAATAAATGGGAGATAGTGTAGATTCTTTATGAACTAGTTGTTTATGTTTCCCAGTTTCTAAAGACAACCTATACAGTCCTTTCATGGTTTTGTTATATGTTGTAATAAGTGTGATTCAATTTTGTAGCAATAACAATTTATGTAAATTATGGGTCGTTATATATCATATGGTTAAATTAAAACTTTTTGGAGATCATTTTTGGAAATCATGGTTTTAAAAGAACAAGTATTTCGAACTGAAAGGAGAAATAAATTCATATTTTAATTAAAATGTTTTATTAGTTATAATAAGTACCAAATAATGGAAAAATAATAATAATACGTGAATATATAAAGAAAACACATAGTATAAGATAATTCATGGGTTTTATTTATATATGGAACATGATATTTTAAAAATTGAAGAACAATCATAAACAATCTCGATAAATGGTGATATTTTTTCAATAGACTCTTACCACTTTGTAACATAGAATTATACTCCACATGTAAGAAAATTAAATTCAATGAAGCTTATAATATCATGAAAACAATAAGATCTATGACATAACATTTCAAAGGGCAGTGTATACACCACACAATAAAAGTGAGTGGTGAATAAGGCATGTATCTCACGATAATAAAAGGTGAGATAAAATTCTCTTACCTTGTGTCTTGACTCTCATCGTACTCATTAAAAACACTTTTATAACAAATTAATGTTTATTATAAATATTTTATGGAATGGAATTCGTATATCTAATGTCATATATGGTTTTATTGTGACTTTATATTACCCAATTGTTAATAATTCTATGTTAAGGTTTCACTTAGGGTAATATCTGCTTTGTTCTTCGCATGTGTCTTAATTTGTTATATATTTGAGCCTTAAACTTATATAATTATTTAGAGAATGTTTACCATGATATAAATATTATTTATATTCAGTATATTTGTATTATAATAATATATAAAATATAAAATTATGAAATGGAATACAACATTTATGGATACAGTAGGTTATATATACGCATGAACGTTGTTTTTGTTTAATTTTTGTATTGAAATAGAAAATGTAAAAAATATATATGTATATATATGTATATATATAATTATTAAAATATCATATAATTTCACTAAACCAGACTTAATACATTCTCTGTAGTGTGTGAATGAATCACATCGATTTCAGGGGGTGGTAGTCCAGACTTCCTCAAACAAAATTATCATATTAACACAAAATGGAAAGTTTAAAGATATGTGTTTTAAAATAATTAAATAAGATTAAATAAATTATAAATATCATAAATATTATATATAAACATAGTTTTCATCGTAATTCCCACCATGAGATGTGGTAAAGAAAAAACGAACAATCATCGTTTTGTGAAGTGGTAGTTCGTTGTGCACAAAACCATTAGATGCAGGTGTGTGAAAGTGTTGGTATAAACATTAGAATAATAAAATCATAGTGTATTTAGGATAATTATTTTATACAATAATTTAATAAGAATAATTGAAGTGGTGGAGAGAGAAAATAAAATAAAGGATCTTGAGGGAGGGGTTACCTCTTAATCGGGTAACTTCTTTTGGTTTGCACCAAAGGGATACTTGGAAGGATTTTATCAAAAATATATTCTTTAAAAAGTAAGGTAGGTAATTTGGTAGGATATTTTAATAGATACTGGCCAACCTTATGGGATTGGGAGGTGTGAGGAAGTAGGAGGTAAGGAACCCTTTTGTAATGGAGGAGTGGCACTCTTGTAAATATTTGAAGAGATAATTCCACTAATATTTTTCATGTTTCAAGTTGATCCAATAATATTCCAATGTTGATAAAATGGGGTATGGGGTATATATATAGAAATAAAATATCTTTGAAACAAGTTTATAGGTCTTTTGGGTCTTATGTTTAGGGTTTAGTCTTTTGTTAGGCTAATTTTTCTCTTAATCGTTATAATTAATTTTAATCACTTACACTAATATTTTTCACAAAAAACTAGTTTAACCATATTATAAATTATAAATTATTATGATTCAAAATGAGGGATCCATTTTACAAATTCCCATCACATAAGTGTAAAAAAATTAGTTTAAAATTAAATCTTTTAGATGTATCCTGACAGTGGGTTTCTTTAATGAAACTATTGAAAATTTTGAAATTATTTTATATCCAATTTCAATATGAAATTGGTTCCAATGAACTAAAATATATTATTTTAAGTATATATCATATAATTAAACTTTTAAACTAATTTGAAATATAATATAAATATATATATATATATATATATATTATATGAAAAAATTGAATTAAAATGCAGTATTTTTGGCTATTAAATAAAAAATGAAATATTATATAAAAATATAATAAATCACTATAACCTAATTTTGATGTTTATAATTCAAAAATTAAATTCATTTTGACATATTAAATCAATAAAATTTTCAAATTTTAAATTTAAAATAGGTTCTCCTTTAAAAGGGGGTAAATTTTTCTTTATAAAAATATTGGTTTTTATGTGTGAAATTTGGTTTGTTCTTATCTTATGAATATAAAACCTAATAGATGAATATAAAAAAATGATTGAATAAGTAACATATATATTTAATTATAATCACTCACTAATATTAATTAATTTAGTTTATCAAGACAAAAATCCTATGAAATCATGAAAATAATAATATTTATTTTTATATTCATTTGGTTCTTAGTTTCATTTCAAATTAATTAGTAACCAATGAATAAGTTTTATATTTATATAAACCATATGTTTTCATAATTTAGTTAATAAAATTAATAAATACTGATTTAATTTCTAAGTTATATATTATTATATTAAATAATAATATTTTAATAATATATCAATGTCTTGTAATATTTAGTCTTGTGTGTAGTTTAAGGTATCGAAGAAAGATGCTCTTACAGGTAACGCGTGATAAATTGGTGTGGTTTTCATTAAAATACATATAATATATTATATTTATTTAATATATTAAATATATTTTAATGTATCGAGTTATTATATTCCCTTTTACACTTGGTGTTGCGTGTAACAGATGCCAAGTCAATGTTGCGTGTAACTCAAGCCAAGTTGGTGTCGTGTAGAGCATTCCAATTTGGTGTCATGTGAAAGGAATTTTTTACTTAGGGAAATAAAATACCTCAATTAAAATTAATTTATTCAAAAAAATAGTTCACAAAAACTCAAGGTGTTACATTATACCCCCCTTAAAATGAATTTCATCCTCAAAATTCATCTGGGTTATCAATAATTTTATATTTTAATGTTACTTTCATAGAATCCCACATCTTAAAAACTAATACTAAAACATACTTTTAAAAATAAGAGTTTGAAACATAATTTTTTCCAAAAGTAACACAAAACTATGTTTCCATATAGGAGAATATTTTTGGCAAGTGAAAACATTAACATGGAGGAGAAATCTAACTATGAAGTTATGATGGAGAGTGATAGAGAACTTGGTTAAGAGAAAGTTAACAATAAAAAAGCAATAAATATATGATCTTCCAAGGGGTCATTTGATTCATAAAAAATGAAGGTACAAGGAAAACATTTTTGGCTTGAATATCCTTTTCCTAAATTTGAATTTTTTTTGTGAAAATATATACTTTTATGATTTCAGGAAGATGTCCCCCTTTGTTGTTCATTGATCCACTTTACCTATTTCTCTAAAAAGGAAGGTGAATTTTTCATTTCTGAAGTACTAATAGGTCATGATATTCATGATATTCTATCCCATTTTTCATCAGTTATCATCAACACAAATTAGTTTGAACATGATATCTAATATGCATAAATCCTCATATATAGAGATAACACTTTAATCTTACTAGATTCATTTTTAGTTTAAATTAAACTTTCCATAAATAGTTAACCTTATAAAACTTACTAAAGATAAAAATTAAAATCTTTAGAAATAAATTCATGAAATATAATTAACATTGATCCTCCATATAAAAAAAGTACCAATTTCTTTTCACATTCTAAACATGTGAATACCCTTATCATATATTCCCTTCAAACATGGTAATAACCTTAATTTCCATAAATCCTTTTGGAAATCATGTGTGATTCCTTATTACAATGATTACTGGATATATTATTTAAATCCAAGAAGTTGTAAAATTCATCCTTGATGACATAGAACAATTTTTCAATAATCAGTTCCAGGTTAATTCATACCGTCGAATTTACTTTTTTATATACAACATATCTTTATCCAAACCTCATTATCTCAATGTCGGTACTTAATTAATGGTTACCTTCCCTTAATAAAAATATCACATTTCCATGAAATAATTTTTCTATTTCTTCATCACCATTCAACATGTCATTTTCAATCCTTAATAAAAACTTATACTAAAAATACATATATATTTCATGATTCACATAACATTATCTAATAATTCGGAAACATAAATACTTAATTCATCCAACATTATTTTTAAACCATTAATTATGATTAATAAAAGTATTCCTTAATACAAAATTCCTAGAATATGAAATATGAAACATGTCTTAAGGTTCCTCAACCTCAATCTATTCATGCTTCTTTTGTTTAATGTAAAAAATACTAGAAGAACAACACATACCTTTCACATGTTGTTTGTGGTCTCTTTAACTTCATAATTATAATCAATACTCATACCACCTTCCTGATTTTCTTTATGATATTTCCACATGGGAAATCAATTTTCACAATTCCTACACTTTCCACATCTGAAACATTAAATGTTAACAATTTTCTGTCTAGTTCTCTCCATTGACTAAAACCATAAATCCTAGTGTGATAAACACTTATCATAGTAGAAAACCATGTAATCATGAAAAATAATTACATATATGATGTCTAAATTATGACACCTTAATTAAACTATGACACCTTAGGTTTATCATAGGTTATTCATAGAAAAATTCTGTTTAAATCATTCATGATGGTTTTTGAAGACTTTGTGAATTCCCAAAGAATATCCCCCGGGAGTGTCAAACTAGGTGTGAGGAAAGTCCTGTTTTCATTTATCAGATTACCTCAAGTCAGGACTGAAACTTCTTTTCAGAGTTATTACCCCTAGTTACATATGTTCTAAATCCACATCCCTTTATAATATCTAGATAGGGATGTATTTCTAGGAAACCACTCATTGTATCCTTTAGAAAAAATTTAGGACATTTTCCTAAACTTTTCTTTATCCTTAGACTTATCCTTGGACATTTCCTTAGAGTTATCACTAAGTTTTTCTCAACCTAGTTTCCCAAGGTTGAATAAACCATTCCTTTTATACCAACTATAGTCACCCAGGATTAACGTACATGGATATTACATCATTTTAGATGAATATTCCGTACATTAAAAAAATACATGCTTGAGGACTGAAATAGTTTAGTGTCTTTGGAAACATAGAAAAAAATCTTCTATCCCCATGAAATATCTTCAAAATCTCCCATAAATATCTCCACCTTTAGAACTTCTACCTAAAACCTTTATTCATAACCTAGGTAAAGGAAACATAAGAAAGGGGTGATCTCAGATGCTCGATAAGGTTAAATAAAGGAAATGCATAATCTTGACATTAAGAAAAGGTTATGGAACTTGAGAATAACATTTTAATAACATAACCTACATATTAGAGCTCATAATAAATATTGGCAGTTCATAATACGTGGATCATAAGATAATTAAGAGAATAATTCATGAAATCATTACATATGAATAAGACGTGTAATTTGTAGCATTCACATTGGTTTATAACATTGTGAACACGTATAATTAAAAAAAAGGGCCACTCATTAAGTTAAGGATACAAAATTAGGCCCCTGTATCAACTTATAGACATTAAATTAGGTCCACACATAACATTTTTAATGTGTAATCAAGTTTATTCATAAACTTTTTGAAATTAAACCTGGTCCATGAATAACATGGGGAACATGTAATTAGGTTCACACATAACATTTTGAACGTGTAGTCAGGTTCATGCATAAACTTATGGACATGAAACCTCATCCATGAATAACATTTTGAACATATAATAAGGTCCACTCATAACATTTTAAACATGTAATCATTTTCACGCATTTATGTACATGAAACCAGGTCCCTGAAAAACATTGTGAACACGTAATAAGGTTCACTCATAACATTATAAACACGTAATCAGGTTCATTCATAAACATATGGACATGTATATAGGTACAAGAATAACATTGTGAACATGTAATAAGGTTCACACATAAAATTGTGAACATGAAATCAGGTTCATTCATAACATATATACTCATCTATCACCCATCGTTACACAATGTATTAGAAAGAGATACAGAACCAACCCAATACATAAAAAATCATACATACAAGTACCAAAAGATTATAAATAAAAAACATATCAAAATACATGAAATGAGATATAAATCATGAACATTTAATTATATAATTACCTATGGAAAAGAGGTGGGTCTCATAATCACCACCCACGAAAATAATCAGGTTTCAAAATCATATAACCTGTGAAATAGAAACAGGTTTCATAAACACCATTCCATCGAAACATTAACCATTCATAGAAATAATAATAATGGAAGCATTGAGTTATTTCCCTATAAAGGAATCTGTAACACAAACATATGTCATATTAGATAGTAAATAATTTTAAAAGGTATTTTAAAAGCACTTATTTAGTAAAATATCCATTCTTATTTGAAAATTTCATTTTTAAAACATAAAAACATTTGTAAACTATTTCATTGAAAATAAACATGAAAATTTATAGAGAAATAATTGAAATAATTTTGGAAACCTTTTTATTTGAAAAATTATAAATAATTCTAGAAAACATTTAAAACATTTCTTAAACATAAAACCTTTTTGAAAACCTTTTTCTTTTAAAATAGCTTTGAATTTTTTTAAAGGAATCTTTGAAAAAACATTAAAAGAATTTGAAAACCCTTTTCATTGAAAACCACATTTAAAACAATAAATTCCATGAATATTAAGAAAACATTTTTCCTTTATATTATACTTTTAAACATACGATATAAGCTTCAAGGAAATGATGGTCACAACGGTGGTAAGTCTGTACGTGATGAACATTCCTTTTTTTACCTTAAAAATTTTGAAAATTGCATTGATTGGAAAACAATAAGAAGATTCATTCAAATACCATATAAGGTAAAATATTGGTAAAAATTTCCTTCAATATAATATGATAAAATTAAAATAAATTAAAATTATTTTTATAAATCATGGTTTTGAAAGAACATATATTTCTAATCGAAATGAGAAATAAATTCAGATTTTCATTAAAATGTTTTCTTGGTTATCCTAAGTACAAAAGAGTGGTAAATAGTACTAATACATGAATATATCATGTAAAACAATAGGATAATATAATTAATGTGTGTTTTTGAGATATGGATCATGAGATGTCATCAATTGAAGCATAATCATAATCAATATTGATAAATGATGAGATTATTTCAGTAGACTCTTACCACTTGGTAAGTTAGAATCATATTCCCCATGTAAGAAAATTAAATTTCATGAAGCTTATAATATCATGAAAACAATAAGATTTATTACATAATATCTCAAAGGTAATTTCATGTACAACACAATAAATTTTATTAGTGAATAAGGCATGTATCTCATGGTAATAAAATGTGAGATGAAATTTCTTTTCCTTGTGTCTTGACTCTCACCGTACTCATTAAACCTCCTATTTAATAAATTTAAGTTTATTATACATATTTTAAAGGAAAATATTATAATATCTAATATCATATATGTTTTTATTATGACTTTATATAACCCTCTTGTTAAAAATTCTATGTTAAGGTTTCACTTTGGGTAATATCTACTTTGTTCTTCGCTTGTGACTTAATTTGTTATATATTTGGTCCTTATACTTATATCATGATTTAGAAATGTGAAAAATGATAAAAATATCATGTATATTCAATATATTTTTATTATAAAAATCAATATAATATATAATTATGGAGTAAAATACACCATTCATGGAGGCGGTAGGTCATACATATGCATGAATGTTGTTTCCGTTTAATTGTTGTATTGAAAGAGAGAACATAAATAAAATATATGTATATATATTTATATATATAATTAGTTAAATAGAATTTATATATCATATATATCAAATAATTTCACTAAACCCATCCTTAATGCATTCCATATAGTGTGTGAATGAATCACATCTCTTTAAGGGGGTAGTAGTCTACACTTCCTCAAACAAAATTAGCAAATTAACAAAAAATGGAAAGTATAAAGATATGTGTTGTAAAATAATTGAATAATATTAAAGAAATTATAACTATAATATTTATTATATATAAATATATTGTGAATTATAATTACCACCAGGAGAGTTGGTAAAGGAAAAATGAACAATCATCATTTTGTAAGGTGGTAGTTCTTTGTACACATAAATAGTATCTTCATTACCCATTAGATGGTGGTGTGTGTAAGTTTCAGTATAAAAATTATCATAAAAAATACTAGTATATTTGGATACTATTTTTTATAAAATCATGGAATAATAATAATTTCGGTGGTGGAGAAATAAAATAAAATAAAGGATCTTGAGGGAGAGTGTTACCTCTTAATCAGGTAACTCCTTTTGGTTCGCACCAAAGGGATTATTTTGAAAGATTTATAAAAAAAAGGGATTATTAAAGAAGTAATTTAGGTAATTTTGGAGTATATTTTAGCAGATCATGTCTGAACCTAAGGGATTGGTAGGTGTGAGGAAGTGGGGGGAAAGGTACCCTTTAATAGTGGAGGAGTGACACTCGTGTAAATATTTGAAGAGAGAATTTACCCCACATTTTTCATATTTAAATTGGATCCAATAATAGTCCAATTTATATTAAATGGATTATGGGGTTGAAAAATTACCATAAAATTTCTTTTCAACAAGTTTTTAGGTCGTTTTGGGTCTTATATTTACGGTTTAGTCCTTTGTTAGGCTAATTTTTCTCTTAATCACTATAATTAATTTTAATCACTTTCACTAATATTTCTGGTTAAAAACTAAGATGAAATTATTATAAATTATAAATTTTTTTATTAAAAATATGGAACCAATTTTTTCAAATTCTCATAACATAATTAGAAAAAATAATTTAAAATTAAATCCTACAGATGTGTCCCGACAATGGGTTTTATTAGTAAAAATGTTGAAACGTTTGTAATGATTTTATATCCAATTTCAATATGAAATTGGTTAAAATGTTCTAAATTGTATAATTTTATGTATATATTATATAATTACACATTAAAACTAATTTAAAATATAATTTATTTATATATATAAATTAAATGAAAAATAATTTTTGAATTAAAATGCAGTATTTTTCTCTATTCACTAAAAAATGAAATATTTCTAAAAAATATCATGAAATCAGCCCAAAATAATTTTGATATTTCTATTTAAAAAATTAAATTAAATTTTAAATATTAAATAAATAAAATTTTCAAAATTTACATTTAAAATAGGTTCACCATTAAAAGGTGGTAAATTTACCTTTATAAAAATATTGTTTTTTATGTCTAAAATTGGGTTTATTCTTATCTTATGCCTATAAAACCTAATGGATGAATATAAGAAATATTTTATTGAAAATTTAACATATATATTTCTTTAAAATTACTCACTAATTATAATTAATTTATTTTATCAAGACAAAACACCTTTGGAAGCATGAAAATAACAATATTTCTTTTTATATTCATTTGGTTCTTAGTTTCATTGCTAATTAATTGGTGACCAATGAATTGATTTTATATTTATATAAAACATAAATTTTCATAATTTAGTTAATACTTTTCATAGATACTAATTTAATGTCAATGTTATATCTTACTATATTAAATTATAATTTTTTAATAATATATAATTGTCAGGTAATATTCAGACTTTTTTTAGTGTAAGCTATCAAAGAAAATATCTATTACATGTAATTGAAGCTAACTAGGTGTTTTTTCATTACAATACATAGAATATATTATATTTATTTAATATAGTAAATATATTTTGAAGTATCAGGTTATTGTATTCCCTTTTACACTTGGTGTGGCATGTAATGGACTCCAATTCAGTGTTGTGTGTAATGCCTGCCAAGTTGGTGTCGTGCAGCACATTCCATGTTGGTGTAATGTGAAAGGAATATTTGAATTAGTGCAATACATTACCTCAATTAAAAAATTATTTGAAAAAATTATTTCACAAAAACTCAAGGTGTTACACATGAAAATCATTCCCAAAATCTTGACATCATCATGAGTACATTGTGGGAGCATCAGCTATATTCCAAAATGTTAAGTGTTAGTTTTTTATTGAATAGGTACATTTCTTGGGTCCCATCATCTAAGAGGAATATGTGTTAGTGGACCCATATAATGTTTAGGTAGTGGTTTTTTAGGAGAATCCCATGAATGTTTTCGATATTCATATCTTTCTAGGATTAGATAGATATTATCAGAGATTCATCCCAAACTTTTCTTGATTGGAAGCAGCACTTTCGAGATTGAACAAGAAGGGGATAAAGTTTGAATGGTAGGAGGCATGCAAGAACACCTTCCAGTAGTTGAAGAATCACTTGAAAATGGCCCCAATCTTGATCCTACCTAATCCAGGTGAGGGGTATATAGTGTTTTGAGACACTTTTGGGATTAGTCTTGGAGTAGTGATGATATAAGTAGATAACTTTTTGATGTATTGGTATTGGTAGTTAAGGCCACAAGAAGGAAATTACCCTATGAAATACCTAAATTTAGTTGTGGTGGTTTATGTAACGTACAGACCCATGTTTCCCTAAAACCTGGAACCTGAACCAATTCATTAGAAATCAGAAGGGCTTTCCCAATCCCCCCGGGCTGGATACAATCACCTGGGCATTGAACGAAGATCCAGAGGGTAGGGTTTCACCCAACCGAAACAAAACACATGGAATATATATACACAATGTATTAAGAAACAATGGAAATCCAAAATATATATTACATAACTTTAAGAAATACAGCAGAAACAAATGACTATAAAAGTAGCCAAAACTCCCAGAGACAAGTCCAACTGTATTGGAACAAAACCAAACTGTTATTCCATGTGATGGAATGGATGAACTCCCACCATCTCATCACCATATACCCAACTCACCTGACATGAAACCTTGTCTCCTTACTATGACACCTTTCCTTTCCCTGTATTAGAAGACATACAAAGGTCTACACACCACCAAAGAGGTGTGTGGGGTGTGAGATAAGAGGCTCAATAGGATCCCACCTAGGGGTTCCATAACAAGTCTCAATATAAAAATTCCTATATAATTATTTTAAAAAAAAAATGGAATGATAGGTAGTAAATAAATTTTATAGAAAACATGGTAAACATTTCCTCTTTATCATGGTTCTAAAACAAAAGTAGTTACATTAATTTCAAAGCACATTTTTCATATCATATTTCACAAGGATCGACATGCATATCAAGAATAATACAGTAACAATACAAGAAATAAAAAATGACAGTAGTAGCATAGGCAACATAATACAAAGGAATATAATAGGCTAGGTAATAGAATACTCATATCCAAAAATCTATGAACATTGCATTGTGGTACCTGAAGCCAATTATCTACACTCTATAACAAAGGAGACACCATAGAAAGTGAAACCCCAACATCATAAATGTACCTAGAGATAATAATATACACTCTATGACAATAGGAACACCCCATAAATTGAACCCCAACAATGGATGATGGCCTCAATCTAAACCATATACCTAGTACCCAAGGTAACCCATGTGATCATTTTCAAAATCATTTAAATCTTCCAAAAAAACATTTAAAACCCATTTCACAAAAACCATTTACAATTCTTTGAAAATACCCCTTTTCCTTACATTTATCAAAAACCAAGGAAAAACACTTTTGTTCAAAATATCATTTAAATACACATAAAAAATAATTCCAATTTAATTCTAAAATATTTTTAAACCAATATATAATATTGGTACAATATAGTTTAACAAAAATATTCTAGAGATAGAACCACCTACCTCAAAACTCATTTCGTACACACCTATAATGGGATCCAAAAATTTCAAAACACAAAAATGATAATAGAGACCCTAAAATATAATCCACGCATATTAGTATTGATCCAATTGATAAATAGGGTCAATGGAGAAGAGGAAATACTACATTCCTCGAGAACAAGCACTCGTTGCACCACGATCGACAAAGGAATGTCCTTCGGAATGAGATCACACAATAGATCTAGGAAGGAGACAAGAAGAAACACCAATTTAGACCAAAGTATTTGATTACGCAACCCATGGGTGCTATTTAAATCTATGGAAATGATGAAGCAGAAATATCGCTTACTAGGGGAGACACACTGCAACCACAATGAAAATTGAATGTTGAACGGATCGATCAAGAAGGAATGGAGTCTCCCAAAATCACCTAGGAATTATCCTAGGTTGAGAGATAGTGATTATGAAGAAATAAATAAAACAAAACATCCACAGGTCTATTTTAAAAACTATATGTGGGTCATTACATGGTGTGTAACACGGTTTCACAATGTGTAACCTCCAAGGTCCCACACATGCCAAAAAACCCATCACCTCAGCTTAAAAACATAACCTTTTATTAACTCATGACATGTAAGGTCTCTTCATTACATGTAACCTTTCACAGTGTGAATCATTTCAGTACTTTCATCTAGTTATTCTTACACGTCGTGTAATCTAGTTACACATCGTGAAATCCTCCTATAGCCTGTCGAAAAAGCTGGTTAAATCAAAGATTCCAACAAAACTATAAATTCACCATTATATGTATTCTCCAAATTCCTTCTCATAATTATACCGATAGATAAAAATAGGAAACCACATTGAGGTTAAGGAAATACCTGATATATCAAAAATGGAATGTTACAAACTCCCCACCATAAAGACTTTTTGACCCTGGGAAGTCATGTGGAAGATGTAATCCCTGGAAAAATATGAATCCATTGCTCCACCATAAAAGAATTAAATTTCCAAGTCACATAAGAGTTCAATATATGTTTATACATTACCCTGACCAATAGGATTGAATTCCCATGCAGGACATTCACTTGATATTTAATGATCTCAATTGGTTTCTCCAGAATAGAAAAATATGGTTCTAACTCAATTTTTTCCCAACTCGGAATATGAGTGGGATCAGGATGATACTTACTGAGTTGAGACATGTGCAAAACATCATGAATACCTTTCAAATGAAATATAAATTCAAATAAATAATAAACTTTTCTGAACTTCTCAGTGGCCCCAAATAGTCCTACATATCTTAGAGATAACTTTCCCTACTTTCCAAGCCGAAGATGACCCAACCAAGGATAAACTTTTAGAAAAACCTAGTCTCTAATGGAAAACTCTAGAGGATGATGTCACTGGTCTGCATATGATTTTTATCAACTCTGGTCTATAACCAGATTTTGATGCACATCTTTTTTGTACCAAAATTGGTCAAACTAAAGATACTTCACCCACCTCCTCCCAACAAAGAGTTGATCTGCACGGGCGACCATAAAACACCTCAAAGGGGTGCATTATTATCAATTATTGATAACTTTTGTTGTAAAAAAACTTAACTAGTCCCAGATGGACATCTCATGATCCACCAAATTCTAAGAAATAGGTACGAATCATGTCGTCTAGGATCTGAATTACTTGCTCTGTATGATCGTCGGACTGTGGATGGTAAGTTGTGCTTAACTTGACCTGAGTTCCCATTTCCTCTTTAAGACTCCTACAAAAAATTGAGGTAAACCTAGTATCCCTATCTAAAACAATGTCATAAGGACTCCCATGTAATCTCACAATATCCTGCATGTATAGATTACCCAGATCTTCAACTTTAGTGGTATCCTTGATCGGAATAAAATGAGAAGACTTCATTAATCGATCAACAACCACCTAGATATCATTACTCCCTTAGGGAGTCTTTTTTAATCCAATAACAAAATCCATGGATACCTCATCCCATTTCTAGATCGGCACTGGAAGAGGCTGAATAAAATTAGAGGGTTTCACGTGCTAGACCTTTATCTATTGGCATGTGTAACAGAGGGACACATAATCTGCAATGTCACACTTCATACACAGCCACTAGCATCATAGTCTCATGTCATGATACATATTCATAGTGCCTGGATGAATATACCATGAATAGATGTGACAATTAAAAGAGAACAGACCCCTCACATATGTTGGGATGACAATACACTTCCCAAAGTAGAGCATTCCATATGAAAAAGGAGACCAACCAAAAATGATCTTCTATTATAAAGGCTTTCTTGAACATTAATAATCTCACCGTCCTACTGTTGACTCTAAAAAATGGACGCTTGGAGAGATGATGATAACTGAACACTAGTCAGAACCATAATTGAAACATCCTCTTGAGCATCCAAGTGAAACTAAGTGAGAAGCCTCGTAAGGTTCCACTCTTTCAATTCCATAACAGCCTGCAATGTTACTTCCCTGATGATAGCACCTACAACCATGTTTTCCTTCCATAGGGTGTATGTAATATTGAAGGAAAACGTCTAAAGGTATTCTACCCATAATATTTGTCTAAGATTAAATTATTTCTGAGAAAATATATAACTCAAACTCTTATGATCAGAGAATAATTTGAACCTCTCCCCAAAAATATAGTTCTACCAACATTTAAGATCATGCATAATTGTAACAAGATCTAAATCGTGAGTGGGGTAATTCTAATCATGCTGTCAATGATGACAAGAGATATAAGCTACCACATGGTCATCATGCATAAGAACGCATCCTAAACCAGCACCAGAAGCAACATAAAACACCATGTACCCCTTACTGAGACCAGGTAATATCAGAATAGGAGTCGATGTCATAAGTTGTTTTAGTACATCAAAAGAATACTAAAACTGCAAATCCCATGTGAAATTAACTACCTTCTTGGTAATAGAAGTCAAAGGTGATTCCATCTTAGAGAAATCCTTAACAAATTGTTGATAGTATCCAGAAAGAACAAGGAAGATATGTATCTCAAATGCATTATGTGGTTCCTTCTATGAAAGGACAACCTTTAACTTCTCCATATCAATTATAAGCCCTATTTAGAAATCTTGTTCACTAAGAAATTAACTTATTTAATCCAAAAACTAAATTTATAAATATTTCCATATAAATGGGGACTTCTCAAAATTTCAAAAACCACACTTAGATAGTGCTTGCTCTCACATGTGGATTTCTAATAAACCTGAATATCAGCCATGAAAACTAACACAAAAGAAAAATATATTGATGGAATATATTATTAATTAAATCCATAAAAATATTAGGAACATTAGTAAGACCAAAAGGCATTATAGGATATTTATAATGGATATATCTAATCCTAAAAACTGTTTTTTGGTATATCAAATTCCCAAAAATCTTAGCCGATGATAACCCGACCAAAGATCAATATTTGAAAACCACTTTTCCCCTTTAACTAATCAAAAAAATCATCCACACAAGGAAAAGGATATTTTTTCTTAACTGTTACATGGTTCAACTTTTCATAGTCCACAAACAACCAAATTGAACCATCTACATTCTTAGAAAAGAGCATACATACTTCCCAAGGAGAAATTATAGGGAGAACAAAACATTTTTCCAAACAGTTATCGAACATAATTTTTAGCTCTTTTAGCTCTTATAGTTCCATACAATAATAAGGTATTGATTTTTGTTATTTACCTGTCTCTAGGTCAATCACAAAGTCTACCTATCTCTCTAGAGGAAAGCCAGAGAAGTTGTCTGGGAAACATCAGAAAATTCTTGAACAACAACGGGAAGATCAACAACATTAAGGAACATAATTGGGCTCACATAAAATGACATAAAACAAACACCTGAGCTCTAGGAGGGAAGGCCCTACATGACCGGACCTCAGGTACCACTCCCCTTGAAACACACAAGAGATCAAATCATCAGTAAGAAATGAAACACAATGATGATAATAATCAACCTCATCTTAATGAGTGAAAATATGATCCATATTGATAATGAAGTCAAACATATACAGATCAAGAATGATAAAATCCTAGACCAACACCCTATTAACTATTATTAATGAACAAGAAGGACATTTTAACCCCTTCACTTAACTCTTACTGAGATGTATCGCTAAATAAATTACAAAGGATATAAGTTATATTGTAAGTTTAATGACATCAACAAAATGTGCTCAAATAAACAAGTGGGAGGTACCAGTGTCCAATAAAGTAATTGATATTGAATATTAAATAAGTATATAACCTATCAATATAGTCAGACCTACATTGAATTTCATTGGAAACTCATCTACTGTAAGAATGTGATTCACTCCTATGGCATGTGGTTGGAGACCTATAGTATTTGAAGATTCTGACTACACCATTGTATCCTTTGGAGTGGAAAAAACCTGGCCATAATGAGGATTGATCATAGCCTAAAAGAACTATTGTATATGACCAACGCTTCCAAAACTGTTTCACATCTTCGTAAGAATAGGAAAAACTATGAGTGTGTTTGACCTTGCCACCCTGATAGCAAGTTAGAGGCACACTGCTAGTTGTAGAAAATAGTGTAGAGGAGTCTTACTATTGAGAACCACCACCACCACTTCTGTGATAATCCTACCACTTTCTCTTCTTCCCATGTACACCATTGAAACTGCCACTAGATGGAAGATAAGGGTTGGGAAAACCAACCTTTCCCACTATATCCATATATTCCATCATAGATTTGTCTACCATCTCCACATAGGTAGAAAGTTTCAACATAAATACTTGTGATCTGATATCCAATCACAAACCCTACAAGTACTTTTGAGCCTTCAACTGGTCATTCTTCACCATGTCTAGAGAAAAAATGACAAGATCAGAAAACTAGTTGGTATATGCTAACAACATACACTCTCCTTGTTGCAAATATAAGAACTCCATATAATTTTCCCACATCAATGACTCCAAACAAAATTTATGGAAGAATAGGGTTTTGAAACCCCTCCAATCCAGGTCCACGTGTATATATGCCTAGACCATAGAATCCCACCATCACTTACTAGAACCCTCAATCCTAAAAGATGCACAATTTACTATGATATTCTCAGGTGTCTCCAGTAAGTCAAATATTTGGTCAATCATATATTTCCATTCCTCCGCCTCTTGATGTTCACTAATTCCTTTAAAGGAAGGTGGATTCTCATGTAATAATTCTCATGATAGATCTCTCTCTCCTCAAGCTCCTGGTTATACCTCAACAAATTTCTTATGATCTCATGGTACATCCTGATCAATAGAATGAACTTATCATATGATAGTTTCAATGAGATTATGATCTATAGGTGAATTCCCTTAAGGATCATCAACTTCACCCTCCTGAATAACTCATGGAAGACATCCTAGAGGCATACTGTTGCATACTGAAACATAAGAATGATCAAAAAATAGAACAAATATCAGTTTAAAACAGAAAAACCATAAGAAGAAACTGAGATTCAAAAAAAACCCAACACCTAGAGACACATTTCCCAAAATACCCTAGAAAATTGAGTTTATTCGCAACAAAACCTGGTTAGGAACTTATAACAACATACCTATCAAGTTTTGAAAACCCTATCTCCAGTCTAACAGACATCCCAAGATAAGGAATCTTGAGGACAAACCTCCCTCTAATACCAAATTTTAATGAACCGAATCATGTTTCTCTTAAACCTATCACCCAACATGATTAATTACATACACAAAGGGTGTTCCTGATCCCTACAGATAGGCGACAAGCACCCAGGAATCCAACAAAAATCCATAGAGAACAATTTATCCCAAGCTGAACAAAACACATGGCATATATATACACAAATCAAGAAGAAACGGTGGAAATCCAAAAGATATATTCCATGACTATATGAGATGTAGAAAAAACAAATGACTGTGAAAGTATCCAAAACTCCCATATACAAGTACAAAAGAAAAGAAACAAAACCAAATAGAAACTCCATGTGATGGTTTGGATAAACTCTTTCCATATGACCACCAGCTACCCAACTCAGCTAACATGAAACTTTGTCACCTCACTACAACACCTTTCCTTTCCCTACATTAGATGACATACAAATTTCTATGCACCATAGAAGATGTGAACAGGGTGTGAGATAACAAGATGAATAGGATCCCACCCCGGTGTTCCAAAATAAGTCTCTGTATAAAAAATCATTTATGCACATTTTAAATAAAACATGTCATGATAGGTACTAAAATAGTTTTATAGAAAACATGGTAAACATTTCCTCTTTATCATTGTTCTAAAACAAAAGCAGGTACATCAATTTCCAAGCACATTTTCTATATAATCTTTCACAAGCATCAACATTCATATCAAGGATAATACAGTACAAATCCAAGAAATAAATAACTATAGTAGTATCATAGGAATCACAATATCAAGGAATAAAACATGTCAAAAAGCAGACTACTCATACCCAAAAATCTATGAACAGTGTATTATGGTACCTGAAACCAATTATCTACACTACGGGATGAGAGAGACACCCCATAAAATGAAACCCCAACATAATATATAACAAACTTTCCTTTTATTACACACTTAAACCTGATTTATTACATAAAATATTCACTTCATACAACATAGAAGATCAAGAGGGATAGTGTATTTGGGGATTAGAAACATTACATAACATATTAGAACATAAAACACACAGCAAATTTATTGAAAACTTCCTTTACATGACCACTACATTCCCTTGTACTTAGCATTGCATGGGATAACCTGAGGACATGCATAAGAAAAGGGTGAGCTATAAAGCCCAGCAAGGGAATAAACATGGAATAAGATGAGGAATACAATAAATGTAAAAAAATAGTCATATAAATGGATCACAAGAGAAACATGAACATAAAGTCCTGATAAATCAAGATAATCATAACATGGAAATGTGGCAACAACACTTAACATGGAATTAGCATGAGCCAAGGATCATTGCACATGGAGCATGAGTAAACACTAATTGCACATGAAGCATGAGTAAAACCTCATTTAACTTGAATTATCATGATTCAACACCCATTGCACATGACGTATCATGATACTATACTTTACCCAATGCATTGGAGCACCATTAGGGCGCACCATTCTTAAACATTTCATTTCATGCATAAGTGTACCACATGGATCATATAACATGGAATCAATCAAAATCATAAGTTATTACACAATTAAGTAATGTGGAATAAATAAATTTAATTAACATTCAATAGTTATATTTTCATAAAGGTGAATACCCTAGATAGAGACATGGGTATGGTAATCACTACACAATGATCTTGGCTTGGAAAAACACAGTGCAATTTCGGCATCATAACGGCATGACATAAGGAATCATGAAAATAGTTGATGAGATAGAAAAAGGTGTCTCATAATATGTACATGAAATGGAAATTAAGGGGGTCATATGGATACATTTCCCAACAAATTTAATGGAATTTATATTCATAATAAAAAATAATTACTTGGATGTAAAAGAGGAGAGAGAAACCCCTCACGGAATTTCGGCATGGTAATGGGTGTACATGGGAGTCTTTAATGAGAGAGAAAGGGGTATCCCATCATCCAAACATAAATAGGACAGTATGGGGGAGGTTAGAAATTATACCCCAACATTTTTTATTGAAAAAAAAATGTATAAAAACTTAAATAAAATTAGACAAAAATGAGAAAGGAAGAAATCCCTTACTTGGAATTGTGATTCCAAAGGCTTGGGAGAGGCTTGGGAGAGGCTTATTGGGAGCTTGTGGCACCTTGGGAGGATTATAGAGAGAGTAGTTCAGGGGTTGGTTGAACTCAAAAGGCTTTGAGTGAAGACAAAGTGGGATCTTGGGTGCATTTATATAGGAAAGAAGAGGGAATTCTTTATTATTTAGGTTTGCGACACCTCACATTAAACTAATCAATACCACAAACCATATTAGGGTTTTTGCCCATGGTTTTTGTCAAAGGGGAGTGGAAAACAATATTTTTTAAGGACAATGGCCGAACTTCTTAAAATAATAGGGTTTCTTATGTGGAGGTGAGTCACGCTCTCAAGTAAAAGAATTTAAAAAGTCAAAATGTTTTATATGTCTTGGAGGGTCCACAAAAGATTTGTAAAATAAATCAAAAAAATCTAAAATCACATTATTTTAATGCTAAAAAATATATTGGATGACCATAATGTTTATAGTATTTTATTACTTCACTATTGGGTCATTATGATGTCATAAAACACATTATATATTTAAACGGTATTTAATTTTTTACCCAAAAATTCGACTGTCTCAGAAAATTATGAAAAATTCACCACTGGATAATTTCGACATCCTGATTCCAAAAATAATATTCATTTTACCTAAATAATTTTATAAATATGTGAAATTTTACTTTTAATATAAAAACCGACATTTACCGAAAATTCATGGGTTTTGACAAAAACCGTTTTCAAATCTTAATAAAAATTACAATTACATTCATAAAATTATATGATAATTTATATTTAATAATATTTTATTAAAATATTATTTAATTAAAAAATAAATTAATTCATAAAAATATATTTCTTAGTTGAATATTAACTAAAAATACTATTTATGCTCTAAAAACTATTTTCAAAGTAACAATAATAAAATGAATGCACATTCTTTATACAAAAAATAATATACATTGTCATAGTGCTAGGGTCTTGTTACATAACCCCTTATAACACCCACATAATACTGAAGGGTAAGGTGTGTGATGGTGAAAGACTCTTGGGGTGGCTCGGATAACATCGCTCGGGTGGTAATCTCTATTAACTTCCACTTCTCATGTAGTCGGTTCCGCTCAAGATTAACATGTTCAAGCTCATATTAGGCTTGGTCAAGAGTGAATCCCAATGAAGACACCTCCTTTAAAAGATCTAAAAAATGGGATTCGTATGGGGAAAGTCTACTGGATGAGGCCATCACTTCCTTTTTCTGATTAAATTGGATTTTTTAAATCCCTATATTTATATTAATCAGGTGATCACTATCCAGCGGCTATATTAGCAATGGCCACAATTCTTAACAATGTTTTAAAATACAAAAACATAAAACCAATGAAGTCCAAATTTCATATAACCATAATAAGACATTTAATTAGATCAAGATAAATTTTCATTAATGAAATTTTGGGTCATTACAATCTTCCTCCCTTAAGAAATTTCACCCTCGAAATTTCTTTTTCCCACACTAAAATAGATGTGGGTGACTTTTTTTCATCACTTCCTCTAATTCCCATGTCGCTTCTTCAAACTTGTGGTTTTTCCACAACACATTGACGAGGGGAATTGTCTTATTTCGTAGAACTTTTTCTCTACAATCTTATATCTTCACTGGTTTCTCCTCGTAAGAAAAATAATCCTCTAGTTGTACTACCTCTGAAGAGAGTACATGTGAAGGGTCTGGTATGTACTTACTTAAGAGGGATACATGAAATACATAATTTAATTTGGCCATGGTAGGTGTAAGTGTTATTCGATAGTCCAAAACCCTAACACGATCAAGAATATCGAATGGGCCAATGAACCAAGGACTTAACTTCCCTTTCTTTCCAAACCACGTGACCTTATTCCATGGAGATATGCATAGAAATACCATGTCTCCAACTTTAAACTCATGTTCTCATCGAAGGTTATCTGTATAACTCTTCTATCAACTCTGAGCTACCTTGATATGCTGCTGAATTTTTTTCACCTTCTCCACCATTTCTTCAACCATTTCTGGTCCTAGCAGCTTATTCTCACCGACTTCATCCAAACATGTCAGTGTTCTACACCTCTTCTCATACAGTGCTTCATAAGGTGCCATTTAGTATCTACAGCATGTTGAAGAATCTTCCAAAACATAGAGGTGAATCTTGGATCTCAATCGAATATAATAGATAATGGTACTCCATGCATCCTTACCACTTCTCTGATATATATCATGCTAGTTGATCTAATGATAAATCCTCCTGAATTACAATAAAGTGTGTAGACTTTGTAAGACGATCCACAAAAACCCAGATTGCGTTGTTACCTTTGGATTTCTTCAGATGTCCGGTAACAATGCCCATGGTGATGTCCTCCCATTTCCATGCTGGTATGGGTAATGGTTGCATCATCCCCTTAGACTTCTGCCTCTCTGCCTTCACTTTCTGACACACTTGGAACATTGATATATACTCAGCGATCTCCTTCTTCATATTATCCCACCAATAATGATCTCATAGATCTCAATACATCTTTGTGTTTCTTGGGTGAATAGATTAATTTGAACTAAGTACATCATCCAAAAGTTCCTTCTTCATCTATGGACTTTATGGAACACGTAGTCTTTTCCAAAATCTCATAATTCCTTCTTCATTAACATTGAACTTCGAGGATTTTTCTTTTCTGATATCTTCCACTCTCTTCTGAATTCCCACATCATTCTTTTGAGAATCCTTTAACCTTTCCAAAGGAGATGGTTGAACAATCATTTGTTAAAGGATTAATGATGTTCCCTTCTTTATGATTCCCATGTACATCTTCATCAAATCTAAGAATATTGGGTCCTTCTCAATTCTCATCAATGATATAATTTTTGGGTCCTTCCTACTTAGAGAATCTACCACCTTGTTCACTTTCCCAGGGTGGTAATGGATTGAGCAGTCATAGTCTTTGATCAGCTCTAACCATCTTCATTTGTGCATGTTCAAATCTTTCAGTGTTAATATATACTTGTGTCTTTTGTGGTCCGTATATATTTCACACTTCTCCCCAAATAGATAATGCCGCCAAATTTTTAAAGTGAAGATCACCGCATCCAACTCCAAATCATGTGTTGGATAATTCTGCTCATGAACTTTGAATTGCCTTAAAGAATAGGCAATGACTTTTTCATTTTGTATCAACACACAGCCTAGGCCCTTCTTCAAAGCATCACTGAATACCACAAAAAGTTCTCCACTTATGGGTAAAGTGAGAATGGGCACAGTGATAAGCCTCTTTTTTAACTCCTTGAAGCTTTCTTCACATTCATCACTCCAATAAAACTTTACTACCTTCCGAGTAAGCTTGATAAGAGGGTTGGACAATCATGAGAAATTTCTCACAAATTGTCAATAATATCTAGATGACCCCAAGAATCTATGGATATCTGTTACCGATGTTGGCCTCAGTCATCCCTCAATTTCATCTGTTTTGGAGGGGTCTATAGATATCTCATTGCTTGTGATGATATGGCCCAAGAATGAGACCTCCTTCAACCAGAACTCAAACTTTATATACATTTCATAGAGATTCTACTTTCGCAAGGTCTCTAGTACAGTTCTTAGATGCTCCTCATGATCCTACTTAGTTTTGGAGTATATCATAATATCATCTATAAAGACTACCACAAATTTTTCAAGGTAATCCCAAAAGACTCTATTCATCAATTCCATGAATATTTCTAGAGAATTAGTGAGTCCGAAAGGCATTAATATGAATTCATAGTGCCTATATCCTATACGAAAAGTAGTCTTGGGGATATCTTCCTTCTTCACCCTTACTTGATAATATCTCAACCGCAAATCCACCTTGGAGAAGCATTGTTCTCCTTGCAGCTGATTGAACAAGTCATCAATTCATGGGAGAGGATACTTTTTATTTATCGTGATTTTGTTAAGATCACGATAATTTATGTAAAGGAGCATTGACCCATTCTTCTTCTTGACGAAGAGGACTGGTGCACCCCATGGTGAAGCACTTGGGCATATAAACCCTTTATCCAGATTCTCCTGTAGTTGTTTCTTCAGCTCCTCAAGCTCCACAACAGTCATTCCATATGGAGTCCTGTATATTGGAAATTCCCTAGGTATAAGATCTATTGATAATTAAACATCCATTCTAGGAGGAAGACCAGGAAATTCCTCAAGAAACACTTCAACAAATCTCCTCACAATAGGCATGTCTTCAAGGATGGTTTCCTATTTAAACTCAATTATCTGAGCCAGATATGCATGCTCATAGGTCACTAATATCCAAGCATGATATGATGGAGATAAAGAAGATTAATCTTCCTCCTTGCACTTGTATAGAATCGGGGGTCGATTGTCCACATGGAAAGTGATTTCCCTCTCACAGAAATTTATGTTGGCTCTATATAAGGAAATCCAATACATGCCAAGAATTTCATCAAATTCCACCAGAGGAAGTATGACGAGGGTCTCCTGGAAATTCAATCCACATATTATGATAGGGGAGGAGTTATATTCATGGGATGCAAAGATTGCCCCATTTTCCGTACTCACCGACATCTTTACTTCCATGATTTGTGGTGGTGCTGGGATTGTTCTACTAAACTTTTGGGATATAAAAGAATGCGTAGAACCTAAATCAAAAAGTACATTTTCTATTCTTGAATAAATAACTAGCATACCTATCACCACTTCATTGTAATGGTTCACTTCGGTAGTAGTGATGGAAAAATATCTCCCTTGGTGCCTTGGAGGTTGTTGGTTGCCTCTGAAATTCCTTAGCTTAGGGAACTGATTTTCAAGATGCCCTAGTTCTTTACAGTTGTAGAAATGAACAACACGTTGAGGTAAGAACAGAGCATTCCTCTTCTCTATTTCAACTACAGGTTTTTCTTGTCAGTAGTTAACACTTAGGTTCCCTTCTCTTCCTCACCAAAAGCATTTCATCATCCCCTTTAGGCAATTTCAAGGGTGCTTATTTCCACACCTTTTGCAAGTGTGGTGATTTATCTTCTTAGAACCGTTGTATTTATCCCTCGGACCACCAGCATTGGAGTCCAACTTATGCTTCTTATCCCCATGATACCCCTGAGATTCTCTGATCTCCATTTTTATCTTGAGGTAACATCGGACAATTTTCTCATAGCTGTCGAAGTCACAGATCACCAGTGCTTTCTATAGTCTAGGTTTCAACCCACCAAAGAAGAGGTCAACCTTGCATTTGGGGATAACGACAAAGTCGGAGGCATATTGTTCAATCCTTGTGAAGTTTTCCTTGTATGCTCTAACAGATTCGTCATCTTTCTGCTTGAGGTCAAGTAAGTCCCTTTCCATCTTATGTCGGAGGGTGCGTGGAAAATATTTATCTAAAAACATCTTCTGGAAATCCTTCCATTCAAACTCCTAGATCTCTTCCTTAGGCTTCGTATTTTTTATCAACATTCACCATTGAGCGGGTTCACCTTCCATATGATAAGATTCCAGAAGAACCTTCTCTTGTTTGGAACATTGAAGTGTGGAGAAGATCTTTTCAATGGAGTTGATCCATTTTTTGGCGATTGAGGGATCAGACGATCCATTAAAAGTAGGAGACCTTTGTATCATGAAGCTCTCGATAGAGACTTGTTATTTATTTGGGGGGGTTGAAAATTATTATTGACCCATGTTTCTATTCAAAGCTTGAGTTAACTGAGAGAGAACCATAACAAAGTTCTCGATTCCCGCACCCATCGGATTGGGCATCTCATTTGCATAGTCATCACATTGATCTTCACATCGGTTGTTAGCCTGAGTCCTCCTATTACCGATCATTGGCTGGAATAAAAGGAAATTTAGGGGTAACACATAAAGGGTAATCCAAGGAAAAAACTGATGACTTATAAATAACTTTTATTTTCTTAACTTATGAATCCATAGGCTTCAATCTATGCTATCCATGATCTAATTTCTAAAATATATTCTTATGGGAATTTTTTTTAATTCTCTTAATAAGGGTTCATACTAAGATTATGAATTTAACAAAGCATATCTCCCGGGAGTTTAATAACCAAGAGTGCATCAAGGCCCGTTTTCGTGCACCAGTTCCTGTTCGATTCTAGCTCAAAGCGGTGTTTTCGGGTTTTACATGTAGGATACATCTCTACCAGATCCGCCTCTACCTGCTTGTATCCAGAAAGGGATGTATTTTCTAGATAAAACACTTACTCAATACGCACCAATACTTAGGGATGATTTTATTATACTTATTCTTGTCTTTAAGTCTTCACTAGTTTTTTCTAATCCTAATCCCAAAAATAACTAAACTTATCCTATGATACCAACTATAACAACCCTACTTTTTATTACACACTTAAAACAGATTTATTACATTAAATATTCACTTGATACAATAAAGAAGATCGAGAGGTCTAGTGTATTTGGGGATTAGGAACATTACCTAACATCTTAGAACATAAAACACACAACATATTTATTGAAAACTTCCTTTACATGACCACTACATTCCCTCATACTTAGCATTGCAAGGGATAACCTGAGGACATGCATAAGAAAAGAATGAGCTATGAAGGCCAATAAGGGAATAAACATGAAATAACATGAATAATACAATACATGTTATAAAATAGTCATATAAATGGAGAAAAATAGAAACATGAACATAAAGGAATGATAAAGCATGATAATCATAACATGGAAATGTGGCAACAACACTTAACATGGAATTAGCATGATCCAAGGATCATTGCACATGGAGCTTGAGTAAACCATCATTGCACATTAAGCATGAGTAAAACCTCATTGAACTTGAATTATCATGATTCAACACCCATTTCACATTACGTATCATGATACTATACTTTACCCAATGCATCGGAGTGTTATCAGGGTGCACCCATCTTAAACATTTCATTTCATGCATAAGTGTGCCACATGGATCATATAATGTAACAGCCCAAGATTTTATGAAAAATATTCTTTTTAATTTCAATAATGTCTTGTGTTGTACGCTACACCAAAAGGAGCCTGCACAACACGCATCCCTGACTTGCCTTTCATTACACGCAATCGCGACCTTCCTCGATAGCGTGTGTAGTACGCAATAACGAGTTTCACTAAACAGCAATATGCTATTAAAATATTATTAAAACTAGCCGTTATGAATAGTAATAACCACTTTTTGAAATTTTGTAAATTTTATTTTTCAAAATGGAATTCATTTTTGGATTCGTAATATCGAAATTATCTTAGGGTGAAATTTTGGTGATTTTCGGATAACTTTCATATTTTGATGAATAGTGAAAATTACTAAATTTTAATTAAAAACAACTTTTTCAATCGAAATAATTAATAGTGATAAATTATTAATTTTAGTGGTTTTAAATTATATTTATAATATATTTTTATAATTCAATACAATGTTGGTCATTGGATGTAATTTCACATTTACACCAGACATAAACAAGTGTTAATCTTTTGATAGTTATTATCTCTTAAAAACACGCTATTTGTTGTGACAGCGAAAATTAATTATAAAATTAATTAATGCAACTTATATGTTGGGAATTTTGTAAAATATAAATCATTTTTTAATTCAGAATATGAATTATAGCTTAGGGTGAAATTTTGGAATTTTTCTGAAAAACTTCAATTTTTGATGAATAGTGAAACTACTAAGTGGTAGTTAAAAAAATTAGTTTTTTCATAAATCTTAATTTTACCGCTTCTGTGAATTGAATTTCAAAAATCCGAGAGACACGGTTGATTTCAGTAAGTAAAATGTGGTTCAATGAGATGAAAATAATTTTTGGTGAATAGTAACTTTTTACTTTTATTTACCACGGTTAAAAGTAAATAGGGTAATTAAGGGTAAAAATAATATTAATATTACCCTAACACATGTCCTAATCCTATTGTACAAGTTTATCTCGACCAAAAATAACCTTAAGTGTAAAATATTATCATTTAGGCCCACTTGGATTAGATTAGGACATTTATTATTATTTAATTCAAAGAAGAGTTAAAAGAGTTAAAATCAAAGTTTATTTACTAAAACATTTTTAATATAGGGCTATACATAATATAATTTCGACTATAAATATTCATTAGAAAGCTAAAAATATTTCCTACATAATGGTATTTTATTTGTAATTTTTATACTTTAAATAATTTAACTTATTTATGACACAACGATGATGCAGTAATTACCTTTTTAAGAAAATATTAACATAATTGATGTTATAAATGCCCAAATAAATGTAATTTGAGACTTTTTATGACTTAAACTAATTTTATAGGTTAATATGACATGTTATTGTTGATTTAAGTAACTTTTTTAGAACTTATAATTCTGTTAGAAATTTCATAAAAATCATGTACCAAATAGTTTCAAAATTGACATAAATTAGTTTTTAAAACAAATATTATATTACTAATTGTTATTTAATTCCTAAAAATCTAAGGTTCGGACAAATGACTTAGATAAGGATAGATATATTAATAATGAACAACTTGGGGTTCTTTTGGCTTCATATAGTAAGTTTATTAACCATATAGTGTAAGAAAACAAAAAGACACGGTAAAAGTTAAATTATTTAACTTAGAGTTAAATCTAATTTATAAGGTTAAAATAATAACCTAAACTTGTCTAAATCCTATTTTATAAGTTTATTTCGACCCATACCCACTTTAGCTTAGAAATAATACCATTTGGAACCATTATAAACCGAATTTTACCTTAATATAAAACAATATTTTGAGATTTTCCTAAGATGCCCCTCTCCTCCCTTATAAAAGGGCACCTCCTCTCTCTCTTCCTCACACAACTTTGAGCCTTCAAGCTCGGCCAACCCCTGCCAAATTCTCCTCTCCACTTCCCTAGTAACATACTAGAGGTTCTATTCTTCCTCAAAGACCAATTTTAGTTCCCTAAAAGAAGGTCTCAAAGAAGCACTTCAAAGAAGAGGTAATGTCCGTTACCGATTCTTTCATCTTTATTTCTTCTTCAACTTATTATTATTTAGTTGTTTCATTATGAAGTAATAACATCAGTATCACTCATATACTTATATGTTATTATAAGTATTAAACAACCCTATTTCACCATCTATCCATCCTACGGAAAAAGAAATCACCGCGCGTGCGTACGTACGGAATACCGTCTCCACGTCGTGGTGTAATCTATTTTCCGCCACCACCTTAATTGGATGGGTATAATGGTGTAATGAGTAACTATATATGATTATTATAAAGTGATATTGATACTGAAATAGTATACATACACTTCAACACAATTCCACGACCATGGGAACGATATCATCGCTCGTGCGTACGTACGGACTACTGTCTCCACGATGCGATGAGATTCATTCTCAATGATTAACCATTCATAAATGATTATAAAGTATATATAATAAGTAATAATGAAATATATGACATAATAATGATACTGTATGTATGTATATTTATATTTATTTCATCAACTTAATTCCATTCAATTCAATAAGGAAACGAAAACAGCGTTCATGCGTACGTACGGACTACCGTCTCCATGAATGGTGTATTTCTTTCCATTTATCGATCCATTAAATATATGTATATTATGAATATATATTATATATAAATCATGTTTTATATTATATAATTAATTAATCATGATCTAAGTAATCATATTAATAATTACAAGTCAAAACACGGACGACAAATGAAACAATTTTACCCAAAACAATCTTTAACATGGAATTTACAAAAGAACGGGTAATATAAAGTCATAAATGAACCATATATGATATCATAACAATGAATATGATTCTGTAATAAGTCAATAACATTATTTAAATCATTATACAGGAGGTTCGGACACTTACGAAGAAAATCAGACCTAAGGTAAGGGAAATATCACAATCTCATTTTTATCCGAGATTGTTTATACTTTGGTATTTACTGGGGTGAATTTTATCATCCACATCCATGTTCTCTCAATATGTAATATTGTTTCCATCCACTTAAAATAGTTTAAATCCAATTTTACCCTTCGGTGAGTTTTTATTAAAGAATATGAAAGGAATCTTTTGTCGTTTTTCGTACGAGGTACTTTTTGACTTTTCCAACAAAAGTACGAAGAATGTTTTTTTTAACTTATACGGCATGAATGGATTTTTAAAACATTATTTCCAAGAAGATTCCTTTACAAGTTTTCAAGTTTATTTTTAATCAACTTCTTTTATTTTAAATTCCTATGACATGTTATGAAAGGAAAAATGTTTTTGAAGAAGAAAGGATATTTTCCTCAAGAATGGAGTTCAAGTGTTTTATCAAAATTATTTTCCATCTAAGATAATAAAGGGTTATGTTTTTATCCCTATTATTACATTGATTTGATCATGTTGTGATGGAATTATTTTTATGAATTCCTTTATCTTGTATGAATTGTTTTATGATGTCATGATGTTTAAGATTCCCATTTGTATTACATGGGTTATGCAATGATGTATGATTTATGATTTTGTGGCACACATAAGAATAGTATCATTATGAGATGGGAGGGACCTATATCTCCCTCCAATGCATTGGGTAAAGATTTTATATCTCATGAGATAGATAGGGCTGGAACGGTAGGTTATACCGGTTCAGTGAAACAGGACTGGAACGAGGGTGACTCGGTTCAGAAAGGGACTTTGTCCACTAAGATAGTCTTGGAAATGAGTCTTGACTAACAAGAAATGATTCTCTATGATTATGTGTGTATGACACAAAGTTTCATGTTTTAAGTTATGATTATTGTGATTACATTTCACTGCCATGATTTATCCCATGTTATGAAATTATGATCTTTTTTGCAGGATAAGATTTCCAAAAGTTATGTGCTTGTGTATACGATGAGATTTATATTTCTTTTGTTTACCCTTAATGAGCATTTGAGCTCACCCTTTTATGTTTTCTTTTCCCCAGGATATAAAGAAAGGTTTTAGGTAAAAAAAGGGAGATCTTTATGGGAGATATTGGAGATCTTTCACCACGATTAGAAGATTATGTTCCGAGTTTCCAAAGACACTAAACTATTACGATCCTTGTGTGTGTGTTTTTTGTTATGTACTAAGTATTCTGCAAAAGTAATGTAATGTTCATGTACATTAAGCTTAGGGTCTCTATAGTTGGTATCAGAGGAAAGGTTTAGTCAACCTTTGGAAACTAGGATGCTAAAACGTTAGTGATATCCCTAGAGATATTTCTAAGGTATGTCTAGGGATGTCCCTAAGGATAAGTATACGAATAGGATATAGTCCTAGAACTATGGTAACGATATTAGATTAAACCAAAGATGTTAGATATTGAAGTTACTCTCCCTTTGTTATGATTTTTTCCTCTCACAAGATTCTTTTTGTGTTTTAGTTAATGGAGGGAACCAGAAGGAATTCGGTTAACATTGAATCCAATGGACAAATTGGTGACTATGAGCAAAAAAATTGTGTATTTCCTAGAGAGAAAGATATTGTGATTATGCCAAATCATTCATCGCGATATATGATTAACAAGGTGAAATTTAGTGGTATGCCTAATTCATCAAAGAAGAGGAAGATAGACTTTTATGCAAGTTCGCATGTTGAGGAGAATAAATAAAGGAAGATTGAGATTTCTAAAGAAGGGAAGAAGAACCTTGAGGAATACCTCAAATGGAGGGACCAATGTTATCTGTGTGGAGAAAAGGGTCATAGGGTGACAGACTGTTATGGAGTTCAATGTATTATTTGTGGAGAACATGGGCATTACCCAACTCAATGCCCTGACCTAAAAAGTTACTTCTAAATCAAGGAAGGACTTATTCCAGGACAATCATTGAAGTGGATGGACTGAAGTGTTTATATATTGTTATTCAAGAATAATGTTGTTGAGATGATATGCGCATAATGAAGGGATAAGGAGAAAATGAAATGTTTGACAGTATTCATGAGCTCATGATTTATATAAGGACTAAGGGATATCATGGTTTGAGTATATAGAATTTTGAGGATATTGGTATGTGGAAGGTGTTAACTTTTAACTGCATTCATGTTTTCACTAAGGTTCAATGGGTATTCAAGAGAATGCATGATTAAGGCCTTTGAATGTTTGGAATGTGACCAAAAAGACATAACTTATGATATATGGGGATCAACGATGGTATTAAATCTCTGGTAATTGTTTTCACTATATTATGAGAGTGGACTGCAGTATTTTGGATAAGCATAAAGATTGGAATGGATTATGTTGGACATAAGTTAGTATTGTTTAAGGATAGAAGTTTTTTCGATATTATTGATGGGATGTTATAGTAATATAGTTTTAGAAAAAGGACAACCTGTAGGACGGGCGATAGCCCATCGCGTCGGACAAGGCTGTGGAAATCGAACCCACAATCGAAGTGCGACTGGCCTTTACCGCCTACCACTGGCCTACAGGAAGTCCCTGTTTAGTAGAAACTAGTTTTATTATATTAAGAAGTATGATATATGAAGTATAAGTCCATTTTAGGAACCATATATGATTAATCTCACTATATATCGACTTATGTATATAATTTTTGCTAACCTTTTGTTTGAGACAGATGGAATGACCCGTAATTCTATCACATGATCTGCTAACACTTCACGAATAACAAATTCAACTTCATTTATTTAAGAGATGAAGTGGAAATTGTTCAAGGCACGAACAACAGTGAGATTATACCAAAATAAAGTAAGTATTTATTCTAATTCAAATTCTTCAACTTTAGGGAAACAATCTTGAAAACCAAAAATGTTGTCCTAGTGCTCTTATATCTGATTAATCAGATGGTACCTTAGATCATCACAAATTTATGGATTTGTGATTGTTGGATTTTCCATAGCCATGTTCTCTACCACTCTTCATCAGAACATGATGATTAGATTTTTCTTCTATATCCATATTTTCACCTATGTGGAAACCCAGTGATTAGTTTATTTGGGTAACTGTTACGTTTCATACTTTCATTTTTAAAGATTGGTTTTGGTATTCCTTTTTACGATGTGGGTTTCTATTAAAGAAACTTTCGAATAGTAAACCATTTATAACCCCGACGAATTTCGAGGGCGAAATTCATTTTAAGGGGGGTAGAATGTAACAGCCCAAGATTTTATGAAAAATATTCTTTTTAATTTCACTAATGTCTTGTGTTGTACGCTACACCAAAAGGAGCTTGCACAACACGCATCCTTGACTTGCATTACACGCAATCATGACCTTCCTCGATAGCGTGTGTAGTACGCAATAACGAGTTTCACTAAACAGCAATATGCTATTAAAATATTATTAAAACTAGCCGTTATGAATAGTAATAACCACTTTTTGAAATTTTGTAAATTTTATTTTTCAAAATGGAATTCATTTTTGGATTCATAATATTGAAATTAGCTTAGGGTGAAATTTTGGTGATTTTTGGATAACTTTCATATTTTGATGAATAGTGAAAATTACTAAATTTTAATTAAAACAAACTTTTTCAATCGAAATAATTAATAGTGATAAATTATTAATTTTAGTGGTTTTAAAGTATATTTAGAATATATTTTTACAATTCAATACAATTTTGGTCATTGGATGTAATTTCACATTTACACCAGACATAAACAAGTGTTAATCTTTTGATAGTTATTATCTCTTAAAAACACGCTATTTGTTGTAACAGCGAAAATTAATTATAAAATTAATTAATGCAACTTATATGTTGGGAATTTTGTAAAATAGAAATCATTTTTGAATTCGGAATATCAATAATAGCTTAGGGTGAAATTTTGGCATTTTTCTGAAAAAATTCAATTTTTGATGAATAGTGATTAAAAAAATTAGTTTTTTCATAAATCTTAATTTTACCACTTCTGTGAATGGAATTTAAAAAATCCGAGAGACAAGGTTGATGTCAGTAAGTAAAATATGGTTCAATGAGATGAAAATAATTTTTGGTGAATAGTAACTTTTTACTTTTATTTACCACGGTTAAAAGTAAATAGGGTAATTAAGGGTAAAAATGATATTAATATTACCCTAACACATGTCCTAATCCTATTGGACAAGTTTATCTCGACCAAAAACAACCTTAAGTGTAAAATATTATCATTTAGGCCCACTTGGATTAGATTAGGACATTTATTATTATTTAATTCAAAGAAGAGTTAAAAGAGTTAAAATCAAAGTTTATTTACTAAAACATTTTTAATATAGGGTTATAAATAATATAATTTCGACTATAAATATTAATTAGAAATCTAAAAAGATTTCCTACATAATGGTATTTTATTTTTAATTTTTATACTTTAAATAATTTAACTTATTTATGACACAACGATGATGCAGTAATTACCTTTTTAAGAAAATATTAACATAATTGATGTTATAAATGCCCAAATAAATGTAATTTGAGACTTTTTATGACTTAAACTAATTTTATAGGTTACTATGACATGTTATTTTTGATTTAAGTAACTTGTTTCGAACTTATCATTCTGTTAGAAATTTCATAAAAATCATGTACCAAATAGTGTCAAAATTGACATAAATTAGTTTTTAAAACAAATATTATATTATTAATTGTTATTTAATTCCTAAAAATCTAAGGTTCGGAAAAATGACTTAGATAAGGATATATATATTAATAATAAACAACTTGGGGTTCTTTTGGCTTAATATAGTAAGTTTATTAACCATATAGTGTAAGAAAACAAAAAGACACGGTAAAAGTTAAATTATTTAACTTAGAGTTAAATCTAATTGATAAGGTTAAAATAATAACCTAAACTTGTCTAAATACTATTTTATAAGAGTATTTCTACCCATCCCCACTTTATATTCTAAATAAGACCATTTTTAACCATTATAAACCGAATTTTACCTTAATATAAAACAATATTTTGAGATTTTCCTAAGATGCCCCTCTCCTCCCTTATAAAAGGGAACCTCCTCCCTCTCTTCCTCACACAACTTTGAGCCTTCAAGCTCGGAAAACCCCTGCCAAATTCTCCTCTACACTTCCCTAGAAACATCCTAGAGGTTCTATTCTTCCTCAAAGACCAATTTTAGTGCCCTAAAAGAAGGTCTCAAAGAAGCACTTCAAAGAAGAGGTAATGTTCGTTACCGATTCTTTCATCTTTATTTCTTCTTCCACTTCTTCTTATTTAGTTGTTTCATTATGAAGTAATAAAATCAGTATCACTCATATACTGATATGTTATTATAAGTATGAAACAAACCTATTTCACCATCTATACATCCTACGGAAAAAGAAATCACCGCGCGTGCGTACGTACGGAATACCGTCTCCACGCCGTGGTGTAATCTATTTTCTGCCACCACCTTAATTGGATGGGTATAATGGTGTAATGAGTAACTATATATGATTATTATAAAGTTATATTGATACTGAAATAGTATAAATACACTTCAACACAATTCCACGACCATGGGAACGATATCATCGCTCGTGCGTACGTACGGACTACCGTCTCCACGACGCGATGAGATTCATTCTCAATGATTAACCATTCATAAATGATTATAAAGTATATATAATAAGTAATAATGAAATATATGACATAATAATGATATAGGATTTATGTATATTTATATGTATTTCATCTACTTAATTCCATTCAATTCAATAAGGAAACGAAAACAGCGTTCATGCGTACGTACGGACTACCGTCTCCATGAACGGTGTATTTCTTTCCATTTATAGATCCATTATATATATGTATATTCTGAATATATATTATATATAAATCATGTTTTATATTCTATAATTAAGTAATCATGATCTAAGTAATCATATGAATAATTACAAGTCAAAACACGGACGACAAATGAAACAATTTTACCCAAAATGCTCTTTAACATGGAATTTACAAAAGAACGGGTAATATAAATTCATAAGTGAACCATATATGATATCATAACAATGAATATGATTCTGTAATAATTAAATAACATTATTTAAATAATTATACAGGAGGTTCGGACACTTACGAAGCAAATCGGGCCTAAGGTAAGGGAAATATCACTATCTCATTTTTATCCGAGATTGTTTATACTTTGGTATTTACTGGGGTGAATTTTATCATCCACATCCATGTTACCTAAATATGTAATATTGTTTCCATCCACTTAAAATAGTTTAAATCCAATTTTACCCTTCGGTGAGTTTTTAGTAAAGAATATGAAAGGAATCTTTTGTCGTTTTTCGTACGAGGTACTTTTTGGCTTTTCCGACAAAAGTACGAAGAATGTTTTTTTTAAATTATACGGCATGAATGGATTTTTAAAACGTTATTTCCAAGAAGCTTCCTTTACAAGTTTTCAAGTTTATTTTTAATCAACTTCTTTTATTTTAAAGTCGTATGACATGTTATGAAAGGAAAAATGTTTTTGAAGAAGAAAGGATATTTTCCTCAAGAATGGAGTTCAAGGGTTTTATCAAAATTATTTTCCATCTAAGATAATAAAGGGTTCTGTTTTTATCCATATTATTACATTGATTTGATCATGTTGTGATGGAATTATTTTTATGAATTCCTTTATCTTGTATGAATTGTTTTATGATGTCATGATGTTTAAGATTCCCATTTGTATTACATGGGTTATGCAATGATGTATGATTTATGATTTTGTGGCACACATAAGAATAGTATCATTATGAGATGGGTGGGACCTATATCTCCCTCCAATGCATTTGGTAAAGATTTTATATCTCATTAGATAGACAGGGCTGGAACGGTAGGTTATACCGGTTCAGTGAAATAGGACTGGAACGAGGGTGACTCGGTTCAGAAAGGGACTTTGTCCACTAAGATAGTCTTGGCAATGAGTCTTGACTAACAAGAAATGATTCTCTATGATTATGTTTGTATGCCACAAAGTTTCATGTTTTAAGTTATGATTATTGTGATTACATTTCACTGCCATGATTTATCCCACGTTATGAAATTATGATCTTTTTTGCAGGATAAGATTTCCAAAATTTATGTGCTTGTGTATACGATGAGATTTATATTTCTTTTGTTTACCCTTACTGAGCATTTGAGCTCACCCTTTTATGTTTTCTTTTCCCCAGGATATAAAGAAAGGTTTTAGGTAAAAAAAAAGGGATATATTTATGGGAGATATTGGAGATCTTTCACCACGATTAGAAGATTACGTTCCGTGTTTCCAAAGACACTAAACTATTACGATCCTTGTGTGTGTGTTTTTTTGTTATGTACTAAGTATTCCTCAAAAGTAATGTAATGTTCATTTACGTTAAGCTTAGGGTATCTACATATAACATGGAATCAATAAACATCATAAGTTATTTCAAGATTAAGTAATTTGGAATAAACAAATGAAATTACCATTCAATAGGTATATGTTCATAAAGTTGAATACCCTTGATAGAGACATGGGTATGGTATTCACTACGATCTTGTCTTGAAAAAACACGATGCAATTTCGGAAGCATAACGACGTGACATAAGGATTCATGAAAATAGATGATGAGATAGAAAAGGGTGACTCATCATATGTACATGAAATTGAGAGTAATGGGGTCATATGGATACATGTACCAACAAATGTAATGGAATTTAGATGCATAATACAAAAGAATTACTTGGATGTAAAAGATGAGAGAGAAATCCCTCACAGAATTCCGGCATGGTAACAGGTGTACATGGGAGGCTTTAATGAGAGATAAAGGGGTATACCATCATCCAAACATAAATATTACAGTATGTGGGAGGTGCTAAATCATACCCCAACATTTTTTATTGAAAACAAAAGGGTATAACAACTTAAATAAAATTAGACAAAAATGAGAAAGGAAGAAATCCATTACTTGGAAGTGTGATCCCAAAGGCTTGGGAGAAGATTGAGAGAGGATTTTTGGGATCTTGGGGAACCTTTTTAGGATTATAGAGAGAGGAGGGAATGTTTTTGTCGAACTCCAAATTCTTTTAGTGAAGAGGAAGTGGGAGCTTTGGTGGGTTTATATAGAAAAGGAGAGGGAATTATTTATTATTTAGGTTTGGGGAACCTCACATTAAACTAATCAATACCACAAACTAGACCATGGTTTTTACCCATGGTTTTTTTCAAAGGGGAGTGGAAAAAAATATTTTATAAGTATAATGGCCTAACTTCTTAAAATAATAGGGTTTCTTATGTGGAGGTGAGTCACACTCTCATGGAAAACAATTTAAAAAGACAAAATGTTTTATAAGTCTTGGAGGGTCCAAAAAATCTTTGTAAAATAAATCAAACAAATATAAAATCACATTATTTTAATTATAAAACATATATTTTCTGAAAATAATGTTTATAGTATTTTATTACCTCACTATTGGGTCATTATGATGTTATAAAACACATTATATATTTAAACGGTATTTAATGTTTTACCTAAAAATTCTAATGCCTCAAAAAATTATGAAAAATTCACCATTATATAATTTTGAAGTCTTGATTCAAAAAATAATAATCATTTTATCTAAATAATTTTATAAATATGTGAATTTTTACTTTTAAAATAAAAACTGACATTTACCGAAAATTCATGGGTTTTGACAAAAAACGGTTTTCAAACCTTAATAAAAATTACAATTTCATTCTTAAAATTATATGATCATTTATATTTAGTAATATTTTATTAAAATTTTATTTAATTCAAAAATCCATTAATTCATAAAAATATATTTCTTAGTTGAATATTGACTAAAAATAGTATTCGTGCTTTAAAACTATTTACAAAGAAACAATAATAAAATGAATGAACATTATTTATACAAAAAAATAATGTACATTGTCATAGTGCTAGGGTCTTGTTACATAACCCCTTATAACACCCACATAATATAGAAGGGTAAAGTGTGTGATGGTGACAGACTCTTGGGGTGGGTCGGATAACATCGCTCAGGTGGTAATCTCTATTAACTTCCACTTCTCCCGTAGTCGGTTCTGCTCAAGCTTAATGTGTTCAAGCTCATCTTGGGCTTGGTCAAGAGTGAATCCCAATGACGCCACCTCCTTTACAAGCTCTGACAAATGGTCTTAGTACGGTTAAATTCTACTAGATGAGTCCATCGCTTCCTTTGTCTGAGTAAATTGTATATGTTAAATCCCTATATTATACTAATCAGGTGATCACTATTTAACGGCTATATTAGCAATGGTAACAATTCTTAACATTATTTTAAAATAAAAAAACATAAAACCAATGAATTACACATTTTATATAACCATAATAATACATTTAATTATATCAAGATTAGTTTTCATTAATGAAAGTTTGGGTCGTTACATCATATATGTACCTAGAGACAATATTATACACTCTAGGACAAGAGTAACACCCCATAAAGTGAACCCCTACAATGGATGATGGCCTAAATATAAAACTTCTACCTAGTACCCAAGGTAACCCATGCGCTCATTTTCACAACCATATCAATGTTTTGAAAATCATTTCAAAACCATTTCACAAAAAACCTTTTCAATTCTTTGAAAATACCCCTATTCTTTCCATTTATCAAAAAGGAAGTAAAGATCACTTTTGTTAAAAATCTCATTTCAACACACACAACCAATCATTATAATTTCATACCAATTCATTTGTAAACTAATTTATAAGAATATAAAAATACAGTTTATCAAACACATGCTAGATATGGAACCACCTACCTCAAAACTCAGGTTTCACATGCCCATAATGGGATCTACCAATGATGAAACCAAAAAATTCCAATTAAGACACTAGAATCCAATCCACACATATTAGGATAGATCAAATTATGAAATAGGGTCATAAGATAAAAGGAAATACCACATACCTCAATAATGAACACTTGCCACACCATGACTGATAAAGGAATGACCTTTAGAATAAGATCATACAGAAGATCTTGGAAGGAGGCAATAAGAAACACCCATTTAGATCAACATATTTTATGACACAACCCAAGGGTGATACCACAATCTATATAAATGAAGAAGCAGAAATATCACTTACCCAGAGGGATGCACCACAACCACAATGAAGATAAAACGCTGAACAGATCGATCTAGAAGGAATGGAGTCTCCTAAAATCACCTAGTAATTACCTTGGGTTGATATAAAGAGAGTATAAAAAATAACCAAAAAAATAGCCTCACGCCTATTTTAAAAAATGTATGTGGGTCGTTGCACAGTGTGTAACCTGGTTACACGACATGTACCCTCCAAGGTCCCACATGCGCTGAAAAACATGTCACCTTGGCTTAAAAACCTAACCTTTTATTAAATCATGATGAATAAGGCCTATTCATGTTGTGTAAACTTTCACAGCATGAATCCTTTCACAACTTTAATCTAGATATTTTGACATGTCATGTAACCAAGTTAGACGGTGTGAAATCCTCTAACGTCTAGCATAAAAACCTGATTAAAAATAAGAGTCTAAAAAACTCTAACTTTACCATTATAGGTATTCACTAAATTCCTTATTGAAATTACACCAACAGTTAGAAAGGGAAAACCAAAACACTTTTAAGGGCATACCTGATAGATCGATAACATGATGTTACAGCTTAGTCTTTGAAGTGTCAATGAAATTATCTTTTGGGTGAGAAGTTTACTGTGTACACAGATCACAATAGATTAAAGTATATACTTTTATAGTGATATTTGAACCTTAGGGAGAGGATATGTGATGAGTATATTTATTCATTTGACTTTTATATAACATATATGCATGTGAAGGGAAGTAGTATTACTGACATTTTAAGTAGGAAAACTCATACTCATACAGTTCAGGAGTCTAGTGTTGAGTGGAAGTTAATGACTTTATTGGATGAGATGAAAGTTTTGGTTTAGGAGAGCTAAGAGAAAATGAATCTTGTATCGGTTTCAGTAGAATCCACACTTTTGGGCTAGATTAGAGATAGAAAGTATGAGTATTTAGAATGTTTATCCTTGAAGGAAAGCCTTGAAAGTGGGGAGTTACATTCAAATTGGACCATATATGAGGATGATATTATCTATGTCATGAATCATGTTTTTGTTCCTATGAGTATGTGGGAGGTTTTGATGCATGAGTTTCATGCCTCGGAGTTGGTGATGCATTCAGGCGTGACCAAAATGTATCATGACCTACATCGACAATATTGCTGGCCAAGCATGAAAAATAGATAGTAGAGTTCGTGACCCTATTATACACCTCTCAATAGGTGAAGGTAGAGTATAAACAACATAGTGGTTTTCTATAGATGTTTCCAATTTTGGAATGGAAATGGGATAAGGTTACCAGGGATTTTGTGGTGGTTCTATAGAGGATGCCTTAGAAGAATGATGTTATTTGGGTGTTTGTGGACCAACTGATAGAAGTAGAACATTTCTTTCCTATATGGGAGAGTTTCTTAGGGAGTGGTAGTCCATAATCAGGGGGTTACATAGAGTATTATTTCAGATCGTGACTCTCATTTTACTTCACACTTCTGGAAGGGCTTGTAGAAGGTTATTTGTACATAGGTTTTACTAAGTATGGAATTCCACCCATAAACAGACGGATAATCGGAGTGTACTATGTAGGTTCTTGAAGATATTCTATGAGCGTGTGTCCAATAATTCAGTGGGTCTTAGTAGAAACACCTAGATTTTGATGAGTTCTCTTATGTCTACAGTTTTCAAGAAAATATATAGATAGCACCATATGAGGCTCTTTATAGTAGGCCATGTTGATCACCATAATTCTAAATAGAGATAGGTGAGTCGTAGTTGTTGGTCTAAGTCTCATGAAGGAGACATCATATAAGGTTAAATTGATTCAGAAATGTATGTCTATGGATCAAAGTAGACATAATTCATATGCTGATAGATGTCAATGACCCCTATAGTTTACAGAGGGTGATCACGTTTTCCTTCGTGTGTCACCAAGATTAGTTCACTATAAGATATGGTGACAAGACAAGTGGGTGCCCAAGTTTTTTGGACCATTAGGGAGAGGGGAAGGGGTAGGGATTAGTGTTTTTTTTAATGTTTAGCAGCGGTTTAATTGAAACTACTGCTAATTGAAACAAAGAAAAAAAATATAATTGTAGTTTTATGAAATCTCCAATATATTATATTTTTTAAATGTATTTATTTTGAAGTGGTTACTAGAACCATCGTGAATAAAACTCTGCTAACCATAGATTTTTTTGTAGTGATAGCATTGTACCTCTATGGAAGATCCTCTCCTCTCCCTAACAATAAACCTGAGCCTGTAGACCCCTTTTTTTAACCCTTACTTCTATCCTATCCCTAGTGGTGACCACGAACATGTGACCTTGATCTTGTGCCCCCAATCCCATGATCCCTGACCCCCACGACACCCCCACCCATGACCCTAACCCCTGTGACCCTACCCCCTCCGACCTCCTCTAAATCCAGATCGCTTGGGACACGAACCCCCCCCCCCCCCCATCTGACCTCCCACACCCCATCTTAGTTCTCCTCCTAGAAGTGACATAGACCCCCCCTCCGAGATCCCTCTTCCTGTATCAGATCCCCTCCTCAGCAACAATTCAGCCCCCCCTTAAAGGTAGAAACATCCTCACACTAAATCTATTATTGAGTAGCATTATAGTGTATGATACCATCCCACCCCTTGTAATTATAGTGCTATGTATGATAAAATATCATGAATTTTTATACAATATAATTTATTATAGATAAATTTTTATATAAAACTCATCCTAAAACCAATATGGTGTATATTACCACATTCGACATAATCCCTAAAAAAATACTACAAGCTACAATAACTAGTTTATATATTTAATGTGGTCAATTGTATTAATAATGCATAAACAGTTACATACATCTTAACTAAGACAGAAGTTCAAATATCAAAAATATAAATTAAAAATTGAGTTGAAATATGTAAAAATAATCACATAGATTCACCCTATCCCTCTTAGAGTGAATACACAATCTAATGGGAATTTATTGTTGATTAAGTAACATTCTTAGAGTGGTCTTGCTAATAAAGTTTGTTATGATGGGATAGATACATATATTATGAATAAGTATTATTTTGTTAATTTATTTATAATAATGTTAGGTTTTGTGAATAAAAATATTTCAATTCACTATGTGAATATAGATGATTTTGGGTTCACAAATAATAATAATATCTTATATCTTAAGATAGATAGATATGATGATATATAGTATCAATGGTACTCGTTTAGAGTATGATGATTGTGACTTCTTGTATATAAATTCATATAACCATAATTATTTTGTACATAAATTACATGGTGATACTATGATCACTTCTCAATGTCAATCAAGACACAAAAATCATTTTAAAAACCATATTAAATGGGTTTCAAAATTTCATTGTTAATTATAACATGAATGGGATCAAATGGGTTTCTTAAGAAGATCATATTCTCATAAATTGTGGATGTAACCCTTTTAAATATGAAACTATCATCAAAAAAAATATTGTAAAATAACAATGTGTACCACAACTAATCTATGATCTACATCGATAAAGTATATTTGATGGTGATCACTAAGAAATAGTTCTCTTTCTCTTGACTCTAATGTTTTATATCAGTCACCAAAATCTACATATACTATGTTAGGATTGACATATCACAAAAATTTGTTTTATCACCCTATCATTTAATATTAATAAAGAAGAGGTACGAAGAGATAATAATATAGTATTGGTTCTTTAACACTACTAAGAACATATATGAATCACATTATTTAATTTTTATTACCTCATTAAATATCATTTCCTGAGAGGTACATATAATTTGTAGCTATTTAAATTTATGGATGGTTTTATACAATAATTTAAGAACATGATTATGATTATATATTTATTATCAAGGATTATATGAATCATTATAATGATTAATATTTGAATAATTACTAATATGAAAATCTGAATTGAAACATTATATTACACAAACTATAACATAGATCTATTGTATGATATGATATAGGACTCTGATAAATACCCTAGGATTCTATTATGATTATAATATTGTGTTCAATATATATAATATTAAAATAATATATTAAAATATAATAGTTATTCATACTATATTATTCACCCATTTTTTTAATATTTATTAGTTCCATACAAGAAATAAATTCCTTGAAAGATTATTTTTAATACTTCCCAATTCCATGGGAATCCATCAAAAATCCATTAAAATGGTTTATAAAAAACATTAATTTTATGAAAAAAACTTTTCCAATCATTTTAATAAATTTTATACAACATAAAATTTAAAAAATAATGTCCTTAACTATTTGAAATGAAAAAATACCAAGAAAGAAAATTAGGATCCTTACCAATCAGCATCTCAGAGCATGCCACCACTACTGCCATCTTTTGTGGATCCTAGTGTTTATGTTTTACCCAAGACTACTAGTTGTCTAGCTATTTCCCAAAAAAAATTTGGTATCCCACCACCTGATTCACCTCTAGTGATGTAGTAGTTCATCACTCCTCCATCTAGGGGATATTGGCGAGTTACTGTTACTGGTATGTATTTCATTTTTAAAAAAAATGTATATATTTTATTAATTTTTTAATGAATTTGTAAATAATATAAAGACAACCATAAAAGGGATACAAATATTAACATAGAAGATGTATGGTACCTGAATTAATTCAAGATTATCATTCCATTTGATGAGTTTAGGTTGCCTACAAGTGAAGCTGTCGGAATCTACAAGTAGATTATTGGGAAGATTGCTTGTGAGATGGTGAGCTTTCCCATTAATTATAATGATTGGAGGTATATTCCTCATGCTTGGAAAAATTAGACATTTGATACTTAAGAAAAGGTAATATTAATTTAATATTCCTTGAAAACTAATTTAAAATACATGAGTAAAATTTTATAATATATTGATAAAGTATTATGATTTTTATATCTAGATGTTTTTCATTTTGATGTCCCTGAATCCATTTCGTGCACATGGAATTTGAAAATTTTGGGCAAGAAATTGAGAGATTTTAAATGGATATTATGGAATTAGTTTAATGATACAACTTTGATCTCACAAAAAAATGTATGAGAAAGTTCTTGGAGGCATTTCTCGTGAGAAATGGAAGCTCTTTGTAGATATCAACAGAGATGTGGCTCATGAGGTAATTGCATATTTTATAGTATCTTAATAACATAAAAACAATAAAATTATAATTTTTATTAATGTTTCTATTTTTTGTATGTGTTATCTAAAAAATTGTGAATCATCAGAACCAAGTCATTCCACACATTGTAGGGTCTCATATTTTTTCAAGAAAAAGAATAATTTTGTTTTGTATTTTATTCATTATTATTTATATCATTTTATTATAACTCAAGGTTTTTTATAACTTGTTTACACTTTTTTATAAAGGATAATGAATTAGGTCACTCTGTTGGCTGAACAGAGATGTGTTTTAAAGTGCATGTGAAACCCAATGGTAGGTTTGTAAATGACCCTACCAAAGATGTTGGAGTAAGTAATTTTCATTACCATTTCATATTATTTCATTAAAATAAAAACATAATAATGAAAAATATATTATAAAATCTAAAAATCTTTAAACCCTATTAAATGGGTCTAGCTACATGGAAAAAATGTATCTAATTTGGCATCTTTTGGTATATCTAGTCGGCCCCAATTAATTGTTTTTAAGGCTTGTTTGTTGTTATCATATAATTTTAAATATTATGTTTTTATGGTTTTGAAATAACAATAAATACTAATGAAAAATTTATTAATTAGATAACATTATGAAGTTGAGATATTTTAAAAATAATTGTTTCTTTTTTTGTATTAAAAATTTAAAATTCAAGAAGTATGGGATGTGAAACCTTCACAATCAGCATCATCTTCCCAAAATGATGCAGTTGGAATAGTTTTATGGAAGGAACATCATAAATATGTATGGGGTATGGGTTTTGGGCCTACTCCATCGCATATCTTTGGTAGGGAAACATCATCCATTACTACTATATACAGTGGGGATTCGAGTAGTGTTGTTGACAAGGAATCACAAAGAGAAATTTCAATACAGAAAGAAAAATTTTGAGAACAATATTGTTGTAGGAAAACATAGGATCAGTGGTGGTTGCAAATGGAAAATGATTTATTTTCTGTATATCAATGGATGACAAGAACGATACCTAAGTAAATTTTAATTCTTATAGCTCATCCCACTGAGGTAAATTCTAAATTACGTATATCATTCACACATTTTCAAAGAACACATAAAACATCCATAATCTATTTACCTGTAATTTATGATAACCCTCACTAAAGAAATTTATTTCAACTATTTAGTAACAGATCTTGATAAACGCTACTTAATAATTTAGTAATGGATATAATAACTTCACCTATGTTATTTTTTGTTTTTTTGTTAAAAAAATTATTTCCAATTGAATAAAAAATCACCACTAAGTGCCCAAAAAATAGCACAAATAAAAAATTTCGATTGAATATAAAAAACACTTCTAAATGATTATTGACCATGAAATACAAGACAGTTTATAAAATAAAATTCTCTTTATTCAACAAAATTTGAGCACTAAAAGATAAAAAATAACCAATCTATATTTTAGTAATTAATTATACTAGTATTATAAATAGTGATAAATCATTAATTTTTTTAATAATATATTAATTATACAGTTATGATTTTAAAAAAATATTTAATGATTAAAAAATTTATCATAGGACGACAATCACATATTTATTTTTGAAATGTAGGAATTGATGCCACATCAATATAAGTTACGGTTTTCCTGTGATACTCAAAAATACATTTTTAGTGTTTTAAAATACTACAATGATGTTTAACAATCAAAACAATAAAAAAATTATCTTTTATTGATGTTAAATCATGGGAAAACCAGCATTGAATTATTTGTGACATTTGTAATAAAATAACACATCCATTCAACATGTGGTGTGCTTTGAATGACTTAATAAGAATTTTTAAAAGATATTAAATTTTTAGAAACAAGCATCATGGGGTAAAAACTAAGAAAATGAGGTATAATTTCCCTAAAATAATGGTAAAATGACCATAGATTTAATTTTGAAATGTTGGAACAGACAACACATCATTCAGAATTATAGTTATCCTATTATGGTCATAAACGTGTTTTTAGTGTTTTAAAATATTAAAACGTGTGTGGAATGGAAAAAACATAGAAAACAACATTATATTGATTTTAAATCATGGTAAACCCACCATTGGGTTATTTTTTATATTTAAGCATAGATAACACATCAATCTGATGCACGGTGTGGTCGAAATTGCTTGGTATATACTTTTGAAAGGTACAAACGCCTTTAAAAACAAGTGTTATGGGGTCAAAAGTAGGAAAATGACATCATATTTCCCTAAAATCATAGGAAAAACACTATATATTTAATTTTGAAATGTAGGAACCTATGGAATGTCATTCTAAATTTCGGTTTTCCTGTTATGGTGGTAAACACATTTTTAGTGTTATAAAACACTAAAACATATATGGAAGGGTCAAAACCATAAAAAACAACCTAATATTGATTTGAAATCATGGGAAAACCACCAATGAGTTGTTTTAGACATGTATACATAGAAAAATAATTAATATTATGTGCGGTGTCATCAGAATTACTCGGTATACACTTTTGAAATGTACAAAAGCCTTTAAAAACTATTATTGAGGGGTCAAAATTAGTAAAATGATGTCGGGTTGCACTGAAATCCTATAAAAATGACCAAATATTTAATTTTGAAATATATGAACCGACGACACGTTATTGAGGATTATGGTTTTTCTGTTATGGTCGTAGACGTGTTTTTAGTGTTTTAAAACACTAAAACGTGTGTGGAAGGGTCAAGACCATCGAAAAAGACATCATATTTAACTTAAAACATGGTAAAACCACCTATGATATTTTTCTATTTGTATGCACAAAAAATCAATCTGATATGCGGTGTGGTCGAAATTACTCTGTATATACTTCAGAAATGTACAAAAGCCTATAAAAATAAGTGTCGGGGGGTCAAAACCAAGAAAATGATGTCAGATTGCCCTAAAAACATGGGAAACCCCATAAATTTAATTTTGAAATCTAGGAACTAAAGGCATTTCATTCCTAATTATGGTTTTTCCATTATACCCGTAAACATATTTTTAGTGTTTTAAAACACTAAAACATGCATGGAATGGTCAAAACCATATAAAACCACATAAAATTTATGTGAAATCATGGTAAAAACATCACTGAGTTGTTTTTATTTTTATGTATAGAAACAATGTTAATATGACCTGTGGTGTTGACATAAATACTTGGTATACACTTTTGAAAGGTACAACAGCCTTTAAAATCAAGTGTTGTGGGATCAAAACAATGAAAATGACATCGGATTTCCCAAAAAACATGGGACAAAGACTCTATATTCAATTTTGAAATGTAGTAACTGACAGTACGTCATTCTGAATTACAGTTTTCCCATTATGGCCATAAATACTTTTTTAGTGTCTTAAAACACTAAAGCATGCGTGGAATGGTCAAAACCATAGAAAACGACCACATATTGTTGTAAAATCATGGAAAAAACACCGATGAGTTTTTTTATGGGTAATTACATACAACACTTCAATATAATGTGAATTGTGGTCATAATTACTCAGTATACACTTTTGAAAGGCATAAAAGCCTTTAAAAACAAGTGTTAGGGTGTCAAAACTAAGAAAATGATGTCGTATTTCCCTGAAATTATGGAAAAATCATATATTTAATTGTGAAATATTGGAACTGATGACACATCATTCCAAATTACGGTTTTCCTATTATGGTCGTAAACACGTTTTTGGTGTTTTAAAACACTAAAACATGCATGGAATGGTCAAAACCATAGAAAATGACCTCAGATCGATGTACAACCATGGGAAAAACATTGCTGAGTTGTTTTTGAAATATTGGACATGTTTTGATATCAAAATAATTAAAAATTATTAAGAAAATTTCAAGTACACCACATGTTTCTTTAAAAGTAAATTAGAATATTTACTGATCCCTTTTCAGTTTCAACTATTGAATATAATCTTAAATATGTATGTTTATGTTTTCAAAGTTTTTTGAATTATGTATTATTTGTTTTATGTTAAAATTTATTCTTTTTTATTAACAAAATAACAAATTTTATGTGCAGTATTCTGAATATATTATATGTATTTTTTATTTCACATTTATTTTCTTAAATGTTATAGTTTTCATTGTAGGTGATAGATGTTAGTATTAGGTAGGAAGTTGACCATTATGATCCATGAATTTCTTCAAAAGGTAGTCATGGTGGTTCTTAGTTTATGTTGTATGTTAAAATTTTATCAATTATTCTAATGAGATTCCGATTTATTATGTGTAGTTTTAATTTTTGTTTAATTTTTTGTTACAGTTGGTGAGATAACGTGGTCGGTTTTAGTTGATGACATGATGTGGAGGTAGGAAAATGTAGTGGAGTTCATGAAATGGATGTATATAGGGCATTTATTGTTGTTGGAAATATTTTATGTGTATATTAATAGATATATGGGTTAACTTAGATTGAGGTTATAATGGTTGGATGTTTGTATATGATTGTGGGTGTATGATATATGTATGATGATTTTTTATCATATATTTATGTTTTAGTTAATTATAAGTTAGTTTTTTTATATTTAAATTTTTTTATTAAATTTAAAAAAAATCTTATTTAGCGACGGTTTTAAGTAACCACTTCTAAATACATTTAATAAAAAATGTTTATCGGTGGTTACGCTTAACCACCTCTAAAAGAAACCATTGATAATATGTTCTACGGTGGTTTCTTTTATTTTTATTTTTATTTCCCTATATATTTTTTAAAATAAAAACTGTCACTAAATTCTCCAAAAATGACACTTAACAAAATCACCGATAAATTATAAAAAAATGATGCTAAATGACTAGATACCATGAATTACATGGTAGTTTTAATAACCTCCGCTAAACTATTACGCGTTGGTTTAAACTACCACTAGTTCGCAAAGAAATGACCACTACATACGCTTTTTTGTAGTGTATGTATGATGTTTTTTATGCATCACAAATTTTATGGTATCACCCCTAACCTTCATATGTAATCAACGTGGATGATGCTGATCCTGAGATAGATGTGTCCTCTGAGGAGAATTTGATACATGTATTGGAGCATAGTGATAAAGTGTTGTGGGGAAAGACCATGCCAATAATTCATTTATTGTGGAGACATGGTCTTGTTTAGGAAGAAACATGGGAGAGAGATAAAGATATGTAGGCTCAGTGCCCGATATTTTTTGGCTCAGAATCTTAGATATTCTTAAGAGTACATCTCAAGGATGAACTGTTATAAGGTGAGGAGATTGTAAGATCTTGACCTTTTATATATATGGATCAACCTATTTTTTAGGTATTATTTTTTATGTTTTTAGTATATCTTTTTTGGGTGTTACCTTGGGGATTTTTTGGGTGAAATTATAGAATTTTGGAAGGATGAGGGGTTGTGCATTGTTGGCTCACAGTTTTCCAAAACCGTGCACCCAGCCCAAAAAACCGTGTAAACCCAAATAAAGTGGATTCGTATGGCTGGTCCATAGCTTGTCAAATAGTGCACACCCCCCCCCCCAGAAGAGGCACATGGTTAAGACGTGTGGTTTGGAAAACCATGCACCCCAGCCTATAAAATTTTGCACGTAGTTTTAATTAAAGAAAAAATTAGATTTTAAAATCTTGAACCCCTCGGACTCACCCCAGTTCGACCCAACTCAAACCTAACCTATTCCTATTGTTTATTTTGGTTCTCGGATTAATTCATAAAGATCCTCACCTCCATTATTGATTATTTAAATCCTAGATTTAATATTTACACCTATCCCCACAAGAGAATCTCATCATGTATAGTTTCCTCCCACTATCCTTTCCTTTTCTCATTCTTTGAAGGGATTTTTTCTTGATTTTTAGTGGATCTAAATCCAAATTTGTGGGATCTTGATTTGTTTGATCTTGGATCTAGGGTTTGGATATATATCTCATTCTTCGTCATTATCAGGGTTGTTCCACTTCAAATTGAGGATTTTTGTTGGCTATCATTGTCAAAAATATTGAGGTAGGTGGTCTCAATTCAATTCCCATAGTCCTTATTCCAATTTTTTGTATGCACTTCTAGAATTCAATATTCATATGTTTGCAAATTTAATCTTTATTTGATTAAATTAATTGAATAATTAATTTATAGAAACTTGGAATTGGATTAATTAATTGTTGAATTAATTAATGGAATGTCTGAATGGGTAATTGATGAAAAATTGGGATTTTTTAATTTGGATAAATTAATTTTTGAATTAATTAATGGGATCTTGTGATTTTGAAATTGATGAGATGTTAAGATTATGAAATTGAATTAATTGATTGGTGAATTAATTAATGAAATCTTGTGATTGTTGAATTGATGAGATACTGAGATTGTGAAATTGTTTAGATTAAATCATTTAATTAATGTATTCATTGGGTATTTGATTTAAATGGTGAATTACTCAATCTATTCCATGTGATTAATGTATTGAATAATGACTTGTTTTGATAATTTTATTGGTATGTCATGTTGTGAAATTTGATAATAGGTTTAATGTTTATTAACCCGAAATGATGTGATATATGAGATATATGTGTGATTGTGATATTCTTGTGTGGGATAAGGACTAATTCTTCAAAATCCCATATTGATATATGTGTGTGGGACAAGGACCGAGGATCCTAATACCCATGTGTGCTAAATGTGTGGGGGACATGGATCGAGGCTCTAAATACCCATGTGTGCTAAATGTGTGTGGGATAGGGACAGAGGCGCCAAATAACCATATGAGATATGAGTGTGGGATAGGGAAAGAGGCTCCAAATACCCATGTGACATTGAGGTGTGGGATAATAATTAAGTTCTCAAATACCCATGGGTTGTTATACATGATGTTATACACCCATGAGTTGGCATTGGACTGTGGTTCCAATTAGACATCAAATGAATTGATATGAAATTAAAAATGTTAAGTATGATATGTGAAATGGTTCGGACTTTGGCATGAGATAAAGTAGGTATTGAGGTTTGGGTGTCCTCAGGAACATGGGGGAGTTATGTGGTTAAATAAAGAATAATTGAATAAATGTAATAGTTTAATTTATTGTTGGTAATTTATTCTTCATACGACTATATATATTATTATTGAATTAGTATTGTTTTAGCCGTCATTGGTGGTGGCCTACTGAGTTGTACTCACACTCTACTTGGTCTACCTAATTAGTACCCAAATAGATTTCATGGTTGCAGGACATTATAAGGGAAATAACCATATGTTAGATAGTTGGGTCATGATGGAGCATGGATGAGGGAACCAGACTTAGTGTCGGGGCCTGCTTGTATTTTTCAGTGTCTTTATTTATTTTTGGGTTTTGAATATTCGAACTTGAAACTTATTTGGCATGACATGTCTACTATTTAGTTTGTATAATGTATTTCTTGTTTTTTTCATCATGTGATACTGGTTTGGTTGATTATTGGTAATATCGTTTGGTTATTGTTTATTTATTATTGTTATTGTGTTACTTTGATAAAGAGGGTATAGTCTCCTAATTATTGATATTAAACCCTCATTGTTATTTGGTAGCCTCTGGTATATAGGGAGGTGTTCCTAAGGTCATGTGACTGACCGGATTAGGGCACCAGTGTGTGGAACCCAGTTTGGGACGTTACACACAACATGTAGTCCTATGTTCATAGATGGTCATGTACCTTCTTACACATCCTACCTAACTAGTATCCAAGTAACTTGAAGACCACATGCCATGTAGCCCATCGAAATTCTATGTAATCCAATATTTTATGTGTCATGGTTTACACACTGAGTCTGAAGGCATGTTCCATGGATAGATGATGAGAAGGGTACATGTTGTCTGGCTGGATTGGACACACTGTGTACTTATACCAAATTATGTAGAATTAAAATTAATTTATTATACTATGAAAACCTTATAAACTTTTGAATTCATATATTCATTAAGTTTATAGGACATTCCATGTGATTATTTTTAATATATATGTGTGTGTGTGTTTGTGTGTGTGTTTAATTAATTTCTATATAATCTTCAGATCTACATATCATGTGAGAGTCGTGTTACTGTAATTATTCACCGTGCATTGAAGCATGACAAAAAAGTCATATAATTCATGTAATCATTAATTTCATAGAACACTTCATTAAAGTCCAATATAATTCATGTATTCCATATGTCACAAGACTAAATAACATATGAGAAAAATACATGTTGGGTAGATTCAGATGGGTATTCCTAGTGTTGCCTCCAAGATACATTTATATTTACGGTTAATTTTAAATAAATTTATTTAATTTATTTAAAATTATTATGGGTGGTAATATCAAGGAAATTTGAATGAGAATTAAGATAAAATTATTTATTAATTAAATAATATAATTAATTTATTCGAGAAAAATTTATCTTAAATTAGAAAGATTAATAATTGAATGCTAGTTTTATTAAATGTATAATGTTTTTCATGTATACATATGATCATGATCATAGAATAGAACTTTGTTTAGGATTGGTTTTATTTATCTTGTTATTAAATAAAATTGTTGACATGTGTGTTGTCTCTAATCTCATTATATAAGGGTCTGCATGCCCATGGTTTCTTTTATGTAAACTCCTTATTTCTATCACCTTCATGTGAGTAAAAACATATGAAATGGATGGATATCCCAACCTAGTAGAGGAAATTAGAGTTTTGAACCAAGGAGAAACTAATCCAAGAGATATACATTGGTATACATGTGGAATTTTTTAACACAAACCTTAATTGGTTCAAGGTTTTTTCCCAAGTTCGATAGTTAGTTTATCAATAGCTAGATAAACTGACCATTAGTAAAATCTCCTGATCATACTGTTTTATTATTTTATTTCTCTCAATTTTTATGGGTATTTCATTATGGAGGTCTTTTCGTGGTCATGTGAATTAATTAAATTAACAATCATGCATGATAGAACTAAAATAAATTGTCTTATTAATAAAGTTTATCTAAGACATGGTTAATCACTCAAGTAAATCCACTTAATAGTAACAAATATGTGATAAAGATAATAATTTTAAATTTATGTATAAACAATAAAATCCATAAATTATATATATTAAGTCAGTATTTCCTTCCACTACTTCAGTTAAAATCAAACCATAGTTCAAGTGCTAGACCAAAAAAAGTTGGGCTGCTTTCAATTATCAAGGAATTCTAACATGAAGTTTTGGGTTGACTTTACTTAGTGTACATCAAGGGTTGACTACCAAATAAATACTTGGTGTAACTGAGAGGAAAGCGTTGAGTAAATCCAATTTAAGGATTTCAGGATTGAGGAGTCAACTCAATAGATAAAGTAACATTGATTTAATGCAGTTGGCATTTGGAATGCCTATATAAAACCATTAAAGTTTCTTGACCAACCAAACTTGGGGTAATAAGAAGGATAATATGGATCCTTTCCACTATATTTTCCAAGAAACATGATATTTTTAAGCCAATGGTGTGGGCTATTAGTTTTTGAAAAAATAGTGCTATATTAACAAATATAATATTTATTCATTTTTATAAATTTTATCAGATAAAATACTAAATTTATGCTCATATTATTTTTATAAATAGTAATAAAAATGACTTCAAACATATCATTCTGATCTATACATGAAAAGAATAACATTCTAACTGGTATAAATTTACAAGAGTGCCAAAGGCTCTTATGCATTATCCTCTGCCATGAAAGTAAATTGTATGGGCTGTAAGAACTAATTCTTGATGCACCTGGAAATGAGGCTTGTGATGAAGAGTTGTCTCTATTGGAGAAAAATTTTAATGATGATACATATTTTTAGTGTTTCATGCTATCATCCATGACCAATAATATTTTTAAGCAACATGAGGACATGGATCCATATAGTATGATGTCACACCTTTAGGATATCTATCAAGAGAAGGTGTTACAAGAAAGATATGAGATCTCTAATGCTTTGTTTCCTACTAAATTTGGAGATTCTACACCAACTGGGACTCATATAGTAAATCTTATTAGATACATTGAATGATTAAACATATTGGGGATTAAATCCCCAGATGATTTGCGAATACATATCATAATTTAATCACTTACCAAGACCTTCTATGTTTTTATTATTAATTAAAATATTATAAATAATGATACGAGTCATTCAAAACATCCTACTTTGATTCTCCAAGTGGATAAGGACATGGGGAGTGATAAACCCATGGTCCTTAGAGTTAATAAGAAAATAAATAACAAAGAGAAGGGGAAAAAGAATCATAACAAGTCTAAATCTCCTAAGAAACATCCTTATAAGAACAAGGATATCTAGAGGCGGGGCAAGGAAAATGAGAAAGTATGTTTTTCATGTGGAAATCAAGGCCCCTAGAAGAAGAAATGCACCTAGAAGTAATGTGAAGCTAAAGGTGAATTTTTTATCGAGTGTAATATTTCAATATCTACACATTGGGTATTAGATACATCATGTGGTGCTCACATTTTTATCCAAATACAGGAACCAAGTAGATTCTAAAAGAATTTTAGAGGAGTGGTGGATCTACGAGCTCCCAATGGTGCAAGGTTGGTTGATCTAACCATTGAGGACTACCACTTTTCAATTCCAATGAGAATGATTTTGGCTTTAAAATATTATTATTATGTACCAACTGTTACAAAGAACATAATTTATGTTTCATGCCTACATGTATATGGGTTTATTTTTAATTTTGGAATTAAAAGTTGTTTATTTTATAAAGACAACATATGTTATGTTGTGTCACATTAAAATAATGGTATTTATGAATTAAATTATGAAAAATATTTATTGAAAATTGATAATGAATCATGTTCACATGACTCATATAACAACTAGTTATGGAATCACTTTCTTGGTCATGAAAATGATAACAATTTGAAAAAGTTATGTTAATATGGCTATTTATACTCATTTGAGCTAAAACCACTTGAAATATTTCATTCTTGTTTATAAGAAAAATTGACCACACCACCATTTGGTGGACATGGTTAAAGGTCCATAGATCTTCTAGTATTGGTAAACACTAATGTGTGTAAACCATTTCTCGAAGAAGCTAGAGGAGGGTATTCTTACTTTATAACTTTTACTGATGACTTGAGTTGATATGGTTATGTCTACTTGATGATGCATAAGTATGAGCTTTTTGATAAATTCAAGGAATTCAAGAATTAAGTAGAGAATAAACTTGGAAAGAAGATAAATAATATTTTATCAGAGTGAGGTGGTGAATATATTAACCAATATTTTATTGAATTTCTACAGGAGTTTGGGATTCTATCTCAACTCACTCCACATTACAAACCATAGTGGAATGGTGTTAGTGAAAGGAATAACTATGCCTTTCTTGAAATGGTAAGGTCAATGATGAGTAATGTAGGTATTAAATTATCCATTTAGGGATATACATCACAAACTATGGAATATAAATTAAACCAATTACTAACTAAAGAGGAAAATGTAATTCCCTTAGAGTTATGAAGTGGAAGGAAACCCGTTTTTTTTAATACACATGAATGGAGTTGCGAGGTGTTTTTAAGGCCTTATCAAGAAACAAAATAGGACCACGGGAAGTTTATATTTATAGAGTATCTCAAGTAAAAAAGGGATACTACCTATACAACCCCTCATATAAGAAAGTGATTGTCTCTATAAATTCCATCTTTCCTAAGAAAGATCACATCCTCAAAAAGGATAGTGGGATAAAGATTAACTTTTATGAAGTTGATGTTTAATATACACAGGAGTTTGTAGAGGAAAAAATTCTATAGGTCCCCAATAAAGAAGTAGTTCCTAAAACACGAGTACTACATATGAAAAAATATATATAGGAAATAGAACCAGAGATATATTTTTTTCAAGTCACTGAAGACGGTGACTCATTATTGGTTTACAATGATGAACCTATATCTTACAAAGAGGTAGTAGATATCTAAAAAGATAAAATATGGAAAAATCCATGAATTATAAAAATAGATTTCATGTATCAGAACCAATTTTGGGTTCTGGTTGATGCACCGGTTGATATAAATCCTATAGGGTGAAAATGGGTATTCAAGAGAAAACTAGATATGGAAGGTAAAGTAAATAGCTATAATGTAAGGTAAGTGGTTAAAGGGTTTAAACAGTGTTAAATAATTGACTATGGTGAAACTGTTTCATCAGTTTCTATATTTAGGTCTATCAGAATTCTACTTGCTATAGCATCTTACCATTCCTATGAAATTTGGAAGACAGGTTCAAAAACTAATTTCCTTAATAAAAACATTCAGGTAGATGTTTATATGGCACAAAAATAATGGCTTGAGACACCAAGTTATTCTAAAAATATTTTCAAGTTGTAGAGATCCATTTTATGGATTTAATCATGCATCTATGTCATGAAACATTCAATTTAATGAAACTATAAAAGAATTTGGTTTTATTTAAAATAAATGTGATCCATTTTTTTATAATAGGTTTAGTGGGGATGTGGTTGTTATCCTAGTAGTATATGTTGATGACATAATACTTATTGGAAACAACATACCAGTCTTATAGTATGTTAAGGACTGGTTAAATGAGTGTTTATCAATGAAGGAATTAGGTTAAGTAGCTTATATTCTAGGGATCAAGATCATTTATTATAGATCCAAGAGGCTTATTAGACTAAATCAAAGTAAACACATTGACCAAATACTAAATTTATTTAGTATGGAATAATAAAAGAGAGGATTGGTTCCATTGTCTCATGGTTTACACATTTCTAAAAAAATGTGTCCTCAAGAACAATAGGATAAATAAAGAATTAGTACGACCCCGTAAGCTTCAGTGGTAGTATAAATAATTTATACCCTGTTGTGTATTACACTCGATGTTTCCTATGTATTGATCATAGTAGGAGGATATCAAGAAGATTTGGGAGAAAAACATTGGTCTTCTATTAAGGATATCCTCAAGTATCTGAGAAGAACTAAGGATATGTTCCTAGTGTATGGAGGAGACAAGGATTTGGTCATCAGGGTTTATATTGATGCTAGTGTTTAAAAATATCTGAATGAATTAAATTCATAGTTATGATATTTTTTCTATCTCAATAGTGGAGTTCTGATTTGGAAGAGTTCAAATAAGACTATTTTTGTTAATTCTACAATGGATTCTGAGTATATAGTGACTTATGATGCATCCAAGGAATCCATTTGGATATGAAAATATGTCTAGGATATTGATTTGGTACATAGAAATAAATACGCTATCACATTATATTGTGATAATACTACAGTAGTGGCTCTTGAAAAACTAATAAGGTCACACCAATAGAAAAATAATATACTCTGGAAGTATCACCTCATGATGGATTTTTATCAAAGGAGTAAAGTTACAACAAGTAGATTTCCCATGTAATAAAATTTGGTAAACCCCTTGACTAAAGTCCTATCTTAGTAGAAGCAGGAGTATCAAGTGAGAGATATCATACTGAGGGTTGTTAGTAATTAGATCTAGTGAAAGTGGGTGTCTGTTGGAGTTTTTGTCCTAGAACCAAATTCTGTGTACTTTATGATTACCCATATTTATATTTTTGATATTAATAAACACATTATCACATCATGATTGTTCTTATATGTAACATAGTATGTGATAATGTCATAAGGGTGGTTGTCATGATAAAAGTTCATAATAGTTCTCCACTATGATGTGAACTCATAAGCGCTACGACAATATTCTTAAATATATTTTCTCTATCCAGATGATATCACTTGAGGGACACAAATGATACAGGATATCATAGGTTGTGACTCATAGGACTTTAAGTCAGCTTCTCATGGTGTACGCCCTTGGTAATATCCAATATAGGATATTATGAGAATGATACATTCCAGTAAGAAATCCACATTTATATGTTTCATTGGATGTTCCTATATGTTGATGTTTGTATTGATCCTTAGACTTTAAGATTATTATTAATTATTATTATGATTTCTTCACTTTTCTATATTAACAAAGATTGTGACCATATATGTCTGTGATTTGGTAGGATATGTAGGCTGCATCAAGGGTAATATTGTATTACTGAAGAATGTGAGAAAGGATTTTCCCATCTTGTTCTTTAATATAAGATGGTATCTCATTCCATTTGAGTGAAATGATATATCCTAAATAAATACATAGAAATATTGTTATATGGGAAAGTTATATTGCCATAAATTTAAAGAAAGAGACATCGAGCACATAGGTTAATGGAACCGGAATGCAACCTCCTGGATTATAGATATCATGATAAAAATATTATATTATATAGTAAGCATTCATATGAGTATTATCTTCTTATGGAATTAACTTCTTTATTTATGGGTGCCTTGGAATTTTTCTAGATACTAACCAAGGACTTTATGTTGCTTCTCCTAATTCCATTGAGAAAGAGGCCTAAAGGGTCACACAATAAGTGTATCCAGAATCTCTATTAACTAATATATTATTATTTATTATTTAAAAAGTTGAATAAATATTATTCCTGCATGGGGTTTAGTAATTATTCATGTATTCTTGATCACACATATTCTTTCACCATCTATTCAAGAGAATATTATCTGAGTAGAATATTTAATAAATATTTATTTTATATATAGTGAATATAATATTTATTTACTTATTACCAAATAATATAGCGATATTTATTTATTGAATAAATTATCATTATTCAATATCTGACAAATATTATGGAGGAATGGAGGACCAATTTTTTAGGTCCAGTGAGAAATAATATATATTGGATATTATTTGATTAAATAATATTTAATTTAATTATCAAGTTAAGTGCGTGTCTAGTAAATATTATTATTATTATTATATTAGGCATGGGGTTATGTAAGATATTAAACAAATATTAAATGGAACTTCTGAAAATATATATTTCTAAACCCTAGTAGCATTTAAACCCGGTGTTATTATTGTTTTCAAGAGATCCAATTATTTTTTTTTGTTCACAATTATAGCTGGAAAGAATAATCTCAAGCCCTAAATATATCCTTCTCCAAGAACTCTCCCAAAAAATATAGAGTGATCATCCCCCACTTTCCACTCTCGATTCTATAGAGATCAAGAAGAATTCTTTGGAAGCTATTCTCAAGGCAATCAAAAGCGAATGACTCAAGAGTTAGGATCTTTCGTGCTAATACCTAGAGATTTCTATGGTGACATTAGGAGATTTTGGGAACATTTTTGGATCACCTTGATGGGATCTACTCTTGATTCATTCAATGAAACAATGGTACAATGTAGATCTATTGTCATATCTATCAACAAATAAATAATTCTCACAAGGTAATTCTTTAATTAATTAAATTAATTATAAATAATATGTGGTAATCCTTTGATTGGTTTTGAATTTATATCCCTTGTCTATTTTTTATGATTCAATTTCATTGATTAAAGAATTCATATTTGTGTAAATCTCATATTGAACATCGATCATGAAAAAAAAAAGTTGGGCATGACTCATCTTAGGGTTCTGTTATGCTAGGAACCTTCACGTTCATGTTGTTCTATTCTCATGTAGATCCTAGTCTTAGGTTATGACAACTACCATGGGAGAGAATTTACTCATACATATGTCCTTTCATTTTGGGTTATTGTTATGTGAGTCTTATTGTATGCTTCCACTGTATGAGATAATCCTACGCAAACTACCTTGTGCTGGGTTTATTCTTATACACATGGTTATTATAACAAAACTTCTCTTTATAATACATTAATTAATGATTTATTACATAAAATTACACATAATAAAACCCAAAGGATTGATAAGTCTAGTAAATTTGGGAATTAGGTAAAAACATAACATTTTGAACATGGGATACGGCAACATTAATGAAAACTTCATTAACATGTTTCTAAAATTCCATGGATTTTTAAAACTACATGGGATAACCAGGAGACAAACATAAGAAATATGTGAGAAATTAATCTCAGTAAAGGAATAAATAAGTAATAACATGAATAAGATGATTCATTTTATACAATAGTAACATCGATGGGTCATAAAAGGAATATGAAAAATAAGGCTTGATATAGCATGATAATCATAACATGGGAAATGTGGCAATAACTTAAAACACTGCATCATAAACATAGTTCAAGTCAAAAACACCAAGAATTCATTGTAGAAAAAGTCCCATAAAGGAATCAGGTTCACTACCTATCCCAACATGATGTATCATGATACTAAATGATACTCAATGCATTGGAGCGCTATATAATTATGGGTGCACCCATCACATTCATTTGTTTCTCGTGCTTAAGTGTGACACTATCATACAACATGGATTCATTCATCATCATAATTTTTTCCACGATCATGGGTTATGGGATAAATTTATGTAAGTCCCCAATAAAAAAATTACATGTTCATAATTGTAAACACTCATGATAGGAAATTAATATGGTATTCACTATTCAATTGTTTTGGCATGGAAAAATCATGTTAAAATTTCGGCAGCATAACGGTGTCACTTAAATATTCATAAAAATTGGTTGATGAGAGATAATGGGGTATCTAAACACATAGAAATAAAATGGGAAATAATAGGGAAATTTAATAACATATCCCAACATTATAAATTGTACATTGAAGGCAAAAGTTAATTAAGAAACATGAATAAATAAAAGAACCCTAACTATATTTCAGCATGGTGACGGGTGTACAAAAAGGACCATGGGAGGATTAATGAGAGTGAAAGGTGGATATAATCATTTATAAATTAAATTTATAGTAAGGGAATATGGAAGAACATATGCCAAAATAATCAAATGGAATTTAAGAGACATAACATAAAATAAGTGCTTGATAAAAAGAGGAGAGTGGAAGATCCCTTACAGAATTTAAAAATAGTAACAGCAAAGGTAAGGGTAAAAATGAGAGAGGATAAATTATCTATAATTAATATAAAATCAATTTTATATTAAGTTAATTATTATAAATTAATTAAAATATAAAAAGTTGAAATAAATAATACTAATTTCGAAGAATGTGCTTGAATTGAAGGGCGGATAGGAAGGTGAGGATTTGTTACATGAGTGTGTTACTCCAAAAGCTTGGGAGGGGATTCCTAAAATCTTGGGGCACCTTGTGAGGACTATATAGAGTTTAAGGAAGAGTATTTAAGTTCTCAAATGAGTTTTAGTTAAGAGAAATGGGATCTTGGCTGGGTTTATGTAGGAAATGAGGGGGATTTCTTTATTATTTGGGTTTTGGACTCTACATAATAAAATATCCAAAACCAAAAACCATAACATTATTTTTTACAATGGTTTCTGCCAAATGGAAGTGGTTTTTATTATTTCATAAGACCAAGGTCCAAACTTATTAAAATAATTCTCTTGTTTATGTGGAAGTGAGTCACACTATTAAAGAAATGATTTTAAAACCTTAAAATACATTATAGATTTTAAAGGATAAATAATTGTTTTAAAAAAATTATAAAATAAAATTGAAATTACATTATTTTAAATTTAAAACATTTATTTGGTCATGGATATAATTTATAGTAATTATTACATAACCTTTGGGTCCTTATGATGTCATAAAACACAAATTATATTTATAAGTTATTTAACTTTTACCCAAATATTCAACTATCTCATAAAATTAGGAAAAATTCACCATTGGATAATTATGACATTATGATTAAAAAATAATATTCATTTTATCTAAGTAACTTTATAAATATTTGAATTTTCACTTTTAAAATAAAATCGGCATTTATTTAGAAATTTTGGGTTTTTTTACAACAATGGTTTTTGACCCCCAATAAAAATTACATTTGAATTCATAAAAATTATATTATCTTTTATATTTAATAACTATTATTTAATAAGATTTAAATATTATTTATTTAAAAAATATATTAATTCATAAATTCATTAATTTAATTTTAATATTAACCGAAAATATAATTTTTGCTTTATTATATCAAAATAAAAATCATTTATAAAGTAATAATAATATATTCATTATTAAATAAAAATATTATATATATTCATATTTCTAGGGTTTTTATACATATCTATTTAATACACCAAAAAAATCCATAATATTAAGGTGTGAGATGGTTGGACTTTCAGGGGGTGGTTTGGAAAATATGGTCTGGGTCATGATCTTGATGAGCTTGAACTTCTCCCATAGATAGTTTTCTAATTATTAAGTCGATGCATCTTAGATTAGTCTTGGTCAATGGAAAACCCAAAAATATTATCTCCCTTTAAATCTCCAATAAATGGGATTCATAGGGTATGATCCTACTTTTTGAGGTCATCACTTCCTTTGTTTGTGTCAATTAGATTTTTTAAAACCCTATATTTATACTAATCATGTGATCACTATTCATTTGATATATTATCAATGGTAATAATACTTAATAGTCTTTTAAATCTAATTATATAAAATAAAACAAAATAAGTTCATGTGTTTTCTATAACTATATTACTTAATAATACATTTAATTTAAAAAAAGGGGGGATTTTATTTATAACATTTTATGTCATTACAATATTCACCCCTTAAGAAATTTCAAACTCAAATATTTCATTTTCTATATTAAAATAGATGAGGGTAACTCTAATTTCATCACCTCCTCTAGTTTCCATATTGATTATTCAAACCTATGGCTTCTCCAAAACACTTTTACAAGGTGAATTATCTTATTTCATAGAAACTTTTCTCTACAATATAAGATCTTCATCGGCTTATCATCATAGGAAAGGTCATTCTCCAATGGTAATACTTTTGTATTGAGTACATGTGAGGGTTATGGTATGTACTTTCTCAATATGGATACATAAAATACATCATATAGTTGATATAGGTTCAGTGGGAGTGTTATTTGTTAGGCTACCACTCTGATGAGATCAAAGATCTCAAAGGGGTCGATGAATCTTATATTAATATTTTCCTTCTTCCCAAATCTCATTACCCTATTCCATGTAGATATGTGGAGGAATTAAATGTTTCTAACAACAAACTCTAGGTCACTCAACAATTTTGAACATCTCCCTTCTATGGACTCTGATCACCCTTGATGTACTGTTAAATGGTATTAACCTTCTCCACCATTTTCTTGACCATTTTAGGCCCTAGAATTTCTCATTCCCCAACATCATCCCAACATGTATGTGTTATACACCTCCTCCCATAAAGGGAATCATAGGGAGCCATTTGGATGATCAAGTGGAAACTGTTGTTGTAAGAGAACTCGACCAAAGGAAGATGTTGTTCCCATACTCCTTTGAATTCCATAGAACATTCTCGCAACATGTCTTCTAGTGTTTGAATAGTCCACTCAGATTGTCCATCAGTTTGAGGATTCTAGGCCATACTGAAGATTGGATAAGTTTTTAGAGCAAATTGGAGATGTTTAAAGATCTTTGATGTTAATCTCAGATCTCAATCAGATATAATTGATAGTGGTAATCCATGCAGTCTCACCAATTATCTGATATATATCCATGAAAGTTGATCCAGTGAGAAATCCTCTTGAATTGTAATGAAGTGTGCAGTCTTTGTATGATGATCCACCGGTACTAAGATAGCATTGTTTCCTCTATATGCCTTCGTAATTATGGTGAAAAATTCCATGGTGATGTTCTCACATTTCCATTTTGGTATGGGTAATTTTTTCATCATCCCCTTATACTTATTTCTTTCATCCATCACTTTCTATCATACCAAGCACTTTGATGTATATTCAGTGATCTCCTTATTCATATTACTTGACCAATAGTTCTCACAGAGATCTTGATACATCTTCGTACTTATTAAGTAAATAGAAGAAGTGGGACCGTGTGCATCATACAAAAAATCTGTCTTTAACTCAGGATTTGATGGAACACATAGTCTTGACCCAATTCTCCCAATTCATTCTTCATCAATTTTAAAATATAAGTATTCCCCTTTCTCATGGATTCCACCTTCTTCTAAATTTCTACATTTTTTCTTTGAGAATCCATTATTTTATCTATCAGGGATGGTTGAGAAATAATTTGAGAAAGGATTGATGATGTTCCTTAATTAATGATTCTCATGTCTATACTTTTCAAATATAATAATATTACATCCTTATCAATTATCATCATTGATAAAGATGTAGGATTTTTTTTTTCTTAGAACATCTACCACCTTATTTTTATTACCAGGATGGTAATGGATTGAGTAGTCATAATACTTGATGAGCTCTAACCATCTTCTATGGTTCATATTAATCACTTTCTGTGTGAATATATAGTTTAGGCTCTTGTGATCAGTGTATATATCACACTTCTCCCTATAGAGATAATAACACCATATTTTCAATGAAAAGATCACAACTGCCAACTCCAGATCATGCATGGGATAGTTTTTCTTTTGAATTTTCAAATACCTTGAGTATTAGGATATCACTTTATCATTTTTCATCAATACACATCCTAGTACATTCTTTAAAGAATCGCTATATACCACAAAGAGTTCCCCTTTTTCCAGAAGTGCGAGCACTGGTGTACTGATAAATCTCTTTTTGAGATCCTTAAAGCTTTCCTCGCATTCTTACATCCAGAAAAACTTCACTCCCTTCTGAGTTATCTTATTAAGAGGTTTTGAAAATTGAAATAAATTTATCACAAATTAGAGATAATACCCAACTAACCCAACTAAAATATGGATATCTATCACAGATGTTGGCCTCATACATCCTTTAATTGCTTCCATCTTTGAAGGGTCCATAGATATCCCATTACTTGTGATTATATTCCCAAAGAAAGATACTTCCTTAAACCCAAACTCACATTACTTGTACTTGTAATAAATATTCTCCTTTTGTAGGGTATTTAGACTTGACTGAAAATTCTCTTTTTTTTATTTTCAAAATGACCGCTTTGTAGGTGAATAGTAACTGAAATAGAAAACATCACGCGGGACTAAACAAATTAGATTCTAGAATCTAAATTAAAATTTCAAAAACACAATAAAACACAAAAACTAACGAATTATCATCCCATCAGGTCCACATCACTCAAAAATGACCATCATCAAGGTCTTTAGCACAATGATCATATTCCCCTCATGATCCTTCTTTCTTTTGGATTGTATTTGAATATAATTTATAAAGACTACTATAAATTTTACGAGGTGATATTTAAAGACTCTATTCATCAAGTCCAAGAATATTCCTAGATCATTAATGAGTATGAATGGAATTACTATGAACTCATAGTGCTCATACCTTGTACAAAAAGTGGTCTTGGGGATATATTCCTTATTCACCCTTACCTGATTATATCTCAACCTAAGATCCACCTTGGAGAACTATTGTGATCCAAATAGATGATAAAAAATTAATCAATTTTAGGTAGATAATACTTTTTCCTTATCATGATCTTATTAATCTCACGATAATCAATGCAAAGGTGAATTGATACATCCATCTTCTTGACGAAGAGGATTGGTTCACCCCATGGTGAAGCACTTGGGCGTATGAATCCTTTATCCAAATTCTCAGTTAGTTGTTTCTTCATCTCCTGAAGTTACACAATAGCCATTATATATATATTCATGGATAATTTTAATTCCCTAGGTATAATATTAATAGAAATTTCAACCTCTCAGTTAGGAGGATGACTAGAAAATTCCTCCAGAAACACATCAGATTATTCTCTCACAATAGGCATGTCTTCAAAGATGGTTCTTTCATTAGACATAATCATTTTATCTAGATATTATTTATCATAGGGAAATAATATCTATGATTTATATGATGATGCTAAATAATATTTATCCCCCTCCTCGAACTTGTTCAGAATTGGGGGTCAATTCACAATATAGAGAGTGGTTTTCTTCTTGTGGAAATTTATGTTGGCTCTATATAGGGAAACTTAATCCATTGCCATAATTTCATCAAATTCTATCAGAATGAGTATGAAAAGGTTCATTGGGAAGTTCATCACAAAAAAAATTAAAAGATGAGGATTTTTATACTTGGGAAGAAATAATTTACCCATTTTCTATTTTCACCAATAGATCTACTTCCATGCTTTATGGTACTAAACTTTCATCATATGAAGGAATGCTTAGAACCAAAATAAAAAACCACATTCATTATTATTGAATGAATAACTAACATACATGTCACCACTTCATTGTTAAAATCCACTTCATCTGTAGTGATGGAAAAAGGTCACCCCTGTTGACTTAGAGGTTGCTGGTTGTCTCCAAAAACCCTTAGCTTAGTATATTAGTTTTCAAAGTTCCATGGTTCCTTTAAGTTAAAGAAATGTAAAATGAGCTAAGGGTTGACCAGAGCATTCCTTTCCTCTATCACATTAGTGTGTTTCTCCTTTCAGAAATTTCTAGATAGGTGTCCTTTCTTCCTACACCTAAATCATTTCTTCGTTCCCCTTAGGCAATTTCCATAGTGCTTCTTCCCTCACCTTTGAAAATTGGGGTGTTGAAATTTCTTGGTACCATTAGATTTCTCCATTAGACTATCAGAATTAAACTCCAATTTCCACTACTTATCCCAATGATACCCTTGGGATTATTTGATCTCCATTTCAACTTTGAGGGAACATTGAATAATTTTCTCATAGCTATCAAAGTCTCAGATTGCTAGGGTTTTTTATAGACTATTTTTTATCCCAAAAAATAAGGGTTCAACCTTGAATTCAGGGGTAACAAAAAAGTTAGAGGTGTATCAGGAAAGTCTTGTGAAATTTTTCTTATACGTCTCGATAGATTTTTCATCTTTTTTCTTGAGGGCAAGGAAATATATTTTCGTTTTAAAATTTAAAGTGTAAGGAAAATATTTATCGAAATACATTTTCCATAATTCCTTCCACTCAATTTCTTTGATATATTCCTCAAGATTCGAATTCTTGATCAATTTCCACTATCAATCATCTTCTCCCTCCATATGATAAACAGTCAACATAGCCATCTCTTGCTCGTAAAATTGAAGGATGTAGAAGATCTTCTCAATATATTTGATCCATTATTTCATGATTAATGAATCAGATGATCCACTGAAAGTTAGATGCCTTTATCATATAAAGATCTCAATTGTAACTTATTCTGTAATAGGGGGATTTGGACACTCCTAATGATCCAGTTTTCTATTCTGAACCTGATTCAGTAGAGAGTATCATGACAAATATTTTGATTCTTTCTCTGATCGGGTTGGGCATCTTGTTGGGATAGTCATCAAATTTTCCATCAAATTTATTTTTTACCTGGTTCCTCTTATTTATAGGAATTGGATATAATAAAAGGAATATTAGGGATGAGTATTTTAAAAAATTCAACACATAAAGGGTAATCTAATGAAATTAAAGGGATAAATTATAAATTACATTTATTTCTTTAACATATGAATTTCCAGGATTCAATCTATGTTATCCATGATCTATTTCTTAATATATGTCCTTATGGACATTTTTTTCTTTCCCTTAATAATGGTTCTTAATGTGATTAAGAATTTACCAAATCATATCCCCAAGTAGTGTCAAACCAGGTGCGTAGTATGTCCCATTGTCGTGTACCAGGTTACCCCGAGTTAGGCCTGGGACGCCTTTTCAAAGTTGTTACCCCTAGGTACATCTGTGTCAAAACCACATCCACTAAAACTATCCATACAGGGATATATTTTACTGATAAAATAATTACTCTATACTTACCAAAATTTAGATATGTTTTCTTATACTTAGTCTTATCTCTATGGATTTCTCTAGAGTTTTTGAGTCCTAATAAAAAAATAACTAAACTTTGGCTCTGATGACAACTATAAAAACCATGCACTTTATTACACATTAATTAATGATTTATTACATAAAATTAAACATCAGAAAACCCAAAAGATCTATAAGTATAGTCTATTTGGTAATTAGTCACATAACATAACATTTTAAATATGGGATACAATAACATTATTAAAAAAATCCTTAACATTCATCTAAAATTCCATGGGTTTTTAAAATTGCATGGGATAACCTAGGGAAAAACATAATAAAGGGGTGATATATAAAGATATGTAAGGGAATAAACAAGGAATTTCATGAAGAAGACAACACATGTTATAAAATAGGCATATCAATTATGCATAAAAGAAACATGAATAATAAGGATTGATATATCATGATAATCACAACATGGGAAATGTAGAAACAAATTAAAACATTGCATCCTAAATATTGTTCAATTATAAACTTCCAAGAATTCATGGTGGAAAAAGTACCATAAAGGAATCAAGTTCACTCCATATCCCAACATGATATATCATTATAATAAACATTACCCAATGCATTAGAGTGTTATATAATTTTTGGCCCACCCGTCACATTCATTTCATTCTCATTATTGAGTGTGCCACATAAATCATACAACATGGATTCATTCATAATCATAATTTATTCTAAGATTAAGGTGTGTGGAATAAAATTATGTAATTACCAAATAAAAAAATTACATGTGCATAATTTTGAATACCCTTTATATGAAATGGGTATGGTATTCACTACATAATTGGTTTGGCATGGAAAAATAGCGGTGAAATTTCAGCAGCATAACGGCATCACTTAAAGATTCATAAAAATGGGTTAATGGTAGAGAATGGGGTATCTGATCACATAGAAATAAAATTTTATTTAATAGGTACATGGAAAAACATATCCAAACATTATAAATTATACATTGAGTGCATAAGTTAGTGAAGAAACTTGAATAAATAAAAGCATCATAACTATATTTTGGCATGGTAACAGGTATACATAAAGGATCATGGGAGGCTTGCTGAGAGTGAAAGGGGGATCTCATAATTTATACATTAAATTTATAGTAATGGAATATTTAATAATATATCCCAACATAAGAAAATGTAATTTGAAAGACATAACATAAAATAAGTTCTTGATAAAAAGTGGAGAGTGGAAGATCCTTTACAGAATTTTGGCATAGTAATGGCTTAGGTAAGGTTAAAAATGAGATATTATAAATGATATATCATTAATATAAAATAAATTTTATATTAATTTAATGATTATAAATAAATGAAAATAAAAAATTGAAATTAATAAGACTAATTTCAAAAAATGTTCTTGAATTGAAAGGAGGAGATGAAGGTGATGATACCTTACTTGTGTGTGTGAATACAAAATCTTGGGAGGGGATTATTGAGAGATTAGGGTACCTTGGGAGGACTCTAAAGAGTGGAGGGTAGAGTATGTATGTGCTAAAAGGAGTTTGAGTGAATAGAAATGGGATATTAGGTGGGTTTATATAGGAAATTAGTGGGATTTGTGTTGGTACAACTTTGTGTATGAAGATTGTAATTATTGTCAATGGGTGTAAATGGATGTCAATGATGATCAACATGAAGAAAGTAACTCTCCTAAGTGAAATGGATAATAGAAATTAGATGACTGATGCATTGATCTTAAAGTTCATAGAACCTGTATCAAAGTGTTATACATTGTTTATAACATTTAATTAGAATCCTTTTAAGGATGATTAAAGTGCTTGGGAATTGAGAATCCAAAAATAAAAGGAGGAAAAAGAAGGTTGAAGAAGAGGATTGGAATTTGAGGTGACCATACATGTAATTTAAGGTGGGTGTGGCACCATCACTTAGAAAGTTTTTTTATGGGCTTACTAAAAAAATAGGCCAGCCCACTAGCCTCAACCTGAGGCTCATACGGGACCACAGGGGTCAACTGCACCCACAGGGAAGCTAGCCAGGCCATCCCAAAAGCGGCATAGTGGACGCAGAGTATGCCTACAAGGAGCATAGGGTGGAAACAGAGCGCTCTTGTAGAGAACACAGTACGGGGCGGTACCATAGAGGGAGAGGAAGTAATCTGGGATATAGGTGGGATGAGTTGATTGATAAACTGTGGAAATGTTTGGTCTCCATTTCAATATGGGATGCATTTTAAAAAACACAAACATGATCTCGATCGTTCATCTAATCTCGCATCTCACTAAACTGCCTGATCAATCCACAAAATATGGATCTAATTGTAGTTTTCCATCATCTCATTCTGTACTAAATTGAACATGAGTCATTCAATCTTCCATGGGTTCTGGTTTAAACCGCGTAATCTTCAACCTACAGTTCTCGACACCACCACTTCCATCCACTGGAGTTGATGAAGAACCATGTCTCAAACCTCCATGTCTTATCATTTTTGGAATCTTGAAGGCTATTGTATCATACTGAGACCATGCATGAAATCTTCGTCTTACATGCATGCGATATCTAGATGAAGAAGGTTCGACCAAGGAAAACGGAGTTTCTGAGGCCATGTGGATTCTAGAAAATATTTAAAAGAATATTTCATGTGATATTTTAAACTGATGCATGTGATCAGGGAGAGGAGTCCAACTCACTTGAAAAAGAAAACATCCTGGGTTATGTGGCATATATTTAACATAGGTTTGAAAATATTAAATGAAGAATATCTCAACTAATTCAAAGGTAGGATCTTGGATTACTCAAATGAAAGATTTAGAACGTGTAAAAAGAGCTATTAGTCATCTATAAAAGGATAAGTCCCGAGCTGAGAAGAGGTGGATGATATATGTGTTCCCAAGTTCTCATGTCCAAAAACAGAGCATCCATCTAAGCACTTGTTTCTCAAAGGGAAAGGATAACCACAATCCTTCAAGGATTCACGAAGAAAGGATCCCCATAGCCTTCAATTGAGTGCAATGCACTCTCGAATGTGTTTTGTAAAGAACCACACTCTGCAAAGACAAGGGAAAATGCAAAGCGTCTCCCTGTATTTTGCGATGAACTTTGGTTCACAAAACCCTCCTGGTTCGTGAATTACCCTTAGACTTCCATGAGCCAGCGATCCCAATTTAAATTGCGAAGATATCACACCCAATGCATGGAAGACCCTTACTTCACAAAGGGCGGCACATACTGTGCGTAGAGAACCCATGGATCCCTTGCACGAAAAAGAACCGAGTAATCTCTTATCACATTAATGTAATCACCTCATTAACTGTTTAATGTTTACAGAGGTTGTTTTTGATGAAATAGGAACTTGATTAAAGGAATTAAATGAATTATTTAAATAAAACCCAAGGTAGTGAGTGTGTGTACCAATGGGGTTCCATCTAATCAGGTTTGTGTTGCATGTAAACAAGATAAGAAAAGGACACAATGTAGGCAATGTGTGTGTGGGCACATGTGAAGGAAGTTGGGTAGTATATATACCAATGCACTCATAAACTAAACACACCTGAACCCATTTCTAAGTAGATAAGAATAAGGGAAGAATAAAATATCTTGTGTGTGTGTGAAAAGACTCACCCCCATTATGGTTTTCACATAAGAAAGTAAAATTTTATTGTGATTTACTATTGCATACACATACATACGTGAAGGAATTTAGAAGTAGAAGGAAGACTATAGTTTCACATGTGTAGAGAAGAAGAACAGAAGTGAATCTAAATGATACATGCATGATCACATGCATACATGGAAGAATAATGGGTGATTTTAATGATTTATGGTCAGCTGATCTTCAGTGTTTGAACAATCACATAGGTTGTGTGATTCTACTCGAGAAGAAAAAAAATTCCAAGTGCATGCCATTGATTGAACTGAGAAGAGTGAACATAGAAGAGAATCAATTCAGGACTCTGATGTAAGAAATGTCTCATGTTGAATAGGAGAAAAATATTTCCATGCTTATCTATTTAATAGACCCTCAATTCGATAAATTGAGTGAGACCTCTACCAAGGTACTAATCTAGGGGGAGTCTATGGAAGTGATCTAAGGGAATAAGTGAGCTATCCCTGAACCTTTAGGTAGTGTTCTTGAGATAGGGTGACTATGACCGAACCTTTGTAATCCATATCTAGTGAAGATTAGTTGAATTGGGTATGACTGGAAACATGTTGGCATATGCTCCTTGTATATATACCTTGGTGGTGAACCATGTAAAAGTGTTATGCTATCCTTTTTCTTGTTAATGTTTTAATTACTACACATATCCATCATACACGTTTAAATTAGTTCCTACCAATGTGGGAAAAATATCTAGTAAAGAAGAGAAAAAGTTGACACCCTGATTCTCCCCCCCTCTCAGGGTGGTTTAGGGTCCTTCAATTGGTGTTAGAGGGTAAAGGTTCAGGTATGTTGGATACTCTACAATAATTTTATCCATTGGAGGATTTATGTTTTCTTTCCTATGTCAACAATGAAGTGCAGTTTTGTTGAATGTTTAGTTACCTATGATAAGAAGTCTATATCCATAAAGACCTTGAAAAATAGGAAAAAGAAAGAGAATAAGCAGTTGAATAAGTCCCTCTTATCTAAAGAAGATATAGTGTCTAGTTATCAATACCCTTCCAATAATGAAGAAATATCAGGCTTGGAAAGTAAAGGATAGGTGGATTAGGTAACCACCAAAAACAAGGATTCCAACACAAGTGGTGATGTTGATAAAAATGTTACCTCCCATGAGATTGAAAGTGATCAAGATAAATTAAGAACTTATCTACATGATATTCCTAAATAAAGATTTGTTGTTATTTTAGAATATTTAAATGCATGCAGGTTGAGATCACCTGACTAGAAAGATTATTTTATAATGTGGAAAAGTGCTTAGTAGAAAAAATTTAACAATTTTTAAATCTCTACAAATATATTTAATCCTTTGAAAAGAAACAAAGATTAAATAAGACTCGAGAAGAAAAGATTTGTGCACTTGAAGATGATCTGAAGAAGAACAATGAATTCAAGAGTTTGTGTTTGGAAGAAACTTCTAATAAATTCAAGGAACTTGACTCTTTGTAACAAAACAATGTTAAGATGCATGAAGATGAAGTTGAAATATTAAAGAATTATTATGAAGATAAGATGACTATGATTGAAGACCATAAATTCATCCTCAATATGAGATATCTAGAATTGGAGGCTTAGTTGAACAATATTGAGGAGACACATGTTGAGTCTCCACAAAATAAGGAAATAGTAGCTATCGGAACACAATGTTCACTGGAGGATTATACTATCAAAATACCTCCAACATGTGATAAGAAGATCATGGCTTCACTCATTGAACTATCACAAACTGCTGAGAAGAAGGTACCATCCATACCAACTTGTACTAATGTTTCTAAAAAAATTTCTACAAAATGTGAAGGTTCGAAGAAAAATTATAAACAAGTATGGATGAATAAAAGTGGGGAGATACCCATCACCATGGATATGGTGGATAGGAAAAAGAAGAATGTGGAAGTTTTCTCCCTAGATAGAGCTAAAAAAATCAATAATTAAAGATTTTTGGTCCAATATTGGTGATGCAATAGTTTTGGGAATTGTGAATCATATTTTTGGTACAAACCTTAAAATTAAAAGGCATAAAGGAAGCCCATCTCTAGGGGGGTCAATCCAGAGAAGAAGAAGTGACATCCATAGATCCAAAAGCATTTGTATACTAAAAACATATTTGGAATACTTGAAAAAATATGTGATGTATGCAATGGCAGTGGTCACAAGGTTGGTATATGATCATCACAATGTGCATAAAAAGCTGATCAGAAGAGAAGACCATAGAAGCTGGTGAAGAAAGAAGAAGCATACTTGGGAGGAAATCAGAATAATGTTTCAAAAACAAACTCTCCCAAAAAAAATCCAAGAAGGAAAGGTGAGAAGTCCTTGGATTCAAAATCCAATAAGGTGAAGGGTAGTGCATCCAAAAGAAATTCTAAGAAGGATAACACTCAAAAAAATCCATGTGGAAGATCCAATCTTAATTCATCAATTCTGAATGACATAGTAGGAATCTGGATAGAGGATTTAGAAAGAATGAGGAAAATAGAAGAAGTAATTAAAACCACACAAACACAGTCATAATTGAATATTAGTTGTGAAAGTGTGAAGAATGGAGCATCTTGGTTGGGAAAGTAATATCAACCTTGTTGTTCACATTGATGGAGTGGGGAGGATTCACCTTATTCTCTTAAATATTTTTGTATTGTACTTGTTCTTATATTATAGGTAATTTATGGTAAATCAATACTGTAGGGGGAGAACCTGAGAAATTTTCCCTTGAGGGTGAGACACATAAAGAAGATTCCAAAGTTATTATTCCAATTAATATCTACTCTAGTTGGTATCAAGTTCAATTAATATGAAGAATTGTTTGCAGATTATGTCATTGGAAAAGGAGTTTCAGGTTGATTGTTATTAAAAGGATTTCATCTCTTTAACCTAGAATGAAAGTGGAAAAGCACTTGAAGACAAGTATATGAGTTCTAATCTCATGAGGTATCATGATTAGTGGATAACGGACATATTTTTTTCTAGATCAAATCCTCTTGTTTTCTACACCGAGTATTGCTCAAGTAGACTTAGAGTGAAATGATTGATGGCACATTGCTTAAGTATGGAATGATACCCTCTCTACTATAAACATTGTATTTATTGTAAATAAGGGGGAAAGAAGGTGAAATGAGAGAAGATAATTGAAGGGGAGAGAGAATATAGAATACTCTCATTTTGATATTGACATGCTCATCTTAGATAACATTGAAGTATTGAAAAAAACACAAATGGAGAGATTTTTTGGACCACTTTATGTATAAAGATTGTATTTTTTGTCAATGGGTGTCAATGGATGTCAATGATGATCAACATGAAGAAAGGAACTCTCCTAATTGAAATAGATAATGGAAATTAGATGATTGATGCATTGATCTTAAATTTCATAAAACTTATATCAAAGTGTGATACATTGTTTACAACATTGAAGTATCATCCTTTTAAGGAAGATTGAAGTTCTTGGGAATTAAGAATCTAAAAAGAAAAGGAGGAAGAATAAGTTTGAAAAAGATGTTTGTACTTTGAGGTGGAAATGCATGTAATTTAAGGTGGGAATACACCATCACATAGAAAGTGTTTTTATGGGCTTGCTAAAAAAATTATTCGTCCCACTAACGAACCAGCCAGCCTCAACCCGAAGCTCATACAGGACCACAGAGGTCGATCTCACCCATGGGGAAGCCATCCAAGCCAGCGTACAAGTGGCATAGTGGACGCAGAGTGTTCTTGTAGGGATAAGATGGTGGGTGCAGAGCGCGCCCGTAGAGAACATAGTATGGGGTGGTACCATGGAGGGATAGAAAGTAATTTGGGATATAGGTGGGACGAGTTGATTGATAAACTACGGCAATTCCACGTCTATGTTTCGATGTGGGGTGCATTTTAAAAAACACAGATGTGATCTCAGCCATTCATCTAATCTTGCATCTTGCTCAACTGTCTAATCAATCTGTGGTAGATGGATCTAATCGTGGTCATCCATCATCCCACACCGTGCTAAATTGAACATGATCCATTCGATATCCCATGGGTTCTGGTTTAAACTGTGTCATCTTCAACCAACACCATCTGACGTCGCCACTACCATCCACCTAAGTTGATGAAGAACCATGTCCCAAACCGCCATGTCTTGTAATTTTTGGCATCATGAAGGCTACTAGATTGTACAGAGACCATGCACACAATCTTCATCTTGCATGCATGCGATGTCTCAATGAAGACGGTTCATCCGAGGAAAACGGAGTTGTCGAGGACATGTGGATTCAAGCGAGTATTTAAAAGTATATTGCATGCGTTCTTTTAAACCCATGTACGTGATCAGGGAGAAGAGGCCAGATTTCTTGAAAAATAAAACATCCCAAGTTATGCGGCATATCTTTAACATAGGTTTTAAAATCTTAAATGAAGAAGATATCACCCGATTCAAAGAGAGGATATCATCTGATTTAAATGTAAGATTTAGAATGTGTAAAAAGATTTATTCCTCATCTATAAAAGGAGAAGTCCTGAATAGAGAAGAGGTGGATGATATATGCATTCTCGAGATCTCTTATCCCAAAACAAATCATCCATATGAGCGCTTATTTCACAGAGGGAAAGGAGAACCGCAAGACTTAAAAGATTATCAAATAAAGGATCCTTTAGAGCCTTTGATTGATTACAAGGAACTCTCGACTATGCTTTATGAAGAACCACACTCCGTAATGACAAGGGAAAACTCAAAGAGTCTCCCAGTATTTTGTGATGAATTGAGGTTCATGAAACCATCCAAGTTCGTGAATGACCCTAAAAGTTCCATAAGCCAGTGATCCTGCTATTCATTGTAAATATCACACACCCTGTGCATTGAATACCATTTCTTTGCAAAGGGAAGCACATACTGTGTGCAGAGAACCCATGCATCCCTTTCATGAAGGAGAACTGATAACTCTCTTCTTGTACTAAGGTAAGCACCCCACTAACTATTTAATGTTTCCAGGGGTCGTTTTTGATGAAATGTGAACTTTCTTAAAGGAGGGAAGTGCATTCTATACAAAAAACCCGAGGCAGTGAGTGTGTGTTCCAAATGGGTTTCATTCATTCACGTTTGGGTTGCATAAAAACAAGAGAAGAAAATAACACAAGGTAGGCAGTGTGTGTGTGTGTGCACATGTGAAGGACGTTGGGTACTACATATACCCAGGCACCCATAAACTAAAAACACCCTAACCCAATTCTAAGCAGATAATAATAAGGGAAGAAGAAAATATCATGTGCGTGTGTGAAAATACTTACACCCATTAGGTTTTTCACATAAGAAGATAGAAATGGATTGTGGTGCACTCTTGCATGCACATGCATACATGAAGGAATTTAGAAAGAGAATCTAGATTGTGGTTGTATGTGTGTAAAGAATAAGAAGAAGAGAAGTGAATATAAATGCTACATGCATGATCACATGCATACAGGGAATAAAAAGGGGTGATTTTGATGATGCCCAGCAAGCTGATCTTCAGTATTTGAACAATCACATAGGATGTGTGATTCTAGCTAAGAAGAAGAAGAAGTCCTAGTGAATTTAGTTGGTTTCATTAATTATAAGAGTGAATATTTAAGAGCATAAATTCTAGACTCTGATGAAATCAATGTCTCATGCTGAATAAGAGACAAAGACTTCCATGCTTATCTATTGAATAGACCTTCAAGTCGATAAACTGAGTGAGACCTCTACCAAGGCAGTGAGCCAGGGGGAGTCTACGGAAGTGATCTGAGGGAAGCAGTGAGCTATCCTTGAACCTTTAGGCATTATGCTTGAGACAGAGTGATTATTCCTGAACCTTTGTAATCTACAGCTAGTGAAGATTTTTAGAATTGGGTACGACCGGAAACCTATCAGTGTATGCTCCTTGGATGCATCCCATAGTGGTGAACCAAGTAAAAGTGTTGTGTTATCCTTCTACATGTGAATGTTTTAATTAATTCACATATCCATCATATAGGTTTAAATCATTTCCTAACAATGTGAAAACAATATCTAGTAAAGAAGAGAAAAATTTGACACCCTAATTCCCCCTCCCTCTTAATTTGGTCTTGGGTCCTTCAATTTCTTTATTATTTATGTTTTGGACTCGAAATAATAAAATATCCAAAAACACAAACCATCCCATGGTTTTTTCCTGTGGTTTCTTCCAAATTGGAGTGGTTTTTATTATTTCATAAGTTCAAGAGCCTAAATTATAAAAACAATTCCCTTTCTTATGTAGGGGTGAGTCACACTCTTAAATAAATGATTTTAAAACCTTAAAATATATTATAGGTTTTGGAGGATTCGCAATTTCTTTAAAAAATAAAATCAAAATCACATTATTTCAGAGGGGAAACATTGATTTGGTAGTGGATTAGATTTATAGTTATTATTAAATAACATTTGGGTTCTTATGAGGTCAGAAAACACAAAGTATATTTATACGATATTTAATTTTTACCCGAAAAATCGACTACCTCAGCAAATTATGAAAAATTCATCATTGGATAATTTCAACATTCTAATTATAAAAATAATATTAATTTATCTATATAATTTTATAAATATTTAAATTTTAAATTTTAAAATAAAATCAACATTTAATTATAAATGTTGGGTTTTTTTATAATAATATTTTTCAAGCCCTCATAAAAATGACATTTGACTTCATAAAAATTATATGATCATTTATATTTGAAAAAATTATTTAATAAGATTAAAATTTTATTTATTTTAAAAATCCATTAATTCTTAAATACATTAATTGAATTTTAATATTAACCAAAAATATAATTTGTGCTTTATTATATCAAAATAAAAAACATTTACAAAGTAATAATAATATATTCCTTATTATATAAAAAATAATGTACATATTCATATTTCTAGGTTCATGATACATATCCATTTAATATGCTAGAAAAATATCTAAGAGTAAGGTGTGTGATGGGGGTACTTTCATGGGGTGGTTAGGTGAAAATGGTTTGGGTCATGATCTCGATTATCTTGAACTTCTCCCATAAATGCTTTCGCTCATGCTTAAGTTGTTGGATCTCAGCTTGAGATTGGTCAAGGGTAAAGCCCATAAATGTTATCTCTCTCAGAAGCTATGATAAATGGGCTTCATAGGGTATGATACTACTATTTGAGGTTATTACTTCCTTTGTCTCTCTCAATTGGATTTTTTAAAACCCTATATTTATAATAATCATGTGATCATTGTCCAACAACTATATTATCAATAGAAATGATACTTAATGGTATTTTAAATCCAATTGGTTAAAATAAAACAAAATAATTGCATGTATTTTCTATAACCATGTTACTTAACAATACATTTTATTAAAACAAAAAGGGTAATTTTATTTATAATGGTTTGGGTTTTTATAGTTATCAGTCATCTATTATGATATATAGTATATCATTGGATACGATTATAAGAAAAATGTGTTTTTCTTGTATTTTAATTATGAATTAAATTCTATAGTTTATGAATTGTCTATAAACCATAATAAAAGGTATTTTGGGATATTTATTAATTTATAATGTTTTTTATAAATTAATTAATTATAATTTTTTTATAATTATTTAATTAAATATTTATGAAACCATTAATAAATAAATATCCAACATATTAAAATTTAATATTAAAATAACTTTTAAAAATTATTTGGAATTACTTATAATTTATATAAAATATTTTATATAGAAATTATAAGTATAATTTATAAAATATTTATAAATTACAAAATAGGACAAAAATATAAAAGATATTATATTTAAATTATTAATTGTATATAATTATTAATTTGAATTGTTAATATTAAAGGACTTATTTGGAAAATAATTTAATCCATATCAAAAGGAGTTTCGATAATTTATTTGATATAGGTTTAAACTATATTAAATATGTGATGTTTAGATTGTGTAAATTGTTTACATAATAGAGTTGGAATATAAAATGTTTATATTTCATCTAATATTATATATTTAAAGAAAATTATATTTAAAGAATAATACGAAGAGTTCATATTGGGGAATGAATATAAAGTATTTATATTAAAAATAATATAATTTCCATATGGTTATCTATAAAAATAAAGTGTTTATAATTAGATTCTAATTGTGAATTGTTTATAAATAGTATATCTCATGTTTAAATATATGAATCATTCATTAATTTAATTATTACCTTGTTTATTATTCATGAATATAATTATGAATAGGTGTGTGCTTTATTTTAATTTGTTAAACTATTTTTAGTTATCATGCATGCATTTAAGGAGATGCATTCTTGGAATGATAATTGATTTAGTTTTCTTCTACCATTATTTTTTTGTACTAAGTTATGAACTTGAATTATGAATTTTATTATGATGTATACATAAAATGAATTATTTTCATATACCTTATGCATGGTATTAATTTATATGTGTACAAATATAGTTGGCTATTAATTTAGGTTAATAACATAGACTTTGAGTTGTGGAAACAGTTTCACACTAATATGGTTTGGTCATACAGATTTTTTGGAAGGAATAATATTTAAAACTAAATCATTAGAATAATTTATGCATATAAATTAAATAAAATGAGATAATATTTTGAGATTAAATCCCCTTAAAATACTGAGTGTCATATTCCTTCCAAAACAAACACTTTTCAAGACCTTAGTCATCTAACCAGGTAGGTCGGTCCAAATCTAGGTGATTGTATGTTATATTATGTAAGGAAAGAAAGTAATGGATGAGACTAATGGGATTAGGTAACCATTAATATAATTTTATTTGGGTTACACTTAGTTGGTAGATCCTAATAGGATTATGTTACTAGAGGAATAAGGTTGAGTTTATCCATGTAACGGATTGGATAAAGAGTTATCCACTTAAATATCTATGAGTAATATATGGTTTGATTAGAATGATTCCATGCCTAAATATCTAAGTGATGGTAGAAATTACAAGGCAACCCAAATATTCATGAAATATAGGTCTTGAACCACTAATATATATGATGAGTTTAAAAATGGGTCATAATTTTAGTGGGATCACATTTAATAAAATTTCTTATCAAATGTTTATAAAAGATGATAATCAGCTGATAAAATCTTATGTTGTAGATAAATAACATCATCAGAAAAATAAAATTTAACTTTTAGATAAAACCTTTAATAGAATAATATTAATTTAAACAACTTCTTAAAACTTGTACAAAACTTAATAAAAGTTCATAAGTAAAAAAAATCTACGTGTTAGAGAAACCCTTTCATGTGTAACTAATTGTTGAAGTTGTTTAACAATTTAATCTAGATAATTATGAGAAGCATGAAATTATTCACTCAATATATCCTTTAAGGTTTTTTTAATCTATAAAATTAATTATTTTTCATTAATAGAAATTGTATAACAATGTCAATGAATTCAATAAGATGATTACCCAATATTCTCAAAGTGTTGAGGATGGTTGAACTTGGGCATGTGATGTTCGGGTTATGGTAATGTGTTGGAAGTATAAGTGGGTAAAATTTCAAATAATAAGAAGAAAATTTAGTTGGAAAGTATGGTGATGTTTGTTTGAGTATTCATTCAAGTTCATTGAAACCTAGAGTTGTCAGGAAGGAGTAATGATTCCATAAGATGGTATTGTCTGGGATAACTGAAGGAGTTTCAGTGACACAAAAAAAATCTATCTGAGGTATTGGAGTTATAGAAATAAATTATTTGATATTGAAAGTTATATGATATTGACTGTATTTTTAAAAAGTATTTTAATTATAAAAGAGTTCAAATACAAGGAAAGTATTGATAAAATCTAGTAGTTTTCATTCATGTGATGAAGCAAAGAGTTTCTACATCAAATATTTTAATTTAAAGAAATATTTAATATTCATATGGATCTAAGGATGTGTATATTCATCTAATTTATATTATATTATAAGATAAATTATTTACATATAATGAATTTTTATGAATAATATGATATTAATACACATGTTTTATGATTCATCAAATTCTATAACATGTTTTGAGAATAAGATAAGGATAAAAAAATTATCATGGATAAAGAAATTTATCCAATATGTTTGTCAGAATATGAGGTATTTTATTCGACCACCATCAGTGAAATATTTTAAAGAATAAAATATTATTTACAAAATAATGCTCCAAACACATATAATACCATATAATATATGGATACAATAGTTTTTTTGTTAAATATTTTTACTAAGAGGAAATAGGTTTTATTTCTAGAAAAAAATGATTTAGTGTATCTTAGAATGATATTATGAAAATAATATAGTTAATAAAAGGATAGTGGGAGTATTTTTAGACTTAGATAAGTTCAAAGTGTGAAAAGATTAAAATTTTCACTTTATCTTAAAGGAGTTTAGGATGTGCAGATAAAGATTAATAAAAAGAGTTATATTAGTTACCAAAATATTTCAAGGAAAAAATCTATAGAAAAGGTTTCATGAATGATTATGATAAACATAGAAATAGTTATAAATAGACAAAAAAAAATTATTAACATTATAAAATTTTATGTTCTATAGTTAAGTAATTTTAATATGTTCAAGGACTTGAATATTAAGAATAGGATTCCTAAGTCTCATCATTATTCAAACTAGCTTAAAATATAGATGTTATCCACTAAAGATTTTAGTGGGAGGGTTTTATCAAATGGTCACATAGTGGTGAAATGAGTTTAATAAAAACTCAAAATTTGCAACAAACATAATACCGATATGGGAGTCTATCATATATGATATGTTAGACATGCACTTGTGTGTGGTTTTGTTAAGTATTCTTAAAGGAGTTTAAGAATATAAATGCATATTGTTATATAAAATGTAGTCTCTAATTTATCATTCTTTCACATTGTCTAAATTCATGTATGCATGAATGTATACATACATACATAGGTTTTGATGAAATGTTAAGTTCAACATGAGTAGGATACATGGATCGAGATACATAATATACTCATGAGGTAAAAAATAGATTTTTTATATTAGATGGACCACCAAGTATATACCATGTGGAGTGTCATACACTATGTATTTGGTATAGTATGTGTGTATAGTTTATATTGGGAGTCCCTACTACCTAAGGTTGGTGAGATACCTAGAATGATAACCATATTACTTTGATTTATTTCTTATGAAATATTTGAGGATTAGCTAATTAAGGGGTGGTTGGGTATATTGTTGATCATGTCATCGATTAGAGGTTAACTAATATGGGATTTATCCTCTCATATAATGACTATTACATCTAGATACTAAATTAATATAGACTAAGGAAGTGTATGACTAAACTTAGAAAACAAATATGATGTTTTTATCTATAAAGTGATAAAAATATGATATGATCATCCATAATGGTGAATGAAGTTTGATGTATGCATCGATTTGGTTAGTTTATACTTAGATAATTAATAATTAATGAGGAGGCTATATTGGATTGATATACTTCATGTCCCATGGTCACTCAATGTTTGGGACAAAGGGGTCATATGAAAATGCATTCTTGCATATGATGTATTTGTGGAAACGGGTATATAGATACAAGTGATTGATGGAGATCACATCAGGTCCCATTATAGCTTGAGTAACACAAATTCTCTACTAGAGGCCTCTCTTTTCTTAAATTTATAGATCCAAAAATTCATATTCTACATCAAATATATAAATTCATGTGGGGTTACACATTGTGGTTTATTGAACGGGGGTTGATTTATTCTCATAGAGCCACACGAAATGTGTTTTAGAGTTTATCCAAAAGGAGTTTTGGATGAGTATTGTAACATACTGACCCTAACCATTAGCTTGGAAAGAACGGACGTTCCACTAACCTTAAGTGACATCCTTGGACACAAAATACTGAAAATAAATTCCAAGGTATTACTAAATCATTGGGTTATGATTTTTCCTTTAAAAAAACACAAATTATCAAGAAAATAATAAAAAAACCAAAACTATATGATGATTGAAATGAAAACAATAAAACTCAAAAATACCAAAAACCAACAATATCAGAGTAGCATAAAAAAGTGAAACAATACATCCAACCAAAAACTAAAAGAAGTCCTAATGCAGAAAAACCAATTTGGAATCATTGAAACCACCCTATGAGAAAATCTTCAATATCCAACCACCCTTTTAGAATGCAGCACCATGATGCCCCAATAGAGAAATAAGAAACTTTTCCTTTATTTGATTCATGAATAACAACATGTGAATGTGTACCAAAGTGCATATACATGGGGTGAGTAATAATATCCATTAATAAACCCCTAAGATACATTACAAATCACACTAATTGGTTAAGAATAAGTTATCTAACATTTCAAAATATAACTAAAACAAATGAGAGGACATTCAAGGAAGTTTACCAAATAAATACATTTAATTTAAAAAATCAATCCACTAATTCCATCCATTTGGAAAACCAAATTCCAATCACACACACATGCATGAATCCAACTAGGAGTGGTCCTAACTCTGTATAATAATCTTTTATTACTTATCAATACATCACTTGGGCATTAATCCAAGGTATATCAGCGACACTAACCCCTTTTCTAATCCTAAGAAGCATATTCCCATGAAATGTGAACTCAAACTATTCTAGGTTTATGAAAAGGACTCACACCAGTTAATTTTTTAGAAATTAATTAATATTTTAAAACATATAATCCAACATATTTTATTTATTAAACCAAAACCACAAAATAAAAATAAAATTCCAAAAACTGTTCAAAATTCATGTTTCTAATTTATAAATAGAAAGGGTTTTCTAAAATAAATCATCCAAATTTTCCATTGAAAATCTAGGAAAATAATTCAAGAAAAAATAAGCCTTTGGTTTCTAGAACAAGTGGAGAATATAGATAATCCACCTAACTCACAATAAATCTCAAAGAACATGAAGAATCAACATTTGATCTAACCGATCTGGACTCCCCTTGCAATTACATCGAAAAACCCCAAAATAGAATTGTCAAAACAAGATTGATCCAATGTATTTGAGAATAAAAACCCTAATATAATTTTTCATTAAAATAAAAATGAGTTTATCTATAAAGAACAAAAGAATTAGGGGAGGTTATGACTCTTACCTTCAATATCTTAGATTCAACTTACTTCGATTAATTGAAAATGGGTTTTATAGGTAAGAGAGTTGCCAAAATCATGTAATTGAAGTATGAGAGTCGTGATCTTAGTCTAAGGAAAGAAAAAACATATTTTTTAAGTGATAATTGTGATAAAAATACAATTTTCAATTTTTATTAATATTTTCACATGGTTAGTCCACATAGTTTAATAAAATGTGCGCCAACTGTGTGAGTGCTACTATAAAAAAACTAGGGTTGCATGGTTGTGTCGTGTGGTCCTACTTAAAAGTTTGGAAAACCATGTGTCAACCATAAAAAATGAATATATCCCAAAATAATCCCAAATTTCATGGTTTATTATACAGTTTTTCCAAATTAGGTACCAACAATGTTCCTTCCCAATCACTCTCATATTCTCTTGCATAGTTTCCTAGAGATGCTACATAGTCTCCCTTATAACACCCCTAATTTGATGTACACCATCATTTTATGCATTTTATTTTATGTTAGAGTAGATGGGTTAGGTTACTCAAAGTTTTCAAAGGAGTTAGGGGACTTAATTTGAAATCTTAGAGCAATTATATAATTTGGAGGTATATTTTGTGCCATAAGGAGGATATTTGTGGTTTTGGGGTGTTGGTTGCAGTGTATGGGGCTCAAAGGAGGGGTTTGGGGCTATTAACATTTTTGGCATAGCTACAGCATGGATATCCTAGCTATGGTGTGGATTCCTAGGGTAATTTTTTGGTAGTTTTGGTGATTTAGAGGCAGCTTCACCATAGAGCTAGTCTATAGTGTATCCCCCTTCATTGTTATCGAGTTCTGTGGCGTAGTGGCCTTGGATACCCTATATCCCTTTCCCAAGTTTTCCATATCTATGATGTGGGGCTCACTGCATATCTCAAACATTCCTTTGAATATCATCATTGTGGAATGGTCCATATCATTGCATCTAGGTTTAGTGTTTTCTTCAACAATTATATTCCATGGTAATATAGGTTATTATGTGGTTTTATGTTTTCGGTCTGGGTATAAAATACCATCTTGTAGTTATAAATTCCTCTTTTGGGTGATAGATCTTATCCTATTAACTTTTAGGTATACCCTAGGTGTTCTCCAATGATATTTTATGTGTAAAATCTGATTTCAACAAATATCCAAGCATTCTATTATTTAAATCAAGAGGATTAGAAGGAATAGTTGATATTGGGGTTTTTTTCTTGGATCCTTTATACCCGCAATCAAATTTTAGGTTGGTGGATTCTCTCTAATCTTCGTTATTCTTGAACTCGATGTTTTAGTTTTATTTAAAAGTCCTACTTGGATTTTTTATAAAAAATTTGTGTGATTTTGTGAAGGAAACTATTTTGGTATATATTTTGGATTTATGGAAAATTTAATGGATTTTTTAAAACACTCTTTGTTTATAATTTTAAAATTGTGATTTTAAAATTATGGAATGGTTTTGATGAAATCAATGTGTTTGAAAAAAAATAAGGGAATCATATTTTGTGTAAAATGGTTTAGCATGGAATTTGGAATAATTAGGCTGGTGTTTGTATAATGTGGATGGAATTTGGTTGAAAGTTACCCCATAAAGGTAGGATATATTATGGTCATGAATTTCCACTGCCGATGGAAACACTAGTCTTGTGTGTATATGGATGGGTTTGTGTGTATGTGTGAACATGGGAAAAGTTATTCCAAATATTAATGAATGTAAATGATATTATTTATGGTTTTATCACATGGATTTCACTTATGGAGTTTTATGAACTATGGACTTATTTTAAATGGATTTATATAAAATGTGATAACTAGTTCTTATCCTAGTGGCATGTGTTGGGAAGTATCAGAGGATTGCATACTGAGTTTATACTCACCCCTATGTTGGAAACTTTGGTGAATTTATGGATTTCATATACCAACATATAGGGAAGGGGGTGTCTCATTTCTATAGTTATGGATCTTGATATTATGGACATAACAGGTAGTGTTGGAGGTTGGATCTAGTTTATGTGATGCTTAGGAAGATTCCACTTTGGAATCTTGAGTTTTGATGTATTTAGCCCTATTGGTTGATGTCTATCATTTCCACTATCACTCTGATGTTGTCTTTACTTTTGGTTTTACATTGAGTAGTATTTTTTATACTCATGGATTATATAGTACATCTGGTATGTTCATATTTTCTATATTTCATTATTTAAATGGAAAATCATCCCCCAATTTTTTTCCTAGGACCTTGGAATTTATTTCCAACTTTTGGTATCTTGGGGATATTACCTAAGGTTAGTGGAACTTTATCCCTTATCAAGCTAATGAGTCGGGTGATATGTTACAAATGGTATCAGCCTTGGTTATTCTATTTTACTCATAGAATTGTAGTAAAAAGATAGGAATTTCAAAAACTGAAATGTTTTTCTTAAAAAGATATAGCTAACCTTTTTATGTTGAAACTAAATTTACGAGGGTGGTTTCTGTACAAAATTCTTCCTAGTCACATCAAGGAAATTTTTCACCTCATATTTGTGGGTTTATCCTAGGAGTGTTATATATAATTCCTTGATAGCGAGACTTTCCACTGTGATTTAATTATTCATTTTGAATTTAATGATTTTTTAAAATGTTAAAAATAATTAATTTTTGAACATTCTGGTTGTAATTCTTGTTGTTTATGATTACTTGTAATTCTCTAAGACATCAATTTATAGTAAGTTATGAATAAATGAAGTTTTTTTATCATTTTATAAAATGGAACTGGGTATACATTGTAAGAATCATCAAGAAGAGGCTATTGAGAATATGGTAGAACCTAAGCCACAACTGAACCAAAAAACATTTCCAAATAATCATTCAAGATTTTAAATTCATTGATAGAGGAAATAAGAATGATGATCATTGTAAATTGGACCACTCCATTTAGTTTCAAAAGAAAAATCCACTCATTTTTCAATGGGATTCTCAAACTGAAAATAAGGAAGAGTGGATGAATTAAATGAACTGAATCATTGAATTATTGGGTATACCAATTGAGTTGAAAGTTATGTTGAAAACTTATATGTTAGAGGATATTTCACGCCAATGGTAGGGTTTATCATTCTATATTAAAGTTGAATAAGGAATTACATGGGAGGAATTTTAGGAATTATTCAATAAAAAAATTTATCACGACACATTCAAGATCACAAGAATAACTAATTTCTTTCACTTAATGTAATAGAATTTATCTTTGATTGAGTATATATCTAATTTTATGAACTTAGTCCATTTCTTGGCAAAATTTATTCGACTGCATATTTTATGGGATGCAACTTTGAGTCTATGATATGATAGGATATTCACTATAAGATAGATGTTCTTTATATTACAGATTACATGGAAATGGTAAATAGATAAATAGTGGTGGAAATGGATATTTTTAGAAACCCGTCTGAGGTGGTATGTTTATTTTCATGGGAAGAGGTGGGTACTCAAATGCTGGGGAAAATAAAAAGAGAGACACCTACTTCCAAGGTGTGGGAGAATCTCAAAATCAAAAAATGAGATTAGTAAATTATGCCCCACTACCCAATATAAATTCTGTTTGTTTCCAATGTGGTTCTATTTATCATAATAAGTGAGATTTTATGAAACCTCCTAGATCATTTTACAACTGTAATAATATGGTACATCTCTAGTGTTATTTTCAAAGCACTCCAAATACTGGTGTAGGAGATGCATCTCATGTTTCTTAGACATCCAATTATTCAATGGGGTGATCTATTCAGAATAACTCTAACCCAAAAAATCAATAAAACCAAGGATATTTCAAGAACACCATGACTCCTTGGGTTATGAAATCTTAGTAAGAAATGAAGGATTATTGAGGATCCAATAACTATCTTTATGGTGTCAATCAGATGATCATAGATGATCAATCTAGTCCTTCAATAGTGAGAGTTGTGATTATCTTGAATTCTACTCTCATGTAGGATTTATTTGATATGAGTGTGTCCTACTCACTTATTTTTTCTTGTGTTATGGATAATATGGGTTTTTCATGTGGAAATGATGATTTTTTTTTGAAACTTCAAATAACTTTGGGACAACAAGAGTGTCAATCCTTTAAGTGTGTATTATGTACCAAACCTATCAATGGGGATTATTTAGTTTGGTATTTTTCTATTCTTGAGATGGATATCTTGGACTTGATATTGATAATGGATTGGCTAACATCATTTAAATCCCACATTGATTATTATTCTAGGAATTTCACTTTAAAATCTCTCTATGAAATTAACCATCTCTTTAAAGTAGATTAGGATGTAAAGGCAAGTGGAAAAGGACCTTTCTTATCAGTGATTGAGACCATATCTTATTAGTTGATAGTGTTTACCTTGTAATATATTGATGATATCATATAGATATTTTCCAATCATAGCTGACCAATTTCCTAATATCTTTCTTGAAAATTTCTCTAGGTTTTCACCTGAAATATAAATTGAATTTATAATTGATCTCTTACCAGGGATCAGTCCTATTTCACTGTCACCTTATAAGTTGGAACCAAAAGAATTTATGGGATTGAAATTTCAACTATAATATTTTGAAAACAAAGGGTTTATTCAACGATGGATTTCCCAGTGGGCTCACCAGTTCTTTTTGTGAATAAGGAAAATATAACTCTTAGGATTTGTGTGGATTATCATAATCTTAATCAGGTTTTGATAAATAATTGGTATCCTCTTCCATAAATTGATGATATTTTTGATCAATTTAGAGGAGAAACATAGATCCCTACGATTGATTTATGATCAAGCTATCACCAACTGTGAGTTTATAAAGAACATATTCTAAAGATATCCTTTAGGATCTGTTATGGCCACTATGAATGTGTAGTCATTCCATTTGGTCTTACGAATGCACCAGTGGTTATTATAGAATTAATGAACCATATATTTCATAAATATCTTAATTTTATTTTTAGTGGTGTTTGTTAATGATATTAGGGTGTATTCTAGGACCAAATATAATTATGATAAACACTTGTTTATAGTGTAGAGTACCTTGTGGGAATATCACCTTTATGCTAAGATTTTAAAGTGTGATTTATGGATACAGGAGGTACTTTTTCTTGGTCATGTAATTTATGAATGGGGATTTTATATAGATCATAAAAAGGTAGAATGTGTTATCTCTTGGAAACCACTAATGAATGACTTTGAGATACACAATTTCCTCAGCTTAATAGGATGTTATTGACACTTTTTTTGTGATTTTTCATAGATTTCCTCGCCAATGATAGCTTTTAAAGGGAAAGGTTTTACTTTATAGTAGATAAATGAGTGCCAAAAATATTTCCAAGTGCTTAAAATTTGGCTTACATCAGCACATATCCTTGTGTTTCCAGAGTCAGGAAAGGGATATGTGGTCTATTGTGATGCATTAGGATCTAGGTTGGGTTGTGTTCTCATACAGTGAGATCATGTTGTTTCATATGGGTCAAGATAGTTACAGGTGAATGAGAAAAACTACCCAACACCTGAATAATAATTGTAAATTATATTTCATGACTTAAAGACTTGGTGAAATTGTCTTTTTTGTGAGAAATTTATGGTTTTTATGGACCATAAGTGCTTGAAAAACATTTTCTTACAAAGAGATTTAAATTTAAGGAAATATAGATGGATGGAATATCTAAATATTTTTTAATTTGAATTAATGTATACACTAGAAAAAGGGAATTCTATAGCTGATTAATTAAGAAGTAATTCATAAAATTGGTCTGATAAAGAGGCTTCAGGTCAATGGTAACTAATGTTTTTCATAAATGATATGCATCTGGATTATGCTGAATAGAGTGATGTTGCATTTTTATTTCTGGTTTATCCTATTCCAAATTTAGTTTAGAAGGTTAAAATGGACCAGAAATATAATCCATAATATTTAACCCTAAGTTCAAAACTCAATTATGGGGATACCATTGAGGTATAAACATTGAATGGGAGATCTATGATACGATTAAGAGATCGGATTGTGGTTCCACCAGCCTATTAGGAACATCATCTTTCTGTTTACCACCACTTGATATGGGTTGTTCATCATGGAATCCAAAATATTTATAAAAAACTAAGAACATAGTATTGGTGGGATGGAATAAAGAGTACATTGGAAAAGTTTTTCTTGAGATGCCTCAGCTGTCAGCAGGTGAAGGAGAAACACCAATGACCAACTGGTATGTTGCATTATTTACTGATTCTGATATGGAAATAGAAGAAATTAGCTGTGGATTTTTTCACCATAATACCAATAATTTTTAATAAATATGATTCCATATGGGTGATTGTGGATTTTATCTTGAATTTGGCTCACTACATCCCTATCCTTGAATCCAATATTATGGAAGACCTATCCAAACTCTACATTTGGGAAATTTTAAAGATACATGGTGTCCCAGTTTATATTATGACTAACTAGTACCCTCGGTTTACATCTCGATTTTGGAAATCCTTATAGAAATCCCTTAGAAATTAATTGACCATGATCATAGATTATCATCCTCAAAGGATAGACAATCGGAACAGAAGATCCAAATGCTAAAAGATATGCTAAGAGCATGTGTGATGGATTTTGGAATCTCATGAAGTAGAATATACCATTTGTGGAGTTATCATATAATAAACATTATTAGGACTCACTGCATATGGTTCCTTTTGAAGAATCATATAGACACCCCTATTGTTCTCTACTTTGTTGTGTGGAAATATGCGATACATCACTTATCATACCTAGCTTTATGAAAGAAAAAAAATAGAAGATTAAAATGATTATAAAAAGGATAGAAATAACCTATAATCATTAGAAATTGTATGTGGATCATCATCAATGATCATTATCATTTCAGGTGGATGATCAAGTTCTCTTGAGAATCTCTCTAAGGCTAGGACATCAATGTTTTGATTGGAAAGGTCATTCATTGGTACATTTTCCCTTTTTAGATACTTGAATGAGTGAGATATGTGACTTATCGGTTAGCCTTACCATCTAGGTTTAGTTCTTCACATAATTTATTTCATGTATCTCAATTGAAAAAGTATCATCCCAATCCTGACTATATGATTCGATGAGACCATGTTGATCTTTAACTAGATGTTACATTGATTCATTAGCCAATGTGGATGGTGGATAGACAATAGAATCTCTTGTATGGGAAAGGAATCAGTTTGGTATAGGTTTTATAGTATCATGGTGATATTCCGGAAGAAAATTTGGTATGTGAAAAATGAAATGTAGAATCAATGACCTGAGCTCTTCCAAAACAATGATGGTTTTCCACCTTCCAAGTACAGAAAGACCAATGGTAGAGATAATATAACACCCTTAGTTTGGGTTATGCCATAATTTAATGTGTTTTATTTTATGTTGGAGATGATGGGTTAGGTTACTGTACATTTTCAAAGGATTTAGGGGAGTTAGGTTGAAGTATTTGAGCATTTCTATGGCATAAATGGAAATTTGTCACCGTGAGGAGGGTCATTGTGGCGTGGAGGTGTTGGAAGTGGCGCATGGGGATCAAAGGAGGAGTTTGTTTCTACTTCCACTTTTATAATAGTTGTAGAATGGATATCCTGTTTATATCAAGGAGTATTAAAGTTATTTTTTGGTGGTTATATCAATTTTAGCGTAGATTTTCAGTGGATATAAGCTATTGTTTATCCCCCTTCATCATTCTCAAGTTCTGTGGCATAGTGGACTTGGCTTCACTGTATTCCTTTCCTTTGTTTTCTAGATATATGGAATGGTTATCACCATGTATCTTAGAATAACCTTTGACCAGCATCACTATGGAATGGTCCCTTTCACTATGTCATGGTCTTTTGTTTTTTCAAAAAAAAATTACTATAGTGATGCAGGATACATCATGGTTAATGTTTCCATTCTGAGTATAAAATCTCATTTTGAGATTGTAAATTCCTCTTTTGGGTGATGAATCTTCTCCTATTGAATTACAGGGATACCCTAGGAATTTTTCAGTGATATTCATTGTACGAACTCTGATTTCAATGGATTTTATAGAATTTAATTTTGGAAATCAAGAGGAATGGAAGGAAGAGTTGAGATTAGTGGATTTTCCTTATATACTTTGTGACAATAATTGAACTCAAGGTAAGTGGATTATATCTTATCTCCACTATTATATAACTTGAAGTCTTAGTTATATTTAAAGTTTTTGGTTGTATTTTCTATAGAAACATCATGTGATTTCATAAAGGAAACTATTTTGGTATATGTTTTAGGGTTATGGATAATGGGATGGATTTTGGAAAAATATCATTTTTATAAATTTAAAATGATGATTTTAAAATTATGGAATGGTTTTAATGGAAGCAATGTGTTTGATAAAAAAATTCAAGGGATTCTTGATTTTTGTAAAAAAAAAAAATTGGCATGGAATTTGGTATAATTGGGTTGGCGTGTTTTCAAAGTGGAAGGAATGTGGTTGGAAGCACCCCCATTAAGGTGATGGATTATGGTCATGGAGTACCTTCATCAATGGTAATACCATGCTTTTGTGTATATGTATAGTTGTGTGTGAACATGGAAAATTTTATACCAAATATGAATGAATGGAAATGAGATTTTTTGTGGCCTTTTCATGTTGATTTCACTTATTCCTTTGTATGAATTGTTGAAATAATTTATAAATAGTTTATATAAAATGTTCTACATGGTTCTTTTCCTAGTGGAATCTATTGGGAAGTATTTGGTGATTTCCTACTGTGTTTATACTCACCCCCTTCTAAGGAACTTTGATGTAGTTTTAGATGTCATATATCAATATGTAGGGAAGGGTAAGGTTTCTTATTTATCTAGATATTCATCTTGATATAGAAAACATGACTGATGGTATTGGAGGTTGGATCTAGTTCAGGTGATTCTTGGGATGCTGTCACTTTTGGAATATTGAGTCCTAATGTATATGGCCTTATTGGTTGATGTCTTTCATTTATTTTGTGACTCTGATGTTGTCTTTAATTTTGGATTTGCATTGAGTAGTATTGTTTATAATCATAAATTATATAGTTCTCCTTGAAATTTTATATTTTTTATTCGTTTTTATTTAAAGGGAAAATCATCCCCTGATGTTTTTCCAAAGACCTTGACATTTACTCCCAACATTTGGTATCTTGGGGATATAACCTAAGGTTAGCAGCACTTTGTCTCTTCTCAAGTCAATGAGTTGGGGAGATATGTTACATCGTTTAATCATGCTCAAACTGTACACCCTTAAAAACACTTCCAAAACATAATAAAACCTTCAAAACACTCCTAAAACTCAACCAAGATATTATATAACTTCAAAATACATAGTAAAAGGGTGAAGTGCCTCAAACTGGGGGTGTTACAAGTATTCACATGGTAACGCATATGATGTGATACAAGGTGGAATTAATTATAGATTCCCAAAATTGTTTTATAAAGACATATAAAATGAGTTTTTGATATGAATTAACAAATTATTATTTATGATATAATGTAATTTGAAGTGGCTCTAAGTCTATTAGGATTTCATGTAAGTGGGATATTGAAGTTGATATTCCCTAAATACCATAAACATCTGATGTGATATGGTTTATATCGTAAGGGGTGATATATTTATATATTAGGTAAAACATATATATATATATATATATATACCAAATTCACATTATGGTTTTGGCATATCAACACTGATTGTTGTGAGTGGGTTCCTTATATCCAACTCCTATATATACTTTCATTACCATTACATGTATACAATTTTATATATACATTTTGTTTTCTTACCATAATATTAAAATTTATGTTGCCTTTTTTATATATATAATAATGTCCATATATTACATGTTGTATCAAATGGATATAGTAGTTACCTACTAAATGATAACCTCAAGATAATATGATAGAAATCTTAGATAATATATCAAATAGTCTAGACACATTATACTAAGGAGTCATAGATGATGTCTAGATATTAGGTGTTTAGGGGGTTATAATAATTGAGACTTATTATCATGAATTTTTCACTTGGTGATCTTGAGTACATGAGATCATGAGGACTAACCCACCAATAGAAACACAACATGATTCAAGTATCATTTGATATTCCCATCTATGAACATCTGTATTGGTCTTTTGACTTAAGTTCATCATTGGTGTGTACCATTTTATTAAGAAATTTAATGATAGATTAAAATCCATAAAATTTATATTGTAGAAATTTTACTTGCATTGGGTACATCATTGGTGGTATGAAATTGATTGAATGGTCAAGATATGATTTATTTCTTCTAAAAAGAATATATTTCTTATTCCCAGTCAATATAGATGGTAGATCCTTTATTAAATCCACGTTCATGGTATAAGAAAGTAAGTTCATTTAGTAAGGTCATAAAATAATAAAGTAAGAAAGGATGATGGAATGAAGTGTGTGTATTAATTTATGATATATAATGAGATAAAGAGATTATAGTACACGACATGTGTTCATATGAGGATTTTGTTGTTATGAATATACCTTATCTCCCTATGGGTCATAATGTGTTGCTAGATACTGCTCTTGGTTTGTGGGTATGACTCGTTGTTATTGAGATAATGGCCTAGAGGGTCACACACTAATCATATTCAAAACTTTGACCAATTTGAGTGAATGATAGTTTGGTATATTATGGTCCACACAATGGTATTCAATTGATGTATGAGTTTGAACATTCATAAATAAATAAATAAATTTATTTTAATTCGAGTTTAGAATAATATGAATAGAATTTATTTACTCGTTATATTCATGAGTTGTTAAGTGAATATAAGGAATAATATTTTATGAATGAATGTTATTTTATTATTCAAGGTTCTTTAATATTTATGTGGAAAATGAGTCGAGTTAAATTCATGTATTTTATCACATTACATATTTTATATGTTACAAGTATGTGATGGAATACTTATGTCATATGTGCCATGATTAATAGGTTATAAGTAGTGTTTATTGGTATTATTTAAAATGTTAAACATATTTGGGGTCTAATATGAAATTAAAATTAATTTAAACTAGCCATATAAGTTTAGAGAAGAAAAAATTCCACAGTATTATTCATCTAATTGAATTTGGGACTCTCTCACTGATCCCACATGTATCCAAGTGTGATAAGGAGTCCTTCTCAACACCTCGGTCAAAGTTATTCTTCCTGAATTGAAAAATAGGTGTTGTGATAATCTTCGTGATCTCAAAAGGTTCATTGTTTATCCATGATAGCAGCCAAATTTTATGATTGATATACCATCAGATTTTAGGATAATTTTTGAATTATTTAGAGGGATTAAGTGTTGTTTCCTTCAATCAATGAACATCAGTGATGCGCAGAACACTCTATCGTCTTCAAATAAAATAAGGTAATGGTTCAATTTTATTTTTTGTGTATATTCTTGATCACATGGGATACTTATATTATTTACTATGTTTTTCATCGTTGAAGATGATTCCATGACATCATATCAGAGATAAAAAATAAAAAATCATTGCTTCATGCTTTTGCTGCATACTTGGTACAAACAAGTTGTATCAAAGAATCTGTGTGATTTTTTAAGATAAATTAAAAATATGTTCTCATAGATTCAAGTAGAGTTCATTGATACAGTCACAATGATACTTGTGGTGTTTCGATCTAAGGTTATATGGTTAATATCTATCCAAATTAATATCAAAAAAATGATTTTTGGGATAAAAATTAAATAAAATTGTTGTGTGTGTGTGTCTCACTGGGTAGGAGTATAAGATACTATCATCCATAAAATGAATTGTTTTTGGTTTCTTTGTCTGCAAATGTGTACAAAAATTAAAAAGAACCTATGGGTTTGTGGATAAACTAAATCAGAGATGAATATATATATATATATATATATATATATAAAGATGAATATATATAAAAAATTTCCCCTACTGATTGGGGGTGATTAAAGTAGTGAGTAAATGGAGATTCTATATATATAATTTCTTTTATAATATTTTTGGCACCCAAATGGGTACCACCTATCCTTACTTTCACACCCCCACAAGGTTCATGCCTCTGCCCAGTGACCTATCTTCCCATTTGAGTTAGGATATTCCCTACCTTCAATGTCCCTGTAGGTCTGATTGAAACCCAAACCCCTACAAGGGGTTTTTGAGCGTCCCGGGTGAAATAAAAATTATAAAAAAAATCAAAAAATTAAATAAAATTATTTTTAATGTAATAAAAAAAACTAACAGGACCATTTAGATTATTGATTATGAAATAAAAATAGATTTATTTATCTTAATTCATATTTAATTCCCTCAAGTAGAATAAATCGAGAATTTAATTTTATTTAAAAAAAATATTGCATGTAAACTGATCATGATAGAGACCAACCAATGTTTATATGGATTTTTTTATTTATTTAATTATTTCATATGTGTTTGGTTTGTAATAATTAAATTATAAATTACGGTCTGTGTGTCATACTTTTTTTAAACAAGTATGGGGAATCCCCCCCCCCCACTATTTTATAGAAACAAATGTTGGATCATAATAAATTAAAATAATGGCTGGAGGTGGTTTAGTAGTTGTTATAAAAATTTAAATACAAAAAAAATATGATTTTTATTAATTAAAGAAATTATAGTGAGTGTTGTGTTCAAAGTGTAGTGGAAATAAAAATAAATAACACAGATATTTTATTGTGGTTTGAATCACCAAGATCCTAGTCCACTAATAAACATTCTCTACTCTGTGAGAATATTGGCAACATTATGAAACTCAATTTTAAATGAATGATAACATGTTACATACTTTTCCTTTTACAAATATCGAGTGGAATAACCTAGATTTTTTATAGGAGTATTTAACCTAGTTTGTGACTTGGGTTTTATTTGAGAGTCACAACCTAGAGATTTCATTAAGGTGGTGGAATAACCAAAAATACAAGACCTACTTTTTATATTGAAAATAATGAAGGAAACATGAAAAGATTCCAAACTGATAATGGTAATATAATATGATGAAAAATAAATACCAAGAAAACTTAGCAGAAATATATGATGATGAGGATGATGAATTTTGATGATCTTGATCACAAAAATAACATAGGATGGTATATTATAAGTCACTTCATGATTGAAATTAGGAATCAAAAGTCATAGATCTTCTTGATTGAATGATCATTAAGAAAGTGTCACATGAATATTTTCAAAAGTTATATTGAATAATCTATATATAGTTGTTTTTTATCCCTTTATCACTTCTCTAATAGATTAATCTGGCTTCATTTACTAAAAAGATCTTCTCATAGTATAAAATGATCCAATCACTCGATTCCATGAGTTAGAGAATAAAAAAATATATTGTTAATCTTATCATTATAATGAAAAATCACACAGAATATAAAATAAGTTTAATTCACTTTTATTTCTACATTAAATAAATAAAATAAAACTTCTAGCGTGAAATTATATTTTTAGAAAAATATAATAAAAAATTTATTTCAATTACAAAAAATAAAATAATAATAATTATATTTTTAGAAAAATTATTTGAATTGGAAATAGATAAAAAAATAAATACTTAGTGATAGCATAGTTTTACTACCACTGATAAGCTAACATTATCCTGATCTACCACTGCACAAGAGGAATGGTCGATCATTCAGATCTACTCTATAGGAAATATCCACCATTTTAGAATGATCTATCATTACTAATGAGCTACTAAGACTATAATGAATGGTAGGTGATACTAACATTAGTGGAAAATAAAAGTACTATAACCAGTTATACTTTTTTTTATTGTGTTGCTGCCTATTGTGAAGATATTTTATAAAGAATGAATGTTTTTGGGAGATATGATATTGGTGAGGAACAGAGGATAATTTGACCATTTGTGTCACACCCAGACCTTGGATAATTATTAATTTTATTCTCTTCTCTGTTTTGAATCTTTTTGGTTTTGGTTTGGGTTGATCCTTTGTTAAAGTTTTTGAATTTTGGAAGTTTTGGGTGTGTTTTTGGATTGTGCACAATTTGTGCATGGTTAGTGAAAATTGTGCACATTTCCTAGGAAACTGTGTGGCTTGGTTTCATTTTTGGGTAGTGTCATATTCCATGGTTGACAGATGGTTTTAAAATCATGCAGAAAATTTGTGTGAGGTTCCCCCTTCAACCAATAAAGAGTGAATGGTTGGTGCACGGTTTATCAAACCGTGCAGCCAAACCATGTGTGTGGACCATATTCTTAAAATCATAAAATTCCTAATCTATCCTCCCCTATTTTAAACCCCATTTTGGTTTTCCTCCTCCTTGGTTGTTTTTTGGTGCATTAAGGGAGCCCCCTAGCCTTCTCCCTCTGTTTCTCTTCCCTCCTTTGATGCTCTTCAGGCTTCCAAGGAAATATTCTTAGGTTTTTTGGTTGATTTATCCTTCCTCTCCATCTTCTCTCTTGATTCCTTTGGTTTTCCTTGTGGGGTATCTTTCTTAGACAAACCCTAGGCTTAGGTATGGATTATTTTGGTCGATTTCTTTGATGTTAGGGAGTAAATATTGTTCCTTGGGGTATTATCTTCCTTCTCTAAGTGTTTTTTCGCATCTTCACTCCATTGAGGTTGGTGTTTCCATTATTTTCCTTTATGGTCTATTCCATTTGAATCTTGAGTTCTTTTAATTAATTTATAAATATGTTTCACATTCTTGTGTTAAATTTTGTTAATTTATTATCGTGCTTTCATGTTTGTAAAATTTGTAAAAATTGGTATTTGAAGAAAATATTTTATTTTTCTTATAAATGTGTGCACATAAGGTCTTCACTGAAATTTCAATTGGTTTTTTAAGGGGTTTCTAAAATATGTATATGTGTTCATGTGTGAATAATGTTTGATAAAATGTTTCTTGGTTCTTTTTTATGAAATTTAATTCTTTGAGAGCATGTTTATCCTTGGTTGTATTTGGGTGGTTTAATTTGATGGTGACATGAGCTTTGTGTGAAATTTTTGGTTCTTTAAAAAAATTTGGGTATGTTCTTGGTATTCCATGAGGATTCCATTTGATGTAGATATTCCAAAAAATGATGATGTACATGTTTAACATAAATAATTAATTTTCAAAACACTTAACCCTTTCCTCCTCTATTTCTCAATCCTCTTTAAGACTTTGTGCCTTCTAAATGGATTTATGGTTTCAAAATAAATGGATAATGGTTTCTAAATGATGTTTGGATTTATGGATCATTTGTAACATTGGGAAAATGAATGGAATCAAAATGGTATAAAGTCCCATTTGGAACCTTGAGCATGTTTCATGCTTTAATTTTGTTTTGAAGTGGTTTTTCACATCATTTTGGAAATTTTTTTGAATTTATTTAAAAATAATATGGTTTGATATTATAAATGTAAGTTGGAAACTAGTATGTTTTGAGAAATTATTTGAAAGGTTGTGTGAAAAAATTTGAAAGCTCGTTTGGAATTTTATAATGGTTTTGATAAATGATTTGTAAATTGATGTGATGTGATGGTTCAGTTGGAACTTTGGATAATGTAATATGTGATGGGAACCCCTATAGAGGATTCCACTATACAGGTTATCAGATAGGTGGTTTTAATGTTTGGGGTAGGCAAGTGTGGTGAGGTGGGTAAGGTGAGTCATGCATGTGAGGGACTCCCACTTACAAAGTATATTATTACCATGGATTTCCTGGAAATATTTTAGAGGGTTGAGTGAAGGTTTCTTGTCAACCATGATTATATGGGTTGGAACCCCCCCCCCTAACTTTATAGGTCTTGGTGGGATGTACCACAAGATTGGTCAGTTTAGGGTGGACAGTTAGTTCTAGACTATAGAGCTACACCATATATCGGTAGGTGAGTCCAAATTGTGTATGTACAGGGATCACTCTAGGGATGTTTAGAAAATTGTCATGGTTACTATATGTTTTTTCTTGTTTACTTTCTACTACATTTGTTTTATAGTCTATCTTACATGTTTATTTCTTATCATAGTCTGGTATTGTTTTGTTTGGATTTTATCTTGGATTTGGTTTTTTAAAATGATAATCTTATTTGAAAACTAATTATGTGGTGTGTAACATTTTAAAAGGAAAATAAATGTTATTTATTAAAATGAGAAAAACCTATTTTCATACATTTATTTCAAACTAGTGTTAATTGACTATTTTTGGGAAAGGAAATGTATAGATTCTATGGTGGTTTTCCACTGATTTGTTAAGATCACACCCTACTTGTATCATTCAGTGTCATTATACTTGATCTATTTTGTAGGTTCAGGTTTATGGTTCATGTTCTAGTTATTGGAGTGGTCTGGTCTTGTGGTTGGAGGTTACCAAGAGGTCACATGGAGATCATGTTGGTGTAGTCCAGTTTTAGTTTTTTATTCAGTTTTTGGTTCGTTCTTCATTTGTATTTGTATCTAGATTAGTTTTTGTATTTATTTATGATTAGTTTTTGGTTATTGATGTGTTCTCAGTTTGTTAAATTTGTTTATTGATTATGGTATTTTGGGAAAAATGGTTCCCCTTAGTTATTACTTTGATTCCCAGCACGATTTGTTAGCCCGTGGGGATTAGGAATGTCCTTATGACCATGTCTCGAATTGTTTCGGATGTTGGGTTGGATGGAATCCCAACTTAGTTCATGAAAAAATGGTATCAAAGGAGGTAATTTGTTATTTGGGTTGTCATATAGTTGTAGATTAGACTTGTCGAGACTTGGGAGGTAGGTACGGGAAGAGTGTCGTCAACTCTTTCACGTCCTGATCCTCGAGTTACCAGGGATAGTTAGGGATTTGAGTCTTTTGTATTTGTTTCGGATTGAGGGATGAAAATGGAGGAGAATCAGTTTCATGTTGTTATCTCACATGCAGTAGTGACCCATGTGAAGTCTAATTCCATGGTTCAAGTTTCTCTTAGTTTCTATTTATTACTTGGGGAATTCCCACTACCATGTTATCGGGTTATGCATGGCCACTAGTACCACAATTCCAATGGTTGGGTGTGGGTTGTGTTTTGTTTTAGTTTCAGTTGGTGTGAGTAATATTTTGAAAATAAAATGGTTTTTTAAATGTAATTGACTTATTTAAAATGGTTTTGTATTGGAAAATGGTATTTTAAGGAAAAATGTTTTGGATCAATAGTTCGATAAATACTTGTGTTTTTATCATGAAATAAATGTGTAACCCTTGGTATTCCTTATGAGTGTTTGAATATGTGTGGGTATGTGTGGAAATTTCATGTTTTCATGTGTGTATGGAAACATATAGACACATATATAGTGGTTCATAGGATTCCATATGGGAGTTCTTGATATTTAAAGGTTTTGGGAATTGGTTTTTCATTAAGAGTATTTTTTTTGTGAAAAGTGTCTTTTTTGTATTGGAAAGGGGCCTTAGAATAAATTGATTTTGAAATTTAAATGGAAATGGTATTTTTTGGAAAGAGGATTTTTTATTTTTATTATATTTTTTTGGATTGTGATCCCATTATTTTGGATTGAATTATGATTTCCAAATGTGTTTTTGGTTGATGTCAATTTTGGTTTTGTGTTTCTCATGTTGATTATAATATGATACCTAGAAAGGTCCCTAAGGTTTCTAATGAGTCATACCTAGTTTCTGTTCCTTATCATTTTTTTCCTATTGTTCATGGATCTTGAGTTCTATTGGAGGTAGTGGAGTGTCTTGAGGAAGTCAATCATGTATTTAGATTGTTGGGAACTCCCAAAGCTGTTAGATTTTGTGATTTTCTGGGGTTGCTTGAGGGTTTATCTTTAGACGAATGGGAGTTATTTTCCCCACCATATATGAAATTTGGGATGATTTGGGAAGTGTTTAAGTTCATATTTTCTCGATGGTCTATACCTGAGAAGGTAAAGATGAAGAAAATGGAAGAGCTCATGAGTATTCAGTAAGGCCAGCGGACAGTGAAGGCATATGTTGACCACTTCAAGGAGCTAGTTTCCTTTTATCTGGTGGTATCTTTGTGGGATATGTTGAAGGCTTCTATTTTAATTTGGGGTCTTTATACATAGATCAAAAATTGAGTCCTATTATCCAAGGATATTTGTTTTGAGAAGTTTGTGGATGAATCATTTGTAGCTAATTTGGTTTATGGGGTACAGGAAGTTGGAAATCTAGTGTCTCTTGTTGCTCAGGAAGGTTCCCCATCTGGTGAGGAGTGAATTCTGGAGGAACCTATCTTTGAGGAGTCCCCTTTGCTTGTTCTAGTCTCTAGTTCCTCAGACTGTTTTCTTATGTGCCACCAGTGTGGCCGGTTTGGTCATTTAAATCTATCTTGTCACTATCTTTCAAAAACTTTTCATTATTGTGGTTGTTTAGGTCATCTAGAGAAGTTTTGTAGGAATCATTTCGCGGAGAAGAATTTTTGATCGTGAGATTCTAGTAACTTACTATGAGGAAGTCAATGATTCAGTCATCAGAGCTCCAACCATAGGTCTTAGAGTGAATATTTCACATAGTTAGAAGTTTCTAGAGATGTGGGAAACCTTTTTCTAACTTTGTCTCCCATGTTGGGGCTTATACATTTGAAGTTTCCTTGTTTTAGTTTTATTGTTATTGTAAGTTCATAGTTTCATTGTAAAAGTGTTATAGACTTGTTTTATCATAATCTGAGTAATTGTGTTTGTATGATTGTGTATCTTTTAATCATTTTTTCTTATTTGATTGTTCTTAGCCTTTGTGTGGTCTGGTCTCAATTTTAGCTTTAAATTGTTCTTGTTTTAGATATTTTTGAGTTTTGTGGAATTTATTGAGTGTGTTTATGTTCTCCGATCGATTTGGTTTTCTTTCTGGGTTCTCCCCTATGTTGGGGATTCTTCATTTATGAGGGATTTTTCTAGTTCTTGTGGGGAGTTCTTTCATTCTTGGTCACAGTGGGTGTGTTTATCAGTTAGTTTGGAGAAGTTGTGTTACTTACTAGTTTTCTTGGCGGTGTTAGTTGAGTTCTTTTGGTGGGGAGAACCCTCTCATGCCCCCCCCCCTTATTATTTTGATATATTTCCTTCTTCATTGATTGGGTGTGACTTTTGGAATAAAATTTCACCATAAGGATCGTGATTTATTTTGGTTTTGAACGAGTATGAAATCAAGTTTTGTTTATCTTTTAGTTGGGTAAATTTATGGGGGTAGAAAGTTTCTATGGTGGGGAGAACTATCATGCCCTAACCTTGGATACTTATTTATTTGATTCTTTTCTTAGCTTTGGATATTTTTGGTTGAGGTTTGGGTTGATCCCTGGTTTAAATTTTTGAATTTTGGAAGTTTCAAGTGAGTTTTTTGCCTGTTTATGGTTAGTGAAAACCATGCACATTGCCCAGAAAACCATGCTGCTTGGTATAATTTTAGAGTAGTGGAATATTGTACGGTTGGTGCATTATTCGGAAACTATGTGAAGTGACCCTTTCATCTAGTAGAGATCATAAAGTTGTCTTATGGTTTATCAAACTGTGTGACCAACCTATGTGTGCAGACTAGATTTTTAAAATATTAAAATTCCTAATCTACACTCCACTATTTTTAACCCTTTTCAGGTTTTCCTCCTCCTTGGTCATTTATTGTCACATGAAGGTATCCCCTGAGACCTCTACCTTTGGTTATCCTACCTCCTTTGATTATTCTCTAAGCTTCCAAGGTAATATTCTTGGGGTTTTGGGTTGATTCCCTCTTCCTCTCCCTCTTCTCTCTTGATTCCTTGGGTTTTCCTTGTGGGTTTTCTCTCTTGGTCAAACCCTAGGGTTAGAGTTGGCTCATTTTGGTTGATTTTTTTGAAGTTACAGTGTGAAGATTGTTCCTTGGGGTGTTCTCTTCCTTATTTGAGAGTTTCATCACGTCTTTACTTCATTGAGGTAGGTGTCTCCATTATTTTCCTTTCCAATCCATTCCATTTGATTCTTGAGTGATTCTAATTAATTTAAAAATATGTTTCTCATGATTGTGATGAATTTGGTTAATTTTTTATGTTCATTTAATATTTATAAAATTTGGAAAAAATTGTATTTGAAGAACTTATTTTATTTTTTTTATAAATTTTTGCATATAAGGTGTTTGATGGAATGTCAATTGTTTTTTAATAGGGTTTCCTTAAATATGTCTATGTGTTCATGATTTTAAAATGTTTGATAAAATTTTGCTTGGTTATTTTTTATGAAATTTAATGGTTTGAGATCATACTTAGCCTTGGTTATATTTTGGTGGTTTAATTTGATGGTGACGTGAGCTTTGTGTGAAATTTTTTGTTCTTTAAAAATGTTTTGGTTTATTCTTGGGATTCCATGAGGGTTCCATTGTATGTTGGTGTTCCAACAAATCATGATGGAATTTTTTAACTTAAATACTTCATTTTTAAAACACTTAACCCTATCATCCTCCTATGCTTCTCAATCCTCTTTAATTCACCATGAATTCTTAATGGTTTCATGGTTTCAAAATAAATGTAAAATGGTTTTGAAATGATGTTCAGAGTTATGGATCATTTGTTACTTTGGGAAAACAATTTGCATCTAAATGGTATAAAGGCCTTTTTTTCACCTTGAGAAAGTTTCCTGATTTCATTTTTGTTTGAAGTGGTTTTTCACATCATTTTTTAAATATTTGTGAATGTATTTAAAATGAATATTGTTTGAAATTATAAATTCCAATTGAAAACTTTTATGTTTTGAAAAATTATTTAAAATCTTGTGTGACAAAATTTGAAATCCTGATTGGTATTTTATAAGGATTTTGATAAATGATTTTGAATTTTACGTGATGTGACGAACCGGTTGGAGATTTTGATAATTTGATATATAACAGGCACCCCTATAGAGGATTTCCCTCTATTAATTATTGGATAGGTTGTGTCAGTGTTTGGGTTAGGCAAGTGCGGTGATGGAAAGTAAGGTGGGTAACACAAGAAATAGCCTCCCATGTACATTGTATACTATTACCATGGGTTTCTTGGGTGTATTTTAGAGGGTTGATTGATGGTTTCTTTTTAACCCTAATTAGACAGGTTGGTATCCCCTTGACTTGATAGGGATTCGTGGGATGTGCCAATGGATTGTTCAGTTTAGGTTAGATAGTTGGTTATAGACTATGGAGTTGCACTATATATCGACAAGTGAGTCTAACTCAAGTATGTCCAGGGATCTCTCAATGGATGTTTATAAAATTCCCATGGTTACTATCTGTTTTTCTTGTTTACTTTCTACTTCAGTTGTTTTATATTCTATCATTCCTGTTTATTTCTCAGCATAGTATGGTATTTTTTTTGGATTTTATCTTGGGTTTGGTTTTTTAAAAGATAATATTCTTTGAAAACTAGTGATGTGGTCTGTAGCATTTTAAAAGAAAAATAAGTTTTGTTTATTAAAATGTGAAAAAACCTATTTTTATACATGTATTTTAAACTAGTGTAAATGGAATATTTTTGGGAAATGAAATGTATGTATTCTGTGGTGGTTACCCACTGATTCATCGAGCACACACCATACTTGTATCATTCGGTGTTGGTAGATCCGAGCTATTTTTTAGGTTCAAGTTTCTAGTTTGTGTGCTCTTTTTTGGATTAGTGTGGTCTTTTTATTAGAGTAATACAAGAGGTCATATGGAGATCCTATTGGTGTAGTCCAGATTTAGTTTTTTATTCAGGTTTTAGTTTATTCTTCAGCTGTATTTGTATCTAGATCTATTTATGATTTAATTTACACTCAGTTGTTGGTTATTTTTGTGTGCTAAGTTTGTTTAGTTTTTTTATTGATCCTATTTTATTGGGAAAATTGTTCCCCTTAGTGATTATTTTGATGCCCAACACTAGTTGTCAGCCTGTGGGGATCAAGAACTCACTTTGGTTCATGTCTCACTTCGGGTAGGCTGTGGAGTTTGATGGAATCATGGCTTAGTTCATGACAGTTGATGGAGACATGCTGTTAATAAAGTATGTCGAACATTTGATCGTTGGTTCTTCCATTAAATGGAGCTTCCATTGGTGGTAACTATTGGTGCTTCCATAGAGGATTAGCTACTATCACGTTGAAAGTTAAAGTGATCTATCATCGAAGGACAGTTCTTCCATGAAGGAATTCAAACTATTTACCATTACTGCTACTATCATGGTGAATAAATCATAGTTTCAATATGGTGAGCTTATATTGACATATCATGAGATCTATCGTCAGTTTATTTTCAAGAAATGATGTCTCGAGATGACACTAATATTCAAATGATCTATATGCATGTATGATAAAGTTTCATTAATGGATTCGGTTCGATCAACCTTTTTTTACCCTTCACTAAGATGAGTGAAGGTATCTAAATAACCTTCTAAAGATTGATTCAATATCACACTAAGAAATGGAAGTTATAAAGTTCTAATATGATTCTTTTGAAAATGAAATGTGTGGGATCCATTGGATAGCAGAGATCATTTGGATGGAACAGCTCAGGAAATTTCTATAACATTTAAAGTGGGTGAACAGTGTTTGTACCCATCTGAGTCCCACATTGATTTAGTGCATCAACTAGTATCCAACATAACATTAAAAACATGCTGAATATAATTAAATTGGGTTACAGGGTATCAGCACCCATTACACCTACGCACACATGTTGAGCCACGTGGGATTGTGTCGACCAGTACTTATCCACTAACCCATACTTGCGGGTGCATTATACATCCACTCTAATCGAGAATATACAAGTCCATGACACCTTGGCTTGTCCGTTCGGGCTAGATATCCCATGGGGTTGATCAGTGGTCCCCTATGTGGTTGGGGGCTAGCCATAGTTGGTCCAAATTTTTTCTAAAACCACCAATTAAAAAAAATAAGAATAAAACTAAGAAAAAAAATATGTTTAAATAAATTATTAACATATAAAAACTAAATTATAATTATAAAGAATCGTTATATATGAAATCATGAAAATAAAAAAAAATATTACATTTTGAAAACATTAATACATGTGAATAAAAAATGATTACATTTTGAACAATCTGGATTTAATAAATGTGTCAAAATAGTAATTTATCAAAACAAAAAGTGTTAAATAATTAATACATATATTCAAACTCTAATAATCTCACCTTTTTGTAAATTACAAAACAGAGCATTTATTAAAATTTCAAAAATATTCTCCCCCTTTTTAATTTTATCAAAAATTATATTAAAATTAAATCTTAAAAAAATCTCCCTTTAATTCAGAATTAACTAATTTCAAATAATAGAGTAGTATTATTTCATAAAAATTAACATTGATTCATAGTGTAGATGAAAATAGAACAAAGAGAAGTTTTGTTAAAACAAAAATTATTTTAAAAAAATGGTTAGCTTCTATCATTCTTATTTAAAACTTCATTTTCTCAAATTTGATAGAATCTAAAGGTTTAGTGAATATTTTATCCAATTATTTATCAATAAGAAAAAATTATAAAAAAATTCACATTTATTTACATGATCCCTTATAAAATGGAATCTAACATCTATGTGTTTTTTCTAGAGTGTTATAAATTTTTTTTAGAAATTAAAATTTCATTATAATTATCACAAAAGATTGGAATTCTATCAAAAAATATTATAATCACATAATGTTTCTTTAATCCTTATAATTTTTGAATAATATCTAGTAGAGTAAAAATACTCAGCCTCAGTTGTAGACAGTTCTACTGATATTTTTTTTAGAACTCCATGAAATTAAACTTTTACCTAGAAAACTACACATACCTGTTGTGATTTTTTTTTCAGGCCTATATCCTCCAAATTCAAAATTAAAATAAGATAATAAATAAAACAATTATAGTTTAAATAAAATAAACTAGTATATAAAATAGGATTAGTATATATAATTACTCTTTTAATAACTTTAAGATGACTTTACTTAGGGCTGGAATGAAATCTATCACATAAACAAACTCAGTAGTTAGATATAATAAATTATCTATCATGCCTCTATACAATTTAATATCTACTATATTACCAGATTCATCCAAGTCCAATTTGGAATTGGTACTAATTGGAATTTTCCTAGTCTTACTAGAATCAATCATAGACCTTTTTATAGGTTCTTTAACATACTTATATTTATTTAAGAAAATAATTTTTTTTATTAATTTGTAAACCAAGGAAAATTTTAGTTCTCCAATTAATATAATGTAAAATTTACTTAACATTAGTTTAGAAAATTAATTACACATTGAATCATTTGTTGAACCAAAAATTATATCATCAACATAAATCTATATAATCAATATATCATTGGAAACTCTCTTTATAAATAAAGTTGGATAAACCTTTCCTTTAAAATAATTTTTTATTAAAAACAAATTTAGTATTTCATACCATGATCATTGAGCTCTCTTATGACTATATAAATATTTATTAAACTTAAAAACATGATTTTGAAATTTTCTATTTTAAAATCCAGATTTTTTTTAACATAAAATTCCTCATAAATTATTCCATTTAAAAATTCAGTTTTCAAATCCATTGGAAGTAATTTTATATTTTTTAAAACATAGAAAATGATAATAAAATTATAATTTCTTCTATACTAGAAATAGGAGAAAAATAATATTCAAGTTAAATTATATCTTAGTAGGAATAACCTTGAGTAACTAGTCCTCCTTTATTTTTAACTATTTTTTCAACTTCATTAAGATTATAATGAAAAATACATTTAGTTATTATTATTGACTTATCTTTTGGAAATTAAAATAAATTACATACTTTATTCCTTTCAAATTTATTTAATTAATCATTCATAAAATTTATCCAATTTGAATCAATTAAATAATTATCAATTTTAATAAGAACAAAATCAGCAACAAAAGCATAATTTTCACAGTAAAGTAAAACAGATTTTTTGGTTTGAATACCAAATTCTGTATTTCCAATTAATTTTTAATTTGTATAGTCTTTAAGAGTTTTCCACTCTTTAAGATCAGTTTGAGAATATATATTCTCCCCCTGAACTGATACATTCTCATTTTCTTGGTCATTATCTTCACCAAAATTGAATTTCCTAAATTCAACGTCATCTCTATTCAAATCATAATTTTTCTTATTATTTCTATTTTCATTAAAATTAACATGTATAGACTCTTCAAAAATTAAATTTCTCTTATTTAAAACTCTATATTATTTTCTAGTATTGGAATATCCTAAAAATATTCCTTCATCTATTTCAAATCCATATCCACTTGTAGTATCCAGACATGGATGTAATTACTTGTAAACCACTCACTCTATCCCTTACCAAAATTCTAGGACATTTTCCTATACTTTGAATCATCCTTCAACATATCCATAAAAATATCCCTAGGGATCTCACAAGATTTTTCATATCCTAGTTTCCAAATGTTAAATAAACCTATCCTATGATACTAACTATAAAGACCCAAACTTATCATATATAGATATTACATATTTTTATATAAATATCCATTATATTACACAAACACAAGAATTAGGATCTTAATGGTTTAGTTATTTTGGATACTAGGTACACAATCTTCTTATTTAGTGGAAGGTATTAAATATTTCCAAAAAAGATACTTCCATTTAGTATTATTCATAGACATTCCCTACTTAAAACCATTCCTCATAAAGTGGGAAAAAGAAACATAAGAAAGTGTGATATCATATACTCAGTAAGGGTAAATAAGGGAATATACGTAAACATAATATGAGCATAAGGGTATGACAATGTTAGAATAATATATGAAAATCATACCCTATAGATCAAGGATCAAAATCTTAAGTCATGGAATAAATATTGGCAGTTCATAATACATTAATCATAATGAATTAAAATAATGTGAACCATTAGAGAATAAAATTTTCATAAGATATTGAATTTTGGAATACACATAATAATATAAAATCATTTCCATAGTAGTCAAGGATCACAACCAAGGCTATCACAGTTGAATGGGTTCACTCCCTAAATCATCATAGTAGTCAAGGTTCACTCCCAAAACTATCATAGCAAAAAAAGTATCTTAATAAACTGATTTCACCCCCCAATATAGTCCTATATATCTCATGAGATATAAATCTTTACCCAATTCATTTGGGGAAGATATAAGTCACACCCAATACATAATGAAAATCATACATATGTGTAACACCAGATTATAAAACATTCATCATATCATACCAATGAAATTAAATGGATTTTATAAAAAATTTATCATATCACAACATATGTAAAAGTGACAATTTTTATAATACTTTAATCATTTCATCATATCATAACCCGTAGAAAAATCAACATTTTTCATAAGAATTTTATTATGGTATAACATGTGAAAGAAAAAAAAATTCATAAACATCTTATCATAATAAGCATAAACCATTTATAGAAAAAAAATTGTATCCTTGGTTCATATCCTAAGGAAATAATAAGTTACATTAAATGATGTAATCTTAGATATAAAATTGTTTTGAAAGATAAATCACATGGAACATTTTTTTAGAAAAATAACACTTATTTGAAAATCACTTTTCAAAACTAAAAATTCATAAAATATTTTGGAAATAATTTTCATTGAAAATAACCTTGAAAAAATATAAATTAACATTTAAAATATTTTTAAGTCATGATGGTTTAAAATTCCATACATTTTTTGTACATTAAAATAATTATTCCTTTCACCTTTTTGGTAAAATCCAAATGGGTGTTGTTTGGAAAATGACATAAAGAATACTTTCAAAAAAATTGTAAAAATTAAAACATGGTAAAAATTTATTTGATAAATCATTGGGATAATGTTAATAAAAATTTAAAATACTTTTATAAAACATAGTTTTGGATGAAAAACATATTTTCAACTGAAGAGATAAATAAAGACATTTTTTATTAAAAACATTATTTTGAAATCATGAGTATATAAAGAGAGGAAAACGAAAAGAAAACAAGTATTATCTTGAAATATATATATTATAAGAAAATAAATGTGTTTATTAAGAGATAAATCATAATATTTGATCATTGTAATTATAATCATGAACAATTCCGATAAATGATGGGATTGTAACATAAAATTTTTACTACTTTGGTAACTTTGGATTGTAAGTACGATGAAGGAGAGATACTAAAATGGAAATTAAAATAAAAATAATTTTTTGGATAATAATCATAAAATATATTCATGGGAATTATATACACCCCATAAAATAAATAAGTGGTGAATATGGCATGTGTCTCACTAAAAAATAAAAGTGAGACAGAAATCACATACCTTAAGTATTGACTCTGTTCATACATGTTAGACCCTCGTTTAAAATATATATAAGTTTATTATAAATATATTATAGAACTATATTCATATATATTATACCATATATGATATACAAATACCTTTTTATTAACTATTTATTAACAATTTCATGTTAAAGTCGCATTTTGGGCAATAACTGCTTTGTTTTTCATGTATGTTTTGATTTTTATTTTTAGTCCTCTTAATTTGATCATGGTTCCATAATATAAAAAAATTTAACCATGATATAAATATAATATATATTTATTATATATGTATTTATATTATTCCATAAAAGTTATACATAGAATGTAACACCCCAAGATTTCACGAAACGCTTCGCCTTCAATAATGCAATAGCTTGCATTGTACGCAAGTTCGAGATTCTAACACACCGCGACCAATCAAAATAGCCATTATGAATAGTAATACCCACTTTTTGAAATTATATATATTTTATATTTCAAAATGGACTTCATTTTTGGATTCGGAATATCAAAATTAGCCTATGTTGAATTTTTGGTATTTTTCTGAGAACTTCCAATTTTTTATTAATAGTGAAAAATACTTAAAAACAACTTTTTTAATCAAAATAATTTATAGTGATAAATTATACTATTGAGTGGTTTTAAACTATAATTAGAATATATTTTTACCATTTTATCCAATGGTGGTCATTAGAATTAATTTCACTTTGAAATTGGACATAAACAATTGTCAATCTTTTGATATATATTATTTCTTAAAAACACGCTATTTGTAGTGATAGCGGGAATTAATTATAAAATTAATTAATGAAACTTATATGTTTGGAATTTTGTAAAATATATATCATTTTTTAATTCGTAATATCAATTACAGCTTAGGGTGAAATTTTGGAATTGTTCGGAAAAACTTCAATTTTTGATGAATAGTAAAACCACTAAGTGGTAGTTAAAAAACTGATTTTTCATTTAAATGAAATATTACCACTTCTGTGATTTGATTTTCAAAAATCCGACATACATGGTTGTCATTAGGAAGTAAAATGTGGTTCAATGGGATTAAAATAATTTTTTGGTGAATAGTAACTTTTAAGTTTAATTAATCGCGATTAAAGGTAATTTGTGAAATTTAAGGTAAAAATGATATTATAAAAATATGAAAATACCTTTACACTTGTTCTACCCCTATTGGATGAGTCATGGCCTACCAATAAAATCCATGGGTCAACTTGGGGACCCCATGGAGCCACTTTGGTAGGAAAATGACATTAAAAACTTTTTATTTAATGTTAAAATAAAAATGTTACAAACATGAGTTGTCTTACTAAAACAATTTTTAAATGGGGTTATACAAGTCATATTTTTGACTATAAATATTAATTAGAAATATAAAAATATTTCCTACATCATGATATTTTTTTATAATTTTTAGACATTAAATAAATTAAAATTTTAATGACACAATGATGATGCAGCGATTACCTCATTAATTAACGATTTAAATAAAATGAAAATATAATGTAAAATATAAGGATAAAACTTGTCAAAAACCTATTGGATGAATATATTTAGAACCCTTATCACCTTATCCTCGAAATACATAATTTTGGGACCTTTAAAATCCTAAACTCATTATATAATAAAGTAACATTTCATGACTTTCCAAGAGTGCCCCTCCTCCCCTCTTATAAAAGGCCCACACCACTACCAGCTTATTCACACCTTCCAAGCCATTTGGTTTGGCCAACCTCTGCCCAAATACTCTCCCAACTTCCCTATCTTACTCCTAGAAGCCTCACTTTGGGAATAAGTCTTCCCAAGGAAGCCTTTTGCTCAAATCAAAAAGAGTTACCCGATTTTAAGGTAATGTCTTCTCTTATGTTATTTTGTTTTATTTTGATTCTCCAAACCCTTAAACTCTTTTTATTCCTTTATTTTGTAACAAAACCAGTATCTTCAATATACTAGGATTTTTTTATGAGAATTATTTTATTTAAACTTACACACACCTTCGTCAAATGGTTAAAGAACATACTATTTCTGTGGGTGGCGAATTACTGCCTCACGAAACGATAATTGTTCAATCTTCTTTTAACACCTCTAATGGTGTCCATTATGATGACACTATTTTCATAAATTATATATATTATGTTTATGTTTTCCTTATGCTTTTTTATTTTTCATTTATGGAACACCTTTATGATTTCCATTATGGGTAAATGCGATAATTTCATTTTAGGAAGTGCGGACTACCGCCCCCTCAAAGTGATTTGAATCGTTAATGCCATATGTGGGATGTATAAAGGATGGAGTAAATGGTATTATACATTATATTATACTGTAATTATATTATACATTTATATAATTATAATTTCATCCCATTAAATAAGAAATAGAAATGAAAGTAGCGTTCATGCGTACGTACGGCTTACCGTCTCCATGAACGGTGCATTTCATTTCTTACCTCTAAATGTTACGTAATATTATGAATGAATTTATATACTGGATATATATGATATATATGATATCTACATCATGAATATAATTCTGAATATAATGGATATTTTACCACATGAACAACTTGTAATTATAATAAGTTTATTGTTGACTCAAGTACCAAAGATCGACAAAACGACCGTTATTAACTTAAATGACTACATAATCTTCGTAACAATGTAATAAGTGATATAAAATGGATAATAAACTTGAAAAAGGTTCTTAAGAAAGTATAGATTAACTCTAGTTTATTATTCATGAGGTTAAAGAGCGGTCTAGTCAAGTCGAACACGAGGTAAGGGAATTTCTTAACCTAATTTCCATTCTTTGGGTTAATATCCTACTTTCAAATTATGTCATGATATTATTATGTCCTATCTTGTATTTGTACTTTCTTTATGTGTAATTATAGTAAATACACATAATAGATCTATTTTATTTTAAAAATTATCTTTGTAAGGACTTCGTCTCAATCTCCTTTCATTGAGGCATATTTGGTTTTATACACAACTTTCATTTATACGGTGTATAAACCCCTTTGACTTTTACTTTTATTCAAAAGGAATCAATTTATACGAAGCGTTTTTACTAAATGAAAAAAGGAATGTTTTTTCTTACGTATGCGGCGACAACGAATTCTCCACCGCTGTGACTATTATTTTAGTTTCGGCTTCCTCTATAAACCATAACTTTTTTTAAAGAAAAATAAATACCATGTTTTACTTTTCTTTTATTTTGGTATTGAAAATGGTTTTGATAAAGTTTTTATTATATCAATGTGTTGTATTGATATCTTATGATTGAAGTGTGGAAATCTTATGTTTCCTTTATGCATGTTTTATGTGATACAATTAAGTTATGGTTTATGATATGTTTAAACCTGTTCATATGAAGAACGCATTGGACTTAATAAGTGACGAGTGGAGCCCACTATAGCTCCTCTAAGCATCGGTAGGTCTCATGAGACAAACTAGTGTCTTGGCATGAGGCCTTGAAAAAATCTTATTTTCAGTCTTGGCACGAGGCCTTGGCTACGTGGTTATGATAGTCTGGTATTATGCATTCCATCATTATGAAAGTGGTTATTGATATTTCATGTGATTATTCGACCAGTAGAATATCCATGTAAAGAAGTAAATGGAATTATCTCATTTTACTTTTCCCATATTATGTTGAAGTTCAAGTTTAAAAGGATTTTGTTTTAGTTATACATTGCCTTAAATGTTTATATTTATTTATGAAAGCTTCCGCTATATTGTTATCCTTACTGAGCATCTGAGCTCACCCCTTTCAATGTTTTAATTTTTTCCAGGATATGAAGAAGTATTTTAGGAATGACCTGCAGGGATAGTCTGAAGGGGATATGAGTGTGGAAAATGGAGACTATGTTATTGTAGTTTTTCACTTTATGATGTAATGTAACATTTATGAATGTATCTAGTGTTTCCAAGGCTACTAAACTAATCGGTCTTTCGAGACTTGATCTTTTGTGATCATGCCAATGTTACGCAATAATGCACCGACTCTTGTTAACTGGGGTCGGGGTGTTACAGTTGGTATTAGAGGCAGTTTAGTACTAACCTTGGAAGCTAGATTTATATAAACTATGATTAGATCACATAGCCCTAAGATAGACTTTTAGGATTAGTATAGAAGAACTTCCTAGAATTTTGGTATTATAGAGATTTTGTGAGTTTTCTGAGAAATACATCCCTGTCTGGATACGAGCAGGTAGAGGCGGCTCTGGCAGAGATGTACCTAGGGGTAAAACCTGAAAACACCGCTTTGAACTAGACTCGAATGGGAACTGGTGCATGATAATGGTCCTTGATGCACTCTTGGTTACGACACTCTCGGGGGATATGCTTAGGATAATTCTCGTTTTCTTTACAAACCACTATGAAGGGTTATGAGTATATACTTCCACAAAGAAAATATTTATTATGATTATGGATTATATCCATAAATAGTTCAATTTTTGTTAAGTGTTTTACAAGTATGGAATTATGTATTTTAATTAATAAACCAATCTAGTTTATGCCATTGTTTAGAAATGGTGCCTAGTGGGAGGAATGGAAACCGTATCAATGCATGCACTCCGTGTAGGAATTTCCCTCCTTCTCAAGATAATTATTGCGGAGCTGGAGATACAACTGGTGCTGATCAACTTATTACCATACTGGGACAACTCACTCAAGTTATGAATAATAACCTTACTCTTATGGAGCACCCTGATCCGCAACGTGGAGGATTAATTTTAGACCGCTTAATGAGGCAACAACCACCAACATTTAATGGGGGTACAAATCCATTAGTATCTGAGCAATGGATAAACTCCTTAGAGAAAATATTCCATGCCTTGGGGAGTAGTGAAAGAGAAAATGTTATCATGGCAGTTTACCGCCTCACTGGAGACGCTGATCAATGGTGGTCATTGATTCAAAACACAAAAAAAGATGATGAAGTATCGAATATGGAATGGAGGGAGTTCAAAGAGATTTTCTTAGAAAAATACTTCCCTCGTGACCATAGAGAAGATATGGAAAGGCAATTTCTGAGTCTGAGGTAGAAGGAGGATGAGAATGTCGCAAAGTATGATGCTAACTTTACAGGGTTATCAAGGCATGATCCAGATTATATACGTAACCCAAGAAGTAAGATCAATCGTTTCTTTGATTGGTTAAAACCTTTTCTCCATAGAGCACTGGTATCACAATCTTTCTCAACGTATGAAGATATAGTCACATGTTCTATCAAGACAGAAAATGAATTCTTTAAATCTTATGACAATAAAGTAAAGCAAGAGAAGAAGAGGATGGTGGAACAAGAGACATATAAAGGGAAAAAGGAAAAGAAGGATTTTCTATTATGCGATAATTATGGGAAGAATCACCCCGGTACTTGCCTAAAAGGAATGGGAGTTTGTTATCAATGTGGATAAAAAGGTCACCAGGCTCGTGATTGCAAGGGAAAGAAAGAGGCTATCAATGTTGAATGCTACAATTATAGGGAAATGGGGCATTATGCAAATGAATGTCCTAAGTGTCAGGGAAACTTACCTCAGAAAAGGCCAAGGGATCAAGGAAAAGCTTATGCTGTTACTACAGTTGAAGTGGAATAATTAATGTATTGGTGCTTTTGGAAACAAAGATTATATTCTGGTTATAAGAACAATGTGATATATATAAGGATTGTGTTGCAGTACTTGTTGTTTTCATTAAGGTTTTAATATGATGGAGGTAATCATATTTTTAGTATAAGAGAAACTTTACTTTGTTTGGGGAATCTAATGTTACAATTGATTTTGGAATTTAAGGACCTTTTAGAGAAAGTCTGGACGGAGGTATTTTGGATAACTATAAAGGTTGGAATGGATTAAGTTGAACTTTGGATAGTATTGTTTAAGGTTAAAACATTTATGAAGATTATTTTTGGAATATTATAATACTATAGTTTTAGGAAAAGGACAACCTGCAGGTTGGGGGATAACCCATCGCGTTGGACAAAGCTGTAGGAATCGAACCCACAACCATAGTGCGACGGGCCTTTATTACGTACCACTAGCCTACAGGAAGTCCCTGGTTATTACAAAAACATTTTCCTAATCTAAATGGTATGTGTTAATATTTGGAACCTTATAAAATTATGATAAATAGAATATTTTTGAGTTCTATTACCTTTTGGAGTGAAAGATGGGTTTGTGGTAAAAATTTATTAAAGAATGAAAGTCTACATGACAAGTAAGTATATTTCCTTACGTTCTTATTAAATCTCCTAAATAAATTCCTCAACTTTATAAAAGGTAACTTAAAACAAAAATGTTGTCGGTTAACTTTTCCAATTGGGGAATCAATGACCGTTTAACCAATCACAAGTTTGTGATTTTCTTGTAGTTAAATTTCTCCTAATCCTATTTTATACGACTCTCCATCAGACCTTCATGGTTTGTTTTTCCTCCATATCCATATTTTCATAAAATCCTAGTATGGTCTATCTCAGGTGACCTTTGTACTTCTATCTATTTCTTTTAAAGTTATATTTTTATTAACCCTATTTCTGATGTGGGTTTTCCACAAAGGTATTTTCTATTTTCAGCCTTTTATTTTCAAAGAAAAATTTCAAATTGCGAGGACACAATTTATTAAAGGAGGGGATAATGTAACACCCCAAGCTTCCACGATACGCTTCTCCTTTAATAATGCAATAGCTTGCATTGTACGCAAGTTCGAGATTCTAACACACCGTGACCAATCAAAATAGCCATTATGAATAGTAATAACCACTTTTTGAAATTATATATATATATTATATTTCAAAATGGACTTCATTTTTGGATTCGGAATATCAAAATTATCCTATGTTGAATTTTTGGTATTTTTATGAGAACTTCCAATTTTTTATGAATAATGAAAAATACTTAAAAACAAATTTTTTAATCAAAATAATTTATAGTGATAAATTATAATATTTAGTGGTTTTAAAGTATAATTATAATATATTTTTAACATTTTATCTAATGTTTGTCATTAGAATTAATTTCACTTTGAAATTGGACATAAACCATTGTCAATCTTTTGATATATATTGTTTCTTAAAAACACGCTATTTGTAGTGACAGCGGGAATTAATTATAAAATTAATTAATGAAACTTATATGTTTGGAATTTTGTAAAATAGACATCATTTTTGAATTCGGAATATCAATTATATCTTAGGGTGAAATTTTGGCATTGTTTTGAAAAACTTCAATTTTTGATGAATAGTGAAACCACTAAGTGGTAGTTAAAAAATGATTTTCCATTTAAATGAAACATTACCACTTATGGGATTTGATTTTAAAAAATCCGACATACATGGTTGTCATTAGGAAGTAAAATGTGGTTCAATGGGATTAAAATAATTTTTAGGTGAATAGTAACTTTTAAGTTTAATTAATCGCGATTAAAGGAAATTAGTGAAATTTAAGGTAAAAATGATATTATAAAAATATGAAAATACCTTTACACTTATCCTAACCCTATTGTATGATTCATGGCCGACCAATAAAATCTATGGGTCAACTTGGGGACCCCATGGAGCCACTTTGGTAGGAAAATGACATTAAAAACTTTTTATTTAATGTTAAAATAAAAATGTCACAAACATGAGTTCTTTTACTAAATCAATTTTTAAATGGGGTTATATAAGTCATATTTTTTACTCTAAATATTAATTATAAATATAAAAAGATTTCCTACATCATGATATTTTTTTATAATTTTTATAAATTAAATAAATTAAAATTTTTATGACACAATGATGATGCAGCGATTACCTCATTAATTAACGATTTAAATAAAATGAAAATATTATGTAAAATATAAGGCTTACACTTTTCAAAAACCTATTGGATGAGTATATTTCTAACCCTTATCACCTAATCCTATAAATATATAATTTTGGGACCTTTAAAATCCTAAACTCATTATATAATAAAGTAACATTTCATGACTTTCCAAGAGTGCCCCTCCTCTCCTCTTATAAAAGGCCCCCAACACTACCAGCTTATTCACACCTTCCAAGCCATTTGGCTTGGCCAAACTCTGCCCAAATACTCTCCCAACTTCCCTATCTTACTCCCAGACGCCTCACTTTGGGAATAAGTCTTCCCAAGTAATCCTTTTTCTCAAATCAAAAAGCGTTACCCGATTTTAAGGTAATGTCTTCTCTTATGTTATTTTGTTTTATTTTGCTTCTTCAAACCCTTAAACTCTTTTTATTATTTTATTTTGTAACAAAACCAGTATATTAAATATACTAGGATGTTTTTACGAGAATTATTTTATTTACACTTACACACACCTTCGTCAAATGGTTAAAGAACATACTGTTTCTGTGGGTGGCGAATTACTGCCTCACGAAACGATGATTGTTCAATCTTCTTTTAACACCTCTAATGGTGGCCATTATGATGACACTATTTTCATAAATGATATATATTATTTTTATGTTTTCCTTATGCTTTTTTATTTTTCATTTATGGAACACCTTTATGATTTCCATTATGGGTAAACGCGATAAGTTCATTTTAGGAAGTGCGGACTACCACCCCCTCAAAGTGATTTGAATCATTAATGCCATATGTGGGATGTATAAAGGATGGAGTAAATGGTATTATACATTATATTATACTGTAATTATAGTATACCTTTATATAATTATAATTTCATCCCATTAAGTATGAAATAGAAATGAAAGTAGCGTTCATGCGTACGTACGGCTTACCGTCTCCATGAACAGTGTATTTCATTTCTTACCTCTAAATGTTACGTAATATTATGAATGAATATATATACTGGATATATATTATATATATGATATCTACATCATGAATATAATTCTGGATATAATGGATATTTTACCACATGAACAACTTGTAATTATAAGAAGTTTATTGTTGACTCAAGTACCAAAGATCGACAAAACGACCGTTATTAACTTAAATGACTACATAATCTTCGTAACAATGTAATAAGTGATATAAAAGGGATAATAAACTTGAAAAAGGTTCTTAAGAAAGTATATATTAACTCTAGTTTATTATTCATGAGGTTAAAGAGTGGTCGAGTCAAGTCGGACACGAGGTAAGGGAATTTCTTAACCTAATTTCCATTCTTTGGGTTAATATCCTACTTTCAAATTATGTCATGATATTATTATGTCCTATCTTGTATTTGTAATTTCTTTATGTGTAATTATAGTAAATACACATAATAGATCTATTTTATTTTAAAAATTATCTTTGTAAGGACTTCGTCTCAATCTCCTTTCATTGAGGCATATTTGGTTTTATACACAACTTTCATTTATACGGTGTATAAACCCCTTTGACTTTTACTTTTATTCAAAAGGAATCAATTTATACGAAGCATTTTTACTAAACGACAAAAGGAATATTTTTTCTTATGTATGTGGCGACAATGACTTCTACACCACCGTGACTATTATTTGAGTTTCGGCTTCCTCTATAAGCTATAACTTTTTTTTAAAAGAAAAATAAATACCATGTTTTACTTTTCTTTTATTTTGGTTTTGAAAATGGTTTTGATAAAGTTTTTATTATATAAATGTGTTGTATTGATATATTATGATTGAAGTGTGGAAATATTATGTTTCCATTATGCATGTTTTATGTGATACAATTAAGTTATGGTTTATGATATGTTTAAACATGTTTATATGAGGAATGCATTGGACTTAATAAGTGACGGGTGGAGCCTGCTATAGCTCCTCGAAGCATCGGTAGGTCTCATGAGACAAACTAGTGTCTTGGCACGAGGCCTTGAAAAAATATTATTTGTAGTATTGGAAAGAGGCCTTGGCTATGTGTTTATGATATTCTGGCATTATGCATTCCATCATTATGAAAGTGGTTATTGATATTTCATGTCACTATTCGACCAGTAGAATATCCATGTGAAGAAGTAAATGGAATTATCTCATTTTACTTTTTCTATATTATGTTGAAGTTCAAGTTTAAAAGGATTTTGTTTTAGTTATGCATTGCCTTAAATGTTTATGTTTATTTATGAAATCTTCCTCTATATTGTTATCCTTACTGAGCATCTGAGCTCACCCCTTTCAATGTTTTAATTTTTTCCAGGATATGAAGAAGTATTTTAGAAATGAACTGCAGGGATAGTCTGAAGGGGATATGAGTGTGGAAAATGGAGACTATGTTATTGTAGTTTTTCACTTTATGATGTAATGTAACATTTATGAATGTATCTAGTGTTTCCAAGCCTACTAAACTAATCGGTCTTTCGAGACTTGATCTTTTGTGATCATGCCAATGTTACGCAATAATGCACCGACTCTGGGTAACTGGGGTCGGGGTGTTACAGTTGGTATCAGAGGCAGTTTAGTACTAACCTTGGAAGAAATATTTAGATAAACTATGATTAGATCACATAGCCCTAAGATAGACTTTGAGGATTAGTATAGAAGAACTTCCTATAATTTTGGTATTATAGAGATTTTGTGAGTTTTCCAACCAATACATCCCTCTCTGGATACGAGAAGGTAGAGGCAGATCTGGAAGAGATGTACCTAGGGGTAAAACCCGAAAACACCTCTTTGAGATAGACTCGAATGGGAACTGGTGCACGACAATGGGCTTTGCGGCACTCTTTGTTACGACACTCCCGGGGGATATGCTTAGGATAATTCTTGTTTTCTTTACAAACCACTATGAAGGGTTATGAGTATATACTTCCACAAAGAAAACATTTATTATGATTATGGATTATATCCATAAATAGTTCAATTTTTGTTAAGTGTTTTACAAGTATGAAATTATGTAATTTAATTCATAAACTAATCTAGTTTATGCCATTGTTTAGAAATGGAACCTAGTGGGAGGAATGAAAACCGTATCAATGCACGCACTCGGTGTAGGGATTGCCCTCCTTCTCAAGATAATTATTGCGGAGCTGGAGATACAACTGGTGCTGGTCAACTTATTACCATACTGGGACAACTCACTCAGGTTATGAATAATAACCTTACTCGTATGGAGCACCCTGATCTGCAACGTGGAGGATCAATTTTAGACCGCTTCATGAGGCAACAACCACCAACATTTAATGGGGGTACAAATCCATTAGTAGCTGAGCAATGGATAAACTCTTTAGAGAAAATATTTCATGCCTTGGGGAGTAGTGAATGGGAAAAGGTTATCATGGAAGTTTACCACCTCACTGGAGACGCTGATCAATGGTGGTCATTGATTCAAAACACAAAAAAAAGATGATGAAGTATCGAATATGGAATGGAGGGAGTTCAAAGAGCTTATCTTAGAAAAATACTTCCCTTGTGACCATAGAGCAGATATGGAAAGGCAATTTCTGAGTCTAAGGCAGAAGGAGGATGAGAATGTCGCAAAGTATGAGGCTAACTTTACAGGGTTAGCGAGGCATGCTCTAGATTATATACGTAACCCAAGAAGTAAGATCGATCGTTTCTTTGATTGGTTAAAACTGTTTCTCCGTCGAGCACTAGTATCACAATCTTTCTCAATGTACGAAGATATAGTCTCATGTTCTATCAAGACAGAAAAGGAATTCTCTAAATCTTATGACAATATAGTAAAGCAAGAGAAGAAGAGGACGGTGGAACAAGAGACAGATAAAGGGAAAAAGGAAAAAAGGATTTTACATTATGAGATAATTGTGGGAAGGAGTTGTTGCCAGCCGATATTGCAGAGTGTCCCAGAGGGTTACAACCCGGCAGCGATGGTCTGTCACAGTGATCTATCAGCAATTGGGTCGCGCCTCATTTTGCACGCCCAGAGGAGTCTGGGCGGCCTGGCAAGGTGGGTGGATCCTGTGGGAGAGGATTTCCCTGAAAGTGGACTCCCAGGATTCAAACCTTGAACCTCCCAAAGAGCAACCTATTTTGGAAACTCCCCTTCACCACCGCACCACCACCGAAGTGGCAACCCCTAGGTAAACTAATTTTCACCCTAACTACGATAAATAATTTTATAATATTTCCACTATTAATTATGGTAAAAAATTAAGTTGAAATTATTATATAATATAAATAATTATGATTAAAAATATTGAATCCATTTTTTCAAATTATATTCACATTAGTGGAAAGATATAATTTAAAATTAATCCTTCAGACGCAATGAGAAAGTGGGTTTCTAAAGAGAAAAAATGATCAAAAGTTTAAAAAAAATTATATTGAAATTAAATATTAAAATAATTCCAATGAACTAAATTGGATTAATTTATTTATAATTGAGGTATTTTTACTTTTAAAACCATTTTAAAAAAAACTTATAAATTCTTTAAATAAAAATGCAGTTTTCAATAAAAACCAGTATTTTTTATTATTCATCAAAAAAATTATCTTTTCATAAAATTATAAAATATTCATTCCAAGATAATTTTGACATGATGATTTCAAAAATATATTTTTATTTTTTAAAATAAATTTTCTAAAATTTTAAAAATTAAATTTAAAACAAAACCCACAGATGTAACGAAAAAGCAGGTTTTTGAGAAGTGTATTTTTCAAGCATGATATGATTTTATATTAACTCTATGTATAATAATAAAACTTGTATAAATATAAATTAAAATTTATTTATATATAATCAATAAATTTCTTTTAAAACATTTCTCATTAGGTATTATTTTAATTAATTAAAATGGAGAAACATTGTGCACTTTAAAACATTTTTCAGAAAAACTCATTTTTTAAACCCAAAAATAAAATTATAATAAAATACAATATAAATTTTATTAAAAATTAATTAAGTGGATTAAATATAACTAAATAATTATTATGATAATTTAAATCATAATTTTTTATTTAAATTACTTAATTTATTGAAAATAAATGATAGTTTTACTGAAATCGGTATTTTTTCACTATTCACTGAAAAATCAGTTTTTTTTGAAAAATTCAAAAATTTCACCATAATTTAATTTTTATATGATTATTTAAAAATAATAATTTCATTTTATCAAATAAATTCTATAAATCTATATAAATTAATTATAATATTTTCTCATAAAAATAAATAAATAACATTTTTGAAGAAAACATATTTTTGATGAATATAATTACTTTGCTAAAAATTAAATGATTATTTACTAAGAATTTGTAAATAAATTAATATTGAGTAGTATATTTATCTATATATTTCATAAATTAGTTAATATTATTCGTACCCACTTATTTAATGGCTATGTTATATTGGTCATATTTAAAATAATATTATTTTATGGTTTGATAAAGCTTGATGTTGCATGTTATGCATGCTATTGAAGAAACTCATGGTTGTCTATAATGTAAGATAAAATCAATGTTGAATATATTTCAATTTATCAAACAATTTATATTAATTTGAAAAAAATCATAAAATCTTAAGATGTTACAATGATAAACCCCCTCTTAAGAAGAACCCGAGATAAATAAGAATAACGTTCAATAGTATTTTTTGTGGTTATGGTTTATCATCATTTAAAAAGAATTTATCATTTTTACAGAAATATTTTGAAAAGATTAATCCAAAAATAAACATAAAATAGAAACCCACCTAGATTTATCCATTTAAACTGTTACACCTAGGAATAGAGGAGAGAGATGGTTTGGGTGCTCCTAGTAATCAGATATAGAATTCATGTTTTCTCAAAGAAAGATTCGCCATTCTTGAATGAGGTAATTTTAAACTTCATGTACTCGATAATATCTCTAAAACTAAAGGTAGAAAGGTTTGGGTATTTTTCAAGAAGTTAAAACCACGTACAGTGTTATAGAATTAAATCCACAATTTAATTAACAATTTAATTCATCTCCCAACTATTTGTTTAATGTGAAGCATTTAAATCTTCATAATTAATTTGAATTAAGGGAAAAAAATAAAAAAAAATTAATTCCATGATTTTTATAATTTAAAACTATTTAAAATTGCAGGTGCAATATGGGGAATAAGAAATGAAAAGAGGAGTTTTTAATTATTTTCCTCCAAAAAAGGGTGCTATGTCAGGGTAACATGGTTTTACCCTTACCCAAATCATAACCTCCATGTAAGGGTAAACTTTTAGACTTACACAAATTTGGGTTTTCCTTACATAATTTAAAAAACAATATCTACCCATACACAATCCCTAGAAACACTTACACGGCCCTTCTTACCCTTATATAGCACCTTAAGTACCCTTACGCAGCATATAGAATTTTCATTCGACCCATATGTAACCTTTAGAAAACTATGTTTATCCTTATGTGAGACTCAGGTTACCCATACGTAAGTAGAAAAAATGTGTTGTTTCCCTTATATGGGTAAGTATTTACCCTTACGTGAATAGAAGGTTTCTCATGATAACCTTTATGCAAGATAGGCTTACCCTTATAAATCCAAAATTACCCTTATGTAGTTATTAGGATTCTCCATTTATTATTATGTAGTGTCTCATGTACCCTTACACAACTCATATAAAAATGGAGTTACCCTTATGAAATGCCCCAAAAATCATCCTATATAATGGTAGAGTTCACTTAACCTTATGTAGGCCCTATGTTATGCGCATGGGAAAAAATAAAGTTCCTTTTTTTGAATTTTTACTAAAAGGGATTATAAAATATAAACAAAGAGGTTTTTTAAGAACATTTAAAAACTAATAATATTCCATAATTGGAATATTAGGTTATCATTAACATTAAGTACATAAACGTCATTCCCTCCTACTATGCATGGCCCCCACCATGAAATACCACATTATTTCATAAAATATCACTAAAGTTCACTTTTGAATTTTTTCCATCACATCCTATGGATAATAAACTCGCCTAGAAGAGAGAACAGGGAAGAGGGATATCCATCTATCCATCCTCACCATTTAGGATGTTGGGAAAAACACCACTAAATCATTTGGGTGTCGGCATAGATTTTTCAACTTAGGTGGGTTGTGTATAGAAACCAAAATGAAAATTATATATATATATATATATATATATATATACATATCATACACACAATACCAACCTATGGGTTCACAAAAAGGGTACCATCCTAACCCAATACACCCCACAGGGCCTTACAACCACCACTCTTTTACTTCCACATCTAAACTCATTACACCACACAAGCAAGACACAAATAACAATATATATTCTATCTTTCTTTTCAAGTTAATCTAATTACCTGATTTACCATTTACCAACCAAATTCATTTATCCAGCTTATTCATTTCATATTTGATAACAACCACTTAAGACACACTTCGCATTTCAATTTAATAATTAATTAATCATTCCAACCCATTATCCAATTATATCATTAGTCATTCAAGTTTCATAATTAAAATTTAATTACATTACAACCAGGAAACTAGAAAAAAACATCACCAGAACAAAAACCCCACCTTCTCATTCCAAAAATCCATACACTACCACCACCACACACTACAACTGCTTCCTCATCACAACTGCCAAAAATCACAACCACATTTCACCAAAAAACTACATAATACAACCTCTTTTCACATATTTCATTTTAGTTTAACAAAAGGGATTTCATCACATTCAATTATTTACTTTCTAATGCATTCTCACACAAGTCAATATTCCATGGGCAATCAATTCATTAACCATATATATTTGATTATACGTTTCATTCAAGGTGATATAAAATAATCACACAGTAAAGTTTCCACAACTATATTAACTATAGCATATACAAGGCTCCCAATAGTTGTTATTTTTAGTAAGGTAATCAAGAATGTATAATAGAAATAACATCCAAAGTGGTAAAACATGTGTTTCTTCTCCCTTCCCCTTCAATTTCAATTAAATCAATTCGTTGTCTTCATTAAGCTGGTGCATGCTACCTCCCCAATGAAAAACAAAATCTTGATCCCTCCCACATGTACAACAAAAATAATAATGAAGGATTACCTATCTAAATGAAATAATCTTCACACAATTCACTACACCAAAACAAAGGTTGCACGCATAGGATGGAATCATCATAGGAAGTACTCAAACCAATTAGTAGTAGGGTTCCACAAATCTAAGGGAAAGGTTATGGAACCTCCCATCTCAAGGGAAAGAAATTAAGAAATAATGAAGGAAAGATCATAATTTTAGAATTAATATATGAAATCATCAATATTTTAGATTATACGTAAGACTTTTAATTAACCATTGATGTAGAATTCATTAAATTCCATACAGAATGAATCATTAGCAACCTTGGTCAACAAGAAAAATCAAGGATATAATTATCCTCCTCAAAATAACCTTAATTAAATTTTTAAAACTCCATTTACATTAAAAATTCATATTCATGACTTTTAGGGGTATTTTTAAAAAAAAATCAAAAATTTGGCTAAGTCCTAAACTAACTACACCAACCAACCTACCGCACTAATAAACAAGTGACCACAAAAAGGAAACAAGTGACCATGAAAACCAACCACATGACCTACCTATTGTATTTTTTTTCCTTATAACCTACTTTTATGTACTTTATGATTACCTGTATTGATAATTTTGAATATTAATAAACTACTTATCACGTCATCATTGTTCTTATTCATAATATAGTATTTGATAATGTTCTAAGAGTATCTATCTTACTGAAGTTCATAGTAGTTCCTTATTATGATGAGAACCTAAGAGTTCCATTTCAGTATTCTTAAATATATTTTCTATAGACATATAAAATAATTTTAGGGACATAAATGATACAGGCTAATAAGGGTGGAGACTCATAGGACTTTGAGTCACCTTCTTAGGGTGTACTCCCTTGGTAATTTCTAGTGTAGGAGATTCTAAGAACGAGATCCACCGGTAGGAAATCTACATTTATGTTGGTCATTGGATGTTTCTATCTATTAACATTTGTATTGATCCTTATACTTTAATATTATTATTAATGGATGTTATTATTCACATGCTTTGATGTATTGATGAAAACCTTAATGACATATGTTCACAGTGAAGTAGGATATGTTGGGTGCATCACGAGTAATATTTCATTAATGAATAACGTGAGAAAGTATTTTTACCTTATATTCTTTAAAAGAAGTTGATATCTTAGACCCATCGATGGAAATGATAAAACTTAAATAAATCCATGTCCATGGTGTTTCATAGGAAATTTCAATTTATATAAAATTAAATAAAGTTACATCAATCACATTGGTTTATGTCACCACCATGCATGACACGACCCCCTCCCACCAAATATGTCACTATGAGGGGAGAGAGATAACAACCCTCGAGTCTTTCCTTCAATAGGACCTAGGTTGGTCACTATCACTGAGGGTATAAAAATATCACAATATAGAAGGCATTACCCTCTATAAAGAAAATATGATCAAGATATAGTATAAACAATCATAAAAAAACTTCCATTTAGAAAATGATGGTAAGCAAAAAAAACCATCCCACAATGCATGAATAAATTAATACTGATACAAATAAAAGTCTCCAAAGTGAATACCAAAAATTAAAGTCTATTAAATTAGTTGAATAGAAACTCCAAACCATCTAGTAATGTCCAACTTAGTCCCTAAATTCCTCCTAGAAACCTTATAATAGTTTATATACATAGTTTGAGCATAACAGTTATACTCAGTAGGGACATAACCAAGGCCTCAATTGCACATGTGAAAATATAATGCAAATGTGCCTGGGAAAAAACAACATAACCAAAAAGCAACTATAAAAACCATCTAACCAAACCCAGCCTCACCATAGCTCACTCACAAAATCATGAATCCAATATAATAATATAACATCAAGATTATAATAAAGAAAGGCACCCCACTTCCTCTTCCCATTTATTTTCTACTCTCACACCCTAACGTAGAACATCCTATGATATAATCCCTTCTACACATATCACATAACATCACATCCCACCCATAGACACCTAGGGCACACATCACATCACATCCCACTCATAGATAACTGGTTCACACATCACAACAATAACTAGATTAGTAGGGTATCATGAACATTAAGGACATAAACCTCATGCCCTCATCCTATCATGATGACCCCCACCATATATCACATCACAACCACGTTACATATCACTCGTAGAAACCTAGTCCAACACATCACATATCACCCATAGACCCCTTGGTCACACATCATAACCAAATAATGTCTCCTAAATAGACACCTAGGCCAAGACATCACATCTTTCTTGTAGACACTTGGGTCGCACATCACTTATAAAGGAAGAGCGGGGGAGAGGGGGAAGTCATCCATCAATATCAATACCATCCTAGATGTTGGGGAAAACACCTGTAACTAAACACCTATGAGCATTGGAAAGATTATCCAACTTGGGTTGGGCACATATAAAATGAAATAAACATACATGATATAAAGATAGCACACAATACCTAACATAATGGTTCGCATTAGCAGCATTAATACATGCCACATCACCACCATTGTACCACACATCAACTTTCACAACTATTTCCACCACTATATACAACACCACAAAACCACCATACAAGACACATAACATTTCCCACTTTCATTTATAGTTTTTGTTTCAATTATTTATTATCCTTTTAATTTCTCATTATACTACTCATTCATTCATTAAATTAAATTTAATCCATTTATCACATATCAACTTCCACCCTCGTGATATTCAATTACCAACCCATTCATTTATTCATTTCATTCATCATTGTATTTTATTACCCTACTACCCAAGAAACTAACACAACCACACTACTCAACCACCAAAACACACATTAACTATCATAACACCACACATCCAACATATTCATCATGCCACATCACCCAAGCCATCTCACAATGAAACAACCACACATCTCATCCATCGCACAACCACAATCACCATGTACCACAAACATTTCACCACAACTGTTGTCCCAAAACCATTGTTCCATAACCTCTACACTATAATCATTATGCCACAACCACTTCACCACAACCATTGTGCCACAAACACTATGACACATTGCACAACTTCCCACATCACATCCATGCTAACCAACCACTGCATCACTGCCCCGTATACCACACAGTCCATTCGATCACATATATCATCACATAACATCCCAAACCACATAGGAAAATGCAACAAGAATAATTACTCATCAAAACACACATTCTAACTTCCATATTTATTCATTGGAATTATCATATATCTTCTTTATTTAGTATGGGTATTGTCACAAAAACCCAATGTCCAGGGGAAGCTAATTATTAGCCAAATATATGTTATTTAATATTTTATTTATGTGAGATCACACAAAAACAAAACAAGGGTAATCACATCATAATAACTATAGGGAAAACAAGGTTCCCAACAACTTTTATTTTTAAAATTAGCAATAGGAATGCATAATAACATCAATAACAAATATCAAAGCGATAAAGCATGAAATAGTTCCCCATACCCATCAATTTTATATATTTCAATTTATTATATGATTATTTTGACCCATATTATCCACCCAAAGGTACGAAAAATCATTTAAATACCACACATAGAATATAAAAGATTAAGAATGAGGATCCCCTACCTCAAAGAAGCTTTCAAATCTCATTGTGCACCATAGGGGAAAGAACAAACTACCCAGAAACCATCGCCACACAAGGAACTCGTGGATTGACCAACACCGCACCCAAATATCATCAAAAAGTAGCCAAACTTACACCCTAAATCAAGAAAACATTACCATAAAGAATCCCTAAAGAACAATATAAGGAAACTCACGAGAACAAAATAAGAACTCACCATATATTGAAGATCGGAAGCCATGGATTAATCTTCAGTGAAGGAATCCCAATGCGGTTGGAGAGAGAGCCACTAGGTCGCCTGGAAATGATAGGGGTGTAGGGTTTGAGGAAAAACCCATGAACCTTAGGTTTTAAAGATACATTGTAAAGAGGAATTACATAGTGTGTACCCTTTACATGTTGTGTAAATGTCAGGTTTCAAGGCCCTCTAAAAAATTCATCACCTCAAAGGATTTAACACCTAGATTTATTACATATTGTGAAATATCCTCAAACAATCTATGAACCACTCTTTCATGTCATGTAAACATTACACTATGTGAATTCTTCTTGATTCTATTATTTAGTAGCCAAACACCTCTAAACCTGCTCTAGGCCTCCTTCGAGCACCTCCAACACCAAAAACCAGAAAAGTAACAGACTGGGAGGACACAAACCATTACATTAGATACCTATAAAATGATTCTCACCCTCTAGAATCTAAAATAAATCCTATAAATAAATTTTTCTGAACAACCACCCTGTGAGATACCTCTCAAGGATCTCATTACTCCTCAACACTACCACCATCCAAACTCACCAACTTAAACACCCACAAACCAATAATGCAACCATACAAAACTATTTCAAAACCATATAAACCTCCACATAGCCCAAACCAACAACCACTACAACTAAAAAACTACACTACACTAAACATACGAATCAATAAATTTACTTTCTCCATGTTTAGATATTATATGCTCTAGGTAGCACTGACTCTCCCATATGAGTTTAGTAACATTGTAATTAATTTTTCTGAATTGGGAATCAAGTCCTCTCCTTTTCATATGTTATGGGTTTTATTACACATCACAAATCAAGGGTAACAACACATTTCATAACATAGATATATCCAAACATCACATCTATTGGAGTTGGTGGCCTAGAACCAACTTCTTTGTACTTTATTCATTAATAAATACCTTATCACATCTTGATTATTCATTTGCATGACAATGAAAGTGATAATGTCCTAAGGATAGCAGTTTCATTAAAGGGTCATAGTGGATCCCTGCTATGATGAGAACCCAGAAGTGCCATAACACTATTCTTGAATATATGTTCTATGTCCGAATGATGCTATTTGAGAGAAAAATAATAATACAGGACATTAGGGCTGAGGACTCATAAAACATTGAGGCACCTTCTCATGGTGTGTGCCCTTGGTAATATCCAAGAGGATATTATGAGAACATGACCCACCAGTAGGAAATCCACATTTCATAGTGTCATTGGATGTTCTTATCTATAGACGTGTGTATTGGTCCTTAGACATTAAGATTATTATTAATGGGTATTAAAACTCATGTAATTAGATGTATTGACTAAAACAGTGATGACACACTATTCGTAGCGAGGTAGGATACGTTGGGTGAGTCACAAGTGATACAGAATTAATAGATAATGCGAGAAAGGATTTTTTCCTTTTGTTCCATAACAAAAGTAGATATCTCAGGCCCTTTGATGGAATTGATATAGCCTAAATAAATCCATGACCATGGTAAGGTATGGGTGAGTTCAATTCCAGGAAGTCAAAGAAAGAATAATCGAGCACATGGGTTGATGGAACTAGCATGCAACCCGCTTGATTAGAGATATCGAGAAAAAGGGATTAAATTACACGGTAATTTTTTGTATGAGGTGACATGTCAATGAGGTGTCAACTTCTTTCTCTTGGGTTCCTTGACCCATTGCTAGACAATAATCTTGGACTTTAGGAAAGCCCATCTAATGCCAATGAGAAATAGGCCTAGAGGGTAACACTCTAAGTGTATCCAAGTATCTCAAGTAGAATAAAGATTATTCTTGTATGTGGTTTAATAATTATTCAAGGAATACTAAATTGTTTTAATGTTGGAGGAATAATAAAATGAAAACAAGATACATACGATGAGTACATTGAATGTACACACTGTGTAGTTTTCATTTTGGAAAGGAAATGAAAAACAAGTACACACCATCTATTAATGATTACATGCCATGTAGTTTTTCCAGTCGGTATTTCGAGGAAATAATATTGCTTTATTAAATGATATTTATTATAATCAGCATGGGTGCATGTCAAGTAATTAATGATTCGACATGGGGGTTTTCAATAAGAGTTAATGAAATAAATAAAATGTGTAACGCGTTTATTTATTGTCATAACTCTATAACCTCAAACCCGGTTATAAATATCCTCACAACCTAAACACTTTTCCATGAATCATTGTGCACAACAATTCTAGAAAATTCTCTCAAGGCTGAGAGAACTCCTTCCTCCAAGAACCCTCCCAAGTCCGAGAGAGATCCTCCTCCATCGGATCAAGGTGATCCAAGGCAGACAACGAAAGAAAAGGCTTCTCTACGCTAGCACCCAGAGATTCCTTTGGAGACATCCAGAGATACGAGGTGCACATGTGGATCACCTCTAGAGGAATTCTAAACTTGGATTCTACGACGCAATGACAAATCACATTGAAATGTTACTGAAAAACATCAACGAAGAAATAATTTCATCAAGGTAATTATTTTCAATTAATTAAATTAATTATAACCAACATATGATGATCCTATCAATGGTTCTGGGACCCTTCTCTTTCTTTTCATTCTTCATTATATTCCGAATATCTGGAGTTTTATTATCATGATGGATCTTGGATTGAACGTTGTTTAACGCTAAAATTCAAGTTGAGCAAACCCACCAACGCGTTTCCGCTGTGCCCGGAACCTACAACATCATCATCAAAACAGAACAAAGAAAAACTGAAAACAACATTGGGTATTGGGAACACATCTACATCTCTCAATCCCAAGTACTCTCCTCCATGCCACCATACTTCTATAATACACGGACCAAGGGAATGGTCTAAACACAAAATACCTTCTCTTGATGATCCTAGATCTCTACCGAATTCTATACAAAAGTTGTGTCATCCTCAATATCTAAATATCCCTAGTTAATAGCATGGAATTCATCATGAACGTATCAATGAAGCTGGGACATGTGAAAGATTTTGTAGATCCTCTCCAACCATAGTGTAAATTCCAACTAATATGCCAACTCTCCAACATATCCCAACACCTCAAAGGTCCCAAAAAACTTAAGAGAAAGCTTACTCCCCATAACAAACCTCTACTTCCCACGCTGAGGGGAGACTCTCAAGAACACATGTTCTCTAACCTCAAAATCTAGGGGCCTTCACCTATGATATGCATAGGCCTTATAATGTTCATGTGCTACCCTCATCCACTCATGAACCAACTAGATATTATTGATCATTCTCTAAACCACATCAGGACCAAGAACTACCAACTCTTCAACCTATGTCCAACCTATGTCCAACACAATAGAGAACAACATGGTCATTTGTACAACACCTCAAATAGATCCATACCAATTTATGAGTGGTATATATTATTGTATGAAAACTTGACTAAAGGAAGGTTTCATACCCAAGATCCACTAAATTCCAAGGCACGTGCTTGCTGTTGAAATAGTGGGTGCCCTAGACCCAACTATATAGTACTTTTGATTATCCTATCATGTGTATAGTTAGATATTCATGATGATTTCTTACCATCGACGTTCTAGTGGATTTTTGGAGTGTGTGTGGATGATCTAGAGGGATCCTTCTTTGGATCCTTCAAGCGACGATTTCCATCGGCTAGTAGTAGTCAACTATGCCTTCAGATTTGAAATGGGTACATTTTCATTTTAATTTAGTGATCTTAATAATCTATGTGAGATCCTCGGACCCCTCTGGTGCTCGGATCATCGGCGACAACAAGTTTCGTCATTCCGCCGACCAAAATTTTAAAATATTCGTCCCACCAGCTTCCACTACGGGCCCCTGGAACCTAACAGTGGTATCAGAGTGAATCACGTAGATTTTTTGATCCAAATAAAATTAATTTACATAAAAGTAAGTAGATTATTCAAAATAGGTCACAACCATTCAAACCGTGATTCAATCCGATTTTGAATGACTAAGATATGGTCATTCGAAATTTTCGGAATGGATCGTGTTTTCGTTTTTGAACAAGGGTATTAAAATTTTTAATATAATTATAATTATTATAATTTATATTATTCTTAAAATAATATAATAATAATAAAATTATTATATTAAAATAATATTTTATTATTATTATATCTAAAGACTAAAATAGCCTATAGAAAGTTTTTAAAAAAGGGGAAGACTTGCGGTCAAGTCTTCAATTCAAAAAAAACAGAAGAAAAAAATGCGAAGGAAGACCTTTTGGGTCTTAGGCGTGAAACAAAAAAAAGTAAAAGCAAAAAAAAACCGCCTGAAGACCTTAAAAAACAAACAAACTGCATGGGGCCTCCCTTCTTCCTCATCCTGCTTGGGCAGAACCAGGAGGGCGCAGTAAGCCAACAACCCCGGTCGTCCCCAAGCAGCACCGCACCGTGCAACGAGCCGCCGCCTCCACTTGAAACAGGTGTACACCTCGCTGGCCAGCATAGAGCCTGCTCCTCAGGTCGGGATGCCTCTGAGGGTCGTCGCGTCATCCGCCGTTGAGGACCTCTGAGTCGATGTCGCTGATCTCTGATGCTCGTGTCGCCTCCCGCGGCGCCGCACCGAGACCGCCACCGACCATGCTCCAGCATGCTGGCAGCCGGTGCCCGCCACCTCAGGTCCAAGCTGGCCGGCCTCCGTCTCTGCTACTGAGGACCACAGGTAGCGTGCCAGCCCGCTTATGGAGAGGGATCCGAGCACAGTAGGTACAGCTGGCCTGATTTAATTTGACCCACCCTGAAACAGGTCTAGGAGGGTTTGTCTGGTCAAGTACGGATATAACGAACCTTCCCGGTCCAGGAGAAGCCAAGAACAGGCTTTGCCCGACCTGTTACAGGTCTACGCAGGTTCAGCGCAACCCGCAACATATCAAAATAATGTTTCGGGGGTTGGGTTAATTAATTAATTTAATTAATTAGTTTAATTTAATTAAATTAATCAATATATTAATTATGGTTTAAAAATATTAAATTTTAGTACCCGAGGATAAAATTAATTTAATTTTTTAAAATTAGATTAATTAATTAATTTAATTCTAGGTATTAAAATTAAATTAACTAATGAGCCGATAATTAATTAAATTATTTGAATTAATTAATTCATTTAATTTAATTAAATAACCCTCATACTTAGTTAATGCATTTAAATTTTTATCGCGCAATATTTTATACCCGACTACTGGTCTTGAGCATTGGCCCCGTATGTCTGCTTTTAAATTATTTATTTAATTAATTATTTTAAACTGCGTGCGATGTGTGTATTTAATTAAATGATGGTCTGCGTATCTTCTTAGTTTTTGGTTAAAATGTATAAGGATCTGCATGTCCATTTTACATGATGTACATTTATACCCCAGTCCCCCTCGCCTGCGTGTGAGTATTTTTGTACCACGGATGAAGACGATGCAAAGCATGATGTGGACCCCACCAAGACGAGGCGATACCTTAGATGAGAAGAAAACATACAACACGGGTTGAGCTGCATCAAGATTCAAGCTTTGACTCAGGTATGATTCCCCTAGGTCATTTAGAATCTCAAGACCAGTCGGTAGTAGTTTACCTTTATGCATTTATTTATTATTTTATAAATTTTAGAATAGCGGGAAAATACATAAAATAATAAATAATAAAATGCATAAAGAAGCGACGTTTGATTTCTATTAATGTTTAGTTTTGAGTGAGACAATTTAGATGAACATGATTAATAGAAATGGATTACATTCGTCGATAGAAAAACACAATAAAACCCTCAAAGAAAATATTAAGTCACAAACAGCCTTCCATCATTCAAGTTTGAACAAAACCAGGTGTTCGAGGTGCCAGTCATGCCTTAGCTGAGGGTGTCTCTTACTACCGGGGAGTTCTTATTAATGTGGTGGGTCTACTTAAATAAAATTTCATCAATGGAATAGACTTATCTAGCTTGTTGTAATTTTAGATGCAAGTGTTGAGTAAATCATTAAATGATTTTTGAAGATGGAACTTCACTCAACAGATTAAGGAACCGCGAGTTAATGTGGTTAGCCAACCAAAATCCTACCTTGGACCCTCCGAGTAGTGGCATATCCATAGCTTGTAGACTATTAGGGAGGTTTGGGGATCCTTGGCACTAGAATACTCAAGAGTATTCTGATTCTAGTACAGAGGGTTCCTAGAATTAAAAAAATTAGTGGGAGACATTTAATGATTAAATAATCAGTAATGTCACATTATGCAATCACATAAAAGTACAATCTTCTAAATTATATTTGTATATAATTAAAATAAATACCATAATAAAACTTCGATAAATATTAGACAAAGTTAATTTCTAAACTAAGCATGAATTTCCAAAAAGTAATATAGCCGCTCGCACACATTACTTCCATAACGGAAATTAAAGGTGCTTATGTCCCAACCTGTTAAACCACCTCAAGAAGTGAGGGTGTAAAAATGTTTACATGAGACTCATGAATCAAGAATATGATGGTTCTGTCATAATTCTATCATCAAAGTATGATGTTAGTTACAACCGCTACATCTTGACATGGATTATGTTACATGTAGTCTCATCTCCATGATCCTTTCAAGGAGAAAGAGAAGCAAGATTTGAATGTGATGATTGCACTCGAATTTTGTAAAGTGAAAGACAATTCACAATCTTTCATGTCATCCCATTCTTATACATTTTCACCCAATTACTCTAGTTTCATTTAAAGGTACAAATGAATGGTATATAGTAAGCGCTTTATTACCTTTATGATAACATTTTCCATGTAATAAGAATATTTGAGGTAACACCATATTTTGTTCTTATGGTGAATACATTGAATGATAGGGCGAAAAGGCTTATGGAAAATTATGCCAAAGGCACCTTCATAATGACCTTCAGTGAAAAGTTGTTGGTTATTTAATAGGAGGTTATTTTCATCGCATATAAATTCATGGAAGTTTAAAAAAACAGAAATACAAGAAGCAAGTACCCGCTTCTCATTCAGTTTATAGTCATCAAGTATATTAATGTTTCTAACATACTTCTTAGTTATTGAATATAATATGCCAATAACATATGTATTTAAATATAGTAACCAAGAAAGTAGAGAAACATTACTAGAAGTAAAGTGTCTTCTCCAAGTAGCTGAGAAAGGGTGATTCCTAAGTCAGTGGTGAGAAATTCATAACTTCTAATTGCCAAGTGATTGATTCAAATTGAACAAGTTATGGAGTATAACCAAAAACATTTATCTCATGTGCCCATTTGGACATGATGAGACAGTATTCCATGTTTTGTAATGAATGTTGTTTGTGGTAACATACTCAACAAATAGTTCACTGCTACTTGAATCGATGGAAATACATGATGAATATAAAATGTAAGACCTACCCTGTTGTGGCAATGTGATTCTTTGTCAAATAAAACTAAAAGTGGACATCAACTATATACCCAGTATGGTATTTAGGCTCAGGATAGCTAAACACCTTTGGTATTATTGATATCCTTAGTTTAGACTAAGAAACCTTTAGAAATAAAGGTATGCCACAAAGCTTTATGAGGTTAGTTCAAAAAGATAGTGTGAACTATTCCAAAGAAAGCAAGAGGTAAAGATACTTCATAAGTTTCCTTTAAGTCATTAAGGAATAGTGAAGTATATGTTTGGTAATAATATATGAGTTGCTTCGTATTGGCGTGCTGAATAATATCTTGACCAAACAATCATCGATCATGATAATGTAGCATGGAGTAATTCCTAAACGCATCACTGTATTGATGTTCATAAGGAGGATCGATGAAGAGTCTTACATATTAACATTGATCAACAAAATCTAGCGTGGATCAATTCTTAAATGTGTATTTTATACATCAAAGTAATGATGCAAGTTGTATCAATGTTACAACATGAAGAAACTTCCATTATATCTCATGATGTTCTTTGCAAATAACGGCTTAAACCCATAACCAATATGCCAACTAAAAATAAAAAATGGATATCATACGAGTCATAGTATGATGGAAAATCCATTATATCATAGGATGTGTATAGATGCAAAGAATTTGTTAGTATTTCAACAAACATGCATCAAGTTAAACACGTTGTGCATTTGAGGTAATTATCCTAACAGTTGCTTAAGATATTACCTAAATCCCAAAGACAGAAAACATGTAGTCAAGTATTAGACTACATCTCAATTAGAGATAGTGGGATCTGAATTTACTTGGACTTAGTCAATGCTTGAGATGCACAAATGGTTGGCATAGGGAACAAGTTCCACAAGTACATGTGGAATAGGCATGTTCTAGAGACACATACTGCGTAGGAAGAATGAAACAATGGTGATGGTTTTATATTCACCACGGTCAGTGATATATTACTCATTGGGAATAATAAATCCTACAAGTAAGTAGTATAATGAAAAAAATCTACGATTGACAAGATCAACTAAAATTCAATAATGGATTCCATGTATCAAATTGCAAAGGGGATTATGAATTGAATATTACAGTGGGTATTCAAATGAAATGATACATGGATGGTACAAGTATGGTACCAATAAGGCTCGATTGGTTTTACCAAGTCGGTATGCCTAAACATATTAGAATCTTACTTGTCATAGCTGAACTTCTATGATCATTTTACTGGTCATTGGATGTCAAGATCATCTTTCGTGGAAGGTGTCTATACGACGCAACTAGAAAGAGATGATGACATTAAATGATTCCAATAAGGGTTGCAAGTTACTGAAATCTAGTGTTGTATTAAAGTAAGTGACAAGATCTTAGAACATTAATTATAAATGAATCTTTTCCTTATGTATACCAAAGGTCAGTGGGAGCGCCAATGTTTTCCAAGTGAAATATGTTCGGCAACATATGGAAAATATATTTTGATCTTACAGTTAGATAAGATCAGGTCAAAAGAAATTCTCCAATGATTGACTTCAAGTAGAAACCTAAGTTCTAGGGAACAGGATCCACTGAGGTAGATACAAAGGTTTCTTGGTCTTAGTCAATCGTACATAGAGTGACATTGTATTGAAAAAATACAAGTTGAAACAATTCAAGTTCAGGATTATTTCCAATTTCACATGTCTTAATCTCTCTAGGTTAACATGTTCAAATCATGGGAAGAGATTAATGTTGTGAATTGATACCATACACTTCAGTGATGGATCAATCACATATGTCATATTATGTACAATAATTGATACTGATAGGATATAATTTATTATAGGAAGATATCAATTATTTTCCGGAGCACTACAAGTGATGAAGTCAAACTATCATCTTGTACTTCGGTAAGTACAAATGATATGTACCTGGAATATGGAGAGGAAGGTATACTAGTTTTTGTGGGACACAAACTAGTAATACTTAGATAAATTTGATCTAGTATCACAGTTATGCAAAGGATATGAGAGAGTCAAGCTCATAAAAGCTAGTTGTATCCATACCTACAAACACCGAGTACGTTTCAGCAGATAAGAAGTAGTTATAAATTGAAAAGATTTGTTCCAATTCTTGGATTTTCACCTAGTGAGAAAAGTATTATCATAATGAGCATTATGATATTCTTACTATCCAAGTTATCAAGTTATGACAATGGACAAAAGTAATATACTCATAGATACCTTATCTTGAGAAGTTTTACTCAAGTCGATGAGGTCGCATATAGCAGATATGCCATGTGGAAAAAAACATAGAAGACCCAGTAGTTAAAGCCATTACTCAGCAGAAGCATGGTATTTATCATGTGAGTAGCTAACAAGTTTTGTTAGCAAGTTGGCTCTAGTGCAAGTGGGATTGTTGAAATAGTGGGTGCCCTAGAACCAACTATGTAGTGCTTTTGATTATCGTATCATGTATATAGTTAGATAAGCATGATGATTTCTTACCATTATAGTGCATACTTTTCTGCGCCCACTATAATAATGGTAATTTCCAAAGGTTAATTGTCATGTAGAGAGGTTATAGCAGATCCCATGCTATAATGAGAACCATGAGATACAATGACACTGATCTTAAATATATGTTTTATAGTCTAGATACATCTTACTGACTGGACACAGTAGATTTCTGACTATCAGGTGTTGGGGGATCATAAGCATTGAGACTTCTTCTCATGAAGTTCGCACTTGGTGATCTCTAGTAGTGAGATCCTGAGGATAGACCCGCCAATAGGAACACCACATGTTTTGGGTGTCATTGGTTGTTCCTATCTACGGACATGTGTATTGGTCTCCTGACTTGAGACCATTACCAATGTATATCATTTGATTATATACTTTGATGCAAGACGAAAACCATGGAAATGGTGTCATGGTGAGGTAGTTTGTGTTGGGTGCATCATTGGTGGTATGACGTTGGATGAATGGTCAAGAAAGGATTTGTCGCTTCCAAGTTTAGGAAGTTGTATATATTAGGCCTGTTTGATCAGGATGGTGTCACCTTCATAATTCTTTGGCCAAAGTAGTTAAAAGGAAAATCCATCCAGATTGATCAAAAAATAATAAAGAAAGATAAGGACGATGACACAAGAGTGCGTCTTTCTTTATGAGATATTTAATGACAAATAGATTATAGTACACAGTCAGTGTTCGTAGGATGGTAGTCATTGCTATGACTATACTTATATCTGTAGGGGCCATGATGAGTTGCTAGACTCCACTCTTGGTCTGTGGATTTTATTCACTCCTATCGAGATGAGGGCCTAGAGGGTCACACACAATAGTGTATTCAATAATCTTCTCTATTCTGTTGAATAGGTATATGGACATAGTGGGCCCCGCCATGGGGTCTGAGCGTTGTCTAAGTTGTAGATCACCAAATGAATTAAATAAATTCATTAATATTCAAGTTATGGATATTTGGTATTGAATTTATTTAATTTATTTACAAGTTAAGTAAATATGAGAAAATCAAACGAATATTATTTTAATATTCAAGGTTCGTTTAATATTAAGTGGGACAGTGAGTCAAGTTAAATGGCTCGGATTTTATCACGTAATATATTTCATATATATTAAAAGTATGTGATAAAATAATAAATAATATTGGCACAATTTAGTTCATCAAAAATTATTTATTTAGTAAAAGTTGAAATATACAGGGGTCGGGGAACCCAACCGGGTATTTCTCAACGTCTCTATAAATAAGAGAGGAGGCTCTCTCTCTTGGGTGTGCAATTCACTATTCATTATTTTTCATGGAATGAAAATTGAGATTATCTCTCTCCTCGCGCTTCTTAGAGAGAGAAGTTCTCGATCCAAGATGCTCATATCATGATCTCTCTTCTGCATCGAAGTCTTCTCGATGCGGTGATCGTCTGGACGTCTAAAGCATCATCGAATTGCTGTGCTATCACTCGTAGTTTGACGATCGACATTCTAGAGGGTTTTTGGAGTGCGTGTGGACAATCTAGAGGGATCCTGATTTGGATCCTTCAAGCAACGATCGTCATCGGCTAGAAGTAGTCGACCGCGCCTTCGGATTTGAAACGGGTATGTTTTCATTTTAATTTTGTGCTCTTAATAATCTACGCGAGATCCTCAGACCTCCTCGGGGCTCGTATCATTGGCGACGACAAGTTCCGTCGTTCCTCCGATGAAAATTTTAAAATCCCTATCCCACCGGCTTCTGTTGCAGGCCCCAGTAACCTAACACTTGCAACATATCCTCCAGCATCTAGATGGTCCTCTCCATTTCCCCATATTTTTGAGGTTAGAAAGTAGTGCTAAGGTGGAATTGGGAAACAAAATCATGTTGAAATACCCTAAATAATTATGATATAAAATAAGTATCTTGATCATAGATGATTTTCCTAAATACCTCAGGAATCTTAACCACATCATCCATATACTACCTCACCAAAGTATCAACGGCACTTGACTCATGGATCTCCATAATGTGAGCCAATTTAATTAGTCAACCCACTTTCACCTAAACTGCATCGCAACCTACCTAACCTCAGGGTAACCCTATAAATAAATCTATCGAGATCTTCCCCCATTTAAACTTGGGAATATCCAAGGATTAAAAAAACCTCTCAAAACACGGTACTTCACTTTAACCTACTAAAAAACAAAACATCTTTCCATAAACTCGGCTACTGACTATTTCATCCCCATCCACCAAAGTTGTTTCTTCAAGCCATGATACATCTTTTTCAAATCAGGATGTACCACTAAAAGTGATCTATGAAACTCATGGAGAAATCCCTCATGCATCACCTATGTGACAAACATCCTCTCTTGAAACAATACCCGTCTCCTACCATTCTCTGAACATACCTTAGGAGTGTCACCATGGACAACATGATCATGCATCACTTATTCCTCTGAGTCTCCCTAATAAGAATCCTCCACCTACTACATCAAAGATAACTACATGATCATTTGATAAAGACAACCTTATCCAATTCTCTCTCCAATTTCAATATTCATCATGACAAGCTCCTCCATTCCTTTCCAAACATCTGTAAACTCTTGAGCCACACCCGCTCGGGAATTTTTACTCAATGTATTAGCAAAAATGTTACCTTTTCATAGGGTGTAATATATCTCAAAATCGTAATCCTAAAGAAACATTATCCACATCTGTTGGTGTAGATTCAGATATTATTGAGAGAAAACATATATCTGGTTCTTGTGGTCTTTGAAAACCACAAAACAGACACCAATGAGGTAATATCTCCCCAAATTTAGTGCGAACACAACTTCCACTAACTCTAGATTGTGTGTGTCATAGTTATGCTCGTGGGGAAATAACTTATTTGGCCCATAAGAGATCAAATCCCTCTATTCCATCAACATGTATCCCAAGCCCAAATGTGACGCATTACAGAAAACCTCAAACAACACACCCTCCTTGGGAAACTGGAGCACTGGAGCACTAAAGAACTTCTCCTTAAAGTAATGAAATATTATATTACATATATTTTTTCACACAAAATCCTTGTCCTTTCTGGTCAAAACAATAAATGGGGTTGTAACTCGAGAAAAATTGGTTAAAACCCTCTGATAATATCCCCTAAGACCAAGGAAACTATGAAAATCTACCACATTCTAGGGTGATTCCCAAGAAACATCTACTTTGACCTTTTATGGGTCTATTACTACACCCATTTGAGACACCACATTTCCAAGGAAATGAACCTCTTGTATATAAAATTCACACTTAGAAAAATTCTCATAAAGTTGGTGGTGTTAAAGGACCTACAAAACAACTCTGAGATGCTTGACATGATTCTCCTCTAGCTTTGAGTATACCATGATATCATTGAGTAATACAATGATGAACCTATAAAATAACTCATAGAACATGGTTCTCATAATCCCCAAGAAAACGTCTAGTGAATTTGTAACATCGAATGACATGACCATAAACTTGAAGGGCCCATACATGAATCTAAAGGTATACTTTTGAATATCCTCATCTTTCACCCTCAACCGGTGATATCTAGACTATAGATCGATCTTTGATAACCAACTTTATCCACTCAAATGGTTAAATAGATCATCGATCCTTGGAAGAGGGTAAATATTCTTGACTATTACCTGGTTCAACCTCTGGTAGTCTATACCCAACCTCATACTAACATCCATATTTTTTTTAACAATACTAGAGAACCCCATGGAAACGCACTGAGTCAGATGAAACCCCTATGCATCATATCATCCACCTTTATCCTCAACCCATGAAACCTTGTGGGAAGAAACTGATCGGGATCCATCAAAATCAGAGATTCACCTGGATGCAACTCTATCCTAAACTCGAAATCGCATCAAGGAGGTAGTGTCATAACCTCATTTTGGAAAACATCCAAAAACTCCTCCACAACCCTAGGAGAATCCATAACTTGATCTTCTACTAGCATCTATTATAAGTGTGACAAAATAGGAACTGCTTGTCTACCACCTAATCGATAACCTCTCTCACCAATGAACACCAATCGTTGTCCCTCCACATTGGAAAATGAGACTCTTCTTTGAAAGAAATTGATGACCACATGTATGAAATATATCCAATCCATACCAAGTATAACATCATGTGGTTTTATCTATAATAAGAATAAGTCCCAAACTGAATGGTGTTTCCCCATCACCAGTCTAAATTCCCAAAAAACATCAATCTAGGAAGCATGGCCTCTAACCGATGTAGATAACACCATGGGAACTGAAACTCTCTACACATATAGTACCAATATACAAACTAGAAACAAAGGAGTGTGAGGATCCTGAATCAAAAAAAATACATGCAAGGGTAGATGATAAATTTATCTTACCTCGAACAACTCTCGACTCTGGTGGTTCTGCTGCCTCTAACGTGTGCATCTGACCACGCCTATCTCTTCTAACTTTATATTATCAAAATCTATGGTCATTATCTATACTAGGTCACTATAGATGGGGACTATAACAAGGATAACCTATGCCAACTCCACCTACTCTTGGCTTCTAAACCACCTATGTTCCTTGTCATTGGAATAGTCTTAGAGGAGACTATTGCTACTGAAAAGGGGTCAGACCACCCATCTGAACTCCTTGAGTGATCGTACACTGATCCTAGTGGTTGTCATACCTCCCATATATATATAATGAAAATTTAAAACCCCTAAAAGGAACATGGAAACCACTTATCCCTGATGGTTAGGAAATAAACTTATGTCGTCGATTCCTTGATGAATGGAACCTTGGATACCTAAACACCCATGACCCACTACCCAAAGATCTTCTCCTCAAAACACCTGGGTGCCCACCCTATTATGGTTTAACTCCAAAGGAAAGAATATTCTCAATAACATATACATTTTTTACCTCTAGATACATTGGGAGCATAAACAGAGTGACTGCATACCTAACCACTAGATGCAAAGCCTCCTCCAATGGCTATGCTCTGGACTCCTCATCTGAGAAAACATCTTGAGAAAAGTGTAAAAGGTCATTAAACTTGATCCCAATATATCATATGCTCTAAACACCCTATTTAATGGATATTAACTCCTACATATTGGATTTACTTATCATCAATGAAAAAAACTCTACCCAAAACTCGCTTTGAATGTTAGGCCACAACACATCTGCCTCCTTGCGGTAACCAACAAATAATGTACACTAATGATGTGTAGAATCCCAAATTTGACTAACTACCAATGGTACCCAAAACTTATCTCATGTTCATATTAGACTGAAAATGATCTTAAGTTCCTCTATTTAGTTCTCTAACTCAAAATCTGAGACACTCCCCTTATACTTACCAAAACTATGCTACTAAAAGGTACACAAATCCCATTTGCATACATCATCCTCCTCTTTCGAGTCAACCCTATGATGATCAACTAGATCAACCCACTAAACCTCAACTTCTTAATAAACTCATGGACAAATAATAGAATCCATTATTAAAAGTAAGGAAAAAATACTAATCCCGATAGTATGGAATTTTATTAAAGATTATTTAACTTATTCATTTTATTTTCCCAAAACACCCAATTAAAACATAAACACAGGTCATCATGATGTATGTGACTCTACTAGGTCTCTACCCGGAAAACAACTCAATATCACTTGGTTATTCAATAAGCTCAGAGTCCATGCACTTATAGGGGGATAAAATCTCATGTCTTATATGGTCTCCCTAGCCTATGTCATACACCAAGGTCAACTGGCACTACTTCCATACCAACCCATGAAATACTCAATGTGATTAACTCCAAACTCCATCCTATATCTCAACCATAACCTTTGATACCACTCTATCATGACCCCCTCTCACCAAAGATGTCATAATAAAGGGAGAGAGATAACGACACCTAAGTCCCGCCTCTAATAGACCCTGAGTTGGCGACTAGCACCAAGGGTATAAAAATATCACAATATGGGAGGCATTACCCTCAATAAATAAAATGGGATTGAGATATAGGATAAAAAAATCACCAAAAAACTACAGCATACAAAATTAATGTGAAATAAAAATCATTCCAAAATGCATGAATAAACTAATACTAATACTAATACATATAAAAGTCACCAAAGTAAATACCAAAAATACAAGCCTAGGTTAGTAACTCTATAGTAACTCCAACCCAGCTAGTAATGTCTAGATTAGCTCCCAAATTCCTCCTAGAAACCTTAAAATAGTTTATATACGTAAGGTGAGATTAATAGGTATACTCAATAGGAACATAACCAAGGACTCAAGTGCACATGTGAAAAGAGTATGCTAATGTTATAGTGAATAAAAAGTAGAACCAACAAGAACCTATACAGGTCATCTAACCAAACCCAGCCTCACCATGGCTCACTCACCAAATAACACATCTAATATAATAATATAACATTCAGATCATAACAAAGCAAGGTGACCTTGCTAACTCTTCCCCACTGATTTTCCTCTCTCAGGACCCAATGTCGAATATCCTATGTTATCATACCTTCCCCATATACCACATCACATCAAATCCCACTCATAGAAACTTGAACCATACATCACATCACATCATATCACATCCCTCCCATAGACACCTAGTCCACACATCACAACTAGAACCAGAATAGTAGGGTATCATGAACATGAAGGACAACAACCTTATTCCCTCCTCCTACTACACATGACCCCCACCATATATCAAATCACAACCACATAATCTCTCACCCATATACACCTGGGCCAACACATCACATCATTCCCATAGACACCTGGGCCACACATCACAACCACATCATGCCTCACCCATAGACACCTATGCTAACTCATCACATCTCACCTGTAGACACCTAGGATACACATAACTATTGAAGGAAGAGTAGCAGAGAGGGGGTATCCAGACATCTATATCACTACCATCCTAGATATTTGGGGAAAGACTCAGAGCTCAGCACCTCTGAGCATTTTTAAGGTTATCTAACTCTGGTGGGGCATGTATAAAATAGAATTAACATATATGATATAGAGATAGAAAAAAATACCTAACCTAAGGGTTTACATCAGTAACACTATCATACATCACATCACTACCACCATATCTCACATCAACCATCACAACTTCTTCCACCACTATATGAAACACCATGAAACCACCACACAATCCACATAACATTTCCCACTTTTAGTTATAGTTTTTGCTTCATTTATTCGTTATCCTATTCATTTCACATTACATCATTCACTCATTCATTCAATTAAATTTAATCCATTAATCACATATAAAATTCCACCCCATTATATTCAATTACCAACCCATTAATTTATTCATTTCATTCAACATTGTAATTTATTCCACTGCTATATGGGAAACTAACACAACCACAACACACAATTTCCACAACACACATCAACTATCACAACACCACACATCCACCATTTTCGTTGCACCACATCACCCAATTAATCTCAAAACACAAAAACTATACATCTCATCCATCACATAACTACAACTACCACGTACCACAACCAATACACCACAACTACTATGCCACAACCACTATGCCACAACTATTGCACCACATCGCATAACTATCCACATCGCATCCATACCATCCAACCATGACATCACTACCCTAATTTCCACATAGCCTAGTTGGTCACATATATCATCTCATAATGGACCAAATCACATAGGGAAACACAAAAAGCCCAATCACACATCAAAACACACATTCCAACTTCCATATTTATGCAATGGAATTATCACATATCTTATTTATTTAGCATGAGTATTATCACACAATACATAATTCCAAGAGTATCCAATTATTTTCCAAATATACATTCTTTATTATTTTATTTGGGTGAGATCACACAACAACATAGCAAGAGTCATCACAGTATAACAACTGCAGTGAAAACAAGGATCCCAACAGCCGTTATTTTCACAATTAGCAACAGGCATGCATAATAACATCAACAACATATATCAAAGCAGTAATGAATGTGATAACTCCCTATAACCATCATTTTTAGACATGAAAATTTATTATATGATTATTAAAACCCTTAATATCCACCCAAAGGTGATAAAAAACATGAAGATCCCATACATAGCACGTAAAAGAGTGATAATGAGGATCCCTTACCTCAAATAAGATTTATAATCTCATTGTACATCATAAGGCAAAGAAAAAACTACCCAGAAACCACCTTCATACAAGAAAATCATGGATAAATCTACACCACACCCAAAGATCATAAAAACTTATCCCATATTACACCCCAAACCAAGGAAACATCTCTATAGTGAATCCTTAAAAAAATTAAAGGAAATGAACAAGAAGGAGATAAAAACTCACTACTAATCAAAGATGGAAATCCAAGGATCGATCTATGATGAAGGAATCCCAAGGTAGTTGGAGGGAGAGCCACTGGGTCACTTGGAAATAAGTGGGGTGAAGGGTTTGAGGAAAAAACTAGAGCACAGTGGGCTTCAAAGAAGTATTTCAAATGGGAATTACACGGTTTGTACCCATTATATGTCATTTAATTGTCAGGTTTCAATCCCTATCAATGCATCGCCTCAAAGGATTTAACACCCAAATTTATTACACATCATTAACCAGCCTCACAAAATTCATGAAACTATATTTCATTTCATGTAAACTTTACTTGATGTGAATTATTCCTGCTTCTAGAATTTAGTAGCTAAACACCTCAAAACCTACTCTAGGCCTCCTTTATGCACCTCCAACACCAAAAATCATAAAAAGTAACAGACTGGGAGGATACAAAACATTACAATGAAACCTATTTGATTAGAGATATTATGATAAAAGGATTATATTTCATAGTAATTTTTTATGAGGTTTTATATCATTGCGACATTAACTTCTTTCTATATGGGTGTCTTGTCATGTTTATAGACACTAAACTTGTACTTTGGGATTTTTTCCTAATGAAACTAAGAAAGATTCATATAGGGACACACACTAAGTGTATCTAGAACCTCTTTTGAATAATAGTACTACTATTTATTTAACATGTTGAGTAAATATTATTCATGCACGTGGTTTAATAATTATTCATGTTTTATTGGTCAATTATATTTCTTCACTAGTTATTATAGAGAATATTTTGTGAGGGAATTGTTTAATAAATAATTAGTTACTATTTAGTGAATATAATATTTATTTATTTTTGAATAATGTAGTAATATTTATTTATTAAATAAATACTCATTATTCAAGACTCAATAAATATTGTGGAGGAATAACAGTCTGATTTTAATGGCCTGATGAGAAATAATATATATTAAATATTATTTGAATAAATAATATTTAATCAATTCTCTAGTTTTTTCATATTAAGAAATAATAATATTATGATTATTATTTTAGAAATGAGGTTTTTTAGGGATTAATGAAATATTATGGGCACATGTGAAATTATTTTTTTCTAATCCCAATAGTATATAAACCTAATTATATTATTTCTTACGGGGGTTTCCATTTTGTTTCATTGTGCACAAAAACATCTTTAGAAATCTCTTAAATCCCAATAGAGATCCTTATACAAGAATACTCTCAAGAACAAAGAGCGATCCTCCTCCACCACCAATCTTGATTCTAAAGAGATCTAAGATAATTTTTCTTGAAAATATTATCAAGGTAATCAAAGATGAAAGGACATAAGCATTAGGATCTACTATGCTATAACCCAAATATTCCTACAATGATGTTTCGGTGTTTGTGGATCACATGTGGATCACTGATAGAGGGAATCTACACTTGATTACTAAAATATAATGATGGTGAAATATATAGATGTTTTTATATTCATCAATGAATGAATAATTCATCACAAGGTAATTATTTAATTTCTTAAATTAATTATAAATCATTATTTGACGATCATGTGTTTTTGTTCTAGTTTTATTTTATAAATAAATCATTGATTCAATTCTATTATTCCTGGAATTTATCATCAATGTACATATCTAATTAATCATCAATCATGATAAAAAAACACAAATTGGGAATGCCTCCATATGGTGTGTGACACCCACCAAGTCATTAGTACATCACATTTTGATTTTTATTTTTATTTTGGTATTTCCTTGAAGTTCTTGAGTGTTGGGGGTTGGAAATGAAATTTTTTTTAGGAGACAGACCAAGCACATGGTTGGAGAATAATTTTTCTAACCATGTGGCTAACCATGAAAGGGTTCTACTGAGTGTAGAAAAGGTCTTTTTCACATTTTTTCATGGTTTTACAAACTTTGTAGCTTCTAGAGGTAATCGTGAAGCTTGGGTTTTGGGGAGAAAATATCTCTAGCACAGTTGGTGTATGATTTTCCTAACCTTGCATCCCTATCCAACTAATTAAAAATTTTATTTTACTATTTTTCACTTTTTGGTTTTTAGGCCCTTTGGCTATGATTTTCTCCTCCCATAATTTATTTCACCAATTATTCTTGGATTCAAGGTAGTTTTTCTTGAGGTAATCCCATTTCTTCATGGTTTCTTATTCCTTTCCCCCTTTTCCTACTCGTTCTTCTATTTTCATGGAAGTATGAAACCATAGTTGGTGGGGATGGTTGAACCTAGGGTTTTAATGGGGGATTTGGTTTTATTTCTTATTTCTTAGGTGTGTGAGGCCTTATCCTAGCTATTTTGGGTGATTATCATTAGAGAAGATGAGGTTGGAATTGATTCTAAGGTAGGTGTCCCTATTTAAGAAATTTTTCCATGGATTAACTTTAAATTATGAACCATATTTTGGATTATGTTTGTTTAATTTTCAAATAAATGATTTATAGTTGATATATATCCCATGTTTGAAGTGTCTTATGACTTGGTTTTTCAATTGGGTGTTTAAATAAGGTTTTCCAAATGGGAGTAGATTATATGCACTCCAAGTGTTTTTTGAAAAGGCTAAAAGGGTTTTTATGGTTTTAAATGGATTTATAAAAGGGATTTTAGAAATTTTTTTACCTTATGGAAAGATTTTTTATAAAATGGGAATATTGGTTTGTGAAATTGGTTTGTGAAATAGCTTTTGGATCACATGGAACTTGTTTGTAATTATGTTGGAATGGATTACCACATGGGTCAACTGAGTGTGAGCAAGAGGTTGTTTGAGGGGCCATGAGAGACTTCGGGGAGGAAGACCATGAGATATTTCATTTTTTCAAGGTACCATGAGATCCTTTGGTTGGAATATCATGATAGATTCCACTTTTTTGCAGAGAGAACATGAGAGCACTTGGAGTTGGTATTATCCGAATATCATACTTTTTTTATACTCACTCACATTAGACCCTTATGGTTAGAGCCCTAGGTTCACTTACTCATGTTAGATTGATTTATATTATTATATGCATTTTATTAGTTCCATGTTTGATGTGATTACTTTGTTATGCCTATTTCCATTTATATAGTTATATGATGATGTTTGTGCTCATATTTATTATGCCATATTGGATATTTTGAGCATGTTATGCCATTTGGTCATGTTTATTTATTTGATCCACGTTGTAAATTTATTTGGAAAACTTATTTTGTTTTTAAAAGGAAACCAAAGGTATTTCAAATGATTATTGAAAGTTGAATTTTTTTCAAAGTTGATTAGTTTTTTAAATGAGATTTAAAACTAGTTTATTGGTTTGAATGGGTAAAATAATTAAATAAACTCATGTTGGTATCCTACTGGGATTTGTGTCTCACACCCTAAATATGCCTTGGGGCATATTTATATTTTTTTTTTCAAGACACTGGTAAAGGAAAGGGAACTATGTACCTGGGTGACTCTTCTTAATTATCATTGTCCAGTGTTTTTTGGAGGATATGTGGTATCACGACCCCCTACCTCCAAAGAAACTACAATAAGGGGAGAGAGACAATGACCCTTGAGACCCTCCTATAGTAGGCCTCGAGTTGGTGACTAGCACAGAGGGTATGAAAATCTTATATATGGGGGGAATTACCCTCTATAATATAAATAGTATTGGGTGATAAGATTAATCTACCACAACCAAATCCATGACATAATATAAAAGAAATCCAAAAATCCATCCCACAATGTATGCATAAATATTACTAATACAGATAAAATTATCCAAAGTAAATACCCAAAAGTATAGCTAAAGCAACGACATAACAACTATACAAATATTTGATCTATTAATGTACAACATAGTCCACATAATCCTCTTGTAAAATTGAAAATAGTTTTATATACATAGGGTGAGCATACAAGTATACTCAGCAAAAAAACCAAAGTATCTCACGCACATGTGAAAAGAAAAAACCAATGCACCCATGAATAAATAGTATAAAAAAAGAACCTATACATGTATACTAACCAAACTCATCCTCACAATAGATCACTCACCAAATAACACATCCAAGTATAAAAACATAATGTGAATCATATTGATGAAAGGTAACCCACACCACTTTCCCACTGATTATCTACTCACACACCCCAATGGAAAATGTCCTAGCGCTCTCAACCCTTCTATATAAAATCATATCACATCACATCCTTCCCATAGAAACATGGGATATCACATCACATCACATATTTCCTAAAGACACATGGTTCATCGCATAACGTTACATCTTTTAGGGTATCATGAACATAAAGGACATCAACCTCGTGCCCTCCTCCTACCATGCACGACCCCGACCATAATCTATTCCATCACATCTCACCTAAATACATATAGTCCATCACATCTCATCAAATCAAATATAGACAATAGAACTTTTGACTTCTTTCCATTACATTTTGTGCATGTCACTAATGCCTGGAAGAGAGAGCGGGGAAGAGAAAGTGGTCATCCATCCATCATCCCATTGGGATGTTGGAAAAAACACCCCCCACCCTCCAAATATGTCACGACCCACCCTCGGGACCTGTTCCGTGACTACCCCAAGACCGCCTCCCATAGGCCAGGGGATGGTGACTAGAACCAAAGGTGTAAATCCCAGAAAAAGGGGAAGGCATTGCCTTATAAAGTAAACAAACACAATAGAGTAAGCCAGCAGAAGTAAACACTAAGTAAAACTGGGTACAATAGTAAGTGAAAAAAGTAAATGGGCCAGAATACAAACCCAAACTAAATGTAAAGTACAACTGGAAAGAAAGTACAGCAACTTAAAGTAAAGCAGCAATGTCGAGCCATCCACTGGAATTCCCACCTGAAGGGTGGGTACAGATAGCCTCCTCAGCTCCTCGGGTCCAGCCGTCCGCTCCATGTACATCCCGCCCAGTGGTCCACCTCTAGGTACTGACCTACTCCACAAGACTCAACCACGATCATCGTTGTCTGTCGTCTACATCCAACACAATATAGTTCGGGCATAGCCCATGTAGGGGTGAGTATACGCTACTCAGTAGGGACCTCAAGACCCCCTAAGGTCTCCTATAATCCACAAAGGATAATCCAAAAAGGAAAGATACAATCACGAAGTAACATCCAACACTACTTAGGTATATGCCCATACATATACCTAAGTCATCAATTCCAGTTCAGCTCCAACATCCGTGCCCAAGTTCGATCACATCCACACAGGATAGTACAAACCAATCCACACAGGAAAGCACAACACAATCCACATAGGAAAGCAAGTCAATCATATCGAAGATAATGATTGAAAGTCAAGACTCAGCTCACACAGGTATACATCATTTGTAAAGCAAAATGAGATGATCAGATGTAGTTACTGATTCATCTAGTTGGGACCCACGTAGGATACTAGACCAGCTAAGCTGTCGGACCCATGTAGGATACTACAACAGAGGTCAATATGGTCGGACCCACATAGGATACAAGTACTGTAGTCGTCACCACCAAACCCATGGAGGATTCCAGTACGGTTGTTGTCGTCGTCGAACCCGCGGAGGATTCTAGTACGAAAGTCTTCACCGTCGAACCCACAGAGGATTCCAGTACGGTTCTCATCACTGCCGAACCCATGGAGGATTTCAGTGCAGTCATCATCGTCGAACCCACAGACGATTCCAGTACTAAAGTCTTCACCATCGAACTCACAGAGGATTCTAGTACGGTTGTCGTCACTACCGAACCCACAGAGGATTTCAGTGCAGTAGTCATCGTCAAACCCATGGCGGATTCCAATACAAAAGTCTTCACCGTCGAACCCACATAGGATTCCATTACGGTTTTCATCACTGCAGAACCCACGGAGGATTTCAGTGTAGTCGTCGTCGCAGCCAGCTCTAAGGTTCTCGCACATAGTACGCTCGTTTTCCGAGAGGGTCTGCTCCACGATCCAAGGGGGTTGATACATCAACTGACACGTAGTCCAGATTTTAAGTATCCCAAAGTTCTGTCTCGTCGATAGGAACTCAACTCGACAGACGGCGCGTCAATCGGATGCCCAGTCTGAGAGTTATTAGCATCTTCGTCCCAGGGGCCCGGTTGGTTTCGTGTACGAACCAACCTGACCATATCTCAACTATACCTCGAACTCACATAGGGTATACTCATAGGGAATTTTTCTCAATGTGATCACCAACACCACTGACGGTTCTTCAAACGGACGTCCTATCTGAAAGTTAACGGCTTTTTCGTTCCAGGGGCCCGGTTGGATTTCGGGTACAATCCAACCCGTCCATACTCCAACTGCATCCAAACCTCGAGCGGAGTAACCCAAAAGGCTCGTCTCACTAAGAGGAATCCAAAAAGTCGACGGCACGTCAATCGGACATCCGGAGCTCAAGTTATGGGCATTTCCGCTCTGAGGGCCCGGTTGGTCTCGTGTTCGAACCAACCCGGCCATACCCAAAGTTCTCCGAAACCTTAAGTGTAATATACCAAAACGACCGTCTCGATCCAAGGATACCATCGCAACTGATGGTGCATCGATCGTAGGTCCTTAGCCCAATTTATGGGAATTTTAACGAAACTGCCTGAGAATAGGGGGTTAGGGCCCGGCCCGACCCCCCCCCCCCCCCCCGGGTTGGCCCGAACCGGGTCGACCCGACCCGGGTCCGAGTCCGGCCTGGCTGGTGCGGCCCGGCCTAGCCTCCATGGCCCAGCCCCGCCGACACGGCCCGGCCCGGCGCGAGGGTCCGGCCCAGCGCGGGTGGCCCGGCCCGGCGCGGCCAGTCCGGCTGGCGCAACCAGTTGACCCGACGCGGGCGCGGCCCGCCTGGACAATGAGGAGCGGGGGGTTACAACCCCCCGGTTGAAGGAAGCGGCATGGAATAAGTCGCGCCGCCCAATCCAGAACGGCTTCGGCCGTTCCGATTCAGCATCCACCGCCGCGGCTCAGCCGCGGCGGTTTGCTCCGACGGCGCGCCGCCGCTGCCCCCTTCTGCGGACCACCAGACGCACTCCGGTGGTCCGTTTTTCCTGACGTCTTCGCCAGCGGTCCTCCCGGGACCCGATCTTCACTGAGATAGCTTTCAAATGACGTTTCGGTCCTGTCTCACGATCGTCGTCAATCCGCGCACCAACAATAAGCTGCGGAGGGTTGCCGCGCCATGTTTGTTCGGCCCGCGCCCTCCGCGTTAGGTGTTATCCATTGAAAATCATTTTAACACAAGATCTTAATCATTGAAGAGGGTATAATTTATTAAAAATAAATTATACAAACACCCTGCAATTAAATACCCATGCATGAGGGTATAATTCACATAAACACTATATATGAAAACCCCTACCTCAACAACGGTGACGGAGGTCGGAGTCACGATAGAAGGGCATCGCGGAAGAACGGTATCGATTCCGTCGATGTCGGAAGAATAAGAACATTGTCGTTGGTGTTGGTCTCCATGGTCGTCGTCTTCTCCCTTGACGCGGAGGGAGAGAAGAGTAGTTGGTCATTCTTCATCGAGAGAGAATGTTCTTCTTCGTTGGAGGAAAACTCTCCCTCCCCTCATTCTCCTCCTTAGCTCTCCACCAAGAAATTAATCCCCCCAAAAATAATAGAGTTTGCTCTCTATTATTTTTATGGCACAAAACCCAGGATTCATCCCTCATAAAAGTGAAATCACATGGATTAAATGTGGAGATATGAATTCAAAAAGATTTGAATTAAAATAATGAATTAATTCACTTCATTGATGGTGGAGTGTTGGAAAACATATTAAAACATGGAATTCCAAGAGTTCAAGGGGGTTTCAAGGTAGTTTAACAGGGGTAGTGTTCGTGTGGGCCCCTCAAACATTATCCTCCCTTTGGAGATATAAACCACCAAGTAAATAAAATAATGTCACACACTATTTTATTTAATTTATAAAAGAAAACCCAAAAGTTAACTTCTGCTCTCGACCAAACGCAAATGCAGTGAAGGTCTTCTTAAGTGAATACCGGCACCACGAGTTCATCGGTGCCCTCGGATTTCAATTCCGAGTTCCGGTTCAAAAGATATAAAAACCTGCTCGTTCGTTCACTGAATGTACCCGAGCTAAACTTCGGGAAATTATTCTGGGCACACCGGGCCTCAGAATCAGGTTCTTTCAGAAGCCGCAATCTCGTAAAATTCCAAAGAAATTAAGAAAAAAAATTCCTTGAAATTTCCAGGTCTTTACATTACTCCCACCTCATGGTTTTATGTCCCCATAAAGATATAACACAAACTTGGGAAACAAAAGTGGTACTGAGCACGCAACTGAGCCTTCCACTCAAATGTGCTCTCCTGGAGGTTCCCGTGCTGCCAGTGAAAGTGCACTTGAGGAATCAACTATCCACGTAGGACCTGCTCCTATCGATCCTTGTTCTCCACTAGAACCTCTGTGAAAGTTTCCCCACCATCGACGTCCAACTCCCTGTGGTCGATGATGTGTGAAGGGTCATGCACGTATCTCCTTAGCTGAGATACGTGGATGACATCGTGCACCCAGTGCAACTGAGGTGGAATGTTCAAGTGGTAAACCACCTCGCCAACCCTTCTGAGGACCTAGAAAGTTCCGTTGAACCTCGAAGATATCTCACCGTGTCGGCTGCATCTCCGTAAACCTCGTCAAGGTGAGACCCGTATAAGAACGTGGTCGCCATCCTCAAATTCTAGAGGCCTCCATTTCCTGATTAGAACTGAAACTCAAAACTCCTACAGCCACGAGGTTAAGGTTGGTCGACCCAAGAGTGGTCGGCTACACCCTCCTAAGCATGAGTTAAACTATGCTACCTGGGGTTTCCTTTTCGCCGACCAAGGAAAACCCATCCCGACATCTTCCTAATACCGTCAATTTGTGTATGAACTTTGATTGCCCAGTCCATACTCAAAATAACGTCGTAAGGACTCGACGCTGTCACCAAGAGGTTCCAACTTAAACTCTCACCTCAAGAGTCAGATCACACCATCGGCGTAAGTGTGATTATCGAGTCTCCTCCCAAAGGTATCTCCAGACGTGAGGGTCAAGTCAATGGCTTAACCGGAAACTCTAGGTCTGGGATAAGATTCATGGAAGGAAGGGATGATTCGTATCGATGTTTGTTGCTACGGAAGCTAGCATAAGACACAGTCTGTACTTCGAATCATCCTTAGAGCTCTTTCGGTCACACTCCTTGACCGCATGCAGGTACTCTTTCCCCTGCCCTCCAGCTCCCTAAGCCTAGCAGGGATTACAAAGGTGGGTGGTTGCAACATGTCAAAATGTTCACCACCCCACACTGCTCTCCTAACTCAACTTCCATGTCTGCTACCCTGCAGATTCATCTATCCTTAACATTTCCTCTTCTTGAAACATTCGCACGCCCAAGTCTCTGAGACTGGATCCAGTTTGTATCTTCCCACTATTAACATTCACTGGCTATAACCGATCAGCCAAAGAACATTCAACCACAAAGGTTCTCTATAGTACCCTAACATAAGTAGGAATGCATAGAGGAAAGAGTTCTTACTCGGATATCCTTAAACACACCTTGCTCAGAGATCTGAGCTCTATAGCACTGATCAAATAATATTCATCGAGTACCTAGAATGATCGGTATGCCTTGATGAATACTCAGCTATCGACATGTCGTTCTGAATTAGTTGTATAAGATCTAGAAAACTCTTTACCACCTCCTCAAGCCAGTCCTCAGCCGCCTGTGAGTCGGGCTTGCCTCGGAAATTGAGAGATATCTGGTGCTGAAACATAGGTAAGGCACTAATCCTATAAGTATCCTCTACCATTACCGCCGGTAGTGTCTACTGACCAACAGGTAGTGATATAGCTGGAACACTACCCGGTGGTACTATCTCAAGCATAGGTCCACGTACTGAAGCCCCATCAATATACGGACCAACCTCGTGGTCACTCACTGGGAAAATCCAGTAGCTAAGTCCATCATCCACTCTATTGGTGCCTCAACTAGGCAGAAAACTCTAACAATAGCCTCCATCAAGTCCACTACTGTCTGGGAATATGACTCGCCTCGTAACCTCGGAGACCTCTTCTACTGGAACTCGTGCAACGCACTCTGTCAGCATGCATCATCCACTAGTACGACTGGTGGCATCTGCTGCCTAACAGGTGGTGGTGCTGCTGGTACACCACCCAAAGGTGCCAACCTAGAAAGCGGGCCCTGCACCAGAGCCTCGTCACTCGATGGGCCATCATCGTACACTATCTCAGAACTCCAACTGACTATCTATGTGGAGACATCCTGAACAGATGTGACATGGTCAACGATTTATACCTGGTGAGCTGACACAAAGTAATCACAAAGAAAACTTTTGAAACACACATGCAATCAATGTTTTCATGCACTGAGTCGGAAATCATAAGTCAGGGTCCTGGTGTATGGATACGTCAGCCGCTGCACCAACATTGGACTCCCTGGACTGATAACCACACTCAATACCCTTAACACTATTGCTTCACATAGAAGAAATATTAGAGTCCTAAGTTATGTAGTAGAACCGTACTCCTCTGATACCAATTTGTCACGACCCGCCCTTGGGACCCGTGCTGTGACTACCCCAAGCCCGCCTCCCATAGGCCAGGGGATAGCGACTAGCACCAAAGGCGTAAATCCCAGAAAAAGGGGAAGGAATTTCCTTATAAAGTAAACAAACACAACAGAGTAATCCAGCAGAAGTAAACACTAAGTAAAACTGGGTAAAATAGTAAGTGCGAAAAGTAAATGGGCCAGAATACAAACCCAAACTGAAATTAAAGTACAACTGGAAAGAAAGTACAGCAACTGAAATTAATGCAGCAACATCGAGTCATCCACTGAAAGTCCCACTTGAAGGGTGGGTAAAAATAGCCTCCTCAGCTCCTCGGGTCTAGCCATCCGCTTCGTGTACGTCCCGCCTAGTGGTCCACCTCCAGGTACCGACCTGCTCCACAAGCCTCAACCATGATCAGCGTTGTCCGTCGTCTGCATCCAACACAACGTAGTGCGGCCATAGCCCATGCAGGGGTGAGTATAGGCTACACAGTAGGGACCCCGAGACCCCCGAAGGTATCCCAGAATCCACAAATGATAATCCACAAAAGAAAGATACAATCACGAAGTAACATCCAACACTACTTAGGTATATGCTCATACATATACCTAAGTCATCAATTCCAGTTCGGCTCCAACATCCATGCCCAAGTTCGATCACATCCACACAGGATAGTACAAACCAATCCACACAGGAAAGAACAACACAATCCACATAGGAAAGCAAGTCAATCATATCGAAGATAATGATTGAAAGTCAAGACTCAGCTCACACAGGTATACATCATTTGTAAAGAAAAAGGAGATGATCAGATGTAGTTACTGATTCATCTAGCTGGGACCCACGTAGGATACTAGACCAGCTAAGCTTCTGGACCCATGTAGGATACTACAACAAAGTTCAATACGGTCGGACCCACGTAGGATACAAGTACTATAGTCGTCACCGCCGAACCCACGGAGGATTCCAGTATGGTTGTCGTCGTCGTCGAACCCACAGAGGATTCTAGTACGAAAGTCTTCACCATCGAACCCATAGAGGATTCCAGTATGGTTGTCATCACAGCCAAACCCACAGAGGATTTCAGTGCATTCGTCGTCGTCGAACCCACGGAGGATTCCAGTACGAAAGTCTTCACCATCGAACCCACAGAGGATTCCAGTACGGTTGTCGTCACTGCTGAACCCACGGAGGATTTCAGTGCAGTCGTCATCATCGAACCCATGGATGATTTCAGTACTAAATTCTTCACCATCGAACCCACAGAGGATTCTATTACGGTTGTCATCACTATTGAACCCACGAAGGATTTCAGTGCAGTCGTCATCGCAGCCAGCTCTAAGGTTCCCACACACAGCACACTCGTTTTCCAGGAGGGTCTGCTCCATGAGCCAAGGGGGTTTATACATCAACTGACAGGTAGTCCGGAGTTTATGTATCCCAAAGTTCCATCTCGTTGATAGGAACTCAACTCGATAGACGGCGCGTCAATCGGATGCCCGGTCTGAGAGTTATTAGTCTTTTCGTCCCAGGGGCGCGGTTGGTTTTGTGTACAAACCAACCTGACCATATCTCAACTGTACCCCGAACTCACATAGGTTATACTCATAGGGACTGTTTCTCAACGTGATCACCAACGCTGCTGATGGTTCATCCAACGGACGTCCGGTCTGAAAGTTAACGGCATTTCCATTCCAGGGGCCCGGTTGGATTTCGGGTACAATCCAACCCAGCCATACTCCAACTACTTCCAAACCTCGAGCAGAGTAATCCAAAAGGTCCGTCTCACTAAGAGGAATCCAACAAGTTGGCAGCACGTCAATCGGACGTCCGGAGCTCAAGTTATGGGTGTTTCCGCTCCGAGGGCCCGGTTGGTCTCTTGTTCGAACCAACCCGGACATACCCAAAGTTCTCCTAAACCTTTAGTGTAATATACCAAAACAACCGTCTCGATCCAAGGATCCCATCGCAACTGACGGTGTGTCGATCAGAGGTCCTTAGCCCAAGTTATGGGTGTTTGAATGAAACTGCCCAAGAATAGGGGGTTCGGGCCCGGCACGACCCGGCCCGACCCCCCCTGGGTCGGCCCGAACCGGGTCAACCCGACCCGGGTCAGGGTCCGGACCGGCTGGCACGGCCCGGCCCGGTGCGGGGCTCCGGCCCAGCGCGGGTGGCCCTGCCCGGCATGGGCGGTCCGGCCCGGCGCGAGCGGCCCGGCCCGGCGCGAGCGGCCCGGCCCGACGCGGGCATGGCCCGCGTGTCCAGTGAGGAGCGGGGGGTTAAAACCCCCCGATTGAACGAACCAGCGTGGCATAAGCCGCGCCACCCAATCTGGAATGGATTCGACCGTTCTGGTTCTGCCTCCACCGTCGCGGCTCAGCCGTAGCGGTTTGCTCCGGTGGCGCGCCGCCGCCGCCTTCAATGGACCACCAGACGCACTCAGGTGGTCCATTTCGCCTGTCGTCTTCTCCAGCGGTCCTCTCGGGACCCGATCTTTACTACGACGGCTTTCAAACGTCATTGTGGTCCCGTCTCACCATCTCCGTCAATCTGCGCACCCACAACAAGCTATGGAGGGTTGTCGGGCCGTGTTTGTTCGGCCCGCGCCCTCCGCGTTAGGTGTTATACATTGAAAATCATTTTAACACAAGCTCTTAATCATTGAAGAGGGTATAATTTATTAAAAATAAATTATACAAACACCCTGCAATTAAATACCCATGCACGAGGGTATAATTCACATAAACACTATATATGAAAACCCCCTACCTCAACAACGGTGACGGAGGTCGGCGTCGTGGTAGAAGGGCGTCACGGAAGAACGGTATCGATTTCGTCGATGTCGGAGGAATAAGAACATTGTCGTTGGTGTCGGTCTCCACGATCAGCGTCTTCTCCCTTGACATGGAGGGAGAGAAGAGTAGTTGGTCATTCTTCGTCGAGAGAGAATGTTCTTCTTCGTTGGAGGAAAACTCTCCCTCCCCTCCTTATCCTCCTTAGCTCTCCACCAATAAATTAAGCCCCCCAAAAATAATAGAGTTTTCTCTCTATTATTTTTATGGAACAAAACCCAATAGTCATCCCTCATAAAAGTGACAACACATGGATTAAATGTGGAGAGATGAATTCAAAAAGATTTGAATTAAAATAATGAATTAATTCGCTTCATTGATGGTGGAGTGTTGGAAAACATATTAAAACATGTAATTCCAAGAGTTCAAGGGGGTTTCAAGGGAGTTTGAAAGGGGTAGTGTTCTTGTGGGCCCCTCAAACATTATCCTCCCTTTGGAGATATAAAACACCAAGTAAATAAAATAATGCCACACACTATTTTATTTAATTTATAAAAGAAAACCCAAAAGTTAACTTCTGCTCTTGACCAAACGCAAATGTGGTGAAGGTCTTATTAAGCGAATATCGGTGCCACGAGTTCATCGGTGCCCTAGGATTTCAATTCTGAGTTCTGTTTCAAAAGATAGAAAAACCCGCTCGTTCGTTCACTGAATGTACCCGAGAAAAACTTCGGGAAATTATTTTGGGCATACCGGGCCTCAGAATCAGGTGTCGTCAGAAGCCGCAGTCTCATAAAATTCCAAAGAAATTAAGAAAAAAAATTCCTTGAAATTTCTAGGTCTTTAAAAAATATATATGTGGGGGTGTAGGAACATGGTGATTGATGTGGGTGGGGAACATGGTGATTGATGTGGGTGGGGAACTTGTAACGTCCCGGTTCCAGAAGCCACCCAGAGGCACCTCGTACCCGGTTGGTCACATGGCCTCAAGTGCATTTCCCCAAATGCCAGAGGCTGCCGAATAGTAGTGAGGGCCTTGGGTGTGATAGTGGGGAAACTATGCCCTCATTGGAAGAGTACACAGGAGAAGAAGAATAAACATACAATATCAGAAGCAGTAATAACCAACATTATAAACAGCGGAAGGCTAAATCAAAAAACTGGAGAAAATACACATATATTGAATGATGCAAGATAAAACTCTAGGAAAGCATCCAAACAACTCACAATGTTGAAAAACACTACAGTACCAAAACAAGTACAAAATAAAATTAAACAACTCCTCAGCATCGCAAGCCAAAGCTTGGTCCCATGCTCTCCTTCTCCAAGTAATCAAGTTCCAGAAGTCAAAGGGTGCTTGCCCTTATCCATACCTGCAACAACATAGTCTTATTGGGCCCAAAATCATGGCCTAAATAGGGTGTGAGATAAAATCCCAGAAGGAAACCACCCGAAGATATGTTCCTAACAGTCGGTGAGTATATGGCAGGTAAAAGTACAATAAGCAGTAAACAGCAATAGCAAGCAGTAGGCAGTGAACAGTAAGCAGTAAAACAGGATGATACATAGCAGCAATCAATCCACAACTAATAAACAGCAGTGAAACAAACAGCTAACAAGCTGGAACCCTCTGGGAAGTACTCACAGCCATACCCTCTGGTCCTATCCAAGAAGTACCACAACCCTCTGGGCAGTGCACTCAGCCTAACCCCTCTGGATTGGTCATATGAATTTATGAGACTCTTTGGGGAAGCTCACTCGGTCAATTCCCCTTATATTCTAGGGTAGTTAGGGACTCTCTTGAGGAAGATCACATGGTCTAACCCTCTTAAACCCAAGTTCTAGAGACTCTCTGAGGAATCTATCTCGGTCAATTCCTCCTATAGCCTCAGGTATACCACAGACTCTCTGTGGAAGCTCACTCGGTCAATTCCCCCTATAGCCTAGGAAGGTTCTTAAAGAAATTCAAACAAGGTAAGACTCTCTGAGGAAGCTCACTTGGTATACCCTCCTGTAGTCTATAAAATCCAAGACTCTCTGGGAGCTCACTCGGTCCATCCCCTCTATAGTCTGTAATATCTAAGACTCTCTGGGAAGCTCACTCGGTCTATCCCTTATAGTCTATAGCACCAGGTTCTCTCAGCCTCATGCTAGTCAGTGCATAATAATTATATAAGGAAAAATTACTCCTATAGAGCTACTTGGATAACCAAATTACACCTATAGATCTACTTATCTAAACAATCTACAAGGCAATAACCATGTCATGAGTTTCACTTCAGCCTATAACCGCAAGGCATGGAAACAGGTGTAACAGCCAAGGCAAACGAGACCCAAAGGTTGTAAACAGCACAAATCAAGGAAAAAACATCCAATCACAACAAATTTTCCTCTAACAAGGTCAATTTACCTCTACACAAGCATACAATAAAGGTAGGAAAACAACAAGGGAAAAAATCTAAACACACAATACCCTGTTCACGGGTATCGTTGGAAATTCGCACATAAAACTCAGAGACTTTGAATGGTAAGGCACAAACCACCTACCTCGACCCTAGGATATCGATATACTTGAACCACAATGGCTAATTCTCCCTAGAACATCATATATCTGAGAAAATGCACAAAACGTTCAACCTTAGATAACTTGAGAAAGAAGAATAATTGGAAAACAAGGCTCAAGAAGAAGGAATAACTCACCGCTGTGCTTCTAATGCAATCAACCGTGCTCGAATCGGAGAACGGACGGAGAGGTGGGAGCTCGGGGAAGATCTAGTTGTACGGGTCGCTCTCAGATGAACCAGACCTAGAAGAAGATGAATATTTCGATGAGGCACGACCCCTGTCGGTTTAGTAAAAAAAAGTACACAACGTTTATTTTTAAAGTACACGGTGTGTAGTGGGTTTTTCCGTACTCCGCCAAAATTGGCCTCCACATCACCCGTACACCCCGTGTGTGTGGCCCGGGCATGGCCAGCACATGTCTTCGAGCTGGAGAAGAGTACACGACATGTACTCAGAAAGTACATGGCGTGTACTTTGAAATTTTCCAGAAACTCCATTTTTCTTAAAAACTCCAGAAAAAGGAAAAAGCGTACCTGAAACAAAGATCCGAGTTCTTACAAACTTCCCCCCTTAAAGAAATTTTTCCCTGAATTTCCCTAGGTGGGCTTAGAACAAGGATCCTCGAACAGCTCCGGCCACTGCGATCGAACCTCGGCCTCCCTCTCCCAAGTCTCGTCCTATACTTGCCCGTGATGCCATAGCACTCGTACCAGGGGAACAGACCAGCCTTGGAGAAACTTTGTACCACGATCGACAATCCGGATAGGATGCTCTTCAAACGACGCATCTGCTTCGAGCTCAACCTCCTCAGGCTAAAAGACATGATACGGGTCTGAAAAGTAACGTCGGAGCTGAGAGACGTGGAAGACGTCGTGCATGGCCTGGTACCACTGAGGTAGCTGCAACCGATAGGCAACCGGCCCAACTCTCTCCAAAACCTCAAATGGCCCGACGTACCGCGGTGAAAGATTACCCTGTCTCTGAATCCTCTTGTTTACAAACCTTGGTGCGACATGCAGGAAAACCTGATCCCCGAACTCGAACTCCAAAGGTCATCTCTACTGATCATCATAAGACTTCTGTCGAGACTATGCTGTAGCCATCCTCTTCTGAATCAGCTCTATCTGCTCAGAGGTCTCCTGAACAAGATGAGGTCCTAGAAAAGCTGCATCTCCTACCTCTATCCAGCATAAGGGTGATCAAAATGGCCTACCATACAGAGCCTCATATGGTTCCATCTGAATGGTCACCTGAAAACTGTTGTTGTAGGAGAACTCCACAAGAGGTATATGATTCTCCCAAGAACCACCAAAGTCTAGAAAGCAAGCTCGGAGCATATCCTCAAGCACCTGGATCGTGCGCTTAGACTGGCCATTGGTCTGGGGATGGTATGTTGTACTCAAAAGAACCTTTGTACCCAAATCCTTCTAAAATCCCTGCTAGAACCGAGAGTTAAAGCGCACATCCCTGTCTGAAACAATGGAGTGTGGAACTCCATGTAGACATACAATCTCTCGGATGTACAGTCTTCCCAGATCATCAACACCGAAGGTCTCCTTAATTGGAAAGAAGTGTGAAAACTTCGTAAGCCTATCGATGACGACCCAAACAGCATCACTTCCCTGAGGTGACCTCGGTAACCCAGTCACGAAGTCTATCGCGACATCGTTCTACTTCCACTCTGGAATGGGTAACTACTGTAAAAGCTCTACTGGTCCCTGATGCTCTGTTTTCACCTGCTGAAAAGTAGAACATCTCATGACAAAACCAGTAACATCTCTCTTCATACCTGGCCACCAGTACTGGCGATGTAGATCAAGATACATCTTGGTGATTATAGGATGAATTTCCCAAACTGAGGAATGGAAATCCCACATCAGCTCCTCACGTATGTCTGCTGGTACCCATATGCGTCCCTGGAAACGCTAGATCTCATCCTCGCCTATTGTCCATCCAGGAAGAGGGTCCCCTCCTGACACATTCTCCCGTAAGACTAAGGCCTCTGAATCTGATAGTTTCCTCATCTGCACCCGATCAAGAAGTGTAGAGGTAACAACTACAGAAGATAGGACAGTCTGTCCTTGCCTGTCGTGCACTTCTAAGTGAATCTCTGAGAATAGAGCCATAAGCTGCCACTCACTGCTGGCCTCTGGAACTGCCTGAATATGAGTTCTCCTGCTCAACGCATCTGCCATTGTGTTGAATTTTCCCAGCATATAGGTGAGATCGAAGTCAAAGGACTGAATATACTCGACCCACCTGCGCTGTCTCAGATTCAGATCGCGCTGAGTGAAGATATACTTGAGACTCTTGTGGTCGGTAAAAACCACAAAGTGCTCTCCCAGAAGGTAGTGTCTCCAACAGCGTAAGGCATGAACAACAGCTGCCAACTCCAGATCGTGTGTAGGTTAATTCCTCTCATGTGGCCTTAACTATCGAGACCCGTACGCAACGACTCCATCTCCCTACATGAGCACAGCTCGAAGCCCGATACTTGAAGCATCACAGTAAACAGTGTATCCCTTTCCCAACTCCAGCAAGACGAGTATCGGTGCTGACATCAACCTCCCTTTCAGCTCTTGAAAGGCTGACTCACAAGAATATGACCATAAAAACTTCACCCCTTTCTTGGTCAGACCTATCAACGGTGCTTCTAGGTGCGAGAATTCCTGAATGAAGCGTCTGTAGTATCCGACCAGCCCTAGGAAACTCCGCACCTCAAAGACATTCTTCGGCTGCTCCCAGGAAACTACATCTCTCACTTTATATGGGTCCACTGACACTTCTGTCTCCGAGATAACATGACCCAGGAAGTGAATCTGATCCATCCAAAAGTGGAACTTCGAGATTTTATCATAAAGCATATTCTCTCTTAGTGTACTCAGAACGATCTCAAGATGTGTGGCATGGTCGTGTCGAGTGTGAGAGTACACCAATATATCATCCACGAAGACCATGACAAAGGAGTCCAAGTACGTATGGAACACTTGGTTCATCAGTCCCATGAAGACTGCAGGTGTATTCGTAAGACCGAATGGCATGACTGTATACTCGTAAAGACCATACCTGCTCCAGAAAGCTGTCAGAGGTATATTTGATGGTCTAACGCACAACTGATGATAACCGGACCTCAAGTCTGTCTTCAAGAACACCCGAGGTCCTCGAAGCTGATCAAAAAGGTCATTGATCCTTGGTAAGGGATATCGGTTCTTGACCGTCAACTAGTTCAGCTTCCAATAATCCACACAAAGTCGAAGGGTACCATCTTCCTTTTTCGCGAACAGGATAGGCGAACCCCAAGGAGAAGTACTGGGTCGGATGAAACTCTTTTCCTGCAACTCCTCAAAATGCTTCTTAAGCTCTTGAAACTCAGTTTTAGCCATCCTATAAGGAGTAATAGACACCGGTGCCGCTCCTGGAATGAGCTCAATCGAGAATTCTACCTCACTCTCCGGAGGAAAACTTGAAAAGTCCTCTGGAAATACATCCCTGAAACGATCCACCACTGGAGGAAATTCTAACTATGAAGTCCCCTGGTCATCCAGATAAATACTGGCAATCTACGCTGTAACTTTCCCTAGCCCATGATGCTTTGGTCCAGCTCTACCCGCCTGGACATCTCACTCGCCTCTATGAAGAAAAGATCTGCCCTCTGGTGATACAAAATTCACCTTGCGGTGATAGCAATCGATGACTGCCTGGAAAGGATCTAACCAGTCCATCCCGAGAATGACATCATAGCCCATCATATCTAGTACATAGAGGTCCCATAAGAAATGACACCCTAAAACCTTGAGAGGGAACTCTCTGCATTGTTGTATTCTAGATGTCCTTGTTCCCAACGGCATGTCAAGAGTCAACAAGTCGATAGACAAAAAGATACAGAGCCCAAGGTTCTCCCCAACCGCAACAGAGATAAAGTTATGGGAAGCAATAGTATCGAAAAGTGCTTAAGATAAAATTGAGGCTACTAGGATCATACCTCGAATTGTAGAAGGTTCAGGATCCTGCTCCTAATAGGTCTGCTCCACGGTGAAAGACTGGCCGCACCGCGGCCCTGCGCCCCTGGCTGACCACTCTAAGTTGATCCACTCTGCTGTTGCTGATGACCTGGTGACTGACCACCACGACCGCAACCTCCACCTCGGCCTGAACGACCGGAAGAACTCTAGTTCCCTGACTGGTGGGAAATTGGTGAATCATCTCCAGAACGTGGGGTCATAGAGAAACCCCTACCACTAGCTGAATGTGAAAAGATATGACAGAAACATTGAAGATGTACCATCTTGCCACAAGACCGGCACTCCATGGGATCCCTCTGGCATTGAGGCCAAGTATTCCCACTCCTACCGCACTGGTAGCATACAACCTAGCTACCAGAAGACACATCCCGTGAACCTCGATCTCCTCAAGAGGACTCTCTGCGACACTTCCTACTGTCCATAGGAGAAACACCAGCTCTAGATATCAAACCGCCCAGGATCACTGCTTCAGAATCTCTCAGATTGTGATCAATGATCAGCTCCTGGTTGACAATGGAGGATATTGAAGTCAACTGGAAGATATTCACCTGGGAACGGATCTCCTGCCTGAGACCATCCTCGAACTTCCTAGCGAGGAACAACTCATCACCTGTTGGGATCAGTGTAAAACACTGCAGCTCAGTGAAGCGAGACGAGTACTCCATAACAAAGAGAGTACCCTACTGCAGACTCATAAACTCCCGGGCTCGATCATCCCTCAGGGTCTTCGGGTAGAAGTAATCATAGAAGGTGCATCGAAACTCGTCCTAAGACATATCCTACTGACGCCCTGACCATGAGATCACCTCCCACCACCTCTTGGCGGTGTCCCGGAGAATATAAGTATCCAGCTTTACCCTTTTCTCCGGCAGGATCTCTAGGTGCTCAAAGATGGTTAGTGTGGCCTTTATCCATGACTCTGCAGCCTGAGGTCCTCCATCCCCTGAAAAAGTAGGAGGATGTTTCTGCTGGAAAACATGCGTCAACTCATCCATCAATGGGGCAGGAGGTGGTGCTCCCTAAAAGGTCTGCATCATCCTCATGAAGTCCTCCCTAAACTGTGCATTGGCGCCTGCAACAGGTATGACAGCTGGTGCCAAGGCTGCCTTGACTGGAGGATCAGCAGGAAGTCCCTGATCAGCCATATCTGGTGTCTGATCACTGCCTGACGATAGACGTACAACCGGAGGACATCTCGGAGGCATAGCTCTAAAAGATCAAAAGCACACCTTAGATCAGGAAAACAAGGACAGAGAACACAAGAGTACAAAACAGGAACAGGGGAAGAAAAACACACAGGTTTACAAAACATGACTACACGGCGTGTATAAAAACTACATGGTTTGTCTTCTTAAGCCACTAACACGGGCGTGTACCCCTGCCCTACAGGTCGTGTAACACCTCAAACTACACGGCATGTTGAACCAACACATGGTGTGTATTTGAAAACTATTCCTATGCCTGAGTCTCCTTACACGGCTAACTCACATGGTTCAGACTAACCTCAGACTACACAACATTTTCCCTCGGGACACGGCGTGTACTAGACACTGACTTGGCGGCCCGTGTTGTTAGCTACACGGTCGTCTACACGAATAGACCTTACACAGCATGTCCCGAACAAACACGGCGTGTATAGGAGGAGGTGACACCATCCCGTGTTGTTCGTGACACAGCTGGGTACTTGGGAAAGACTACACGGCATGTTCCAAAGCAACACGGCGTGCCTTAGAGAAGGTCATGCCAACCCGAGTTGTTAGTGACAAGGTCGGGTACTTGGAGAAGACTACACGGTGTGTTCCAAAAGCAACATGGTGTGTCTACTCGAGCTTCCCTGACCCGTGTTGTTAGTGTCACGGCTGGGTACAAGGCTCTGCACTACACGGCGTGTACATACTGTACACGGCGTGTTCCTGACGTCATTTTCACAACACCGTGTTCCTGCACACACAGTCAGTAACACAGCCTAAAAACTACACGGCGTGTAACCAGAAAGTACACGCCGTGTATTTTGGGTTTTTCTGGGTAGTAGCTCAGAAACTGCACAGAAGCCCAGAAACACGAAAAACAAGGCAAGGAGGTGCCAAATTCCGATCCGTGAGGGCCCATACTCCCCGCGAATCAAAGCTTGGCATCCTCTAAAATCATGTACAAGAGAAAACAGGATCATGATCCACCAATTTCCGATTCAAGAGGGCCCATAACACCTCAAGAATCAAAATTTGGCATTCATTTAAACAAGGTATAGTACAAAAAGTTCTCTAACAATTAGTAGAGATTATATCAAGCATCTATCACAACAGCATGCATAATCTACACAACGTCTATCACAACAGCATGCAATCGCTAATGCACCCTAAATGGCATGGAAAGAATGCATGGCATGTGACTTCTAAAAGTGCCTATATGATGCAAGAGATGGAATACCCTTATCTCATTGGGTTGCGATAGAAATAGAACCGTAACATTAAAAAAAATAGTATAAAGCATGTGAATCACTCTAGGTGAAATCATATCAACCGTAAAATCTCAAAACTAGAAAACTCTAATAAACAAGGTAGTATGGCTTTTCCCTGTACACGGTTTAGCTACTCCCGGGCACAGCTTATTACCAAGTACCAAATCCGTCCTATCCCTAGATAAAGTCTCCAAATAGTAAATCAAGAGAAAAGAATTCCTCTGATACAACTTTGTAACGTCCCGGTTCTGGAAGCCACCCAGAGGCACCCCGTACCCAGTTGGTCACATGGCCTCAAGAGCATTTCCCCAAACGCCAGAGCCCGCCGACTAGCAGCGAGGGCCTTGGGTGTGATAGTGGGGAAACTATTCCCTCATTGGCAGAGTACACAGCGGAAGAAGAACAAACATACAATAGCGGAAGCAGTAATAACCAACAATATAAATAGTGGAAGGCTAAATCAACAAACTGGAGCAAATATGCATATATGGAATGATGCAAGATACAAATCTAGGAAAGCATCCAAACAAGTCACAATGCTAAAAACACTACAGTAGAAAAACAAGTAAAAAAGAAAAATAAACAACTCCTCAGCATCGCATACCAAAGCTTGGTCCCATGCTCTCCTGCTCCAAGAAATCAAGTTCTAGAAGTCGAAGGGCGCTTTCCCTTTTCCATACCTGCAACAACATAGTCTGTTTGGGCCCAAAATCATGGCCCAAATAGGGTGTGAGATAAAATCCCATTAGGAAACCACTCGAAGATATGTTCCTAACAGTTGGTCAGTATATGGTAGGTAAAAGTACAATAAGTAGTAAACGGCAACAACAAGCAGTAGGCAGTGAACAGTAAGCAGTAAAATAGGATGATACATAGCAGCAATCAATCCAAAACCAATCAACAGCAATGACACAAACAGCTAACAAGCCGGAACCCTCTGGGAAGTACTCGCAGCCATCCCCTCTGGTCCTATCCAAGAAGTACCACAACCCTCTGGGCAGTGCACTCAGCCTAACCCCTCTGGCTTGGTCATACGAATTTATGAGACTCTATGGGGAAGCTCACTCGGTAAATTCCCATTATAGTCTAGGGTAGTGAGGGACTCTCTTGAGGAAGATCACGCAGTCTAACCCTCTTATCCCCAAGGTCTAGAGACTCTCTGGGGAAGCTATCTCGGTCAATTCCTCCTATATCCTCAAGTATACCACAGACTCTCTGAGGAAGCTCACTCGGTCAATTCCCCCTCTAGCCTGGGAAGGTTCTTAAAGAAATTCAAACAAGGTAAGACTCTCTGAGGAATCTCACTCGGTCTACCCTCCTATAGTCTATAAAATCCAAGACTCTCTGGGAGCTCACTCGGTCCATCCCCTCTGTAGTCTGTAATATCTAAGACTCTCTGGGAAGCTCACTCGGTCTATCCCTTATAGTCTATAGCACCAGGTTCTCTCAACCTCGTGCCAGTCAGTGCATAATAATGCTATAAGGATAAAGTAATCCTTTAGAGCTACCTGGCTAACCAAAGTACACCTATAGAGATACTTATCTAAACAGTCTACAAGGAAACAAGCATGTCATGAGTTTCACTTCAGCCTATTACTGCAAGGCATAGAAACAGGTGTAACAACCAAGGAAAACGAGACCCAAAGGTTGTAAACAGCACAAAGCAAGGAAAAAACATCCAAGAACAAAAAAATTTCCTCTAAAAAGGTCAATTTACCTCTACACAATCATACAAGCAAGGCAGGAAAACAACAAGGGAAAAAAGGTAAACACGCAATACCCCGTTCATGGGTATCGGTGGAAATTCGCACATAAAACTCAGAGACTTTGAACGGTAAGGCACAAAACACCAACCTCGACCCAAGGAGATCAATATACTTGAACCACGACGACTAATTCTCCCTAGAAAATCATAGATCTGAGAAAACGCACAAAACGTTTAACCATAGATAACTTGAGAAATAGGAAGAATTTGAAAACAAGGCTCAAGCAGAAGGAAGAACTCCCCACTGCACTTCCAACGCAATCGACCATGCTCGAATCGGAGAACAGACGGAGAGGCGGGAGATCGGGGAAGATCCGGTCGTACGGTTCGCTCTCAGATGAACCAGACCTAGAAGAAGATGAATATGTCGATGAGGCGCGACCTCGGTCGGTTTAGTAAAAAAAAGTACACGGCGTGTATTGTTAAAGTACACAACGCGTAGTGGGTTTTTCCGTACTCCTCCAAAATTGGCCTCCAAGTCATCCGTACACCCTGTGTGTGTGGCTTGGGCACGACCAGCACTCGGCTTCGAGCTGGAGAAGAGTACAAGGCGTGTACTCAGAAATTACACGACGTGTACTTAAAAATTTTCCAGAAACTCCATTTTTCTTAAAAACTCCAGAAAAAGGAAAACCGTACCTGAAACGAAGATCTGGGTTCTTACAGAACCTATAGAAACCACAAGGAATATACAATGGTATATATATATAATATCAAACACACAAGCCCAGCATATGGGTTTACAAAAAGTGTATCAACCAACTCACAACTTTCCTTAACTTTGATACTCACTCTAAATGCATAAAACCACACAACAGTCCATAACCTATATACCATCTTCCTTCTCAATTAGATCAAATTTTCAGATTATTAGTTATCAACCCATTTCAATTAAAAAATCAAGTTCATTAAAAAAAATTCATCCCATTAATTTATATTTAACATCCCAACATTTAAATCACATAGATTCTTATAGTTTATTCTTACATTATCCAAACCATGTTAATTCCAATATTACTCAGGAAACTATCACAACATAGAACACAATAGGCAGCATAACTCAACATCCCAACAACCACATCTACTTCCACCTTCCATCACATTGAAACAAATTTCATATCCCCACTGCACAACCACACCACAACCACCATCACAGCCCTACTACAAAGACCTAACACATCCGCTACCCCCACACACATCACAACACATGCCATATAATTTTCTATAACACAACATGTTTTCGGATTTAGCAATGGGGGGATTTTATCACAAAAAACTTTATTTTAGGGAAATTCTCACACAAGTCATATATTCAAGGGAAACCATTTCATTAGACGAATATAAGTGATTAGCCAATTCCATTTAGGGTGATATTAGACAATCACAAAAATAGGGGTTCTATAACGTCACCACTGTAGTGAAAATAATCCACCAAAGGCTATGATTCTCATCAAGTCATTACACCTATATAATCACAATACCAATAATAATAATAATAAATATTGTAAAAACATGTGATTCATATTCCCCTACCCTTTTTAAATTAATTTAACCAATCAATTTATCTTTATTAATTTGGGTGAAACTTTCCCCACATAGATAAATAGAATCAACCCTCCCCTTATGATATGAATAAGGAGAAATGAAGGATAAATCCCTACCTAGAATATAGAATCTTTATACAACTTACTACACTAGAAACAAGGGGTGTGTGCAGTGCAGGAAACCACCTATAGGGAACTCGATACAAATGCAGCGACAAATTTCCACACATCCAATTGAAAATCCTCTAGAACCTGCCATCTCAAGAGAAATAAATCCAGAAAGAATAAAGGAAGTATCTTTTCTTTAGAATGATTAGATTCAAAACTAGCAGGATTTGATACAGTTTAGTTGATAATTAAAGGTGTATCTTATAAATTCCACTTAGTAAAATCATTTAAAAAGTCTCTGGAGTTTTAGTAAATATAATATATAATTATCCACCTTTAAAATGGCTTTAAATTCCATTAATTAAGGTGTTAAATCTATTTTTTTCAAAAATACATCAAAAGAAAAAAAAAATACGAAATTCTAGAAAAACTAGATTCATAGTTGATATACTACTAGTGATCTGACATTGGGATCTACTGCTAGTTCAATGATATACTAATATATCAGTGATCTACTACTGGTTCAAAGATCTACCACGAGTTTGGTGATCTAACACCATTTTTTGTGATCTACAAGAAATTCAGTGAACTATCTCAAGTTCAGTGGTCTACTGCCAACTCAGTGATAGACCACGAATTTAGTGATCTACCACCAGTTCAGTGATATTATACTAGTTCAGTGATCTACCAATGGTGATCTACCTATAGATATCTACCATTTTTGATCTACCACTAGGATGATATTCCATTATTGATCTTCCTCTAGATATCTATCATTAGTGATCCACTTGAAAACTCCTCCCTTCACCAAACTCCTCTTGACATTCCCTAAATACATCAATCACTAGATATCCCACAAAGTAACAGGCCACAAGGTATGTATAATTACATCACATACCTATCAAACTAATCTCTCCCTTGAGAATTCAAAACCAACATGGAAGGAAATAGAGAAAAGGTCCAAACAACCATCCCTAGATACACCTCTTAAGGATCTTTTTACATATAAAACATCACCACAAACTAAACTTTTCAACCCAAAACCCCACAAAATCCAAAAAAATTGCACTTACCCCAACATACGAATCAAGAAATTTCATCCTCCATGTAAAGATACTATTTTCTCTGGGTGGAACTAACTCACCCACATGAGTTAAATTGAATTGTATTATAATGCATCTTGATTAGAATCAGTTCATCCCCTTTTTATACGTCGGAATCCTTATCACACATCACACATCAAGAAATAATCATGTCTCATATAAAATATAAAGGCCAAAAAATCATTTGAAATCACAAAAATGAAAGAAAAGGAATAAAATGACTAAAAATAACTCTGGGTATTGGGCATTAATCTGCATCTCACACTCCCAAGTACTCTCTTATAGGACACCATGCCTCTAAAACACATGAACCAAAGAAATGGTCCATCCTTGAAGAACCTTGTCTCAATGATTTTGGATCTCCACTGGTTTCTCTATGAACATCATGTCATCCTCGATATCAAAGTATCCCCATTCAATTACATGGGATTAATCATCATGGACAACACGATCATGCATCACCTCTGCCTCTAAGTCTCCCCACTAAGACTCCTCCACCTAATGCATTAGAGAATACTTCACCATCATCTAAAATAAGAAAAATCCTACATCAACCACCCTTACATCTAAGTTCAAGGCTTACAACTCCTCCATTGCTCTCCAATAATCCTTAGACTCTTGAATAACATTCTTCTGTAAATTTATACTCAAATCACCATCTATAACATTAACTTTTCCTAAGGTGTAAGAGATCTCAAAATCATAATCTGGAAGAAAATCCACCCACCTCCACTGTCATAGATTTAGATCATACTGAGAAAAGATATACCTAAAGATCTTCTGATCTGTGAAGACCACAAAGAGCTACCCAATGAGGTAATGTCACCAAAACTTCAGTACAAACACAACCACTACTAGCATATGATCATGGGTGACATAGTTATGCTCATGGGGGGTCATCTTATTAAACCCATGAGATATCACCACATTCTATAGAATCAACACACATCTCAAGCCCATATGGGAAGTGTTACAAAACACCTCAAACATCATACCCTCCTTAGGAAACTGAAGCACTAGAGCCCTGATCTACTTCCCCTTCAAGTAACATAATTCTACCTGGCACTGATAAATCCATACAAAATCATGTTCCTTCTTATTCAATTATCTCAACAAGGCTGAAAATTGAGAGAAATTGGGAAAACCCTCCAATAATAGCCCATGAGACCAAGGAATCTACAAAAATATGCCATGTTCTTGGGTGTTTCCAAAGAAACAAATTCCTTAATATTCAATGGGTCTATTACCACACCCAAATGAGACACCAAAATCCTGATTAAATGAACCTCTCATGTCCAAAACATACATTTGGACGACTTTCTATAGATTTGGTGGAATCGAAGAACTTATAAAACAGCTCTGAGATTATCGACATGCTCCTCTTATGACATTGATTAAATCACTATGTCATCAATGAACACAACTAAGAACTGGTCCAAGAATTAAAACACATAGTTCATCAGACCAATGAACAGAGTTGGTGAATTCGTGACATTGAATGGTATGGACAAAAAACTCTAAGTGCCCATACCTTCAACTGAAGGTAGTCTTTAGGATATCTCCCTTCTTCACCCTCAACTGGTGATATTTGTACTGTGGATCAATCTTAGAAAACCAACTAGCTCCCCAAAACTGATTAAAAATATCATTGATCCTCAAAAGAGGATAGTGATTCTTTATTTTCACCTAATTCAACCTATGGTCGTCTATACATAACTTTAGATTACCATCCACCTTCTTGGTGAATAACACTAAAGCATCCCATGGTGACACACTAAGATAGATAAAACCCTTACATGTAAGATTGTATATCTTAATCCTCACCTCCCACAACTCTGAAGGTGTTATCCAATAGGTAGCCATCAAAATTGTAGAAGCACCAGGCTGTAAGTCTATCTAAAAATCAACATCAAATCGATGGGGTAGTGTCACAACCTCATCGAGGAAAACATCCAGGAACTCCTTAAAAACATTCAGAGCCTCTTATACCCCATCATCTACTGACTCCACTAACATCTACATCATTATAGAAATAATGGGTCCCAAATGCTAACTACCCACCCAAAACCCTCACTCACCAATGAAAACTACACAATGGTCATCCACATCTGAGAACACAACACCCCTCTAGAAGCAATTGATAATATCACACATAGAATAAAACCAGTAAATGTTGATGTAATGACTCATATTTTCATTTATTATTTTTGGATATTGTATGGATTGTTTTGGAGACTATGTGCAGAGACGGAATGAGATTCTGAGGCCCGGTGTCCTTGGAGTAAATGTTTGAAATATATTAAATATATTAAATAGCACGTGCACACATTTTTCTTTAAAAAGTGGAATAAAATCTGAAAAAATTCTCGGATCAGAAATATAATGGAACTATTGAATTTAAAATGTGTTTTATACCCTATACGTGACTTAACCTTGGTCGGAGTGGGTTGTTTTTGGAAAATTCATCGTAGACGTAAAATAAATAAAATAATTAAATTAAATTATTTTTGACATAGTGAAACAAAAACATAATTACATTTCTTTTAAATACATTCTTATGGAAGAATTATAGGGTTAGCTACATGACCCTACAATTCAATGAGATCCATTGGAGTAGTTGGAGGAGATCCCATTAGAGAACGACGATCGGATCGTGGATCGATGATCGATGTACAATAAAATTGAAGGATATCTCCAACAAAAACAACTCTGCATCGCTCTTCATCATTGATTGGTTCATATCAAGGTAGGTAATTTGTTTGATTTTTTTCTTTTCTCTATTATTGATTTCTATGATGAACTTGAATCAATCAATGAATAGATTGTTTCACAGATTTTTCATCTTATTGGATGGTTTAGATTAATCAAGTTCTGGGAGAAGTTTCTTCATGATTAAATTGTTGATTTTAAATTTTCATTCTAATGTAAATGAATCAATATCGATGTGAACATCGATCAAGGATTATTCACCTCTTTTGTTCTTGTTTTTTTCTACCCCGATTCTTCATTCATTGTGTATGATCTTCGTCTGTCCCATGGTTTGACATATCTCGATCAATCGATCATTGTGCACCCTTTTCTTGGAACCACGATCCAATATCGTAGATCCAATATTATCATGGCATGATGGTGGTGAGAAAGTGGAAGTGGTGACAAATCATATGGTGGTGGATACCCGATTCCGCATCCTTCGAAGTTCGTCTTCGCACAATGAAGAACAATTAAGATTCCATTTTACAAATTTATTTGATATCTAGAACCCATTTTTTATTGAATCCAAGGCTTAGATGAGGTGGTTCCTTGATGTTTCTAATAAGGCGTGTCCAGATCAGAGGCTAGAGAAATGGAGGAGATGATAGGGGAACATATATAGATTTCTGAAAAAAAAATCACTACATAGTATGTAAGTTGGATCTATATATTGTGTGGGTCCCCCTTTGTAGAGACTATGGTTTTAGTAGAAAGTTAAGTATCACGTGGAATTTGACCCTAGTCACATAGCGTGTGGTCTCTCCCAAGAAACTCAGCATGTACTTTGGGAAGTACACAGACATGGGGTGGACTACATGGGTTGGACCACACCATGTACTCCCCCACATGAACACATCATAGACCAAGTACATGGGCTAAGTCGTGTACTAGTACACGAGTACATATACATGGGATAAATCCATGTACATGAACATGGGTATACTACATAGGTAGCCTACATGTCAGTTACATCTACACAGACATGGTTTTTTTACATGGTCTGTTTACATAGGTAGGGCCTGGGGTCAAGGGACATGATGTGTGACCCCTACTATATGTATTGTGTTCTTTTATACATGGATTGAATCCCTTGTCCTTCGTATCCTAGATAAGTTTCATTAGGGTAATTTCCCCTTATCCTTTCCATGAGGGCTGGTATGGAATCATCTCCTACTCCTAGGATTATGATCCCTTCAGTATGACTTCTTGTATAGAGTCGTTAGAATCCCTTTGTGGGTTCCATAGTGAGATCTTCAATTCATCTTCATACCCTAGGTAGAGTTCATGGTATCATTGTGACCAATAGTATGTGGGAATTGATTGTCTACTTAGCAAGTTAATCCATATTGATTTTTTTGGTATAGCCCCATGGCCTTAGGAGTGATCCTCATTTGTGTATTTTATTCTCTTCAGACCTTCAATGTGTACTTTCTCATGACAAGACCCAATGAGTAGTACCTATCGGACGGACTTCATCAGTGCTATCATACATAGGAGTGTGTTATCCTGAACGAGTGATATGTATAATATTTGATTTGTAAATACTAGGATGGTATACTATGGTTGTGACTTACCCTTTAGATTGTGTGTCTTTATTGAGTATATCTTGATATTCTTGTTATATGTGTTGTAAACATATACTTTTGTAGATCTGACTATACTTTCCTATGTTGTATGCTTTGTGGTTTTCAGGGTGTCCTACTGAGTATTGTTATACTCACCCCTTCATGGTCTTTTTACAAACATGTCATGTCTTGTGTAGAAGATCAACCTTTTTAAAGATTCCTAGGTGGAATAGGACCAAACAATGCTTAGTGATACCAGATAGACCGAGGTGTGTTCCTATGACTTTCTAATAGCAGTTCCAGTACTTACTTTCAGGTTAGACTTATGTTTCTAACTCTTTGTGGTGGGATCGTATTTGGCCCTGTTTACTTTCCTTTACTTCATATTATACTATGGTTTTGGTATTTATATATATTCATGCATGTTTGTTCAGTTTTTTTTACATTTCATTATTGTATAGTCTTTGAGATGTGTGTGTGTGTACAGGTACTTAGGCTAAGGCCTCCCATATCAATGATATTCCTTCTCAACTCAATTTGGAATCCCATGGCCTATTGGAGACAGGATTAGGGATTCACGGCATGGAACCCTCTAGGAAGTTTCATGATAGATTGGTATTAGAGGAGTTGATTCTATCTTAGGATCGAAAGTCTATGATATTGGTTTGGAGAAATAGTGTTATGTGTTTTGAGTTCATATTTTAGGTCAGGGACTCCAGTGTTGTTGTGGTGACCAACATATCCATACACCAGGACTCTTATCACATTTTTTTGAATCATTACATGAGACCACTAGTTTTAGGTAAAACAATGGTACATGCATCATATAGAAATGGTTTGTGTTTTCCATGTCCTTCTTGAGTCGGCTCTCAAGATATACTCATTAATCGTGGTATATATTTTTTACTTTTAGGATGCCTCTGTGATGTATATCAGCTAGGACTCATCATCATGATCATGAGGATGATCTCCTTAGTGATGAGGCATTGATACATGGACCGGTTCTTGGGGTGTTACCTCTAGGTGGTGCACCAGCTATATTATTGCATGTGGAGCAGCACAAGGTACCCTTAGTACCAGTGGATGAGGTGTGTAGGTTGAGCACACTTCATGAGTTTTAGAGACAATGACCCCTCAGTTTCTGATGCGATCCCAACCCATAGGCAGATGAGGACTAGCTTGAGGTGGTGACCCAATTTTTCCATCAATCAGAACACTAACAGAGCAGATGGTGGTCCTGGAGAAGATCCTTTTTCACGGTTTAGTAGGGAGATGGTGGGTTTTATTTACCCATACATACAAATAGGAAACCCTACTATGTTCATAGTTTGATAATCTCTTCATATATAATTTATCTCTAGCTACACTGAGGGTTATATGTATAAAAGTACTTCTGCAGCTCTAGCAGGGCAGCATGATAGTAGCTGATTATTCATCTAGGTTTACCAACCTCTCCTGGTACTTGATGTATATGGTTCTCAATCAATTCTTCATGATTTTTAATTTCAAGTGAGGTCTTCATAGAGACATATGATCCAGTTTTATCCCTCTATTAATTTCTACCTATGTTGGGGTGTTAGAACAAGCTTTGGTGGTTAAGAGTTTTATGGATTACCAGATACAGTCAGTGATTGTCAATAGTGGGAAAGCAAGAGCAGTGATCTTGGAAATAGGGAGATGAAATCAATATTAGGGACTTTTACATGTTATATGTTTTAGGAGGAGTTATTAGGATGGATGATATTAAGTTCAGGTCTCACAGGTTGTGTCCAGTCAGCCTAGAGAGAGGCGGTGCTACTCATGTGACGGTAGGGGAAATATTTCACGAGATTTTCCAACTCACCGTATAAATGACATAGAAACCGTGGATGGTCTGACATAGAGGTAGTGGCAGGAGAATGTATGTCCTCAAGGTATAATATTTGGTAGAGTATATGGGATAGTAATAGGAGGTAGTTGGCACTTTGACCCATTACCACCACCACACCCAGGTGGTCCATGCCAGGATCAGGGAGCTTAAGGACAAGGGAGGGGACTACTACAGGTGGTTGAAGATTATGACCTATAGAATCCAAGGATTATTTGAGGTACGGTCTATTTATTTACTATCTTAGTTATAGTATTGATAGACACAGGTTCTAGTAATTCATTTCTCATCACATATCTTGTTCGATAATTAGACATTTTAGTTGATCCCTTGGATCAGCCCTTGTGCTTGGAGAATCCTATTGGAAATGATTCAGAAATAAAACATTGGTGATAACATTGTGAATTGAATCTTAAAGGTAAGAGTTTATATTATAATCTCTTGGTATCAGTAATGAGGCCTTATGAAAACATCCTTGGTATGGACTGGTTATTTATACATGCCCATATTGATTGTTTTAGGCATAGGGTGTGGTGTGTCTACTGTGATGTAACCAGGTTCTCCTTTATCAGTGAAAAGGAAACCCAAGTAGTGGAAAATGGACTCATGCATAGAAGGGAGCAAAATATTACTCATCATTTGGTTATCCCAACCCTTGGTGTAGTGGATGTTATGAGTTTCTAGTTTCTTGGAGTGGTGGTGGAGCCTAAGGACATCTTCCCTGAGGATGTTTCAAGTTTACCCCCCCCCCCCACTGAGAGATAGACTTTTGCATTGATCTACACCCTAGGATGGAACCGATATCTACTCCAGCATAACAGAAGGTTCCCGTAGAGATTTTTAAGCTAAGGTTATAGTTGGAGGACTTAAAGAAAAAGGGATTTCTTAGACCCAATGTTTCACCCTACGAATCCCCAATTTTGTTTACTAAGAAGGCATAAGGTAGCTTGAGGTTGTGTTTGGACTACTGGAAATTGAACCAATTGAACATAAAGAATAAGTATCCACTACCGAGGATCAATGACCTCTTTGATCAGTTGAGAGGAGCATGATGGTTCTCAAAGGTTGACCTTAGGTCAGGTTATCACCATTTATGGGTACAGGTGAGTATATATCAAAGACAGAATTCAGATGTCTCTACGATCACTATGAGTACTTGGTGATTTCCTTTGGCGTGATGAATTCCTGAATAGTGTTTATGGGACTCATGAACAAAACTTTCAACCTTTCTTAGAACGGTTCATGATAGTCTTCATTTATGATATCCTTGTGTACTCGGGATCCAAGGAGGAGCACATGAGAGACTTGATGATGGTTTAATATGTACTATGGGAGAACTATATTTATGGAAATATCTTAAAGTTTCAGTTTTGGATTTAGGCAATCCACTTTTTGGGAAATTTTATCTTAGTAGATGGAGTGTAAGTGGACCCGACCAAGGTTGAGGTAGTGTTATCTTGTGATCCACCCAAGAGTATGATAGAGGTGTGGATCTTACTTGGGTTGGTAGGATACTACTATATATTCATAAATTATTTCTCCAGGATATCAACACCCACGACGGCTTTGACTCGGATGGGGCATCCTTTCATGTGGAAATAGAGGTTCCAGTAGGCTTTTTAGTAGTTGAGGTAGAGTTTGATGAGCACTCCCATCTTGAAATTGAAAAAGGAGGGTGTCAATTATGTAGTTTCCTGCGATTCATCAGGAATCGATCTTGGTTTTTTTCTGATTTAGAGGCAAGTGGTGATTACCTATGGCTCACATTAGTTGATACCATATGAGCAGAACTACATGGCTCACAATATTGAGTTAGTAGTGGTAGTCTTTTCACTAAAGATTCAACAACACTACCTAATGGGTGAGTGGTTTATTATCTACTCTAATCACAAGAGTATTAAGTATATATTCTCTCGTAAGGATCTTAACTTGAGATAGAGGTGATGGATAGAGTTACTCTAGGATTATGAATTCGAAATTGTCTATACTCCTGGGAAGGGGAACATGGTAGAAGAAACTCTCAGTTGGAGATCTTTTTCAAAGTTTCTGAAAAAGGAATCAGTGTAATTGGCCTCATTATAGATATCCTTTGTGGATGGGGATGGAGCAGATTAACTCCAGTTGATGGTTGTCACCCCTCTACTCTTGTAGTGAGTTAGGGAGGCACAGCTCGGGGATACTGACTGTGAGACCCTGCATACTCAGATATCTAATGGACATGATTCTAATGAGTTTTATAAAGGTGGGGATCATGTTGTTATTTTTAGAGGGTGCATGATAGTACCCATAATGTTGTAGGGGGAGGTTCTGAGAGAGTTTCATACATCTCCTTTTGAGGTACATCTCGGTGTGGAAAATATATACTAGGACCTCCAACATCAGTTTTGGTGGATAGGGATGAAGAAGGGGTTTGCGGAGTTTATCTCTTGATTCCTTGCTTATTAGCAAGTGAAGGTTGAGAACCAAGTTCCAGAAAGTTAGATCAACCCCTTTAGGTGATAGAATTTAAGTGGGATGGGAAATCTATAGACTTAGTGATGGTATTATCACATACGTCTAGGGGACACGATTCCATATGGGTGATTGTAGAATAAATCACCAAGTCATCCAACTTCTTATCTATCTGTGAGCAGATTTAAATAGAGATATTGATATGCCTCTAGGTGCATAAGATATTTTGAATCCATGGAGTTCCATCAATTATCATTTCTAACTGTGATTCTCTCTTTACATCCTAGTTATGGAAGGGATTTTAGGAGGTTTTTGGGACTCATTTATGCTTGAGCATTGTATTCCATCCCCAAAATGACATCCAGACAAAGAGGACCATTTAGTTTTTTGAGGAAATGCTACCATCTTGCATTTTATACTTTGTCCATAGTTGGAATGATCACCTACCGCTGATGGAGTTTGCGTACAAAAACAACTACTATTCCACCGTCGGTATGGCACCATTTGAGTCTTTGTAAATGCAACCTTGTAAGTCACCACTTTGCAAAACTGGCCTAGTATATTCAGAACTCACAGGTCCAAATTTGGGGCAAGAAACTACCAAGAAGGTGCAGATCATCCAGGATAATATGAAGACTGCACAGAGCTGTCATAAGTTTTATACGGATAGACAACAAAGGCCTTTAGATATTGAGAAAGGATACCATGTGTTTCTGTGGGTTTCACCTCGACGTGGATTATGAAGATTTGTATGGGGCGGTAAGCTATCTCCAAGATTCATTGGTCCTTTCTAGATATTTTGTATAGTTTTTGGGTTGGTATAACACTTAACTCTGCCTTCACAGTTAGACTAGGTGCATGATCTACTCTACATGTCACAGCTAAGGAGGTACATCCATGACCCATCACACATTATCGACTGGGGTGATCTTGACATTAAGGATTGAGCTACCTTTTTTGAATACCTAATAGAGATCAAGGATTGGCAAGATAGGATCTTTCATGCATGATCGATTCCTTTTTTTCATGTTCGGTGGTAATATGGAAATCTTTAGGAGAGCACATGAGTGTGGGAGGCTCATATTCATATTCAATACCCAAATCTCTTTATATATCCCTTATTTTGGATTTTCAGGATGTAAAGACCCAAAGTGGGGAGAATGTAATGACTCGAATTTTCCATGTATTATTTCTGGATATTGTATAGAGTATTTTCGAGACTAGGAACTGAGATAGAATGTGATTATGAGGCCCGGTATTCATGGATTAAATATTTGAAATATATTAAATATATTAAATAGAAGACATGCATAGTTAACCTAAAAAAATGGAAATAACTTCTAAATAGATTCTTAGATTATAATTCTAAGTGCACCATTGAATTCATGATGTGGGTTTTACCCTAGTCACGACTTAACCTTGGTCAGTGTGGATCATTTTTGGAAAATCTGTCACTGGCGTAAAATAAATAAAATAATTAAATTAAATTATTTTTGATGTAGTGATGTTGTGAAATAATTATGTTTCTTTTAAATACATGCTTACAGAATAACTGTAGGGTTATTTTATAACCTAATGATTTAAATAGATCCATTTTATCTGTTAAAGGAGATACTTTTGGTGAACGATGAATGGATCGTGGATCAATGATCGAAGCACAAAGAAATCAATGGATCTCACCAATGACAACAACAATGCATCTTTCTTCATTATAAATTGATCCAGATCAAGGTAGTGAAGTTGTTTGATTTGTTTTTTTTTTTCTTTTTTTCTATGAAAAACGTGAATCAATCAATGAATGGATTGATTCAAAGATCTGACTCCTTGCGGGATGGGTTAGATTAATTGGGTTATGGGAGAACTTTCTCCATAATTAAATTATTGATTTTTTATTTTCATTCTAATAGAAATGAATCAATATCGACATGAACATCGATCGAGGTTCATTCCTCTCTCTTTTTCTTGTGATTTTCTCCCCCAAATATTCATTCATTGTGGGCATTATTTTTTTGGATCATGGTTTAACAAATCCCAATCAATCGATCGTTGCACACCCATTTCTTGTAAATATGATCTGATATCATGGATCTAGGACCGTCATGACTTGACAGTGGTGAAAATGTGGAAGCGGTGATGAATTGGATGATGTTGGATACCCAATTTTTCATTCTTTGATGTTCTTTTTCACATAATGATGAATGAGGATGATTCATTTTTATAAACAGATTTTATGGATGAAACCCATTGTTTATTTAAGGTAAGGCATGGATGGGGTGGTTCCCTGAGTTTTTTAGAAAGGTGTGGATGAATTGAAGGATAGATCAATGGAGGATATGACTAATGAACAGATCTAGATTTTTGGAAAATCTCACGCTACATGGTGTGTGAGTCATATCTACACACTGTGTGGTCTCTCTTTTATAGCAGATAGGGAACGCATTTTGGTTCATGTGGTGGGACGTCTTCGGTGATGGGTCAGGTTTAACTAGGTTGGTTCATTAAAAATTGGTATCATAGATGGTTTTAATTTGGGATTCAGTGGTACACTAGATCTAGGAATGTCAAGTCTTGGGAGGTATGATCAAGGAGTGCCTAGCCAACTCTTATTCATGTAGAACCTTGAGTGTCAATGGGTGGTTTGGGTTTTTTTATTTTTAATCCCAATTATGGGTAGTTTTGATGATGTTTTGAGGTATTTATCAATTTTTGTTCAGTACAAGGGCGAACCTGAGGGTTTATTTGAGCTTTGGGGGTGAAACGAGGAGGCCATAAGGCTTTACATTCCAACTCCAGTGACACTTGAAATGTTAGTGCATGGTTTTTCTAATAGCATGGACATACTGTACACAGTGGGACATGCTTGATATTTTTTGTTTTCTCATTCTTTTTCATGTAGAGTTTTTCTGATGCTAGTGTTTCTTTTTTGATACTTGTGATGAGGATTTCATTTCATTCATTTGATATTTTTTGAGATTGAATTTTGATTATAAACCATGTGTCTTGTGTCTTGTGGACAATTCCTCCTAGAACGACCTCATCTAGACTTAGATGGGGTGATGTGAAGAACATACCATGGTTGAACCCTCCTATTGATACTACTCTAATTGATTCTATGATTCATATGATCTAATCCTTAGGTTAAGTGGGTGTTCGATAGTAGGTATGGATGGTGGTCCATGCCCAAGACTTTATGAGGTAAAATACATCAGTGTTCCATAGAGATAAGGGACCCAATGATCCTAAGGAGTGTTTGGGTCATATTAGTGTATCTTTGAGTTATTGAAGACCTTTAAGACCTCTAAAGTTGGATTTTCTACTTATGTTCTAAAAGGACTATGTAAGAAGTGGTGGGATTCAATGGTGTTTTCAAGGCGGTATGAGGATCTCATGTGGACCACTTTCAAGGTGGATTTCAATTAGGAGTTATACTCAGAGATCTTAAGGGTGGTGAAAACCTATATGTTCTTGAATTTAGAGTAAGGTAATCATTCAGTGATGGATTATGCTACCTAATTTTCTGATTCAATTTACATCTCTTCAGATCTCCTTGCAAATTACTACCTCAAGGCTTGATATTTCAATATGGGCCTAAGTCCAGTGATCAGGTCCATGCTCATTATTCTCTTTCTACCAACTTATTCTAAGGTGGTTGATAAGGAAGATATGGAAGATTCATATTTGAATGGAAATATCGGCCTTAGTGTTGTTATTTCTATGAGCGGTAGTCAAAGTTTTTCATTAGGACAGAATCAGAAGCGATATGAGTCTCACCAGGGAAGTGGCAAGAGTGTTCAGTCGTTATCGAGTGAAACTCTAGTAGATTCTTCAAGGTGTAATCCTATTTTTTCTATCAGTATGGGAAGGTTGGTTACACCAGGATTAATTTCCTATATAAGTGGCAAGACTATTCAGTCATCTTGCTGAAGCTACTTGATGGTTTGGGTATGCGAGTGGAGTGAATTCCATTTTTGTTGTATTTTCTAACTTTTTTAGGTATGAAGAAGGAGAAAGGTTTCAAGTACCCAGAGTTTCATGTTTTAATTGTTTATGTGGAAGTCATTTGGAATTTCCTCATGTTAGATCTGGATATTTTTAACCTCATCATTAGTATAGATTAGTTAATAAACTTCAAGGTGATGATTGACTACTATCATCGCAAGGTTTTGTTTATTACTTCTAATGGGATCACTCTTATTTTTCAGGGTGATTGAGATATGTGATTAGGGAGGGTAGGACCAATTGCTTTGGAATTGGGTTCGATCTTATGCCAATTGTCTAGGTTGTTTCTTGATTCATCTGAGAAAAATTATATGAGTGGCCTTCCATTGGTAGTGGAAAGGTACCCATATGTGTTTTAGGATGATTATTTTGTATTTTTGTCCCAATGAGAGGTCAATTTTACTATCTACATGCTCCCCCAAAAATGAATCTAATTTCCTTATTATCTTATCAGATGGTTCCATCTAAGGTGAAAGTACTAAAAGTTCAGCTAAATGACCTTAAGGGAAAGGGATTAATTTTCCCTAATGTGTCACTATGGGATTCACCAGTTCTATTTTCAAAAAAGGCAGATATAAGCTTATGAATTTTCATAGACTATCATAATATTAACAAGGTGACCATGAATAATAAATACCCATTTCCCAAAATTGGTGATATCTTTGACCAACTCAAATGATCTTGTTGGTTTTCAAATATTAATTTGAGATATAGGTACCAATTGTTAAGGTTCAAGGAAGAGGATGTTCTAAACACCACCTTTAGAATATGGTACAAACATTTTGAGTATTTGGTTATGCCATTTGGTCTCACTAATGCTCCTTCAGTCATTATGGTGTTGATGAACCAAATCTTCCACTACCTTTTGGACTCCTTTGTGGTTGTGTTTTTGGATGAAATCTTGGTGTATTACAAGACATAATAGGAACATGTTGACCATATTAAGGTTGTTTTGGGTGTTTTTTTTGGAGCACCATATTTATGAATTGTTATATTAATTTATTTCTATACAGGTGTCTTGGTGTGTTGCTAGATGCAAACCTTGAACTTTATGATACTTCACCTAATGCCACTGAGAAAGAGGCTTATAGTTTCACACACTAAGTGTATCCATAATCTCGATTAAATAATATTATAATTGTTTATTAATTAATATGTTAAATAAATATTATTCATGCATGTAGTTTAATAATTATTCATGTTTCCTTGAATGCATATATTTTTTCACCAGTTATTCAAGAGAATATAATGTGAAAAAAATATTTAAAAATATTTATTTGCTATTTGGTGAATTTAATATTTGTTTATTTATTTGATAATAAAGCATTTATATTTATTTAATAAATAAATGGTCATTATTCAAGGCCTGATAAATATTATGGAGGAATGGCGGACCGAGTTTAATGGTCTGGTGATAAATAATAAATATTGAATATTATTTGATTACATAATATTTAATTTAATTCACAAGTTAAGCGCATGCTGAGAAATAATATTATTATTACATAACATGAGGTTATGTATGGATTAAATAAATAATAAAGGTAACTTATGAAATTATTTTATTTTAACCCTACTAGTATATAAATCAAATTGTATAATTTTCTAAGAGATAAAATTCATTTGGTTATGCACAAGAAATTTGGAGAATCTTATAAATCCCTAGAGAGATCAATTCTCCATGAATGATCCTAATAATGGAGATTGATCTTCCTCCACCTTCCACTCTCAAGTCAAGATAGATCAAAGAGAATGCTTTGGAAGTGGTTCTTGAGGTGATCAAAGGTGGATGACACAAATAATATAATTTTGCGTGCTAGTAGTCGAAGATTCCTACAGTGAAATTTAGAGATTTTTGGAACATGTGTAGATCATTTCTAGATGGAATCTTCTCTTGATTAATACAACTCAACGATGGTACAACACATATTTTTTGTCAGATCCATCAATGAAGAAATAATTCAAACAAGGTTATTATTTGATTAATTAAATTTATTATAAAAAATATGTGATGGTCCTTTATCTAGTTCTGGTATTCTATCCCTTTTTTATATTATTTGATTCAATTCCATAGATCATGAAATTTATCATTGTGTAAATCTTGGATTTATCATCGATCATGAAAAAAAACAAATTTAGGCATGACCTGTCACGCGCTTCTTCTATGATCATAACCTACAAGTATGAGTATAGACAAGTGGTATCAGAGTGGTCACTTAATTATTTATAATTATTTAAATATCACTGGTGATTTATGCATTTTTCATTTAGTTTTAAATTAAAGTTTAATAATTCCTTTAATTCAAATTGCAATATCAGATTCTTCCTCCTTCATTTCTCATAAATCTAATAAAAATGATTAATTTTATGAATGAAATAAAATTGAAGATCTCATCTGGAGGTTATTATAATTCTGGACAGATAACACAGGAGTACAATCCATGTAACCGGAGTTACACACCATGTACTTTTGTTCAATTCATAAGGAATTAATTCATAAATTAATTCAAACTATGTGCATTGATGAAACTTGGTTCATTTATTTCTTACACTGCATATTGATCAAGCTATTCTGGTGTATGGTCAATTGGATTACATACTATTTAGCTCACGTATACGGCATGTAGTCCCTTTGAGTCACATATGGGTCATTTATTATTATACAAATCTTACCTGACTGGTGACTGTGTAACTTATAAACCACACATTGTGTAGTCACTTATGCATGTTTTGTACTCCAATTTTCTGAGGCATAGTTTACACACTGAGTCCCAAGGTGTGTGCATCAGATAGATTGTGAGAGATGTACACTTTGTGTAGTTCCATGTACACACTATGTACTTAAACCAAATTACACAGATTTAAAATTTATTTTTTATACTATGTAAACCATATCAACATGTGCTTGTGTGTGGTCATTAAGTTGATAGGACATTCCATGTGATATGTTTTAATATATATGTGTGTGTGTGTGTGTGTTTGTGTTTAATTAATATCTATGTAATGTTAAAATATACATATCATTTATGAGTCGTATTACAATTGTTACTCAATGTGCATTGAAGCATAACACATGACCAAAAATTCATATAATTCATGTAATCATTAAGTTTATTGTACATGTCATGAAAGCACATGATAAGTCGTGTATTCCATATATCAAAATAGTAAATAGTATATGAATATAATGCACGTTGGGTAGATTGGGATTTTTATTCACTATGTTTCCTCCAAGGTACATTTATGTACATAGTTAATTTTAAATAAATTTATTTAATTTGTTTAAAATTATGATGGATGAGAATATCAAGGAAATTTGGATGAGAATTAAGATAAAATAATTGATTGATTAAATAAGATAATTAATTTATTTGAGCGTGATTTATCTTAAATAAGACTGATTAAGAATTGAATTCTAATTTTATTAAATTCATAATTCATTACATGAATTTGGATGATCATGAGCATAGACCAAACCTTTTTATGAGATTGGTTTCATTTAATTTATTATTAAATTAAATTATTAGCATGCATGCCATCTATCCTCTTATTATTTAAAGGTCTACATACCCAAGGTTTCTTTTATGGAAACCCATTTTTTTCCTCACCTATGTGTGATTAAAAGAATATGTAATGGATAGATCTCACAAGCTAGTGGAGGTGGTTCAAGTTTGGAGCCGAGGTGAAACCAATCCAAGAGATATAAAAAGGTGGAAAGGTGGAAGTCTATAACAGGTACCTTAATTGGTTCAAGGATTTTTTTTCCTAGGTCAACGGTTAGTTTATCAACTGCTAGATAAACTAACCATTAGTAAAATTACATGATCATACAACTTTATTATTTTATTTTTTTCAAGTTTCATGGTTATTTAATTATGTTTGTTTCTTCATGATCACATGAATTAATGAAATTAATGAGCAGGAAATATATAACTAAAATAAATTGTATTATGTATAAATATTATCTAAGACATGGTTAATCACTTAAGTGAATCCACTTAATATTAAAAATCATGTAATAAAGATAATAATTGTAAATTTACATATAAAGGGATAAAATCCCTCAATTATATATATATTAAGTCGGTATAGCCTTCTAATAATTCAGTTAAAATTGAACCATAGTTCAAAGTGCTTGACCAGCCAAATTTAGGGTGCTTTCAATTATTGGGGAATTCTAACTTGAATTTTTGGGTTAATTTAACTGAGTTCACATAAAGGGTTGTTGTCAAAAGTAGGACTTGGTGTAACTGAAAGGAAAGGGTTGATGAAATATAATTTAAGTATTTCAGGATTGGAGAGTCTAATCAAAAGATCAAGGAACCATGAGTTAATGTAGTTGGTATTTGGAATGCCTACCTAAAACCATTCGAGTTTCTTGACCAAAAAAATTTGGGGTAATGAGAAGTTTAATATGGATCCTTAACACTAGAATGTCCAAGAAATAAGAAATTATGAATCCAATGATGAGGGATATTGGGTTTTGATAAAATAGTGGGAGATTAATAAATATAATATTTATTTATTTGTATAAATTTTATTAGATAAGTACTAAAAATTTTCTCATCTTATTTTTTATAAAAAAAATTAAAATTAATTCAAACATATCATTGTGATCCATACTTGATAAGAATAACCTAATCACTGGCACAAATTTATAAGAGAGGAAAGGAATCTTACACATTATCCTTCACCATGAAATGACATTGTATATGCTGGAAGAACATATTTCCGATGCATCTGAAAATGAGGAAAGTGATGAAGAGTTATCACCCTATGAGAAACATTTGAATGATTCCACATATATTCAATTTTTTGTTCTATCATCCATGTCTAATGAGTTTTTGAATCAACGTGAAGACATGGATGTATATAGCATGATGTCTCGCCTTTGGGATCTCTATTAAGAGAAGGTAAGACAAGAGAGGTATGAGATCTACAATGCTTTGTTTACAGATAATATTGGAGAGTCTATGCTTCTTGGGCCTCATGTATTCAAGATTATTAGCTACATTGAACACTTAGACATATTAGGGATTAAATTCCCAGATTAGTTGCGTACAGATCTCGTAATTTTATCATTTCCCAAGACCTTATCTAGTTTTATTATTAATTAAAATATGATCAATAATTATAAGAGTCTTTTAGAACTTCTTACTTTGATTCTCCAAGTGGATAAGGACATAGGGCATGACAAATCCACAGTCCTTATAGTGAACAAGAAAATTAAGAACAAGTTAAATGGGTCCAAGACTCATAAAAATTCTAAATATCCCAAGAATAGTCCTTCCAAGAAGAGGAATATCCAGAGTCAGGTCAGGGAGAAGGAGTTGGTATGTTTTTCATGTGGTAAGTCAGGACACTAGAGGAGTAACTGCACCCAGAAGAAAGGGGAATATAAAGGTGTCTTTGTTATTAAGTGTAATATTTCAATATATATACATTGGGTATTAGATGCAAGTTTTTTTGCTCAAATCTATATCCAAATTCAGTAACCAAGTAGATTCTAAAATATTTCTAGAGGAGAGGTGGATCTGCGAGCTACCAATGGTGTGAGGCTAGTTACTATATCCATTGGTGAATACCACCTTTTATTGACAACAGTAATGATTTTGGTTTTAAAATATTGTTATTATATACCTACGATTACCAAGAACATAATTTTTATATCATTCCTAGATACAGATGGGATTATTTTCAAGTTTGGAAATAAAAGTTGTTTATTTTACAAAGATAACATATGTTATTGTATGGAACATTTAAATAATGGTATTTATGTATTAAATTATAAAAACCAATTATTTTAAATTAATAAATAATCATGTTCATACAACTCAGATAACACCTGGTTATTCCATCATTATCTTGGTCATGTAAACAAGAAGCGTTTGACAAATCTCTATCAAGGTGGTTATTTAGACTCTTATGAGATAAAACCACTTGAAATATTTCATGATTTTTTACAATGAAAAATGAAAAAACCACTATTTTTTGGATAGGTTAAAAGGGTTGTAGAGCTTCTAGTATTGGTGCATGCTGATGTGTGTGGACCATTTACAATAGAATCTAGAGGTGGATATTCTTACTTCATAAATTTTACTAATGACTTGATTCGATATAGCTATGTATAATTGATGAGTTATAAGTCTGAGACCTTTGATAAATTCAAGGAATTCAAGAATTAATTATAGAATAAACTTGGTAATAAGATAAATAATATTTGATCAGATCGAGGTGGTGAATATATTAACCAAGAGTTTATCAACTTCTTACAGGAGTTTGGGATTCTATCTCAACTCACTCCACCATATACACCATAGTGGAATTATTTTAGTGAAAGGAGGAATTGTAACATGTTATAAATGGTAATGTTGATAATGATTCATGTAGATATTCCATTATCCTTTTGGGGATATGCATTAAAAACTATGGCATACACATTAAATTGAGTACCAACTAAAGCGGAAAATGGAATTCTCTTTGAGTTATGGAGTGGAAAGAAACTTGTTTTGTTGTATACACATATATGGGGTTGTGAGGTGTTTATTAAGGCCTTCTCAAGAAAAAAACTAGAACCCCGGGGCACAAAGTGTATCTTTATAGAGTACCCAAGGAAACCAATGGATACTACATATACAACCCCTCAGATAAGAAAGTGATTATCGCTTGAAAAGTTGTCTTTCTTAAGAGGGAGTGCATCCTTAAAAAGGATAGTGGGAGAAATATTGAATTCCATGAATTTGATGATCATGATACATAATATTTGGTATAGGATAAGGTTCCATAGGTCCACATGTAAGAATTAGTTACTAAATCACAAGTACTTCATAGGAGCACAAGAGAGGTAAGAGAACTAGAGAGATATGATTTTCTAGTCATCAAAGATGGTGACTAATTATTAGTTGACAATGATTAACCTCTATCCTATAAAGTGGAATTATAGATCTCATAAGTTGTAAGATGATAATAATCCATGAATTTTGAAATAGATTCCATGTATTACAACCAATTTTTAGTTCTGGTTGATTTGCCAGTTGATGTAAATCCCATTGGGTGCAAATGGATATTCAAGAGAAAACTAGACATGGAAGGTAAAGTAAATACCTATAAATCAAGGTTGGTGGATAACGGTTTTAAACACCATCAAGTAATTGACTACGATTCAACATTTTCATCAGTTCCCATGTTTAAATCCATTAGAATTATACTTTTTATAGTATCTTACCGTGACTATGAGATTTGGTATATAAATGTCAAAACTACATTCCTTAATGGGAACCTTTAGGAAGATGTCTATATAACACAACTATAAGAGTTTGTGACTCCATGTGATTCTAAAAGTATTTTCAAGTTACATAGATCCATTTATGGATTGAATCATGCATTTGGATCATGTAACATTGGATTCAATGAAGCTATAAAAGAATTTTTTTTCATTAAGAATGAATGTGAGCCATGTTTTTATAATAGGTTTAGTTGAAATGAAGTAATTATCCTAGTATTATATTTTCATGTCATATTACTTATTGGAAATGACATACCAATTTTATAATCTATTAAATACTAGTTAAATAAGTGTTTATCCATGAAGGGCATAGGTGAAGCAACCTATATTCTAGGGATCAAGATCATTTTTCATAGATCTAAGAGGATGTTTGGACTAATTCCAAGTACATATGTTGACCATATAATAAAGATATTTGGTATGAAACAACCTAATGGGGTATTGGTTCCATTATCACATGGTTTACATCTTTCTAATAAAATTTTTCCTCATACACAATGGGAGAAAGATAGAATGAGTAAGATCTCATATACTTTAGCAATATTATCAATCATTTATGACATGTTATGTACTAGAATTAATGTTGCCTATGCATTTAGAATGGTAGGAAGATATCAAGAATATCTATGAGAATAGTATTGGTCTACTATTAAGGTTATCCTTAAGTATCTGAGAAGAAATAAGGATATTTTCCCGGTGTATAGAGGAGACAAGGGGATGGTCATCAGGGGATATACAGATGATAGTTTTTAGACAAATCAGAATGATCTGAAGTCACAATCTGGATATGTTTTCTATCTCAATGGATTAGTTTTGATATGGAAGAGTTCAAAGAATCATGTTTTCACTTATTTTACAATGGATTACAAGTATATAGTTGATTATGATGCATAAAAGGAATTCATTTGGATACATAACTTTTTCTAGGAGCTTGATGTGGTACCTCGAAGTAAATACCATATCATGTTTTATTGTGATAATACTGTAATGGTGGATCTTGTAAAATATCCAAGGTCACACCAACAAAAAAAAAAATATACTCTAGAAGTGTCACCTATTGAGGTGTTTTTATCAGAGGGGTGAATTTGCAGTAATAATAGTACCCACTAAAGAGAACTTGGAAGACCCCTTGACTAAATTCCTATCATAGAAGAAGCATGAGTATCATGTGAGAGCTAACAGACTGAAGGTTGTTAGCAGTTGGCTCTAGTGAAAGTGGGAGTCTATTATAGTTAGTGCCCTAGAACCAACTTTTGTGTACTTTATGATGACCTTTATTCATAGATTTGAATATTAATAAACTACTTATCACGTCATGGTTTTTCTTCTATGTAACATAGTATGTGATAATGTCCTAAGAGTAGTTGTCCTGCTAAAAGGTCATAGCAGTTACCCACTATGATGAGAAATCAGAAGTGCTAAGACACTATTCTTAAATATATTTTCTATATCCAGATGATATCATTTGAGGGATACAAGTGATACAAGTTATCAAGGGTAGATAATCATAGGAATTTGAGTCATCTTCTCATGGTATACGCCCTTGGTAATATCCAATATAGGATATTATGAGAACAAGACCCTCCAGTAGGAAATCCACATTTGTAAGTGTCATTGGATGTTCCTATCTCTGAACATGTGTTTTGATCCTTAGACTTTAATATTATTATTAATGAGTATTATGAGTCACATAATTTGATGTATTGATAAAAACTACAATGACATATGTTCACGGTGAGGTAGGATATATTTGGTGTGTCATGAGTAATATTGCATTAATGAATAATGTGAGAAAGGATTTTTCCCTTCTGTTATTTAATGAAAGTTGATATCTCAGGCCCTTTCATGGAAATTATATAGCCTAAATAAATCTATGGACATGGTGTTCTATAGGGAAGTTCATTTTCAAGTGAGTCAAATAAAGAGACATCGAGCACATAGGTTGATGGTACCAGCATGAAACCCACTTGATTAGAGATATTTTGATTAAGGGATTACATTACACAGTAAGCGTTTGTATGAGGTATTATGTCATTTCATCATTAACTTATTTCTTTATGGGTACCTTGTCATGTTTCTAGACATTAACCTTGTACTTCAGGCTACTTTTCCTAATTCCATTGAGAAAGATTCCTAGAGGTTCACACACTAATCATATCTAGAATATCGGTTAAATAATAATATTATAGTTTATTATTTAAAAGGTTGAATAAATATTATTCCTATATGTGGTTTAGTGATTATTTATATTTACTTGATCGTATATATTCCATAACCAGTTATTCGAGAGAATATAATTTGATAAAAACATTTAATAAATATTTATTTTTTATTTAGTGAATGAAATATTTATTTATTTGTTGGCGAATAATGTAGTGATATTTATTTAATAAATAAATAATCATTATTCAGGGCCTGATAAATGTTGTGGAAGAATGTAAAAATGAGTTTAATGGTCTGATGAGAAATAAAAATATTGAATATTTTTTGATTAAATAATATTTAATTTAATTCTCAAGTTAAGTGCATGTCGAGAAATAATATTATTATTATTTGATATGGGGTTATGAAAGGATTAAATAAATAATAAAATGAACTTTTGAAATTATTTTATTTTAACCCTAGAAGTATATAAACCCAATTGTATTATTTTATAAGGGGGGTAATTCATTTTTTTGGTTTTGAACAATGGATTTGTAGAATAATCTCATGACCTAGAGAGCTCCCTTATCCAAGAACGCTCCCAAGAACAGAGAGTGATCTTCCTCCACCTCTCACTCTCAAGTTAGGAGAGATCAAGGAGAACACTTTGCAAGTGATTCTTGAGATGATCAAAGGAGGAAGACACAAGTGATAGGATCTATCGTGATTTCACCTGGAGATTCATATGTCTATTTTTAGAGATTTGTGGAACGCATATGGATCACCGCTAGAGGGAATATGCTCTTGATTCCTACAATGCAGTGATGGTACAACGCAGATCTATTTTCAAATCCATCAATGAATAAATAATTCCAACAAAGTGATTCTTTAATTAATTAAATTAATTATAAATAATATGTGATGATCCTATCTATGGTTCCAAAATTATATCCCTTTTCTATATTATTTTATTAAATTATAAAGATCATGATTTTTATCATTGTGTAAATATTGGATTGATCACCAATCATGGAAAAAAGAAAAGTTGGGTACGACCCATCGCATGCTTCTATTGTACCCAAAACCTATAAGTATGAGTATAGATTAGTGGTATCAAAGTGTTCATATAATTATTTATAATTATTTAAAGATTGTTAATGATATATACATTTTTCATTTACTTTTCAATTCAAGTTTAATCATTATTTTAATCCAAATTGAGTTATTTTCTTCTTTCTCCTTCATTTCTCATAGATCTAATCAAAATGATTAATTTTATGAAGAAAATAAAATCTAAGATATCATCTGGAGGTGTCGAGGATTATATATGGATAACATGGGAGTACACACCATGTAATTTGAGTTACACACTGTGTACTTGTGTTTAATGAATTAGGAAATAATTTAGAAATTAATTCAAACTATGTGGATTGATGACCTGCGGTGCATTTATTTCTTACATTGTGTTTTGACCAGGCCAGGTTGGTGCATGGTCAACTAGATTACATGATGTGTATCCTATGTATGTGGCGCTTATTCCCTTTGAGTCATAGACAGGCCCTGTATTACCATACACAACCTACCTGACTGGTGATCGTGTAACTCGGAGACCACATGCTATGTAGGCACTTATACATGCCATGTACTCCAATTTTTTGAGGCATGGTTTACACACTGAGTCCCTAGGTGTGTGCCTCAAATAGACGATGAGAGACATACACATTATATATCTCCATGTACACGTCATGAACTTATACCAAATTATGCATATTTAAAATTTATTTATTATACTACGTAAACCTTATGAACATGTGATTGTGTGTGGTCATTAAATTGATAGGATACTCCATATGATTGGTTTTAATATGTATATATATATAATTAATATTTTCATAATGTTCATATCTTCATATCATGTATGAGTTGTATTAGAGTTGTTACTCAGTGTATATTGAAGCATAACATGTAACCGAAAAATCATGTAATTTGTGTAATCATTAAGTTGATAGTAAATATCATGAAATTACATGATAAATCGTGTATTAAATATGTTTCAAGAGTAAATAGTATATGAGTATAATACATGTTGGGTAGATTCATATGGGTATTCACTGTGTTTCCCCCAAGGTACATTTATTTACATAGTTAATTTTAAATAAATTTATTTAATTTGTTTAAAATTGTGATGGATGAGAATCTCAAGGAAATTTATATGAGAATTAAGATAAAATAATTGATTAAGTAAATAGATAATTAATTTATTTGAGCATGATTTATCTTAAATAAGAATGATTAATAATTGAATTCTAGTTTTATTAAATGCCAAATTTGTTGCATATAAGGTGTTTTCCCCCTAGGTAAATGGTTATTTTATCAACCACAAGATAAACTAACAATTATTAAAATCTCATGATCATACCACTTTATTATTTTATTTCTTTCAAGTTTCATGGTTATTTCATTATGGATGTTTTTTCATAATCATGTGAATTAATGAAATTAATGGGCATGCAAGATATAACTAAAATAAATTGGCTTGTGCATAAATATTATCTAAAACATGGTTAATCACTTAAGTAAATCCACTTAATATTAACAAGCATGTAATAAATATAATAATTTGAAATTTATGCATGAAAGGATAAAATCCATAATTTTAAGTCAGTATAGCCTTCCACTACTTCAGTGAAAATCGAACCATAGTTCAAAGTACTTGACCAGCCAAAGTTGTGGTGATTTCAATTATTGGGTAATTATAACTTGAAATTTTGGTTTAACTTAAATTAGTTCACATAAAGAGTTGACTAAAAAACTATGAATTGGTGTAATTTAGAGGCAAGGGTTGAGGAAATCCAATTTAAGGATTTTAGGATGGGTAGCCCTCTCAATAAATCAAGGAACAGTGAGTTAATATAGTTGTAATTTGGAATTCCTACCTAAAACCATTCAAGTTTCTTGACCAACAAAATTTGGGGTAATTAGAAGGGGAATATGGATTCTTGACACTTTTAAAAAAAGGTGATTCCTTGGTCAAAAATGACCAAAGCATAAATGTTATTAAAAAGGAAGAAAAATTACAAGAGTCTAAAAGACGGGATCATATTAAAATCTTTTTCGTGAAAGGAAAGGAGAGAAATGGGGAGGTCTTCAAACCAAGTAATGTCCTGATTGACTCCCATGTTGGACAAACCATCTGCAAATGCTTTTTCTTCTCTATAAACATGTGGGATGATATAGTTAAGATCGATAAGTGAATGGGAGCAATCCATCCAGCGGGTAGTAATCGGTGAAGAAAGGTGGATTACACCATTCCAAATTGCTTGGACAATGGTCGTCGAGTCACTTTCGATCCAAAGGTTATTCCAACCAAAGTATTTGGAAAAGGTAATGGCATGAATCAATCCTAGCATCTCATCTTTTAGGGAGGTGGAAATGCCACATTTACCCATGAAGCATCCAAGGATCTGGCCGTGGTGATTTCTGAAGACAGCACCACATCCGGCAGGTCCCGGATTGCCCTTAGAGGCACCGTCGATATTGATCTTGATCCATCCAGGCAGGGGGGGCTCTCCAGAACACCTCCAGTGTATTATGTAGCTGACAGAAATTGCCTTTAATCCTGAGATGCCTCAGGATCACAAAGTTATGCACGGTGTTTTGGAAACATCTCTTTTGAATCGAGGCAGCTTCTTATATGGAAATGAGGATCCTCATTCGACCTGCATTTTGATTGAATGAGTAATTATGATGAATAATAGAATTATGATCATACCAAATCACATGATGGATCTCAAAAAATGCATCATGAAATAGGTTCCTGATTTGTTGAGAGCCTTCCATTTCTGCACATTTTTTAAGTTGAGATTTGACAGAATTAAGCTTCAACCATCTGCAGTCAAAAATGTCAAGAATATAGTTCCAGAGAGCAGAAGTAGTATCACAGGAGAGAAAGAGTTGGTTAGCATCTTCCCTATGTTGATTACATATTTTTCATTTAGAATAGAGCTGGATGCCAAAATATTGGAGGCAAAGTTCAATGGGCACTCTATTGTGAGCAAGACGCCATATGAGATTGAATTTTGATGGTTTTATCCAAGGTTTGTTGAAGTGTTTTAACCAACTATAGTCATTTTTTTAGTTACAAAAATAATTTTTATAGAAATTTTTTCAGTTTAGAATACCATTTTGATCAGGTTCCCAAGTTAAGAAATCATTGGTGGGAGAGAAAGAGTAGTTGTCAATAATGTTTAGAATAGTGTCAGGAAGGTGATCATGTTGGGAGTTTAAAATGTCTCTGATAGAGATTTTGGTAATATCAGGGGTTTGATCAGGAAGAAACATGGATATTAAAGTCATGCCAGTCCATTTATCCAAGAAAAAATATATTTAGAAGCTAGTAGTGAGGGCTATTGGGTTTCAATAAAATAGTGAAAGACTAATAAATATAATATTTATTTATTTGTCTAAATTTTATCAGATAAAGTACTAAATTTATGCTTATATTATTTTGTAGAAACAACATTAAAATGACTTCAAATGTATAATTGTGATCCATACTTGATAATGATAACCTTATCACCATCAAAAATTTCTAAGAGTGGAAACAGTGCTTACTTGTTATCCTTTTCCATGAAAGGAAATTGTATGTGCTAGAAGAACTTATTTCTAATGTTCCTGGTAATGAGGAAAGTGATGTAGAGTTATCACTCTATGAGAAAAATTTCAATGATTCCAAATATTTAAAATGATTCATGATATCATACATATCCAATGATATTTTGAAGCAACATGAGGACATGGATGCATATATCATGATATCTCAACATTTGGATATTTATCAAGATAAGGTGAGATAAGAGAGGTACGATATCTTCAATTCTTTGTTTACAACTAAACTTAGAGATTTTGTGCCATCTGGGCCACATGTAGTCAAGATAATTGGATACATTGAATTCTTATACATCATAGGGATTAAATTCCAAGGTGAGTTGAATATAGATCTCATTATTTCATCATTTCCCAAGACCTTATTCAGTTTTTTTGTTAATTACAATCTGATAAATAATGAGAAGATTCTTTTGGAACTTCTTACTTTGATTAGACAAGTGGATAAGGACATGGGGTTTGATAAACCTTTAGTCCTTATAGTGAAAAAGAAAAAGGAAGAACATGGAAAGGGGGAACAAGACTCATAAAATTCTAAATCTTCTGAGAACCATCCTTATAAGAAGAGGAAGATATAGATGTAGGGAAAGGAAAGGGATATGGTATGTTTATCATGTGGAAAGTAAGGCCACTGGAAGAGGAATTACACCCAGAAGAAAGGTGGAGTTAATGTGTGTTCATTATCAAGTGTAATATTTCAATATCTACACATTGGGTATTATATATAGCTTTTGGTGCTAACATATGTATAAAAATGCAAGAACCAAGTATATTCTGAAAGATTTCTAGAGGAGAGATAGATCTACAAGCTACCAATGGTGCAAGGCTAGCTACTCTATCCATTGGTGACTACCACCTTTCACTGCTAATGGGAATGATTTTGGTTTTAAAATATTGTTATTATGTACCTATATTTACCAAGAACATAACTTCTATATCATGCCTAGATATAGATGGGTTTATTTTCAAGTTTGGAAATAAAAGTTGTTTATTTTACAAAGACAACATATGTTATGGTATGGAACATTTAAATTGAGGTCTTTATGTATTAAATTATGAAAACCAAGTATTTTCAATTTATAGTGAATCATGTTCACATGACTCATATAACACCCAACTATGGCATAAGCACCTTGGTCATGTAAACGAGAAGTATTTGATAAAGCTCTATCAAGATGGTTATTTAGAATCTTATGAGTTAAGATCACTTGAAAGATGTCATAATTATTTACAAGGAAAAAGGACCAAACCACCATTTTGTGGATAGGGTGAAAGTACCACAGATCTTCTATTATTGGTACATGCTCATGTGTGTGGACCATTTCCAATAAAAGCTAGAGTTGGATATTCTTACTTTATAACTTTTACTAATTACTTGAGTGGATATGGATATGTCTACTTGATGATGTATAAGTCTGATTCCTTTGAGAATTTCAAGGAATTCAAGAATGAAGTAGATAATCAACTTGGTAAGAATATAAAGAATCTTCAATCAGATCAATGTGGTGAATATCTTAACCAAGAGTTTATCGACTTCTTATGAGAGTTTGGGGTTCTATCTCAAATCACACCACCTTATACACCACAATGGAATGGTGGTAATTAAATGAGTAAATGTACCTTTTTAGACATGGTAAGGTCAATAACAATACGTGAAAATATTATATTATCCTTTGGGAATATGAATTAAAAATAGTGGCATACACATTAAACCAAGTACCAACTAAAGAGTAAAATGTAATTCCCTTCAAGTTATGGAGCGGAAAAAACTTGTTTTGTTATATGAATGTGTATGGGGTTGTGAGGTATTTGTTAAGGCCTTATTAGGAAATAAACTAGCACCTCGGGGCACAAAGTGTATCTTTATAGGGTATCCTAATGAAAAAAAGGGATACTACCTATACAACCCATCATATAAGAAATTTATTATCACTAGAAAAGATATATTTCTTGAGAGGTATCACATCCTTAAAAAGGATAGTGGGAGAAAGATTGAATTACATGAATTTTATGATCATGATACACAAGATTTGGTATAGGAATAGGTTCCATAGGACCCCATGGAATAAGTAGTTCCTGAATTACAAGTACTTTATAGGATCATAATAGTGGTTAGAGAACTTAAGAGATATGGTTTTATAGTCATCGAAGATGGTGACTCATTATTGGTTGACAATGATGAAACTATCTCCTATAAAGAGGAATTAGAGATCTCATAAGCTGTAAGATGAAAAGAATCCATGAATTTTGAAATGGATTCCATGTATTACAACCAATTTTGAATTCTAGTTGATGCGCTAGTTAATATAAATTACATTGGGTGAAAATGGATATTCAAGAGAAAAATGTACATGGAAGGTAAATTGAATACCTATAAAGAAAGGTTGGTTGATAAATGTTTTAAACAGCATCAAGGAATTGACTACAATGAAACCTTTTCACCAGTTTCTATGTTTAAATTCATCAGAATTATACATGCTATAGTAACTTACCATAACTATGAGATTTGGCAGATGGATTTCAAAACCGCATTCCTTAATGGTAACCTTCAAGAAGATGTCTATATGACACAACCATAAGTTTTTGTGACTCCAAGTGATGCCAAAAGGATTTTCAAGTTACAAAGATCTATTTATGGATTGAAGAAATCATTCAGGTCATGGAACATTAAATTTGATGAATCTATAAAAGAATTTGGTTTCACTAAGAACGAATGTGAGCCATGTGTTTATAAGAGGTTTAGTGGAAATGTATCCATTATCCCAGTAGTATATTTTGATTTCATATTACTTATTGGAAATGACATACCGGTCTTACAGTCTGTTAAGGACTCATCAAACAAGTATTTATCCATGAAGGAATTAGGTGAAGTAGCCTATATTCTAGGGATAAATATCATTCATGATAGATCAAAGAGGATTATTGGACTAATTCAAAGTACATATATTGACCAGATAATAAATAGATTTAGTATGGAACAATCCAGGAGGGTATTGGTTCTAGTGTCACATGGTTTACATCTTTTTAAGAAAACATGTCTTTAGACACAGCAGGATAAAGAGAGAATGAGTAATGTAACATATGCTTCAGTGATAGGATCAATAATGTATGGAATTTTATGTACTAGAATTAATGTTTCCTATAAATTGAGAATGGTAGGTGTGTATCAAGAAGATCCTCGAGAACAACATTGGTCTACTATTAAGTCTATCCTTAAGTATCTACGAATAATTAAGGATATGTTCCTAATTTATAGAGAAGATGAGGGGATGTTCATCAGGGGATATATTGATGCTAGTTTTCAGATAGATCATAATGATCTAAAGTCACATTCAGGATGATTTTTTTGTCTCAATGGAGGATCTATGAGCTAGAAGAGTTCAAAGCAACTTATTGTCACTGATTTTGTAGTGGAGACTGAGTATATAGTGTCTTTTAATATATCCAATGAATCTATTTGGATAAGGAAATTTTTCTAGGATGTTGTTGTGGTACCTAGTAGTAAATATTCTATCACATTTTATTGTGATAATACTGCAGTGGTGGCTCTTACAAAAGAGCCATGGTCACACCAATGGACAAATCATATGCTCCAAAAGTATCACCTCTTGAGGGATTTTTATTAGTGGGGTGAAGTTGTAATAAGATTAGTACCCATGTAAGAGAACATAGAGGACCCCTTTACTATAGGCCTATCTCATCATAAGCATGGGTATCATGTGAGATTTGGTGGACTGAAGGTTATTATCAGTTGGCTCTAGTACAAGTGGGATTCTATTGGAGTTGGTGCCCTAGAACCAACTTTTGTGTACTTTATGATGGCCTGTATTCATAGTTTTTAATATTAATAAACAAATTATCACGTCATGATTATTCTTATACACAACATAGTATGTGATAATATCATAAGAGTAGTTTTCACGCTAAAAGGTCATAGCAGTTCCCCGCTATGATGAGAACCCAGAAGTGCCACGACATTATCATTAAATATATGTTCTATAGATGGATGATATCATTTGAGGTGCACACATGATACATTCTATTAGGGGTGGACACTCATAGAACTTTGAGGAACCTTCTCATGGTGTACACCCATAGTAATATCCAGTGTAGGATATTATGAGAACAAGAGTCACCGGTAGGAAATCCACATTTATACGTTTCATTGGATGTTCCTATCTACAAATGTGTGTATTGATCCTTAAATTTTAAGAATATTATTAATGATTATTATGATTCACATAATTTAATGTATTTATGAAAACGGTGATGACATATGTTTGTGGTGAGGTAGGATACATTGGGTGTGTCACGAGTAATATTGCATTAATGAATAATTTGAGAAAGGATTCTTCCCTAATGTTCTTTAATGGAAGTTGATATCTTAGGCACTTTGATGGAAATGATATTGCCTAAAAAATCCATGGCCATGGTGTTCTATAGGAAAGTTTTTTTTCAGGAAGTCAAAGAAAGATACATCGAGCACATAGGTTGATGGAACCGGCATGCAACCTTCTTTTTTAGAGATATTATAATAAAGGGATTATATTACACAGTAAGTGTTCGTATGAGGTATTATGTCATTGTGGCATTAACTTATTTATCTATGGGTTCCTTGTCATTTTTCTAGATGTTAACCTTGGATTTTAGGTAGCTTCACCTAATTCCACTGAGAAAGAGGCCTAGAGGGTTACACACTAAGTGTTTCTAGAATCTCGTTTAAATAATAATATTATTGTTTATTATTTAACATGTTTAATAAATATTATTCCCACACATGGTTTAATAGTTATTTATGTTTTCTTGATCACATATATTATTTCACCAGTTATTTGAGAGAATATAATTTGATCATAAAATTTAATAAATATTTATTTATTATTTAGTGAATGTAATGTTTATTTATTTATTGAAGAATAATGCAGTGATATTTATTTAATAAATAAATAGTCATTATTCAATACTAGATAAATATTTTAAAGGAATGGAGGACCAATTTTAATAGTATGGTGAGAAATAATAAATAATAAATATTATTTTATTAAATAATATTTAATTTAATTTTCAAGTTAAGCGCATGTCTATAAATAATATTATTATTATTTGACATGGGGTTTTATAGGGATTAAATAAATAATAAATGGAACTTGGGAAATTATTTTATTTTAAACCTAGTATTATATAATCTTAATTATATTATTTTTTAAGAGATCCAATTCATTTGTTTAGTTATGCACAACGGATTTGGAAAATCCTCTCAAGCCCCAGAGAGCACCCTTCTCCAAGAACGCTCTCAAGAATGGAGAGTGATATTTCTCCACCTCCCACTCTCAAGTAAAGAGAGATCAAGGAGAACACTTCAGTATAGTTTCTCAAGGTTATCAAAGGTGAACAAATCAAGTGATAGGATCTATCATGCTAGCACCCAGAGATTCATACAGTGATGTTCAGAGATTTTTGGAACATGTTTGGATCATTGCAAGAGTGAACCTTCTCTTTATTCCTACAACACAATGACGGTACAACGTAGATCCATTGTATTATCCATAAAAGAAGAAATAATTCCAATAAGGTAATTATTTAATTTCTAATGTGGAAGTCATTTAGGGTGAGTGTGATCCATGATCATGGAGGGTAGGACCAATTTCTTTGTAATTGGGGTTGATCATGTGCCAATTGTCTAGGTTGTTTCTTGATTATTCTAAGTAGAGTCCTGTGAGTGGACTTCCATTGGTCATGGATAGGTAACCATATGTGTTTTCCAAGGATTTTTTTTTTGGATTTATGCCCTGGTTATAGGTTGATTTTACTATCAACATGCTCCTTAGAATGATTCTGATTTCCTTATTGACTTATCAGATGGAACTGGCTAAGCTGAAAGTACTAGAAGTTTATCTAGAGGACCTTGAGGGAAAGGGATTAATTTTCCCCAGTTTTTCACTATGGGATTCACCAGTTCTATTTAAAAAATGCTGATGGAATCCTCCAACTTTTCATAGACCACCATAATCTTAAATAGGTGACCATGAAGAATAAATACCCATTGCCTAGAATTGACGGTGTCTTTGACCAGTTCAGATGATGTTGTTGGTTTTAAAACATTTATCTAAGATACAGGTACCACCTATTGAGGGTATAGGAATAGGATTTTCCAAAGACCACCTTTTGAAGATGTTATGAACATTTTGGGTATTTGGTTATGGCATTTAGGCTCACCAATGCTCCTTTGGTCTTTATGGTGTTGATGGACTGGATCTTTAACTACCTTTTGAACTCATTTTTTGTTGTGTTTTTGGATTAAATATTGGTGTATTCCAAGACATAGGAGGTCCATGATGACCATATGGAGGTTATTTTGGGTGTTTTTTGGGAGCACAATCTTTATTCCAAGTTATCCAAGTGCCAAATTTGGATCCATGAAATGTTTTTTTAAACCACGTGTGGATCCAGAGAAATTTTGAACGGCCATATCTTGGGATTATTCCAATAATGTGCTTGGTATTCATTGATTTCTAGGATTTTCTAGGTAATATAGACATTTTTTCATTACTTCTCTAGACTAGTTTCTCCCTTGACAGCCTTGACATAGAAAGGGGTTAAGTTTGAGTGGGATGGGAAGTTCTAGCATGCTTTTGAGTAGTTGGTGGCCCATTTGAAATTTATGACCATTTTAATTCTTTAAAAGACTGGTGGATCTTATGTTTTTTTCTATGATTCTTCTGTAATTGGATTGGTATGTGTCCTGAGGTAGGATGACCATATGGTGGCCTATGGATCGTGGAATCTATGCCCACATGAGTATAATTATCCAACCCATGACCTAAAATTGGTGGGTGTGATGAATGTGCTAAATACGTGATGAAACTACCTCTTCAGGGGTTGTTTTACGATTTATCAAGATCACATAATCTTTAAGTACATTTGTACATAGATTAACCTAAACCTTGGATAGAGACATTTGGTAGAACTTATTAAGAATTTTTATTTCAATATTTTTTATATTCTCAGGGAGGGAAACATGTTCATATATACATTGATAATGAATCTTATAGTGTAGGTAGATTGGAAGTTAGTATATGAGTGGGGTTTGATGGTTTTATTTACTGATCTAATTCTGGATATGCAGTAGAATGGATAGAATGTGTTATTGGTCAGTGTGCAGGTCATTTACTCTCTTATCGATTGGGCTATGAGTGATAAGGTATTAGACCCTGAGTACTAGAAGATTAGCAGTTCTCTAAATGGTGGGGAGACCTTAGGTGATTGGTCTCAGTCTCCCAATGGTTCTATCCTTTTTTGGATATGTCTGGGGTTCCTTTGAGTTTGAGGCAGGAGGTGATGTAGGAGGCACATCATTATAATTGGGTTATTCACACTAGTGAAACCAAGATGTTAATACCTTTAGAGGTTGGTATTAGTGTCCCAATATGTGGCTTGTAGTGGTAGATTTTGTTTCTAGATGTTTAACCAGATAGAGAATCAAATCTGAGCATCAGAGTCTAGCCGAGTTGTTGCAACCACTTCTCATTCAAGTGTGAAAGTGGGATGAAAACTCTATGGATTTCATTATTAGGAAAACTTGTACTCTAAGTGGGAAGAATGATATATGTGTGATTGTTGATCTTCTTATGAAATTATTCCACTTCCTACCCATTAGGTAGTCGATGAAGGTAGAGGACCTTAAATGCCTGTATATTCAAGAAGTCATTCGGCTTAATGGATTTCCCTCCGCAATAGTTTCAGATTAGGATTCTCGTTTCACTTTTCTATTTTAGAAGGGAATCAAGGGGGCTTTGGGAACCTAGATAAAATTAAAAATCATGTATCACCCACAGAAAAATGGTAAGTTTTAGAAAACCATCAAGACACTCGAGGATATATTGCAAGCATGTATGCTTGATTCTGGAGGTTTTTGAGAAATGAACCTATCATTGGATGAGTTTTATTATAATAAAAACTATCAGTAATAAATTAGTATGGGCTCGTTTGAGTAATTATATGTAAATTCATTCCAATACCTATTATGTTGGGAGGAGGGGTGAGTGTTCCTTGGTTGGACTGAGTCTCATTTAGGAGATAACCAAGACAGTTCAGTTGATTCAGAAATGGTTAGCGATAGATTAGTGTCGCCATAAGTCATATTTCAACCGCCATCATCACCCGTTGGAGTTTTAGGTTGGTGATTAGGTGTCTCTATTGGTATATGTTAAACCGGGGCAGTGTTGCTTTGGAAAGTAGGGGAAGTAGGTGTCATGTTATGTTGGGTCATTTCGTGTAATAGAGCATCTTGGTAAGGTATCCTATCAGTTAAATTTGAAACTGCATATGTCCTTGATCTATGAAATATTCCATGTTTTCTCATTAAATATATTCCATTCATACCCATATAATGTGTTAGAGTGAGAAAATTTTGATCTTGATCTTGATACCACCATTGTGGATTAGGTCATTCATATCTTGGATATCATAACAAGTTACTCCATAATAAGTTAATATCATTTTTATATGTGCTCTGGAAGCATGGTATAAATATCCATGAGTCATGGGAGTGGGAAGCATTAGTGGTGGATCAATGGCACCACCTATTTTCTATTGTGGATTCATGAGGAATTTCTGGGGGTAGAAATAAGCATAGTGGGGAGTTTGTGATGCCCTTTAGGTCACTAGAATGTAAAATTTTTTAGTTTTATTTATCTTTTTGTTTTTACTTAGAGCTATTGGGTGTCTAGGGTTGGAAATGAGAGTTTTGGAGGATACAGAATAGCCATGCACTTGGGGCATGGTTTGTCTAACCATGTGGCTAATTGTGCAAGGGTGCTGCAGAGTGTGGTAGTGGGATTTTTCAGGGTTTGATCATGGTTTTTCAAATTGTTCAGCTCTCAGGGATAACCATATATCTTGGGTTTTGGGTAGATGGTAGCTCCAACATATTTGTCACATGGTTTTCCTAACTGTGCAACCAAACTGTGCAACCACGTCCAAATCATTAAAAAGTTGTCTTTTAAAATTTTCCCCAATAAGTTTTTATACCCTTTAGCCCCCATTTTCTCCTCTCATAATGTGAATCCCATCTACTTGGATTTTAATCTTCTCCCCTCTCATATTTTTTGGATTATTATTAGATATAAGGTGGTTTTTTATAAGTTAATCCCCTTTCTTCATGGTTTATTTTTCCTTTCCCCCTTCTCTTACTTGTTCTTCCATTCTCATGGAAGTATGAAACCCTAGTAGGAGGGGATAGATGAACCAATGGTTTTAATGGGGTATTTGGTTTTATTTATTTTTTATTAGGTGTTTAATACCTTATCCAACCTATTCTAATTGATTATCATTAGAGGCAATGAGGTTGGAACCAATTCCAAGGTATGTTTCTATATTAAATGGAATTTTATATGGATTACCTTTAAATTATGAATCACATTTGTATTATGTTTGTTTAATTTCCAAATAAATTATTTATAGTTGATGTATATCCCTTGTTTGATGTGTTTTATTACTTGGTTAATAAATTAGGTGTTTAAATAAGGTTTTACAGATGGGAGGGGCTTGTATACACTCTAAATGTTTATTGAAAGGGATAAAAGGGTTTTTATGATTTCAAATGAATTTATAAAGGTATTTTAGAAATGGTTTTACCTTATGGTAAGATGTTTTATAAAATGGTAATGTTGTTTTTTGAAATTAGTTTTTGAAATAGATTTTGGATTATATGGAATTTTTTGTGATTATGTTGAAAAGGAGTAGCACATGGATCAACCAAGGTGTGATTGAAAGTTTTTCAGAGGGGCTATGAGAGCCTTCTAAGAAGAAGACCATGAGAGATTCCATTTTATTTCCAAGTGACCATGAGAACCTTTGGTAGGAAGACTACTATATCTTCCACTTGTTTGTTGAGATACCATGAGAGTTCTTGGAGTTGGGACCAATGAAGACTGTGAGATCTTCCACCTTGTTTGTCCGGCTAGCATACTTTGTTTAGACTCACTCACATTATACCTTTATGGTTAGATCCATATGTGTAATTACTCTTTTTTAATTGGTTTATATTCTATAATTCATTTTATTAGTTCCATTTTTGATGTGATGAATTTGTTATACCCATTTAAATTTATATGGTTATATGATGATGTTTTTTTCTAATTTTTATTATGTTGTGTTGGATATGTTTATCATGTTGTGTCATTTGGACCTATTTATTTATTTGAACCATGTTGGAAATTGATTTGGAAAACTTGTTTTGTTTTTAAAAGGAACCTAAAGGGATTTTAAAGGATTGTTAAAAATAGAATGTTTTCAAATTTATTTAGTTTTTAAAATGAGATGTCAAGATAGTTTATTGGTTTTAATGGGTAAAATACTTAAATAGATTCATGGTATTATCCTACTAGGCCTTATGCCTCACAGCCTGTATAACATCCCCCGATTCAGAACTCTCTCATGTGGCCAAATCAATTTGGTTACTAGACCTCAAGCACGCCTACCTATATGTTATAGGCAGATAACACATAGCGAGGGTGTAAAGAATATAATGGGGAGACTATATTTAAATACCCAGACCCCAGTATCCCAAATATGGTGTATTACTTTATTACATTGTCATAAGATACAATGAATTGAATCCCAAAGGACTGAATAGTTTAGTAGTCATGGAAAACTATATACATACTTGAAATTCACATTATATTTCAAAAATAAAACACACAAATTATTTTCTTTGATAACACAGTTATTCCCCTTAGTGTAACCCTTCATATCAATCATAAAACAATTCCTGGTATCATATATAAAATTAAAACATAAGAAAGGGGTGAGCTCAAATACTCAGTAAAGGTTAAGTACAGTATAATCTATCATGAATCAATAACAATAATCAACATGTAAAGGTAAATAACTAAACACACACATAATTTAACCAAAAACTTGATAATAATATGGTAAGAATAAATGATGATCAAATAATTCCATATAAATAATCACATGATAATGAAACTTAATTGAGGATATTATAACTAATCGAATAATCATATGGAATATAAATAATTGATTTCATAATGATGGAATGCATAATTCAGACATCTAAAACTTATCATTGATGCCTCTTGCCAAGAATTTAATATCATCAAGGCTTTGTGCCAATAATTTAATATGATCAAGGCTTCATGCCAATAATCTAATAAATGGGTAAGTATTTCGCCAAAACCCAATCTAGTTTGTTATATGAGACCTACCTATGAATTTAGGGGATATATCAGGCCCTTCTCATCACTTACTAACTCCAAAACATTCCTCATATGAATAAATAATAAAACTAAATCAATATTCCTTAACAAAATCAATAATTGCCTGTATTGGAAGAAATAGTCATAAAGATTATCAATACATTCCCCAGTAAAATTGACCACAAACCATCCAAATAAATATAATAAATGGTAAAATTAGAGTAAATTTTAAAAATAATATTCAAAAAAGTATTTATACATTGATGAAAATACTTTAAAAATATCTTTGGAAAATTTTTGATAAAAATACCCTTTTCACATAGAAATAACTTATTTTTAGAAAACAGTGAACATATAAAAGAAAAAAATTTATTTGAAAACAAACCTGAAAAATTGTAAAGGAATATTTAAATCATTAAGTTTAAATGATAGATTTAAATTCCATTCATTTCATATAAGTTTTAAAAAACATTCTTTTCGCATTTTCGTAAGAAAAGTCATAAAGTACCTTATCTGGAAAAGAATGAAAGATTCCCTTTAAAAAAATAGTAAAAAGTAAAAAACGGATAAAAATGGCTTCAGATAATAATTTTGGAATATTAAAATAATTTTTGAAAACATTATTATAAAACATATACATGGAAGAGAAATATTCCCCAATGGAGACATAAATATAAATAATCCCGAATAATGATGTGATTGTGAATTAACACTTACCACTTGGGTATCTTTTGAATCATAAGCCCTATAAAATAAATAAATTCAAATGAAAATTTAGATACAATGACTAAAAGGAGATTCATGATATAATATATGAAATGGATAGTATATACACCACAAAAAATAAATAAGTGGTGAATATGGAATATGTCTCATGGAAGTAAGAAGTTAGATCAGAAACCCTTACCTTAGGTTTGACTTCCTTAAAATGTGTTATAACCTCCATTATAATTGTTTTAAAATGGTTATTAATTTATAATAGAACCATATTAATATTTATAACATCTTATATTATCCTTTTATAATATCTTTCCACCCATTCATTAGTAATATTTCATTATTTTCACAGTTTCAAGTGTTAATTGCCTTGCTTGTTTTGTCTTGAAAGTAAAAGTTATCTTACATAGGATATAGATAAAACATCCATATAATGATATTAATGTTATAAATATCATATTTAATCATTAAATAATTCTTTATAACCATTATTTAATGTTTAACATATAAAATTAATCACATCGCTTTATAGAGACGGTAAGTCGTACGTACGTACGTGTTATGATATCATTTATAAATGGTTGAAAGGGTAAGAAAGTGGATGGTATAATAATTTTAAAAAATTAATATAATGTAATAATTATCATATATATCCATTATTTTCATCATTAGAACCTTCCAAGTAAAGTGGTGTTGAAAAACAAATTACACCGTTGTATGGAGACGGTAAGTCATATGTACGCACATGCGGTGATTTTGTTTTTCATAGGATGGATAAAAGGTAAAATATGGTTATTTCATAATCATAATAAAATATAATTATATATATTATACTTTATTTATTATTTTTTGATGTAAAAAACACAATAATATGAATTAGAATAAGAAATAAACATGAAAGATACAATAAATACGATTACCTATTCTTCAGCAAACTTTATTTAGATCACTTCTTAGGGACACTAGGGTTGGTCTTTTGAGAATAATAAAACCTCCAAAACTTGGATAAGGAAGTTTTAAAGAGAACTTTTTAGGTATTTTTTGATATATTTGGCTCAAAGTGTTGTAAATGAGTAGAGGAATGGGTGACCTTTTATAATTGAAGTGAGGGGAACTTTTGGAAACTCTCAAAAAAATTAATTAATATAAATTAATTTTCAAATAAAAATGGATAAAAAGTAATTTATTTAGAAAATAATATGAGTATGGCTCTAAATAATCTCATACAATAATTTTTAGAAAAATTTAAGCCACGTTATTATCCTTATAATTTAGTTTTAACCCTTATTTAACCCTTTTAACTCTTACCATGATAACATGAATTTTACTCTTCAAGTGTCAATATTGTTACTATAAAATACCAAAAGACCAAAAAATGGGTCATTTTTTATATTTTATACCATATTCTAATCACTTGGATTAATTTAATATTTTTATAAATTTTTTATCATTTAATAAAATATTATTTATTTTAAAATATCATTAATGTCAATTTTGACAATATTCATTACTTTGACTTTTAAAAATATCAATAAAACAAGATAACTTTTAAAAATATATTTTAATACATACCTAATATTTCAATATAATATATAAAAAAAATTATGACATTAATTATCTCAAATTATATTTATTTTAATATTTTTAATATCATTTATTTGATTTTTCCATTAATTAAATAATTAATGTATCATTGTTGTACAAGAATTTAAGGTAATTATTTATTCACTAAAAATTAAAATAAATTTTCATGATGAATATAAATCCTTTATATTTAAAAATACTATTTATAGTCTAAGATATATTCTAGATAACACCATATTAAAAATGTTAAAGTTATTAAAATCATTAATCTAGCATCTTTGACATTTCTTTAAATAAAATATTATAAGGGTTATAATCACTTACTAATGGAAAAATGATAATATATCTGAAACTAGAATTCTTATTGATGAAAATAAATCATCCAATAAAATTGGGACAATTTTTAGGGTCCTTAATAGTCCTTATTATTTTATTTTTAACCTATATTACTCAATTTACCCTTTTACTGTGGTAACGAAAATTACCAAGGTTACAATTCATATTGGACAAAAATAAAATAGAACTATTTCCTAAATTCATAAATTATGAATAAAAATATGGTATCCATTTTTCAAAATTTAAATCACATAATTTTCTGAATTTAATTTAAAATTAATCTCGCAAAACACAACAAAAAATAGTTTTCTTGAAAAATGAAATTTTAAGACAAAAAATGTACTTATAAAAAAATAAGGTATAAGTATGATTAAAATGTAATTAATTATATTATATATAACTAAATATTAATTAAGTTATTTTTATATCAAATTCAAATCATAAAAGGTAATTTTAATATAAATAAATTGATAGCTTTATAAAAATCGATATTTCTCACTATTCACTGGAAAATCAATCTTTTTAGAAAAATTCCCCAAAACGAACCCTAATATAATTTTAATATACTGGTTAAAAAATTAAGTTCATTTTATCAAATACATTTTCTAAAAGTTTCAAAAATAATTATATTTATTTTCTCATAGAAATCAATAAAAATAACTTTTTGAAGAAAACATATATTTGAAGAATAAAATGAATTTACTAAAAATTATGTGTTTATTTTAAAAGTATAAATAAATTTGTGTTGAATATGAAATTAATATATATTTTATAATATATTTGAACATGTTCACACCTTCCATTTTAATGGCTAGGTTGTAATGATCTCATTATAATATTTCATTGTTTGTTCAAGTTGGGTGTTGTGTGCAATGTAAGCTATCAAAGAGATTAAATTTAAAAAGAGTCATACTATAAAATCATAGAGTGTTTAATTCTCCTATACTTATATAAATTTATTACTTTAAATTTAAAATTACACTTTGAAAATCTAAGTTTGATATTTGAAAATTTCTTTGTGGAAAACCCACTCGTAAAAGTGTTAATAAAGATTACTCTTAAAAAGAGGGAAAGGAAAATTTGAAGGCCGCCAAAAAACTAGGATTATAAATAGTATAAAATTAGTGACAAGTGAAAATATGGATATGGAAGTGAAATATAAATTTCAAGGACCAATGTATAGTGATAGATAATATGGTCATTAGAGAGTTAACTATCACAAAACTGTAAATTTTTTATGGGTGAAAAGGCCATTGATTTCTTGGTAAGAAAAATAAACATACAGAATTTTTATTCCAAAATATTTTTCCTAGTGTTTAAGTATTATTTTACTATCTAGATAAATCACTTGAGAAAATAAAATTACTTTATTTCATTCCATGTCTTAAGCATAATCCCATGTTTTTGTTGTGCTTTGATTTATTTTCACTCCATTTCATATACCATGTGATGGATATTCAAGATGAATTTTTCATTCCTGAAGCACCTTTAATGAACCATATGGTCCAAAATTCATTCCTTAATACTCTAAATATTTATCAAAACCAAAATATTTATCACAGGTTATTCAATATTACAAATCATACTTTAACCTCAAACAATAATATCCAAAGTCCAACTTAATCCATTCCATAAGTAGTTTACCTTAAGACTCATCCAAAATATATTTATCCAAATTAAATTTCCAAAAAATTAGAAGAAATGTCATTTAATTTCCAAAATCAACTTAAAATTATATTACCCAAAAAATATAACATAGCTCTTATTTTTTCATACCAAATATACAAATACCTTGATCACATTAAAACCTTAATGGAAACATTCATGCTTCAAAGAATAGAATCTCAGGTTGTCAAATATATTCCTTAAATACAAAGATTTAGTAAACCCTATAAATATAACATAAACCATAAAATCACTAAAAAATTTCATGGTCACCAATACTATACAATAAATATATATTTATCATTATTATCTCAACATCAAGCATATATTAAGGGTTATCTTCCCTCAATCATGTGTTTTCCAAAAAGATCTACTTATCGTTGAATCATTTTTCATAGTCATTAGTACCATTAAACTTATGATCTCAAATACTTAATGAAAAATAATTGTAGTACAATCATTATACATTTAATAATTCTTATAAAGAAAATAAAATAATTTTACAACATATTTCTTAGATGCAGATACACAATCACAATATTCATTCTACTTCAGCTGTATTAATAGCATAATCTTGTTATGACCCCTTAGTTTCTTTCAAGTTATATTCCCTTGATGCTTAGGGAATTAATTTTTGTAGTTCCCCATATCCTTAAAATGGAATCATTTCACATTGGAAAATTATTTCCTTCCTTTCCAATCATGATCATGGTGACCTTTTTCCCCACACTTGAAACAAACTCCTTTTCCTTTTAATAATGTACCATGGTGTTTCCTTCCACAAGAATCACATGTTATAAAATCATTCTTTCCCTTATTCCTTTTATCTATAGTTTTATTTTTCATCCTATTATTCTCTTACTTTCCTTTGAATTCATAATACATGGATAATTCTTTCTCCATCTTGACAATGCATGATACTATATCCTCATATGTTGAGAAAGTTTGGAAAACTAATGTCCTTCAAATAATTGGATTAATCCCATAGAATAAATGGTAAATATTGATCTTTGGATTATGTACATAGTATGTGGCATTCCTTGATAACCTTATAAATTTAGATTCATACTTATCAACATTCGCATCCTCCTTTTGTCTCAAACTCAATAATTTTCTCTCTATATTCGCTCACTATTCATGAGGAAAATATTTTTCCATGAAAAGTTCCTTAAAATAATTTCATTCCATATTTTATATTTATGCCTCATACTTAGTGTTTTGAATCAATGACCATCATTGATTTTCATCTCCTGAGAGATGATAAACTTCCATGACAACCTTCTCCCTTTTATTACTTCCCAAAGTGAGAAATATCTTCTTTAAGAAACTTATATATTTCTCATCTATAAATGGATTTTTAGTCTCATTGAATGATGGAGGTTTTTGTTACATGAAGTGGTATAAAATTATTACACTATGTTGTGGATCAGCAGTCTATTCCATACGAGTAAGGTTATTTCTCATAACCTGAGTCAGTTATCCCAATATAGCTATAATTTGCTCATCTATAGCTATATCTCCCACTAGAGCTTCATTATCTTTCCTATAAGGTAAATACCTACATGGATTACATGTATTGATATGGTATCCATTTCTCCCAGAAGGTTCCATTTCTAAAAAAAATGGCATACAGTATATTAGATCATAATTAATGTATAATCTCAAAACAAGTGAAATAATTAATTTAAATTAAAATTTTAGCTATAAATAATCTCTAAATAATAAGCTTGATTTCTTTGGGAAAATTTCCAAATTATTTAATACATTTTTGTAATATAATCCATATTTTACTAAATCTAGTTCCCAAGGTTTCTACTAAACTTACTCTGATACCAACAGTAAAGACCCTGACCCTAGTAGCCCAGATCTGGTGTCTTACTTTAATACATTGGAATAAGATACGAGGAATATCATCCCAAAGGAACAAATAGTTTAGTAGTCTTGGTAAACTAGATACATACTTAAAATTCACATCACATTTCAAACATAAAATACACAAAGTATTTTCTTTGAGAACACCATTATTCCCCTTAGTGTAACCTTGAATATCAATCATAAAACACTTCCTGGTATCTTGGGGGAAATTAAAACACAATAATGGGGTGAGATCAAATGCTCAATAAGGGTTAAGTACAGTGGAATCTATTATGAATGAATAAGCATAATAAACATGGAAAGGTAAATAACTGGATATATAATTTTTGGTTGGAGTAGAGTACTCAAGAGGGGGTGAATTGAGTATCTATAAAAAAATTGTTTGAAAAGTATTCTTAGAAAGGTTCCCCAATAAATTTAAATACAGACCAGTTAATCAAATTAATATGGTTATGAAAGTTTGAATGTTTAAATAACTTCTTAGAAGATTTATTTATTCTCAGTAATCTTAATATCAGTTATTAACATTACTTTTGAATTTATTCTAATAAGGCAAAACAATTATAACTTCTTTCCAAGATTAACTATCAAAGTAAATTTAGTGATTTCTGAATTATAAAGTAAAACAGAGTAAACTGAATTAAAAAACACAGCGGATATAAACCAAGTAGTCCAGTCTCAAGCCAAGACCTAATCCACTTCACTTTTTGATCACCTGCCACCAAGCATTTTATATTAATAAACTTGATCCACACACTGGATCGGGTTAAACAACAGTACACAAGACTGTCCAGGTCACATGACCTCTTCCACAGTTCTTTGTGGGTATGAACTGTCAGGTCACACAGGTACCTCTTCCACACTTATCTGTGGGAATACACAAGGGTAAAAAGATGTGAGAGGAAGGATATCTTGTATCCTCTAGTTTAATGCAGGAGACAGTGCGTGTTTTTTATACAGACACACCCACACACACTGCTCGAAAGCAAAAAATAATACATGATAGGGAAAAAATGATAATATAAGGTTAGAAGTGCTCTGATTGTTATTATATGTAGCTCTGGACTTCTAGGATGAAGCAGATGCAGGAATTGAGTCCTCTTGCAGAAAAATAGAGTATCGCAAGTTAGCTAGATCTGGCTTGGGTTCTTAGTAGAGTTGATAGTTCGAAAATGTTCTCAACTATAGGGTTAGAGTATACTTCATGTGTTCTTAAAAAGTGTCGAGTTTCATGTGTTGGTTATTCTTTAAATAATCCTCTTTCTTATTCGTTATCACACACACACTTATTTTTCTATCTTTTTCTTCTATCTTTTTGTTTTTTTCCACGTTGTTCTTTTTATTCTTGGAGTGCATGTGTTGGATTCAACAGGATTCATGTATTATACACCTCATACCTCGTACTATCAGGTGACATTTCTACAAAGAAACATTAATTATTTCAGTTCATTTAAAAGCTTCAAATATGACTGTTCAAGATTAAATTGAAAAATTACAAAACAGATTAAGAAATGATGTCACAGTCTGTCTAGAAATGGTGTCTCCATGAAATGGTGTCTCATTGAAATGGTGTATCCTTGTTTTCCTTTGAGCATTGAGACAGTTATGATGGCATATTTCTATATAGATCACGAACCGGTAGTATAGATGCGGTGTTAGGATCACGGTTTCTAGTCCTTTTCCAAACTTCAAACGGTGTCTCAGCACAGAACTGGTGTCACAGACTTCAACAGATCTGAAGTTGGTTTTGATGTCTAGTCACAGTGTCTGGTCACGGTTTCTGGGTCACGATGTATGGGTTATGGTGTCTGGGTCACGATGTCTGGGTCACGGTGTCTTGTCACGGTGTCAAGGTCACGGTGTTTGGTCCTTTTCCAAAAAAACATAATCGGTGGCAAACTCACTGTTTCTCAGACTTATCCAAATATCTATATACAGACTTAAACAGTGATATTCATAGAATGGATTAGACTCAATCATTTATCAATGAAATTCAATATAACATGAATTAAAAATATTTTGTAATAATTAAACATAGCACTTAAGATCTTGGATAGGTTTATTTAAAGCATAAAGAAACTAATCATTTGTACACATGATTTTAGACAGATTAAACAATATTAACAAGATTTACAGAATATATAGGATTTGTGATCATTAAAACATGACTAACACATGAGGATTCCAACAACAATCCATTTAATCAATAACTTGATCATAATATATTAGGAATAAATGATGATCAAATAATTCCATATAAATAATCACATGAGTATGAAACTTAACCATGGATATTCTAACTAATCTAATAATTACATGGAATTTAAATAATTGAATTTATAATTATGGAATTCATAATTTAGGATTTTTTAAACTTACAATAGAGTATTTTTGTGAAGAATTTAATACCATCAAGGCTTTGTACTAAGAATCTAATATCATCAAGGCCTCATGCCAATAATCTAATAAATGGGTAAGGCCTTGTAAAAAACCCAATCTAGTTTGTCTCATGAGACATAGAGGGGATATAATGGACCCCTCCAATCATTTACTATGTCCAATTCATTCCTCAAATGAATAAATAATATAATTGAATCAACATACCTTAAGAAAATCAATAAATTCCTATATTAGAAGAACTATTCATACATATTATCAATACTTTTCCCAGTCAAACTGACCATAAATCATCCAAATAAATATAATGAATGGTAACATTAGATTAAACCCTAAACATAAGATTCAATAAAGTATGTTTTCATTGATTAAAATACATTAAATATATATTTATAAAACTTTAATGAAAAACTGTTTTCACTTTGAAATCAATTATTTTTAGAAAACTATGCACATATAAAATAAAACATTTTATTTGAAAATAAATTATAAAATTTTAAAGTAAGCTTCAAATAATGGAGGCAAAATGATGGTGGGAAATTCCTTTCATATCATATAAGTTTTAAAAATCATTCTTTTCATATTTTTGTAAGAAAACTTATAAAGTACCTTGTTTGGAAAATGATGAAAAGATTCCTTTTAAAAAAATTAAAAAGTAAAAAAAGGGATTAAAATGACCTTAAAATTTATTTTGGAATAGTAATAACATTTTTGAAATCATTTTTATAAAACATGGACATCGAAGAGAAATATTCTCTAATGGATATATAAACATAAACAATCTCGAATAATGGTGAGATTGTGAATTAAACATTACCACTTGGGTATCTTTTGAATAATAATCCACATGAAAGAAATAAATTCAAATGAAACTTTAGATACCATTAATACATAGATATTAATGATATAATATATCAAAGTGATAGTATATACACCACACGAAAGAAATAAGTGGTAGATATGGCATATGTTTCATAGAAGTAGAAGTGAGACAAGAAGCCCTTATCTCTGGTTTGAATTCATTAAAACACGTTAAAAACTCATGTATAATTATTTTAAACATTTTATCAATTTATAAAAAAACCACATTCCTTTTTATAACATCCTATATGATCCTTTTATAGCATCTTACCACTCATTCATTAGTAATATTTCATTATTTTCATGGTTTTGGGTGTTAATTGTCTTGCTTTTTTGTCTTGAAAGTCCTGGTTCTCTTGAATAGGATATAGATCCAACATCCCCAAAATTATATTAATATTATAAATATTATATTTAAACATTAAATACATTTATTAACCTTTACTTAATTTTTAACATAGAAAATGAATCACATTTCTTCATGGAGATGGTAAGTCGTACAAATGCATGAGCGATGATATCATTTATAAATGGTTGAAATGGTAAGGAATTGGATGGTATATTAATTTTATAGAACCAATATCATGTCATAATTATCATATATATCCATTATTTTCATCATTATAACCATAAGTGGTGATGAAAAATGAATTAGACCACTACATGGAGACGGTAACCGTATGTACGCACGTGTGGTGATTTTATTTTTCATAGGATGGATAAAAGATATAATATTGTTGTTTCATAATCATAATAATATATTAGTATATATATTATACTAGATTTATTTTTTTTATGGAAACAACCCATGAATAGTAAGTATAATAATAAATAAACTTGAAAGAGTTGGTAAAGACAGTTACCTCTTCTTTTGAGAACTTCTTTTAGATCTCTTCTTAAAGACACTAGGGTTGGTATTTTGAGAATACCATAACCTATAGAACGTGTATAAGGAAGTTGAGAAGAGAAATGGTTAAGTTATTGTTGATATATATGGCTCAAAGTGGTGTAAATAAGTGAAGGAAGGGGTTCTCTTTTATAATTGAAGTGTGATGCACTTTTGGAAAATCTCAAAATATTAAATTAATATAAATTAATATTCAATTAAAAATTGTTAAAATTGATTTATTTATAAGATAAGATGAGTATGGGTGAAAATAATCTCATAATATATTTTTTAGAAAATGTTAGGACACATTATCATCCATATTATTTAGTTTTAACCCTTCTTTAACCTCTTTAACTCTTACCATGACAACATGTATTTTATTCTTTAAGGGTCAATATTGTTATTATATAATGAAAAATGACCCATAAATGGATTATGGTTGGTATTTAAAGCCATATCATAATCACTTGGAAGAATTTAATATTTTTATGAATTTTATATCATTTAATAAATTTTTATTTATTTTAAAATATCATTAATGTCAATTTTGACACTATTCAATACTTTAACTTTTAAAAATATCAATAAAAAAGATAAATTCAAAAAAAATATTTAATACATCCCTAATATGTTAAGTTAATCTATAAAATTCATGTATGACACTAATTATCTGAAATTATATTTATTTTAATATTTTAAATATAATTTATTATATTTTTTCATTAATTAAATGATTACTGCATCGGTGTTGTGAAATAATTTGAGGTAACTATTAGAAGATAAATCCTTTATATTTATATTATAATATATCTTCTATATAACACCATATTAAATCCTTTATATTTAAATCCTTTATATTTATTAAATGATAAATCCTTTAAAAATAAATTAACAGGATGAATATAAATCCTTTATATTTAAAAATTGTATTTATATTATAATATATATTATATATAACACCATATTAAAAAATTTGTAGTTATTAATATTATGAATATGACATCTTTGAATTTTCTTTAAATAAAATATTATAAGGGTCATAATCACTTCTTAATAGATAGAAATTGTCATATATTTGAACCTTGAATTATAATGGACAAAAATAACTCATAAAATAAAATTGGGTCAAATTTTAGGGTCATTTTCTAGTCCTTATCATTTTATTTTTAACCTATATTTCCCAGTTTACCCTTTATCATGGTAATGAAAATTACCAATTTTACTATTTATATTGGCCAAAAATAAAAAGGGAACTATTTAATAAATTTGGAACCTATGAATAAAAAATTTTAATCCATTTTTCAAAATTCAAATCACATAATTTTAATAATTTAATTTAAAATTAATCCCGCAAAACATAACAAGAAACTGTTTTCTTGAAAAATGTATTTTTAAGCCCAAAAATGTACTTATACCAAAATAAGGTATAAGGATGATTAAAATGTAATTAATTATAATTTATATATATATCTAAAGATTAATTATGTTAATTTTAGATAAAATTAAAATCATAAATTTTCTTTTAATATAATTAAATTGATAATATAATAAAAATCAGTATTTTTCATTATTAACTGGAAAATCAATCTTTTCAAAAAAAATCAACCGAATATAATTTTAATATGCTAGTTTCTAAATTAAGTTCATTTTATCAAATATATTTTCTAAAAGTGTAAAAAATAATTATATTTATTTTCTCATATAAATTAAAAAAAACTCTTTTTGAAGAAAACATATATTTGAAGAATAAAATGAGTTTACTAAAAATTATGTGTTTATTTACTAAGAATAAATACATTTATATTGAATATGACCTTAATATATATTTCATAAAATAGTTAATACTATCCACACCCTCCCATTTAACAACTATGTTATAATGATCTCATAATAATATTTCATTGTTTATTCAAGCTAGGTGTTGCGTTCAATGTAAGCTATCGAACAGATTAAATTTTAAAATAGAAATACCATAAAATATTTGGGTTTTACACTATACCCCCTGGTACAGAGTTTCAATACATCATAAATAAATAAAAATATCATAGTGATAGAAATAGTTTAAACAATACAACATACAACTAGAAGGTAAAGTATGAACCAATTAAATCAAATAATAAATAATGTAATGTCTTAATGGAATGTATCTAAATGTAAAACTGAAAGTAATATAAATAAAAGACCACACTGAAACTAATAAAATCAAGTCCGCAATCTTGATCCCCATGTCAGTTCTATCTCTAAGCTCCAACCCATCCAGCAAGCAACAATCAACTACAAGGTCCTTTACCCTTTCCCAAACCTACATCTTTGTAATATGCCCGGGTACCAAACGACAGCCTAGATAGGGTGTGAGTGAAACTCAGTAGGTCGACTCCCCCATTTTTAAACAAAACTAGTCATATAATAAGTGCATGAAATAAATTGATAAACAAGTGTATTAATTAAACTACTAATACAATATAATAAACAACCTACTTTGACACCATGATAGAATATCTCAAATCATATAGCACAGGTATGCTAACCATAACCACAAATCCATGGAATAATCACATAACTGGGTAAAACCGTAAAAACAATACAACATAACCAGACCAAGTCCTCTGTATAAGTATTTCATCATGCCAGTTCAATCCTTTTATATAAGCATTTCAGCATATCGGCCCAAGCCCTTTATATAAGAATTTCAGCATACTAGGCCAAGCCCTTTATATAATCATTTTAGCATCAATAAAAACACAAGTCATAATAGTAAGAACACTGTAACATAACATTACATCATAAGTCACAATGGATAATTCTTCCCATTACCATTTGTCTTTAAATTACCCATTTATTAATTAACTTATATCTTAAGTCGTTCTCATTCCAGTTTGCACACCTATTTATTATAAAATCCACACCATCCATTTAAATAGTTAATTTAACCATTTTCAAAGGTGGATCTATCACAATAAATCACCTGATATTTCCTATCATGCTAAAACATACTTTAATACATTAGGCAATTAATTATTATTCTAGGGTAGGCTCACCCTACAGGTAGTCTCAGGATATTTCTCAACACAATTGAATCCAAAAAAACCAAATGAATAATCCAACACAAGATTTATCATCATCAATTATTTAATTAATTAACACACATGTGGTGTCAGCACAATCGTATAATATTTCTCATACTTGAACATTTAGAAAACAGACCATAGGGTTTGGTTTTAGACCACCTACATTTAACTGGTGATCAATGTAACTCTTCCAATAGGTAATGCTAATAAGAACAATGGTGAAAATGATCGCAAGAAGAAACCTAGATCATACACCAGATCAAGATCAACACCCAAAACAACCATGGTCAAGAGATACCACTGCCACAATAGAGAGAAATTTAAGAGAGGTGGAAAATAAAAAAATAACTCATCGGGGATCAAATGCTTGATTGGGACGTTTGAAAGGAAAGAAATGACTCCAAAATAACCTAGAGTCACCTAGGGATTGAGAAATTAGGGATTCACGTGAATGAAGAATGATTCATAGATGCATCGTGTCTTTAAAACCACTAAGCCTAAGAAATATACATCTTGTAATCCTTTCATGTTGTGTATTTCTCAATTTATGAGTTATGCTAAAAAAACATGTCACCTCAGGTGGAAATAAACTCAATTGATCATTACATGATGTGAAATAGTTTCACAACATGTAACTATTTCACATCATGAACCAGTTCACGACATCTTCCTAGAATTATTTACAAGTCATGAACCAGTTTCATGATGTGTATCTATTTCACACCCTAAACCAGTTCATGATATCTTCCTGGAAACATTTACATGTCTTGTAATAGGTTCGTGGAATGTAAATTTCTAGAAAAATACTCACATATAATGACCCATACTTTAAATACATTGTTATTAATTCAAAATTGAAGCACTCTTATTACAACATATAACAAAACCATGAAAGGACCATATAGGTATAGTGTCTTTAGAAACTGGGAAACATAAACAACTGGTTCATAAATCATCTATGTTGTCTCCCACTTATTTCATCATATCTAGACTCCCTTTTTGTAATATCCTACTTAATACCCTTCTTCCTAACCTGGGGAAAAGAAAACATACAAAAGGGTGAGATCAAATGCTCAGTAAGGGTAAACAAAAGAAATATCAATCATATCATATTCATAAGAACATAACATTTTGAATATATTAACCTGCAAAAGAGATCATAATATCATAACATGGGATAAATCATAGCGGTGAAATTTAATCCCAATAATCATAACTTAAAACATGAAACTTTGTGTCATACACACATAATCATATAAAATCATTTCATTTTAGTCAAGACTCATTTCTAAGACTATCGTAGCGGACAAAGTCCATTACTAAACTAAGTTCACTCCTCGTACCAGTCCTGTATCACTAAACCGGATTAACTTGTCATTCCGGCCATGTCTATCCCATGAGATATAAATCTTTAACCAATTCATTGGAGGGATATATAGGTCCCACCCATAACATAATGAATCCATTCTTATGTGTGCCACAAAATCATAAATCATACATCATAGAAAAACCCATGTAATAAAAATGGGATTCTTAAACATCATGCCATAATAACATAATCCATATAAGATAAAAGGACATCATAAAATTAATTTCATCATAAAATAATAAAATCAATGTAAAAATAGGGATATAAATAAAACCCTATATTATCTTAGATGGAAAATAATTTTGATAAAACACTTGGACTCCATTCTTGAGGAAAATATCATTTCTACTTCAAAAACATTTTTCCTTTCTTAGCATATCTTACAATTTTAATATAAAATAAGTCGATTAAAAATAATCTTGAAAACTTTTAAAAAAAGATTCATGGAAATAATTGTCTACGAAATCATAAAAATCCATTCATGCCTTATAAGTTTAAAAAAACATTCTTCTCGTACTTTGGCCGGATAAGTCAAAAAAGTACCTCGTACTAAAAACGACATAAGATTCCTTTCATATCTTTTACTAAAAACTTAACAATGGGTAAAATTGGATTTAAAAAATTGTAGTAGGATAGAAATAATATTACATATTCAGTAAACATGGATGTGGATGATAAATATTCCCCAGTAAATTCTGAAGTATAAACAATCTCGGATAAAAATTGAGATTGTGAGATTTTCCCTTACCTTAGGTCTGATATGCTTTGTACGTGTCCAAAACTCTTATATAATGATTTAAATAATGTCATTGACTTATTCCATAATCATACTCATTTTTATGATATCATATATGGTCATATTATTAGCTTCTTATTAGTAATATTTCATTGCTACTTGTTATTCGGGTGTTTATTGCTTTATGTTCTTATGTGTGTTTTGTCGAATAAATTATTATTCTTCTTTTTAGGTTATAGATAACTAATTTAAATAATTTTATTAGTGTAATATATATCATATTTACTCATTAAATTCATTTATATAATCATTATTCAATGAAGATCATTTAGAACGAGTCGCATCACATCGTGGAGACGGTAGGCCGTACGTACGCACGAGCGATGATATCGTTCCCATGATCGTGGAATTGTATTGAAGTGTATGTATACTATTTAAGAATCAATATCACTTTACAATAATCATATGTAGTTATTCTTTACACCATTATACCCATCCAAGTAAGGTGGTGGTGGAAAACAGATTACACCACGACGTGGAGATAGTATTCCGTACGTACACACGTGCGGTGATTTAATTTTTCGTAGGATGGATAGAAGGTGAAATAGGGTTGTTTAATATTTATAATAACATATAAGTATATGAGTGATACTTATGTTATTACTTCATAATGAAACAACTAAATAAGAATAAGTAGAAGAAGAAATAAATTTGAAAGAATTGGTAACGGATATTACCTCTTCTTCGACACGCCTCTTTGAAATCTCCTCTTAGGGCACTAAGATTAGTCTTTGAAGAAGACTCGGACATCTAGGATGTTTCTGGGGAATTGGAGAAGAGAAATTGTTAGGGATTGGCTGATATTGAAGGCTCAAAGTGGTGTGAGGAGGAGAGGGAGGAGGTGCCCTTTTATAAGGGAAGAGAGGGGTACCTTTGGAATTATAAGAAATATTAATTTATAATAAATTCCAACCCCACTTAAAAACCTCCAAAAATGACTCAAATCCGAATCTTAGATGATATAGGGTTTTAATCTCATCATCCAATAAAATTTAGACATGTTGGAAATTTATTTTAAACATTATCAACATGATTTATCCTTATATAATCTATTTAATTTTCTTTGTGGTAATAATATTCTAAATTTTAAATCATTATAAATAACTACTTATATGTTGTGAATTGTCCATAATTGAATACTTTATTACATTTTAGACCATATAAATTTAAATTTACAATTTTTAAATATTTTTTGTGATTTTTAAACAATTTTATAATATGTAATTTCTATAAATTAACAATAGTGTCAATTTTGACACTATTCATTTATTTGAGTTTAAATAAAATATATACAGAAGATATGTTCGAAATAAAATATTTAATAGATTCATAACATGTCATTTTTATCTATAAAATTGGTTTAGAACATTAAATAGTTCATATAATATTTATTTTAATACTTTTAAAATCATTTATTTGATATTTCAATCAATAAAATAATTTCAACATCATTATTGTGTCATAATTAATGATAATTATTTAATACCTAAAAATTATAAATAAATTCATATGATGTATATAATTTTATTATATTTTTTTATACTATTCATGTTCTAAGTTTCATGAAGTTTATCACTAAATTAAAATTATTATACTTATAAGATTTAAGAGAGTGACATGTTGTCACTTTCTTTGGTTTTAATAATAATTATATTATTTCATGGTCAAAAGTCCATGAAATGAATCTATTCCAACCCTTAGGTGATATGGGTCTACTTTTATTCATCCAATAGGATTTTGATAAGTGTTAGGGTAATTTTATAATCTTATATTTACCCTTAATTACCCGATTTACCTTTAACTACAGTAAATAAAAATTACTGTAGTTACTATTCATAATCTCAAAAAAAAAATAACCTATTAACATAATTTGGACCCACTGAATCCAAATATGGAATCCATTTTTCAAAATTCAAAACATAGAAGTTGCATTAATTAATTTAAAATTAATCCCGTTAAGCAAACGGGTTTTTAAAAGTTAAAACATTGCCAAAGATTGAAATGTTTTTACCTATGAATTCAATGTAAAATTAATGCTAATGAAATGAATTATATTAAATGGTAAAAATATATTCTATTTATACTTTAAAACCATTCAATATTATAATTTAACCATATAAATTATTGCGATGAAAAAAGTTGTTTTTAATTAAAATATAGCGTGTTTTTACTATTCATTAGAATATGAAAGTTATCAGAATAATATGAAAAATTTATCCAAAGTAAATTTTTATATTATGATTCCAAAGAAGAATTTTATTTTTTCAAATTGAACTTATAAACATGTCAAAAACTAGATTTAAAGTGGGTGCACCATCAAAAGGCGGCAAAACTGCATTTTTTGAAAAATGCGTATTTTACCCAAAAAAATTATTTTGTTCTCATACCATGTTCTAGAAAATATGTAAGATGAATAATAATGTTATAAAATTTAAAATTCATTTAATACTATTCATAACGGCTAGTTTATAATATTATAATAATATATCGTTGCTTAGTAAAACTCGGTATTGCGTACTACACATGCTATCGAGGAAGGTCGTGATTGCGTGTAACGCAAGACAATCTAGTATTGTGTGCCGTGAAAGATTCCTTTGATGTTGCGTATAAAATAAGACATAAAAAAATATACTTCTCATAAAATATTAGGGTTTTACATTCTATCCCCCTTAAAATGAATTTCTCCCTTGAAATTCGTCACTTCGTAACAAACAGATGAGGATACCTCTCCCTCATCATATCCTCAAGATCCCATGTAGCTTCTTCTAATTGGTGGTTCCTCCATAAAACTTTCACCAAGCAAGTGGTATTGTTCCGTAGAACTTTTTCTCTATGATCCAGAATCTCTATCGGCTTTTCTTCATAAGAAAGATCTTGCTCCAGCAGTACAACTTCTGAGCTGAGTACATGTGAAGGATCGGGTATGTACTTTCTTAGGATAGATACATGGAACCCATCGTGAACTTGAGAGAGATTTGGTAGAAGTTCCAATCAGTAATCTACCTTCCCAACACGATCCAGTATTTCGAAAGGACCGATATACCTAGGGATCAACTTTCCCTTCTTTCCAAATCTCATTACTCTCTTCCAAGGAGATATTCGTAAGAACACTTTATCACCGACTTCAAAATCTAGGTCTTTTCTTCGGTTGTCGGCATAACTTTTTTGTCGACTCTGAGCTGTTCTTATGTGTTGTTGAATAGATCTGACCTTTTTTATCATATCATCAACAAGATCAGGTCCTAATAGCTTTCTTTCCCCAACTTCATCCCATCAAGTTGGAGCTCGGAATTTCTTTCCATAGAGAGCTTCATAAGGAGTCATCTGAATGCTGGAGTGAAAGCTATTATTATAAGAAAATTCCACCAAAGGTAGGTGTTGATCCCAACCACCTTTGAAATCTATAGAGCAAGCTCTTAACATGTCTTCTAGAGTTTAAATTGTTCTCTCAGACTGACCATCTGTCTGAGGATGATAAGCAATGCTGAAACTAAACTCTGTATCTAGAGTATGCTAAAGACTTTGCCATAACTTCGAGGTAAACCTTGGATCCCGATCAGATATAATGGAAAGTGGTACTCCATGAAATCTTACCACTGCCTTTACATATATCCTAGCAAGCTGATCCAGAGATAAATCTTCTCTAATAGCAATGAAGTGTGCTGACTTCGTAAGACGATCAAATATGACCCAAATAGCATTATTTCCTTTGGATGTTTTAGGAAGTCCAGTGACAAAGTCCATAGTGATGTTTTCCAGTTTCCATTCGGGTATGGGTAATGGTTGTAACATCCCCTTAGACTTCTGTCTCTCAGCTTTAACTTGATGACAAACCAAGCATCGAGAGACATATTCAGCAACATCTCTTTTCATGCCATCCCACCAGAAGTACTCTTTCAGGTCCCTATACATCTTCGTGCTTCCAAGATGAATAGATAATGAAGAACTATGAGCCTCATCTAGCAGCTCCTTTAATTCTGGGATGGGAGGAACACAAACCTGATTCCTGAACCATATTATCCCATCACAATCAAGGTTGAATTCAGGAACATTTCTCACCTACTTTTGTAACTCTACATCTTCTTTTTATGCCTCTTTAATCTTCACATGCATAGATGGTTGAACATTCATTTGAGAAAGATAATATTTTTCCCCTTCCATTATAATTCCAAGATCCATCCTTTTTAAATCCATAAATATTGGATCTTTTTTATCCTCATCATGGATAAGCTAGCATGGTCTTGTCGACTTAATGCGTCTTCCACCTTGTTTGCTTTCCCATGGTGATAATGAATTGAGCAGTCGTAATCCTTAATCAGCTACAACCATCTTCTTTGGTGTATATTCATCTCCTTTTGCGTGAAAATATACTTTAAACTTTTATGATCAGTATAAATATCACACCTTTCACCATAAAGATAATTCCTCCAAATATTTAATGAAAATATTACCGCAACTAACTCCAAATCATGAGTTGGGTAATTTTGCTCATGGATTTTCAAATTTTGTGAGGCATAAGCTATCACCATATCATTTTTCATGAGAACACACCCCAATCCCTTCTTGGATGCATCACTATAGATCAAAAACCTTTCTCCACTACAAGGCGGTGTGAGCACAGGTGCACTGGATAACCTTCTTTTAAACTCCTTGAAATTCTCTTCACACTCCTCTGTCCACACGAACTTAACTCCTTTTCGAGTCAACCTGGTGAGTGGATTATATAATCGTGAAAAATCTTTCACAAAACGTCGATAATATCCATCCAAACCAAGAATTCTTCGGATCTCAGTTATTGTTGTTGGTCTCAACCATCTTTTGATAACCTCTGTTTTTTCTAGATCCACAGATATCCCCTCTTTTGAGATTATGTGACCCAAAAATGAAACTTTTTGAAGCCAAAATTCACACTTGGTAAATTTTGCATAAATCTTATCCTTTATCAGGGTCTTCAATACAATTCTCAAGTGATCTTCATGTTCTTCCTTGCTCTTTGAATATACAAAATATCATCTATAAAGACTACCACAAACTGATCAAGATAGTCTCTAAAGACTCTATTCATTAGATTCATGAAGATAACAGGGGAATTAGTAAGACCAAATGTCATCACTATAAATTCATAGTGTCCATACCTTGTAAGGAAAGTTGTCTTTGGTATATCCTCTTTTTTTACCCTTAATTGATGATACCCTGAATGAAGATCAATCTTGGAAAAGTATTTAGCTCCACATAGTTGGTCAAATAAGTCATCAATGAATGGGAGATGATATTTGTTCTTGGTAGTGATCTTGTTAAGTTCTCGATAATCAATGCAGAGTCTCATTGATCTATCTTTCTTCTTAACAAATAGAACAGGTGCTCCCCAAGGTGACGCACTAGGGCATATGAATCCTTTATCAAGATTCTCTTGTAGTTGCTTCTTCAATTCCTGCAACTCAATTGGGGCCATTCTATAAGGTGTCTTTGAAATGGGCATAGCACCTGGTATGAGTTCTATTGAAAACTCAACTTCACGGTTTGGTGGAAGACTTGGAAGTTCCTCCGGAAAGACATCATCAAACTTCCGTACAATGGGTGTATTCTTAATCATGAGTTTCTCTAAAACCATTTGAGATAAATAACCTTCATTTATTGGAATCAAGACCTATAAGATGGAAGAAATTTCCACTGGAGGGTTATATTCATCCTTGCATTGATAGATGATAGTATATTGATCAGGAATATTAAATTTGATTTCCTTTCTTTGGAAATTGATATGAGATTTGTATAAAGAAAGCCAATCCATGCCAATAATCACATCAAATTCCACTATAGGAAGGATCACAAGATTTGCAGGAAGCACTTTCCCAAAAACTTCAATCAGAGAATAATTATAAACTTTTGATGCAACCGTTGTGCCATTAAGAGTTGTCATAGCTAACTTAGAATCTAATTGTTGAGGTAATACGGTGATACCCTTAGAAAATTCTTCAGAAATAAAAGAGTGGGTGGATCCAGAATCAAATAAAACATTTTCTACTTTAGATTGGATGGTAAGTGTACCTTTCACCACTTCGTTATCATACTCCACATCGCCGATAGTAATTGAATGTGAATTTACTTTGTATTTGGCCTTAAGAGTTTGTTGACATCGATCATCATCAACAACCCTTGGATTTGGGCATTGATTGGCATAATGCCCCATCTCCTTGCACTTGAAACATTGAAGTGTAGGAGGTGCATTCTGTGTATCCCTTTCTTTGTTTGCATCATTAGACATCGTCTTCCCATTATTTCGACATTCAACTGCCCGATGACCTTCTTTTCCACACTTAAAACATTTTCTTGTCCCTTTAATACAATTTACTACATGTTTCTTTCCAAAATTTGAGCATAAAGGAAAATTAATCTTCTTTTCAGTGTGGTCTTTAGATTTTCCTTTGAATTCCATTTTCCTCTTCTTATCAAACCCATATGACTGATGGGTTACTCCAATCTCCATCGCAACCTTGAGAGCACATCAAACAATTTCCTCGTAGATATTGAATTACCTTATGGCTAACGCCCTTAAAAGACTTGGTTTTAAGCCACTAAAGAATCGATCGATTTTACTCTCAGGTTGGATAATAATTCTGTAAGCATACCTTGCAAGTCTTGTAAAATTTGCTTCATAGGTACCAACAGATTCATTATCCTTTTTCTTCAGTTCAAGAAACTCCTTCTCCATCTTTGTTTGAAGAATAAAATGGAAGTACTTATTAAAAAATAAGTTCTTGAACTCATCCCATTCCATGGACTCAATTTCAACTCTTTGCCTCGTATTCTTGATAAGATTCCACCATTGATCAGCATCACCTTCCAAACAATACACTGCTAAGATGACTTTGTCATGTTCAAAACATTGTATAATTGAAAATATCTTTTCAGTGGTACTAATCCATTGTTCATCCACTAATGGATCAGAAGACCCGCTGAATGAAGGTGGACAATTCCTCATGAAGGATTCAACAGAATGTTGCTCCTTCCTTTGTTCGTTTGGAAGTACTGCATGGTTCATAGCTTGAGAAAGTTGTGTGAGCATGGCTGCAAGATTTTTCATTCCAGCTCCCATAACATTTGGTTGCTTAGGGGGACAATCATTGCATTTCCCATCACATTCAGCATTAACACGGTTCCTTCAGGTTCCAGCCATTGACTAAAACCAATAAGCATAGTGTGAGAAACACTAATCATAATAGGAAAACCACATAATCAAGAATAAAATTTTACACTTAAGGTCTTATCATAGGTTATTCATGTCCATTTCTAAAACACTAATATTTTGTTCTATTCTTATACATATCCTTAGGGTTCTTACTAGGGCTTTCACATCCTAGTTTCCAAAGGTTGACTATACCTTTCCTCTGATACCAACTATAACAACCCATACTTTACATACATTATTATTACTTCAAAATTAAAGAACACTTATTACAACATATAATAAAACCATGAAAGGACCGTATAGTTATAGTGTCTTTGGAAACTGGGAAACATAAAAAACTGGTTCATAAATCATCTACATTGTCTCCCACTTATTTCATCATATCTAGACTCCCTTTTTGGAATATCCTACTTAATACCCTTCTTCCAGACCGGGGGAAAAGAAAACATAAAAAAGGGTGAGCTCAAATGATCAGTAATGGTAAAAAAAAGAAATATCAATCATATCATATTCATAATAACATAACATTTTGAATATCTTAACCTGCAAAAGAGATCATAATATCATAACATGGGATAAATCATAGTGGTGAAATGTAATCCCAATAATCATAACTTAAAACATGAAACTTTGTGGCATACACACATAATCATATAAAATCATTTCATTTTAGTCAAGACACATTTCCAAGACTATCATAATGGAAAAAGTTCAAAACTGAACCGAGTTCACTCCTCATTCCAGTCCTGTATCACTGAACCAGATTAACTTATCGTTCCAACCATGTCTATCTCATGAGATATAAATCTTTACCCAATGCATTGGAGGGAGATATAGGTCCCACCCATCTCATAATGAAACCATTCTTATGTGTGCCACAAAATCATAAATCATACATCATAGGAAAACCCATGTAATAAAAATGGGATTCTTAAACATCATGTCATAATAACATAATCCATATAAGATAAAAGGACATCATAAAATTAATTCCATCATAACATAATATATATAAGATAAAAGGACATCATAAAATTAATTCCATCATAACATAATCAAATAAATGTAAAAATAGGGATAGAAACAGAACCCTGTATTATCTTAGATGGAAAATAATTTTGATAAAACACTTGGACTCCATTCTTGAAGAAAATATCCTTTCTACTTCAAAAACATTTTTCCTTTATTAACATGTCTTACAATTTTAATCTAAAAGAAGTTGACTAAAAATAAGCTTGAAAACTTGTAAAAGAAGCTTCATGGAAATAATTATCTATGAAATCATAAAAATCCATTCATGCCGTATAATTTTAAAAAAAACATTCTTCTCGTACTTTGGTCGGATAAGTCAAAAAAGTACCTCGTACTAAAAATGACAAAAGATTCCTTTCATATCTTTTACTAAAAACTTACCAATGGGTAAAATTGGATTTAGAAAATTGTAGGAGGATATAAATAATATTACATATTGAGGAAACATGGATGTGGATGATAAATATTTCCCAATAAATTCTGAAGTATAAATAATCTCAGATAAAAATTGAGATTGCGATATTTTCCCTTACCTTAGGTACAATATGATTTGTACGTGTCCAAACATCCTGTATAATGATTTAAATAATTTAATTAACTTATTCTAGAATCATACTCATTGTTATGATATCATATATGGTCATATTCTTAGCTTCTTATTAGTAATATTTCATTGTTACTTGTTATTCGGGTGTTTATTGCTTTATTTTCTTATGTGTGTTTTGTCGAATAAATTCTTATTCTTCTTTTTAGGTTATTGATACCTCATTTATATAATGGTATTAGTGTAATATATATCATATTTACTCATTAAATTCATTTATATAATCATTATTCAATGAAGATCATGCAGAATGAGTCGCATCACATCGTGGAGATGGTAGGTCGTACGTACGCACAAGCGATGATAGCATTCCCATGATCGTGGAATTGTATTGAAGTGTATGTATACTATTTCAGAATAAATATAACTTTAAAATAATCATATATAGTTATTATTTAAACCATTATACTCATCCAAGTAAGGTGGTGGTGGAAAACAGATTACACCACGACGTGGAGACGGTATTCCGTACATACGCATGCACGGTGATTTCATTTTTCGTAGGATGGATAGAAGGTGAAATAGGGTTGTTTCATATTTATAATAACATATCAGTATATGAGTGATACTAATTTTATTACTTAATAATGAAACAACTGAATAAGAATAAGTAGAAGAAGAAATAAATTTGAAAGAATTGGTAACGGATATTACCTCTTCTTCGACACGCCTCTTTGAAATCTCCTCTTAGGGAACTAAGATTGGTCTTTGAAGAATACCAGGACCTCTAGGATGTTTCTAGGGAAGTTTAGAAGAGAAATTTTAAAGGTTTGGACGAGCTTGAAGGCTCAAAGTGGTGTGAGGAGGAGAGGGAGGAGCTGCCCTTTTATAATGGAAGAGAGGGGCACCTTTGGAATTATAAGAAATATTAATTTATAATAAATTCCAAACCCACTTAAAAACCTCCAAAAATGACTAAAATACGAATCTTAGATGAGATAGGGTAGTAATATCATCATCCAATAAAATTTAGACAAGTTGGGAATTTATTTTAAACATTATCAACATGATTTATCCATATATAATCTATTTAATTTTATTTGTGGTAATAATATTCTAAATTTTAAATCATTATAAATAATTACTTATATATTGTGAATTGTCTATAATTGTATACTTTATTACATTTTAGACCATATAAATTTTAATTTATAATTTTTAAATATTTTTTGTGATTTTTAAACAATTTTATAATATGTAATTTCTATAAATTAACAATAGTGTCAATTTTGACACTATTCATTTATTTGAGTTTAAATAAAATATATACAGAAGATATGTTCGAACTAAAATATTTAATAGATTCATAAAATGTCATTTTTGTCTATAAAATTAGTGGAGAACATTAAATAGTTCATATAATATTTATTTTAATACTTTTAAAATCATTTATTTGATATTTCAATCAAAAAAATAATTTCAATTTCACTATTGTGTCATAATTAATGATAATTATTTAATCCCTAAAAATTATAAATAAATCCATATGATGTAGATAATTTTATTATATTTCTATAGACTATTCATGTTCGAATTTTCATGAAGTTTATCACTAAATTAAAATTATTATACTTATAAGATTTAAGAGAGTGACATGTGGTCACTTTCTTTGGTTTTAATAATAATTATATTATTTCATGGTCAAAAGTCCATGAAATTAATCTATTCATACTCTTAGGTGATATGGGTCGACTTTTAAACATCCAATTGGATTTTTACAAGTGTTAGGTTAATTTTATAATCTTATATTTACCCTTAATTACTCGATTTACCTTTAATTGCAGTAAATAAAAATTACCTTAGTTACTATTCATAATATCAAAAAAAAAGTAACCTATTAACATAATTTGGACCCAATGAATCCAAATATGGAATACATTTTTTAAAATTCAAAACACATAAGTTGCAGTAATTAATTTAAAATTAATCTCGTTGTTAAGAAAACGGGTTTTTAAAAGTTAAAACATTGTCAAAGATTGAAATGTTTTTACCTATGAATTCAATGTAAAATTAATGCTAATGACATAAATTATATTAAATGGTAAAAATATATTATATTTATACTTTAAAACCATTAAATATTATAATTTAACCATATAAATTATTGCGATGAAAAAATTTGTTTTTAATTAAAATATAGCGTGTTTTTACTATTCATTAAAATATGAAAGTTATCAGAATAATATGAAAAATTTATCCAAAGTAAATTTTTATATCCTGATTCCAAATAAGAATTTTATTTTTTCAAATTGAACTTATAAACATGTCAAAAACTAGATTTAATGTGGGTGCGTCATCAAAAGGCGGCAAAACTGCATTTTTTGAAAAATACTTATTTTACCCAAAAAATTTATTTTGTTCTCATACCATGTTCTAGAAAATATGTAAGATGAATAATAATGTTATAAAATTTAAAATTAAGTTAATACTATTCATAATGGCTAGTTTATAATATTATAATAATATATCGTTGTTTAGTGAAACTCGGTATTGCGTACTACACACGTTATCGAGGATGGTCGTGATTGCCTATAATGCAAGCCAAGCTAGTGTTGTGTGCCATGAAAGATTCCTTTGATGTTGCGTATAACATAATTCATAAAAAAAATATACTTATCATAAAATATCTGGGTGTTAAATCTCATTCCATCTTTTTACTAAAAAACCCAAAACACCTCTGAATCCTTATAAACTCATGGAAAACCCTCATAATCCATTGACAAACTTACCCAGACTCCATTAATTAAAACAAAAAAACATACCTGAAATTTAGTTCATTTTCCCTAGAAAATTCTCCCCATCCTCAAAAGTAACTCAACCACCAAGGTTCAAAGATTAAGGAAAACCAAACATAGCGGTTTAATGAAAAACTCAAATAGGGACGTACCTGGAAAAATATGGGATCTTGAAACCTCCACACTATATAATATCTCATCCCCCAGCTTCTCCAAACATCATTGTAGGGTCTCTGTGAACAAGTATGGCCACTATGCTTTCACATTAGACTCCATATCCTAGGTATCCTCTTGAACATGCCTATGTTTCCACTGTACTCAAACTAAAGGTATAGTCTTTCCCTAGAGATACTTCTCACTAAGGTCCACAATCCATATAGGATGCTCCTCAAAGGAAGCATCAATACAATGATTTACATAATCAATGTCTATTACATGAGAAGGGTCAGGATGATATCTCTAAATCTTCAATACATGAAACACGTCATTCATGGAACTGTAGCACTATAGAAGGGATGATCAGTGCACCACTATATTAACCCTTTCCACTATCTCAGGTGGACCACAAACCTGGGTGTTATCTTTCCCTGTTTCCTGGTATGGAATTTTTATAACATATCCAACACTAGAAGGAAAACAAGATGACCAACCTAAAACTATAGAGGTATTCTATGATGGTCATTGTAAGATTTATATCTACTCTGGGTGGTCACAAACCGCCTCCCGATCAACTAAAACTACTCATACATCTCCTACACAAGACTAGTTCTAATAATCACTAACTCACATACCTTCAACCAACAAAGAGGATAATGTAATGACCTTACGTACAAAGCCTCAAAAGGTTCTATTTGGATCGATACTTGGAATCTGTTATTGTAATAAAATTCCATGATTACTAAATGCTTCTCCCATGAACCACCAGAATTCAAAACATAGGCTCCTAATATATCCTCTTGAATTTGAATATTCCGCTTAGATTGGTCCTCAGTAAGAGGATTATAGGTTGTTATTAGATGAACCTATGATCCTGGAACCTTTTAAAAACTAATAGAACCAAGATGTGAAACAAGTATCTCTATCATAAATGATACTCTTTAGAACACTGTGCAACAGAACTATCTTCCACACATAGAGACTAACTATATCATCAATAGTTAATGTCTCCCTAGTAGTCAATGAGTGGTATACCTTCATCAATAAATCTATGATCACCCATATTGAATTTTTTTATGGTGTTTATTGGGTAATACTATCACAAAATCTATAGTTACATCATCCCATTTCCATTCTGGAATGGGAAGAGGCTACAAAATCCTAGTTGGCCTCTGATGCTCGGTTTTCACCTGCTGATAGGTGAAACATTTCACTATTAATCTCACTACCTCCTTCTTCATTCCCAAACACCAATAATTTAAATTTATATCACAATAAATATTTTTCAAACTAGGATATACCTCCCATCTAGAAGAGTGAAACTCTCTCATCATCTCTTCATGCAAGTTTGTAGGAACCCATACTCAACCATAGAATTGAATAGAATTTTCATTAATAAGAGAACATCCTAATGGAAGATCCCTACCATAAAAGTTGCCTCTCATATCTATTCCATGTGGATCAGATAACTACTCTGTATTGATTTGTTCAATAATCATAGGTATAACAAATGTTCAAAGTTAGATCTACATTTACCTGAGACTCCTAAACATCTAGATACATGTCTTTAAATAGTTTCATCATCTACCACTCATTTCATGACTCACACACTGCCTATGTATGCATATTCTATCTGAAGGAATCATCAATTATGTTTCCATTTCCTGGTGTATAATCCAACTCGAATTTAAAAGATTATAGATATTTTACCCACCACATCTATCGAAGGTTTGGGCCCTACTGATAAAATATGTACCTGAGGCTCTTATGGTTCGTGTATACTAAAAACACCTTGCCCATAAGATAATGTATCCAACATATCATGATATGTACTATATTATCTAACTCCAGATCACGAGTTGGATAATTCCTCTCATGCGTTCTTAGCTTTCGGGAGCCATAAGCAACCACTCGGTCCTCCTACATCAGAACTTCTTTGAGTCTGACTCTAGATGCATCACAGTACATGGTATATGCCTTACCTGGCAGAAGTAAATTGAGGATCGGTGTTGAGTTCATCCTTCACTTCATATCCAGAAAATCCCTCTCACAATCATCTAACCAAAAAAAACACCCCTTTCTTGTTCATCTTGTACATCGGTGCTTCCAAACAGGGTAAGTCCTGGATGCAATGATGATAATAGCCAAATAAACCCAGAAATCTCTGTATCTCAAAAAAATTATTGGGCCGATTCCAAGATACTATGGATTCAACCTCCTTTGGGTCTATTGACAGTCTAACCTATGAGATTACATTTCCCAAGATGTACACTCTATCAATACGGAAATTGTATTTGGTTAGCTTAGTGTAAAGTAGATGCTCTCTCAATGTACTCAAGATGATGTCAATATGTTGGGTATGATCCTATTTTGAATGGGAGTACACTAAGATATCATTGATAAAAAATAACACAAACCAAACTAGAAAAGGATGAAAGATCTAATTCATCAAGTCCATGAATATCACCAGTGCATTCGTCAAACCAAATGGAATCACTATGAACTCATACAATCCATAACTAACCTTGAGAGTAGTATGATGTATTTATGATGGTATCACCCTAAAATTATGGTATCTTGATCTCAAAACAATATCAGAGAAGATCTTATTACCTCTCATCTGATCGAAGAGATCATCGATGCGTGGAAGAGGATACTGGTTCTTGACCATCATCTAATTCTATATCCAATAATCCACACATAAGCACAAATTGCCATCAAAATTATTAGTGAAAAGAAATAGAGAACCCCATGGAGACATACTAGGTTGTATGAAACCTTTAGATTTTAGATCTTACAAATAAAAATTCAATTCATAAAGCTCTTTTGGTTCCATCCTATAAGGATGAATAGAAACTGAATCTGCTCCCAACACTAACTCAATCGTGAAATCGATATCCCACTTAGTTGATAATCCATAAAACTCATTAGGAAATAAATCTTGAAAATATTCTACCACTAGTATAAAATAATCGTGTTTTTTTCCTCTATAATCCAAAACAAATCTTTCTATTTGTTTCATGAGACTGTCCATTCTGCACTAAATCGGTCCCACGTGACTAGCTTGAAGATCCCCCTCAACCTAGTGAAAATGGAAACATCCTTCTAGAGATAGAAATGTAACTCTCCTCTAATAACATTGGATATTAATCTGGTATAGAACTAGACAATATATACCAAGGATTAAATTAAAACCTATCATTTCCAGCATAAATAGTTCCTAAAATAAATGGTAACCACCAATTTCTAGAGAACGCACCTTGAAACGTTTGATATTCTCTGGCCCCTCTCCCAACAGTGTATTAATGATTAATAAACCATCCAAACCATCCACAAACAAGACCAAAATGTTTGAAAAAATATTATATAAAAAGGAATGTGATTCTCTTGTATAAAACAAAATGCAAGTAAGGGTAGATGATACAAGTATCATACCTATAATGGTAGAAGGTGCTACATCTACACTAGTTGAAGTAGACTGTATAGCATGCATCTAACTTACCCATATTCCCTAGGCTCCAGTATGACTCCCTTGGTCTATTCCCTCTGCCTGGTATTACCAATCATACACTGGGGTACAATGTCCCCTACCCCGACCTGAACATCTAGTGGAACTCAAGCTACTGGACTGTTGAGGGGTGGTTGAGTCCTTCCTAGACTCTAGTACCTATCCTGATCCCTTTACAATTCTCTAATGTTGTATTCCCATAAAAAACCTTTTCATGTGACCCAAAATACCCCAATAATGGAACTACAAATTAGGTATGTACACTGAGTTTGTTTGTGGACTAACTTTCCCCACTAATAGCACTGCAATGGAAGATGGTATTGAGATGGATTCTCACTACCCTGATTGCTCCACCCTCTATTTCTTAGGTGATAATTTTCATAATGGTGCTTCTTACCACCAGAAGAAGAGATCCTAGTTCACCCTAATGAAATATTTTGGCTACTTCTTGGGGCCTCTCTTAAATTCTCTTCCATGATGAGTTCCTTATTCATCACATCCAAAAGCTACTCAAGAAAAATATATTCACCTGTGACCTGATCTCATAGTGAAACCCATCCTGAAAACATATCTCCCTAGATATCTCATCAGTATCTAAATATGGCATAAAGCATTGTAAGTCAGTGAAACATCTAATTTAGTCCATCACTAACATTCCCTCTTGTTTCAGGTGCATGAACTCACAAGCCTCTTTATCCCTCAACATATCTAGATTTAAGTGGATCAAAAACTTTTCCTTGAAGTCCTTCCAGGATAACTCCTCTTATTTCCTAGATTGCTATGAAATGTCCCACCAACTCTTGGTAGGTCCATGGAGAATGTATGCAGTCATATTCACCCTCTTATTGTTGGGTGTCTTGAGGTTCTTGAAGATCATATAGAATTACTCGATCCAAAACTTGGCTACATAGGGGACTCCCTCTCTAGTGAACATAGACGGATGCTACAGCTGAAACTCTCTTATAATTTTATACATTGAAGTCATGGAACAAACAGTCTCCTTTCCATGGATCACATGATCCTCAGGAATTTTTCACAAAGATGAACATCTATATGATAATTAATATCTATAGGAATCTTTGGTTCATTTGTGTTAATATCATGTTGATTTCTACTCTATTGACGCTTAATCCAAAGACTAGGAGGAGGCATTTTCTCTACAATACAAACTCACTCCATAGAACACTGGATAACAATAAGGTCAACCTCAACAGGTGAAAAAAATAGAGAATAATTGGCCCATGGTCTCTCTAAACATAGATTACAAGTTTTTTAGCATGAAATAAAAATTATTTATTTTCATTCATCAGATATAACAAGTATCTCATTTCATAGTTCATATAGAAAAATATATCACATGAAAATAATAAGTTTGTATAAAAAACAATGCATGTAAAGATATATCCCTATGTTCCAATCTTGATTCATTCATAATCATCTAACGCTATACCAAACCATGAGTATAAATATCAAGAAACAATAACATAACATAACATTTGAATCACCCGGGGTAAAATAACATCAACTATAACAAGTGAATATCATAAACAATAATCTCACCCTGGGCACTCAGATTTTCCCCCGTACATACATTAGTTACTCTCATAAACAATCTCATTACCAAGTATCTACACATACTACTCTCATTTCTACCTTTCCCAAATAGTAAAGCAATAGAAAAGAACAACCTCTATTTGATACCCCTTTATAAGGCCCCCTGATTTGTCACTCTCTCACGTTTCCAAATCATATTGGTTACCGGACCTCAAGCGCACCTCCTCATATGTGAGAGTATATTGAATATAAGTGGGGGTTTAAAGAATATAGTGTTAATACTATACATTCTAGTATAAAGTTATAATACATCGTAAATAATCAAATATCAAATTAATGGAAATAGTAGAAAAAATACAACATACAACTGAAAGGTAAAGTACGAACCAAGTAAACATAATAATAAACAATATAATATCATGATGGGATATATCTAAATGTCAAAGTGAAAGTAATGTAGATAAAATACCACACTGACACTAATAAACTCAAGTCCTTAGTCTTGATCCCCATTTCAGTCCCATCTCTAAACTCCAACCCATCCCAGCAAGAAACAATCAACTATAACGTCCCTTGACCTTATCCAAACCCGCATCCATGTCATTTTCTTGGGTACCAAACAGAAGCATAAATAGGGTGTTAGTGAAACTTTGTAGGTTGACACCACCATGCCTAAACAAAACTAGTCTGATAATAAATTCATATAATAAAGCAATAAATAGATGTATTAATTAAACAATTAATACAATATAAAAAGCAACCTATTTCAGAACCATGTTGGAATATATCTAAGCATATAGCACAATTGTGTCAACCATAACCATAAATCCATGGCATAATCACATAACCGAGTGAAGCCCTATAAGCATTACATCATAACTATACCAAGTCCTTTATGTAAGCATTTCAGCATACCAGGTCAGCCCTTTATATAAGCATTTCAGCATACCAGGTCAATCCCTTTATATAATAATTTTAGTATCAATAACAACACAATTCATAACAACAAGAATTCGATAACATAACATCACATCATAATTCACAATGGTTAATTATATCAATTACAATTTTTCTTTTAATTACCCATTTATTCATTAACTTATATATTAAGTCGTTGTCATGCCAGTTTGCACATCCAATTATTATCAAACCCACACCAGCCATTTCAATATTCAATTTAACCATTTTTAAAAGGTGAATCTATCACAAGTAATCACCTAATATTTAATTTCATGATAAAACACACTTTAATCCATTATCCAATTCATTATTATTCCCGGGTAGCCTCACCCTATGGGTAGCCGCAATCTAGGTCTCAACACCATTGAATCCAAAATAACCTAATGAATAATACAACATAAGATTGATAATCATCCATTATTTAATTAATTAATGCATGTGTTGTGTCAGCATAATTTCATAATATTGCACATACTTTGATTTTTAGAAAACAAGCCATAGGGTTTGGTTTTAGACCACTTACCTTTAACTGGTGATCAATGCAACTCTTCTAATAGGTAAAACTAAAAAGAATGATGGTGAAGAATATCTCAAGAACAAACCTAGATCACACACCAGATCAATATCCAAAATAATTGTGGTCAAGAGAAACCACTACCACGATGGAGATCAATGGAATAGAGGGTAAAACCAAATCAAAACAACTCATTGGGGATCGAACGCATGATCAGGACGTCTAAAAGGGAATAAAGTACCTGAAAATCACCTAGAGTCACCTAGGGCTCTAGAGAGGAGGGTTTCACATGAATGAAGAACAATTCATATACGCATTGTGGCTTTAAAACAACTAAGACTAAGAAATACATGGTGCATAATCCTTTCATGTCATGTATTTCTCAATTTTCAATTTACACTAAAAAACATGTCACCTTGGGTAGAAATAACCCGGATCAAGGATTAAACAACATGAACTAGTTTCATGGTGTGTAACTATTTCACATCATGAACCAGTTCATGATGTCTATATGGAATCATTTACACGTCATGAATCGGTTTCATGATATGTATCCATTTCATTCCCTAAACCAGTTCACGAATTCTATATGGAAAAATTTACACGTCGTGTAATAGGTTCACTGCATATAAATTTCTAGCAGAATTCTCTCACCACAATTTTTTATGAAAAACCAAAACCAACATTGAATCCTTCCAAACTCTAGTAGAACCCTCAAAATCCATTGACACACTTAATCATACTCCATTAATTCAAAAAAACATACATCCCCAAAATTTAGGTCATTTCCCCTAGAAAATTCTCCCCATCCTCAAAAGGAACTTGACCACCAAGGTTCAAAGATAAAGGAAAACCAAAAAAAGAGGTTTAACAAAAAACTAAAAGAGGGAAATGCCTAAAAAATATGGGATCTTACACCATACATATGTCTTTAGGAATATGTATATTTTTTTGTAGGAAATGAGTAAAGGAAAGGGAACCATATAACTAGGATTACCTTCTTGATTACCTTCATCCATTGTTTTTTAGAGGATACATAGTCTCATAGAGTTGTCTCACATAGATTTTTTTTGGGATTTTGTATATGTTGGGATGTATCTATAGGCAATGTTTGGTATTGTTCCCATACTTTTGAGTTTTGGGCTTTGGAATTGAGATACCAGGTATATGACCTTTTTGGAATGCTTGTATATGATTTTCACTACTACAAATACACCATTTATCAGCGCTAAAAATGGCCTTTAACAGCGCTAGAAAAGCGTTGTTAAAGCCGGCAAAGATAAAGGGGGGGTCCCCTTTATCAGCACTTCCTTTATCAATGCTTTAATTTTAATGCTGATAAAGGACCCTTTTATGAGTGCTTTTAAAAAAGTGCTGATAAAAGTTAAAAAAATTACAAAAAATTACAAAAAATTAAAAAAATCCTGCCAGTCTGGGGGGCTTTTATAGCGCTTGATCCCCCTTTAAACAGCGCTTTCCACCCCCTCCAGTGCCCCGCACGCACCCCCTCCACCCTTTATCATCACTATCCCCCCACATCCACCCCCATGCGAGCACCTCTACCTCCACCAGGTTTTGAACTCGAGACCTCCCCCCTGCGCGCCTAAGCCCTTACCACTACTCTATTTTGATTTGTTTACCATTTCATGATATCTCTATTTATATATATATATATAGTTATATAGTTATATTTATTCGTATAGTAATATATATTTATATTAATATATATATATAGTTATATTAATATATATATATAGTTATATTAATATATATATATATCTATATATATATATTTAGTTATATTTATTCGTATAGTAATATATATTTATATTAATATATATATAGTTATATTAATATATATATATATAGTTATAGTAATATATATATATATATAGTTATATTAATATATATCTCTATTTATATATATATATTTAGTTATATTTATTCGTATAGTAATATATATTTATATTAATATATATATATATATAGTTATATGAATATATATATTTATAGTGATATTAAGATATATATTTATAGTGATATTAATATATATATTTATAGTAATATTAATATATATGTAGTTATATTAATATATATATATATATAGCTAGATTAATATATATATAGTTAGATTAATATATAGGTATATAAATATTCATATTCATATATTTGTATTTTAAATAAAATGGATATTATTTATTATTTAGATAAATATAATATATTTTATATGTAAATATATTTTATTATTTATATTTATAATTAATTTTTATGTGTGAATATATAAAAAATATGTATATATTGTTATATATTTGATTATAAATAGCAGTGAATTATAAAAAATTATAAAACTTCAAAGACATAATATCAATATGAATGTAATACCTTAGAATAAATTCAGTCCCCACCAAAAAAAGCCAATAATACCACCTTAAACAAGGCTGAAAATCCACAAAATGTTAAAAAATCGGGGTACTCCGACTAAAAACTCAGTTTTAGAGGCCTTATGGGCCTTTTGGCCTCAAAAAATGTGACAAAGGCTTTGCCTGGGTCACCAGCGCATTGAGATCTTCGCAGGCTTCGATTTGATATGTTGTAGAGCTCAAACGGATACCTGGATCAAAAGTTATGGCCGTTTGAAGTTTGAGTTCCATTTTCAACTTATTTTAGATCTTTTATTAATTGTTTTGATTTTTTGTGTCTTCAAATTGTTATTAAATGATTTTTAATCAATAATAATTAGCAAATTATTAATTAAAAATATTTTTTTAATTTTTTAAGAAGCCATTTTCACTAAATATCTTATATATTAAGTATATTAAGTGTAAATGTACATTTATACTTATCTAAAATATATTTAAAAATTATATATTATATTTATATCAATATAAATATATTTATATATTAATATATTAATATTTTTTTTTGAAGTCGACCCTTTATCAGCACTACTAAACAAGCGCTGATAAAGGGGGTCCCTTTATTAGTGCTTTTTTGAGCGCTGATAAAGGGGGGTACCTTTATCAGGGCTTTTTCGTTAGCGCTGATAAAAGTGTGGCGCTAGGAAAAACTGTTTTTGTGGTAGTGGTTGTTTATAGTATCTGCTGGTCTTTATTTCATACTATGGATGTTGTATTTTATTCTAGTGACTCTGATGATGTTGGTGTGTTCGTCCCATTTCATGGATTGATCATGTCAGTTTACTATGGGTGAAACCATTCCTAAGAGATTGTTGGTTATGCCTAGTGCTTATCACTAGCCCATGGTGATTGGGAATGTACTTTGAGTTGTGTGGTAGGCTGACTTGGGTGGAAGGTTGGGTCAACCCAATTCAGTTCATTACATAGTGCTTCCAATGCACCTAGAAACTTCACAACCAACCTACCACATGAACAAAAAACTAACTTCATGAAACAAATAAGTGATTGTGCCAACCAATCGTGTGACCAACCAACCTACTGCATGAACAAACAATTGACCGCATGAAGGAAACAAGTGACCATGTCAATCGACCGCATGACCAACCAACCTACTACATGAATAAAAAAATGGCAAGATGAATCACTACTAAAAAACACATTTTCAACAGTGATAAAAAATGATCTTCGTCAGCGCTTAAAATTGCTAACTACCTAAGAGATATTAAAAGCCATTGGCCATTATCAATGATAGAAAAAGTGCTCATAAAGGTACCCTTTATCATCACTTCCAAAAAGCAATTATAAAGGTATCTTTTATCAACGTTTTTTGGAAGCACTAATAAACACTATATTTACCATTACTTTTGATTTAGCACTGATAAAGGATGCCTTTATTAGTGCTATATGAATCACTAATAAAGGGACCCTTATTAGTGCTATAATAAGTGTTGATAAAGGGTTCCTTTATTAGTTCTATATGAAGCATTGATAAATGATACCTGTATCGGTGCTTCATGTAGCACTGATAAAGGGTCCCTTTATCGGTGCTTCATGTAGCACTGATAAAGTGTCCCTTTATCGGTGCTTCATATAGCACTGACAATGGCCATTCCAGCTGTTACACAACTGCAGCCCTACAACAATCCTATAATATCAAACCCAATCAGAATACTTAAAAAGGAATATAAATATAAATAAAATACAAGAGAAAATACATAATTTAATTTAAATAATATTTATGACAAAAATAAAAGAAAAAAATTGTATTATAGACATTTTAAACATTGGTTTGTACAATTACATGAGTAAGTAAAAATTATCACATACATTCAAAAACATCAATGTTCCTTTGTCTTTATCCCCTGGTCCCCAATCATTCTATTAGTTTCTGAACAAACCACCCCTCTCAAGAAAAATAATTCACCTATATAATAAAAAAATTCTTATATTAGTAATACTATAAAGAAATAAATTAAACACAAAGTGTTGATTTTAAACTAAAAACATATACTTTGAGTCATATCGGGAACACTATGTAACAGATTGAGGTGAGGCTGATTTCTATATGCCACCAATGAATTATGGATCATTTTCCTAAAATATTAAAACAATCCAAATGAGTTTTCTTAGTTTTTAGTATGTCACTTGTCTTTTTTACTAAAATTTCAATTTTAAATAAAAAGACACACTTGGAATCATACTTGTCACACTGTACATTGGATTGAGATTTATTTAATTCCTACATGTCAAAAATGACTTATGGATAGATAACCTAAAGTATCAAAACAATCTGAATTTTTTTTCTTTGTTTTGAGTATGTCTTTTGTATTTTTTACTAAAATGTCATTTTAAAATGAAAATACACAATTTGAGTAATACTTGTCACATCATGTGTCAGTTTTATATGAGACTAATTCCTATACATATCAAATGAATTATGGATAATTTTCCTAAATTATCAAGATAATATGAGTTTGTTTTCTTATTTTTCATGGAGTGACACATTTTTTGAACTAAAATGTCAATTTTAATATCATAATAGACAATTTAAGTCATACTTGGAACACCATGTATAATATTGATGTGTGGATAATTCCTAAACATAAAAAAATGACTTATGGATATTTTTCCTAAAGTATCAAAATAATCTGAATGTTTATTCTAAGTTTTGAGTATGTCACTTATCTTTTTTAAAAAAATTAATGTCAATTTTAAATAAAAATTCACACTTGAATCCATATTGGTCACATTGTGTGTTGGATTGAGGTGTGGATTATTCTTATACATTAAAAATGAATTATGTATCATTTTTATAAATTACTAAAACAATGTGAATGTGTTTTCTAGGTTTTGAGTATGTCACTTGTGTTTTTTACTAAAATGTCTTTTTAAACTAAAAACATGCAATTTGAGTCATATCGGTTACATCATGTGTTGTTTTTATATGAGAATAATTATTACATGTCAAAAAATGAATTATGAATTGTTTTCTTAAATTATCAAGACAACCCAAGCATTTTTTTTCTCGGTTTTCAGTGAGTGAAACACGTTTTGAACTAAAATGTCAATTTTAAACTGATAACGAACATTTTGAATCATACTGGGTACACCGTGTATCAGATTGAGTTATGGATAATTCATACACATCAAAAATGACTTATGGATCATTTTCATAAATTATAAAAACAATAATAATTAATTTTATTAGTTTTGAGTATGTCACTTGTGTTTTTTACTAAAATTTCATTTTAAAATAAAAATATGAACTTTGAGTTATACTAGTCACATCATGTGTCGGATTGAAGTGAGAATAATTTCTACATGTCAGGAATGGATAATGAATCATTTTAATAAATTATTAACAAAATTAGAGCATTTTATCTCAGTTTTCAGTGAGTAACACATGTTTTGAACTAAAATGTCAATTTTAAACTCATAATAGACACTTTGAGTCATACCGATCACATCATGTGTTGGTTTGATGTGAGACTAATTCCTACACATCAAAAATAACTTATGGATTTTTTCCTAAATTATTAAAATAATTATAGAATTATTTTTCTTGGTTTTTAGTGTGTGACATGTGTTTTGAACTAAATTACCAATTTTAAATTGATAACGGACACTTTGAGTCATACTAGGAAAACTGTTCAGATTAAGGTGAGGATGATTCCTAAATATAAAAAATGAATTATGGATCATTTTACTAAAGTATATAAATAATCCAAATGTTTTTTCTCAGTTTTAAGTATGTCATTTGTCCTTTTTACTAGAATTGATGTCAATTTTAAAAGAAAAAGACACACTTGGAGTCATATTTGTCACACCATGCATCAGATTGAGGTTTGGATGATTAATAGACATAAAAAATAACTTATGGATAATTTTATTAAAGTATTAAAAAAACTTAACATGTTTTCATGGTTTTGAGTATGTCACTTGTGTTTTTTACTAAAATGTAACTTTAAGCTAGAAACACGCACTTTGAGTCATACCGGTCACATCGTGTGTAAGATTGACATGAGAGAGATTTCTACACATCACAAATGACTTATGAATCATTTTCATAAATTATAAATACAATCTGAGCATGTTTTATTGATTTTCATTGATTGACACATGTTTTGAACTAAAATTTCTGTTTTAAACTGATAGCAGACACTTGAGTCATACTAAGCACACCTTGTATTGGATTAAGATGTAGTTTATTCCTACACATAAAAAATGGCTTACAAAATTTTTTCCTAAAGTATCAAAACAAGTAAAATGTGTTTGCTCAGTTTTTAGTATGTCACTTATGTTTTTAAAAAAAATTAATGTAAATTTTAAATAAAAATACACACTTGGAGTCATATTGGTCACATCGTACATCAGATTGAGGTGAGGATGATTCCTACATGTCAAAAATAACTTATAAATTTTTGTCATAAAGTATCAAAATAATGTGAATATTTTTTATATATTTTGAGTATGTGATGTGTGTTTTGAACTAAAATGTAAATTATAAACTAAAAACATACAGTTCGAGTCATACCGAGCACACTGTGTATCAGATTTAGATGCAACTGATTGAGTATGTGACATGTGTTTCTATTTTAAATATTTAAAACAAGCTAGAAAAGAGATAACATGTTTCATTTGGATTTAAGAGGAAAACCCATGCTTCCTGAAACACTTCATGTTTCAGGCAGCATGGGGTTTCCTATTCCATCCAAAAGAAACATGTTCTCTCTTTTTTTGATTGTTGCAGATAGTTGAAAACAAAATATGACTTCCCAAAATATCTGTGAAAAAATATAAATAATTATTAAATAAAAATGATAAGGAAATTGACTTAAAATAGTAGATAAAATGATGACAAAATTAACTATATAAGTAATAGGAATTCACCTTTTCATGATGTCTGTGTACATTCTTGACCCATTTCCTTATTGCCATTATCTCTATTGGATTCTCAAAGTCCAATCTCTCATGAGTATGAGTAGCTTCAAACAAACCACCCCAACTTGAGTAAAATAATCCACCTATATAATAAAAAAATCTTATGTTAATAATACTATAAAGAAAAAAATTAAACATAAATATGAAACAATACATTAATAAAATGTTGATTTTAAACTGAAAACACACATTTTAAGGCATACCAGGTACATCATGTATTGGATTGAGGTATGGTTGATTCTTATACATCACAAATGACCTATGAATCATTATCCTAAAATATCAAAACAATATGAATGTGTTTTCTCTATTTTCAGTATGAAACTTGTATTTTTTACTAAAGTTCCATTTTAAACTGAAAACACTCAATTTCAGTCATTTGGGTCACATCATGTGTCAGTTTTATGTGAGACTGATTCCTATACATCATAAATGAATTATGAATAAATTTTCTAAATTATCAAGACAAACTAATCATGTTTTCTATATTTTCAATGAGTGATAAATGTTTTGAACTAAAATGTCAATTCTAAATTGATAACGGACACTTTGAGTCATACCGGTTATACCGTGTATTGGATTGAGGTGCATCTCATTACTATATTTCAAAAATGATTAAGGTACTATTTTTTTAAAGTATCAAAAAATCCAAATCTGTTTGCTTAGTTTTGAGTATTTCACTTTTCTTTTTTACTAAAATTTTGATTTTAAACTCAAACCACACAATTTGAGTAATATTGATCACACCATGTGTTAGATTGATTTACAGTCAATTACTACATATGAAAAATGAATTATGGGTTGTTATCCTAAATTTTGAAAACAATCTGAGATTTCTTTCTTAGTTTTGGCTATTTTACACAGGTTTTAAACTAAAATGGTACAATTATATTTAAAACACATACTTCATGTCATATCAACCACATTGTGTCTCGGATTAATGTGAAGTAAATTCCTATATGTGAAAAATTAATTATGAATCATTTTCCTAATGTTTGAAAACAATTTAAGCTCATTTTCTCAGTTTTGACTATTTGATGTGTGTTTTAAACTAAAATGACACTTTTGTATTGAAAACATGTACTTCAAGTCATACTGATCACATCGGGTGTCATATTGATGTTCAGTCAATTCCTATACATTAAAATTTATTTATGGATTATTTTTCTAAAGTTTGAAAACAATATGATCTTATTTTATTAGTTTGGACTATTTGATGTATGTTTTAAACAAAAATGACACTTTTTTATTGAAAACACATACTTTAAATAATACCGACCACATAGAGTGTCTTATTTATGTTCGATCAATTATTACACATAAAAATAAATTATGGATCATTTTCTCAAAGTTTGAAAACAATCCACGATCATTTACTCGGTTTTGAGAATGTGACGTGTATTTTAAACTAAAATGTAACTTTTATATTGAAAACACGTAATTTGAATCATACTGACCAAATCAGGTGTTAGATTGATATGTAGTAAATTCATACACATGAAAAATGAATTATGGATCATTTTTCTAAAGTTTGAAAACAATTAAAGCTCATTTTATTGATTTTAATCATGTGATGTGCATTTTGAACTAATATGTAAATTTAACAAAATAAGTATCAGATAAAAATGATAATGAAATTAACTAAAAAAAGTATATAAAATGATGAGAAAATTAACTAAATAAGTAATAGGAAATCACCTCTTCATAATGTCTATATATATTCTAACACCATATATTCTTCTCATTCATTTATAAACAAATTGATTTCCTCCATTATACTTCTCCTTGAGAAACAGATCAAAAATAATATATAAGAACTATGATATTAATGCTACACACCCCAAATATATTTATATGGTCATATCTCATACTAGATCACAAACATATTAGGTAATCACCTAAATTTGACGTTGGAAAACATTATGACACCAATTGCACTACCCACTCATCTTTAAACAAATTTACTTCTTATTTTGAGTATGTAGATTGTCAGCAATCTTGGTAGTACTAAGAAAATATAAAAAAACAAATGATTAAGAAATATATTTGATGAAATTGAAATTACCTTCAGAAATTACCTATTAAGGGATGATAGTATTCTAATGGTTTCTGATATCTTTCATAAATTTTCAAATATAATATTCATAACTATTATTGTTATCTTACTTTGAACATTGTAGAAACATTGACCAAAATAAGTAAATTGTTTTGAAATAAGTTTTGATAGTTAAATATTTATATATATACATCAATATATTTCTATTTGAAGTAATCCATAGGCTTCTTATATTCAGTCACCGACTTCATACCATGATTTAGCCTATATTTAAAAACTTCCCTATCATAAAAAAATTCTTGTTAAAACACAGACTAAAACATATAATTCTAAATTTATCTATAAAATATTGATTGTAGTGAATTATAAATTCACAATACACATTATGTGTGGTCATTTTGATGGATATCCATACATTGGATCCAAAAAAATATTTGGGGTATCCAGATTGATTGTGATCAGCATCTAGTTATTCCTAAAAAACAAAAACAAATAAGTAATGGAAAAATAAAAATATATTTTATATTATTAGATTTCAAAGTTTTACCCATGTATTATAGGAATCAAAAAGAGTTTGTAGTCTATTATTTTATTCTTAAACACCTTATTTAGCTCATATTTTTTCTTATCAATTTATTTTATTTCCAATTTAATTTCTTCTGTAGAAATGATATAGGGATTAATGAATCTAAATCATGATTTTCAGGGTTTTACCTTTATGTAATAGTAATATAAACACTTGTTGAAAATATGAATAGTTATTAACTTTAATGAACATATTAGATCATTTTTTATAAATTCATATAATGAAAATGTACCTTAATTGTGTATTCACAACTAAGACTTCTAGCCATACAAACTTGAGAATATCAATTATACTATAGAGACCAACTGCGTCTATAATGATAGTTCCAAATATTTCTTCTTCATATGGAATATAAAACATATCTATTTATTTTAATGTGGTATCTTTATGAATTTGTAATGATAATAAATGTTGTAGTGGAACTGGAAGGGAGAAGGTTCTCCTGGAAGGTCCTTTTGTTTTCTTGGTCAATTCACTAGATTATCTTTACCCAACCTTCCATTTCCCCATCACTTTATCAGTTTATAATACCATACCTCACTTTAGACCTTTTTTCATCAACTATTATAGGTTTTTCATTTGAAAAATTTTGTTAAAGACATACATCATGTATATTTATAATATCATATGGACATGTTGTGAAATTTTCACTTGGATCATTGACCACTGTAATATCTAGATCATCAAGTGGAATAAGAAAATCAACAATAAGCAATTGATCTACCTCAATCCCCAATCTCATGTGATATTTTGGGAGTTATTTATTGTGTATCATGCCACCTGGGAAATTATACACCATACCCCTCTCAATAAGGTGGATCGTGGGTGTTGATAGATAGAAATCACATACAACTTTACCCTATAGAATTTTAGTAATATAAAGTTATTGTAAGTTGTTTGATTCACATTAAGGATAAAGATTAATGAAAAAAATTATTACCTCAGGTAAGGTATGCAGCTGATGGGAATGGCTAGCCTCAAATCTAGTAAGGTCATTTGGTTGTTTATGTGTTGATATTTATTCTTCCACCAGTTCTCTTTGATACTTTTGCATATATTGGTTATATGAACGAGACCAGAAAATAATATCTTACAAATCATATATTTGTTCCTATAATCCTTTCATCATCTTATGTATATCTTCTTGTGGTTTTGTCTTCTTGAAATGTGTTTTAGGAGACACTCCAAAACCTACACCTCTAACGCGAGCATATTGTTCTGGCTATTTTAAAGCTACTGAAATTAGTTTTTCTTCTGGTATATTCACTATCGATTCTTGTGTCTAAACCTTATAAAAACTATTTGAACATAGATAGATATTTTTGCATTGATTTCATCCAACCTCAAATTTTATACCCTTACTTCTTGCCTTGATAATTTTAGTCAACACTGTGATGATGTGTAATTCTTGTTATTTTTTCATCAATATGATGTTGATCCCCTAATAATTCTACAGTTTCATCATCAAACGTCTATTTTTTCCAGAGATTGGTAACATCATCATGTGCAGAAGACATTGTCTACATTATTAGTCAAACATTTAATTTATATTATATTAATACAGTAGAAAACACATAATATTATGAGGAAAATAATAGTATATTAAAAAACACTTCAACCATATCATTGAACTCTCTTTATTTTTTTTAAAGGTTGAATGGATTTGGATCCTCTATAGAGAATAAAAATCCCCTCTTTGTGGTCCCCTATAACATAAAATACATTGTCTATATTGGGATCACTATGAACTGGTTGTGATCTCCTAATGAAATGGTCATCCTCGATTGAATTTTCGCCTGAACCTATAGTTTTTTTAGTCACCAGTAGGACAATCTAACAATTCTTGTTTGTTGGATCTGAGACATAAAATAATTTTACTGCTTGTGGTGCCATTATAAATAGCTCATCCTTTTCCCATTATATACTAAAATTCACCTTCACAGATCTCATTTCATCAACTTTCACTACACTCCTATTGTCAACCCATTTTCAATGGAAAATCTTCACTTAAAATATTGTATAATCTAACTTTTATATATGTTTGATAATGATGAAATATAAAATATTCACATAAATTGGATTTCTATCCTTGGAATTAGATATGTTCATCACTTACACCACAAGTGTAACTCCATTATTTTTCATCATACTCCAATCATCATGTTCTTTTGTATAGAACATCTAACCATTGATTACAAAACCAGTGTAAGGTATAAAATTTTCATTTGGTCCCATGGCTGTCCAGCGAAGTCATTTGATAATTGAATTTTTATTTTTAGATAACTCTTTATAAATATGATCTTGGAACCATCCTATAAAATTTTTATTATGTGTATTTTATATCCATCCTTTAGCCCTTAATGGATTCAAGTCTCTAATAATTGCTTTATGGGATTCAATATATGGATCAACATATTCACTATTATGTAAAATTTAATGGTGTGTTTTCTCCCACATTATGATGGTAATTATAACAACAAATTTTCCCAAAATCCCTTCACCCGCAAGGTGTACACTATGATGAGACTTTGGGAGACTGATGCTATCAATAACTGATAGGTAATCAGTACATAATTCAACATCTTCTTCAATAATATATAATTTTGAAATACAACCTTCTGGCCAAATTTAGTTCTTGATATACTCTTTCAAAATTTCCATACATCGTTCAATGGAGTATATCCATCAGTAATGGATAGGATCACATAGTTGAACCTCTCTAACCAAGTGAACCATTAGATGGACCATTATATCAAATAACTATAGTGGGAATAACATCTCTAATTCACATAATATTACTGAAACCTCCTTATTCATTATTAGAAACTTATATGGGTATATAACTTTACTATATATGGATTTGAAAAATAATCATAGTTTGGTTAATGTTTGTCATGCATTTTTAGGAAGAATTCAATGTAAAGCTATGGGAATCAAAACATGAAATTAGTGTGATTTTAGTCCCTATAACTTCAAATTAGTCATTGACATGACATTTTTAATATTTTATGGATTCCCTTATGGAAATTTTAAACCATTAAGGAAAATGAAAATTTTAAATTTTTCCTATCTGGATAGAGTGTAAGTTGCTCGAGAAAGAAAAAATTTCCCTTTACCCATCACTAGTGCCAAATCTTCCATTATCCCCATGTCAATCATGTCCAAACTAGCCTTGATTCCATCTTTTATTTTTCTAAGAACATTTAGTAACATGCCAATAATACTATTAAATATATTTTTTCTACATGAATGATAATAATAAAATGTTTATCGTACAAATAATTCCAATATGGTAATTCAAATAAAACTAATCTATTTTTCCAACCTGATTTCATAATATTTTTTTAAAATGTTTTTCTAAAAGTAGTGTCAATATATTTTTCTTTATCAAACAGTTGATTGGCCATTAGTGGAGACAGTGTTGTACCTTGTTTGGTATTCCCATCGAATATTGTCGTCTAGGATCGATATTGATTTTGTTGAAGTAAAAATTTCTGATGTCTTAAAAAAACAACCTCTGAGGAATGTTTCAACCAAACTGAGTGTGTTAATTATTCAAAAATGAGACACCCCAACATTTATTTAATGCTATATGCTGACAAATTTTCATAAGTAAGAAATTCATTTATCATCCCATACAACATGGCACTCACTGTGAATTCTTCACTTCTATGAGAATCATAAATTGTAACACTTGTATCCCACATCAATTTAAGATATTTGGTCAATAGAGACAAATGTACATCTATATCATTGTTGGGTTTTTTTAGTCTAGATATAATAAGAGAAAACATAAAACATTTGTGCTTCATGCATAACCATAGCGGTAAGTTTTAATTTACCAACATGACAGTTCATGTACTCTGAGTACTACTTTGTACACCAAAATGATTTATTTCATCTATAGATAATGTAAGATGGAAGTTTCTTGGATCATTTCAAAATTTAGGATACTTTTAATCAATTTTATTCCAATAAGGATAATTTTCTTGGTGGCGTAGTTTCCCATATTTAATTCTTATATTTTCATGTCATGTTAATTGGCTTGTGGTTTCCTAATATCTAGCCTGAATGGACTGAAGGTCTTCTTTTTTATTTTATTATGGATAATCCCCCTTTTAAGGGTTGAAGGGGAACCCGTACATGGCCCGTAGGCCCAAGGCACAAGGCCCTACTGACCCGCAATAGATGACCCGAAGGCCCAGAGGCATACCATGCCCAATACATGACCCGTAGTCTCAGCCCACTTGAACTGCCCCTCCCCAGCTTTTGCATCATTGATCACCTAGATCCCCACCTCGCATTTCTGATCGTCTAGCATTGTCCTGTACAAAGCTGCACGGTGCCTGGTCCCGATGGAGGCTGCCATACCCTCTCACTCTTCCAATCTGGTTAACTCTGCTTCTGGTGGCTGCTACTCTTGTTGCTCTGATCCTCTTCTGGGTCATGTTCTGTGTGAACTGGGCTACTCCATAGTCTATGTGGACCAAAGGCCCTGTGGCCTGAAGGCCTTTGATGACCCGAAGTCCCTTGATACCCGTATTCCCAAACCGGTGGCCCAAAATCCCAAATCGGGTGAATAGTTCTAGCTGCTACAGTACCGAACAATAACTGCTACAGTTCCTGGAAATTTTCCTCCACCCAGTTTTGAACTTGGGTCTCTTGGATGCCAAGCAGGATCCCTTACCACTCGGGTACGGTCTCGTTGGCGTTATATAGTCTTCTAAATCTTGGAATGATAGAAAAGTACCACACATCTTTTTAAGGACTTGATTCGTTTTTCTTGTATTGATTCACACCACACTTATAGAATTTTATGATTGATTCATGGTCCTTACAAAATAGTATGCAATCATTTTGACAAGCATGTGTTTTTTAATAGATCATTACCATTGAATATAGCATTAATTTAGCATCATATGTTCAACAAGGAATTTCATTTTCTTCTAGTAGAATATCATTCAGGAGACCAAGTAGTACTGTAAATCTGGTGTCTCTCCATCCACTGTCATCATTAAAATTATATAACTTCAATATAGCTAATAATTATGTGTATTTATTACAACTTCTATACAATGGTCTCTTATAAATACTATTTAACTTCTCAAAAAACTTTGTACAATCATGAAGGTCATATTCAATTGTCATTTTCATTTCTTCCATACGATCTCTATCATCATTTACACTAGTATTCATATCAAATGATCCATAAACCGTAGCATCATCTCATTCGGTGTGCACATTCAATATTTCCCAATGTTTATTCCAACATTTATAGTTATGATCTATTTTGTGACAAATAAAATGTTCTTCCAACTCTTACAGGCTAATTTTTATTTAATAAAAACAATTTAAACATGGAAAAGGGATTTGAGAAGGGTAGAATGCTTGATCTATTGCAAACTTGATGAACTCTTTAACTCCATCTTCATACTCTTTTGTCATAAAATTAGTGTGAATTCATTTTTTATTAATTCTATCCTATTAGGATCATAAAATATTCATTTTTTACAAAATAAATAAATAAACATAAGGTATTCATAATAAAAGTAGAAAGTTGTAGTTAATTATAATAAGGGGAACCCAACATTTGATTATTTAAAATAATTTCAGTATGATTTAAAGGAAATGGGTAATTGAATTTAAGAAAATAATTACTTCACTAGTGGTAGGTGTTATCCTCTGAATTCATCCAAAATTATCATTGGTACCCGGTATGGGATGAATACTGCTTAAAGTAGTTCAAGCAGCATAAGTGCATGTCTAGAAGAGATAGTGGATGATTATCAAGAAAAAAAATGAAATAATAACTATTTTTTAGGTGAAGATGATGAGGATGATAGTTGTCTCCTTAAATATGAATGTTCCTGACCTGGGAGTTGGAGAAGCACTAGACAACATTTCTTAGTTTGTTTCCTAAAGATGAAAAAAGAAGTACTTATAAGGGGATCCTTGGTTAATGTGACCATTAGAAGGATTATCTAGATGTTATTACACACATTCATGTTGAGATATTTGTTGTAGTTTCAACATTCAAATCAATCCTTAAATCACTCCATGAAAAGGAAAAGGCCTTTGGTTTGAGGACTTAATTTCAAAATCTCTTAGTTTCCCATGACAAAAAGGCAGTAATTATAGGATGGTTTCTATAACCTTTATATGTGGGATTCTAACAAGTGGGAGGAGTTTATGTTTATTCATTTCTTCACTTGGTATGTGGTGGGCCAGTTGGTGTTTCATTGATAGTCTAAATTGAGCTTTAAAGGAGTGAGAAAGTCCATTCAACCATTTTATTTTTATCAGTATTTGAATTTTTACTCATTTTTTTAACATCAAAATAGATATACTTATCATTAAATTATTATGAATTTGAATCCATGATATTTATAATATTCATAGAAGTAAAAAATGACTCTTCATGTATTATCCATAACTTTAATTCCCATAAAAAATTGATTCACATTCACTACTACCCCAAGATTGCTCCTTGGCCCCCAACAACCGGTAGCTGGTGTTGTCAATATCAACATATAGTTGTGGAATGATTTACATAAACTTACAATGGTTTTAAACTTGGTCATTCTATTTTTATTCCTTAGGATGAAATGGTAAATCATAAATTCAAAACAATGTTATAAGTTTATAATAGACTATCGTTATTAATTTTTTAGGTTTGTTTAGGTTTAATGTTACACTTATTAACTCAAAAATCAACAAAAGTATTATAATAAACACTATATATAACCACATTTCATTTAATTTTCCATGTTTTAGAATTAAAATGTGAGTAGTAACTGAAAAAAAATGTATAAAACATTTTGAAGAAGAATTAAATATAGAAATGAGAAAAAAAATATAAAGAATATCCTAAGAGAAACGATTTCTAGAATAATATTTTCATTAAAATTACCTCACTTTATCTCTAAAAAAACTATAGTTTTCAAGTATGATGTTTGGGTATATATATTAATATTTGTTTGGTTTTTTATAGTAAATAAATTCTTATCTCCTATTAAACTTAGCTTCAAAATAACCATTGAAACGCTCTTTACCATAGGTCAAGTGTGGTTTCTTGAATGTTATCTTATTCAAGTTCAAGTAGGAATAAGTAACTATAATTATAGAATTTGGTTGAGGTTAAAATAAGTACACTCTAGTTATATGAAGATTAACCAAGGTGATAAGTCGAGTGGAGACCATTAGTAATAGGTTTCTATAAAATATAATGACTTAGAAACATACCCAAGGGTTATATTTCTGGTCAAGTATAGGTCAATAGAAAGTGTGTGGAACTTTCTAGTATGGGGTTATGTGACAAGATCTAATATGGGGTACTAGATTTGAATTTCAAGAAATAGTCTGAAAAATTAGGATATAAGTTTGTAGGGGATCACTGAAGTTGAATTTTTAAAGCAAGGTTCACCCAAAAAAATCAAGAGAGGGTGATGATCTCTACATACAATCCTGTGGAACCATTGAATAAATTTAATCCTTTATATAAAAATATAATTGGAAACCATCCATTGATATTTTTAAAATATAATGTGAGTTTTATAAAAATATTTTGAAAATAGAGGGAAACATGTATAGGAATATCCTGGGAATCACATGGTGAGTTGATACCACCCACCAATATTAATAGAGATATTTTAGAATTATAAATGATCATTAGAAGCCCCTAAAACCATGGAATTTTAGTTTCATAACAAAAGAAACCAAATCAAAAAACCACTATAATTGATGATAAAAAAAATACCATTGAAACCGTACAATATCCATCTAAATTCTATGCATTAGACCTTAATGGATTACTAATCAAGGAAAACATGGAATAACTATTAGATCCTCCTCATCATGTGGCTTCTCATCCCTAAGAATTTCTAGGAGATATTTTCATGAATTTATACGACCACTAATTCTGAAATCCATACATAGAAGCACCTACTAAACCTATGACCCGCACATCTAAATCGATCACATGTCACTAAATCCAACCAATCCTGAATCCCAAATAATCAACCCATAACCATATTTCCAATACATAACTCAAAAACACACCATGAATTATCACACAAATCATTCATCATATTTCTAATTCATAACCCCCGAAACTGAATACCACAAAATTTGGACATCCATAACTATCCCATTAAAATAAAACCTAATTCCAGAAGCTATAACCATAAAATCGCAATAAACACCAATAAAAAATACATACTAATAAATAACAGTCAAACATATCCACAAATAGAACCTAAACACCCTACGGATCGAGACATTAAAAATTTAGAACCTGAACCCAACCAGGGTTTGGAAAATAGCGTGAAGTGGTGAGAGAGGAGAAAGGAGAACATGGATGGAGGATAAAATAAAGGATAAAGAAATTGTGGAACCCATGAGAGCACCGAGCCAACCATGGAACTCAAACAAGCAAGCAACAAGAGTATAGGTGAAAAACATACCATACCTTAGATTTGAGGCTTGATTCTTCTAAGAGAAGGTCAAGAGGGAGCGATGGTAGTAATGGACTTATGCGAGAGCTTGAGAAGCATGACTGAAATCAGTTTGGTTAGGGTTCGTTTAAAAAGATCGGGGAGGGTCTTGGCAATGCTACCAAAAAGCACAATTAAAGTGGGGTTTTATCAATGCTAAATTAACAAGCACTGAAAAAAGACTACTTTATCAGCGCTAAACAAGTGCTGATAAAGATGGATTTTCAATAAATATTTACAATTATATTTATAAATAAATTTATTTCTAAATTTATTTATATCATTATATATATTTATATAATTATATATGTATTTAATAAATACATATAAATATAAAAAAATATTAAATATATTCATTATTTAAAAATATTTATTATAATTTTGTAATTATTTAAATATGTAATTAATTATCAATAACTATATAAATAATTTTAAAAAAAATATTTATTTATTTATAATTATAAATATAGACTTTTATAAAAATAGTAAATATACATTAATAAATATATTTATAAATAAATATATTTGTAAATATATTTATAATTATTTATTTATAATTATTTATTTATAATTATAAATATATTTATATCATTATATATATTTATTAAATAAATATAAATAAAAATATAGTAAATATATTCATTATTTAAATATATTTATTATAAATTTATAATTATAAATATATTTATATCATTATATATTTATATAATTATATAATATATATATATATAGTAAATATATTCATCATTTAAATATATTTAATACAATTTTATAATTATTTAAATATATAATTATTTATTTATAATTATATAAAACAATTAAAAAATTATTTATTTATTTAAAATTATAAATATATAATTTTATAAATATTTTAAATATACATTCATAAATATATTTATTTATAAATATTTATTTAAAAATATAGTTTTAACATTATTAATTAATATATAATCTTAAATGCATGAATGTTAAAAATGATTGAAATTAAATAATTAAAAATGAGCAGATTTTAAAAATGTTTAAAAAATGGATAAGTTTTATTTATTATACTAATTATTAAAAAAATATGGATATATATTGAAATGAAGATGAATACATATTGAAAATATTAAAACTTAGTAAATAAATATTAGAAAATGATTAAATTCCAAAAAAATATTAAATATTAAAAATTAGTAAATAATACTGACTGTAATAATAATAAAAATAAATAAATAAAATTTACCGATTAAGAACATAATATATTAAATATATTATGTTACTAAATGAAATTATGAAATGAATATTAAAATTTGAATAAACTGCATAAATATTATGTGTATGTGTTTATATATAAGATTTGATTAATTATGTAAATATTTATGTGTGTAAAATTAATGTATATATATATATATACAAGTTTCATATATGTTAAATTGAAAAATAAAATTATATAATATGTAGAATCTATTAATGAAATAAATAATAAGAAGAAAGAATAAATTTAAGAAAATAATAACTATTATTAATTATATAGATCATTTAAAAAACTTAAAAATGAATATTTATATATGTTAATGAATACGTGTTAATTATATAAAATACAACCATATTAAAAAATTAAATGTTAATAAATAAACAAGAATAAATAAATATTGAAAATGGATAAAATTACATACATATTGAATAAAAAAAATTGAAAATGAATAAATTGAAAAATTATTAAAAAAACAAATAAGATTATTAATGAATAAATGATATTAAAAAGGAAAAAATCAAAAAAAAAATATTAAAACGTAATAAATATTATATATTGAATAAAAATATAAAAAATAATAAAATTTAATTATAAAAAACATAATATATATTAAATATATTATTTCAATAAATATAATTCTAAAATGAATATTAAAAATTGAATAAATTATCAAAATATTACGTGGGTGTGTTCATTGTATATAAAAATGCATTAATTACATATATGTATGTGTGAAATCAATATAACACATGTTTAGTATATGTTAAATTAAAAAATCAAACAAAATTCAATTAGATGTCAATTACTCAATACAATTAGTCAAAGTTTTTAATTAATAAAATTTTTTAATTATAAATTATTTTTCACTAAATATATGACTTATTTAATGTAAGCGTAAATATTTTATATTATATAAATTATATTCTAGGGAATAATATATATATATTGGTATATATATAAATATATATGAATATATTTGTATAATAAAAATATTAATTATATTAATAAATAATTATGTATAAAAACCATCAAAAATGAATAAGACAATAATATGTTTTTAATTATTAAATTTTATTCATTTTTTATATTTATATTTAATATATATTATTTAATAATATTTATAATTAATATATATACACACATTAAATTTATTCATTTTTATTAAGAATTTTTTCATTAATAATTTTTTAATTTATTCATTTATTCATTTTTTATTTAATTATTACAATTTATTAATTTTATATATTTATATTTAGTATGTAATATTTATTAATAATTATAATATATATATATATATATTAAATTTATTCATTTTTATTAATGATTATTTAATTAGAAAAAAAATATTTTTTTAAATTTTGTATTTTTTAATTTTTATTTGTTTAATTGTTTCAATTTATTCATTTTACATATATATATTTAATATATACTATTTATTAATATTTATAATTTATATATATATATATATTAAATTTATTAATAATTATTTAATTAATAAAAAAATTAATATTTTTAATTTACTCGTTTTTTAATTTTTATTTGTTTAATTATTTCAGTTTTTTAAATATTTTTAATACTTGTATTTTTTATTATTTTATATAAAAAAATGGTCGTGGACCAGGCTGGGCTATGTAATTGCTCAGATAGATGGATCGGGTTGTGTAGGACACGGTTGGGTGTATGATGGTGGGCTAAGACCCGCGAGAAGTAGAGGGTGGGCCAAGGCCCACGTGGGCTCCTGAATTGGCCCATATATGCATGTGTAGTGTATGTGGGATCCCATCACCACAATAGGCTTCCAAGATTGGTATACGGCGAAATGATATATAAAGAAGAGGCCTCTCTTGCGCTATTTCGATGTGGGACTCGCTCACATGGTCGGGACCTTTATCAATGCTAAAAAAGCATTGATAAAGGGTACCATTTGACGTTGCTAAAAATAAAGCACTGATTAAGGTATCCATTTCATGGCATGTATCCATTTAAAGCCATGAACCAGTTCACAACATCTATCTGGAAACATTTACACATCGTGTAACAGGTTCATGGTGTGTAAATTTCCAACATACTACTCTCATCCCAGCTTTTTTCTAAAAAACCCAAACCACCACTAAATCCTTCCAAAATCATGAAGAACCCTCATAATCCCTTGACACACTTACCTAGACTCCATTAATTCAAAAAAACGTACATCCCCAAACTTTAGGCCATTTTCTCGAGTAAATGCTTTTCATCCTCTAAAGGAACTTGACCACCAAGGTTCATAGAATAAGGAAAATCAAACAAAAGTGGTTTAACAAAAAACTTAAATAGGGGTGTACCTAAAAAAATAAGGGATCTTACAACCTCCCCACCATATAACAGCTTATCTCTGAGCTTCTCCAAGCACCATTGTAGGGTCTCTGAAAACAAGTTTGTCCATTGTGCTTGTACATCAGACTCCCTCTCCCAGGTCTCTTTTTGAACACACTCATGTTGTCACTGCACTCAAACTAAAGGTATAGTCTTTCCTCAGAGATACTTCTCACTATAGTCCACAATCCATATCAAATTCTCCTCAAAGAAAGAATCTACACAATACTCAACATCATCAAAGTCTACTACATGAGAAGGGTTGGGATGATATCTCTGAAGCTATGATACTTGAAACACATCATGCATGGAACTATAGCACTATAGATGGGCTAATCGGTATGCCACTAGATCAACCCTTTCCACTATCTCAAATGGCCCGACAAACTTGAGCACTAGCTTTTCCTGTTTCCTAATATGGCATTGTCCCAACCTAGATGACACTATAAGGAAAACATGATGACCAACCTCAAACTCCAGATATCATCTCTAATGGTTGGAATAAGATTTCTACCTACACTTCACGATCACCAATCATTTCCTGGTCAACTTAACCTACTTAGAAATCTCCTGTACAAGACTAATTCTAACAAGCACTAACTCACCTGCCTCTAACCAACAAAGAGGCGAATGAAATGAACTACCATATAAAGCCTCAAAAGGTACCATTTGTATCAATGCCTAGAAGTAGATATTATAAGTGAACTTCGCGATTGCTAAATGTTTCTCCCATAAACCACCGAAATTTGAAACATAGGCTCGTAACATATCCTCCAGAATCTGAATAGTCTGATTTGATTGGTCACTATTCTGAGGATGGTAGGTTGTGCTCAGATGAACCTACAATACTAGAGCCTTCTGAAGACCCTTCCAGAACTAAGATGTGAAATGAGTATTCTATCTGAAATGATACTCCTCGGAACACTATGCAATTGAACTATCTCCTACATGTAGAGACTACCCAAATCATCAACATTGAAAGTCTCCCTAATAGGTAAGAAGTTGGATACCTTCATTAGTCAATATATGATCACCCATACTGCATCATTCTTACAAGGTTTCATGGGTAAGCCTATCACAAAATCTATAGTGAAATCATCCCATTTCTATTCTAGAATGGGTATAAGCTACAAAAGATCAAATTTCCACTGATGTTTGGATTTCACCTGTTGACAGGTGAAACATTTTTCTATGAAGCCCGCTACCTCCTTCTTAATTTTTAACCACTAGTAATTTCTATAGATATTATAATACATATTTTTCAAACCACGATGTATCGCCCATCTAAAAGCATGAAACTCTCTCATTATCGCCTCACATAAGTCTGTAGGAACCTATACTCATCCACAGAAAATAAGAGAATTGTCACTTCCAAGAGACCGTCCTTATGGTGACTCCCCGCCATAAAAAAATTCTCTCGGATCTAAGCCCTCTGGATAAGATAACTACTCTATCTTGATCTAGTCAAGAAGCACATGTATAGCAGATGTCAAAGTCAGAGCTACTTGTCTTTGGGACTTCTGAACATCTATATGCATGTCTGCAAAGAGTTTCATCATCTTCCACTCATCTCAAGACTCCCACAGTGCCTATTTCTATGTCTTATGGCTCAAGAAATCGGAAAAAGAATTTTCCTTTTTCAGTGTATAAGCCAACTCAATGTCGAAAGACTATAGATACTCGACCCACCTCCTCTATTGAAGGTTCAGGTAATACTGAGAAAATATATACTTGAGCCTCTTGGAGTTCATATGTATTACAAACCCATCTACCATAAGATAATTTCTCCAACATCTTAGGGCATGTACCACCACAGTTAACTCTTGATAATGATTAGGATAATTCATCTCATGTGGTATCATCTGCATGGAGCCATAAGCAACCACTCGGTCCTTCTACATCAAAACTACTCCAAGTCTAACTCTAGATGCATTGTAGTGTATGGTATATGCCTTACCCAGCACAGGTAAAGTGAGGATTAGTGTTGAGGTCATCCTACCCTTTAGATCCTGAAAAGATCTCTCACAAGCATCTGAACAAAAAAACTTCACCCCTTTCTCGTTCATCCCATACATTAGTGTTGTCAAATGGGGTAAGTCCTAGACAAAATGTTGATAATATCTTGTTATGTTCAGAATGTTATGAATCTCAAAGAAATTCTTGGGAAACTCCCAAGATACTATGGTTGCAACCTTCTCTGGGTCCACTGACACTCTAGCCACTAAAATGACATGACCCAAGAAGTGAACTCTATCAATCCAAAAACTACATTTTCTTAGCTTGGCATAAATTTGATGATCTCTCAATGTACTCAAGATGATTTCAAGATGTTAGGCATGATCATCTACTATCTATAAGTAAACTAAGATTTCATCAACAAAAATCACAACAAACTGATCCATAAAAGGATGAAATATCGGATTCATCAAGGCAATGAATATTGCTAGTGCGTTTGTCAAACCAAAGAGCATCACTATGAACTCATACAAGCCATACCTACTCATAAAAGTAGTTCAAGGTATGTCTGATGGTCTCACCCTCAACAGGTGTTATCCTGGTCTAAAATTAATATTGGAGAATATCTTATCACTTATCAACTAATCAAATATATCATTGATGCATGGAAAAGGATACTAGTTATTGACTGTTATCTGATTCAATCTTATATAATCCACACATAATCATGAATTCCCATCAAACTTATTGGTGAAAAGAACTAGAGAATCCCATGGAGACATATTAGGCTATGTGAAACATTTAGCTTCTAGATCTTCCAACTGAACTTTCAATTCAAAAAACTCTACTAGTTTCCTTCTATAAGGAAGAATAGAAACTAGATATGATCCTGACACTAACTCAATTATGAAATCAATCTCCCACTTAGGTGGTAATACATAAAACTCATTAGTAAAGGAATCCTAAAAACACTTTACCACTAATGTAAAATAATCATGTTATGTTCCTCCATCATCCAAAACAAATCTTGTTATCTGAGCTGTGAGATAGTAAATTTTGTACTGAATATGTCCCACATGACTAGTATAAAGATCCCACTTACCCAGGGGAAAACGAATTCCTTCTTATGGAGATATAAAGGTAAACATACTCTGGTAACAGTCGATATGAACCCGGTATATAACTAATCAATCCATACCAAGTATAAAATTGAGACATATCATTTTCAGTGCAAATGGTTCCCAAACAAATGATAACCACCAATTTATAGAGAACACGCATTGAAACATTTGATATTCTCTTACTGTACTCCCAACGGTGTATTAATGGTTAAGAAACCATCCAAACCTTCCATAAACAAGACCAAACCATTTACAAAAAGGGTAAATAAAAAGGAATGTGATGTTATTGTATCAAAAAAAACACAAGAAAGGGTAGATGATACAATAATTGTAACTCTAGAGGTAGAAGTTCCTACATCCACACTAGCTATAGTAGACTGGATATAATGCATATAATTTTTCCCTCTTACCTAGTCTCTATTCTAACTCCTCTAGGCTATTCTATCTCCTCAGTATTGCCTCTCCAGCAATAGGGTACCACGTACCCTACCTCGACCTGAAATTCCATTGAAACTCCAGCTACTAGTCTACTGAGGAGTAACTGAGTCCTTCCCTAACTCTGGTACCTATCCTGATACCCTACCACTACTCTACTACTGCATGCCCCTACAAAACCTTTGCATGTAACCCAGCTTACCACAATCATAGCACTCCAAAGAAGGGTATGGATACTGAGGTTTCTTGTGGTCTAATTTTTCATTGATATCACTACAATATAACATGATCTTGAGATGTTTGTCCACTTCCCTAAATACTCTGGTTATTTTTTCCTTGGCGATAACTGTCATAGTGGTGCTTCTTACCACTAGAAGGAGAGATCCTAGTTTTCCCTGTTAAAATAATTTGGCTACTACTTGGGGACTCTCTTAGATTGTATTCCATAATGTGTGTATAATTCATCACATTAGAAAAGATACTCAAGATAAATATGTTCACATGTAACCTAGTATCATATAAAATCCCCCCTATGAAAAAATATCTCCCTAGAGATCTCATCAGCACCTAAAGATAGTGAAAATGTTTCAAGTTAGTGAAATTTTCGGCATAGTCCATCGTTGGCATGCCCTCATGTGTTAGGTGCATAAACTCACAAGCCTTCTCATCCCTTAACATCTTTGGATAGAAGTATATCAGAAACTTTTTATTTAATTCCTTCGAGGATAACTCCTCTTGCTTCCCATCTTGCTCTAAAATGTCCCACTAATGCTTAGTAGGTTCATTAAGAATGTATGCAACAAGATTTACCCTCCTATCTGTAGATGTCTTGAGGTGATTGAAGATCATATAGAATGAATTGATCTAGAACTCGGCTACTTGGGGGCCTCCCTCTCCAATGAACATAGGCAGATGCTGCAGCTGAAAATCTATCATCAGCTCAAACATCAAAGGCATGGTGCCAACAGTCTCCCTCTATATGGATTGCATGACCCTTAGGAAGTTGTCATGAATTTGAACATCCATATGATCCTTAATAGATATAGGAAGCTCTAATTTAGCTGCATTAGGAGCGGTCTGATTTCCACTCTCCTAATTATCAATCCAAAGACTATAAAGATTCATTTTCTATATAAGAAAAACGCACTCCTTAGAACACTGGATAACAACATGTTCAACCTCAACAAGTGAAAAAAAACAAAGAACTGATAGCCCATTGTCTCTCTAAACATGTCTTACAAGTGTTTTATCATGACATAATAGTTATTTCTTTTCCTTTATTATATATAATAGGCATCACATTTCACATTTCATACAAGAAAATATATCACATGAAAATAATATGTCTCTATCATGAACAATGCATGTCAATATATATCTCTATTTTATTATCATTATGCATGCATACTCGTCTCACACCATACCACACCATGAGTATAAATATCAAGAAATAATAATATCACACAACATGTGAATCACCCAAAGTGAAATAACATCAACTGTAATAAGAGAACATCATGAACAATAATCTCATCCCTAAAAACTCTAATTTACCCTATACATGGGTTAACTACTCCCATTAACAAGCTCATTACTGATTTATAACACATCCTAGTCTCCTTTATACCTTTCCCAAATAGTAAATCAATGGAAAAAAACAACCTCCCTTTATTACCACTTTGTATAGTCCCCCGATTTGGCACTCTATCACGTGACCAAATTAGGTTGGTTACTAGACCTCAAGTGTGCCTTCCTATATTCCAGAGGCTACCAACTAGAAGTGGGGGTGTAAAGAATATAATGGGAAGACTATACCTATGGTGTAGAGTTACAATACAATGAAAATAAACAAATATCAGAGTAATCGAAATAGCAGAAACAATACAACATACAACTATAAGGTAAATAACTAATCAAGTAAATAAAATAATAAACAATGTAATGTCATTATGGAATGTGTATAAATGTCAAACTGAAAGTAATATAGATAAAAGACTACACTAACACTAATAAACTCAATTACCCAATCCTGATCCCCATGTTAGTCATGTCTCTAAGCTCCAACCCATCCAATAAGTAACAATCAAATACAAGGTCTTTTTCCCTTGTCTGAACCTACATCCATGTAATCTACTCAGGTACCAAATGGTGACCTGAATAGGGTGTGAGTGAAACTCAGTAGGTCAACACCATCATTTCTAAACAAAACTAGTCTGATAATAAGTTTGTGTAATAAAGTGATAAACATGTGTATTAATTAAACAATTAATAAAATATAAAAAACAACCTACTTCAGCAGCATGCTAGAATATCTTTGAGCATGTAGCACAACCATGCCAACCATAACCAAAAATCCCTAGCATAATCATATAACTAGGTCAAGCCCTATAAGAATTACAACATAACTAGACCAAGTCCTCTATATAATCATTTCATCATACCAAACCAAGACCTTTATATAATCATTTCATCATACTGGGCCATTCCCTTTATATAATCATTTTAGCTCACCGTTCCAAGCCATTTATATAAGAATTTAAGCATATCAGGCCAAGACCTTTATATAATAATTTTAGTATCAATAACAACACAATTCAAAATAGTGAGAACACCATAACATAAAATCACATCATAAGTCACAATGGTTAATTCTTATAATTATTATTTGTATTTCAATTACCCATTTTTTCATTAACTTATATCTTAAGTCATTAACATGCCAGTTTTCACAACCAATTATTATCAAATCCACACCAGCCATTTAAATAGTCAATTTAATCATTTTATAAGGTGAATATATCACAATCAATAACCTAATATTTCATGTCATGATAAAACATACTTTAAACCATTAGCCAATTCATTATTATTTCAGGGTAGTCTCACCCTACGGGTAGTCGCAAGCCAGGTCTCAACACCATTGAATCTAAAGAAACCTAAAAAATAATCCAACATAGGATTTATCAACATAAATTATTTAATTAATTAATGTGAACATTATTTCAGTGCAATCGCATATTATTTCACATACTTAAACATTTAGAAAATAAACCATAGGGATTGGTTTTATATATACTTCCTACCATTAATAGGTTATCAACATAACTCTTCTAACAGGTGATGCTAACAATAAATATGGTAAAAAAATATCATAATAAGAAACCTATATCACACACCATACCATGATCAACACCCAAAAAAACTATGGTAAAAATATACCTCCTCCACAATGGATAGAAATGGGAGCGATGGTAAAACCAAAGTAAAACAACTCATCAGGGTTCGGACGCTTGATCGGGATTCCTAGAAGGGAAGAAAGTACTCTAAAATTTTCTGGAGTCTTCTAGGGCTCAAGAAATGAGGTCTTCACATGAATGAAGAATTATTCATACATTCATTATGGCTTTAAAACTGTTGATCCATAGAAATATATGACATGTAATCCTTTCACATTGTGTATTTCCCAATTAAATAGTTATGCCAAAAAAATGTTTCATCTTGGGTGAAAATAAACCTTATCGAGCATTACACAACATGAAATAGTTTCACGACATATAACTATTTCATTTCATTAACCAATTCAAGATGTATTCCTGGAATAATTTACATGTCATGAACTAATTTCACAGTGTGTATCCATTTCACACCCTAAAATAGTTCATGACTTCTAGATGGAAACATTTACATGTCTTGTAACAGGTTCATGATGTGTAAATTTCTAATAGACTTCTCTCAGCCCATATTTTTTCTAAAAAAACCCGAACCACCTTTTAATCCTTCCAAAATCATGGAGAATCCTTCATAATCCCTTAACACACTTACCCTAACTCCATTAATTCAAACAAACATACATCACTGAACTTTAGGTCATTTTCCCCAACAAATGCTCTCCATCCTCAAAAGGAACATTCCCACCAAGGTTTAAAAATGAAGGAAAGAAAAAAAAAAGTGGTTTAACAAAAAACTCAAAGAGGGAATTACCTGTAAAAATATGGAATATTACACCCTACATATGCCTTTGGGCATATGTATATTTTTTTGTAGGAAATAAGTAAAGGAAAAGGTACTATATACCTAGGTGTATCTTCTTGATTATCGTTGTCCATTTTTTTCGGAGGAGATGTGGTCTCATGGAGTTGGCTCATGTGGATTCATTTTTTGGATTTTGTATATATTGGGATGTATGTATAGGACTTGTTTGGTATTTTTACCATTCTTTTGAGTTTTGTGATTTGGAATTGAGATACCGAGTATATATCCTTTTTGTAATTATTGTATATGATTTTGTTTATGGTATCTACTAGTCTTTATTATGTACTCTGGATGTTGTATTTTATGCCACTGAATTTGATGATGTTGGTGTGGTAATCTTGTTTCATGGGTTGATCATGCTGATTTACTATGGGAAAAAATGAACCTAAGATATTTTTGGTTATTCCCAGTACTTTTCACCATCCCATGGTGATAGGGAACTCACTTTGGGCCATGTGTTGGGTTGTCTTGGGTGACAAGAAGGTCAACTCGGGTCAGTTCGTTACACGGTGCTTTCGTTGTGCCCAGAAACTTCACAACCAACCTACCACATGAAAAAATAACTAACTACATGAAAGAAACAAGTGATTGTTCCAACCGACCACATGACCAACCAATATACCACATAAACAAAAAAACTAACTACTTGAAGGAAACAAGTGATCGTGTCAATTTACCGCATGACCAACCAACCTACTACACGAATAAACAACTGACGACATGAAGGAAAAAAGTGATTGTTCCAACCAACTTCACAACTATCCAACCTACTGATTGAAGGAAATTCAGGTCTCATTTTTAGTCAAGTGACTGTGAGAATAAACTTATAAAAAAACAAGAGGAAAAAGACTCCAAACATCCTCTTGAATCCACCAGGTCTTGAAAAAAAAGTAAAGAGTTTTAGAAATTCAATACCTTACAACCCATGGATACACCTTTAAGGGAAGATCCTTTCAGTTGTTCCTTGATTATCTTAATCAAGAATTGAATTAAAGAAATGAAAACATCACACTCTAGTGTAAGGTACACATTCTTGATTTCTATTTTCATACGATTTTAGTTCCAAATGCATAATGATGTTGTGTTTCACTTTGAGAGAATGAGTCTTGGACGTGTTCCTTGGAAATAAGTATTAGTTTCAATGCAGGGGTTAGTTTATTAAGGGGTTCTGGGTAATATTTTATTTTGTTATAGTTGGTCCCATGTAGAGCGTAGGAGTTTTTTTGTAAGGATTGGGGGTGAGAGGAAGGTAGGAAGGAATCTAATAAAGACCTTATCAGCTGGGGAGGTGAAAAATAGCCTGGAAGACTCCCCCTAGAAGGGGGAATACGAGTCTTTATAGGGTGAGAGAACAACTAGAGGAATTGTTTTGGAGTCCATGTGAGGGGTATGACAAAGCTATTATATGAGGGGGGCTGGAGAGATAAGGTAAACAAAAAATATTGTTGAGATGCAGACTTGTGGATGGAGTAGGCTTCACTTGATAAAAAATGGTATGTATTTTAAATCCATAATAAATGTTTTATGTGATATGAAACAACATATATTCCTTTTTTATATGTATATCGATGAATCAAAATCTAAAATCACTTTCATCCTATGTCATGTGTTATAGAAGGAGACATGTGTAAATAAAAAGGGTAAAGTAGTTGATGAAAACGCACAAGAAGTATGAGAATCATGTGTAAGTATGACATGATAGTAATTCATTATAATTTATAATAGTATTACATAAAGATATATATTTATGTTTGTGTATTTTTTATATGGTTTAGAAATAAGAATTGACATCAACTATACCTGAAGAAAAACTATTTTCAGTATCTTTGAAGCAGATAGAACAATATATCCATGTTAGAGGTGTAGTTTTTGGAGTGTCACCATGAACATATTTTGAGAAGAAAAAATTGTGAGGAGATACATATGAGATGATGAAAGTAATACAGGCACATATATATAGTTTGAAATATATTATTGTCCATTCTGGTTTGTAGGACCAATATATGTGGAAGGATCAAAGCGAACCAGTAGTGGAACAACAATTGTTACATGAAGAGCCAAATGAATCCACTAGATTTGAGGCTATCTGTTCCCTTCAACTGCATACCTTACCCGAGGTAATCAGTTTTTTCATTACTTTTTTTCCTAAATGTGAATTAAACAACTTTTAATAACTTTATATTAATAAAATTATACAGGGTGAATTTGTATGTGATTTATATCTATCAGCACCCATGCATCACCTTGTTGTGAGGGGTACAATGTACAACATCCCGGGAGACATGATACATAATAAACAACTCCCAAAAGATCACATGAGAGTGGGGATTGAATTATATCATGAGATGAGTGATAAGTTTCATATTCTGCCTGATGATCTAGATGTTACCACGGTCGATAATGCTATTGGAACTTTCATAACATCGACATCTTATATTATAAAGATGCATGAGTTATTTCCTTAGTAAATTTTTCAAATGAAAAACCTTTAACGATTGATGAAAAAAGGTCTGAAATGAGGTATGGTATTAAATATGGATAAAATAGAGAGGAAATGCAAGGTCAGATCAAAAAAAATCAAGAGAATCAACCAAGAAATCAAAAGGACCTTCTGAGAGTACCTTCACCCCTCCAGTTCCTCTTCTGCATATATTGACATTAAAAGTTAATGAATATACAACATTTAAAGATGTAAATATTTCCTAAATTGAATATGATGTAGAAATATTTGGATATTTCATTACAAACACAATTTTTCTGGAGAGTATAAATAATATTATCAACTTTTAATGGTTGGGAGTCTCAGTTGTGAATACATACATGAGGTATATTTTTATAATTCATTTTTCCAAAAAATGATCTATAATGTTTATTACAGTTGATAACTATTCATATTTTCTATAAGCATATATACTACTAATATATAAAGGGAAAAACCTATGAAGTAATATTTGGACTCATTGATCATCCTATCATTTATGTGGAAAGATTTCCTTTTGAATTGATAGAAATTGAGAAGAAAAAAGATGTACTAAGTGAGGCATTTGAAAAAAAAATAGATTACATACTCTTCTTGATGTGTAAAATTCATGGATAAAATTATACAATATAATCATATAAAATATATTTTTCTTTTTTTTTCATTACTCAATTGTTTTTATTTTTTAGGAAGTATTTTATGCTCATCACAATTAATTTAGATACCCAAAATGTTTATTTTTTTAGATCAAATGCATGTATTTCCATCAAACCGACCACACATGATGTCTATTGAAAATTTGTAATGCACTGTAATCAAAATTTTAAATATAAACTTCAAATTATATGTTTTATTTTGTGTTTTAATGAGAATCTTTTTATGATAAGGTGATCTATAAATATAGGCTAAATCATGGTATGAATTCAGCGACTGAACATAAAAAACATGTGAATTTCTTCAAATGGAAACAAATAAAGGTATATATATTAATATTTAACTATAAAACATATTTTAAAACAATTTACTTATTTTTTTCAATGTTTCTACAGTGTTCGAACCAAAATAACAATAATGATTTTGGATATTACATTTTCAAATTAATGAAAGATATCATATACCATCAAAAGTCTAGCATCCCTAAACATGTAATTTATGAAGGTAATTGCAATTTCATTTAAAATATTTGTTGATTTTTGGTTTGTCTATATTTTATTAGTACTACCAAGAATTTTGAAAATCTATGTACTCAAAAGAAGAAGTAAATTTTTTTAGAGATGAGTGGGCAGAGTATATTGTGTCATGGCGTTTATTGACATCAAGTTGAGGTAATTACCTATTATGTTTATGATCTAGTACAGACTATAACCTTAGAGATAAATTTGAGATGCGAATAATTAGTATCATAATTATTATATATTATTTTTTACCTATTTCTAAAGGATAATAATAATGGATAGTTTCACTCTATGGATTATGGAAGAGCTAGTAACATGTTCGAAGCTGCTCGTGCTCATGAGATATTATACTTCAAGACTGCAACTGAGATAATAGTGATAGGTAAATGGGTCAAGGATCCTTCTACCCACAAATATAAAGATCTATTACTTTCGGAAGGTACTTCCATGCTCATAGACTCGTCATTTTCATTTTTTTTCTTCAATATAATAGGTACATTTTAGTATAAATTTCATGTCATATAGCCAAAACTAAAAAAATGATCTCACATTGTTTTCAAACTTTATGACAACAATCTATAATTAATTTTTGGTGTATAGGAATTGACCACACATCAATTAAACACATGATTTTTTTGGTATGACTTGAAGTGTGTGTTTTCAATATAAAAGTGTCATTTTAGTTTAAAACATGCATCACGTAACCAAAATCTAGTAAATAAGATCATATTGTTTTCAAACTTTAGGAAAACGATTCATAATTCATTTGTGATGTGTAGAAATCAACCTCGCATCAATATGACAAACGATGTGTCCATTATGACTCAAATTTCATGACACCAATATAAAAGTGTCATTTTAGTTTAAAGTGGGTGTCACATATCCAAAACTGAGAAAACATGTTTGTATTATTTTCAAACTTTAGTAAAATGATACATAATTCATTTTTTACATATAGGAATTGATCACATGTCAATCTGAAATATGATGTGATAATTATGACTTTAAATTCATGTTTTTAATATAAAAATGTCATTTTTGTTTAAAACGTGCATCACATAGCTAAAACTAAGCAAAAAAACACGGATTGTTTTCAAATATTAAGAAAATGATCCATAATTAATTTGTAACATGAATGAATCAACTTCATGTTAATCTAACATACGATGTATTAAGTATAACTTTAAATATGTGTTTTCAATATAGAAGTGTCGTTTTAGTTTAAAATGTGTGTCATATAGTCAAAACTGATCAAATTAACTCGGATTATTTTAAAACATTAATAAAATTATCCATAATTAATTTTTGATGTAAATAAATTAAACACACATCAATCTAACACATGATGTGGTGAGTATGACTCGATGTGCATGTTTTTAATATAAAAGTGTCATTTTAGTTTAAAACATGCATTACATAGCCAAAACTGAGCAAATAAGCTCAGATTATTTTCAAAATTTAGGAATATGATTCATAATTCTTTTTTGATATGTATGAATTGATTGCACATCAATCTGATACATGATGTGTTTGGTATGACTTGAAGTGTGTGTTTTAATATTAAAGTGTTATTTTAGTTTAAAACACATGTCACTAGCTAAAACCGAGCAAACAAGCTTGGATTGTTTTCAAAATTTAGGAAAACAATTCAAATTCATTTGTGATGTATAGGAATCAATTGTATGTCAATTCGACACATGATGATATCGATATGACTGAAAGTGTGTGTTTTCGGTATAAAAGTGTCATTTAAATTTAAAACGCATTTCACATAGCCAAAACTAAGAAAATGAGCTCAGATTGTTCTTAAATATTAGGATAATGATCATAATTCATTTTTTTTATGTGAAGTAATCGACCGCACATCAATCTGGAACATGATGTAGCAGGTATGACTCTAAGTATGTGTTTTTAATATAAAATGGTCCTTTTAGTTTAAAACATGTGTCACATAGCCGAAACCAAGAAAATGGGTTTGGATTGTTTTCAAATTTTAGTAAAAATATTCATAATTCATTTGTAAAATGTAGGAATTGACCACCTGACAATCTAGCATATGATGTGGTTGATATGACTCGAATTGTGTGTTTTTAATATAGAAGTTTCATTTTAGTTTAAAATGTGCATCACCTTATCAAAAATGAGAAAACGATCTCAGATCGTTTTCAAACGTTTAGGAAAATAATCCACAATTCATTAGTGTCATGTAGGAATCGACCACACATCATTTTGACACATGATGTGGTCGGCATGACTTGATGTGTGTGTTTTCAATATAAAAATGCCGTTTTAGTTTAAAACACTCATTTGATAATCAAAACTAAGTCAACAAGCTCAGATTGTTTTCAAACTTTAGGTCGACGATCTATAATTCATTTGTGTCATGTAGGAATTGATCAAATGGAAATATGATACGTGATGTGACTGATATGACTTAAAGTGTATGTTTTCAATATAAAAGTGTCATTTTAGTTTAAAACATGCTTCACATAGTCAAAACCAAGCAAATGAGCTCGAATTTATTTCAAACATTAGTACAACAATCCATATTTCATTTTTGGCATGTGTGAATCAACTGAGCATAAATCCAACACATGATGTGACCAGTATGAATCTAAGTGCATGATTTCAATATAAAAATGTCATTTTAGTTTAATGATATAATTATTAACTATTTAAGTAATTAAGATAATTAATAAGTGATAATATCATTAATATATTCAGTAATTAACAATATAATTTACATAGATTATTAATTAACATTATAATTCATAATTCATAATATAATTATTAATTAATAGTGTAATTAAAAATTAACAATTAATATAAAATTTACAATATAATCATTAATAATATGATTAATTGTATAATTGATAATATCATTAATATATATAGTAATTAATAATATAATTTATCATATGTGAATTATATAACATTAAAATTATAATTTTTTTATTTTTTGTTTGCTGTTACTAAAATAAACATTGGTTTTATTATAGGGACATGATTTTGTACGGAGGTTGATCATTGGAGAAAGTCTACTATAGGAGTTACGATTTTATATATTGGTTGTAATTTTTTATATATATATCAGATCAATGTAAATATTTTGTATGTTAATTTTGAATTGAATGATATTGAAATGTTTTATTTGTATTTCAATCTTGTTTTATATATATTTTTATTTCTATGTGTTTTTTGATTTGTTTTGTTGTTATAGGTTTGTTTCATGGCGTGCTACAGTTCTGCAGCACCTGCGTGACCCTTATCAGTGCTAAAATTAAAGTACTGATAACAACCATATTTATTAGGGTTAATAAAAGAACCATTTATCAGCACTAAACAAAAAACACTAATAAGGTCCCCCTTCAGCGCTAAAACTAAAGCATTGATAAAGGGATCCTTTATCACTTCTTTCATTTTAGTGATGATAAATCCATATCACTTTTAATATTGTTCCAATTATCAAAAAAAAATTGTGATGACAAGACCTATTTATAAGGTTGTTATAGGCCGGTTCTTTAGTAGTTCAGGTGATTTTATGTAACCTATGGGTACACCTTAGAGGGAATATCCTTTAAGTTGTTCTTTTAAAATCTTCATCAAGCACTAAATGAAAATAGTGACAACATTTTACCCTAGAGTAAGGTACACATTCTTCTTGTGAATTAAGGTTTCTTAATTTGGTTTTCATATTAAATTTATTGTCTTATATTTTTTCCATTTAATTGTTTACACCATGATTTTAGTTGATCAAAGTATAGTCATGCTAGATTTTAATTTTTATTGGGCCTGTTATGGGCCACCTATTTTATTGGTCCCATTTAATGGCCCGGTTGTTGTATTGTGGGCTTGTTATTTGCTCTGATTCCTTGACATGCTGGCAATCCCATTTGATGGGCATTGTTTACTCCAACTTTGATCACCCGCACTGCCCCTCTGCATCTATCCATCCATCTAGTTCCCCGACTATTTGAGTCATTATGTGTTTTTTGGCTATTCTGTTTCGTCACTGCATCATGGAACCCATGGATTGGGGGTGAAATTTCAGGAATCAAGTGTTGGCAGGGGGTTTCATCACCCCTTATGCATTGCTTCCCAAGGTGTGATCATTTGGATCCCTTCGTCATGGTGTTTTCGATCTTCTTCGGTGAAACCCTAGCACCTTTTGGTTACCTAGTTCTCTAGTTCAACCTCCTCCTCGGAGCATCATCCAGGAATGTTGCTCTCCCTCGAGATCAACTCATGGTCAGAATGTGGTGAAGATGACATCTTTCCCTAAATAAATAAGTGTGGCTTCTCAATGACAATTTCAAGAACCTTGGAAGGAGAGAAGTGAATATGTTTAATCAGATCCATAAGGCTACACAATTCCCCTCAGGTTGAAGAGATCAGGATCTCCAGACACTTTGTTGTCTGGCACTTGAGTATAGTTTGTAGCTTTGTTTCTTTGGTTTTCAACTTGTAAATATTGTTTCTTTCCTATTAAATTTCTTCTTGTTGGTTTGATTACATTCTACTATTTTCATTTCTTTTTTTGAGATTAATAATGTGCGCGTGTGTGTGTGGTGTTCTTTCCATGCAGTAGAACCCCTAAGGGTTCAAAGCACGTTAAATCTTCATGTTAATTTATTTTTATTTAATTTTCTATTATATTGGGCTCTTTCATTATCGAATTCATAATTCCAGATTTGATCCTTTTACTCTTTGGTGGTTGTTTTGTTTTATGTGTACTACCCTCCAACCCCAACAAGTGGTATTAAAGCCTCCCTGGCCTACTATATTTTTTTTGTTTTTATAATATACTTACCTATGATTTCTTTTAGTTTATTTAAAACTATTTTTCTATGTTCTATTTATATATTTTATAAATATTTTAATTTGATCATTGTTTAAAAGTTTCTAAAATGCAATAAAAATCTAGAAATTTGATGGATACAAAAATTTCAATTTGTTTTGAATTAAAATGAGGGAATTGATTGTTTAACAAGGTTTAATTGATGCCATATCTGGGCCTATAAAACTCATTACAATTGTTAATGAAAATGGACAGACCATTATAGAATACCAACGAGTTCTCTCTAATATACTTTTTAAGGCCCATAGTTTCTTTTTTCTTTCCTTAGGTGATAAGGTTCTTAGAGAAGTGGCTTATGAGTCTATCATTGTAGGAATATGTCTTAAACTTGAAAAATTATACATGAATTCCCCCTAGTAGGAAGGCTTTATGAGAAGCACCATATGTTCACTTTTAAAATGAAACTAGGTACTTTTTTAAAAACTCATTTAGATGAGTTTAATAAAGTCGTGTTAGACTTAGCCAATATCAATGTTTCCATAGATGATGAGTATCAGGCGGTCCTATTAATCTCTATTTATTATAGCTACAACACACTAGTTGAGACCATGATGTATGGTCGAGACTCTCTAACTTTAGAAGAATTTAAATCATCCCTTCTGTCTAAGGATCTTCATTCTAGACCTAAGATAAAAGGTGAGGCCAAATGTTTGTTTACCAGGGGAAGACCTTAATCTAACGGTAAAAATAAATAGTTCAATAGAGAAAAAAGTAAGAATAGTAAAGAACCCAAACCAAGGACTAGTTCCAAGGATAGAAAAGTCACATGCTTTCACTGTGGTAAACTCGGGCACATTAAGCTCGAGTGTAGGAAGCTCAAACGTAAGTTAGAACACAAACAACCCATTGACCAGTATCTTCTGGCTAACTCGGGATATGACACTCCTGAAGTCCTGAATGTTTCCATCCACACACTCGATCAAGAGTGTGTCTTATACTTCGGTTGTTATTTTCACATGTGTCCATATAGAGAGTCTTTTTTAGAGATGGTTGAAAAGGTATAAGAGGATGTCCTCTTAGGAAACAATAAGAGGTTCATGGTTGAGGGTAGAGTCTCTGTTCTAATAGAGTTAGATGATCAATCCATCATCACCTTACTTGACATAAGGTGGATCCCCAACCTTCAAAGAAACTTAATCTCTTTAGGGGTCTTAGATCAGAAAGGATTCACCTTTAAATTTGAATTAGTTTGTCTCAAGATCTCTAAAGTATCAATAACAATCATAAAATGATCTCTCACCAATGGGTTGTATGTCTTGAATGGAAATACCCATTCAAGGAAATTGGGCAGTGTTTACAATACAAACACTGATAATACTATGCTATGGCATAGAATATGGGGGCATATAAGCTCCAAGGGATTAGAGGAACTCAAAAAGCAGGGGTTGTTGAGTGACATCACACCCACTAATCTTCCATTCTATGAAGATTGTGTGATCAGAAAATCCAAAAGGGTGAGTTTCAATAGGTCCTCCTTCAAATCTTTCAGCCCCCTTCAATACATCCATTCGGATTTGTGGGGGCCATATATGACCACCTCTCATGGTGTATGATCCTATTCTTTCACCTTCATTGATGATTTCTATAGGTAACACTACTAGAAAAATAGGATAAAGCCATGGATCTATAGCCACGGTTTTAAAACCGTGGTTGTAGGTGGCTATGACCACGGTTATGTGGCCTATAGGCACAGTTTAAAAACCGTGGATATAGGTCTTTTTTTCATGGGATATAGCCACGGTTTTCAAAATTGTGGCTATATCCCACACTTATAGCCATGGTTATGTGGCCTATAGCCACGGTTTTCAAAACCGTGGCTATAGGTACTTTTTTCGAAGGGCTATAGCCACGGTTTTGAAAACTGTGGCTATAGGTCTCCTGCCCTTGTGCGAGAGAAAACATTTCCCACCAAAAAATGTCGGGAAGAACTATTGCCACAGTTTTTTAGGATATTTCCACGGTTTTTAATAATATATATAACATATTATATAGATATATACACAAAATCCTTGGTGTAGGGCACTGGAACATGAAGGGAAGGTGCTGGGATCAAATCTGGCTAGGTACACATTATTTTTAGGCTATTGCCATGGTTTTCTTGAGCTATATCTATGGTTAAAACTATGCCAATAGGGCCCTATTACCATGGTTAAAACCGTGGCCATAGGTCAACTACCACGGTTGACAATAGAGACACCTATTTCCACGGTTTTTAAAATCGTGGCAATAGGCCACCTATAGCCACAGTTAAAATCGTGGTAATAGGTCATACCCTACTACCACAGTGATAGCGCCCACTTTTGGGAAAAACCATGCTCGTAGCCTATGGCCACGGTTTTGGGCCCTATGTCCACGGTTTTGAACCATGGCGATATCCTTTTTTTCTAGTTGTGAAAGTTTGTATTTACATCTTAAAAAATAAATCTGATGTTTTACAAACCTTCAAGACTTGGAAAGCTTCAGTTGAAAATCAAATTGAAAATAAAATTAAAACCATGAGAATGGACAATGGGCTTGAATACATGTCTACAGAGTTCATTCAATATTGTGAGTTTGAAGGAATCAAGAGGCATAGGGCTATTAAGGAAACTCCCCAACAGAATAGCCTAATAGAGAGGATGAATAGGACTACACTTGAAAGAGTTCAGAACATGATTTCATGCTTAGGCCTTCCCAAATCCTTTTGGGCCAAGGCTACCAGCACTGTTTTCTACCTTATCAATAGGTTTCCTTCATCTGTGAATCGGTTAAAAACTCATAAAGAACTCTGGACCGACAATCCCCCTTCTTATTCCTACTTAAGGGTTTTTGGTTCTACAGCCTATTCTTATGTTAATACTGAAGAATTAGAACCAAGATCCCTCAAGTGAATTTTCATTGGTTATCCTTTGGGAGTTAAGGGATACAAGCTCTAGGTAGATAAATCTGGATACCAAAAATGCATTATTAGTAGGGATGTGGTTTTTATGAATCATCTTCTCCTAAGACCAAGACTACTAAACCTATAAGTAGTGATCCATACCTTTATAAGTATGATGAAGATGAGCCACCGGCTCATTTTTAGACTAATGTTCAACCTACTCCACCTCCTCCTCAGACCACTAATGTGGTTGATTCTAAGACCAGTTCAGATTCATATTCTTAACCTCTTGAAAATCACCAGGATTATCAGTTGACCCATGATAGGAAAAAGAGATTCCATATACCTCCTTCCCACTTCATCCAATATGATTTGGATTTGTATTCCTTTCATGTGGCCTAGGATCTTATTGATGATGATCCTCAATCTTATAGGTAGGCTTTAAATGACAAAGACTCAAAGCAGTGGGTCTTTTTTATGAATGAAGAAAATCAATCCTTAAAGAAGAACCATACATGGTATGTTGTAAACAAACCAATTAATTCTAAATTAATTGGTTCCAAATGGATCTTCAAAATAAAGGCGGACAACACTGAGGGAAGTAAATCAAATTCAAATCTAGGCTATTTTCCAAGGGCGTGATTTAAAGAGAAAGTATTTATTATTCTAAAATTTTTTCCCCATTTGTTAAGAATTATTCCATTTGGATACTGTTATCCTTTTCTACTTATAATTACTTGCATATATACTAATTATATGTTAAAACTTATTTTCTACATGGTGATTTGAAATAAAAGATTTATATGAAACCTTTTGATGGTTATCATGTTGAATTCAAACCAAATCAATTGTGCCTTTTGAATAAATCTATCTATGGATTAAAACAAGCCTCTAGTAAGTGGTACTTGAAGTTTGATTCATTCATACTAGGTAACAAATTCTATAGGAGCCAGTATGATTCTTTCATTTATTTCAAATAAAATAAAACATGCATCATTTATCTGATGTTGTATGTTGATGATATGATCATCAGATGAAAGGATATAAATCTGATTTTTTCTATCAAATCCCAACTAAAAAGAAATTTTTAAATTAAGGACCTAGGTGCATCCAATAAATCCTAGGTGTTGAGATTATAAGAGATAGACCAAACAAATTGTTTTATCTATTTCATCATTCTTATGTTTTAACAGTTTTAAAGAGGTTATGTTTGAAACTCTGAAACCTGTTAATATCCCTCTTACACAGCATTTTAAACTGTCTTTAACTCAAGACCCTACTGCTGAAGAAGATATTGAATTTATGTCTAAAATTCATTATGCTAACATAGTTGGTAGTGTAATGTATTTTATGATTTTCACTTTACCTGATATTTCATCTATTGTTTGAACTCTTAGTAGGTTCATGGACACTCTAGGGAAGACACATTGGCATGCCCTTGAGTGTCTCCTTATATATATTTCCTGTACTTCTAGTATTTATTTGTGATATGGTATAAATGTAGATTCTATTGAACTTATTTGTGGTTTTGTTGATATTGACTATGTTGTAAATGTAGACACTCGTAAATATTTAAACGATTATGTGTTTGCTACTTTTATAGGTGTCATTTCTTGGAAGTGAAACATGCAATATGTTATTTTACATTCAACTATATAATTGGAATACATTGCTTTAACTAAGGCAGTTAAAGAATCCTTGTGGATCAAAGGTATGTCTTTTGAACTTATCATTTATAGTTATGTTATCAATGATTATTATGATAGCTAGTTAGCAATTCATTTATCTAAAAATATAGTTTCTCATGGTAAGTCTAAGCACATAGATATTATATTACATTTTATTAGAGATGTTGTAGAATCAGGAACCATGTGTATCAATAAGATACACACTGACATAAACCCAGTTGATAGTTTGACTAAAGCTTTGGTTCTATCTAAGTTTAAATTTTGTTTAGATAGACTAAACTTGGTTCTAGTTATATGACTCTAGGTTCAAGAGCATCACTAAATTTAATTGAAAATGGTGGAGATTTGTGAATTAATATTTCTTAATTCAGTTTTCATATTAAATTTGTTTTCTTATATATGCTTCCATTTAATTATATACACCATGCTTTTATTTTATAAAAGTACAGTCAAATTGGATTTTAATTTTCATTGGGCATATTTTGGCCCACCTGTTTTATTGGGCCTGTTTAATGGATTGGCTTATGTCATCAATTTTTTACATAGACGGTGGTCACCCCCTTGTTTGTCAAGGTATGTGGGTGTAGATGGTGTGTGGTGGATGGAAAACCCCACAAATTGATCTAGTAGAGAGAGGAATTCAAGGGGAGAGGAAGCCTATATAAAGGGCTCTCTCCCATAGTTTTTAGAATCTCATCAGCATCTTCACTGATCTTCTCATCGACGGTCCCTTTGAGCGGTATTTTTTAGGTTTTTTCTCCTTTATTCAAGTGAGATTGTATGAGAGTTTTCTCTCTATAATAGTGAGGGAGTGTGTACCCACTTGTACCCATAATGATCCTTCTATTTTCCCATGGTTTTTTACCCCTTTCATTTTGGGGGTTTTCCCATGTTACATTCGGTGTCCAATTATTTCCTCATTTTTTCACTTTATTTTATATCGTGATTATCGCTACATTAGTGGGATAATCATTTACAATCCCAATAAGTGGTATCAAATGGAAGGTTTTATCCTAGTTTTGTTTATGTTTTTAGGTATTAATAATTCTCATAAACTTGAGTATGCTCTATGATTACAACTATAAATGATCTGTCACATCAAAAAAAAATATTGAGAAAATTAAATTCACTATTGTGAAACAGTGGAGGTTCTGTAATGACGGTGTTTCCAGATGGCGGTGAAATTCGCGATTGAAAAATTCAATGGGAATAATTTTTCATTGTGGAAAATGAAGATTTAGGTAGTGTTATGGAAGGATAATTTCCTATTGGAAATTGGTGAAAAGTCGATGGGTGTGACGGATGATAATTGGAATGACATGGATGTGAATTCTATTGCAAAAATCCATTTGTCTTTGGAAGACAATGTCTTATCGAGCATTATGGAGAAAAAATAGTGAAGGAAATATGGGATACTCTTAATGAAGCTATAGGAGGCCAAGTCACTACACAATAAAATTTTCCTGAAGATAAAATTGTACACTCTTTGAATGGATGATTCATCATCGATGACTGACCACATCAACAACCTCAATACCCTATTCTCTCAACTCACGACGTTGGGATATAAAATTGTGGATACTAAATGTGTGGAGATTCTAATCTAGAGTTTATTAGATTCGTAACCAACTCATCATCAACCTCACCAAAAATTTCCCAACGAATTTGTTTCCCTTCAATGATGTTACATCCATGGTTCTTAAAGAAGAAATTCGATGCAATAACAAGGATAATAGACATGCAACTTCGCACCAGGTAGAGGCTCTATCAATAAAGAGAGGAAGGATGATGGAGTGTGGTTTTAGTGGGAGCCAAAATCATGGCAGATCCAAAATCGAGGATTAAGATTAAGAATGTCACATGTTTCAATTGTGTCAAGAAGGGGCATGTCAAGAAGGATTTTTGGAACAAGAAGAGTAGTGAAAAGAGATATCAGGAGAATATGGCAAGTACTTTTGGAAAGGGAGAAATTATTGTCGATGAAGCGGAAACGACCGCTGGAAGCAGGAAGCATCTCAACGATGCATGGATAATTTACTCAGGAGAAACATGGAACATGGAATCTCGATGGGAATGGTTTGATCAGTATGAAACCATCCCTAAAGGAATTGTGTACAAGGATAATGATCACACCTTGAAGATCGTTGGAGTCGGTACCATCAAAATGAATATGCATGATGATATTGTTCGAACCATTAAAGGAGTACATCATGTAAAGGTTCTGAAGAAGAACATATTATATTTGAGACAATTTGATGACATCAGATACAAGACTCACACCAAGAATGCAGTGATGAGAATTGTGAAGGGAGTGCTTGTGGTGATGAAGGCAGAAAAGATCTTGAAGAACTTGTACGTGCGTATGGGAAAAAATTACAAGGAGGTAGAGATAGTTATCGTATAAACTACCTCGATGGAAGCATTGATGATGTTATGTCATTGGAAGCTTGGTCATATGTCAGAACGAGGCCTGAATATTCCTGCAGATCAAAAGTTATTGTCTGGGCTTACAAAGGTATCCTTACTATTTTTTGAGCATTGTGTTTTGTACAGGAAACATAGGTTAAAGTTCGGGAAGTCAACAGCAAGAAGTCAAGAGATCTTAGAGTTGATTCATTCCGATGTTTGGAAAGCACCGATTATATCCCTGGGATGTAATGCCCTAGTATTTTTTTTATATTTTAAATATATTAAGTTATGAAAAAATAATTATTTAAATTAAGTGTTTTAATTGATAATAATAATTATAAGAAATTATATTTCACATTTATAGTTTTGAAATTTATTTTAAATTAATATTGTTATTTCATAGTATATTTTGAATGGTAATTAAATTAATATATGATTATAATTAATTTGATTTTAATAAATTTTTTATTTTCAAAATATGATAAACGTATATGTGTGTGTGTGTGAAATGTTAGTTTTTAATTAATTGAATTACTTTTTTGTTTTATAAAACTATAAAAATATGTAAATTTATTTTCATTTAAATAAAAATAATCATTAGTTATAAAACAATAAAAAAACATTTTTAAAATATATTAAAGAATTAAGTTTATGTATTTTCAACTAGAAATTTGTTTTAGAAATTTTGAAATGAAATTATAATTATGAATATATTAATTTTATCAAATATAAATTCAATATTTATAATAATAACTATTTAAAAAATGTTATAATAAAACTGAAACAAAAAAAAAGAAAATGATGGGTTAAAAGAGGGGAAATTGGGAAAAGGGGTTTGGTCTGTGAGTCGCATAAAGGGAGGAGAGTCATCCTAGGACTTCACGGGAGTCCGAGGAGAGCGTGAGCTGGCGGCGAGGGTGAATCTGAGGTCTGAGGACCATTTCCATCAAGCTGAGTGTAGTGTCATTGTAATTTTTAGGCTCGATCGAAGGACCGAGTGCCAGCGAGTGAGGTCCGAGCGTCATCGGTAGGTTTCGGTAGTGGCTAGGGTTTCAACCGCCAGTGATGGATTCGTAAGTCTGTGTGTCATCAATGGGGTACCGATCTATCCAAATCGGAGGTAGGTCTTTATTTTCCTTCTAGATGTTGAATCTTTTGTAGACTATGTCTCACGGATTGGTTTATTGTGGAATTTCTTTGTTTGTTTCTTCTTTTTTCTACATTGATCAGTATCTGCTTTTCTTTTTCACAGTGCAATGGTATTGATTTATCAATTTGTGGCCATATTTTAATCTTCAGTCTTTATCCGGTTGTTTTATATTGATTCGGTCATTGTTATGGTACTGTTTTTGTTTTGGATGGCTTGCTTACAACAATATAACCTGAACTCTTTTTGTGCCAGTACATTGAGCTTGCACCGCAAGCTTGAAAACATCTCTACTTTAGATATCCTATTTTAGTCATTTTAAATTTTTATTTTTCTATGGTTATCTTTCTCAATACACAACCTATTATAATCTCCTCCAGTCCAAAGTGTCTGTTTTTTCTTATATAATTACGCCACTATATAAACAGTGGAATTCATGCCTATAAAAGAACTTTATTCCATTATGCAAATTGAATCTGCAACTCTATCTATCTGTAGGGTGTTTGAGTTCACGTACGAAGCCAAGGAAATATCTTGCATTTTTCTACTGCAATTCAAGTAAGGATTTTCTTTATTTAAAACCTTTCAAAATTATGATTTTATTTTTATGTTCAAACCTATTTTTCAAGGGTGAAATTAATTTAAGTTTTAGATTTCGGTTCTTGAAACTTTTTACTAAACTCTCTAAGGGATTTAGTATTTATTTTTATGATTAAAATTATTTTGTAAGGGTGAGTTTGTGTTTATTTTTGTTCAAATTATAATTCTTTATTTTCAAATGAGTATCGGTGTTAACAAATTTATTTTCAAATTTGATTATTGATTCTTTAAGGATATGTATTTGTCAAAAATTATGTTTTGATTCATTTTAAATCTGTTGCAACGAATAAATTTACCTTTTTGAAATTTGTGTCTTGCTATGGAATTATGATACTCAAACACAAATTATGGAATTCATACTCATGATCTCATGGTCATAGGAGAATGCCTTTAATTTTACTCTTCAATTTATAACTTATGTCTTAGTAAGTAAAAGGAAATTATCAACTTTATTTTCAAGTAATTATATTTATTCTATCAAAAGTGTATTTAATAGTGATTTATTCTTCTGAAATGAATATATATATACCAAAACTATGTTCCAATTTATGATTTTCTTGTCAAGGATCTGTTTATTTATTTAATTATATAATTTATGTATATATGGAAGGTTTTATTATTTATTTAATTACATTTGATTTTATGTAAAAATTATTTTTGTAAGGGATTAAGTATTTATGTCTATAAAATTTTTATTAAATATGAATTTACTCTTATTTAAGAAATTTTATGCATTTTTATCAAAGTTTATCAAAATTATTATTTTTATTTATGGAATTATTTATTTTAAAATATTTTTCCTCTAAAAATTTAATTGAAAGGGATATTTTTATTTATCGAAGTTTTCTTTAAATATTATTTTAATATGATATTATGTGGGAAAAAACTTCTTTTATTTAGAATTTAAATGCATGGTCATATATATATATATATGAATATATATATATATATATGAATATATATATATAAGAATGAAATTATTAATGTCATGTTTATAATTTTATTATTTCTAAAAAGTGCACATCGAAGATTAAGCATGTCACCATGTTATATTGAAATTAGGGATGTCGCATTTGTGTATAGTAATGGTCATTCAGAAATTTATAACGTAAGAGATTTATTATTTTCAATTTATCAAAATATGTTCGATTTGTAAAATATATATGCATGTGTGTGTGTGTGTGTTACTCTTGATGATTATATATGTATGTATGTGCATCTGTCATTTTATGTAAAAGCATTATTATTTTTTTAACATCGATATACATGCATGTGAGTACACAAATCATGTTTTATAAAAATTTATAAATAAATATATGTATGTATATTTTATGTAAAACTATTATATACATATATATGTATTATTTCTAGTAAAATTACTTTTTTCATGACACATGTTTAGCCAAGTAAATTCCTTTTTACGAAATGGACATCAAAGCTCAAAAATTTAAAGAAGTTGCATGGTCCTTATGATGAAAATACAAGATATAATGTTTTTAATTACAAAGTGTTGCATCTGGATATTATGAAGGTAGGGTATGGGGTCTGAACCCAAATCCCTTATGGGACTTTTGGTCCATTTATGATGGGTACGTCGAGAGAGTGCCCCAATGCATTGGGTAATGTGTTAATCTCATGAGATGTTATGTATGGTGCACGGGAGGTTTATCCTAAGAATATTATGGTGAATAGAAGGTTTATCCTAAGCACATTATGGGATTAGGGAGTGAACCTCATTTGACATGGGACTATGTCCACTATGTCTCGAGAGTGAACTGAGAATTTATGATATGATCCAAGGCGCCCTTGAGAATTAAATTGTGAAATACTTATAAGTTTTCAAGTGAATTTTCTAAACCTTTATGAGTGAATGATGTTGATTTCCAAATGATATATTTATATATATATATATTGAAATCCTTTTGATAAAATTTTTATTTTGAAAGGAACTCATGGTTTCATAAGCCTTTATTTTCGAACTTCACGACTTGTTCTACTTTTTATTTTGAATTTCAAATGCTATTTGGTTTCCTTTTATATTAAAAACCACGTATTGAGCTTTTGACACTCATCCTAAGTTTTAAAATTATTTTTTACAGGTCAACTAGAAGTTCTATGTTAAGTGGCTCCAATAAAGAGTCAGCGCACATGAAGTATTTTATTTTATTTTATTTTTGTTCAGTGTAATTTGGTTAAGTTGTAAGGTGTATCTAATTCCCCATAACTTGGACTGATAAAAGTTCCCGATATGAAATAAATGTAGTGTAATGTTTCAGTTTTTTTTAAAATTACACAACATTTATAATGTGTTGAGTCTGGTAGCTTGGGCCCGGGTCATTATAATTGGTATCAGAGCAACATTCTAGTTAACTTTAGAGATTAGATGTTATCAAGTCTATCAGTTTATCAGTTCTAGTGTTTCTTAATTCTAAAGACAAAAATTTAGAATTCATTTCAGTCTGATGAAATGAATTACAAGGATGCAATTCTATTGAGGGGGGTAATGTAATGCCCTGGTATTTTGTTTTATATTTTAAATATATTAAGTTATGAAAAATAATTATTTAAATTAAGTTTTTTAATTAATAATAATACTTATAAGCAATTATATTTAAAATTTATAGTTTTAAAATTTATTTTAAATTAAAATTGTTATTTAACAGTATATTTTGAATGGTAATTAAATTAATATACAATTATAATTAATTTGATTTTAATAAATTTTTTATTTTCAAAATATGATAAACGTATGTGTGTGTGTGTGTGTATATATATATATATGCATGTATGTATATGAAATGTTAGTTTTGAGTTAATTTAATTACTTTTTGTTTTATAAATTATGAAAATATGTTAATTGATTTTCATTTAAATAAAATTAATCATTAGTTATAAAACAATAAAAACCATTTTTAAAATATATTAAAGAATTAAGTTTATGTATCTTCAACTATAAATTTGTTTTATAAATTTTGAAACAAAATTATAATTATGAATATATTAATTTTATCAAATATAAATTCAATATTTATAATAACAACTATTTAAAAAAATTATAATAAAACTAAAACAAAAAAAAGAAATAAAGAAATTGATGGGTTAAAAGAGGGGAAATCGGGAAAAGGAGTTTTGTCTGTGAGTCATGCAAAGGGAGGGGCGTCGACCTAGGGCTTCACAGGAGTCTGAGGGGAGCGCGAGCTGACTATGAGGGCGAAGCTGAGGTCTGAGGACCATCACCATCACATCAATTGTGGTTTAGTCGTAGTTTTGAGGCTTGATCGAAGGACCGAGTACTGACGAGTGAGGTCCAAGAGATGTCAGCAGGTTTTGGTAGCAACTAGGGTTTCAACCGCCAGTGATGGATTCAGAAGTCTGTGCGTCGTCAATGGGGTACCAATCTGTTCGGATTAGAGGTAGGTTTTTATTTTCCTTCTAGATGTTGAATCTTTTTTATACTATGTATCATGGATTGGTTCGTTGTGGAATTTTTTTGTTTCTTCTTTTTTTACCTCGATCAGTATTTGTTTTTCTTTTATGCGGTGCAATGGTATTGATTTATCAATTTATGGTCATCTTTTGATCTTCAGTATTTATCTGGTTGTTTTATATTGATTCGGTCATTATTATGGTACTGTTTTTGTTTTGGATGGCTTGTTTACAGCAATATAACCCAAACTCTACTATGCCAGTACATTGAGCTTACACCACAAGCTTGAAAACATCTCTACTTCAGATATCCTATTTTAGTAATTTTAAATTGTTATTTTTCTATGGCTGTATTTCTCAATACACGGCCTATTATAATCTTCTCTGGTCTGAATTGTCTTCTTTTTCTTGCATAATTATGCTACTGTATAAATAGTGGAATTCATGTCTATAAAAGAACCTTCTTCCTTTGTGCAAATTGAATCTGCAACTCTATCAGTCTGAAGGGTGTTTGAGTGTGCATATGAAGCTAAGGAAATCTCCTGTGTTTTTCTACTGTAATTCAAGTAAGGGTTTTCTTTATTTAAAACCTTTCAAAATTATGATTTTATTTTTATATTAAAACCTATTTTGTAAGGGTGAAATTAATTTGAGTTTCAGATTTTGTTTATTGAAACTTTTTACTAAACCCTGTAAGGGATTTAGCATTTATTTTTGTGATTAAACTTATTTTGTAAGGGTGAGTTTGTGTTTATTTTTGTTCAAATTATAATTCTTAATTTTCAAATGAGTATGAGTTTTAATAAATTTATTTTCATATTTGATTCTTGATTCTGTAAGGATATGTATTTGTCAAAAATTATGTTTTGATTCATTTTAAACCTACTACAATGAATAAATTTACCTTTTTGAAATTTGTGTCTTGCTATGGAATTATGATACACAAACACAAAGTATGGAATTCAAACTCATGATCTCTTGGTCATAGGAGAATGCCTTTAATTTTACTCTTCAATTTATAATTTATGTCTTAGTAAGGGAAAGGAAAGTATCAAATTTATTTTTAAGGAATTATATTTATTCTATAAAAAGTGTATTTAATTGTGATTTGTTCTGCTGAAAAGAATATATATATATATATACCAAAACTATGTTCCAATTTATGATTTTAGTGTCAAGGATCAGTTTATTTATTTAAGTATATAATTTATGTATATATGCAAGGGTTTATTATTTATTTAATTACATTTAACTTTATGTAAAAATTATTTTTTGTAAAGGATCAAGTATTTATATCTATCAAAATTTTGTTAAATATGAATTTATTCTTATGTAAATAAGTTTATGCATGTTTTTTAAAGTTTATCAAAATTATTATTTTTATTTATGGAATTGTTTATTTTCAAATATTTTCCTCCAAAAATTTAATTGAAAGGGTTATTTTTATTTATCAAAATTTTGTTTAAATATGATTTTAATATGTTATTATATGGGAAACAAGTTATTTTATTTAGAATTTAAATGCATGGTTATATATATATAATTATGAAATGCTTAATGTCATTCTTATAATTTTATTATTTCTAAAAAGTGTGCATATAAGATTAAGTATGTCACCATGTTATATTGAAATTAGCGACATCACATTTGTGTATAGTAATAGTCATTCAGAAATTTATAACATAAGAGATTTATTATTTTCAATTTATCAAACTATGTTCAATTTGTAAAATATATATTCATGTATATATATATATATGTATTACTCTTGATGATTATATATGTATGTATGTGTATGTGTCATTTTATGTAAAAGCATTATTATTATTTTAACATCGATATACATGCATATGAGTATGAAAATCATGTTTTATAAAAATTTAAAAATTAATATATGTATATATCTTTTATGTAAAACTATTATATACATATATATGTATGATTTTTGGAAAAATTACTTTTTTCATGACACATGTTTAGCTAAGTAAATTCCTTTTTATGAAATGGACATCGAAGCTCAAAAATTTAAAGAAGCTTCATGGTCCTTATGATGAAAATGAAAGTTATAATGTTTTTAATTCTAAAGCGTCGCACCTGGATATTATGAAGGCAGGGTATGGGGTTTGAACCCAAAACTCATATGGTAGTTTTGGTCCATTTATGATGGGTGCGCTCAGATAGCGCACCAATGCATTGGGTAATGTGTTAATCTCATGAGATGTTATGTATGGTGTGTGGATGGTTTATCCTAAGAACATTATGGTGCACAGGAGGTTTATCCTAAGCACGTTATGTGATTATGGAGTTAACCTAATCTGACATGGGACTATGTCCACTATGTCTCGGGAGTGAACCAATAATTTATGATATGATTCAAGGTGCCTTTGAGAATTAAATTGTGAAATTCTTATAAGTTTTCGAGTGAATTTTCTATAGCTTTATGAGTGAATGAAGTTGATTTACAAATGATATATTTATATATATATATATATTGAAATCCTTTTGATAAAATGTTTATTTTGAAAGGAACTTATGGTTTCATAAGCTTGTATTTTCGAACTTTATGACCTGTTCCACTTTTTATTTTGAATTTCAAATGCTATTTGGTCTCCTTTAATATTAAAAAACCCCTTAATGAGCTTTTGATGCTCATCCCAAGTTTTAAAATTATCTTTTACAGGTCAGTTATAAGTTCTACGTATGGAAGCTCTGATAAAGAGTTAGTGCACGTGATGTCTTTTATTTTATTTTATTTTTGCTATGTACAGTTTGGTTAAGTTGTAAGGTGCATCTAATTCTCCAGAACCTAGACCGGTAAAAGTTCCTAGTATGAAATAAATGTTGTGTATTGTTTCATTTTCTTTTTTTAAAAGTATAAAACATTTATAATGTGCTGATTTTGGTAGCTCAGGCTCGGGTCGTTATATGGGAGGAGTAAGGTGCTTTATATCCTTTATTGATGATTATTCAAGGAGATTTTGGGTGTACCCAATCAAGAGAAAATCAGATGTTTTTGAAATCTTCAAAACATTCAAAGCACAGAAGGAGATTGAATTTGGAAAGAAGATCAAGTGTTTGAGGACTGATAATGGTGGAGAATATAAAAACTAGGAATTTTATATTTTTTTCAACATGAAGGAATCGAGAGACAGTTCACGGTGGTATACACTCCTTAGTAGAATGAAGTGGCAGATCGGATGAATATAACCTTGTTGGATAGAACAAGGGAAATGTTGAAGACTGTATGAATTGCCAAAACTTTTTTGATAGAAGTAGTGAATATCTCCTCTTACATGATCAGCTAATATTCTTCATTGGCGATTGATCTAAAGACACCGATGGAGATGTAGACTGGTAAACCCGATGACTATTCTTAGTTACATACTTTGGCAGTTCGGTATATGCATTGTTTAATGACCAGGAAAGATCGAAGTTGGATTCAAGATCTAGGAAATGTATCATCTTGAGGTATGTTGATGGTGTGACGGGGTATCATTTGTGGGACCCCACTGCCCGCAAATTTATCATCAACAGAGATGTCATTTTTGTAGAAGACAAGGTGAAAATGGCAACTAATCAAGGCATAGAGAAGGAGAATACATAAACTACAATAGCCTAGGTAGAGGAAAAATCCAAGGAAGAACCAGTTTCCTTTGAAGCATTACAAGAGCATGATGATCAAGTATCGGTTGAGTATAGACCATGGCGGTCAACTCGAGAGAAAAGAGCACTAATATGGCACTCAAACTATGTGACTTAGAGCAATATTGCACACTGATTATTGGAAAAGGATGGAGAGCCATCTTCTTTTGTGGAGGTGACCTAGAGTCCAGATTTTTCCTTATGGATGGCGGAGATGCAGGAGGAACTTGAACCCTGCACAAGAACAAGACTTGGGATCTTGTTCCATGAGTAATGGCTATTTATTTCTTAAATAAATATAACTGCATTACTCACTAATAAATATATTATTTCACCCACAATATATTCTCTCGAATAACTAGTGTCGAAATAAATGCGATCAGGCATCCTTAAATAATTATTAAACCACAGTCGGGAATGATCTTTATTTAACTTGTTAAATTAATATTTAACTGAGATACATGGACACACTTAGTGTGTGACCCTCTAGGCCTCTTTCTCAGTGGCATTAGGCGGAGCCTGCCTAAAGTCTAAGGTTAGCATCTAGCAACACACCAAGGCACCCATAGAGAAAGAAGTTAATGCCACAATGACGTGTCACCTCATACGAACACTTACCATGTAATATAATCTCTTTGTCGCGATATCTTGAATCAAGCGGGTTACAGGCTAGTGTCATCAACCCACGTGCTCAATTATTCTTTCTTTGACTTTCTAGAATTGAACTCGCCCATTCCTTACTATGACCATGGATTTATTTAGGCTATATCAATTCCATCAAAGGGCCTGAGATATCTACTTCTGTTATGGAACAGAAGGGACAAATCCTTTCTCGTATTATATATTAATGTGGTATTACTCGTGACGCACCCAATGTATCCTACCTCACTGTGAACAGTGTGTCGTCATAGTTTTCATCAATACATCTAAGTGCGCGATTTGTAATACCCATTAATAATAATCTTAAAGTATAAGGACCAATACACACGTCCGTAGATAGGAACATCCAATGACACTATGAAATGTGGATTTCCAACTGGCGAGTCTCATTCTCATAATATCCTCCTGGATATTACCAAGGGCGCACACCATGAGAAGGTGCCTCAAAGTTTTATGAGTTCTCACCCCTAATGACCTGTATTATTTGTGTCCCTCAAATAAAATCATCCGGCCATAGAACATATATTCAAGAACAGTGTTATGGCACTTCCGGGTTCTCATCATAGCAGGGATCCGCTATGACCCATTAATGCAACAGCTATACTTAGGACATTATCACATGCATTTTCACGTAGAATAACAATCAAGATGTGATAAGGAATTTATTAATGAATAAAGTACAAAGTAGTTGGTTCTAGGACACCAACTCCAATAGACTCCCACTTGGACTAGAGCCAACTGCTAACAACCTTTAACCCGCTAGCTCTCACATGATATTCATGCTTCTGCTGAGATAGGTCTTTAGTCATGGGGTCCACCATGTTCTCTTCCGTGGACACTCTGCTCACTACAACTTCACCCCTTTGATATAAATCCCTCAAGAGGTGATACTTCTAGAGTATGTTCTTTGTCTGTTGATGTGACCTTGGTTCTTTTACAAGAGTCGCCGCTGTAGTATTATCACAATACAATGTAATGGGATCTTTACTGCTAGGAACCACATCAAGCTCCTGGACAAAGTTCTAAATCCAGACGACTTCCTTGGCTGCATCAGAAGCCACTATATATTCGGACTCCACTGTAGAATTGGAAACAACTGGCTGCTTTGAACTCTTCCAGCTCACAGCTCCTCCATTGAGACAGAAAATATATCCAGATTGAGAATTCAGATCATTCTGATCTGTTTGAAAACCAGCATCAACATACCCTATGATGACAAGCTCCTCATCTCCTCCATACACTAGTAACATATCCTTAGTTCTTCTCAGATGCTTAAGGATAGTCTTAACAACAGTCCAATGTTGTTCTCCTGGATCTGCTTGATATCTACCTACCATGCTCAGTGCATAGGCAACATCAAGACTAGTACATAACATGTAATACATGATGGATCCTATAGCCGAAGCATATGGGATCTTACTCATTCTATCTTTCTCTTGTTGTGTCTGAGGACACATTTTCTTAGAAAGATGTAGGTCATGTGACACTGAAACCAATCCCCTCTTGGATTGTTCCATACTAAATCTCTTTAGTATCGGGTTAATATATGCACTCTAACTTAGTCCAAGCAGCCTCTTGGATCTATCACGAATGATCTTGATCCCTAGAATGTAGGCTGCTTCACCCAATTCCTTCATGGAGAAACACTTGTTCAACCAGTCCTTAACTGACTGTAAGACTGGTACATCGTTTCCAATAAGCAATATGTCGTCAACATATACTACTAGGATAACGTCGCATTCCCATTAAACCGTTTATAAACACATGGATCACATTCGTTTTTAATGAACCCAAATTCCTTTATGGCTTCATCAAATCGAATGTTCCATGACCTGGATGCTTGCTTTAATCCATAAATGGATTTCTGTAACTTTCAAACCCGTTTGGCTTCACCTGGTGTCAAAAACCCTTCTGGTTGTGTCATATAGACATCTTCTTGAAGGTTACCATTAAGGAATGTTGTTTTGACATCCATCTGCCAAACCTCATAGTCATGGTAAGCTGTTATGGCAAGTATGATTCTTATGGATTTAAACATGGAAACTGGTGATAAGGTTTCATCATAGTCAATTCCTTGACGATGTTTGAACCCTTAGACACTAGCCTTTCTTTATAGGTTCTAACTTGACCTTCCATGTCCAGCTTTCTCTTGAATACCCATTTGCATCCAACAGGTTTTACATCAACTGGCTCATCGACCAGAACCTAGACTTGGTTCTGATACATGGAATCCATCTCAGAATTCATAGCTTCTAGACATCTTGCAGCTTCTGAGCTTTCTAATGCTTCCTTGTAGGAGAGAGGTTCATCATTGTCTAACAATAATGATTCACCATCCTCGGTGACTAGGAAACCAAATCTCTCTGGTTCTCTTACCTCTCTTGAGCTCCTACACAGTACATGTGTTTATGGAACCTCTTCCACGGGGACCTATGGAACTTGTTCATGTACCAACTCTTGTGTATCTTTAGCATCAACTTCATCGAAGTCAATCTTGCTCCCACTATCCTTCTTGAGGATGTGCTCCCTCTCAAGAAAGACGGCTTGTCTGGCGACAGTCACTTTCTTGTCTGAAGGGTTATATAGGTAATATCCTTTCGTTTCCTTGGGATATCCTATAAAGATACACCTCGTGCCCCGGGGTGCTAGTTTGTTGCCTGAGAAGGCCTTAACAAACGCTTCGCATCCCCATACACGTGTGTATGACAAAATGGGTTTCCTTCTATTCCATAACTCAGATGGAATTCCATTTTCCACCTTAGTTGGTACTCGGTTTAATGTGTATACTGCAGTTTGTAATGCATATCCCCAAAAGGATAATGGAAGATCCGCATGACTCATCATCAACCTCACCATGTCCAATAAGGTGTAGTTCCTCCTTTCACTAACATTGTTCCACTATGGTGTATAAGGAGGAGTGAGCTGAGATAGAATCCCAGACTCCCGTAGAAGATCGATGAACTCTTGGTTCAGATATTCTCCACCCCGATCCGATCGAAGTTTCTTTATCTTCTTACCAAGATGATTATCTACTTCATTCTGGAATTCCCTAAATTTCTCTAAGGCCTCTGACTTATACCTAGTTAAGTAGACATAGCCATATCTACTAAAATCATCAGTAAAATTAATGAAGTAAGAATATCCACCTCTAGCTTCTACTGGAAATGGTCCACACACATCCGTGTGTACCAATCCTAGAATCTCTGTGGCCCTTTCACCTTGTCCACCAAAAGGCGGCTTGGTCATTTTTCCTTGTAAACAAGCATGACATCTATCAAGTGGTTTTAGCTCAGTAGAGTCTAAATAGCCATCTTGGCAGAGCTTTGTCAAGCGCTTCTCATTCACATGACCGAGACGGTGATGCCACAACTGGGTGATGTATGAGTCATGTGAGTTTGGTTCGTTATCGATTTCCAACACTTGGTTTTCGTAATTTAACCCATACAGACCATTATTTAAATGTGTCATACCATAACATACGTTTTTCTTATAAAATAGACAACCCTTATTTCCAAACTTGAAAATAAATCCATCCATGTCCAAACATGATACAGAAATTATGTTCTTGGTAACACTAGGCACATAATAACAGTTACGTAAAACCAAAATCATCCCAGTCGGCAATGAGAGGTGGTAATCACCAATAGACAACGCAGCCAGCCTTGCGCCATTGACAGCTCGAAGATCCACCTCTCCTTTGGCAATATTTCTAAATCTACTTGGTTCCTGCATTTGAATACAGATGTGAGCCCCACAAGCTGTATCTAATACCCAATGTGTAGAAATATAAAGATTACACTCAATAACGAACGCACCTTTAGCGTCCCCATGCTTCTGGGTGCAGTTCCTCTTCCAGTGGCCTTGCTTGCCACATGAAAAACACACCGCCTCCCATTCCTTGCCCTGCCTCTGGATCTTCCCCTTCTTGGAGGGACGGTGCTTAGGGGCTTCAGACCGTTTATAAGTCTTTTTCCCCTTTGCCTTGTCCTTCCTTTTCTTGTTCACCATAAGGACTGCGGGTTTGTCACGCCCCATGTCCTTGTCTACCTGGAGAATCAAGGTCAGAAGCTCTGATAGACTCTTCTCATTTCCGCTCATGTTATAATTGACAATGAAGCTAGGGAAGGTCTTGGGAAGTGATGATAGGATGAGATCTGCACGCAACTCATCCGGGAATTTAATCCCTAAGATGTCCAGGCGTTTAATGTAGCCAATAAGCTTGACTACATGAGGCCCAGCTGGCGCAGACTCTCCAAGATTAGTTGTAAACAAAGCATTGGAGATCTCATATCTCTCTTGTCTCGCCTTCTCTTGGTATAGATCCTTAAGATGAGACATCATGCTATATGCATCCATGTTTTCATGTTGCTTCAAGAGCTCATTGGACATGCCGATAGCATGAAACACTAGACATCTGTGGAATCATCCATGTGTTTCATATATAGAGATAATTCCTCATCACTGGCCTCTTTCCCAGGTGCAACTGGAATAGGCTCTTCCAGCACATAAAATTTCCTTTCGTGGCGAAGGATGACGTGTAAACGCCTCTACCACTCTTGGAAATTGGTGTCGGTGAGAAGGTTTTCCTTCTCGAGTATAGTTCTCAATGATATGTTTGAAGTCATTTTCTTGTCGTTTCTACAAATTAAGATGAGAAAAGGTTTAGTACTTTATTACAAAACTGAGACAAATAAATAAATTAATACTTATTAGTCTCCCACTATTTTATCGAAATCCAATAGCCCTCACCATTGACTTCGGAATATTCTATTGCCTAAATATTCTAGTGGCAATGATCCATATTGCCCTTCGCATTACCCCAACTAGGGTTGTTCAAGCAACTTGAAGGGTTTTAGGTAGGCATTCCAAATGCCAACTGCATTAACTCGCAGCTCCTTGATCCGCTGAGTGGACTCCCCAATCCTGAAATCCTTTTATTTTGGATTTCTTCAACCTTTGCCTCTTGGTCACACCAAGTCCTGCTATGGCAGTCAACCCTTGATGCGAATCAAGTCAAGTCAACCCAAAACCTTGAATTAGAATTCCCTAATAATTGAAAGCACCCCAACTAGGGTTGGTCAAGCACTTTGAACTATGGTTCGATTCTAACCAAGATTATGGAAGGCTATACCGACTTAATATTTCTTTGAGGGATTTTATCCTTATATATAAATTTACAATTTATTATCTTTTATTACATGCTTGTTAATATTAAGTGGGATTTACTTAAGTGATTAACCATGTCAAAGATAATATTCACGTATAAACTGGTTTTATTTTAGTTCCATCTTGTATGCTCGTTTAATTCATTAATTGTGTGATCGTGACAACACACCCACAATAAATAAACAATGCAACTGACAGAAATAAAATAAATGGTATGATCATGAGCTTTTTCTATTGGTTAGCTTATCTAGCGGTTGATAAACTAACCTAAGACCTAGGGGAGAAACACCTTGAACCTTTCGGGTCCGTGTTTACAGATTTCCACCTGTCCACCTTTGTATCTCCTTGGATTGGTTTCACCTTGGATCCTGACTTGAGCCGCCTCCACTAGCTTGGGTGCTCCATCCATTACATATGCATTTATCTCACACGCAGGTGAGGGGTAAAAAAAGGGGTTTTTACATAAAAGAATACTTGGGCGCGTAGGCCCTACATATTAATGAGGAGATGGCTCGCAGAACAACAAATTTAATTTAAATAAATAAATTTAAAAAAACCATTCACATACAAAGGTCTCGGTCTAGCTCATGATCATCCATACATGCAACGATATTTACGCATAAATAAAACTAGCATTCAATTCTTTAATCGTTCTTATTTAAGATAAATCATGCTCGAATCAATTAATTATCTTTAATTAATCAATCCTTTTATCTTAAACCCTTTTTCTAAACTTCCTTGAGATTCTCATCCATCATAATTTTAAACAAATAAATTCATTTAAAATTATTCTTGTACGTAACGTGTACCTTGGAGGCAACCCGGTGAATTCTCATTCATTACGTAGATGTTAAATTAAACACATATATATAAAACGCCTATCATGTGTTGTGCCTCAGCTTTACGCCTGCACCATGGTACACATCTCAAGGGTTTGTATAATATAATAATAAATTTTAATAAATCTACGTAATTTGGGTGAGTACACGGCGTGTAGTTCCGACTACATGGTGTGTACTTTTCTTCACCATCCATCTGAAGTACACGCCCGGGGACATGGCATGTTAATGTACTTCGGAAATTTTCGGAGTACACAGCATGTACAGTGAGACACACGCCGTGTAGTCTCTGCGTTACACAGTTTCCAATCGGGCAGGCCGTGTACGGGGTACATGGTCCAACCCTAACCCGAAGGGACTACACGCCGTGTTCTGTTGGACCACATGGCGTGTAATCCGGAAACCGTGTGTCACCTGTTCCTGGTCAACACATGGTGTCATAAATGACTTAGATAGGATCAATACACAACCTGATTTGGCAGACCAGTCTGATGCATGAACCTAGACTACACGGCGTGTACTTCTGAATACACGCCGTGTATTCTGGTGTTGTACGGCCATAAATGTTTGGCTCCTCCAGATGAGTTCCTCTATTTTATTTTAATCAAAATTAAAAGAAAAATTCGTTTCTCGTGAGGTGAACGAGAAATGAGGGAGGAGGAACAGATCTCGAAATTCATATTTCCAGAACGATTAAACTTGAATTGAAACAACTAAATTATTAAATGCGTAAAACATCAACGAAAAACTAAATAATTATAATCAACGATATGACCGCTCTGATACCACTTGTTGGTTCCGGGCATAGCGGAAGCGCATTGGTGGGTTTTTCCAACTTTAATTTTAATGTTAAGAAACGTTCAATCCGAGATTCGTCACGATTTAAAATGCCGAATCTTCGGAATAGAATGAAAAACGAAAAACTTAAGAGGGAATCCCAAAACCATAGAGATAGAATCATCATATGTTGGTTATAATTAATTTAATTAATTCACAAGAATTACCTTGGTGGAATTCCTTCTTCGTTGATGTCTCCGGTCACGATCCAGTGATCCGTCGTTGCGTCGTAGAATCCAAGTGTAGGATTCCTCTAGCGGTGATCCACACGTGTGCCACGTATTTGCAGACGTCGCCGAAGGGATCTCCGGGTGCTAGCGCGGAAGAACCTTCATTTGCGATGTCCGCCTTCGATCGCCTTGGTCTCTCGGTCTTGAGAGTGTTCTTGGAGGAAGGAGTTCTTTCGGCCTTCTCCAGAATTGTTGTTCACAACGATTTATTGAAAAGTATTGGGGTTGTGATGATATTTATAATCGTGTTTGAGGTCATAGAGTTATGACAATAAATAAACGCGTTACGCGTTTTATTTATTTCATTAACCCTTATTGAAAACCCCCATGTCGAATGATTAATTCCTTGACATGCGCTCACGCTGATTATAATTAATATCAAAATAATGATATTATTTCCTCAAAATCTCAACTAGAAAACCTACACGTCGTGTAATCATTAATACACGGCGTGTACTTGTTTTCCATAAAACTACACGGCGTGTATATTAAATATACACGACGTGTACTTTTATTTTCTACTTTTCTTTATCTCCTCCTCCGCATTTATTATACTTTGAGTAATGGCTATTTATTTCTTAAATAAATGTAACTGCATTACTCACTAATAAATATATTATTTCACCCACAATATATTCTCTCGAATAACTAGTGTCGAAATAAATGCGATCAGGCATCCTTAAATAATTATTAAACCACAGTCGGGAATAATCTTTATTTAACTTGTTAAATTAATATTTAACTGAGATACATGGACACACTTAGTGTGTGACCCTCTAGGCCTCTTTCTCAGTGGCATTAGGCGGAGCATGCCTAAAGTCCAAGGTTAGCGTCTAGTAACACGTCAAGGCACCCATAGAGAAAGAAGTTAACGCCGCAATGACGTGTCACCTCATACAAACGCTTACCGTGTAATATAATCCCTTTGTCACGATATCTCGAATCAAGCGGGTTGTAGGCTAGTGTCATCAACCCACGTGCTCAATTATTCTTTCTTTGACTTTCTGGAATTGAACTCGCCCATTCCTTACCACGGTCATGGATTTATTTAGGCTATATCAATTCTATCAAAGGGTCTGAGATATCTACTCCCGTTATGGAACAGAAGGGACAAATCCTTTCTCGTATTATATATTAATGCGGTATTACTCGTGACGCACCCAACGTATCCTACCTCACTGCGAACAGTGTGTCGTCACAGTTTTCTTCAATACATCTAAGTGCGCGAGTTGTAATACCCATTAATAATAATCTTAAAGTCTAAGGACCAATACACATGTCCACAGATAGGAACATCCAATGACACTATGAAATGTGGATTTCCTACTGGCGGGTCTCGTTCTCATAATATCGTCCTGGATATTACCAAGGGCGCACACCATGAGAAGGTGCCTCAAAGTTTTATGAGTCCTCACCCCTAATGATATGTATTATTTGTGCCCTTCAAATAAAATCATCCGGCCATAGAACATATATTCAAGAATAGTGTTATGGCACTTCTGGGTTCTCATCATAGCAGGGATCCGCTATGACCCATTAATGCAACAGCTGTCCTTAGGACATTATCACATGCATTGTTACGCAGAAGAACAATCAAGATGTGATAAGACATTTATTAATGAATAAAGTACAAAGTAGTTGGTTATAGGCCACCAACTCCAACAGATGTCATTTTTGTAGAAGACAAGGTGCAAATGGCAACTGATCAAGGCATAGAGAAGAAGAATACATAAACTACAATAGCCGAGGTAGAGGAAAAATCCAAGGAAGAACCAGTTTCCTCTAAAGCATTATAAGAGCACGATGATCAAGTATCGGTTGAGTATAGACCACGACGGTTAACTCGGGAGAAAAGAGCACCAATATGGCACTCAAACTATGTGACTTAGAGCAATATTGCACACTGCTTATTGGCAGAGAATGGAGAGTCATCTTCTTTTGTGGAGGTGACCTAGAGTCCAGATGTTTCCTTATGGATGGCGGCGATGCAGGAGGAACTTGAACCCTGCACAAGAACAAGACTTGGGATCTTATTCCATTACCTCATGAAAAGATGCCTATCAAAAATAAATGGGTCTCTAAGATCAAGCGAGATGGAAAGGACCAGGTGGAAAGATATCATGCACGACTGGTGGTCAAAAGATATGCTCATAAGGAAGGTATTGATTTCAATGAAATATTTTCTCCTATTGTTAAACTGACGACTGCTCGGATAGTTCTGGCGATGTGAGCTACATACAGTTTACATCTAGAGCAGTTGGATGTGATGACTGTTTTTATCCATGGTGACCTTGATGAAGAGATCTATATGCTTCAGCTGGAAGGTTTGCAAAAGATGGAAAAGAGAATTCAGTTTGCAGGTTGAACAAATCTCTATATGGTCTCAAATAGGTGTCGAGGTGTTGGTACAAGAGATTTGATTCCTATATCACGAGTCTTGGATACAACAGACTTCATTCAGATCCTTGTGCATATTTCAGGGGTTCGGATGGTAATGATTTCATCATTATTCTATTGTATGTGGATGACATGTTGATTGCAGGCCCAAACAATGATCAGATCCAGGTGACGAAGACACAATTGGCTAGGGAGTTTGATATGAAAGACTTGGGAGCATCAATCAAGATTTTTGGGATGCAGATTTACTGAGACTGAGATAATGGGAAGATTTGGCTATCACAGAAGAATTACTTGAGAGTCTTGAAACGCTTCAACATGCAAGACTGTAAATCAATATCTACCCCTCTTCTCGTTAATTTCAATTTATCCTCAACGTTGAGTCCTAACAGTGAAGTAGAGAGAATAGAGATGTCTCGAGTACCGTATGCATCGGCAGTGGGCAGTCTGATTTTTGTTATGGTTTGTACTAGACTAGACATTGCACATGAGCAGTTACTCAGTACATGACAAATCCAGGACGGGGGCATTGAAGCACAATGAAGAGAATCCTGAGGTGCATCAAGGAGACCTCAAATGCTACATTATGTTATGGAGGGTCAGATTTCACTATAAGAGGATATGTTTATTCAGATTTTGCAGGTGATTCTGACTGGAGTAAATCTAGTACTGGTTATGTGTTTACTCTTATAGGAGGAGTTATGAGCTGAATTTCAAAGTTACAGTTAGTTGTGACATTATCAACGATGGAGGCAAAGTACATGACAGCTACACAGGCTTACAAAGAGGCGATTTGGATGAGAATGTTGTTGGAGGATCTCGGGCACAGACAGGAGCAGATTTCATTATTTTGTGACAGCCAGAGCGCTTTGCACATTGCAAGAAATCCATTTTTTCATTTCAGGATGAAGCATATTGGGGGTACAATGTCATTTTGTCCGAGACATGGTGGATGAAGGAAGTGTGGACATGCATAAAATTCATACTAAAGAAAATCTGGAAGATTTTTGATGGAGGTAGTTGACTCTGACAAGTTCAGATGATGCAGATTCTCAAGCAGCCTCGCAAAGACGTGAGCAGCATGTTTGGAAGATAGAAAGGATGTGTGGAAATATGATTGGCTCTCAATCAAATCTCCAAATAGGAGATGTGTTGACAGTTTTTTCCACGAACGATGGTCACACTTTTGTTTGTCAATGGAGGTGGGTGTGGCTGGCGTATGGTGGGTGGTTAACCCCACCAATTGATCCAGCAAAGAGAGGAAGGCAATGGGAGAGGCAACCTATATAAAGGGCTCTCTCTCATCAATTTTAGCATCTCGTCAGCATCTTCATCGATATTCTCACCAATGGTCCCTTTGAGTGGTATTTGTGAGGTTGTTTCCCCTTTATTCGAGTGAGATTATACGAGAGTTTTCTCCTTGTAATAGCGAGAGATTGTGTACCCACTTTTACCTATAGTGATCATTCTATTTGCCCGTGGTTTTTTACCTCTTTCATTTTGAGGGTTTTTCCACGTTACATTTGGTGTCCAATTATTTCTACATTTTTGTGCTTTATTTTATCTCGTGATTATCGCTACACTAGTGGACCAATTATTTACGATCCCAACAGTTGTTGTATTGTCGTCTTGTGCTTTGCTTTGCTGCCTTGACATGTTGGCAACCCCGTTTGATGGGCACTGTTTGCTCCACTGTTGATCGCCTGCACCGCTCCTCTGCATTTGGCCTTCCATCAGGTTCCCGACTGTTTGAGCTGATGTGTGTTGTTCGGCTATTCCGTTTCGCCGTTGCATTGTGGCACCCGCGGATTGGGGGGTGCAGTTTTGAGAATCACACGTTGGCAGGGGGTTTCATCGCCCCCACGCGTTGCTTCCCAAAGTGTGATCATTCGGCTCCCTTTGATGTGGTGCTTTTGGTCTTCTTCGGCGAAACCCTAGCTCCTTTTGGTCCCCTGGTTCGGCCTCCTCCTCAGGACATCATCTAGGTCTGTTGCTCTCCCTCGGCCTCAACTCGCGGCCGGCGCACGGTGGAGACAACATCCTTCCATGACGGAATTAGTGTGGCTTCTCGACGATGATTTCAAGAACCTTGGAAGGAGCGAAGCGCGGATGTTTCATCATATCTGGAAGGCTACACAATCCCCTTTAGCTTGAAGAGGTCAGGACCACCAGACACTTTGTTGTCCGATGTTGTGAGTATAGTTTGCAACTTTGTTTCTTTAGTTTGCAATTTGTAAATCTTGTTTCTTTCCTATTATATTTCTTCTTGAGGGTCTGATTTCATTATAGTGTTTTCATTTTTTTTTTTTTTGATATTGATAATGAGTGTGCATGTGTATGGTGTTCTTGTCGTGCAATAGAACCTCCAAGGGTTTGAAGTATGTTAAATCCTCATGTTTATTTACTTTTCTTGCATTTTCTATTCTGTTTGGTTCTTACATTATCGAATTCACAGTTCTAGATTCGATCATTTTTCTCTTTGGTGGTGGTTTGGTTTTATGTGCACTGCCCTCCAACCACAACGATTCTTTTATAGTTTAATAAAACTTCATTTTCAAAGTCATGGTGATATTTGGTTTTATGGTTTTTAAACGTTTTCACTTCTTTTATTAATTGATAATCATTCATTAGAAACCTTTTAGACTTCACTAGAAAAATCCACCACAAACTTTAATTGAAAATTTTAGAATTCATTCACTTGAAAATTTAAATGGTGTTTTTCATCGGAAAATTTTCACCGAAAATTTTAAGTTGAAAACTGCAATGAAAATTTTAAACAAAAATTTTATTGATTCAAATGGAAACTTTCACTCAAAAAATGCAGCGGACCTTTCACTGGGAAATTACATTATAAAAAGTCTACCTTAAAATTCCTAGAAACAATCATAGTGAAAAACTTCCTATATAAAATTATACTAGAAAATTATATTGATTTTTTTTAGAACAAATTAAAATTGTATTCCGTATGAAAAAAATTAGTTACAATGACCCTCGACAAAACTAAGAAGCCAAGAAATCTTCTGAACCTCAAAACGAGAGCATCTAAAAAATCCCAAACGATTACATCTGTCCAATCCATGGAGGCGCCACTACTTCCACTATGATGATAGTAACATCCCCGAAGGCTCCAACCGGTCTTGTGAAAACGGGAAGAGACCCAAACATGCAAACAACAAAACCAAGGAAGAGCGAGCCAACCCAAAAACATACAGACCCATAGCGGACGAAACACTGATTGACCAAGGACCGACAACATCGCTGTAAGTCTCAACGGTTCTGGCCGACAACACCCCCTCGCCGAAGGCCGCGGGGAACCAAGCAGCGAAAACGCAAACTTTTTTCATGAAAAAAAAATAGTTTTTTGATAATTTTCAGTAGATTATTGCACCTAAAATTCTCATTGTAATTTTTTGATAATTTTTTAATTGCAATCATTCAATGTAACTCTCACTTGGAATTTTATACTTTCTAAATTTTTTCATGGAATTTTGCAGTGACATTTTACTAATTTTTTTCCTTTTAGAGCACATTTTTGTATACTTTAAAAAATACTTTTTTTACGAAGAGTAGTAAAATTGTTACAATTTTATGAATTAATTTTTGTATGATTGTAAAAAAATTAATAATTTTTTTAACACAAAATAATAATAATTTTGTATTCTTATAAACAATTACAAATTTTTATATATTCCAAAAAAAATTACTTGTGTTTTCATAAAATAATAAATTTTGAATCATTTAAATAATAATTCCATTAAAAATATCAAAATATTAAATCGTTTCTTATATCTTAAAAAAACAAATTTTTTATCTTTTAAAAATGTAAATTTTTTGATAAAGTTAACCATTTTAAAAACATAACGATTTTTTAAAGACCATAAAAAACTATTTTCAGCATAAAAACATTTTTTATTTAAAAAATATAATTATTTTTAAAATAAAAGTCATTACTGTTGATGACAATGCATAAATCTTTTTTGACAGGTTGGTTTAATTCTTTTTTATGAACAAACACGCTTATACCCTTTTATTTGGTCCATCATAGGTGTCCAGAGGACCATTGATTTTTTTTAAAAACAAAAAAAGGCTAAAAACACATACTCAAATTTTTATCCGTTGTGTAAACCTTTAATCCGATTCAGTAGGTTTTTTTTAATTGATTTTTTATGAAAACCTCTCCCGGTGGACCAGTGAATTTTTTTTTTTAAAAAAAGAGGCTAAAAAAGATATACTTGATTTTTTATCCGTCTCGTAGACCTTTATTCAGATTTTTTTTAAAAAATACGGCATGTTGGGTCTGCAATGAAAATGGATAGGGTTTTAGTTTTTGCATGACCGAACTGGAATTTGGTTTTCTCTCAGTTGCATTTATACTTTCGTTTCCCTATTTTTTTTTTTAGAATTGACTGGTGCTGCCGACGATTAAATCTATCACTCCCTATTTTGTGGGTTGAGCCACCCGAGGGTCTTTCTTTGAAAATTTTATTTTCTGTTGTTGTTTTCTTTTGAATTACTTTACATGGTTAATTAGCTGTGTCAGATCGGGGGTAACCTTGTTCCTGCTTGATTGGACATATGGAATTCTAGCTTCGCTCCATTTGAGGCAAAAGAATCATGGGTTTTGTTCACAGCACTTTATAATTTTGGGAGCTCTCCCCACTTCTCATGCTGAAATACCAGGTGTGTTTGCATGTATATTTATTCAACGTTTCATTTATTAATCTTATTTTATGTAGTTTTTGGTTTTCTTATGATTACATGAACCTCGTTATTTTTTTTAGAAGACAGAAATGAAAAGAAAGTTAAACTTATTTGGTTCCTTTTGTGTTCTTGTTCAACTATCATTTTTCTCTTTTATACGGCGTCTAATTTTTGTGTGTGATTAGTATAATGTCTGGTAAAATTGGATTTAAATAAATTTCTTTCAACTATATCTCTCTGTCATCTAAATACCCATAGTTGAATTGAATGTCTGGGTCGGAGTTATTCATATGCATTCGTACCGTGACATATTGGTTCACCATCAGCATAATCAATATAGAAATAAACACAAATATCTAAAGATGAATTGAATGTATTGAAAATTTTCCTTTTCACGAAGTAGGTGGCCCTTGCTAGTTTCAATTAAACACACCATTTTGTTTATTTGATTCATTTGGGGCCAACATTGAAAAATGGGGGCATGCTGCCAGAAACCCATTGTTCTAATTTGGGTGTAAAAGCGATGTCTGTCCGTACATGTCTTAAAAAATCATCATTCCATCAATTTCTTCACAGAAGTTTATTGTTTTTTTTGTTTCCATTTATCATCTCGTATGCTTGATACTTCCATCATGATTTATTAAGTAGTTGTTTAGATAGAGTATCACAAATTTTATCATATGTATTGGGGAATATTGGTTTAGCATTGTTGGAAATACATGTCCCATCAACACCCACAAACACAGCTGAACGCTTTGGGAGGAAAAAAGAAAAACCAGGACTCAACACTTAAGAGATGTTTGTGCACCACAAACTAAGATGATTTTATGGTCGGGTTTTCATTGCTTTATATACACAACAAAATGCTAGACATATTTACAACGTAATTAAATTATGCGGAAGCCTTAATGAGTTCAAACCGCATTGAACCATAAAATAAAAAATAAATAAAATAATGTGGGGAGGAAAGGTAACAGTGAAATTAATCACCACATTAAATCAGTCAACAATATCACCCCTCTAATTTATGTCATGTTCACCAGATGTCAATGATGTCAGTCTTCGTGCACAACTTCTGGAACTTGGTGTGCCCAAGTGACTTCGTGAGAGTGTCTGCGAACTACTCCTCTCTCGATTCCTTCTCATCGCTCACCACCAACTTCTCCGCAATGAACGTGGTGTTCAAGTGGGTGGGCTTGGCGGCCAAGGTGTCGATAGGTTTGGCCATGGTGGGCGTCAACATACTGTTGGGCCTCCATAGGAAAGCCTTTTGCCGCTTGCGCCCATGGGCGCAAGAGGGCTTTCGATGTTGAACCGCACACTCAACGCCTTCTTCTCCTTCTCCCCCGCTGCCCTAGATGATGATTTCCTCAGCTTCTCCTCAAGCTTTCTTTCTAGATCCACATGGGACTTCAGTGAGAGATACCCTGAGGGGGGTGAATCAGGGTATTAAACTCATTCGTGTTTCCCCACGTACTCGTGAAACTCTCACCGTCTTAACCGATCTTGACCTCACTTATTATTCAAATAAGGTCAATGATTGTTCAATCCACATGCAATGATTACCGTCCCACAGAACGTAAGCAAAACAAACACACAAGACATAAGAATTTTACTTGGTTCATCCACACTGGGCTACGTCCAAAGAGCACACACCGACATTGTGTTCATATGCAAAAATCCATTAATCTTTACTAGTCTTGTGGATACAATGATTCGGCTATGGTCACTCCATGACAAACTCATTGCCTTTACAAGATTTAGGGTTTGACTCACTGTCACCCAAGAGTCACCCCCTTTGTTCTCTCCCTTTGTTCATTACTTCAGGAGAGAATTTTTTTTAACTCACAAGACAATACACATCTTCATTGTCTGATAGTTGATGCACCGATTAGTGCCCATTGATCTTCACTACCCTATTTCACAAACTAGTTATAAACATCACCAATGCAACAACTTCTCATTCCCTGTTGAACTAGTCTTCAAGGAATACCAACTTCCTTTGGCAAAGTCTTCAAGAAGTGCCAATAACTTTATGTGTTGTGAAACAAAACACTTTCACAAAACCTTTTCACCACTTTCCCGAACTCATAGTCTTCCACGAAACTCGCAACTTTTCACGAAGCTTTCTAAACCTGTGCGAAACCCCTTAGTCAGATTGACACAAGTACTTTCTTCGCTGATCTCTTTCCCTTATTTCAGAGACTTTTGATCTTCAAAGAGTTTGGATACTTCAAATGAGAGGGGTAGTCGCCTATTTATGGTTGTTGCCTCTTCTTCGCGAAACTTTCAACCTCACCACTACCTTTTTGCGAAACTCTTCATTCATGTTCACAGAACTACATTTTTTCGTGAAACTTCAGGGAAATATTCCGTAATCGCATAAGTTACCACCTTTTCCTTTGCGCATCAACCATCTTTCCTGAAATATTTTTTTGCGAATCTCCAATTGTTAAGGACTATAGATGCCTAACTCCTAATGGGGAACTGCTGTAGAATTTTTTTATTCAATCAAACTAAGAATTACAGGAAAAAGCAAGGAGATAAGGGAAACAGAAACTCGGGAGGCCCCTTTGCTCTCCCACCCAAGCTCCCAAGCTGAGGAAACACCCAACTAAAACCAACCTACCTACCATCTCGCTCTTCCTTCCCCTTATAATAGAAAAACTAAGCATGCCTCTCTCATGCCCCATGTGGAGATTCCTCCAGCTCCACTATCTTAAGGGAAACCACTGGCTTAACTGCCTCAGTGAGACCACTTCCCTTCTTTTCTGTTGAGTCAGAAATACCTCTTCCCCTGTGAGTATATACCCGCTATTCACCAGGTTGGTTACGGGCTTTATTACTCGCCTTCGCTTGAGAAACAGACTTGTCCTCAAGGCTGAAGGAAGGAAATTGGTTGAAGATGATGTAGTTGTCTTCCCAAGTAGCGTCCTCCTCGGAGTGGCCCAGCCATTTGATCAGAGATTGCAGTTGGATAATATTGTCCTGGGTATGGGTGCGGCTGGACAAGACAACCTCTGGTATAGGAAAATCTGCCCCATCATCTGGTAAAGCTGGTGGAAGAATGGGTTGGGCAGGAGGACCATGCAACTTTTTCAACCAGGAAACGTGAAAAACAAGATGAATACGAGCAGCAGGCAGCAACTAGAGTTGATATTCCACTGGACTGATTCTTTTAAGAACAGGAAATGAGCCATAATAACGCGGTGACCACTTTTGATTAAGCCGGTGGCTGATAGATAACTGTTTATGAGGGCGTAGCCACAAAAAGACCAGATCGCTCACTTGGAAGTCAAGGGGGCGACGGTGCTGGTCAGCTTGTAACTTCATAGCTTGTTTGGAGCGGTGGAGATGAAATTTTAGCTGCTGCAAGGCATGCTTGTCAAATAGCGCCGGAGCGGGCGCGATCGCGGTGGTGCGGAGCGGAGCGGTGCATAGCCGCCCTTGGACGCTGAGTCGCGTCGCAGTACGCGATCTCGCCAGTCGCGCCGCAATCGCGGTGTCGCGGATCGCGCGCAATCTTGCTGGTTGCGAGCGCGACACGTATTTGCTTGCAAAAAAATTGCACTGGCCTACAACACCGCCGCCGCACCAAGCCCTTGATGCCGACGACGACCTCGCCGCACCGACCCCTCGACGTCGACGACCACCTCTGCCCCCTGCACACCGACCCCTCGACGCCAACAACGACCCCGCCATACCAACCCCTCGACGCCGCCGCCGACCCTCCTACCCCCTGCGCACCGACCCCTCGACGCCGATGACCCTCCCTGCCCCTTGCGCACCGACCCCTCGATGCGGACGACGACCCTGCCGCACCAACCCCTCGACGCCGCCGGCGACCCCCTTGCCCCCTGCCGCACCGACCCCTTGAGGGCGACCCCACCTCCCCCGAGTCTTTTTTTTTTCTACTTTATTTTATGGGTTTTGTTATTTGTTTGTTTTTTGGTTTGCGCCGTGCATCAGGCGCGCCACTTGTCCCTCCCGTTTTTTTATTTTTTATTTTTTTTTGTGTGTTTGAAATTTTACTTTCAGCGGTCGTTTTAAAAAATTTCTTTCTTTTGTTGTTATATATGCATTATTTTAATTATTTTTTATCTTTTTATTTATCATATTTTAATTTTTCAACATATATATGTATAGAATTATATAATTTAAATAATATTAAATGGCCCGCGATTGGATAAAAAAGCGGCCGCGACGCGATCCGCGTCGCCGCGATCCCGGTATAGGACCCCGCCGCGTCGCTCCGCGATCCGAGATTGACAACTATGCTACAAGGTGTCCTGGCGGTCTGAAAGTGCCTGTGCTACGGCGACCACACAAATTTCTGAAGGTAAAATATTTAGAATAGTGGGCAGGGGCTGCCCGTAAACTACTTCAAAAGGAGTAGTGTTGATGGAAGCATGCCATGTAGTGTTATAACAAAACTCAGCCCAAGGAATCCAATAGGACCATTGTTTAGGTTGTTCACTGGCAAAACAATGAAAATAGTGGGTGGGGGCAGCCTGTAAACTAATCCAAAAGGAGTAGTGTTGATGGAGGCATGCCATGTAGTGTTATAATAAAACTCAGCCCAGGGAATCCAATAGGACCATTGTTTAGGTTGTTCACCGGCATAACAACGCAAATAGGCTTTGAGGCCCCTGTTAATGACTTCAGTTTGGCTGCCCGTTTGTGGATGATACGCCGAACTGAATTTCAATTTGGTGCCTTGGAGTTGGATTAATTCAGTCCAAAAGTGACTGAGAAAAATAGGATCATAATCACTGACGATAGAATTTTGAATTCTGCATGAAAATCTCAGCTACTCCTCGGGCTGTGTAAGGATGTTTGAGTAGCAGAAAATGACCGTATTTAGAGAGGCGGTCCACCACCACAAAAATGACATTATAACCATGTGATTTAGGCAAGTAATGAAATCCATGGATAAATCACTCCAAACAACTTGTGGAATATCCAACGGTTGTAAGAGACCAGCAGGGGACAAGGTGGAATACTTATTTTGATGACAAGTGTCACATTGGCGGACATGATCCTAGACTGTTTTCTTCATACCAAGACAATATAAATTTGCTGCCAGTGTAACGTCCTGCCCCCTTCTCCTTGACTTGAGAGGGCGGTCAAACTTTAGTTGGCCTTAAGCGACATCCCCAAGACGCTAAATACTGACAATAAATGCCAAAGGGGTTGAATACATGTGGGGGACGATTTTCCCTATAAGAATAAAACAACTAACCAGACAATCCATAACCAAACAAACCACTATACGATGCATGATAACAATGAAAGAGAACTCAACATTTCATTTATCAAAATCATAATAAAATCAAGTACCACAGTGGAAGACTACAATATCAAAGTAAACAGTCTAAGACAAACTAATAAAGCTCCAAAACAACCACAAGCTCCATGCTCTATGCTCCACAAGCTCCATGTTCCACAAACTCCATGCTCCACAATCTCTATGCTCCAACTTCACCAAACAACCCAAGTATCACGAAATAGTGCTAAAGACGTGTCACACTTTACTTTTTCTCATGTCCTGGTAGATGACATCTGAAAAAGTGAAAAATTGGCAAAACTGGGGTGAATACTAAAACTCAGTAGGTTTTTCCCAATGACTTATCTACTCACGCCACTAGGATTGAAAAGTTAGCAATATTTATATAAAATAGTTTATATAAAAACAATTTCTAAAACAATTTATAACTAAATATAAACAAGTTCCATATCAACCAGTTTTCCAACAAATGCCATTTTTCAAAGAAGGCAACCAAACAATGCTTTAAAACCATTTCACAAGTTCTATTTGACATAACCATTCCATCCCACATATCCAACCATGCATACATCGTTATGACAATTCCATACTCATGAGCGGTTTCTCGTTGATTTACCAAGTCGTCACAAGGTAATTATATCCCATGCGCCATTACACCTTTGACACCGAGCATAAGGTCATATTTCAACCAAGCCTTGTAAATGCAATATGAACACACACACCAAGTATGCCCAAAAATCATACCAATCCAAACATGCAAAAACCATTTCAATAAAACAAACTTTTTATTGGAAAACTTTTCCCAACAAGCCATTTCAAAAATCCAGCAAAGCCATATTTTAAAATCAACATTTTAAAGTCAAGAAACCAAAGCACTTTGCACAACAAATTACCACAATTCCACAATTTCACCAAAAATCATAAATCGTCACTAAAGAGGATTTATATCATGCCCTGCACCACAATTTCAAAATCAATTTCAATCAATTAAATCAATTTGAAACTAATCCAATCAGTTCGAGCAAGAGGAGTTGAGAGTAAAGCTACCCACCTCGAGAGTTTTGGCGAAAACGATAAACGACACGAAAAACGTCACAAAACCGGGTTGCGATCTCCGCGAACCCGCCTTAGATCTCTTCCCTTATCATCAACAAGACCAATTCTAAACATATTTGACATCCACACCTTTAGATCTACCCACAACGGGCATAGATCTAAGAAACCGAGAGATGGAGCGAAGTAGATCTAAGAAAAACATCAAGAACGATGAAGAACGATCACATACTGTGAGAAATCAGCTTCTAATCACCAAGGGAATCCTTCAGACCACCTCCAGATCGATGGGAGAACCTTCCTTGACATTTGGGAAAGTAAAATCCTAAGTTAGGGCTGCATAAGAGGAAAAACGAGTGGGTTAGAGGGCAAAACGAATGAGATCCACTTTTTAAGGAAGTGGTTTCTTGCTGCGCACGGTTTAATCACATGGTTAGGCAAACTGTGCGCTAACCGTGCGCTAACCGTGAGCCAACCACTACCTTAAGGAAAACCCTCACACGGTCATCTCGCACGGTTTTCGAACCGTGCACCAACCGTGCGGAAGCCACTGCCTTGAAAAGATCAAATCCAAAATTCAAAGCGCACGGTTTCTCGTAAGTGGACGCACGGTTTGGGCAAACTGTGCGTCACTCGTGCGCCTTCCCTTTTGCCCCTGTCTCACTGCGCAAGGTTTCCTGTAAGTGTTGCACGGTTTTCACACACCATGCACCACCCGTGCACCTGTAGAAAAGCCCCAAAAAACTCACAAAAGTTCTACAAACTCTCCCAAACTTCACCCTTGTACTTTATATGCTTAAAAGCATAGAGAAAGAGTTACATACCAGAAACCGGGAGTGCTACAGCCAGCCTGCGCTAAGTGCAGTAAAATCCAATGTGCCCCCCTTGAGGGGTTTGATGAAATTCGGCTAGCAGCCGAGGGGTCCATGGTGAGGATCCGGGAAGAGCTAGTCGCCCTTTATAACGGAGGATACCCTGTTCCAGCGAAAAATGTTTATAGGCTGAGCTGTCCGCATGAAGGGCTAAAATAATTTTGTGTAAGGAGTGACTCCCACCAGAAAATGTTGGTCGTGCTGCCAAATAGGGAATGACCGAACTGCACACAAATGGGCAGTGTCATGGCGACAAGAAAGAAAACTGTTGAATTTTGGCGACCTAGCTTGAACTGGACATCAAATTGGAAACCCAACAATTTGGAGATCCAACATTGTTGGTCAGCTATAGTGATCTGCTGCTGAATGAGGCATTTGAGGCTCCAATGATCAGAAAAAATAGTAAAGGGCTGACCGAGTAAATAGGGACGCCAATGTTGAATAGTCAAATCCAAAGCTGAAGCCATGATCTCCTTCTCATATGTTGATTTGGTAAGGTGTTTTGATGCCAAATCTTTATTAAAGAAGGCAATGGGCCTGTGGTTTTGCATTAGTACAACACCAACACCTTGGCCGGAAGCATCGCATTCTATCTGAAGTAGCACCTATAAGACAACCACCAAATGGCTCAACTGGGCAGCCCAATCACTGCTGTAAATTAATATGTCATCAAAGAAAATAAGGACAAACTTATGGAGCAATGACTCTAAAAGGTCATTCATGATGGCTTGGAATGTACCAAGAGCATTCATAAGACCAAATGGCATGACTTAAAATTCATAATGGCCACTATGAGTGCGAAAAGTGATCTTTTCAATATCCTTAGCCCGCATCCAAATTTGGTGGTAACCAGATTTGAGATCCAGCTTTGAAAAATATGAGGTGCCATGTAATTCATCAAGGAGTTCGTCAACCACCGAAATGAGAAATTTGTCCAGGATAGTGACTTTGTTGAGTGCACGTTAATCAACACAAAGTCGCCACGAATCATGCTTCTTTTTAACAAGAAGCATGGGGCTGGAATAGACACTGGAGTTGTTACGAATAATTCTAGAAGTTAACATGTCTTGAACCTGCTGCTCGATCTCAGTTTTTTGAAAATGTGGGTAGCGATAAGGGCGAACTGTAACTGGACCCTGACCAGGTAAAAGATGAATTCTATGGACATGCTGCCAGACCGGAGGAAGCCCCCTAGGTGCAGCAAACACCTGGGTAAACTCCTGAAAGTCCCGCTGTTGGTGCTTAGTGAGGGAAAAATGTGGGATGTCTGCGGTTGAGCCGAACATATCCCTGTGTCCCGAAACAGCCTGGGGTGTGCTGAAAACAACAACCAAGGAAAGAGCAGCCAAGGTTGTTGGAGCAGCCCCGTGAAGAGTGTAATCTAGTCCAGCTGCTTGAAATTTCATGATCATGGATTTCCAATTTGTTTGCACATTGTCGAGGGTTCGCAGCCAAGCGATGCTGAGAATAAGGTTCAGCCCACCAAAATCCATAACTTGTATCAATGACACAGGTATACTCACCGGCTGTGAGGCGGACATGTTGACACAACCCCTAGGTACACATTTTGTGGTCATCCCTCAATTTAATGCTAAGCGGATTTGTTGTTTGTTCTGAGAAACCAAGGAATTAGATTAACCCGGGGGATATAAAATTGTGCGTGGCACCGCTGCCAATCAGAATAAGAATAGGGACGACCTCAAGTCGACCCTCGACTTTCATAGAAGTGAGGTCCTGAAGCGGGTGTCGGGGAGGAGAGTAATAAGTGTTGAGGTCCTCATAAGCAATAACCTTACATTTTTCTTTTGTTGTCTCGGCTGGGGGTGCAACCTGTTCCGGAGTGTCCAACACGGACTCTTCCCCGTCAAGAATAACACCGTCTTCACTCAACAACAAGACCAACAACTTAGGGTCTGCACATTTATGTAGTGGGGAATAAGACAGGCCACACCGAAAACACAACCCACGCTGGCATCTATCTTCCCATTCTTGAGTTGTCAAGTGTCATACTCCTCTATCGGGAATCTGTGGCTTGATTGGTTCGCGAGGGAGCCCCCCCCCCCCGGAGCCCCCTAAACGTCGTACGACCGGATGGGGAGAGGGAAGGGGATTGTGGAGCAGTGGATGACTGCCCCCTGAACTAATGTTGGTCTCGTGCCGACCCCCAAAATGGCAGGAACCGATGCTGCGTAATTGAGGGCTGATATAGCGACGGACTGCAAGTTCAACATGGCGCACAAGGCGCATAGCCTGCAAGCGATTTGTAGGGTCATGGATGCGCACCCAACTACAAATTTCTTCCCGAAGGCCATGCAAGAAGTAGCCAACATACTGCGGCTTGGGTTGACGAGGGATGAAAGAAGCCAAATACTCAAATTCCTCAATGTAGTCATGAACTGTATCGGTTTGTCTTCATGAGAATTGAATACGTTGTCGATCCCCTGACCTCCTTCACCACCTGATGTATCACTAGAGGGTCGTTGTTGCCGTCAACGAGGGCTCTGGGACGTGATGATGATGTCTGAGAGTGTCTGGGCGATGAGGTCTTAGATTCCTATATCGTTGGTCAAGTCAACCACGTTATGATACCAAATGTTGGAAATGCCCGATAGGTCAACACCTGCGAACACAGGCAAACACATTGGAAGGACAAAGGAAAAACTAGAACTCAAGAGATGTTTTGTGCACCTCAAACTGAGAAGCTTTTTTGGTGGGATTTTTATTGATTTATATATATAACAAAATGCTAGACGTATTTACAACGTAAACCTTAATGAGGTTTAACCGCTTTGAACCATAAAAGAAAAAATAAAGAAAATAATGGGGGGAGGAAAGGTAACGGTGAAATTAATCACCTCATTGAATTAGTCAACAAGCATCAGCCTAATCAATAAACACAAATATCTAAAGATGATTTGAATGTCTTGAAATTTTTTGTTTCCATGAAGGAGGTGGCCCTTGCTAGTTCCAAATAAACACACCATTTTGTTTATTTGATTCATTTGGGGCCAACACTGAAAAATGGGGGCATGTTGCTAGAAACCCCTTGTTCTAATTTGGGTGTAAAAGTGACACCTGTCCATACATGTCTTACAAAATCACCATTCCATCAATGTCCTCATAGAAGTCTATTGTTTTTTTTGTTTCCATTTATCATATTGTATGCTTGATACTTTCATCACGATTTACAAAGTAGTTATTTAGTCAGAGTATCACTATTTTTATCGTACGTATGACAATGTTGTCGTATGTTGACAATAGGAAATAACACAATGATTAGAGGAAACTTTTATATCACTACCAAGACAAGGTTTTATCTTATACACAACATTAGGGTTTTATGTAGAAAAAATGCATAACGCAAACAAGCATAAAGTATATTATATCATATACAGGATAAAGAGATATCATATGTATGATACAATACTTAACAAAATAAAAAATCAAATACATTGATTTCCAAAAACTAACATACCAATGTTAAGTTTAATAAAATCAAAACAAGCAATGTATAATAACATTGGGAAGCTGTAAATCAGTTGAAACAAACTCACGGCATATGTCACTATCTTGTGCATGATCCTTCAATAAGTCATGCCTTGCATCAATGTGTTCTGTTCTTTGAGTGATGCGTAGTTTTTTTTTTATATAGAAACTGCACTTGTATGGTCCCTCATTATGCAAGTTGTATCAAAGCATAAACCAAAGTTAGATAAAGTTTTCTTTATCCACAGGATGTGTGCATAACAACTAGGTGTTTCTACCATGTATTCTGCTTCACATGTAGGATTTTGCAACTGATTGTTGTTTTTTACAACTCGAAGACACTTAAGATTTGTTTTGCAAGAGACAGGCACCTCTAGTACTTTTGTTATCAGTTCTAAAGGCACCAAAGTCAACTTCACCGCACATTATGAAATCCGAAAATGTAGAGTTTCGACAAATCAAAACTGAGACCACTGTCACTACTAAGATTCTCTGGATACTGTATCTTGATCACCATCACTACTGAGGTTATTTTGATCCTCCAGCTCTTCCATGGAGTTGACTTCCTATTGAAGAACCTTACTCATTCTCGGTGTGATAATTTGACCACTGTGAAGATTGCTACAAATCTGGTTTTCCTCCTAGGATGTATTTGTTAGATGTATCTTCAAATAAAGTATGTCATCTCTCATTGAGATATGAGTTTTCATCCTACAAAAAAACATATTTAAAATATCTTTAAAAACTTTATAAAAAGAGTAGAGCATGCCTTTATCCATTTGAAAACCATATTTAAGACAAATTTTTGAATGCCATTCATACCAAACCCGAGGGGTGCTTTAAACTAAAGCAACTTTTGCTAATTTATGAGTATGATTAGTTAAAAATCTGTTCGTTATTTTAAAAAAAACTTATTTAATTATATAACCATTTAAAACAACACTTTTAGCATCCATTTGAAATAGTTTAAAGTTCATTTGAGCTACAAAAACAAGTTGGATTTGTGTGGCCTCTGTTGGATTGGTGTTGCCCGATCCGGTTGGGCCGAATGCTTGTGGCCCAATTTTTTGGCACTGTAGCAATGCTGACCACTGTAGCGGAGCTGACCGACCGACACCGACAAACACTGTAGCGGTGCGGACTTCGGAGTCAAATTCACTGGAGCGCTTTTGACTTCCAGCCTGCAGTCACTGTAGCGCTTTTGACAAAACTGGCCGCCATTCACTGTAGCGACGCAGACTCACCTTTTCGAACAGTGATCGTCTTCTCCATGTTTTATAGCCCATTTTCGGGCTAGGGTTTCAACTAAAAATCCTCTGTAATTTTTGTGCTCCTGAATAGTGAAAGTTCTGCCTCTCCCGTGACGTAGAGATTATTCTCGAACCACGTAAATCACTGTGTTCTTGTCGCTTTTCTTTCTTTCGTTTTCTTGTTTCTGTCATTGTGTCTCCTGACGATTCCGCAACAGCCTCGGCAATTTGAGAAGAAATTTCATCATAATCCATCCCCTTCTCTTCATTATATCATTGGGAAACTAATCTAGGATTAATTTTTATCATATGTCCATTTCTATTAAACTTATTTCAGAATGATTTTGTGCATTTTACAAGATGATATCCTGGCTTCTCAACAAATTCCCAAACTGAATTTCTTTTGGGTTGTCTTAAATCTTCTGTTATAGCTATCACATAATTTTCATTCTTCATTTTTTCATTAACGTTTATGGGTTCAAGCTAAGATAAATAAAAAGATAAAAATATAAGGATCTCACATTCATTTATTCCTCTGGTTTACTGCTAGTTTCAATTTCACATATTATATTTTACGTGGTATGTTTTTTTGTAAAACTTCCAGTCTCTAGACAAAACATTAATATATTGATTATAATGTGTGGACTGCATACAGATTCTGTTTCAATAAGCTAATCAGATTCATCTCGCGTCAAGAAGGGTTTCATTCAACGACCTCCTGTTTAAGATTGTGAAGTTAACTCAAAAAGGGTTTTATTCATCAAATTCTGTTTCAATTAATTAATAAGATTGTGAAGTTAACTCAAAAAGGGCTTTCATTCATCAAATTTAACATTTAATGAATTTTCGACAATCAATGACCTCCTGTTGTAGTTTAGGCTTTACTTTGAGAGGAGTATTTTGAAAAATACATTCATCTTCCTTGAGGAGTATTTTGTATCATTGGGGCAAAGCAGTTATGAATATGTCCAAAGCGCAGGTTTCTAAAAGTACTATTTCTTTCTTGATCCTTGCTATTTATCTTATCGATGAAGCCGTTGTCCATTTTCTAGTTTCCAATGACTCAAATACAATATTAAGAAACAGTAACAATAAGGATATTTCAGAATATTTGTTTAATTATGATCAAATGATATTAGTTTTATATTCACCTATCTCAAATAGTATTTTATCTCCACGAATTTGAAGTATATATATTTCTAAATATTATTGTCACTAGTGAGTAATGTGACATCCTTCTACCGTTTAAAGCATTTCATATGTTATGAGATGAGAATAATGCAAATTATAAAAAACAAGGTGTGAACTGATTTATGAATCATTTCATATGTTATGTCACTGGTGGGTCGTGACATGAAGTATGTGTAATGATTGATATGAAACAAGGTGTGAACCGATTGAATATAGAGATATTTATAAAAAAATCCAATTTCTAGTATTACTTACCCGAAGTTACAATTGGCAATTAAAAGAAATAAAACATTTGGACCACCCGGTAAATAAGATAAAAAAAACGGATTTTTTTTAAATTTATATTCAATATATTCAAGAAAATATTTTTGTTGATCATTATAAAATTATTTTAATTTTTTTATTTAATTCAACTTTGATTTAATTTGTAACATGTGGGAATAATTATTATTTTATACAATTCGACTATTTGATAAGATAAATCATTTTTTGCTTTAAATCACATATTAAATGTTAGAATCTCTTTATGACAACGTCATTAAATATTTTTTTTTAAAATGATGATTTTTGTTGAAATTTTATTTATAATTTTATATGCATCTAGAAAAAAATCAATAATAATAACAGTTATTTTAATAATATCAAATGCATTTTCATATTAAAATAGCATTTCTTTTTTAATTGAATATAGCTTGACCACATTAATTAGAAATGGTCTGAACCTCGAGTTTGGAGGGTCAAACCCACGGTTCCTTTATTAAATAAAAAAAAGCATTACAGACCACCAGTCATCAAACCTGACAAACACATCAAATATTAGTACACCATTAAGACCTGTTTCTCATGTTCTGGGTGGTACCATGCCCCTAGGTGGGCGACCTCTTCTCCATTTAGATGTCTTCCATAGTTAAGTCTCGTGCATCCAGGTTTTGATACAAGGTGTAGTGATTTGTACAATCCATGTAGTGTTTTTTTCAATACAATCCCCATTGAAGATCCATTGCATTAAAATTTAATATATTTAAATTAAATAATTTTTTATACAATTTCCATTTTTTTATCACTAAAATGAATGGTGATGCACTGATATTCATGCAATTGGTTTTACTTTCAAAGGTCATCTGTCATAAACATTATTAGGTAATTCATTGACACAACTTTTTTTTTAATTTTAACAAATTTAGAAATGTTTTTATTTTTAGTAATGTTTTGATAAAAAAAATCGAAACAATGGTGTGCCTGTAGATTGAACTAGTCACGTACACTTTTGTGAATACAAGATTTTCATAGTGAAAGATAATTTTCCTTAGCAAGAGGTATCAATGTCAATCCGGGTGGTTTGTTGGGGGTTGCTAAGGCTTGGGTGAGAGTGAAGGGGTCTCTTGAGTTTCTTTTCTATTATTCTTTCTTCTTCCAACTAACTATTTTCTTTCTTCTGCCTATGATTTTGTTCTCATATTTATCAATATACAAAGAAGGTTGTTCTTTAGAAGGGATGAGTCCTACCAATTGGTCTGATCTGCTCACTCAATGTTTTGAGGAGGCGCTCACTGGCGGTTCTTATCTCGATCGGATGAGGCGTGCTCTGTCAGGGCATCGCTCTTCACTCTTTGTTCTGAGGAGGCACACACTGCCGGTTCTTATCTTGATCGGGCGAGGCACGCTCCGTAAAGACTCCGCTCAGAGGAGGCACATACCGCTGATTCACAACTAAAGGAGGCGCGCATCGTCGGTTCACAACCAAAGGAACTGTGCACCACCGGTTACATTTAGAAGCATCACAAACTACCCAAAAGGCATGCACTTCTGGCTTCGACTCAAAGGAGGTGCGCACTTTTGGGGGCAAAGAGTGTTGTTGTATACATATCGGGGAATGAGCGTGTTGGCAGATTCGTTCGAGGAAGGAGAGCATCGCCAACAAAGAAGGAACAACAACTTGAGATGGAGATGTGCCATTAGGATCCCCTCAAAGGAGTGGAACAACGACTACAACGGATTAATGCCACGCTCACATCAAACAAGTAGACTTAGCTAGAGCTGGCTTTGAAACGACAAGAGCAAGCTGAGTTCTGACACTACTACAAAAACGAGCTTTATCAGGGCTCAAAACGGGGTTTAACAGAGCTACAAAAGCACTGTAAAGCTCAGCGCTGATGGGGGGTCCTCTTTATCAGCGCTAAAAAAACGCTGATAAATTTAGCATTCATCATTGCTAAAAAAGCGCTGATAAAAGGAGCATTTATCAGCGCTAAAAACGCTCTGATAAAGGGAGCCTTTATCAGCGCTAAAATTGCGCTGATAAAGGGCTTCTTTATCAACGCTAAAAAAGCGCTGATAAAGAGATCATTTATCAGCGCTAAAAAAACGTTGATAAATGCCCTGCCTGCTCTAACATAAAATTCTGCAGCAACACACCCAAACAAGACCTGCAAAAAAATTAGCATATCAACAAGTATACCCATACAAAATTAACACAATTCATAAGGTAATTACAGCAAGAATACACATACAACAAGTATACCCATACACCATTAACACATAATTCATGTGTTAATTAAATACATAAAGAATTCAATTCAGAATTCAGGAGGTTGGGGGGAATGTTCAGGGGTTTGGGGTGATTGTCCAGGGGGTAGGGGGTGTCCAGGGGGGTGGTGTCCAGGGGGTCGGGGGGGGGGGGGGAGGGGGGCTTTCTAGGGGGTGGGGGGTGTCCAGGGGGTGAGGGTGGTCCAGGCGGTCGGGGGGCTGTCCAAGGGGGGTGGGGTGGCTGTCCATGGGGGTGGGGTGACTGTCCATGGGGGTGGGGGTGTCCAGGTGGGGTGGGGGGTGTCCAGGTGGTGGGGTGGTGTTTAAGAGGGGTGGGGGGGGGGGGCGTTCAGGGGGTTGGGGGGGGGGCTTTCTAGGGGTGGGGTGTCTAGGGGGTGGGGGGGTGTCCAGGGGGTGGGGTGGGGGGGTCCAGGAAGTTGAGGGCTGTCCAAGGGGGGGTGGGGGTGTCCAGGGGGTTGGGGGCCATCTAGCGGGGTGGGGGCTGTCCATGGGAGTGTCCAGGGGGATGAGGGTGGGGGTGGCTGTCCATGAGGGTGGGGGTGTCCAGGGGGGGTGGGGGGTGTCCAGGTGGTGGGGTGGTGTTTAAGAGGGGTGGGGGTGGGGGTGGGGTGTCCAGGGGGTGGGGGTGGTGTCCAGGGGGTGGGGTGGGGGGTCCAGGAAGTTGGGGGCTGTCCAAGGGGGGTGGGGTGGTGTCCAGGGGGTGGGGTGGGGGAGGCTGTCCATGGGGGTGGGGGTGTCCAAGGGGTTGGGGGCCGTCTAGGGGGGTGGGTGGGGGGGCTGTCCATGGGACTGTCCAGGGGGGTGGGGTGGTGTCCAAGGGGTTGGGGGGGGGCTTTCCAGGGGGATGGGGGTGTCCAGGGGGTGGGGGGTGTCCAGGGGGTGGGGTGGTGTCCAGGGGGGTGGGGGCGGTCCAGGGGTTGGGGGGCTGTCTAGGGGGGTGGGGTGGTGTCCAGGGGGGGTGGGGTGGTGTCCAGGAGGGGTGGGGTGGGGGGGGGGGCTTTCTAGGGGGTTGGGGGGGGGGGGTGTCCAGGGGGTGGGGGGTGGGTGGTGGGGTGGTGGTGGGGGGGTGTCCAGGGGGTGGGGGGTGGGGTGGTGTCCAGGGGGTGGGGGGGGGGGGGCTTTCTAGGGGGTTGCTTTCTAGGGGGTTGCTTTCTAGGGGTTGGGGGGGGGGTGTCCAAGGGGTGGGGTGGTGTCAAGGGGGTGGGGGGGGGGGGGTCCACGAAGTTGGGGGCTGTCCAAGGGGGGTGGGGTGGTGTCCAGGGGGTGGGGGGGGCTGTTCATGGGGGTGGGGGTGTCCAGGGGGTTGGGGGCCGTCTAGGGGGTGGGGTGGGAGGCTGTCCATGGGAGTGTCCAGGGGGGTGGGGTGGTGTCCATGGGGATGGGGGTGTCCATGGGGTGGGGGTGTCCAGGGGGTGGGGTGGTGTCCAGGGGGGGTGGGGGCGGTCCAGGGGGTTTGGGGGCTGTCCAGGGGGGGTGGGGTGGTGTCCAGGGGGGTGGGGTGGTGTCCAGGGAGGGTGAGGTGGGGGGGGGGGGTCCAGGAGGTTGGGGGCTGTCCAAGGGGGGTGGGGTGGTGTCCAGGGGGTGGGGGAGGCTGTCCATGGGGGTGGGGGTGTCCAGGGGGTTGGGGGCCGTCTAGGGGGTGGGGTGGGAGGCTGTCCATGGGAGTGTCCAGGGGGGTGGGGTGGTGTCCATGGGGATGGGGGTGTCCAGGGGGTGGGGGTGTCCAGGGGGTGGGGTGGTGTCCAGGGGGGGTGGGGGCGGTCCAGGGGGTTGGGGGGCTGTTCAGGGGGGGTGGGGTGGTGTCCAGGGGGGTGGGGTGGTGTCCAGGGAGGGTGGGGTGGGGTGGGGGGGGGGGGGGTCCAGGAGGTTGGGGGCTGTCCAAGGGGGGTGGGGTGGTGTCCAGGGGGGTGGGGGAGGCTGTCCATGGGGGTGGGGGTATCTAGGGGGTGAGGGTGGGGGTGTCCAGGTAATGGGATGGTGTCTAGGAGGGGGGGGGGGTCCAGGGGGTTGGGGGCCGTCCAGGGGGGTGGGGTGGGGGGGCTGTCCATGGGAGTGTCCAGGGGGTGGGGTGGTGTCCAGGGGGTTGGGGGGAGGGCTTTCTAGGGGGGTGGGGGTGTCCAGGGGGTGGGGGTGTCCAGGCGGTAGGGGGTGTCCAGTGGGTGGGGTGGTGTCCAGGGGGGGTGGGGGCGGTCCATGGGGTTGGGGGGTTGTCCAGGGGGGGGGGTGGGGTGTCCAGGGGGGTGGGGGCGGTCCAGGGTGTTGGGGGGCCGTTTAAGGGGGGTGGGGTGGTTGTCCATGGGGGTGGGGGTGTCCCGGGGGGGGGGGGGTGTCCCGGGGGGGGGTGTCCGGGGTGGGGGGGGGGGTCCGGGGTGGGGGGGGGTCTAGGAGGGGTGGGGGGTCCATCCAGGGGGGGGGGGGGGCGTCCAGGGGGTTGGGGGTGTCTAGGGGGTGGAGGGGGGTGCTGTCAAGGGTGGTGGGGGGGGGTGTCCGTGGGAGTGTCCGGGGGTTGGGGGCTTTCCAGGGGTGGGGGGTGGGGGTGTCTAGGGGGTGGGGGGCATCCAGGGGGTGGGGGGCGTCCAGGGGGTTGGAGGTGTTGGTGGTGTCTAGGGGGGTGGGGTGGGGGGGGGGGGGGCTGTTCGTGGGAGTGTCCGGGGGGGTGGGTGGTCGTCCAGAGGATTGGGGGCTTTCCAGGGGGTGGGGGTGTCCAGGGGGTGGGGTGTGTCCAGGGGGTGGGGTGTGTCCAGGGGGTGGGGTGTGTCCAGGGGGTGGGGTGGCGGTCGAGGGGGGTGGGGTGGTGTCTAGGGGGGTGGGGGTGGTTGTCCATGTGGTTGGGGGTGTTGGTGGTGTCTAGGGGGTGGAGGGGGGGGTGCTGTCCAGGGTGGGGGGGGGGGGGTGTTCGTGGGAGAGTCCGGGGGGTGGGTGGTCGTCCAGGGGATTGGGGGCTTTCCAGGGGTGTGGGGGTGTCCAGGGGGTGGGGTGTGTCCAGGGGGTGGGGTGGCGGTCGAGGGGGTTGGGGGGGGGGTGTCCAAGGGGGTGGGGTGGTGTCCAGGGGGGTGGGGGTGGTTGTCCATGGGGGTGGGGGTGTCCGGGGGGGGGGTGTCCAGGAGGTGTGGGGGGGCCGTCCAGGGGGTGGGGGGGGGGCTGTCCGTGAGAGTGTCTGGGGGGGGTGTTCAGGGGGTGGGGGGGGGCTTTAATGGAATGAATTTCATGGAAGTTAAGATATTGGTATTTTTAAAATGGTTTTGGGATATTGTTTATTTCAATAGTATGTGTTTCTTTAGGAAAAAATGAATGCGGGGGGGGGGGGGGGGCTTTAATGGTTTTCATGGAATGAATTTCATGGATGTTAAGATATTAGTATTTTTAAAATGGTTTTGGGATAATGTTTATTTCAATAGTATGTGTTTCTTTAGGAAAAAATGAATGCTTTTGGTGTGTGGTAGAAAGGGAGATTTTCGTACGTTAATTGTTGTTTTCACTTAAAATTCTGGCCATTTTAAACAAAAGAGAGACACTTTGAGTGATACCGGACACACCGTGCCTCAAATTGAGGTGGGGTTGACTCGTACACGTCACAAATTACATATGGATCGTTCTCCTAAAGTATCAACATAATCCAAATTTGTTTGGTCGGTTTTCTATACGTCGATTGTTGTTTTCACTTAAAATTATGTCCATTTTAAACAAAAGAGAGACACTTTGAGTGATACCGGTTGTACCGTGCCTCGAATTGAGGCGGAGTTGACTCGTACACGGCACACATGACCCATGGATCGTTCTTCTAAAGTATAAACACAATTCGGATGCATTTGGTTGGTTTTCCATACGTCAGTTGTTGTTTTCACTTAAAATTATGTGCATTTTAAACAAAAGAGAGACACTTTGAGTGATACCGGCCACACTGTGACCCAGATTGAGGCGAGGTTGACTCGTACATTTCACACATGACCCATGGATCGTTATCCTAAAGTATCAATACAATCCAAATGTGTTTGGTTGGTTTTTCGTACGTCAGTTGTTGTTTTTACTTAAAATTCTGTCTATTTTAAACAAAAGAGTGACACTTCGAGTGATACCAGCCACACCATGCCTCAGATTGAGGCAGAGTTGACTCGTACACGTCACAAATGACCCATAGATCGTTCTCCTAAAGTATTAACACAATCCGAATGTGTTTGGTCGGTTTTCCGTACATCAATTGTTGTTTTCACATAAAATTCTATACATTTTACACAAAAGAGAGACACTTTGAGTGATACCGGTCACACCGTGCCATAGATTGAGGCGAGGTTGACTCGTACACATCACACATGACTCATGGATCGTTCTCCTAAAGTATCAACACAATCCGAATGCGTTTGGTCGTTTTTCCGTACGTCAGTTGTTTTCACTTAAAATTCTGTCAATTTTAAACAAAAGAGATACACTTTGAGTGATACCGGCCACACTGTGCCTCAGATTGAGCCGAGGTTGACTCGTACACGTCACACATGACTGATGAATCATTCTCTTAAAGTATAAAAACAGTCTGAATGCCTTTGGTCGGTTTTCCGTACGTCAGTTGTTGTTTTCACTTAAAATTTTGTCCATTTTAAACAAAAAGAGACACTTTGAGTGATACCAGTCACACCATGCCTTGGATTGTGGCAGAATTGACTCTTACATGTCAAAAATGACCCATGTATCATTCTTCTAAAGTATCAACACAATCCGAATGTGTTTGCTCGGTTTTCCGTACGTCAGTTGTTGTTTTCACTTAAAATTCTGTTCATTTTAAACAAAAGAGAGACACTTTGAGTGATCTCGACCACACCGTGCCTCAAATTGAGGTGAGGTTGACTCGTACACGTCAAAAATGACTCATGTATTGTTCTCCTAAAGTATCAACACAATCCGATTGTGTTTGGTCAGTTTTCTGTATGTCAGTTGTTGTTTTCACTTAAAATTTTGTCCATTTTAAACAAAAGAGAGACACTTTGAGTGATACCGGCCACACCGTGCCTCAAATTGAGGCGGGGTTGACTCGTACACGTCACACATGACCTATGGATCGTTCTCCTAAAGTATCAACACAATTCAAATGCATTTGGTCGGTTTTCCGTACGTCAGTTGTTTTTTTCACTTAAAATTCTGTCCATTTTAAACAAAAGAGAGACACTTTGAGTGATACCGGTCACACCGTGCCTCAGATTGAGGCAAAATTGACTCTTACATGTAAAAAATGACACATGGATTGTTCTCCTAAAGCATCAACACAATCCGAATGTGTTTGGTTGGTTTTCCGTATGTCAATTGTTGTTTTCACTTAAAATTCTGTCCATTTTAAACAAAAGAGAGACACTTTCAGTGATACCGGTCACACCGTGTCTCAGATTGAGACGGGGTTGACTCATACACATCACAAATGACCCATGAATTGTTCTCCTAAAGTATCAACACAATCCGAATGCGTTTGGTCGAATATAAAGGTATTTTGGAGATTTTACTGTTTTTTCTTATCCAAAGCCCAAAGAAAAGTGATTCATCATTCTTTCACGTTGTTGGTGCATTTCATCTATTAAAATGGACAAATGACTAATTGGATAATGAATGTTTTATTTAATAACAATTACGATTTTCCTACGAACATTTACATACATCAATGTTTCATCTTTTGATCTCCTTAACCCCTCTAAAAAATGGCAGCCAATTGTACACGTCCCCAAGTCAGATCTTCATGTTATTTGTGTACAATCTTCCATCAAGTATGCGACCCACTCGTTTCTAAACAAATCTATATCGTCTTGTGAATATGAGGCTTTTCAACAGTCATAGTAGTAATACGAAATATATAAATAAAGAATTAATAAATAATTTTTTATAAAATAGTTGTTTTTGAAAATACCTCTTTAGGGATGCTAGTTTGTTGATGGAAAACGACCTCTCTCATAAATTTACAAACATAATAACCGCAATCATTATCGTTTGTTTGTTTTGGACACTGTAAAAACTTTGACCATTAAGAGAATAAGTAACTTGTTTTGATATGTGTTTGGATGGTGAAATTTTATTATATATTCCCTGATACCGGTCTAGATGTAGTATTTACTCGCCTCCTTATGCTTAGACCCTGTTCTCATTCCTTGTTTTAGATGATATTGATACACCGCCCTATCATAATAGAATCCTCAGTAAAAGAAAATATAAATTATATAACTTGATGTTTAGACCTAAAACATAGGATGTAGTGTCTTACAGATTCACAAATTCCATCATGTGTGGTCGGTTTGTTGGATATCCTTGCATTGAATCTAGAAAATAAATCTTTGGAGTATCCAAGTTCACCGCAATTAGCAGCCAATGTTGCCTAAAAACACAAAAAGAAATAAGTAATAAAAGTGAAAATATTTTTTTTTTTTGAACGGACGGTAGTGAAAAATATAATTGATATGCTTTAATCGTAGAGTTTTACTCCTGCATGGTTGGTATTAGGAAGAGTTTGTCATCCGTAATCTTGCTTTCAAATGTTTTCAGCAAGCCTTTCACCATTTCATCTTTTTTTATGGCTTTAATTTTGTTAGTTGTGTTGATGTGGTATGAGGACTAACGAGTTCAAATTTTGGCTCATGGGAAAATCTCTTCAATTGTTTTTCATATATACGCCTGCCAATAATATAAAATGCATTTAGTCATAATTAGCACATTATATTAGCTTTTAGAAAATCAATTCATGAAAACATACCTCATATATAAATTTACAACTGTGACGCCTAACCAATCGTATTTAAGGATCTCATTTACATTTTCAGCAGCAACTAAATCTTGAATTTCCTCTTCGTATATATTCTTTTCAAAAACAACTATATGACTACTACCATTTTTTATCTTCGTATCCACATGCGTCTTCAATGATAGTAAATGTGGATAGAGAACATGTGATATTATTGTGCTTTTAGTAGATCTTTGGGATCGGTTGGTCGATCCTTTAGATGCTTTTGAGCCCACGTTTCTTGTCACCCCTTCCCTTTCTCCGTCTATAATAACATCAATTGGTTCAAACATTTTTTTCATTAATTGTTAAAGGTTTAACTTGAAAAAAATGGAAATAAATACCTCTTTGTCCACATGTACTCTTACAAGTTGTGACGACCATGCAATGAATGTCCCAATAGCCTTTTCGACTGTATGAATATCATCTTCATCAAGTGGAATAGGTAGCTCTGCATTTGGCTCATGAGCAATAGTAATCGTCATTTTCAGATGATATTTTGGAAGTGGTCTATTATGCAGCTTGTCCTATGGGATGTTGAACACCGTAGCCCTCACTACACGGTGATAGGTGAGTGTTGACAGATATAAATCACAGTCATTATCACCTTGTAGAAGATCGGTACAGGAAAAGTATCAATGTTTTTCTGATTCACATTTCATGGGAACAATTATTATAATATTGATTACCACGGCTAAGACAACTCTTTGAGGGGAATGACTCACCTCAAAGCTGGTGGGGGGTGGGGCGGGATCTTCACACGCTGGTTGTTCCTGAGTTGTGTATTCTCCTTGCTTCCCACCCATAAAAGTTGATAGCAACTCTCCCTGCCATTGAAATCGTTCTTCAAGAGTTGCTAGTATTTCGCTCATTCGTTTCATTTCTTCATCTCTATCATCCATTTGTTTTTTTTCCTCAAAATATACTCAGGGTGTCACCCCAAAACCCGCACATCTGACACGACCGTATTGTTCTGGCCACTTCAAAGCCGTCGATAATAGGTCTGCATCCGCTACAGGAGTAGCTGATTCCTATGACCGTCAGATATAGGAAAATAAGTAATTATTATTATGTAATAGTAATTTAATTTTTTTTATCATGTCATACTTACACATATTTCCCACACTTTTTGTGTGTTTCATCTACTAGCTTCCCTTCCTTATTCACACGTGCCTCCTTCTATAGCACATGATGTGAGATGGAAGTGTCTTTGGCTTTAGACTCATCAATCTACATATAAATATAGAAAGATAATTATGATGTTGTTTCTTGGAACCTAACAATATTACTGTAAATTTAAAATACGTACCATTTTATTTTCTATTGAATTGTACCCCATCCTTGCTCGACGATAGAGGTATGTTTGTTTTGATGCACGTTTCTTATTTTCAGTACTGATTTGCTGTTTCATAAATGAAATATTGGCAATCGAAGTCATGAATACACGTATCCTTAAACAACGTATTATCATCCACAATGTACCTGAAAATTCTCATCCTTACAGTAGCTAATAAATGCATCTCATGCTTCTTAGGATATCAGGTGAGCATAGACAAGGGGTGGGTGTGAGTTTATTTTACCTTTGGAATCTTTTAGGTGACATTTTGTTAAAATAGCGTGAAAACCTCGATGAATCCTTCTTGCAAGCCTTAATACATAATTCTTGTGTGAATCATCTACTATAAATGTACTCTGCAAGAGATTAAGAAGAGTAAGATATTGTTTCATTATTTTATTTGCTAGTAAATTAAATAAATAATATCATAATTTTACCGTAATTTTTTCCTAGATCACAGCCTTCAGCCCGGACACAACATGTTGCCATGAATCTATGTCAATTGGCACACGTTGCTGAGTGACAATTCCAATGTAATTACTAAACATAGCCTTGTTGGAATTCACATGCTGGCCTCGTGAATTTCATCTGACATCAAATTTGATGCCTTTGCTTTTCGCCTTAAGAACTTTGGATAACACCATGAAACTACGACACACATGTGTTTTCTGGGACGTCAGTCCTTCATCCACGACCATTTCATCGATATCGAAATCATCTATATGTTCATATGAAATGGTAGCAATGACATGTGCTGATGGTTGTTAGACTTCAACACTAGGAGCAACAACAGGTTCAGAAACTTGTTGTTGCTCTGCACTGTGAGCAGCAATAGCAGTAGCAGTAGCAACAACAACTTGAGAGACTTGTTCAACCTCAAGGTTAGTAGCACCAGAACGTGCAGAAGTCATTATCTGCAAAATTGGTTGAACAGTTAATTTAGATTACATAAATTCAGTAATGATAAGATAATAACATGAGATAATAAGATCTATATTACAAACAAAATATAACCTGTTTATTGAATTCTCTTTCTTTTTTTCAAAGGTTGAAGGGATTTGACATCTCTATCGATTATCCAAATCCCTTTATTGTGGTCTCCTCTAACATACAAAACGTCATCTACATTGGGACCGCTTCGAAATAATTGCGACGTATCACTGAAAGGATCATCATCAACTGAATTTTCATCGGACCCTTCAATAGTTTTGGATGATAATAGAACAATTGACCACTTTTGGTTTGCAGGATCTGGAACATAAAATACTTGTACTGCTTGTGATGCCATTATAAACTATTCGTCTTTGTACCCTTCTTTACTAAAATCAACTTTCACAAATCCCAATTCATCTATTTTAACACCACTGTTGTTATCAACCCATTTGCATTGAAAAATTGGCAATTGGAATGTCGTATAATCCAACACCCATATTTGTTTGATAATGCCAAAGTATGACATATCCACATAAATTGGATTTCTGTCCTTAATACCAGAAACATGCATCGCTTCAGTCACAAGTGTAACTCCATTATTTTGCATGGTACTATCTTCATCATGTTCATCTATATAGAGTGTATAACCATTAATTACATAACCATTGTAAGATAATACATACACACTTGGTTCGACAGCTAGCCATTGAAGTCGTTCTAAAATTGAATTTGGATTTTTAGCTAACTCCTTAAAAATATGATCCCGAAACCATCCTATAAACTGGTGATTATGTGTACTTGATATCCATTTTTCAGCCCTTGATGGATTCAACTGCCTAAGAATTTATTTGTGGGTTTCAATATATAGAGCAACCTCCAAACCGTTATGAAAAACATAAAGGTGGACCTGCTCTCGATCTGTAATATTGATTGTCACAATATCTCTTCCAGAAATTCCCTCACCCTCAATGCGTCCAGCGTGACAAGATTTTGGGAGACCAATGCTTTCCACATCAGATAAGTATTCGGTACAGAATTCAATGGTTTCCTCAACAATATATCTCTCCACAATACAACCCTCTGGTTGACTTCAATTTTTGACATACTCTTTCAAAATCTTTATATACCGTTCAACGAGGTACGTCCATCTATAGTTCACAGAACCACGAAGTCGAGCAACCATCAAATGAACCATCATATCAAAGAATGATGGTGGGAAAAACATTTCTAATTCACATAATATGATGACAATTTCTCTTTTCATAGCTGACAATTTCGCTGGGTCTAAAACTTTGCTGCATATAGCTTTGAAAAAGAAATAAAGTTTGGTTAACGTATGACAAACATTATTGGACAAAATGCAACGTAAAACTATAAGAATTAAATCTTGCATCAAAACATTACAATCATGTGATTTCAAACCTTTTAACTTCAAATAATTCATTGACACAATGTTCTTGATATTTCATGAATACCCCTATGGAACCTTTACATCATTGAAGAAGCTGCAAAATTGATATCTCTCCTCCCTAGAAAGAGTGTAAGCAACTGGAGGAAGAAACATTTGATTTTCACCCTTCACGAGAGCCAACTCTTCTCATATTCCCATGTCAACCATGTCCAACCTTACCTTAATTCCATCCTTTTTTTTCTAGGGGCATTTAGCAATGTTCTGATAACACTGTCACATACATTTTTTTTCCACATGCATCAAATCAAGAAAATGTCTGACGTACAGACAATTCCAGTATGACAATTCAAAAAAACTGACCTCTTTTTCCAATTGATTTTCATAGGGTTTTTCGAAAATAGTTTACCAAAAACAGTGTTCACATCTTCTACTTTCTCAAACAGCTGATCGCCTATTAGTGGAGACGGTGTTGTGCATTGTTCTGAACTTCCATTGAATGATGTCTTCCATGATCGGTACTTATGCCGACGAGGTAGAAATCTACGACGTCCTAGAAACACAGATTTCGATGAATGTTTCAACCTAATTGATTCCATATCTTCTTCGCACACGAGACACCTTTGAGTTCCTTTAATGCTATAACCTGACAAATTTCCATAAGCATGAAAATCATTTATCATCCCATACAACATCGCTCTCAACGTGAAGTATTCACTTTTATAAGCATCATACAACATAACACCCGAATCCCACAATAACTTCAAATACTTGATCAAAGGAGCCAAATAAACATCAATATCGTTACTTGGTTGTTTTGATCCTAATATAAGCATAGATAACATGATGAATTTTCATTTCATGTATAACCAGGGTGACAAGTTATAATTTACCAACATAACAGGTCATGTACTATGAGTGCTGGTTTGAAAACCAAAAGGATTCACTCCATCTGTATATAACACAAGACGAAGGTTTCTCAGCTCATTTCCAAATTTAGGATACTCATGATCAATTCTCTTCCATTAAGGAGAGTCATCCAAGTGACATAATTTCCCATCTTTATTTCTTTTCCATGCATGTCACTACAATTGTCTTGTAGTTTCATCACTTTCATATAGACGCCTAAACCTTGGAATGATTGGAAAGTACCATACACCTTTTATAGGACTGGATTCATCTTTCTTGTATCGGGAAGCACCACACTTTGAGAATTTTGTTAAGTGATTTTTTCTCCTTGCGAAACAATATACAGTCTTTCGGGAAGACATGTATTCTTATAGAAATCATACCCATTGAGTGTAGCATTCGTTTAGCTTCATATGTCCGGCTTGGAAGCTCATTATCTTCTGGGAGCATGTCATTCAAGAGAGCAAGTAGTTCCATAAAACTGATATCACTCTATCCGTTTCCTACTTTCAATTTATACAACTTCAGTATAGTTGACAATGTTATATATTTAGGGCAACCAACATACAATGACGTCTTTGCACAACTCTTTAACTTCTCAAACAATTTTGGGCAATCACGAAGTTCATCTTCAACTGTCCTTGTCATTTTCTCAATGCGATCTTCATCATCATTGACATCTGTAATCACATCCTTCATACGGTCTTCTTTATTATCCATATTTGTAATCATTAATGATCCATAAAACACAGTTTTATCCCAATCAGTAGCTACATTCGCTTTTTCTCCGTGTTTATTACAACATTTATAACTCTGATTTATTCTGTGACATCAAATGTTCTTCCAACTCCTCTGGAGTAATTATTCTAGAATAACAACAATGTAAACACGGACAAAGGGTTTGAGAAGGATCGTTTGCGTGATCTTTTGAAAACTTGATGAACTCTTTCACTCCATTCTCATACTCTATTATCAAATGATCTCATACTCTATTATCAAATGATTAGTATCCATCCAATCTTTATTCATCTCCATTCTATTTGAATCTCAAATATTAGTATTTATGATTCAAATACACAAAACAAGACTTCCAAATATAGTAGTTTAGAACCACTTCCTTATAAAAATAGAGATTAATAGAGCCTAACCATTTCCAATAAAGATTTGGAAATCAACAAAATCAGGATAGACCCCCATCAAAATCAACACACTTTCCAGCCCCCTTACCAATAGTTCTAGCACCCACCATCCTTGAAGCAACACGTTAAACATCCTTTTAACCACCCCTACCAGCCACCTCATTAATAATAAAATAATCACATTAAACAACCCAAAACTAGTGACCAAACTCAAATAAAATGAAAACAAGGATACAATTTTGATGAGAAAACTAATATAGTAGATACCTTTCCAAACACAAAGGGGTTCGCAGGGGAGACGAATAACCTAGGTTTATCCAAAATTACTATGAAATATCATAGGTTTTGTTACCCAAATTAACATAAGAAATATAAAATTAAGGTTAGTGAACATAAATTCTATCATGAACATCTAAAGGATATGCAATAACTCTCCCTCACCTTCCCCAAAATCGTACCTAGAACCGCACTTTAAGCCTCTATGAGATCCTATTGCTCGGAACACACCCTTTTCATTTCACACTAGTTCACTAAAAATAGGGATTTCTATGACACCTTAGCACATAAAAAGGGCCTCAAACACACAATTAAAAGGACCCCATCTACAACACCTATATATTAACCACTTTAGGAGTCACTGACTTGCCCACAAGTTTTTGGATCACCTCTCAAGAACACATCTCGATGAGGAAATTGTTCATCTTCCTTGCAAGTCCAAATTCATACCAAACATCACTAACATGGGGCTCTACCAACACCTACCATATACCAAGAAAATAAATGAAAAAATTAGTCAAAATAGTTTCTTGTACCTATTTCTAATAGTACTACAAGAAAAGTATAACGAACATAGATCGTACCTCCAAACACTCTTGGAGCCTCATGGTAAAAAGTCTCTAGTGACTACAACTATCCAAGATTCTAACCACTAACTTCCCAGTATAGGAGTGGTCTACTTAGGGGTAGTATTAGTAGAATTAAACCAAAGTTCCATCCACCTCATACTGCTCCCCGATCTCCTCCATCACTTTAGTGCTATACAGACCTCCTTTCTCTAGTTCCTTCCTCTGCCTAGGCTATTCGTCGACTGCCTCTCTGACTGTAGCATGAATGTTAAGAAAATGCAATGTGATATGTCTATACCCATCACAATCATATTAAATTCCTCGGAGTAATGGGCTATCCTTGAGGTACCTATGAATGACAGCGCCTTCTAAGATGAGACTTACATCACACACCTACTGTGGGTGGGTGCTGCTAACCCTACATCCCAAAAGATCACTACCTTAAAAGATTATGATATGAACTCAAACCATATGCATAATCATAGAACACTAATATAGCCATCCAAAGCTTTTTATTACATGTTGAATTCCCCCAAACCACTAGAGGTCGGTCTATGAATTGAACAACATAAATTAATGGATTTAATAAAAAGAGTTGAAATACAATCCGACAAAAAAAATGGAAAATAATGTATGACCTACATAGGAGGGGACAGATGTTAATTCACCATTGGTATACACCCCATTCTGTGTATCCCAAACTAATCTCTACCTTATCCTAGTCCACCAAGGACTCTGTGAAATTTTCCATTGTCTGTATAAGACATGACATGTATGGGAAGATCCCTTGTAGGGATGAGTATTACAATACCCAATAGGACACCCCAAAAACACCATACATAAAGCATAGAGAGTATTCATGTCACTAAACACAGGTATTCCAAACAAGATATGAGACATAATGATAACCAAGGATATCCCAAATATACTCATAAAAGGCTCTGAGTCAAAAAATGTCTCAACCACTTCTAGTTGTAGATCCACTTAGGGTTTCAAGGTAACACTCCTCTGAGAGGAAATGCTACCCAAGCTATAATTTCAATTACGACACTCATCCTAGAGGTCACACTCATCCGATCTAGCCAAGAAGAATCACATAAGAAACTGAGAGTGTTCACTCGAGATATACACTCCATCAGAATAATACCCTATTAGAAATATCAACTCATGATATAAATATAGGGGGTCAACGCCCAAGGCTTGATGGGGGGGGGATACTAGAGTCTACTACAACAATCCTCCAAGATAGGGGATAGACACTTGTGTAAGTGTTCGTCATTCCAATTCAACAAACCCAACATAGGGAAAACACATTGGAAATAAGGTTTGTTTCAGGCCTCTCGGAGGGGTACAAGCTCCAGGTCAATAAGTGACCTATGGTCCATTGCTCAGGATCATATTCCATACTAACCCCCATAAAAGTGAACTGAGACCACTCACTATAGAATAAGTATATTGAAAATTGAGAGGGTTCATCTGAGATACACGCTCCATCGGACTAATACACCATCTGAAAGATCAGATCTCTATATAAAAAGGGGGTTAATTCCTAAGGATTGTTGGGGGACAATAGACGCTACTTGAAACATCCTCCAATATAGGGGATCAATGCCCATGTAAGTGTTGGTGATTCCAATTCTACAAACCCAATATAGGGACAACATGAATGAAATGAGGATCGCTCAGGGTCCCTTGAATTGATACATGTTCCAAGTCACTGAGGGGTATGAGTTCCAATGAATGAGACCTAATTCCACAATAACCCTCATATAAGTGGACTAAGACAACTCAATCAAGAATAATGGAACTCACCAACGCTACCCTGATCATTAAGAAGATATAGAGGGGCCAACATCCTTGGATGAGGTCATGAAGCTGCATCAAGCCCTCATAAGAATGGACCAGGGGAACACAGTCCACCAATACTAGTCCATAGAATCTCAAAAATCTCACAAAGAAATTGAAATAAAAGGAAATATAGCTCAAAACTATCCTCAAAGGAGGACATGATGTGTCCCTAGGGGTACACGGTGTGTCTAAAAAAGACCAGCACTGCCCGTGTCTGGTTTTCACATGGAGTGATCTGTGATTCCAACTATGGAATGTGCAATGACCATTGACCAATTATTCATTGAATCATTGGCCAAATGAGAATTCAAACGAAAGCTCAAAACTATCCTCAAAGGAGGACATGATGTGTCCCTAGGGGTACACGGTGTGTCTAAAAAAGACCAGCACTGCCCATGTCTGGTTTTCACATGGAGTGATCTGTGATTCCAACTATGGAATGTGCAATGACCATTGAACAAGTATTCATTGAATCATTGGCCAAATGAGAATTCAAACGATGAACGCATGTAGAGAAGGGAGAGAAATTACCAAAAATAAACCTAAAAGGAGAAGTGGGAGACTTACCTAGAGTAGATCGCACCCGCGATGGAGGGAGAGAAGAAGCGTTGAGCGGTCAGGGAGCCTTCTGCGTTACATCGGGAGGGGAAGGTGTAACCGCTAGAGGGGGAGGTGCATGAGAGGAGCTGCCAACCGTTGAGAAATGGAGGAGTAGGGTTCGCGGGGAGTAGGGTCCAACAGGGAGAAGGAGAAGTAGGGTTCGTGGGGAGGAGGATCCGCGGAAGGGGTTCGAGGGGGAGGATAAGGAGTAGGGCTAGCGGTAGAGGTCCGACAAAGAGAAGATCGGGGGGGGGGGGGTTGTTGCAGGGGTACCGTACTATGAGAGCTTGAGGGCGTGATAAACAAAGGATACTGTGCACCTGATTTTATAAAATGGGACTATGGTTTTATCAGCGCTAAAATTTTAGCACTGATAAATGGATTCTTTATCAGCGCTTTTTTAGCATTGATAAAGCGCACCCTTTATCACTGCTAAAATTTTAGCGCTGATAAAGGATCCCTTTATCAGCACTTTTCTAGTGCTGATAAAGAATCCTTTTATCAGCACTAAAAAAGCACTGATAAAGAAACCCTTTATCGGTGCTAAAATTTTAGCATTAATAAAGGGTTCCTTTATTAGCGCCTTTTTAGCGCTCGTAAAGGGCTTCTTTATTAGCGCTAGAAAAGTGCTGATAAAGATTTACCTTTATCAGTGCTTTTTGCTTAGCACTGATAAAAGGTGGTGCTTCCCTTGCCCGTTTTTGTAGTAGTGTGAAAGAACCTTGCAAATTGGGTGCATCGTCCGAAGGAGATGCAACGACAAGATGAGGAATGAACGTCCCTCATGATAGTGATGATTGAAGCGCAGACAAGGGGGACAACGGAAGATCAACCGTGATAATCGAGGACACAGACACATCAACCTCGGAAATTGAAGAAAACAAGATGCAAACAGCGATGTGGGTGAGGTTCTCTATACAATAATCTATGTTGTCGAAACGCCAAGAGTCGCAACGACAAAATATGTTTGCAGATAAAGAAAAGTCAGGAGAAAGAATCACACAGGACAAAGAGATTTACGTGGTTCGGGAAATGATTCCTACGTCCACGGAGAGACAAAAATTTCACTAGTTTCAGGACCACAATTACAAGGAGTATCTCAAAGTTTTTAACACAGAAACCTTAGTCTGAAATGAGCTAATAAAGAAGATGAAATACTATTCCACCAAGTGTAAAAAAAGTTCACTGTGCTATAGTGAAAGGTGGTTGAAAGTCCGCATCGTTATAGTGCCACGACCACCCAAGTCCAAACTGTTACAGTGGTCAACGGCTGGAAGTCCACAGAGCTACAATACTACTGTCTCCAAAGTCTGAGCTGCTACAATAGTCGTACCAAAGTCTGCACTGCTATATGCCCTGTCGGTGTCGGCCGATCAGCTCTTCTATCATTGATCAGTGTTGCTACAATGTTTTAAAATTTGGGCCGAAAACCTTCCACCCTCGGACCCCCGAAGCAGGGGCGCGTTGCCCCCTACAACCCCCAACGAGCTCACTGTGGAGCTCGACCTATGGAGTTGCGGCCTGGTGCATAGTATGAGTCGGAAGTATTCAACCCAATGATCATCCAGAACGGATCGAGTTACATTAATCCAACAACCTTCTTTTGGGAAACTGGTGCAAACACAGTATGACCAAGAGGCGAATTTTCCTTCTCTATCGCTCGCACGACTTGACAAATATTCCACGATGTTTGGAGCGGTGGAGGTGCAGGGGTGGGACATGACGACTTTGTCCCGATGGACATTGATGGTGGATATTTTTATGATGATGGATCAAGAGGGATATCAAAAATCCATTTCCAGCATGACACAATGTATAAGGAAGAAGCAGCTGCAGTTTGATGTGCGACCAACGAAACCGAGGACCTTTACTCAATAGAGGATCTTTACGCAACCGAAGACCCTTCTGTAGTAGGGTGGAAAACAAAAATACTTGATTACTAAGGATTTAGGCACACGATTGGATGGACCTGACGTCATGGTGTTGCAAGAGGAGAAGATGACTTTGCAGACACATTTTTTTGACGACATGCTTGGAATGACAGAGCATCGCCAATGTATTATTGGGAGTGAAACCATGACCCATATCATAAGGAGCTAGAACAATATAGTAGAACTGTTTTCCAACAACATGGGCACAACACGGGTAGAGATGCAAACTCCAATATCGATGCTAATGCAATCGAGCTACCATGCTCATATGGACTACCGCTGGGATCGATATTCAATACACAGTGGTTGTGCTGACTCTCATTCGACGACTCTGTTTGAAGAGGTCTCCATCAACCATAACCATTTTCCTTTCTTTAGTCTTGAGGATAAGACTGTTTCAAGAGGTGGTGAATGATAGAACACGAGTCCTGAAGGAGTTCCTTAGCAAGGGGTATTAGCAACAATTTGGGGGTGGTTTGTTAGGGGGGAGAATCAGGGGAATATTCTTTCTTCCAATATTTCTCAATATGCAAAGAGGCATGTTCTCTAGTAGGGCTAGGTCCTATCAGGATAGTCCAACCATAGCTTGGATGAGATATGTTTGATGTAAATTATTTGAAATATTGGGCAATGTGGTTTGAATGATGCATCAATACTAGATGTAATTGTCAACAATTCAAGTGAATTAGTGGGTTTCAATACTGGGTGTAAAACTCTATCCCTCTTGGGCCTTGAAAGTGTCCTGATATGTTGCACGCCAAGCTTAGAGGAGTAGGTTCACTTCAAAACATTTTTCAAACACTGGGTGTAAAACTCTATCCCTCTTTTCTCGATTTAACTTTTTTCAACCTTTAATCCCAGTTTTTTTCATCTCAATCACGTGTCTTAAAAGAAATCAAACACTGCACACAATATTTTTTTAAAGTTCACCACAATATTTTTACAAAGTTCACCTTCAATGTGTTCAGTTTGACGCGGATCTCTCCCAGATCACACTTATTCACTTTTATCATTATGAAAACACACTAGTGTGTTTTCTCAAACAATTTAAAAGGAATAAACTAGAATATAATAACAAATTTTAGGGAATTGTATATATTGATAGATAAATAAATGTCATCTTTTTTAATGTTGAATTTACTTCATGATTCCTTGAGAGTTTCAATTTTTGTAAACACAAATTCGTCATCTTTGGTGATTTTGTGTTTCTGCAGTTTGTTTGCACTCACTTCTCAGATTTGCAAAAGATTAATTTATGCATTCATAATTTGATTAAGGGGCAAGTCAAACAGTTCCCAGACATCATCACTAAGATTCACTTTTTAAGAATCTCACAACTATCTTATCACTTTCAATTTATCAAATCATGTTTCTCATACTTAATAATCCATTGAAACCCATTTTGGATTGAATCACGTGCTTATTAAATGATTCACATGATTTTTTTAATATGTTAAAAATTCATTGGAATAAAGAAATTCCTAGCAATGAATAATTTGTCTTGCATGGTTATGACTCCCTTCTTCATAGAATATTTTTTCGTTCTGCATGGTGGCTCCCATCTATATGTTTGATATTGTACACCACATCTCTTTTTCATGGTCGACGAGTTAAACATTTTGATATATGTATTTTATTTCCACTAAAAGGATTAATTGCATGGTTGATGAGTGTATTTTATGGTAGACAAGTTTATTGACATTCATATAATTATTTCCAACAAGTTTAATTCAAAAAACTTTTGACATGATCTCTCAAATCTCTCCCTTTGGAGTAAGGGATGATGCAAGTGGTTTGGGAGAGCAGAGAGAGGTGGGAGAGATGAAGGGTGTATATAGCATCCCTTGTTTCAAGGAATTTATTTAAGTTTAATGGAATTTGTTCACATTTTGTTTAAATGAATATGAACGGTCATTTTGATGACTTTTGGAGTTTAGAAAAATCTAAAATGATATCAAGGATTTACCATTTGGAAGTATGGAAGTGTTTAGTAATGTTGGCAAGTGAAAGGACTAGAGATAAATGTTTTGGGACTATGCCTGGTTTGATGCATTATTTGTAGGCCATGCATAGTAACCATGCAGATCACCCTAGACTTAACAAGTACCCAATGATTTACATGCATTATTTGGAAAACCTTGCGCAATGACTATACAATCATTAATGATGTTTTTTATTTCTTGATTTCACCTCACATCATTTCTTTCTTCTTTCTCCCCTATTGGGTCTTGCATGACCCTTCCCTTTTCTCTCCTTTGACCCACGATTTTAAGAGGCCATATGTTGCATATTCTTCACCATGGTCAAAGGTAAATATTCTTGTTTTTATTCTTTTTTCTCACTCACTCTCTTCATTTTGGTTGTGTTGGAATAAAGTCTTATGTTGTTGGATTTATTCTCAATTGGAATGTGTTTTGCATTTGGAATCTCATAAGTTATTCTAGTTAATTATGAAGGCTGGAAATTTTTTGAGTTTGTTCTAGAGTATTTTTGATTGATTTGTTTTTGGGAAGTATTTGTGGAATTTATCTAAGTCAAATTTCATAAGGATCAATATACTTCGGAAGAGTCATCTATAATTTTGTAAGTGCCATCTTGAAGTTCTTTAGAGTCATTTGATACTTTATAAGAGTCATTTTGGGCTTTAGAAGGGTCATCTTTACTTCAGAAGAGTAATCTGGAAGTTCGTAAGAATCATCCCGCGACAACGGCAAACCTCATAAGAGTCATTTTAGGACTTTGTATGAGTCATCCTGCGACAAAGGAAAACTCCAGAAGAGTCATTTTAGGACTTTGTAAGATTTATCCCGCGACAAAGTAAAATTTCGTAAGGGTCATCAATACTTTGTTAGAGTCATCCTGTGGAGAAGGAAAACATTATAAGGATCCTTTGAGAATTCATAATGATAATTCCTTTATTGTATTAAATGAAAGATAGTTCAAAAATAAGTAAGAAAGAATTGTTCCTTAAGATATTTCTACTGGTTTCAGATTGTGAAGCCAGTGATCATTCCATGAGGGAGAAGATTGAATCGCGGTCAAAAGAAGGATTATGGTGCAATATTATTAATGATTTTAAATGCGGGGATTACACAGGCTTAGTTCTTAACTGAAATCATGCTACAACTTAGTGCCTTTGTACTGCGTTTCAGTGTGCATGAGAATAATATTAATCATTATATATGATTAATATTTTGGTAAAGTGTAGGAAGGGTGTTGGATTGGTGTTGCCCGATCCGGTTGGGCCGAATGCTTGTGGCCCGCAACTGTCACGGGTCGAGCTTCACTGTAGCGCTTTTGACTTCCAGCCAGCAGACACTGTAGCACTTTTGACAAAGTGAGCCGCCGATCACTGTTGCAACGCGGACTACTATTCAGAATAGTGGACCGTCTTCTTCTTATGTAGCCCATTTCGGGCTAGGGTTTTACCATTGAAAAAACCCTCTGTAATTTGTGCTCCCAAATAGTGAATTTCTGCCTCTCCCGTGGACGTAGGGATTTTTCCCGAATCACGTAAATCGCTGTGTCCTCTGCTTTCTTTCTTTCGTTTTTCCCGTTTTCTGTCGTTGTGTCTCCCAACGATTCTGCATCAAAGGGTACTTGTGGATTTTGTGGGGGAAGAGATGACCATGATTTATGAGAAAGATCTCAAACATTATGGGACTTAAAAAAAGGACTATGTGGAGTTGACTTCATAGAATTTCCATATCAAAATATGGAAATCAACAGGTGTGGAATATGAGAGGATATTGATGCAATTTTCATAGGGATTTCTATATTTTAAATGTAGAAAATATCTCAGGTTTAAAAAAGAGAAGAAAAAAATCCATTGTTGCAGCTATCATAGAACATTAGTGTGTGAAAGAAAAGAAGTAAAAATTGTGAGAGAGTAAGGGAAACACACTTGAAGATCTGGAATTGAAGAACGAAGAAGGAGAATGACAACACCCTCTCTGGATCGATGTTCACATTATGATATTGAAAATCATTATAAGTAACCTATGTGGTGCATTTTTCCTGGGTAACCCTTGACTCGAAGTAGTGCACAAGAGATTAAGAGGAGGAAGTGCTCCTGAGATCAACCTTGTGTCCTTCCCAAACATTTGTGATACCTATAGTGGATAATATTACCTCATGATATGTTATCACATTGTCGACATATGCTCTTTGGATTAGCCATTTTTGGGGAACCAAGTAAAATACCATGTCTTTGCATTGAGTCTTGTGTGCATACATGATAATTAAATGATCTAACCCATCCTTTCTAACATGAAGGCAAGATCTTATGACGATGAAGAAAACTTGAACAACCTAATTCACCACCTCTTAGGGTGTATTAGACCCCTCACTACAACAATCAGTATCTGAGCTAGTTTTTTAGTGGAGAACACAATGAATGCTAAGGGCATCTGTTAATTTGTTGTATGCAATTACCAAATTTGGAAGAACCACAAGAGCTATGACTTATGGTCTCTTGGAATTGAAGTCTTCTCTGCTAATGTCTATGGAATACATTTTAGTGATGCTTCTGAGTTATCCATGATTGAAGGAGATAAAAAGTTTCTCGATGCTGATGTTAAAACCTAAAATGCTTTATCTGGTGCCCTATCAAACCAAATCTACATGAAAGTAATGAGTTTCACTACTACAAAAGCTATGTGGGATAGGTTGGCTAATATCTATGAAGGGGACAACAAAGTTAAAGAAACAAAGCTTCAATTTTTACACTATAGGTTTGATGATCTAAAGATGTATCCAAATGAAAATATTAATGAGTTATTCAATTGTATTGTTGAGGTGGTTGAATCCATATGAGGACTTGGTGAAGAAAATAAAGGGTGTGGGGATAATTTTGAGGAGGCTTCTACCTCTTTATATGAGAAAGTATCTGCTCTTGAAGAAAGAAAACTTGGTTGAGTTATCATTGGATGACTTTCACATCAGTTGGGTGGCCTATGAAATGAAGGTCAAACTTGAAGGAACATCAAATCATACAAAAAAAGAGATGACATTAAAATCCATGGAAAAGCTTAGCATCACTAAAGATAAGTGCATAAGAAGATGTAGATTATGGGTTTCTGGCTTTAGTAAAACGAAAGTTCAAAAGATGAAAGAGCAGATTTAAAGGCAAGCTACCCTAGGCTTATTTTAGATGTGGCATGGTGGGACACATTGCAAAAAGGTGTCCTAAGAAATTATATGGTAAATAAAGTAAGGTATAAGCCATACAAAATCCGCGAAGAAAATTTTCCCCCTAAAGAGACCTCAAATAAAAAAGATCTTCCACAAAGAAGTTTCAAAGAATGAGCCTTGTAAAAAAGGAAGAAGAAGCTGATGAGGATTGCCTAGAGGAAGAAGAAATTTAATTTAAATGTGATACATAATATTCCATGATAACCAAAATTAAAAAAGATAAATTTGAAAGTGAGAATGACCATTAACCTGAGGGCATTGTGGGTCTCAAGGCAGAATTGGAAGGAGCCCTTGAAGATCTTGATATCCTAAGAAAGAAAAACTAAAAAATTGGTCCTATTTTAAAAGAATCCCCAGGATACATGATCATATTGAGGTTGAGTTAGACAAACTATAGAAGAAGTTGGAAGATAAACCATCCAATTGAGAGTAGAGGAGAAGTTATAGAAATTAAATTGAAAATATTTTAACAAACTGAGATGATTGTTCATCTTAATGATTGTGTGGAGAAAAGAGAAAAGTGAGTTGAATTTCTTGAAGAAGAAGTGGTTACTTTGAGAAGACAAATTGAATATGAAATAAATTCAAGTGATCTAAAGAAGAAGCTACAGCTTGGGAAGTTATCAGATACATAACTATCGAAAAGGGTTAAATGAGGCATTGAAGGTGTTGATAAAAGTCTGGATGAATAAAGACCCTGACATATGGGTGAAAGTGGAGTTGGAGGTAGCACCGAGATATTAAAAACAAGAGTAGTGTCAATCCGGAACAAAAGGAACCATAAGGTTGTAGAAAACCCTCAGTCTCCAAGGGGCAACCAAAAACCAGGGAGCTACTCAAAAGTAGGAGACATGTGTGGAGAGGTGAGAGTGGAAAGATATTTCCACTTATGAAGTGCCAATTTTGTGGTTTCCTTGGCCATACAAAGTCTTATTGTGGAGAGGCCAAAAGCTATTTAAACGGGGAAGCATCTGACAAGAGGCACAAACGAATGACTCCATATCATTCACTACAAAGAAGACATTCGTTTTATGGATATTTCTACCAATGCTACTCTGGTCATAAAGTTGTTGACTATAGACAAAGAAGAAGTAGAAATGGATACCATGGGAATCCAAGATGGATGGATATCGATCTACCCGATGAAGTTCCTTTGGGAAATAGATTATCTCTATCAAAAGAAGAAGGTGAAGATGATTATACCACCTGTGCTATAAAGAGAGAGGTGTCATCTACTATCTCCACCTGTGCTATAAAGAGAGAGGTGTCATCTACTATCTCCACATCCTTGGATCTATCTCATAAAGAAAAGAAAATGAAAGAGAAGTCTAACCCAACCAAATTTTCACTCAAAGCAATAAATAATAATAATACATGGATTCTCGATAACGGGTGCTCATTCCACATGACTAACAATGTGAATCTTCTTAAAAAAATGAAGGAAAAAGTAAGTGACACTATTCATTTTGGTAATTATGGGGCTCTTATGATCAAAGGAAGCATAAATTCCGGGTAGGTAGGCGATTAACTAAAGAGTATTGAAGTTCTCTATGTGGATGACTTGTGACATAATCTATTAAGCATGAGCCAACTTTATGACTTGAGGCTTGAATTCTTATTTATTTGGAAAGGATTCTTGATCACAAGTAAAGACGAACACTCACTTATGAGGGGTGGAGGACTACATACAATCTTTATTAGGTGGATAACAAGGGGGAACTCATGCTTTCTTATGGTGGAAGAAGAGAACAATTTGTGGCATCGAAGGCTGAGACATATTCACCAACAAAGTTTGGAGAGTTTGTCTAAGATGAAAGCTATAGTGGACATCCATAAATTGAAGCACGATCGAGAGAAAACATATGATGCATGCATGTGAGGGAAGATGGTACATAACCCCTATTGACAATATAAGAACAGAACATCCAATTTGCTTGATCTGGTGCACATTGACTGTAATGACCCGCCAATTCTCATTGGCTTGAGAGCTCAACGAGTCATTACTAGGACTTAAGCGACATCTCCAAGGTGCCAAAGGCTGACAATAAATGTCGAAGGGTTTCAAAAAACATGTGGGACGATTTACCCTTTAACTGAAAACAACCAACAACAGAGCAAACTAGATAAACATCTCCAAGCAACCACTATATGATTAATGACTTAAAACCAAAACAACTCAACCATTAATTTTATCAAAAACCAACCGAAAGTACCACAGTGAAAACCAACACTAAACATCAGAGTAAACAACAGAAAGACAACTCAAAGACTACAAGACAATGACCCAACTCCATGCTCCACAAGCTCCAAGCTCCAACATCACGAACCAGCCCAAGTATCACGAAGCATTGCTCTAAACATGTGACACTTTACCTTTTCCAACGTCCCGATATATGACATCTGCAAAAGCACCAACGTGCCAAAGCAGGGGGTGAGTAATGAAACTCAGTAGGTTTTCCCCGATGACTTCCCAACCCATGCCTCTAGGATAAAACATGTTAGCATATTTATATAAAATAATTTATATAAAACAATTCCAAAACAGTTAACAATCAATAAGTTCCATGTCAAAACCATTTCCCAACAAAACCCATATTTCTTAAGAAAAGCAACCAGGCATAGTTCCCAATTCCATTCACGTTTCCATTTGGCACATTCGTTCCCTTCCACCAATCCACACAATCAACCATGCATGCAACCTGGACCTCCCTATACTCGCGAGTGGTGAGTTATCCTTCCACTAAGCCGTCACTTAGTGGACTACCTTGACGGGGGTACTTCACGACCTTATCCGTCCCAACCTATTGATGGGGGGACTTCTCACCCTTATCCATCCCAATGCATATGAACACACACCACAACCCATGCCAACCATGCCCAAAACCAAGTGTGTTCAAAACCTTTCAAAAAAGCATAACCCTTTTATTGAAAACCATTTATTTCAAGCAGCAAAGCCATAACCAATTTAAAATCACCATTTTAAATTTACTTCAACAACCACTTTCCAAAAAACACACAATTTTTCATCACCCGTTACTAAAAAGGGGTTTTAACCATTCTTTCATTACAGATAACCAAACCATTTCAATCAAGGAAAACAAATTGAAACTAAGCCTTCAAGTTCTAAGAAAGAGGAATTGAGAGTGAATCTACCTACCTCAACAAAATGGGAGAAACCAACCAAGAACCGGGTCGAAACACCATGAAACCTCCTTAGATTCCTTCCCCTATCACCAACAAGACCAAAACCCGACTTAAAAGTCATCCACTACCTTAGATCTACCCACCTCGGGCGTCGATCTAATGATCCAACAAGAGGGAAGAAGGAGATCTAAGAAAACAAGACAAGAACGAGACTTACCGCGATCAACTGACCTCTAAACACCAAGACAACCCTCCGGATCGCTTCCAAAACACCTGGTAAGTGTTCTCCCACCTTCCCCAGAGAGAAATCCCGAGTTAGGGCCGTCTGGGAGCAAAAACGAGTGGGTTAAATGATAAAACAGATTAGATCCTAATAAATAGGATCTAAGTTGACTTCGCGCATGGATAGTCTGCATGGTTAGTTAAACCGTGCGCTAACTGTGTGGTAGTCACTGCCAGAGAGGGGCTCTCCGCACGACCTCCTCGCACGGTTTGCCCAAACCGTGCGCACACCGTGCGGTCTCCTCTTTCCAACATACCACCACCTGCACAGCTTCCACACGGTTTGGAAAACCGTGCGCAGACCGTGCGTCCCCACATTTTACCCTTTTATGCTTTAAAAGTCTCCCAAACTTTCCCCAATCATCTCCCATTTGCGTTATGCACTTAACAAGCATAAAACAAGGGTTACTTACCAGAAACTGTGGGTACTACATTGGCGTTTGCGACCCAATGGATCTATTCTACACATGTAGAGAAAGGTACTTTATTTTATTCATTGTTGATTACAGTAGAATAATCCGTGTAATGTTCATGGAGAGTAAGAGAGAGGTGATAGATTGTATGAAGAGGTACCAAAGGAGAGTGGAAAATGGAACTCACTTATGAAGGGGGTGGAGAACAACATACAATCTTTATCATATGGATAACAAGGGGAACTCATGATTTCTTATGGTGGAAGAAGAGAATAATTTGTGGCACCGAAAGCTGGGACATATTCACCAAAAAAGTATAGATAATTTGTCCAAGATGAAAGCTATAGTGAACATCCCTAACTTGAAGCGTGATCGAGAGTGAACATATAATGCATTCATGTGAGGGGAGATGGTATATAACCCCTATTGACAAAAGAAGAAGAGAGCATCCAATTTTCTTGATCTGGTGCACATTGACGTTTGTGGCCCAATGAATCTATTCAGCGCATGGAGAAAGGTACTTTATTTTATTCATTTTTGATTATAGTAGAATAAATCGTGTAATGTTCATGGAGAGTAAGAGAGAGGTGATAAATTGCATGAAGAGGTACCAGAGGAGAGTGGAAAATGAAACTCACTGCACAATCAAGACACTGTGATCAGACAATGGAACGAAATATACGTCCATTGAAGTGGAGAACTACCCAAAAAAGAATGGCATAAAACATAAGGTATCTTCAGTACATACTCCACATCAGAATGGGGTTTTGGAACGATGAAATTGAATGGTGAAACACCACTTATTGAAAGTAGTGTCTCTCTACATTATTGGAAGGAAGCAGTTTAAGTTGCAGTGTACACTTAGAATTGGACTTTTCTAAGCCATGGAGAAGAACAATCCTCTATGAGATGCGGCATGGGAGAAAACCATCATTAGAACACTTCTGCATTTTTGGAAGCAGGTGTTACATTCAAAATAAAGAGGGAAATAAAGACAAATATGGTGACTCAGTAGATGAAAGAGTATTCTTAGGTAGGTTATTAAAAAAAGTGTAAGGATTACAAATGTTTCAATAAAATATTGAGCAAGACTGTAAAAATCATTGATGTCAAGGTTATTGAAGATAGAGAAAGGAAAGAATTCTGAGAGCTATAGCCTAGATGAAGTCTATGAAGATGGTGATGAAGCCGACAAAAATCCTAAAACTGTACAAATTCATTTAAGAGATGATGATTCTGAGGCCAAGTTAGGGGAGGAAATAACTCCTGAATATAGTCTCTAAGAAGAAACACGAGGATGGAAATTGATCCATCCAATATAATTGGTGATGAGGCTTCACCAACTCAAACACGAAGGATGAGGACAATGGAACACATTGCATTGTTGTCAACTGTAGAACCAACTTCATTCTAGGAGGATGTGAAGGAAAAATCATGGGTAAAAGACATAAATGAGGAGCTAGATTAGATTAAGAAAAACTAAACTTTGGAACTAGTCACCCACAAGGTTTCTTTACTTGTTACGAGAGAAACAGTTTAGAATTTATATGATCAAACTACCTACTTACTACTAAGGGTGTGGTATAGTATATGGAAGCCCTGGGTCGAACCCACAAAGACTAGGAACAACTTAGAATTCGATAGATAAGACTACTATAATTATTAAGTCAAAAGGAAACACTAACCTAAAGGAAACTAAGTGAGATGAGATGTATCAGGCATTTGCATGCTCAGGTTCATGAAATAATAAAGTAGAAAATACGTGTATGATAATCATGAATTTGTAAAAATTAGGTCCCAGTGAATCCCTTAGTCTGAGTAGTCACTCCACTCTCTTAATCTCACCTTTTCTTATGATCAGGTGCTTCAGATTACAAAAATAAGTGGGTAACCCAAACCAATATTTAAATATATAATAAGAACTAACCAAATGGTCATGGTTGAAGTCTCACTGTAGAACTCACACTAAAAAGCACTCTGACACTTTTAAGGAAATGGTGATGCTCAAATAAATGAAATACATTAAATCACACTTCCTCACCCCCTAAAACAATGGTCATGCATTAGAGAATAAAGAAGGGATAAAAAAATAAAAATGATGCGAGTACCCAACATGAACATCATAAAAGTAACTTTAATAAACCAACCCCCTTACATAGAAAAACCTAACACAATGAAACTACCCTCTCATGCTATCCATGAGAGGGGATATAAATAAAATAAAGAAAAAAAACCCTAAAGACATCCGCAGTGGCCTCCCTTAGATAGTAGCTGAAGACCTCCAAAATTCAATTCCTCTAAGAAACAACTTTCCTTCTATTAATAGAAAATTGCTAAAGATGTCTCCCTATTATCTACTTTGTATCTCTGTATATCCTTCTCTCATATTTATACCATTTTGAATCGGCCTCCACTCCCCTAGATAGAAAACATTATCCTCATGAAAATTCCCCTCCATGTCTCCCATCAAACATCTTCAAATTTGTACAAGGAGGGTAGCTGGTCGGACTTCTGTATATCTATGAATCTATTTTAATATATGTAGTTCATGACGCAAACTGTACTCACGGTGCAAATTGTACTTCAACTCGAATTGGTTCTGCATGGCATGCATGGTTCGTGACGTGAAAACTTTAGCTCGTGACATGAACTTCTCCCATGAATCTTCAAAATTCTCATCTCTCTATCATCACATTGATCTTTATGGCATAAACCATGTTTCAAAAATATGCAATGATACAGCTCACAAGTACGCGCCATAAACCATATCTATTTCATCATGAACTGAACTTTAAAAATTCACTCCTCTTTTATCTTCACATTCGTTGCACAAACTCTCGTTCATGTCACAAAAAAATATCCTCCAAAATGCGTCGCCCCTGCTCGCTTGTTCATGGTACGAACATTTCTCTTTATAGTACGAAGCAAACTCCAACAATGCTGCCTCATTTCTCCATCACCTTAATGGCATGAACATGATCCACTGTGACACAAACCTTCATCTTCATCAATACTTCATCATTACCACTGCTTCCTTCACATTTGGCCAACACAATGGTTCGACTCACGCATGCATGTTGTCTCCATACTTTTCCGGGCTTCACAGTGGATCGCTCGAGCTTCAGTGATGCTCTTATGGAGCTTTTGACCTTCTTAGTGGTGGCAAGGGTGGAGTTTTTATGTGTTTTTGTATTTTTTTTAAATGTGTGAAAGTTAAAAATATTTTTAAAACTATGCATGAAAGGCGGAAGGGGGCCTGCTGCCTTTCAGAAAAAATCAAAAAAATTATTTAATTATATGTTATTATATATTGTATTTTTTTTTGTTTAGAATTATGTCATTAACATTTGAAATTGAAAATGTTATGTTTTTAATCAATATCTTTTGTGGTGCTCAAATTTGTATTCAAATACAAAAACCAAGTAGTTTTTGAAAGATCACATGAGGAGAGGTGGATTTACATGTTGCTAATGGAAGGAGGTTGGTTGCTATAACCATTGGAGCCCACCAACACATATTTCTAACATGACTTATTTTGGTTTTAAAGAATTATTATATTCTCAGTTTTACCAAGAACATCATATCCGTTTCTTTCCATGACATGAAAAGATTTATTTTCAAGTTTTAAAATAAAGAATGATACTTTTATAACAATAACATGTGTCATGATATATCACAACTCAATAATGGTGTTTATATATTAAATTATGAAAACCAAGTATTGATAATTGATAAAAAAATTAAGTCTGCATGACTCATTTCAGACCTAGTTGTGGCATCACTATATTGGTTATGTAAACAATAAGAATTTGACACAGTTTTATCAAGATGATTACTTGGACTTTTTTTGAGCTAAAACTAAATGAAAAACACCACACTTGTTTACAAGGAAAAATAACCAAGCCACTATTTGGTGGACAAGGTAAAAGGGCTATAGAGATTTTAGAATTGGAATAAATTGATGTCGATGATGAGTCATGTAAGTATTTCATTATCCTTTTAGAGATATTCATTACAAATTCCAACATACACACTAAACCTTGTTCCAACCAAAGTTCCAAACGGTATCCCATGCCAGTTATATATGGATTGGAAAGGAAGTTGTTTTTCCAAACATGCATGCATGGAGATTTGAGATAATTTTTAAGGACTTAACATGAAACAAAATTAGTCCCCAAAGGCATGAAGTGTATCTTTATAGGATATCATAAGAAAAATAAAAGACATTATGTATAAAACGCTTTAGATAAAATAATTGTGGTCACCAAAGATAGTGACTTGTTACTGGTTGAAAATAATGACCCTATTTCCTGTAAGGAGGCAATAGAGAGATCAAAAGTTGCAAGATAGAAAGAATCCATGAATTGAAAAATGGATTCCATGTATCAGAACTAAGTATGAGTTTTGGTTGATCTTCACACTGATATAAATATCATTGGGTGAAAATGAGTCTTTAAGAGAAAAATGGTCATGGAAGTTAAAGTGAATAGATATAAAGAAAAGCTAGTGACTAAAGGGTTTAAACAATAACAAGACATTGGATACAATGAAAACTTTTCTCCAGTTTCCATGTTTAAATCCCCCAGAATTCTACTTTCCATAGAAAGTATTCATGTTAGCAGGGTTCAATATCTAGGGTTAGTTTGAATCTATAATGTTTTAACTTCATCAATATTTTATTAAAAATAAATTTTAGTATTTTTTTTAAACCATTACAATGGTATTTATAATCTTTTTATACATTCCTTTCATTTTCATTTATTTACTATATTTATGAAATTCATTTTATTTTCAACAACTTTTTAAATGTTTAGGCTATGTTTTAAATTTTATTTAGATTGTTTTTATAATGTATATTTCATAATCTTTTAAAGTTACCTACTTGAAATTTAATAAGTTTTCCTATGTTTCAGGTAGTCGACTTTGAAAGCTTATCAAATATAAAACGTGACTAAAATATTAATAAAAATTGAAATAATGGCTAAACATGTAAAAATGGATGACAGTAATAACAATATCTTCATTTCAATAGACATAAAACATATACATGAACATGTACAATCAATGTCTATGGGGAGGAGATTTCGTCCCACATGGTGGTCTGTGAAGGGCACGTCCGTATCGAGATCATCGAGCTCCGTGCTGGGGTGGAGTCCGATGACCTAGAGAGGTCTGATCCTCAGACACTGGAACATAAACTCTCGCATGCTACAATTGTGTGTTAGTGGGAGGAGGTGTCCACTGCATGTCATACTGCGCTCCTGATCCTTCTCCCATTAGGGTACTAGAAGGACCTGCCATCATTGCAGTGGGGAACCAAGGCTACGATGAATCTGGACCCCAAGATGGGGAGAATTGTAGATATCCTGTCAAGAAAGATGAATCTCATGCCACCTAATGCACATCTACAATCAAATGAGGCTGGAATTCTAGAGAGTCGACCTTTGCCTATAGAACAGGTGAGGGCTCACGTATAGGACGACGCAGTCTACGTCGTCGTCGTCATGGCTCTTTAGTATCAACAACTGCTGGAGGATGTTCCTAAGAAGAACCTGCACTCCTAGGGTAGGAATTACCACTCTCTGGACTAGACTCTCAAAGATGATATTATGAATCACACGATAAGATGACCTCAACTCTAGCACTGTAGCATGGACCGCTGCCCGGCTAAGGACCCCCTCCTGCTCTAGATCACTCATGAAAATAATATTCTATGAGTTAGTACACTTTAAAGAGATTAAAAATGAATTATAAAATAGTTCAGTAAACAAACTAATGGAAATTTATTGACTTACCGTATTATGAAGCTCTTTGCTGTGTCAGGTAAGATATAATATAGACTTCAGTTTATACCATGGCCCATACTCGACCTGCTCTGAAAGATAGAATAGCATTGTAGGTACACCCTGGATATGAAGCTTTGCACATCTTCCCCATAGGTTGAGATAGTCGGCATGTACTCGATGCCAGTCTTCATCCTGCCTCCCTGTCAGCTTCACGCGATGAAGCCGCACTGTCTGTATCGGCTGTAATGGAATCGACTGAACACAACCAAACTGTCGCATCACTATATCAGCCTACTGCCACTCAATAATATGGAAGTGAATGAGAGGCACTACAACCATAGCTTCATGAAGTCCAGTAGTGCAGTATGCTGGTAACTCATCCAGTATAGCCCAGTATGGAATCCATGTAATTTGAAATGACATGCGACCATTGTCAAAAAATATTCGTACTAAAAACCAAAATTGATGTTATTATTAAATTTGTTAGACATAGATTGTATATACTTACCTGGTCAGGTAGGAGACTGTCCAACTTGAGGTGGTATACAACCAAATGGTGTGTTGGAACCGTGACAAATCTGTGTCTCTGACTCCACTTGTAAAATACAACATCGAAAGTGATAAATAATAAAAAATTAAATTCAATAACTCTTACTAGCATCAGAAACCAATAGAGATGAGTGATCATACCAGAGTCTATGAAGAGCGTCATCCAGCACCTCTGCCGGTAGTGGCGGACCAACAAGAACATGGCAGAATGAAGGGATGTGCTCCCATGCCAACATCTGAAGAATGATGACGTATCTCTTGAGATCCATGCGGTCTCTACGACATACCATGCATAATTCTCTGTATGTGTATTCCAAGCATCCCAATCCCCAACTGTCCATCCCAGCCTGATCAAAATCCTCCAGTAGGCCTAGATACATCATGTGCACGTACTTCCCCGAGTGATCAGCACATAGGGTCCCTCCAATGAGCCGTAATATATATGCACGAGTATAATGCATGATAGTCTGGTCATCAGCGTCATCAGGTATATGTGCAAACTGATCCTCCAACCAGGTCATAGATATCAACCCGCCATCTGTAGCCCTACGGTTGGCCAAAATATCGATCCCTAACAATCATTAAACAAGGTCAGGCCAAGATGCACGGGTGGGTCTAATAATGGATTCCCTCTAGATAGGAAGACCAAGAAGTACTATCACATCCTAGAGGGTGATGGTCATCTCTCCCTCAGGCAGGTGGAATGTGTGTCTCTGGTCTCCACCTCTCCATGAGGGCCTCAAGGAGGTGATGGTCAAAAAATGTGAAATCCGATACTGCAATGCCGTAGAAGCCAGCACAATGCATGTATGGTATAATGGCAGGTAGAGGCGGTGTGTGATGAAAACGATGCGCTCGACGCACCCTGATCTCTCAAACATCGCCATCGTCTAGCACGACCTGGGAAACACACCTAGCCTTCTCAATGAGTAGTATGGTATCATCCATCTATATGTAAAAAAATTAAATGAGTCGTAAGTGTAAAATGTAAGTATAACGTTATGGTTAGTAGAATGTTATGACTTGTAGAATGTAAGATATGACATGTTTATTCACATTGTTTTATGAATTTATTTCTTACCAAAAGAAAAGGACATATCTTCATGTTTTTTAAAGCATATTACTAAAGTGTTTTTGAGATATTTTTTTACCTAGAAAAGAGTGTTTTATAAGATATGATATTATATCTTTATATATATAAACATTTTGTCTTCATTATCTAAAAGTTTACTAGAAAATGGTGTTCTTTGTAATTTATGTATGATTTCCCACATGATGGTATGTTTCATGATTATTTACTCACATGTTTTCTTTATGGTTTAGCCATGGAAAGATTGATTATGCGTTAATGTGACCTCAAATGCACTTGTCATGTACCTTTTAATGTGAATATGAAAGGCTTATTGTTATTTGATAGTAAGAGTATTTGACAATGTCAACCAATTCTATAAAATGAAGAATCTTATAATAACACCATATAATTAACAATATTAGAATATCACATAAGAGACAATACATCATTGTGGATGAGAGTGTGAACTTGATCCAACAATATTAGGGAATCATTTCCGGTTATGAACTTCTTGATGACATATGGTGCATCTCAAACTTTTCCCTTGTTCTTGAGGCCAGTTCATCTCATTTCGCATCCTGTTGGACTTCGGTCTCCCTCGTTTACGCAACCTATTGATGTTAGGTATCACTATCGGTTGACCTTTGGGCATTGGGAAATATCAAAACTCCCCAATAGGCGTCCATAGTGCAACATAACAGTTAGAAATGGTGCCCATCCAATACATTAGATCAACATATGCTTCCCATGATATGTTCATAGATGCACATGCAGTGATGATGTGTGTACATGGAAACCGTAAGGCCTAAAAGTTTCCACATTGACATTGACTCACATCTAGTAATATCATTTTTTTTCATTGATGCTATTTGTGATGGAGTTTGAATGCTCTTGAACTTCAAATTAAGAACCTTCTCGGTGAAAAAGGATGACATAATAACCAGAAGTTTCTTCAATGTTCTTTTCAATCTCGTGTTGAAAGTGCCTTCCGTACCTTAGCCCGTGCTGAATTCTGTCTGAGGCTATTTTTTGTCTACCAATGATGTACTTCATACAATGATATAATGTCTCTTGAACTGGGGCAGCTATATGTAACTTGCGAAGCTCCTTGAAGACACCATTGATGCACTCCACAATGTTTGTGGTCATGTGTTGTAAAGACCCGTAAATTCCAAGGAATTTTTTTTTCTTAATTTTCTTTGGAATTTTACAAGAACACAGTTTCTGACGGCGCCTGATTCCGAGGCCCGGTGTGCCCGGAATCATTTTCCGAAGTTTGGCTCGGGTACGTTCAGTGAACGGACGAGCGGGTTTTTCTAACTTTTGAACCGGTGCTCGGAATCGAATTCTGAGGGCACCGATGGAATCGTAGCGCCGGTATTCGCTTAGAAACGCCTCTTCCGGAGTTGCGTTTTCTCGGGTGTGGTTTTTAATTTTCGGGCTTAAAGTTAAGAAATAAAATAATTTTTCGACAACTTTATTTTATTTCACTTAAGCCACTTGGAAGCCACTTGAAGCCACTTAAAGGCGGCTTGAACTGAGTTGAACCGGATATGATGCTATCCAGAAATATCCTACCCCCTTGTAGGATATTTGTGAGGTGGGGCCCGCACGAGCCCCGCTGTTTCTTTCCGCTAAGTAACGCACCCGTAAAAACCCGTCTTTATGAAAGTCAACTGACGCGTTTTCTTAAATTCTTAACAGACCATTTAATTGGGCGGTTTATTTCGTAAATTAAATGAGCTGTTTCTTTCGTTGAATTAATTCTACGAATTAATGGTTCGTTTCTTATCTTTTGAAATTCAAATGTTTAGTTGTGTAAATAAAATAAGGCTTAAGCTTATTTTATTTTGGGTTGAAACTTGTGGCATGGAGAGGATTTGGAGGAAAGCGTTCTTCTTCGGCGAAGAACGCGAAGAACGTGAAGAACGCGAAGAACGCCAAACCTGCGGAGATCGACGACGCGAAGCCTTGTACCGCGACGCCAACAGATCTCCCTTCGCGACGCTTCTTCCGCAACGATCCAACCCCGCGACAGCCTTCGATCGACAACAACCAAGGTAGGGGGTTGCGCTTCTTTTTATTTTCTTTTTGGATTTCAACAACAACATGGATTTAATTATTATTAATTAAATCCGTATGTTCTTGGTCCTCGGAGATCGTCGACGCGACGCCCTTCCGCGGTGTGACGATCACCTCCTTCCGCGACGGTCAATTCCGCGACGACCTCGCATCCGACAGCGACGGCGAGGTAGAGATTTATTTTGGGAATTACCCCCCTTTTTCTTTTTATATTCCCGTAATTGTTTCTTTAAAAAGTTAAAGAACTGGATTTGTGAACAATTTTAAAATTATTAAAATTGTTGTTTCCGTTCAAATAAGGAATCCGTTTTTATGAAACAATTTTATTTCATTAAAAATTGTTTCGAATATGCGTTCATGTGTTGAACTTTAATTTCTCCCGTTGTTTATATCTAACGCGGAGGGTGCGGGCCAAACGAACACGGCCCGACAACCCTCCGCCGTTCTTCGTTCTTGTGCGGATTTGATAGGCAACAACGGAACGTGCCACAACGGATGTTTGATGATCCCGCAGTAAGGAACGAAACCCGGGAGGAACAACGGCACAGACGAGAAGGAAAACGGGCCACCGGAGCGACTCCGGCGGCCCGCGGAAGCCGGTGGCGGCGCGGGTCGCCGGCGCGGCGGCGCCGGCGGCCGGAGGCGGCGGCACCCCGCGGGTGTCCAGCGCGACACCCCGCGGGTGCCGCGGGGTTGTCACGCGGCACCCCGCGGGTGTCCAGGGCGACACCCCGCGGGTGCCGCGGGGTTGTCACGCGGCACCCCGCGGGTGTCCAGGGCGGCACCCCGCGGGTGTCGCGGGGTTGTCACGCGGCACGTCCGACTGTCTGGCCGACACCCCGCGGGTGCCGCGGGGGTGTCACGCGTGGCGGCGGCTTTCCCCCGCGTCGGCCGCTCGGCCGCTCGGCCGAGCCGAGCCGGACCGGCCCTGGCCGGGCCGGGCCGGGCCAACCGGGTCGGACCCGACCCGGTTCGGGCCAACCAGAGGGGGGGGGGGGGGGGGGGGGGGGGGGTCGGCCCGGGCCCGGACCCCCCGTCTTCGGACGACTTTCGTTCAAACGCCCGTAACTTGAGCTACGGGCCTCCAAACGACTCGCCGTCAGCGGCAACGCAATCCTTGGAGCGAGTCGGACGTTTCGGTTTATCGCACTCAAAGTTTCGGAATACTTTGGGTTCGGCCGGGTTGGTTCGTACACGAAACCAACCGGGCCCTCGGAGCGGAAACACTCATATCTTGAGCTACGGACGTCCGATTGACGTACCGTCAGCTTTGTTAGTTTCCTCTTAGTGAGACGGATCTTTTGGCTCACTCCGCCCGGGGTTTGGGCGCAGGTGGAGTACGGTCGGGTTGGTTTTGCCTTAAAAACCAACCGGGCCCCTGGGACGAAAAAGCCAATAACTCTCAGACCGGGCGTCCGATTGACGCGCCGTCTGTTGCGTTGAGTTCCTGTTGACGATACAGAACTTTTGGCATCCTTCGCCCGAGTTTTGGATACAGTTGGTAGTGGCCGGGTTGGATCGCACCCGAAATCCAACCGGGCCCCTGGAACGGAAAAGCTGATAACTTTCAGACATGACGTCCGTTTGACGAACCGTCAGCGGCGTTGACGATCACGTTGAGAAACGGTCCCTATGAGTATACACTATGAGTATACCCTATGAGAGATCGGGGTACAGTTGAGATACGGCTGGGTTTGGTTCGCTCACGAAACCAACCGGGCCCCTGGGACGAAAAGGCTAATAACTCACAGACCGGACGTCCGATCGACGCGCCGTCTATTGCGTTGAGACCCCTGTGACGAGGTGGTCCTTTGAGATACTTCTTCGTGGGACCTTGAGATACTTGGAGTATCGACTTGCAGCTCATGGAGCGGACCCTCCCAGAGGCGAGCGTGCGGAGTACGAAGACCGTGTAGCCGACTGAGACCTGACGACTGCTTGACCGAATCGACTTGGAGTGAGTCGACTAGCCCAGTGGACGGAGCACTACTTTGTTTGGGTGCAGACCCATGGCGGACGGAGCACTACCTGTGTGATAGTGCAGACCCGCGGTACTCGTCCGGAGAGTACCTCTACAGGCTACTAGGGGGTGTGCACTACTGTGTTTGGGTGACATACCTCGGCGGGAAGCACTACTGTGTTTGGGTGGCTAGCCCGCGATACTCGACAGGAGGAGTACCTCAGCAGTCTTAGGTTAGTGAGCAGTACCTCGGAGTCGTGACAGGACCACTGTACACTCTAGAGACGGAGCTCTTCAGCAGTTACGGTTTCGATAATGAAAATCCTGGTTTGAGCTGAGACTTTTTGACCTTTGTGTTTCCTCATGATTGAGATGGGTCACTTGATAACTTAGATATATGTATGGGCATATACCTGGGTAGTGGTTATCCGTTGATTTCATGATCCTTGTGTTTCCTCATGATTGAGATGAGTTACATGATAACTTAGGTATATGTATGGGCATATACCTAAGTAGAGGTTATCTGTTGAGATCTTCTTGTGGTTATCCTTGTTGGTTTTAGTGAGACCTTGAGGGTCTCGGGGTCCCTACTGAGTATCGTTATACTCACCCCTGCACGGGCTATGCCCGCACTACGTTGTGTTGGTTGCAGACGACGGACAGCGTTGATCGTGGCTGAGGCTTGCAGAGCAGGACGGTACCTGGAGGTGGACCACTGGGCGGGACGTGCTCGGAGCGGACGGCGGGACCCGAGGAGCATTGGAGCTATCTGTACCCACCCTTCAGGTGGGATTTTCAGTGGATAGCTCGGTGTAGCGGCTTTTACTTTACAGTTATTGTTTTCCCTTTCGAGTTGTACTTTACTTTCAGTTGGGTTTGTATACTGGCCCATTTACTTTTCCGCACTTCAGTTGTACTCTGTTTTTACTTAGTGTTTACTTTTTCCGCTTGCTTACTATGTGGTGCTCATTTTCTTTTATAAAGGCAATGCCTTCCCTGTTATCTGGTTTTACGCCTTTGGTGCTAGTCGCCAGCCCCTGGCCTATGGAAGGCGGGCTTGGGGTAGTCACGGCACGGGCCCCGAGGATGGGTCGTGACATGTGTCCATACCTCTTCCCCTTTTCATATTCCAATACCCATTTTTATTTTGAATTCCGCATCATATAATCATAATCTTCTTGATTAGACTTTCAAATTTGTTCGAAACATTTTTCAAACCGCCATTGATCCAGCTCATATGTGTTACAGAAACGTCGAGAGTTGCAGCGATAGAAACAGCGAAACACAGAAGAGTAAAAGGAAAAAAAATATAACAAGGACACAAGGATTTACTTGGTTCGGGAATAATCCCTACGTCTATGGAGAGGCAAAAAATCACTATATTCAGGAGCACAATTACAGAGTGTTTCAGTACGTAACCCTATCCCAAAATGGGCTACAAATGGAGAAGACGATCCACTGTTCCACCAACTGCACAGGAAGTCCGCTTCGCTACAGTGAAAGACAGCCACCCAAGTCAAAAGTGCTATAGTGGATGCCAGATGAAAGTCCAAAAGGCTACAGTAAAGTTGACTCCAAAGTCTGCACTGCTACAATGCTATGTCGGCGTCAGCCGGTCAGCTCTGCTGCAGTGGTCAGAGATTCTACAATGCTTGAAAAATTGGGTACGGGGCCTTCGACCCCCGGAGAAGGGGCGCGTTGCCCCCTACAACCCCCAATAAGATCACCGCAGAGCTCAACCAGTGAAAGTTTCGAGCCGGTACACAGTACGGGCCACAAGCATTCAACCCAACTAGATCGGGCTACACCAATCCAACAATATGCTACACAAAAGTGATCATATTTCACATAAACTGATTTTATCTTTACGTTGAAATAATAACAAATAAAAAAGACATTACATACCTATCATCGTGATTTCCTTCTTCATAGGTTCATTGTGGAATGTTTTCCTCACATTGCTAGCAATGTGTCTAATTTAGTACCGATGATGTGCATTTGGGGGTCTTCATGTATTAGGGTCCGAATTAATTGCCTCATTGATTAACTGATGCCGATCATATGTCAAACATACACCCTAAATATGAATGAAATGATTTTTGATACATGCCAAAAACCAACCCCATGATTCATAGTTTTCCTTCTCCATAATGGAAAAGGCAAGCGGAAGAGGTGAATAGTTACCATCTTGGGTTGCCGCAATGAACAATACGCCCTTGTATTTTCCATATAGAAACATTTCATCAATTTGAATGAACTGTTTGATGAAACAAAATGCAGAGATACATGAGATAAATGTCTAGAACAACTGATGAAACTGAACACGAGATAGATCAAGTCGATTATCTTGAGACACATGTTCGTTTTTATAAAGATGGAAGACAACTTGGTTGTTGTGACTCAGTATGGATAACAATTGTGGCAACACCCAATACGAGTCATCCCAGTCACCATAGACATTCACAATTGCCTTCTGTTTCGCCATCCATGCCTTATTATAGGAAATATTATAACTGAATGCTTGTTGTATACTCTCTTGCACAAGGTCTATAAGAATATCTTGGCATGTCCTAATCATCTTGATGATAATGGATGACACAAATTCAACATCCAATGAGGTATGATCTTGTGTCAGGCTTAACTAAACGCAAGTATGAGCTGCCTAAATCCTCGAGATTCTCCAACCTCCAAATGCAATGTCTGAAATCTCCCTCAAGCAGAATCTACAATCATCCCCATACTTGTCACACCATATGAGGTATATATTACGACATGATTCTTAAACTATATAGCTGCAATGCCTCTCAATGTAAAATCTCTTTAGTGTGTTTTTAATACATATTTACTTGGAAAATCCCTTCCAACATATAAGGTTTTGTCTAACTCACTAAACCTGTCCGGTACAACTCTGGGAAACTCAGTTGCGGATGTGATAACATTGAAGTCGAATTCAAGAACATGTGTCATTACTTCCGAACAAGATTCAAAGAGTGGTGGATGATTTATTGTGGGTCAAGGCTGTTGTACAACTAATGCATTTCTAGAAACTTCCTCCCCAACATTTTCTACTCCCTCCTCATCAGCACTGTTGTCACAATCTATTCCATCATTACGAAAATCCTCATCGGAATTCCGATTGACATGTATATCCGAGAGATCATCTAGTCTGTCCTCTTTTGCATCATTTGGAATAGGCTCAATTTCATGGGGTGGATCTTCAACCACTCTTGTAAGTCTATGTCTTCATACAGCCTAATGTTGTTGTATAGTAGAAACATCAATAAATAACTCCATCATGGTACCATCTAACTGTTGGGAAAATAAATTTATTGCTTGGACCCACTGCACATCAGTAACCAATGGACAAACTAGATGCCACAATGTATCGAGGAATTGTAAATGTCTATAACTTATAGATTCGATCTCTTGATTAGGTCCCAGATTTAAGGAATCATGAATTCTGTCTTCAAGTTCACTTAGGGTTACACAATCATCTGTACTAACCAATGTTTTTGGTTGTGTACTATAAGAAGCTCATTTCTCAGTTTGAATAACCTCTCCATAGTAGTACACACAGGCAAACATGACTCTCTATGTCAAAAATGTGTTTTGATCAAGATTCTGATAGTGTAACTAATATTGATAATGATGGTTTACCATATAATATTTATTATACTGAAATTTTAGAACATCTTTTTTATACCCTAAAATATGATGCTAATGTTTCGTTATATACAAGTTTATTAGAATAAAAGTAAAAAAATGTTTTGAAAACCGAGGTAAAAAGAAGAGAAAATATCAAATTAGTTTAATTATCATTGATAAAATGACAATTATGATAATATAAAGTGAGATGTAGAAGAACAAAGACATTAAATAACACATTAATTCTTTACAACATACAAAAAAAACTTGACATCTTTCAATAGAACATGGTTTGGATGAGATGAGCCTCACTTCGTACGTGAGGTAAAATCCTGCTTATTTTCACTTGGTAGCTTAATAACATCTTCAAAAGATATGTACTTAACTTTAGAATTTTGAAAATATTTGGGTCTTCTAATAACATCTCTTATCTTAGATGTTATTAGAAGGCTGAAATATTTTCAAAATTCTAAAGTTAAGTATATTTCATTTGGATATGTTATTAAGCTACCAAGTGAAAATAAGCTGGATTTTACCTCATGTATGAAGTGAGGCTCATTTCATCCAAATCATGTTCTATTGAAATATGTCAAGGTATTTCTTATATGTGGTAAATCATTCATATGTTATTTAATGTGTTTTTTCTTATCCATTTCACTTTATTTGATCAAAATTGTCATTTTATCAATGATAATTAAATTGATTTGACGTTCTCTTCTTTTTATCTTAGTTTCCAAAACATTCTATAAGTATTATTAACAGTGAGGATTGACCATATAATCTTTATGATTTTAAAATTTTATACCATCTTCTTATATCCTAAACTATGATACTAATGTTTCTTAGTACATTTTTAATTATCCTAATAGTATTTTAGTAGTTTATAAAGAAAATATGAATCATCTAAAGCATATCCACTGGGAGTGTCAAACTAGGATGTAGCAAGACCCGTTGTTGTGTACCAAGTTACCCCGTGTTAGGTCCGAGACACCTTATCAGAGTTGTTACTCCTAGGTATATCTATGCCAGAGCCACATCCACTTGTTTGTATCCAAACATAGATTTGATTGCTTAGATAACCGCATAATCTTTATGCTACCAAAATTTTAGAATGTTTTCTTATATCCTAAAAAATGAACTAATCATTACTCAACCATTAATTAATCATTAGTTACCCATTAGTTCATCATTATTTAACCATTAGTTCATCATTAGTTCATCATTAGTTCATCATTAGTTAATAATTTCTTAACCATTAGTTAAACATTGGTTAATCATTATTTAATCATTCCTTAGTCAACCTTTAATCATCCCTTAATCATTTTTAATCACCCCTTAATCATTATTTAATCATCCCTCAACCATTCTTTAATGATTACTTAATTATTCATTAATAATTACTTAATTATTCTTTAATCATTACTTAACTATTTTTTAATCATTAATCAATCAATAGTTAATCGTTACTTAAATAATAGTTAATCATTACTTAAATAATAGTTAATCATTACTTCTTTATTCATTCCTTAATCATAATTTAATCAATACTTAATCAATCTTTAATCATTACATAATCATAACTTAATCATAATTTAATCTATACTTAATCATTACTAATAAAAACTATAATTTTTAAGCTATATATAACTAACTAAACTACTTAATAAATAGCATATTTTAAACTAAATAAAAATAGTTCAATTAAATAAATAAAGAAATTTAAATTAAATAAGAAAAAATACATCTAAATGATGATTTGAAAAAAACCGAGACTTCTTTTAGGCCACCAGACTCACCGCGCACGAAGAAGACTTCTTCTAGAGAGAGAGAGACTGGAATGTAGAGAGAAGGGTGGATTTTTAAGTGAGGAGGATGGGGGGGGGTTGCCCTTTTATAGGGCATTAAGTTAAAGGTAGGGGGGATTCCTTTCGTATGTACCGTAGGGGAAAGGCACGCCCCCGACTGCCTTTAAATTTCTCTTTAGGTGAAAGGGACCCCCTGTTGCCTTTTCCACATCATTGATCCAGGGTAAGGTGGCCAAGGGGGGCAAAAGGTGGCACCCCCTGTCGCCCTTCAAGCATACTTTTAATTTTTTTAACCTGCACACATTTAAAAAAAACAAAAAAAACATAAAAAGCTCATGAGATCGAGCTTTAATGTCATGACCCCCTCCCCACAAAGTGCACCCCTCCTAGGCCGGCAATGTGAGAAGAGAGATAGTGACACTCAAGTCCCGCCTCCAGTAGGCTTCGGGTTGACGACTAGCACTGAGGGTATAATAATCAGACAGATGAGAGACATTACCCTCTAAGAGAACACATACTAAAGAGAGAGATAAGACAGACACCAACCAACTCGAGCTCATATTGCAATATAAATATAAACCCAAGTACACATATGTAATGTCATGCAAAGACTACTACAACTGAAAAGGGAAAACTGCAAGTACCAAAATGAAGTAAAAACAACAACTATGAAGCCCAAATAGCTCCTGAAACCCCAAGATAGTAGTAACCAGCCTGATCTCCAACTTATTCCAAGTGACCTGAAAAAAAAAGTTGTATATACGTAGGGTGATTATAACAGTATACTCAGTAGGATCCTCCTCGGATCTTCTCGTGCAAAAGTAATGAAATCATGCTAAATCACATTAAACAACAAGTGGAACTAACTCACAACCTAAACAGGTATACTATGTTCCCAGCCTTATCATGAATACTCTCAACAAGTATCATATATAAGAGTATATAATATAATAAGGAATATCAAGGGTACTCCGCTACCACCTCCCCACTGGTTTGCTGCTTTTTACCAACATCACACATCCTAAGCATCTCTCTCCAAAAATCATTGCCCGCATACACCTGAGTGTAGCACCACAACATGCAGCTCGTGAAACACCACCACTACGTCCATATAAATAAAGTAACCAAGTAGTTTCCAGAAGCCACCACATCTCGTATAACATGTATCATACGTCAATAATTATACCTCAAGCCATTACAACCCATACGATGAGTAAGTATTCTCAAGCCATTACTGCCTATACATGTTACACCTATAGTAGTCCATATGAAACTATATCCAAAATATATGTGTGTGAATAACCACAAACCATTACAACCCTCTACACACATATATGAGGAAAACTAACTGTCGTGCCTACCAGCACAAGTAACTACCAAGATAAGAGAGCAGGGCCAAATGGGGTAGTCAACCATCCATCCTTCCACCAGAATGTTGGGGAAAACACCCCCCATGGCTCAGAATCCCCATGGTATCAGTTTCCATAACCGACAGGGTGGAGTAGCATATAGAAAAAAAAGTATAGAATATAATACAACTCACAACCACACTATGGGAAAAACCTAGTCTTAGACTCAACTACAGCTAACATCTCTCGGACTCTCGGCCGCCACTACTAAGACTAGATATCCTATAAGCATATAACCATTTAAAGAGAGATATTAAGTTAATTATCCCTTTTTATCAGTTTCACTTTACGTAATTAATTATTTAACCATTAATTAACCATTATTAATTCCACATTACAATTCATTAGCATCACACCAAGTTCCATGCCCTCCAGGCATAACCAAACCAAGTCCACAACTTCTCAGAAACATTACCTCAACATTTCATCCCAGCAAGCTCCAACCCCATGAGTTAACATCATTTATTCAATCATTTATTAACAAAATTATTACTTTCCCATAATTCCAAGCATTCTAGAAAAGCAAAACTAAGCTACCAAACACAAAGGGGCTCAACGCGGTGAGTAGATGGACTACTCTTTGAGCCTTTTCCACGTATAGCAGGAGCATAGATCCATCCATCATCGAGAATCTAAACACAAAAAGTATGTGGCATACCCCGCACGTCTTCACCTCCTTTGGAAAGAGGGTAAGCAAGATCAGCTTTCTTAATCAGTGGGGAAAGTAAAGAAGATAAACAACCAACAAGATTCAACAAGCATCCAACATTCATAACCAACCCGTTTCATCATCTTCGGTGTCCTCCCCGACACCCACATGCATAAAACAATGCATCTCGCCACTCTAGGCATAAACTGTTGCCCCAACCCCTAGGCCTTCCTTCCCCACATACCACAACATCCTCCCAGGCTCAGCCATCCTATGCTCACACCACAACACAAGCAGTAGGAAAACAATCAACAAGAAACTGGGCTCTTGGCCCCAAGAAAGGCACCTGGCCTTCACACACAATGAGCACTCACAGCTCAAAGCATAAGGCTCTTGGCCTTTACAAGGAAGAGGGTAACTCAGAACCCTAACAGGAATTATCTTTTATCAAACAACCAGTTATTTAATCCATCTTGAATTAGCCAGTTCTTTTAAACATGCATAACTGCATCCATTCAATTATCAAGAGTTTACCACATCAACAACCGAATTAAAAAACATGACTCTTTATCTTTATCCAATTAATTTACAATTAATCTCGACTTTATGTTCTTTACCAATTTCCATAAAAAATGACATGATAAAAAAAGAAAGCATAGATATCACACTATCGAGCAAAAACAAGATACAACAACATACGATCGATACCAATTTATTTATCCGGTTAAAATATTTATTATGTCAATTCCATTGTGATACAGTGAGTTAAAACATGATAACTCTATAGTTGCACATAAAAGAATAGAGAATCCATGAATCCCCCACCTCAAAAGGTTTCAGATGTTCTTTGCGTGAGAATGGCCAACATAACAGATCACGATCACCTCTCTTGGAGGACTGCATCCATCCGAGGACGCAGAGACACCACCACACCAACCAACACCCAAGAAAAATCTATTAGAAACATGGAGATCACATTCCATAACATGTCAAGGAGGAACGAAAGGAGAGGAACCCAGAAGAACGGCGATAGAACATACCTTATATCGAAGACGGATCGACACTTCCTGGTTGTAACAAAATAGGGGTGCGCATGCAGTAGGGAGAAACTCTAGGGAAGACACAATCCAAGTCTACAACACTACGCACAACTCCTATGGGAAGGAAGGAAAGGTTCAAGTATCTCTTACCAGGGAAAAATACGGAAGAATAAGGGAGGAAGATATCTCGCCCCTTTAGAAGATTTAACAGAGCAACAGTTTAAGATATGTTGAATTTTCTATTAAGATCGGATATGTCAAAGATCACACGTTTTGAACGATTAAAGGCTTCTTGACTATTAAGAAAAATTAATATAGGAGTTATGGGCTTTGAATCAGCCTTAAATCCCTTAAAACAAGGCCTTGAATACATTTTACGTCAAAGGAAACATCAAACGAGCGAAACTATAGGAAATCTGGAAATTTGAAAAAGGATATGACACAATTCTAGAAACACTATTCATGACACCATTTCAGAGCCACTGTTTCGGTGCCACTGTTTTGGTGCCACCATTTCGGTGCCATCGTTTTGGTGCCACTATTTCTGTGCCACCGTTTTGGTGCCATCGTTTCTGTGCCATTGTTTCGGTGCCACCATTTCTGTTCCACCATTTCGGTGCCACCATTTCTATGCCACCGTTTTCGTGCCACTGTTTCAGAAATTTGGCAAAGGAAATGACACAGTTCTGGAAACACTGTTCACAGAACTGAAAATTTGGAAAAGTGTTGGGGATAAGTCATCTTGACTTCCCTGAACAACTCCAACACTAGATTTTAGCAAAGGAATGGATCAGAGAGGTCCGAGCCATTACATCAGATACCTCTCAAAACATTCTCATCCCCGAGAATCCAAAACCAACCCAGACAGGAAATAGAAAAAGGGGTCCGAGCAACCACTCTTCGAGATACCTCTCAAGGCTCTCGCCACCAAAGGAGCTCAACTGATTCAAAAAGGAACACACAAAACAACACGACACCCACAACCAGATTCTAAACACTCTCATGGGGGAGAAACCTCTCAAAAGAGAGCAAGCCACACAAGCAAAAATAGAAAGACATCTCATAAACAAGAAAGGTCTACAACCAAGAACCAAACATCATTACAAAGAAAGAGTTAAAACATCAAACAACTTGGGGTACTAAGCATGTATCTGCGACTCACGTTCCCAAGTACTCTCCTCCACACCACTGTGCCACCACAAGATATGAACCAAGGGAATAATATGTCCATGCAACACCTTCTCCTTGCAGTCCTGGATCTCTACAGGCCGCTCATCAAAGGTCACATCATTTCCAACATCGATCTCACCCCAATCAATGATGTGAGAGTCTTCATGAATATAATGGTGGAGCTGCATAAAAAACATCATGTATCCGGATCATTTGGAGGGGAAGTGCTACTCGATACACCACGACTCCAACACGAGCCAACACCTCGAAAGGCCCAACAAACCAGAGAGAAATCTTACTCCCACGACCAGACCTTCACTTCCCATAATGGGGAGTCACCTTCAGAAAAATGTGATCCCCAACGTTAAACTCCAGAGGTCTCCTCCTATGATCAACATAGGATTTCTGACGATCCTGCGCTGCCTTCATCCTCTCCCGAATTACCTGAACCATCTCCGTCATATTCTTTACTAGCTCCGTCCCAAGAATTGCTGACTCTCCGAGCCTAGTCCAACACAACAGAGAACGGAAAGGCCGTCCATACAAGGCTTCAAACGACGCCATATCGATGGTGGAATGGAAACTATTGTTGTAAGAGAACTCTTCCAAGGACAGGCGCCTCATCCACGAATCTCTGAAATCCAGGACACAAGAGCACAACATGTCTTTTAGAGTCTGGATGGTCTGCTCTATCTGACCGTACGTCTATGGATGAAAAGCAGTATTATGGAATAACTGAGAACCAAAAGCATGCTGGAGACCTCTCCACACTCTGGATGTAAAATGGGGGTCTATATTAGAAATTATCATCATCGGGACTCTATGGAGTCTCACCACCTCCTCTAGATGCTGTCTCGACAAAACCTCCACTGAGCTCGATTCCTTGATCGTTATGAAGTGGGATGATTTCATCAAGCGATCCACTACCACCCATATAGCGTTATGACCTCCCTAAGATCGAGGTAAACCGGTAACAATGTCAATAGAGATGTACTCCCACTTCCACTGAGAAACATCCAATGACTAAAGCAAACCATCGGGAACACGGTGGTTGGCCTTCACCTTCTGGCAGACCAGACATCGAGACACAAACTCTACAACCACATGCTTCAACCCAGGCCACCAAAATTGACTCCTTAAGGCAGAGTACATTTTCATCATGCCAGGATGTACCGCTAAGGGAGAACCATGAAAGTCCCTAAGAACCATCTCATGAGTCACCAAAGGAATGAAAAGACTTGCCCGAAAAACACTAGGTGTCATTCATCCTCAGACCAACCATCAAGGACTTCACCACAAACAACTTGGTCTCTCCAGACCTCTACCTCAAGATCCCCCAACTGGGACTCTTCTACTTGCTGCACCAGAGATGACTACATTGTCATCTAGAAAAGTCAACCTTTACCCCCTACTTCTCCCATATTCAGATGCAACATTGAAATCTCTTCCACCACTCTATAGGAATCACCAGATTCACACACTACATCACTACGCGACTTCTCAACGCATCGACTGCAACATTCCCTTTACTAGGTGTATACAAAATTTTGAAGTCCTAATCCTATAAGAACTCCATCCACCGACACTGCCGCAAGTTCAAGTCACGCTGGGAGAAAACATACATCAAGCTCTTATGATCATGAAAACCACAAAGCGCTCGCCGATGAGGCAATGTATCCACAACTTCAGAGAGAACACCACTTCCACCAACTTGAGATCGTGGGTGGAATAGTTACGTTCATGGTGACACAACTGTCGAGACTCATAAGAAATGACCGATCTCTGCTGCATCAGAACACAACCTAACCCAAGACGCGAAGCATCGTAGAAAACGTCAAACTGAACTCCCTCTGCTGGCAAACAAAGAACCGAAGCACTGAACAACTTAGATACTCAAAAGCTGCCTAACACTGATCAGTCTACATGAACGCCTGATCCTCCCTAGTCAATGTTGTCAGAGGAGTCTCAACTCGAGAGAAATCGACCATGAAACTCTTGTAATAGCCTTCCATACCAAGGAAACTTTGCACCTCTGCCACTATCTTGGGGGATGTTGAAGACAAAACTGCTTCTATATTTGACAGATCCGCAACTACTCCTTTCTGGGATGCAACATGGCCCATGGAACAAACTTCTTGATCCCAAAAATCACACTTCGAAAACTTTCCAAATAGCTGTTGTCGACGAAGAACTCAAAAAACGACATGCAAATGCTCTACATGCTCTTCCCCATACGCGGAGTACACAAGGATGTTGTCAATAAAACCCACCAAGAACTTATCCAGGAAGTCACAGAACACAACGTTCATCAACCCCATAAACACAATTGGATCATTTTTCAAACCGAACGACATCACCAAGAACTCATAATGCACATGACGACAATGGAAAGTAGTCTTTGGAATATCCTCATCCTTTACTCGCATCTGATGATACCTGAACCACAAATCAATCTTTGAGAACCAAGTTGCACCCTTCAGTTGATCGAATAAATCATCAGTCCATGGTAGAGGATAGCGATTATTCACTGTCACTTTGTTCAAGTGACGATAATCGATACACAACCACAAACTGTCGTCGGTCTTCTTCACGAATAAAACTAGTGCGCCCCACAATGACACACTCGGCCAAACAAAACCGAATTGAAACAGACCATTGAGCTGTATATGCTGATTCTATAACTCAGAAGGGGTCATCCTATACAGAGACATAGAGATAGGAGATGCTCCTGGATGTAGCTCGATCCCGAACTTGATCTCTTGTTGAGGGGGTAATGCTACAACCTCTTTTGGAAAGACATCAGGGTAATATTCAATGACCCTAGGAAGCAATGACTATTGAACCTCCGACGAACTCAACATCAGTTCAACCATCAAGGATGAAAAATAAGGAACACACCTCTGACCCATTCGAGGGTCTTTCTCGCCAACAAACACTACTATTTCTCCGCCAGCATCTAATAACACCATCTTTCCCTGGAAGAAATCCATAATAGCTTGCACCAAATACAACCAATCCATGCTAAGGATGAAATCGTATGGTTGTATCTGTAAACATAGGAAATCTCCCAAGAGTGGTGTTTCCCCAACACCAGCTCACAGTCTCTACATACTTCAAACAAGTTAGCTCGACCTCCAACTGGCGTAGTTAATACCAATGGCACTGGAAGCCTCTCTACCTCAAGTCCTAAAGTATGGACAAAGGAAGGTGATTTGAAGGAGTGTGTGGCTCCTGAGTCAAATAGGGCATACACCCAAGTAGAAAACAAGAAAAGAGTACCTCGAAGGATGTTTGGCTCGCCTGGCGCTGGCAATGCTAATGCATGAAGTTGACCATGACCTGATCCATGAATCTGACCCTGATGACGACCACCACTACGTCCGAGATCTGTTCTCAGAGGACAGGGAGCATCCCAGGGTTTTCCTCTGCATATCCCATCTGCTCTCTACCGATCCAAAGCTGGTGCAACCTGCTGCTGCTGCCTTGGCTGGAAATGTCTCAATGGAGAAACCTAGAGCGGAACACCTGGTGCACGTTGACTACTCCGAAAGGTCGGGAACTCTCACTGCTGATGAACTCGACATCCACAAGAAAAACAAGCACCTGATCCCTTGGCATAGGCCTGAGAGTCACCTCCCCTAGAGAAATGAGATACTAAGAGCCGATACCTACCCCCAGCCGAATGAAAACTTTTATTCCCTAAAAATAGGGAACCCCAAACCACAACTATGCTTCATGAAGAATCCTAAAGACCCCCCTCTCATAAAGATTCAGTTCTGGATAATGTTATCTTGATGACCTCTGCCCTCTCCAGCACCTCAAGATATGTCTTCAGCATAAACGGGGTGACCTAACGCTGGATCTTTGGACACAAAGCCTCCTCAAAATGCCACACCCTCACCTCCTCAAATGGAAATAGGTTCGAAGCATATCATAAAAGGTTCCTGAAATGGATTCCAAACTCTTGTAAACTGAGCTCTCCTATTGAAGGGTAAGCAGCTCTGGCAACTGGGCACCTTCACGGTCGAAGAAAGAAACTCGACTCGGAACTTGTATCAAAACTCCTCCCATGATATTACTAAATCCTCATGATCTATGAGGAACAAGAACCACCACTACCACACTTCCCCACACAACATCGTCACAACCAACGATACCCAGTGATCCTTCCGAGCACGGATTGAGATGAAATCTATCTCAACCTCCTCCAACCAGTCTTCTGTGAGTGCATCTAAAATGAATCCCTCATACTTCTTTAGACTCTGGCACTGAAACTTTCAGAGTTTCCTCCTCCAAGTGTCATCATCGTTGACCTCCACTCTACGGCGATTTTCTGGCGCAGCCTGCTGGACATCTTCTACGTGAACCTAATGAGGACGTCAACCTGGAGCCATACCTACTAAATAACAAACAATTAGAGCTCCTAAACCTCAAATATGGAAGACTAAACATTAATTAATTGTTTTATTTTATTCATTTTAGGTTAACCTATCCCAAGGTATACCCATTCAAACATAGATGAAAAGAAGAATGATGCATGATCCTTTCCTAGGTCTCTACCCTGCAATAAATATCACCTTATTTAGTAGCCACTGTAAACTTAAAGGTCCATGCGTCAGAACATAGGGGGCCCTAAATACCTATGTCTCAACTGGTATTCAGTGTTTACAACACTTTCTAAACTTGACTGACACTGTTTCCCTACCAACCCATGCAATATTACCTGTGCTTAACTCCAAACTCCATCCTATCCCTTAACCCGACCTCTGATACCACTCTGTCACGACCTCCTCCCCACAAAGTGTACGTCTCCTGGCTTGACAATGTGAGAAGGGAGATAGCGACACCCGATTCCCGCCTCCAGTAAGTCTCAGGTTGGTGACTAGCACTGAGGGTATAATAATCACACAAATGGGAGGAATTACCCTCTAAGAGAACACATGAAAAAGTGAGAGATAAGACAAACACTAACCAACTCCAGCTCATACTACAATATAAAAAAAATCTAAGTACACCTATGTAATGTCATGCAAATACTACTACAAATGAAAAGGGAAAACTGCAAGTATCAAAAAGAAGTAAAATAGTAGTGAATACGAAGCCCAAATAGCTCCTGCAACCCCAAGCCAGTAGTAACCAATCTGATCTCCAACCTTCTCCAAGTGACCTGAAAAAAAAACAGTTGTATATACGTAGGGTGAGTATAACAATATACGCAGTAGGATCCTCCCTAGATACTCTCATGCAAAAGTAACGAAATCATGCTAAAACATAGTGAACAACAAGTGAAAATAACTCTCCACCTAAATAGGTATACTATGTTCCCATCCTCACCATGATTACTCACCAAGTATCACATACAAGAGTATATAATATAATACGGAATATCAAGGGTACCCTGCTACCACTTCCCCACTGGTTTGCATATTTTCCCCAACGTTGCACGTCCTAAGCATCTCTCTCAAAAAAGCATGCCCGCAGACACCTAAGTGTAGCACCACAACATGCACCTCGTGCAACACCACCACTACATATACGTAACCAAAGTAACCAGGTAGTTTCCGAAAGCCACTACAACTCGCATAACATGTATCATACGTCAGACATTATACCTCAAGCCATTGCAGCCCATACGGTGAGTAAAGATCCTCAAGCCATCACAACCTATACACGTTACAACTATAATAGTTCATAGGAAACTATATCCATAATATATGTGTGTGAATAACCACAATCCATTACAACCCTCTACATACATATATGGGGAAAACTAACCACCATGCCTATCAGCACAAGTAACTACCAAGAGAAGAGAGCGGGGACAAAGGGGGTAGTCAGCCATCCATCCTCCCACTGAAATGTTGGGGAACCCCCCCTAGGGCTCATAATCCCTGGGGTGTCAGTTTCCCTAACTAATATGGTAGAGTAGCATATAGAAACACAAAAAGTATAGAATATAATATAGTTCGCAACCACAGTATAAGAAAAACCTAGTCTTAGACTCAATTTCAACTAACATCTCTCAGACTCCCGACTGCCACTGCTAAGACTAGATATCCTATACACATATAACCATTTAAAGAGTGATATTAAGTTACTTATCCCTTTTTATCAATTTCACTTTACATAATTAATTATTTAACCATTAATTAACCATTATTAATTCCACATTACATTTCATTAGCATCACACCAAGTTCCATGCCCTCCAGGCATAACCAAACCAAGTCCACAACTTCTCAGAAATATTACCTCAGCATTGCGTCCATGCAAGATCCAACCCCATGGGTTAACATCATTTATTCAATTATTTATTAACAAGATTATTACTTTCCCATAATTCCAAGTATTCTAGAAAAGCAAAACTAAGATACGAAACACAAGGGGCTCAGCACGGTGAGTACATGGACGACCCGTTGAGAATTTTCCACCTATAGCATGAGCATAGAGTCGTCCATCTTCAAGAAGCTAAACACGAAAATCACGTGGCATACCCCATGTGTCTTCTCCTCCTTTGGAAGGAGGGTAAGCAAGACCAACTACCTTAAGTAGTGGGGAAAGTAAAGAAGATAGAAAACCAACAAGATTCAACAAGAATTCAACATCCATAACCGACCCGTTTCATCATCTATGGTGTCCTCCCTGACACCCACATGCATAAACCAATGCATCTCGCCACACTAGGCATCAACTTCTGCCCCCAACACATAGGCCTCCCTGCCTCACATACCAAAACAACCTCCTAGGCTCAGCTATCCCAGGATCATACCACAACACAAGCAGCAGGAAAACAATCAACAAGCAACTGAGCTCTCATCCCCAAGAAAGGCATATAGCCTTCACACACAACAATCACTCACAACTCCAAGCATTAGGAACTTGGCCTTTACAAGAAAGAGGGTAACTCAGAACCCTTCCAGGCATTATATTTTATCAAACAAATGGTTATTTAATCCATCTTGAATTAGTTGGTTCTTTTAAACATGCATAACTATATCCATTTGATTATCAACAGTTTACCACAACAACAACCAAATTCAAAAACATGCCTCTTTATCTTTATCCAATTAATTTACAATTAATCCCAACTTTACGTTCTTTACCAATTTCCATCAAGAATGACATGCTAAACAAAGAAAGCATAGATATCATGTTATTTAGAAAAAAATAGGTAAAACATACGATTAATACTAATTTATTTATCCATTTCAAATATTTATCATGTCAATTCCATTGTGATCCAGTGGGATAAAACATGATAACTCTACAGTTGCATGTAAAATAATAGAGAATCCAAAAATCCCCTACCTCAAAAGGTTTAAGATGTTCTTTGCACGAGAACAACCAACACAACGGATCAAGATCACCTCTCCTGGAAGACTACATCAACCCGAGGACACATATACACCACCACACCAACCAACACCCAAGAAAACTCCATTAGAAACATGGAGATCACATGACATAAAATGGAAAGGAGGAACAGAAGGAGAGGATCCCATAAGAATGGTGGTAGAACATACCTTATACCGAAGATGGATCGACACTTCCTAGTTACACCAAAACAGGGGGTGCGCATGCAGTAGGAAGAAACTCCAGGGAAGACATGATCCAAGGCTACAACACTACGCACGACTCCCATGGGAAGTAAGGAAAGGTTCGAGCATCTCAAACCAAGGAACAATAAAAAAGAACGAGAGAGGAAGATATCTCGGCCCTTTAGAAGATTTAACAGAGCAACGGTTTATGATGTGATGGATTTTCCATTAAGATTAGATACGTCAAAGATCATGCGTTTTGATCGAGTAAAGGCTTCCAGACTATTAGGAAAAATTAATATAGGAGTTATGGGATTTTAATCAGCCTTAAATCCCTTAAAACAAGGCATTGAATGCATTTTACGTCAAAGGAAACATCAAACAGGCAAAACTGTAGGAAATCTAAAAAAATATGGAAATTTGACAAAGTAAATGACACATTTAAAGAAACACTATTCATGAAACCATTTTAGTGCCACTGTTTCGGTGCCACTGTTTCTGTGCCACCATTTCGGTGCCACTATTTCTGTGCCACCGTTTCGGTGCCACCATTTCTGTGCCACCGTTTCGGTGCCCCCATTTAAGTTCCACCGTTTTTGTGCCACTATTTCGGTGCCACTATTTCTTTTCCACCATTTATGTGCCACCGTTTTGGTTCCACTGTTTCAGAAATTTGTTAAAGGAAATGATAGAGTTTTGGAAACACTATCCAAAGAACTGAAAATTTGGAAAAGTGTTGGGGATAAGTCATCTTGAATTCCCCAAACACCTCCAACACCATATTTTAGCAAAGGAATGGATCAGAGTGGTTCAAGCCATTACATTTAGCATGGAGACCATGGTAGTTTTTCAGTGGTCCAACAAGGTGGTTGGTTGGTGAGATGTAGTGGGGGCACAAGGGTTCTGTCTAAGGCGGGTGACGTGGATGTGACATTGAATTGGTGGGGTTTTGGTTAATTGTATAATACTCACGTGAAGACTTGTCCCACATCATACTAGAGTACAAAATGAGGCAACTTAATATATTAGGACGCAATGGTAACAACTTATAATATCTTCCCAAACCATCCTGTCCAGACTCTCTCGCTTAGGGCCGACCCATGCTAAGATTTCCTATGGTTGTCTGATATGTTCTTCATGTATCAGCCTGCACACGACTCTCCTATGCACTTGTGCTTACCCATGTACTTCAGTGCTTGACCAATTTACAAGTCACCTTTTGCACTTATAATTTTTTTTTCATTTTAATAAAATCTTCCTCAAATTTAAATATATCTATTTCTTTTTTCCAAAATTACATTTTAAATATTTATTACCCATAAAATAACTGAAACAATGAATATGATGAAATAATTATAAATTAATTTCTAGAATCAATGAAATTAATTATATAAAAAATATATGCATAAAATATACTTATCAAATCCCCCCAAACTTAAACTTTTCTTGTCCTCAAGCATATATCTACACATAAATAAAAAAGTGCATCCATTCTACCAATATTTAAATCTCAAATCCAACAAAATCAAATAATTATCAATGGGGAAATAAAACTTCAAGTGTCACATAAGCATATCTCTCCAACTCACAAATTTTAAAAGAAACCAATCAATCGTGCATTTTATTTTTCCCCTTCGAAATTATAATGATAATTCTAACTTATATTCATGTATCTCAATTTGTTATTACTAAGAATTCCACTTTTTGATCTGCATCCCTTTGTGTTCTTTTCACTCATAACTCAAGCTAAAAATTTAAATAAAGTTATGCCCATACCTTAAGTGCATGCTCCATAGGCTTAAACTTGCATTTAATCTCAAATATTCTAAAGATAAATACCACAATTAATCACGAAGACAAGGATCAATTGTATTTGAGGCTTAGGGTAGGTGGGTAAATGATGCAAAAATATTAAAGCTAAAAAATGAGGTTTATCTCTCTAGAATTATGCATGATAATAAAAAGTCAAGCTCAATGAAATACTTCCCTTAAAGTGACATCTCCCCACTTCCCAAACTCAAAAAGTAAGCTCATGAATATGTTAAGTATAATGAAATATAATCATTTTTTTTCAACAATTTTTTTCAAATCATGTTTTTCTTCAATATTTTTTTCGATAATGATTTTTCTTTTTCACTTTTTTTCAGCAATGTTTTTTTTCAAATTGAGTGTTCATTATGACTTGTGGACCTTCTCCCATCATCTGGATCCTCTGCTCCTTGTACTGGATGAATGGCACAAATTTTAATATATCCCTACAATAGTTTAAGAACAATCCTTAAAATAATTCTCAGTATTAAATTTGATAATATAGCCGTTAGGAATATTTAATTCAAAATAAAAAAATAGTAGCGCTGAATCCTTTGAACGATGAGACAACACTGGCAGTGACTTAGGCTGGCGATGAGTCATGCCAATGATGATTCATCTCAGTAATGTGTCTTCTCTGTGGTATGTCATCTCAACACTTTTCCAAATTTGGAGGTGACTAAGTTCTGATGGTGAGTCGTCCTATGGCGGTAGGTCTTTCCCATATTTAGCCAATTTTGCATCCTGGCGGCGACTCATTGATGATGGTAGGTGTTTTTCATAATTTGTCAAATTTCCATGAGTCGTCTCCAACGGTAGGTGTTTTCCATACTTAGCTGAAAATCCGCTATGACAGTGACTCATTACTGATAGTGGGTCTTTCCCATACTTAGCCAAATTTTCATTCTGGTGGAAACCTCAATGGTGAGTCATGTCTGGCAGTGAGTCTTTTCAACACTTAGCTAGATTTTTTCTAATCTGCCTTATATTATAAAATGCTACCATAAAACATAGAACACATTAATATCATAAGAAACATGATTATGTGATCATTAAAATAAGAGTACCAACAATCTCCCCTTTTTTTATGATCACAAATCATGATATTTTATAAAACATGAATAGAATAAACTGTGGTGTGAAAATAGGTGCAAATTAAAACAAAATTGGTATAAAAGATAGTAAGAAGGAAATAATATCAAAGATAGGTAAAAGTAAATACATATGGTATCAAAGATAGTGAAATAGAATGGTATCAAAGGAACATTACTATAAAATGAAATAAAATAAATTCAATAGATTCATTCTCCCCCTTTTGGGATTATAAAAAAGTGATAATTAAATAGGAAATGTAAAGAAATAGAATAGGAATGATAAGAGAATTTCCATTGAAAAAGTAAATTGAATTACACCCAAAAATATATAACAAAAAATCATACAAAAAGATCCCATCAAAGACTAAAATCCCAATGCCAATGATTTTTGGGATGGGAAAAAGGATTAAGAGGTTCTTTTCCCTTTCCCTTGTCAGATACAGAATATTCAACATAAGGCACAACATCAGAAGCTGAGGTAGCTGTAGGGATAACTATAGGAATAATAGGTAGATAAGGAGGCTCTCTGATAATGATAGGCCTGAGATGCTAAACTGTTTCTCTAGGAGTCAGGCTGAAAATCTAGAAACGAGCAGGTAGGAGTGCATTTGGATCTTTGGTTACACCTGGTTTGAAAAACTCTAGATCGAAATATGGAGGGGGTTGGATGAGTTGTGACTGGAATGACATCCTAAGCCACCACCGTGGTTCCAGAAACATAGAGAAATGAATTTATTAGATTTATGAAATCCATGATAATATTTCTACCCCTTTCCATAGCACTGAAGAAATCCCTTTTCTCTTCCATAAATAGCTTTAGCACTAGAGTCATCACCTTCAACTGATTAACTTGCTCTTTGAAAGCCTGAGTCATTAGAGGCATCCTAACGTTCTCAGTAAGGAACTCGAAATGAGTATTAAACTCATGCTTAGTATAAATCTGAGATAGATAATACTTTATAGATTTTTTTATTTTCTATTTATCAACCTTCATATCCTTCATATACTCTCTAACCAATATATGAACATGATCACTGTTATGTCTGATTTTGCTCAAAATTTTCTGAGGTAGGTTAGGTACATCACCTGAAGCAACATGAAGCTCTTCTCTTAAAATAGATTTGATCAAGTCAATATCAAAAGAAGGAGGTGGAGAACTTGATGAAGTAGAATCCATAGAAGAAATATTCTCCATCCTCTCTAACAAAGAAGCCATGGAATCTGCAAAGGAAGACCCCATCTCATCCATTGTAGATCTCAAAGCCTCCATTTCATTTTCTACCCTTCTGTTTTCCACCTCCACTTCTCGAATGTGAAACATCATTTTAGGTTGGATGTGCTGAATCACAAGTCCTAAAAAATGTATTAAATCCTTCTCACTAGGCTTAGTAACAAAGGGAGGTTGATCTTTGAACAATAAAAAAAATAAAAGAGAAGCCTCTCTCTGAAGGATTCTAAGTAAACCCTTACGACAACATCAACTGGAACTGAAGTAACGACAAGTCCAGGAACTATTTCAATGGCAGGTGCCTCTGCAGGCTCAGTTCTAGTAGGATCATCAGAAGAAAACCTTTGAAACTCTTATGAAGCATCAATTTGAGAAACTAATGAACCCTTAGGATCCAACTCATCTCAAATAGAAGGGCCACCATGCTTTGGTGGACTTCCATCCTCATCAGAAACAAAGTATCCTAAACAAAGCCTAACATACCCTGGAAACTTATCCCATTCCTTAATAATTGGGTCCATCCAATTGTCATAAGACTTACTATGATATTTAATAATAGTAGAGATAACAACTATAGGCTCAACAAAAGAAGGTACAACAACACTAGGCTCATCCTCCACCTGCTCGTCAAATGACTGATTAATGACTGTCTGCTTAGCAACCTTCTACCCATCAGCTGAAGGCACACTATGGTCTCCATCAATAGCAGGATCAACTAGGTGACTGTCCAGACTTGGGGATTTCTCCCCCTCAATAGATAATTCCTTTTCATATTTGGTTATTCTATTAACATCACCAACTAGGCTGAGTCTCTCTTCAAATCTAGAGACAATTGATAAACCTAGAGAAGAGATAAGTGCCCGAGGAATCTCAACATCCTCAGCTCTAATGCAGCTAGTAGGACCATCATGGTCAGAACCATCATCATTTTCATCTCCATCTCCATTTCCATTTCCATCTTCATTTCCATCTCCATTTCCTTCTCTGTCATCTCCTCCTCCGTCTTCATCACCATTTTCACCATTTCCATTTTTCTCATAAGATTTGGAAGTACTTTTGAACTGATATTCACCATAAACTTCTATTTCTTCTTCCCCACTTCCTTCTTTTAAGAGAGCCTCTCAGACTGGGAGAGACCTAGGAGGACTAGCAACACCATAAGTAATACTTGGATAAATCTGAGGAAGATCTGGGTCACTACCCTCATCCACTAAAAATACCTCCTCATCTCCTGAAGCATCAACTTCCTCATCAGAATATTCAACCACCTCATCTAGCTCCAAGCTAGGATCCACAATATTTTTCAGTATGGAAGGATGATCAACCAGGTTGAAATCCTCATACAGCCTGTCACCATCATCAATCCATTCCTTCTTCTAGGGGTTTCAACTAATCTTCATCCTTTTGAAAATAAAACCTGTAATGAACCCCCCCATTGTTTACTACTATTTCTTCACCTTCATTAACCAATCCTTTGATCTCCAACATAGCCAAAATAAACTTAGGATACATTATAGAATTCGATCCAGAAGATGGCTTACACATCTCTATCATGTGAGTCATTAGGTATCTGCACTGATTAATCTTTTCTTTTATTTTCATAAGACACACAATATAAACATCACGATACCTCATTGTGGTACATTCACCTTTTCTCAGATACAACATGTGTTGGATAAATTTGAAAAGAAAGTGACATTCACCATCAAGCTTAGTGGCAACCAATCTTCTGTCTATCCCATCTTCAGTCAACTCTGCCAAGGCATCCTCATGAAAAAATTATCACTGTCACTTGGAATAGTTCCTTGATAGTCATTTGAAACTCCTTCATGAGGAACCTTCAAACAATTTCCCATTGTCTTGAATAGAAGACAACTTTGCGGCCATTTATTCTTCTCCTTACCCAGTCTTCATTTTCCTTAAAACTGAACTTGACATATTGATAGAATTGGTACACTAACCTAGGATAGAAGGGACTCTCGTTAGAAGAAAACCATTCCACCCATCCCTGGTCTTGTAGAAATCTGAGCACCAAAGAATTTCTCGACATTAATTATTCAACATGAACTTCTTTTTTGGGTACCAATGTATGCTTAGCAAGCTCTGGGTTCACTAGCTCAACAACAACTGAACGAATTGACTCTCCTTTTTTTTGTTTCTTTTAAGGATGCGACTCATCTAGAGAAGAAACTTTATCTCTCTTCACTCTAACCATGGTGATCGACTTGGAAGTTTTGAGTGAAGGTGAAGGAAGGTCGACAATTGAGAGAGAAAGGGTCGTGACAAGCTCGAAATAAAAGGCATGAGGGAGTGTGTGTTGGAATTAGACAAATGTATAATTTATATCATTTAGGGATTTAGGGATTCATAAAATGAAAATAGAAAAATAGAATTAAATTTGAATCATATAATAATTAAATAAATAACATGTAAAAAGAAATTAGAAGTGGGGGCTTAAAAACTAACAACAAGAAATTGGAAAAGGCAAATTGTTTCCAACGGTTAGTAAAACTCAACGGTGGGTAAAACTCAATAGTGGGTAAAACTCAACGGTGGGTAAAACTCAACGGTCGGTAAAACTCAATGGTGGGTAACACTCAACCAAAACTAATCATGCCTAATTCATGTTTGATGTAGTTCATTCTCTCAGAATTCAAAGGCTTAGTAAAAATATCAGCAAGATGATGTTATGTACCAATGTATTTAATATTGATATCACCCTTTTGAAAAGGGTCTCTCAAAAAGTGATGTCTTATATCAATATCTTTTTTCTTGAGTGAGATACATGGTTCTTATAAATATTTATAGCACTTATGTTGTCACAATTTATAGGGGCATGTCATAATTGATATCCATAGTCTAGTAAAGTGTGTTTCATCCACAAAATTTGTGCACAATAGCTACCTGTAGCTATGTATTCAACTTAAATAGTAGAAAGAAAAACATAATTTTGTTTCTTACCACACCAAGAAACTAGATAATTTCCCAAAAGATGACATGTTCCATAGGTTCTTTTTCTATCAAACTTGCAACAACCAAAATCAACATATGAATAAATAACTAGATCAAATTATTATCCTTTAGGGTAAAACAGTCCTAAATTGGTTGTATACTTGAGGTATTTAAAAATATTTTTTACAACAACTAATTGAGACTCTGGTTTTTTCTTGAAAATGAGCACACATACACGCACTAAACATAATATCAGATTAGATAACAGTAGACTTCCAATCATACCTCTATAACTGGTTTGATCAACTGATTTACCAACTTCATCAAGATCCAACTTATAGGTGGTACTCATAGGAGTGTCACTACTATTAGCACTATCCAAACCAAAACATTTTAAAAAGTTTTTAGTATATTTACTTTGGTTTAAAATAATTCCTTCTTTATTTTTAAAAATCTGAAAACCAAGAAAGAATTTCAGTTTACCCATTAAACTCATTTCAAATTCATTTTGCATCATTTTTGAAAAGTTAGTACGTAAGGAATTTTTATAAGATCCAAAAATAATATCATATATATAAAACAACTAAAACATCTTTGTAAATTCTTTTTATAAATAGGTTAGGATCAACTATACCTTTTGAAAATCCTTTTGAAATAAGAAAAGAGCTGAGCCTATCACACCAAGCTCTCTGAGCTTATTTTAAACCATATAAAGCTTTTGTTAACTTGAAAACATGATTTAGAAAATATGGATTTTTAAATCTAGGGGTTCAACAAAAACATCCTAAACTATATACCCATTTAAGAATTCACTTTTGACATCCATTTGATATAGTTTGAAATCTAGATGTGCTGTATAGGCTAGAAGTATTCTAATGGATTCATGTCTGACAACAGGTGTAAAGGTTTCTTCATAGTCTATACCCTTTTATTGATTATACCCTTGTGCAACTAGTCTAGACTTATTTTTCACCATTATTCTAGATTCATAAACCTTGAATATAAAAACCCATTTAGTGCCTATAGTCAAGGTGTCTTTGGGTCTATTAACAAGTTCCCAAAATTTATTTCTTTCAAATTGATTAAGTTCTTCTTTCATAACCATTACCCAAAATTCATCATTAATTGCATCATTGATGTTCTTAGGTTAAGATGTGATAGGAAAACTTGATGTTCAACCTGGTTTCTTAAAGAAGCTCTAATTTGTGTACCTTTATCTGAGTCTCCAACTATAAAATCTAAAGGATGTTATTTAAGAGTCCTAATAGCTCTAGAAAAAGAAGGGATGGTCACCTCAGGGTCCTCTACAGGTTCAGGTTCCGGCTCTTGATGTTCCTTAGAACTGGATGTTTTTTCTACATGTTTTACACCAGAATCATAAGGTTTGGAATTTATGTTCAAAGAAGATAAATCATCCTCAAGGTTTTCTAAAGGGGTATTAGGCTCATGTGGATTTATCTCATCAAACTTGATATGGACAGACTTCCACAATCTTGGTTCTTTTATTAAAAACTCTATAGGATTTACTTGAAGTTGAATAACCAAGAAAAACTCTTTCATCTCTTTTGGAGGAAAAATTGTCAAGATTATCCTTATTATTAATAATAAAGACTTTGAAACCCAAAAATATAAGGTAATTAATCTTAGGATTTATATTATTCTAAAGTTTATAAGAGGTTTTATTTAAAATAGGTCTAATTAAAACTCTATTAATTATATAGAAGGCTGTTTTCACAGCCTCTACCCAAAAGTAGATAGGTAATTTATACTCATTAAACATAGTCCAGGCTATCTCTTAAAGTGTTTTATTTATTCCTTCTACAACTTCATTCTGCTGAGGGGTCCTAGGAGCAGAGAAGTTATGATTATAGCCATTTTTTGAGCAAAAGGATTCAAATTATTGATTTTCAAACTTACGACCATGCTCACTTCTTAAGGTCTTAATTCTAAGTCCACTTAGGATTTTTGCAGATCTAGCATACTTGGTAAAATAAGAGAAAGATTTACTTTTGTGAGCTAAAAATAATACTCAAGTATACCTAGAAAATTCATCTACAAGTACATAGACATAGTTCTTCCCATTTAAACTAGAAACTTTGAATGGTCCAAACAAGTTTATGTGAACCAACTCAAGAGGTTGAGAAGTTAAAACTTCTTTCTTTAATTTAAAAGAAATATTGTGTTGTTTCCCTTTTTGACAAGGGTTACAGACCTTGTAATTTGGGAATTCAAGTTTGGGTAGATCCCTAACTAACACATTTCTAGTAATCTTTCTAGGTGAGTGAATGTTACAATGACCTAGTCTCCTATGTCAAAGCCAAGATTCTCTATGAAAGATACTTTAGAAAGATTTTTTTTGATAAATTAAAGAATCAAGATCAACAACATAAATATTATCATTTCTCAAAGCAATAAATACTAAATCATTTTTAGAATTAAAAGCATTACAAACATTGTTTTTAAATTTTAAATGAAAACTATCATAACACAATTCTGAAATGCTAAGCAGATTGTATTTTAAACCATCGACAAGAAGTAATTTAGAAATCAAAACTAAATTGGTGTTACCAATTTTTCCAAGGATAGTGATATTTTCTTTAGCATTGTCAACAAAGGTGACATGACCACCATCAACCTTTAGGAGGTTCTTGAAGCTTGAGTAATCTCCTATCATATGCCTGGAACAATCGCTATCCAAGTACCGCATATTTCTATAGGATCTCTTCAAGAAGCTTTCCTACAAAACAAAGTATATACCAAGAATGATTTTGGTACCTAGATTTTCTTGGGTCCAGATATGTTAGTAACCAGGGCTTTAGGAATATATATTTTCTTGATAGGTTTCTTATAGCTCGAATGGCCCGAAGACCTTCATTTTTTATTGATTTTTGATAACCCCCTTTTCAAAGGATGAGGGGGAATCCTTACAAGGGACATATACTTAGTGATTACATAACCAATAGTCTTAAGAGACATTACATGACCCGAAGGTCTTAGGAAATTCAACCAGACTATAACTATAAAAAACTGCCCCTCCCCAAGATCTTCATCATGATGGTAGCTCTCCACCTTTGCATGGCTGTCTGGATAAGCTTCCCGTGTAAGCACAGGATTGTCCCGATGGCATAGCCATACCCTCTCATTCTTCTAAATCAATTGGTTCTACTCTAGTGAGTGCGCCTACTCTGAATCCTCCTCAAGGGTTGCTTCTTTTTTATAGAGTCTGTTTGGGGAAACTGCATGTGGCCCGAAGGCCTTGAGGTGGCCCGATGGTCTTAAAGGTGGCCTGAAGGCCTTAAAGGTGGCCCGAAAGCCCTACTAACCCATAGGCCTGGGTGGCCCGAAGGCCTTAAAGGTGGCCCAAAGTCCTTAAAGGTGGCCCGAAATCCCTATTAACCCGTAGTCTTGGGTGTCCCGAAGACCTTAAGGACTCCAAGCCCAAACAGGTGGCCCAAGGTGAATAGTTTCGACTACCACAGTACCGAACAGTACCTGCTACATTAACTACTACAATAACTACTACAGTAACAACTATAGTACCCACATAGTACCTGCTATAGTACTGCTACAGTACTACTACAGTACTACTACAGTGCTGCTACAGTACCCAGAAATATGCCTCCGCCTGGTTTTATGTCACGACCTGTCCTCGGGGCCCGTGCCGTGACTACCCCAAGCCCGCCTTCCATAGGCCAGGGGCTGGCGACTAGCACCAAGGCGTAAATCCCAACAAAAAGGGAAGGAATTACCTTTGAAAAGTAAACAAACACCACAGAGTAACCAAGCGGAAAAGTAAACACTAAGTAAAACTGTAACAAGCTGTGCTGAAAGTAAAAGGGGCCGGAAATACAAGCCCAACTGTAAAGTACAACTGAAAGGGGAAAACAGCAACTGAAAAGAAAAGCTGCAGCGTCGAGTCGTCCTCTGGAAGTCCCACCTGAAGGGTGGGTACATATAGCCTCCACTGCTCCTCGGGTCCACCTGACCGCTCCGAGTACGCCCCACCCAGTGGTCCACCTCCAGGTACCGTCCTGCTCCGCACGCCTCCACCACGATCAGCGCTGTCCGTCGTCTGCAACCAACACCACGAAGTGCGGGCATAGCCCGTGAAGGGGTGAGTATAAGCTACTCAGTAGGGACCCCGAGACCCCTGAAGGTCTCCTGAAATCCACAAAGGATAATCCACAAGGAAAGATACAATCACGAAGTAACATCTGACACGGCTTAGGTATATGCCCATACATATACCTAAGTCATCAATTCTAGTTCGGCTACAACATCCGAGCCCAAGCACAACCCCGTCCACACAGGAAAGAAAACGTATACCCACACAGGATAGCACAACACAATCCACAAAGGAGAGTAAACAGTAAATCCACACAGGATAGTTCAACACAATCCACAAAGGAGAGTAAACAGTAAATCCACACAGGATAGCTCAACACAATCCACAAAGGAGAGTAACACAAGATTCAGCTCACACAGGTATACTTCTTCGGATGACGATAAAGATGATCACTGATCCATCTAAGTCGTCGGACCCACAAAGGATCGATAGGTAACTAACCCCCGCAAAGACCCACACAGGATCAGGCCCACACAGGACCTGTAGCACTGATCCACGTAGGATCGCTGAGTGCAGTAGTCGTCGCAGTCCACTGAGGATCTCTGCATAGTCGTCGGCGCATTCCACTGAGGATCTCTGCATGGTCGTTGCCGCAGTCCACTGAGGATCTCTTCACGGTCGTCGCTGTCGAAGTAGCAGTCGCAGCCAGCACTAGGGTTCCCGCACACAGCCAGCTCGTTCGGGAGGGTCCGCTCCATGAGCCGAGAGGCTGATACATCAACTGACACAAAGTACGAAGTTGATGTATCCAAAAGTTCTGTATCGTCAACAGGAACTCAACGTCGCAGACGGCGCGTCAATCGGACGCCCGGTCTGAGAGTTATTGGCTTTTTCGTTCCAGGGGCCCGGTTGGTTTTTAAGGCAAAACCAACCCGACCGTACTCCACCTACATCCAAACCTAGGGCGGAGTGAGCCAAAAGATCCGTCTCACTTAGAGAAATTCAACAAAGTCGACGGCACGTCGATCGGACGTCCGTAGCTCAAGATATGAACGTTTCCGCTCCGAGGGCCCGGTTGGTTTCGTGTACGACCCAACCCGACCGAACTCAAAGTATTCCTAAACCTTGAGTGCGATATACCAAAACGACCGTCTCGATCCAAGGATCACGTTTCCGCTGACGGTGCGTCGTTTGGAGGCCCGTAGCTCAAGTTACGGGCTTTTGATCGAAACGGTCCGAAAACGGGGGGTCCGGGCCCGGGCCGACCCGGCCTGACCCCCCCTGGGTCGGCCGAACCGGGCCGACCCGGTCCGGCCCGGCCAGGGCGCGGCCCGGCCGGTGGGACCGGCCTGGCTCGGCCAGCCCGGCCTGGCTCGGCCGAGCGGCCGAGCGACGCGGGGGGGGGGGGGGGGGGGGAGCCGCCGCCCCCGCGTGACACCCCCGCGGCACCCGCGGGGTGTCGCCCTGGACAAGGCCGAGCGACGCGGGGGGGAGCCGCCGCCCCCACGTGACAACCCCGCGGCGCCCGCGGGGTGTCGCCCCGGACAACCGGACGCGGCTTCAGCCGCGTCCCGCGCACGCCGGACCCGCTCGGCCGCGGGTCCGCGAGTGCCGCCGCCGCGACGACCTTGTCCGGGGGCGCGCCGCCGCGCCGGCGACCCGCGCCGGCGACCCGCACCGGCGACCCGCGCCGACGACCCGCGCCGCCGGCGGCTTCCGCGGGCCACCGGAGTCGCTCCAGTGGTCCGATTCTGTTCCCGTCTGCGCCGCTGCTCTTCCCGGGACTCGTTCTTCACTACGGAATCCTCAAAATTCAGTTGCGGCACGTTCCGTCGTCGCCCGTCAAATCCGCACAACAACGAAGAACGACGGAGGGTTGTCAGGCCGTGTTCGTTTGGCCCGCACCCTCCGCGTTAGAGATAAACAACGGGAGAAATACACTCAACACATGAATACATATCCGAAAACAATTTTTAATGAAATAAAATTGTTTTATGAATCAGGTTCTTCATTCTTGAACGGAAACAACACGGGAAATGAGGGTATTTCCAAAAATAAAATCCCTACCTCGTAGTCGTCGTCGAACGCACGTTCTTCGTGGAAGGAGGGGATCGTCGCGTCGTCGCGGAAGGGCGTCGCGTCGTCGCGGAATCCGGCGTTGAGTCGGCGAACTCAACAGACCAAGAAACAACAGATTTAATTTAATTATATAAAAATTAAATCCGTGTTTTGATAAAAAGGAACACAAGGGAGATTTAAGAGAATCCCGAATTCTCTTACCTCAAACAGCCGATCGAAGATTTCGTTGCGGAGGAAGAGACGTCGCAGAAGAACGTTGCAGGAAGGGAACGTCGGCGTCGCGGAACACAACGTCGCGTCGTCAACTTTTGAGGGTTCGGCGTTCTTCGTCGGAGGTCGGCGTTCTTCGCGTTCTTCGCGTTCTTCGCGAAGGAGGATGAAGGCTCAAGAACCTCTGACAAAATCTCTCAACGAGTAATCCTCCAAAAGACTTGTTGGTCTTATTTTATTATTACGCCAACAAACGAAAAAGGTAAGTAACGACCCATCAATTCGTTGAATTAATTCAACGAAAGAAACCGACCATTTAATTCACGAAATAAACCGCCCAATTAAATGGTGTGTTAAGGATTTAAGAAAACGCGTCAGTTGACTTTCATAATGACGGGTTTTCGCGGGTGCGTTACTTAGCGGAAAGAAACGGCGGGGCTCGTGCGGGCCCCACCTCGCAAATATCCTACCAAGAGGGTATGATATTTTTGGATAGTACCCTATCCGCTTCAACTCAGTTTAAGTGGCTTTCAAGTGGCTTAAGTGAAATAAAATAAAGTTTGTCGAACAATTTATTTTATTTCTTAACTTTGAGCTCAAAAATTAAAAACCACACCCGAGCAAACGCAACTCCGGAAGAGGCGTTTCTAAGCAAATACCGGCGCTGCGATTTCATCGGTGCCCTCAGAATTCAATTCCGGGCACCGGTTCAAAAGTTAGAAAAACCCGCTCGTCCGTTCACTGAACGTACCCGAGCCAAACTTCGGAAAATGATTCCGGGCACACCGGGCCTCGAAATCAGGTGCCGTTAGAAACTGCGCTCTTGTAAAATTCCAAAGAAAATTAATAAAAAAAATTTCCTTGAAATTTACGGGTCTTTACATTACTCCCACCTCAGGGCTTTACGTCCCCGTAAAGATACATCAAAAACTAGGGAAAAAAATGTGGGTACTGAGCACACATCTGAGCCTCCCGCTCCCATGTGCTCTCCTGGAGGTTCCCGTGCTGCCATCTGATGCGCACAAGAGGAATCGATCACCCACGTAGGACCCGCTGCTGTCGATCCTCTATCTCCACCGGGACCACCGCAAAAGTCTCCCCATCATCCACGTCTAGCTCCCCATAGTCAATGATGTGCGTCTGGTCATGCACGTATCTCCTCAGCTGAGATACGTGGAAGACGTCGTGCACCCGGTGCAACTGAGGTGGTAGAGCCAGGCGATAAGCCACCTCGCCAATCCTGCTGAGGACCTGGAAAGGTCCGATGAAGCGTGGAGACAACTTTCCGCCTCGGCCAAATCTCTGTAATCCACGTCGAGGTGAGACACGTAAGAACACGTGGTCGCCATCCTCGAACTCTAGTGGCCTCCGCCTCCTGTCAGCATATGACTTCTGCCGGCTCTGAGCTGTCCTCATTCGCTCCTGGATGACCTGGACCTTCTCTGTCGTGGCCCGGACCATCTCTGGTCCCACAAGTACTGACTCCCCAGGGTCTGTCTAGCAAAAAGGAGACCTGCAAGGCCTGCCGTACAACGCCTCGTATGGTGCCATCCCGATGGTGGAGTGGTAGCTTTTGTTGTACGTGAACTCCACCAAGGGTAGGTGGTCCTCCCAGCTGCGACCAAAGTCAAGGACACATGCGCGAAGCATGTCCTCGAGAGTCTGAATGGTCCTCTCCGTCTGACCATCTGTCTGAGGGTGAAAGGCGGTGCTCAGACGTAGCCGCGTCCCGAACGCCTCCTGCAACCCCTTCCAAAGCCGGGAAGTAAAGCGAGCGTCCCGATCGGAGACGATAGTCGATGTCACACCGTGAATCCGTACAATCTCATGAACGTAGAGACGCCCCAAGCTCTCCACTGAGCCCTGCTCTCTGATGGGTAAGAAGTGTGACGACTTGGTGAGTCGGTCAACAATCACCCAAATGGAGTCATGACCTCTGGAAGTGCGTGGAATTCCAGTCACGAAGTCCATCGATATCCCGTCCCACTTCCACTCCGGGACCTCCAAGTGCTGTACCAAGCTTGCTGGTACCTGATGCTCTGCCTTCACTTGCTGGCAGGTGAGGCACCGTGAAACGAACTCTGCCACAACCTTCTTCATGCCCGACCACCAGTGCTGTCGTCTGAGATCCTGGTACATCTTCACCACTCCAGGATGTACCGCCAAAGTAGAAGTGTGAAACTCTCTCAGCACCTCCTCTCGTAAAGCAACTGGTACCAAGGTACGTCCTCTGAAAAGGACGTTGTGCTCTACTCCAAAGGAGAATCCATCAGGTGCCTATCCCGAGGATATATGTGCACGCCGCGTCTCACAGTCAGCATCCTCACGCTGTGCCTCTCTGACCCGCTGCAGTAGTGGAGGAGTGACTGTGAGAGACTGAAGGAAGGCTGCTCCATCCCTATCCACGAAGGATATCTGCAAAGCGGCTAGCTTCTCTATCGCCTCCTCAAGTAGCTAGATGCCCGTCCTCCTGCTGAGGGCATCGGCTACCACGTCCCCCTTCCCAGGGCTATAGACTATCTCAAAGTCATAGTCCTAGAGGAACTCGAGCCATCGCCGCTGTCTCAGGTTCAGGTCCTTCTGAGAGAAGATGTACCTGAGACTCTGGTGGTCAGAAAAGACTGTAAAGCGCTCGCCCATCAGATAGTGTCGCTAAGTCTTCAGAGCGAAGACCACTGCTGCTAACTCCATGTCATGGGTAGCGTAGTTTTGCTCATGCGGCCTCAATTGACGTGACCCATAAGCAATCACGGCCCGCTCCTACATCAGGACACACCCGAGTCTGGTCCCTGATGCATCGCAGTAGACTACATATCCAACTCCCTCCTCAGGCAACCTCAAGATAGGTGCGCTGGTCAATCTCTGTCTCAGCTCCTGAAAGCTCTGCTGACATCTATCTAACCACACGAATGGTTTCCCCTTCTTCGTCAAAGCTGAGAGTGGCACCGCAACTCTGGAGAAGTCCAGCACAAATCTCTGATAGTATCCGGCTAGACCCAAGAAACTCCGCACCTCCGTCACGCTCCTGGGTGGATCCCAAGCTAGCACTGCCTCGATCTTCGCGGGATCCACTGCAACTCCCGCCTCAGAAATGACGTGCCCCAAGAAGTGGACCTCACGTAACCAGAACTGGCACTTCGTGAGCTTTCCATAAAGCTGGTGCTCTCGGAGTGTGTCTAGTACAACCCACAAGTGGTAGGCGTGCTCCTCCTCCGTGGTTGAGTACACCAAAATGTCATCGATGAAGACCACGACAAATCGATCGAGGTATGGCTGGAAGATCCTGTTCATGAGGCTCATGAACACTGCTGGAGCGTTGGTTACGCCGAAAGGCATAACCAAGAACTCATAGTGGCCATACCGACACCTGAAGGCCGTCTTCTGCACGTCCTCGTCTCGAACTTTGAGATGATCGAAGAGGTCATCAATCCTCAGTAGCGGATACTTGTTCCTCACTGTCACCTGGATTAGGCGACGATAATCGACACACAGTCGCAAGCTCCCGTCCGCCTTCTTAGCGAACAATATCGGGGAAGCCCAGGGTGAAACCCTGGGTCGGATGAACCCCTTGCCCTGCAAGTCCTCCAACTGTACCCGCAGCTCTCGAAGATCAGCGGGGGCCATCCGATACGCTGGAGTGGATATCGGGGCTGTACCGGGGTACATATCAATATAAAAGTCTACCTCTCTACGAGGAGGTAGCCCTGGAACGTCGTCGGGGAAGACGTCCGCATACTGATCCACCACTGCAGGAAAACTAGGACTCCGCACGTCAACTGCTCCAAGGATGAGGCTAGCCAACTGATGAGTGATGGGCTGCCCTCTCCTCTGCGTGAGTCCATCCTGTGTTGCGAAGACTCCCTTCTCACCGGTGAAGGTGAACCTGCTCCTGTCGGTGCGTACACATCGCACCTTGCGCCTAAAACAATCAATCTGAGCATGGACCATAGATAACCAATCCATGCCCAAGATGACATCGTAAGGCCTCGACACCACTACAAGAAGATCCCAGCCGAAGCTCTCGCCTCCTAGAGTAAGCTCACACTGCCGGCACCAGTGCGTAATCGTCGAGTCTGCTCCCGTAGGGGTCTCCAGCCGTAAGGATCGAGCCAACGGCTCTGTCGGAATCTCCGAGCTCCGAACAAGGGCAGCGACTATGAAAGAGTGACTCGCTCCTGTGTCTATAAGAACTGCAGCAAGGGTGGAATAGAAACAGATCGTACCTCGAATCAACTATGGCGTACCGTGGTCGTAGGCCTCTGCTGCCTGGAGCTGTGCCTGTCTCTGCCCGCCAGCTCCCTGGGGTCAGGGAAGACCTCCTGGTGGTGGTGGTGGCAGAGCCTCAAAGCGTCGCCCACCACCTGCTGCTCGGCCAGCTCCTCTGCCTCGTCCGCCTCCTCCCTGCGGACCACCACAGTCGACCCTCTGCCTCTGCCTGGGTGGCCCCTCCACCATCTGATGCTCCTCGGTAAGGCGGGTCGGGCAGTCACAAGCCATGTGGCCCTGCCCGCCGCACGAGTAGCACTGCCTGCCTCTCGGAAGACTGGCTCCGTGCTGTGTGCCCCGCACTGCTGAGCCAGTGTCCCGAGGTCGTCTGCCGGAAGGTCTGGTCTGCCTGGAACCCTGAGTCATCCGTCGGCTACCTGCTGCCGAAGACTCTGCTACCTGCCGCCCTGCGGTAGGTCTCGCTGTGGACTCTTCCAGAAAGCTCTCGATCAGAAGGGCTCGCTCTAGCACTCCTGCCTGGGTCGGGATGCTGAGGGAGATCAGCGATGCCCTGATCTCGTGTCTCAAACCCTGCTTGAAGGTCCGGGCCCGGAAGAAGGGGTCCCGTACCATGTCGGTCGAGTAGCGAGAAAGATCGGTGAACCTTGCCGCATACTGAGCGACCGTCAGGCTGCCCTGCCGCAGCTGAAGAAGCTCCTGAATGCGCACCGCTCGGAGGGTGGCCGGGACGAACTCTGAGCGGAAGAGGCTCTCGAAGTCCGTCCAGATAAGAGATGCCTCATCGTGCACCTGGAGCATCAAGCTACACCATCGTCCTGCTGCTCCGTGCAGTAGGCTCGCCGCGAGGATCACCATGAGGTCTGCTGGTGTCCTCACTAGCCTGAAAACTCGGACGACCGCCTCCAGCTAGTCCTCGGCTGCCTGGGGGTCCGTCTCCCCACGAAACCTGGGTGGTCGCTGGCACTGGAACTCGTGCAGAGCTCTGAGGCATCGTGCATCGTCAGTGGTCGGCGTTGGAAGCATCGGGGTCTCGGCGGGTAAAGGTACCGCCGGTGCCTCTGCTGTCAACAGGCCCTGTACCGAGGCCTCGTCGCTCGGCAGGCTGTCGTCGCGCTCTACTCTCGGAACCCTAGCTGGCTGCCAACGTGGGGCCATCCTGAAAAGGAAACAAGTGCACCACGGTCAGAACAGTATACCTGGTGAGCTGACACAAGTAATCACGAAGAAAACTTGAAACACACATGCAATCAATGTTTTCGTGCATTAAGTCGGAAATCAGAAGTCAGGGTCCTGGTGTACGGATACGTCGACCGCCGCACCAACACTGGACTCCATGGACTGATAACCACACTCAATACGCTAAACACTATTGCTTCACATAGAAGAAAGATCAGAGTCTGCGGAAGAACCGACCACCTCTGATACCAATTTGTCACGACCCGTCCTCGGGGCCCGTGCCGTGACTACCCCAAGCCCGCCTTCCATAGGCCAGGGGCTGGCGACTAGCACCAAGGCGTAAATCCCAACAAAAAGGGAAGGCATTGCCTTTGAAAAGTAAACAAACACCACAGAGTAAGCAAATAGAAAAGTAAACACTAAGTAAAACTGTAACAAGCTGTGCTGAAAGTAAAAGGGGCCGGAAATACAAGCCCAACTGTAAAGTACAACTGAAAGGGGAAAACAACAACTGAAAAGAAAAGCCGCAGCGTCGAGCCGTCCTCTGGAAGTCCCACCTGAAGGGTGGGTACAGATAGCATCCACTGCTCCTCGGGTCCACCTGACTGCTCCGAGTACGCCCCGCCCAGTGGTCTACCTCCAGGTACCGTCCTGCTCCGCACGCCTCCACCACGATCAGCGCTGTCCGTCGTCTGCAACCAACACCACGAAGTGCGGGCATAGCCCGTGCAGGGGTGAGTATAAGCTACTCAGTAGGGACCCCAGGACCCCCTAAGGTCTCCCGAAATCCACAAAGGATAATCCACAAGGAAAGATACAATCACGAAGTAACATCTGACACGGCTTAGGTATATGCCCATACATATACCTAAGTCATCAATTCCCGTTCGGCTCCAACGTTCGAGCCCAAGCACAACCCCGTCCACACAGGAAAACAAACGTATACCCACATAGGATAACACAACACAATCCACAAAGGAGAGTAAACAGTAAATCCACACAGGATAGTTCAACATAATCCACAAAGGAGAGTAAACAGTAAATCCACACAGGATAGCTCAACAGAATCCACAAAGGAGAGTAACACAAGATTCAGCTCACACAGGTATACTTCTTCGGATAACGATAAAGATGATCACTGATCCATCTAAGTCGTCGGACCCACAAAGGATCGATAGGTAAATAACCCCCGCAAAGACCCACACAGGATCGGGCCCACACAGGACCTGTAGGCGCTGGCTCACACAGAACCGCTGAGCGCTGACCCACACAGGATCAGACCCACACAGGATCGGGCCCACACAGGACCTGTAGCACTGATCCACGTAGGATCGCTGAGTGCAGTAGTCGTCGCAGTCCACTGATGATCTCTGCACAGTCGTCGTCGTAGTCCATTGAGGATCTCTGCACGGTCGTCGCCACAGTCCACTGAGGATCTCTGCACGGTCGTCACTGTCGAAGTAGCAGTCGCAGCCAGCACTAGGGTTCCCGCACACAGCAAGCTCGTTCGGGAGGGTCCGCTCCACGAGCCGAGAGGCTGATACATAAATTGACACAAAGTCGGAAGTTGATGTATCCAAAAGTTCCGTATCGTCAACAGGAACTCAACATCGCAGACGGCGCGTCAATCGGACGCCCGGTCTGAGAGTTATTGGCTTTTTTGTTCTAGGGGCCCGGTTGGTTTTTAAGGCAAAACCAACCCAACCGTACTCCACCTGCGTCCAAACCTCGGGCGGAGTGAGCCAAAAGATCCGTCTCACTTAGAAAAATTCAACAAAGTTGACGGCACGTCGATCGGACGTTCGTAGCTCAAGATATGAACGTTTCCGCTCCGAGGGCCCGGTTGGTTTCGTGTATGACCCAACCCGGCCGAACTCAAAGTATTCCGAAACCTTGAGTGCGATATACCGAAACGACCGTCTCGATCCAAGGATCACTTTGCCGCTAACAGCACGTCGTTTGGAGGCCCGTAGCTCAAGTTACGAGCTTTTGACCGAAACTGTCCGAAAACGGGGGGTCCGGGCCCGGGCCCGGGCTGACCCGACCCGACCCCCCCTGGGTCGGCCGACTCGGTCCGGGCCGGCCAGGACGCGGCCCAGCCGGTCGGACCGGCCTGGCTCAGCCAGCCCGGCCCGGCTCGGCCGGGCGACGCGGTGGGGGGGGGGGGGGAGCCGCCGCCCCCGCGTGACACCTCCGCGGCAGCCGCGGGGTGTCGCCCTGGACAAGGCCGAGCGATGTGGGGGGGAGCCGCCGCCCTCGCGTGACAACCCCGCGACGCCCGTGGGGTGTCGCCCCGGACAACCGGACGCGGCTTCAGCCGCGTCCCGCGCCCGCCGGACCCGCGCGGCCGCGGGTCCGTGAGTGTTGCCGCCGCGGCTTCTGCCGCGGCGCCCTTGTCCGGCGGCTTCCACGGGCCACCGGAGTCACTCCGGTGGTCCGATTCTGTTCCCGTCTGCGCCGCTGCTCCTCCCGGGACTCGTTCTTCACTGCAGAATCCTCAAAATTCAGTTGCGGCACGTTCCGTCGTCGCCCGTCAAATCCGCACAACAACGAAGAACGACGGAGGGTTGTCGGGCCGTGTTCGTTTGGCCCGCACCCTCCGCGTTAGAGATAAACAACGGGAGAAATACACTCAACACATGAATACATATCCGAAAACAATTTTTAATGAAATAAAATTGTTTTATGAATCGGGTTCTTCATTCTTGAACGGAAACAACACGGGAAATGAGGGCATTTCCAAAAATAAAATCCCTACCTCGTAGTCGTCGTCGAACGCACGTTCTTCGCGGAAGGAGGGGATCGTCGCGTCGTCGCGGAAGGGCGTCGCGTCGTCGCGGAATCCGGCATTGAGTCGGCGAACTCAACGGACCAAGAAACAACAGATTTAATTTAATTATATAAAAATTAAATCCGTGTTTTGATAAAAAGGAACACAAGGGAGATTTAAGAGAATCCCAAAGTCTCTTACCTCAAACAGCCGATCGAAGATTTCGTTGCGGAGGAAGAGACGTCGCAGAAGAACGTTGCAGGAAGGGAACGTCGGCGTCGCGGAACACGGCGTCGCGTCGTCGACTTCCGCGGGTTCGGCGTTCTTCGTCGGAGGTCGGCGTTCTTCGCGTTCTTCGCGAAGGAGGATGAAGGCTCAAGAACCTCTGACAAAATCTCTCAACGAGTAATCCTCCAAAAGACTTGTTGGTCTTATTTTATTATTACGCCAACAAACGAAAAAGGTAAGTAACGACCCATCAATTCGTTGAATTAATTCAACAAAAGAAACCGCCCATTTAATTCATGAAATAAACTGCCCAATTAAATGGTGCGTTAAGGATTTAAGAAAACGCGTCAGTTGACTTTCATAATGACGGGTTTTCGCGGGTGCGTTACTTAGCGGAAAGAAACGGCGGGGCTCGTGCGGGCCCCACCTTGCAAATATCCTACCAAGAGGGTAGGATATTTTTGGATAGTACCCTATCTGCTTCAACTCAGTTTAAGTGGATTTCAAGTGGCTTCAAGTGGCTTAAGTGAAATAAAATAAAGTTTGTCGAACAATTTATTTTATTTCTTAACTTTAAGCCCAAAAATTAAAAACCACACCCGAGCAAACGCAACTCCGGAAGAGGCGTTTCTAAGAAAATACCGGCGCTGCGATTTCATCGGTGCCCTCAGAATTCGATTCCGGGCACCGGTTCAAAAGTTAGAAAAACCCGCTCGTCCGTTCACTGAACGTACCCGAGCCAAACTTCGGAAAATGATTCCGGGCACACCGGGTCTCGGAATCAGGTGCCGTCAGAAAATGCACTCTTGTAAAATTCCAAAGAAAATTAAGAAAAAAAATTTCCTTGAAATTTATGGGTCTTTACATTTTAAACCTGGGTCTTGTGGATGCACTTAAGGATACCTTACCAACCGGGCTAAGGCTTATGCGCGATAGATTTCCTATAAGCATATTGTAAACTCTTTGAAATAAAAACTTTATTAGGTCTATTTGAAAAATAACTAGCAGTAGAATTTCCAGAATTATACTTAGAAACAAAAGTGTTCTTAACAATTCTTTTTCTCCTAGGTTAGTAACCTAGAATAGTAATATATTTAGGAGAAATTTTTTTACCTATAATTTGAGTGGGAGTTTCTCTTCTATTTGTGAATCTCTATAGGTCTTTCTTTAGTGTCTCATTTTCCAATTTCAATTCAGTATTTTCCTTTAATAATTGAGCATTTTTCTCATTTTTCTATAGCAAGATCAGTTCTAACACTAGCAGATAGAACAAGCGGTTTCTTTATAACTTTGTATTTGTCTTTGAGTTCATTAAAATTATCTTCAAGAATATTGCAATACTCAAACATTTCCTATTTTGATATATCATCATCATTTTTTCATTTTCAGAATGATTATAATTAAGTGCAAGAGACACAATATGTACCTCATATATATTTTTCATGAAGCACATGTTTTCTCTATCATATTTCTCTTCATGGTTTGAGTTTGAGTCACTAGAGCTGTCCTCAGAGGCACTCCATGTGGATTTCTTATACTTTCTATCCTTATCCTCAAACTTCTTCTTGTACTTCAACTTAGGATAGTTATCCTTAACACGTTCTTTTATCTTACACTCATAAAAAGTAATATCATTTGTATTGTCATCTATTTTCCAATCCTTTCTCCAATTTCCTCTATTATCATACTTTCCCTTATAGCTTGGTTTTCTGAAGAATTTCTTCTTCTTGTATATTTTTTTTAAACCTTATGGCTAGATGGGCCATTTTCTCATCACTATCGACAGGTGATTCCTCATTACTGGAGATTTCAGTTTGAACTTTTTCCTTGTCTTTCTGTTTTAATGCAGTAGTCTTGAAAGAAAAAAATTTTCTCTTCAGTTCATCATCCTCTTCACGATTAACCTTAAGCTCTTCCTCATACATCATTAACTTTCCAATAAATTCCTTGATATATAGTTTACTAATGTCCCATGATTCACTTATAGAAATATATTCCCCTCTCTATCTCTCTGGAAGACATCTCAGTAGTCTCATAATTTGATCTTTGTCTGACACTGGATTCCTTAAGGAGCTCATTGTGTTCACTATCTCATTGAACCTGAGATACATATCAAAAATCATCTCATCAGGTTTCATCTTAAATGTATCATATTTAATTATATAAGTGTTCAATCTCATTTATTTAACATTAGTAGTTCTTTATGAGAAATAACTAATGTATCCAAAATTTCAAAAGCATTTTTACTAGAAAATATCCTATTAAATTCTTCATCTCCTAAGGCATAATAAAGAGCATTCATGGCTTTGCAATTATTATTATAAGAAATTTTAGTATCATCATCCCAAGTAGCTCTAGCAGTTGCACGTAACTCATACTTATCCTTTATAAAAGACCAAATTTCAAAACCCATGATTTTTATATTCATTTTCATATTTATTTTCCATTGAGAATAGTTATTACCATTAAAGAAAGGAGGTATGTTGGTAGTAGAACCTTCTTGTCTATTATCCATTTAAAGAACCAAATTTAGAATTGATAGGAATTTAAGATCTTTAAAACACAACTAAAATCACAGTTGAAAAGTTTTTGAAAACATTTGATACCAAATGTTGGTCAGAGTGAGTATCTCAAGAGGGGAGTGAATTGAGTACCCAATAAAAATTTCTGTCAAAAACATGTTTAAATAAAATCCCCTAAATAATTAAAATATCCCAATTAATCAAAATATAAGATCAATATAAGTTCTAATCTTTTAAAAGATTTCTCAAAGATTGATTAAGTCTCAATTAAAACAATTATGAAAACTATTTTAACTTTTGAAATCAATTTACTTAATCAAAACCTTATATAAATACTAGTCAAGTTTAACTATCAAAGTAGTGGTTTTATTTATAGTTTAAAATAGATTCCGATTAAAGCTTAAAAAACACAGTGGAATAAATACAAGAGATTCAGTCTCAAGTTGAGACATAATCTTCTCCACTTGGCAATCACTTGATTCAAAGCCGATTATATGAAATAATCTTTGATCCACAACTTAAATAAGGTATACAACAGATAAGTTGTCCAGTCCACATGAGACCTCTTCCACAATAACCATGGGAACAAAATAAACATAGGCCACAAAGAGACCTCTTCCATAATACTGTGGGGAAAAAGGTAAATAGAGTTGAGAATATATCATGTATCTTCTAGTTAAAGTACACAATACATTGTGAATTTTTAAATTATAGAGTAAACACACACTGCTTGTAATGTAAAGATAATAAACAGACATAGAAAATAAAAGATGTAAAGAAGATATTATTGCTTGGTCTGATGTGCTCTGAGGCTTGAGACTCTTTGAATGTAGCTTGAACATGAGCTCGAGTTGTGCTTATAAAAATTGCAGTAAAATGGAGTGTCGTGAACTCTTTTGTTTTAACTATGGGAATGAATTGGATGATCAATGTGATCCACTTTCTCACAACCATGTGTAGGAAAGATACAACGTGTAATCTCTTAGAAAGTGGAACTCTTCAGGTCCTTGCAATATTGTTTTAGCTCACTTCACGTGTAGGTGTATATCTCTCTGTATCACTTGTATGTTTGCTCTTCATATATATGCATGAGGGAGTCTGCTACTTTATTTAATAGTAGCATTCAAGAAAAATCAGTTAGATCCTCTGCTCCTCATACTGGACAACTGAAACAAACTTTAATGCATCCCTACAATAGTTTAAGAACAACCATTAAAATAATTATTAGTATTAAATTTGATAATATAGCTTTCAGGAATATTTAATTCAAAATAAATATAAACAATGGCACTGCCTCCTTTGAATGGTGAGGCAACACTAGCGACGACTTAGGCTGGTAGTGAGTCATGCCAATAGTGACTCATCTCAGCCATGAGTCTTCTCAGTAGTAGGTCATCTCAACACTTTTCCAAATTTGGAGGTGACTAAGTTCTGATGGTGTGTCATCCTCTGGTGGTAGATCTTTCCCGTACTTAGCCAATTTTTCATCCTAGCAGTGACTCATTGCTGACAGTAGGTGTTTTCTATACTTTGTCAAATTTCCATGAGTCATATTCAACAGTAGGTGTTTTCCGTACTTATCCGAAAATCCGTTCTGACAGCGACTCAATGCTGATGGTGGGTGTTTCCCATACTTATCCAAATTTTCATTATGGAGGTGTCCTCAATAGTGAGTCATGTCTGGCGGTGGGTGTTTTCAACACTTAGGCATATTTTTCCTAATCTACCTTATATTATAAAATGACACCATAAAATATAGAACACATTAACATCATAAGAAACATTATTTTGTGACATTAAAACAAGTGTGCCAAAAATTTAGTTTTGGGAATTATTTGTGGAATTTGGATAAGTAAAATTTCATAAGGATCAATAGACTTTGGAAGAGTCATATATAATTCCAGAAGGGTCATCTTGAAGTTTTTTAGATTCATTTGAGACTTTATACGAGTCAATTTGGTCTTTAAAAGGGTCATCTGTTACTTCAGAAGAGTAATCTGGAAGTTCGTAAGAGTCATCCTGTGACAAAGGAAAACCTCAGAAGAGTCATTTCAAGAATTTGTAAGAGTCATCTTGCGACAAAGGAAAACTTCAGGAGAGTCATTTCAGGACTTCGTAAGAGTTATCCTGTGACTAAGTAAAATTTATTAAGGGTTATGGAGACTTATTTAGAGTCATCCTGTGGCAAAGGAAAACATTATAAAGATCCCTTGAGAATTCATAAGGATCATTCCTTTGCTGTTTTAAATGAAAGCTAAGTTCAAAAAAGTAAGAAATAATTGTTGCTTAAGAGATTTCTACTGGTTTCAGATTGTGAAACTAGTGATCATTCCATGATGGAGAATATTTAATCACAATCAAAAGAGGATTATGGTGCAATATTATTTATGATTTAAAATGCAGGGATTATGTATGCTTAGTTCTTAATCAAAATCATGCCACAAATTAGTGCTGTTATGCTGTGTGTGAGAGTTCATGGGAATACTATTAATAATTTTGTATGATTAATATTTCGGTCATGTGGAGGAAGGGTACTTTTGGATTTTTTGGGGAATATAAGACCCTGATTTATGAGAAAGATCTCGAACATTATGGGCCTTTAAAAAAAGGACTATGTGGCATTAGCTTCATAGAATTTCCATATCAAAATATGGAAATCATCATGTGTGGAATATGAGAGAGGATATTGATGTGGTTTTCAAAGGGATTTCCATATTTGAAATATAGAAAATATGTTAGGCTTAAAAAAGAGAAGGAAAAAAACCCATTGCTATAACTGTCATAGAACATCTATGTGTGAAAGAAAAGAAGTACATATTGCGAGAGAGTAAGGGAAACACACTTGAGGATTTGAAATTGAAGAATGAAAAAGGAGAACTATAACACCCTCACCGGATCGATGTTCACATTATGATCTTGAAAATCATTATAAGCAACCTACGTGTTTCCTTTTTCCAACGTAACCCTTGACTCAAATCAGTGTACAAGAGATTAAGAGGAGTAAGTGCTCCTTGGATTGACCTTGTGCCCTTACCAAACGTTTTTGATACCTATAGTGGATAATATTACCTCATGATATGTTATCACATTGTTGACATATGGTCCTTGGATTAGCCCTTTGTGGGGAACCAAGTAAAATACCATGTATTTGCATTGAGTCTCATGTGCATGCATGATAATTAATTGATTCAACCCATCCTTTATAACATGAGGTAAAGATCTTATGAAGATAAAGAAAACTTGAACACCCTAATTCACCCCCTCTTAGGGTGTATTAGACCCCTTGTTGCAACAAGTATTATTATAGCCATATTTTGAGTGGAGAACACAATAAATGCTAAGGGTGTTTGTTAATTTGTTTCATGTAATTACCAAATCTAGAAGAGCCACAAGAGATATGAATTATGGTCTCTTGGACTCAAATTATTCTCTACTGCTGTCTATGGAATTCATGTTAGTGATGATTCTTAGTTATCCATGATCAAAGGAGATAAAAATTTTCTCGATGGTGATGCTAAAACCTATAATTCTTTATCTGGTGATCTATCAAACCAGATCTACATGAAATTAATGAGTTTCACTACTAAAAAAATCTATGTGGGATAGGTTGGCTAATATCTATGAAGGGGTCAACAAAGTTAAAGAAACAAAGCTTCAAGTTTTTCACTGTCACGAACCGAATCGGGTCGCCATCAACCCGACGCCCGACCCGGCCTGTGGCAAGGCCCGAAGGGCGTTCCCGATCCCCACGGGCTGGCACAAGTGCCCGGGTATCAAATTTAAATTTTGGGAACGATTTAACCGTATAAACACCTAGGAATAACCACAAGTAAACTAAACTCAAAAACAACATTGCAACCACAAGTCTTTAAACAACAAAAGTGAGTCTCAAAAACAACTACAACCCAACCACAACTAACTCCAAAAGGGGTGACCAAAAACCAAGTCAGAAACCGTCACCTGATGGAGGGATACCACCGTCCGACCTTCACCACCAACGCCAAGTCAGAAGAAGCTGCTAACAACTCGTACCACCGCTCTCAAAACCTTTGCATTTACCTGCATCAGACATAATCAGATCTACTTACACACAAGGGTGTAAGTAGGGTGTGACAAATTTCTCAATAGGTTGGTACCATAGAAAAGATTCTGCATGCAGCAGAGAAAAGATTCTTCATGTAAAGGTTAGGTGACCAAAACAGTTTGCAGGTTTAAATTATAGAAAATAAATAAATGCACTAACAATTTAATGAAAACTGTTTTTAAAGAAAGACAGTTTTAAATAGGGAACAAGGTTTTTGGTACTAAAAGAAAATGAAATCATTCTTACCTTTTTACACCACAGAAGTCACACAATCAACTAGTGATGAGTATATAATCGCACAGGAGCAACAAAAGTGGGAGAGGCCCTAAAGGGACTAAAGCTGTGTGGGGCCATAGAACCTTATGTCTCGGTGTACCAAAGAATCCATATCATACGTTCCCGTGCACGAGACACTAGTAGGTAAACACCTCCATAACCTAGTGGTCTCTAGTTATCATCCAAGGTTTAGTTAGTGTTGTAAGCATCAATCCAGCTAAGTGAAATTGGGCCGGGGCCACTCCCGTATCACTAGTACGCTAGTCTAGTCCGCCCACCTAGTACCCAAGCTTCCCCTTTTGTGCTCAACATTCAAAGTTCACCCTACTCATCAAGGTCAAGACACAATACACCTGGATGTCAACTAAGTCAAACACCATACACCTAGGATGTCAACTAATTCAACCATCACACTTACACATTCAATACAAATGAATAAACAAATAACCATTAAAGGTATTATACACAACATAGATCCTCAGAAACAAAACACAACGTGCAAGAACTACACAGTCTAATAAACTACACAATTCCAAGAACCAAACTAAAATTTATCAAAAATTTGAAAAAATTGGTTTAGTAGTTTTAAAGAAAATAAAACAACACAATCATCAGTGCCAAAACTCACTCGAATGCACACTAAGACTGTAACAGGGATCAAATTTCAATTGTTGCATTTGTTCAAAAATCAAAGGCACAACACAGTAAAAACCAAACAACCTAAACATGCCACTAATAAAAATAAAACACCAAATTCTACCAACCAAAACCAACAACTCACAGCCGCAATTAAATAAAATACATATTAATTTAATTAAACCAGCAGACTAATTGATCAGATAACCTAAGCATGCGAAACCACCTACCTCAAAGTAGATACGAAAAAGCGATACATCGCAACACTCCCGCTGCGGAACGGTCGCACCGTACAGATCCATCAAAAAGGTCTTAAAACATTAGACCAAGTAACCTCAATTCCAACCCAGTAAAACATCAGTGGTCCATAAAAAAAACATCAGTAATTAAATAATTTAGTTAACAGTTAAACAAATTAAATAGTAATTAAATAAATTAATTAACAATTAAACAAAATCAATTAAATAAATTGATTGACAACTAAACAAATTTAATAAATTAATTAAAAATTAAACAAATCAAAAATAATTAAATAAATTAAATCCAAACCCTAACCACGAGAATCGTCAGAATGACGACTTAGGGGCGGCGCGGCGGTTGTCCGGCGAGCGTGAGTCAGGTTGCGGCGGCTGTCCGGCGAGCGGAGGGATGTCAGCTGATCGGTCCGGTGGAATGGAGGAAGGAGGAGGGGAAATGGGGAGATGGGGCACAGGAGGAAGGAGGGCCGCGGATGAGAGGGGAAGGAGAGGTGGGGCGTGACGGCAGGGAGATGTTGAGAGGGAGAAAGGAGAGGGGGAGATGGGGAGATGGGGCACAGGAGGAAGGAGGGCCACAGATGGGAGGGGAAGGAGAGGTGGGGCACGACAGTAGGGAGAGGGTGAGAGGGAGAAAGGAGAGGGAGAGATGGGGAGCACGGAAGATGGAGGGAGGAGGATAAAGGGGAGGCGCACGTGGATGAAGGGAAGGGGAGCCACGGAAGAGAAGAGAAGGGAGGAAGAGAAGGAGAAGAAGAAGGAGAGCAGGGAGAGAAAAATTGGGGAGAAGAAAGGGTAGGAAAAAAAAAGAAAAGAGAAATAAGGGGGAGGGGTGGCGGCTAGGGTAAGTATTAGGAGGGGGAGAAAAAAAGAAAATAAAAAATAAAAGAATTAATGTAAATAAATGAATAAAAAAATTGAATAAAAATAGAAAGATAACAAAATAAAATAAAATAAAATAAAATAAAATAAAATAAAATAAAATAAAATAAAATAAAGATGGTTTAATAATAATAATAATAATAATATAATAATTATAATAATAATATAATAATAACCAAGAAAACCATAATAAATTTTATCCAGTTATTTAACGTCCGTGCATCGGGCACCACGTGTTAACTGGTGAAGTCGCACGGCTTCGCCCGTGACTTGCTCGCGCGCCGAGCGAGGTAAGGACAACGCGCACTCACCAGAGCCATGACGAAAAACCCACATCGGGTTCATCCCGGACTACAACCAACCAAAAGAAGAAAACATTCAATTAAATCGTGTAATAAAAATTTAAAATTAAAGTCGTACCTCGAGTTAAGGTCCAGGCGTGACATTCACTATAGGTTTGATGATATAAATATATATCCAAATTAAAATATTAATGAGTTATTCAATCGTATTATTGAGATGGTTGAAGCCATATGAGGACTTGGTGAAGAAATAAAGGGTGTGGGAATAATTTTGAGCAGGTTTCCACCTCTTTATAACTAGAAAATATCAACTCTTGAAGAAATAAAACTTGTTTGAGCTATCATTGGATGACTTTCACATCAGTTTGGTGGCCTATGGAATGAAATTAAAACCACGAAGGAACATCAAATCATACATACAAAAGTGATTAAATTCAAATCCATGGAAAATCTTAGCATCACTAAATACAGGTGAAGAGGAATATATAAATGATGGGTTTTTAGCTCTGGTGGAAAGGAAGTTCAAAATAGGAAAGAGAAGATTTAAAAGCAAGCTACCCTTTTCTTGTTTTAGATATGGATTGGTGGTATACATTGCAACAAGGTGTCCTAAGAGATTCTATGATAAATAAAGTAAGGTGGAAGCCATACAAAAGCTGCGAAGAAAATTCCCCCCTAAAGAGATCTCAAATCAGGAAGCTCTTCTACAAAGATGTTCCAAAGAATGAGCCTTGTAAAAAAGGAAGAAGTTGATGAGGATTTCCTAGGGGAAGAAGAATTTGAATTTAAATATGATACATAATATTCCATGATAACAATAATTGAAAAATAAATTTTAAAGTGATAATGACCATTAACCTGAGGGAATTGTGGACCTCTAGGTGGAATTGGAAGGATCCTCTGAAGATATTGATATCCAAAGAATGAAAAACTGAAAAATTGGTCCTCTATTAAAAGAATCCTAAGAATACGTGGATCAACTTGAGACTGAGTTAGACGGACTATAGGAGCTGGAAGATAAACCGTTTAGCCAAGAGAGTAGGTGAGAAGATTTTAAACTGAAAATTGAAGAACAAACTGAGATGATTATTCATCTTAATGCTTGTGTGGAGGAAAGAGAAAAGTGATTTGAAGTTCTTTAAGAAGAAGTGGTTACTTTGAGAAAAAAAATCGAATCTGAAATAAATCCAGGCGATCTAAAGAAGAAGCTACAGTTTGGGAAGTTCTCAGATGCAAAACTATTGAAAAGGGTTAAACGAGGCAGTGAAGGTGTTGATAAAAGCATGGATGAAAAAAGACCCTGAAATATGGGTAAAAGTGGAGTTGGCGATAGCACTGAGATATTAAAAACAAGAGTAGTTTTAGTCCTGAACAAAAGGAAACAAAAGGTTGCAGAAAACCCCCAATCTCCAAGGAGAAACAAAAAACTAGGGAGCTACTCAAAAGTAGAAGACATGTGGGGAGAGTCGAGAGTGGAAAGATATTTCCACTTATGAAGTGCCAATTTTGTGGCTTCATTGGCCATACCATGTCTTATAATGGAGAGGACAGAATATATTTAAAGGGGGAATCACCTGACAGCAGGAACGGGCGAATGAATCCATACCATTCACTACAAAGAAGACATTCTTTTTATGTATATTTCTACCAATGCTTTAACCTTGGTCATAAATTTTTTGACTATAGACAAAGAAGTAGAAATGGATAACATAGGAATCAAAGATGGATGGATATCGATCTACCTAATGAATTTCTTTTGGGAAATAGATTCTCTCTATTAGAATAAGAAGGAAAAGATGATTACACTACATGTGCAGTAAAGTGAGATGTGTTATCTACTATCTCCACATCCTTGGGTCTATCTCAGAAATAAAAGAAAATGAAAGAGAAGTTTAACCCAACTTAATTTTCACTCAAATCAATAAATAATAATAGTACATCGATTATCGATAGTGGGTGCTCATTCCACATGACTAACAATGTCAATCTTCTTAAAAACATGAAGGAAAAAAGTCAACAACACTGTTCATTTTGGTAATGATGGGGATCTTATGATCAAAGGAAGCATAAATTCTAGACAGGCATGTGATGAACTAAAGATTATTGAAGTTCTCTATGTGGATGACTTGTGACATAACCTATTAAGTGTGAGTCAGCTTTATAACTTGAGGCTTGAAGTCTTCTTTAATTGGAAATGATGATTGATCACAAGTAAAGATGGAGACTCACTTATGAAGGGGTGGAGGACAACATTCAATCTTTATGAGGTGGATAACAAGGGGGAACTCATGGTTTCTTATGGTGAAAGAAGAGAACAATTTGTGGCACCAAAGGATGTGACATATTCACCAAAAATGTTTGGAGAATATATCTAAGATGAAAGCTATAGTGGACATCCCTAACTTGAAGCATGATATGGAGCAAACATATGATGCATGCATGTGAGGGAAGATGGTACATAACCCTTATTGAGAAAATAAGAATAGAACATCCAGTTTACTCGATCTGGTGCACATTGACATTTGTGACTCAATGAATCTATTCGACACATGTGGAGAAAGGTACTTCATTTCATTCGTTGTTGATTACAGTAGAATAACCCATGTAATGTTCATAGAGAGTAAGAGAGAGGTGATAAATTGCATAAAGATGTATGAGAGGAGAGTGGAAAATGAAACTCACTTTGATAATATGACGTCTTTAATGAAACTAAACACAAATAAAAATGGTTTTGGTTAGAATTTTTTTACAACAAACTTGAATAAGACTTCTTTTGTTAAAATTTCAAAAGGAAGCATCTCTCCTGTAACTTTCTTTAAATATAGATTTAAAGGGAACTATGCTAATGAATTCTCATTGAGATTCACTCAATATTTCAGTCATACTAGAACTATGTTGTCTAACAATTTGTATTCAGATTAACCAAGAGAAAAATGATTGAAATCTGTGTGGATGGTCAAAATACCTTCTGTGAATTCTACTAAACCTTTGACAACATGGGTACCAAAAGGATGCTACTCAAGTCCTATTGGACCTAAGTTGGTCACCATTCCCATATAAGTATTATTTTTTTACCAGCATGCATACTATCTACTTTAATATAATTTGTTATGGTGGTATACAATAATATTTTTATTTTTGATTCAAGGCATGTGCATTAATTTCTATTTGTTTTTGTTTTTTCAAGTAAAATTGTTGTAAATTTACATAGTTAGAATTTTGATCTGAATATTCTGGTTATATGTTTACTTTTCTATAAAGTGTTTTAACAGAATTGTTTTATCTTTCTTTTTTTATGCATGAATTTAGGGGGAGTTACCCCTTGTTTGTTATTTAAAATAATATACTGATATGTAAAGCTTAAAATATGTGTTTAATTAATTATCCTATGCAAACTTAAATTTCCTTAGTCTCTTTGAAATAATTTTCAATAAATAATCTAGGGAATTATTTAACTCTCTTCTAAAAATATCTTATGTGTTTTATAATTTAGTTTTTCATAATTCTAAGTTGAAATATTTTGTTTGAATTCTGAATTGATTTAAATATACAATTTATTCTAAAATTGATTTAATTTTTGACATTAAAATTTGATTTTTTGATCTGTTTTAAATCTAATGCTTCTATGCTTAAATTCAGGGGGAGTTATAACCCACAAAGGAAAGAATTTATTTATTTCTTTTGGAAGAATATTGTGTTATCTAATATATTCATGAAAATCAGTTTTATTTGTTCATTGAATATAATAATATTGTGTAATTTTTTAATATTTAAAATTAACATGCAAGAAACATTACATTTTGTGTTTTGTATAAATGTTCTGTTTGTGATAAATCTATTCACTCTATTTAGTTCACATTGTTTAAAATTACAATTGTTAAAATTTTTACTCTATCTTAATTCTTATCAGATTTTGTGAATACTGTAACTATTTGATTACTTTTATGAAAATACACTTCTATGATTATTTTACTGTTGATTTTGTTTAAAAATAGAAATTTTTTATATAATAAATTTCTAATATTCTTTTTGATAAATTTCAAAAAGGGGGATATTTTTGTTGAAAATTTAATAAATATTTTGTTTTGAAATTTATTAAAGGGGGAGTTTGTTAGTATTTGAAAATGTTGTTATATAATTTAATAGATTTATTTGTTTTGATAAATTACTTTCAATAAACATTTATTAAATTATATTATTATTTTCTATTGTGTTTTAATTAAATATTTTAAATTGTTAAGTGTTTTAATTAATTAACAATTTGTTAATTGCATGTTTTAATAAGTTTATAAAATTATCAAGTGTTTTAAATTCCCAAGTGCATTTAAAACATAATCACTTTTTAAATACTTATTTTTAAAATTCTTTACTTCTTGTTTTATTAATTCTTAAATTTTTATTATTATTATTATTATTATTTTTACTTAAGTTTATTTTTGTTATGTAAAAAATTTGTCCATCCTTGGGAGGTAGATAGATAGCCCATCAATCACATAGGAGACCCCTTAGGGTCAACCCCATGGAAGGGATAATTGCAGGAATACCCACAAATAGTCTAGGATTAAGCGTGCATAGTGCACGCCTATAGCACGTGGGGCCCATGTATAAGGCCCCAAGGTGCGATCCCATAGGCGCTAATGGCGGGCTTGGTCGCCCACATGGGTTGCGACCCCCCATGTGCGTTGTGTGTCTTTTTCTGAATGAAGGATCAATAGAGGTTGATAATTATACTACTCAACCACCGTGTGTTTGTTTCGATGTGGGATCGATCTTAAAAATCTCAGATAAGATTTGCAACGTTCGATTTTTATTAATTAATCCGAGCTGCTCGTTCTTTATTAAATCTCACGCGTTATATTTTACATTTTCACATTGAATTTTTCATCCTGTGTGTTCTTAATCTTCTTCCTCAGGTTTTTATTCAGGTTCTTCATTGTCTTTTTTTCTTATCTGTTGGTTGAGCATCGACCCACTGTTGGAAAATAAAAACAATGGGTAATTTGACTCACAGTTGGAAAATACCAACGGTGGGTGATTTTACTCACCGTTGGAACCCAATGGTGGGTCAATGACCCACCACTAGTCTTCAATGGTGGGTGATTTTACCCACACTATTGGACATCAACGGTAGGTAATTTTTACCCACCGGTGGTTCTTCATCCTTTGTTGTACAAAGCCTTAGTACAAGATTCATCGTGCTTTTTTTATCTTCATTTGTTTGTTGCTCCCATAACAGAATCACTTCAAGCTCCCACAGGAGCTACTCCTTCATTATACTATTGTAGTTTTGTCCTTTTATTTTAAGTTATTTTCATTTAATCTATTTGCAGTTGTTATTCTTTGTTGGTATAAGTTCTTTAAAGCTTTAACATGTTCTCCATTTCTTCTTCTTTCATATTGAAGTAGTTATTTTATTTCTTTTTGTTTTATTTTAAGGGATATATTATTTATTAATTGTTTTTGTTTAGCTATTTCATCTTTTCTATACAGATCTTGGCATAATATCTTCAAGCTCTAATAGGAGCTCTCTCTTCTCTGACCAGTGGTTGCAGATGTTTTCGTTATGTTTTCAATTGTTATCATTTATTTATAGTAGATTATTTCATTATGTATTATGCACTTTTCAATTGATTTTTAGTAGTTTCTTCATCTTCTGTTTATTCTTGATGTTTGGTAATGATTTTAATAATCCACTGTTGGATATTTCCAATGGTAGGTAATGGGACAACATTGAATTCATGCAACGGTGGATCATGAGTCACCGTTGGACTTCCAACAGGGACAAATTTTTTATTACTTCATATGAAGTCTTTGAATGATTATATTTTTGGAATATTTTTAATTTTGATTAACTCATTTTATTTTTTCTTGAAATTTCAATGGTAGGTCATGCTCTGTTTAGCCACTGTTGGAACCCAATGGCGAGTCATGGGTCACCATTAGTTTTTTTTAAATTTTATTTCTTATTTTCAATTGTAGTTATTAAAATAATTATTTTGTTAAAAGTATTATTATTTTTTGTTGAAATAAAATTTTAGTGTTAAAAACAATTATAACATTATTTTATGATCATTTTTAATCATGTATATTTAAGTTCATACGATGCTCTATTTTATTTCACTTTTACTACAAGTATAATCTAAATGATTATATTTTTTCAACTATTTTTTAGTTTCTTACAAATTATTTAATTATAATATTAATTATTTTGTATTAATATTTCTTGAAGAAATATAAATACCAATTATAATTCAATATTATTCAGTGGTGATTTAATAATATATTGGTAAATATCATATTTTTATATTGATTTTCACTAACAAGTGTCATGCAGACATTGGAAACAAACACACTTCTAAAGATATTGTTTTAATGATTTGGGAGATTTCTTCAAGGAATAAAAAACACATACCTATGTAGATCATTTAGTTTTCAAATCCATAATATCTTTTTGAATAGTTTTTATATATTTATAAACCTTTTCATTGGATCCATAAGTTGTGTTCTTTAATTTTTTATTTTCTTATTTTAATTTCTTACACTCATTTTCTACTTTAGTTAGATCATCCACAACTAAAGTAAATATCATATCTTGGACTTTATCATTTACAAACAAAAAGTATTTAAGTTTTTCATTTTTATCTTTTAAAAACTCAAATTTACAATTCATTTTACTTTCTTCATTCTGAGAAACAATCATATTCACATTTTCACATTCTCTTTTCAGTTTATCATTTTCCTTGACTAACATTTTATTTTTACATTTAACTTCTGTATATTTGTCAAACATTTTAAAACTACCATTTATCAATTCTTTATTCTATTCAAATAATTGTTTAATTCTATAATTCTTAGAATCAGAATCAGAATTAGTATCTTGTTTATTTTCACATATTTCATTATGATCAACATTTTGTAGGAGTTATCAATTGGGTAAAAAGAGAATCATTGACCTCACATGTAATACCCATCAGGGTAAGGTTACCTGTTTCTTTTTCACTTTCAGTGTCACTGCTGGAGTCATAACTATCTGAGTAGTTTCATCCTCAAAAAAAGCTTGTTTTTCTTTCCTCCTTTTGTCTTTGTACTTCTTTCAGTGTTTGATTTTGGGGTAATTAGGTTTTATGTGACCTTTATTCCTATTCTCATAACATGTAAGATTTGAAACATCATTATTTTTACTTGAATTTTCTTGTAATCCTTTTTATTCTTATTTCTAAACTTTCTCTTACCACCATTTCTTTTCATAAACTTGAAAAGTTTCTTATTGAAGTGAGCCATCTCATTGTCACTTTCCTAGAACTTAGAATCAAAGGCATTTTTGGTATCAGTAATATTAGATTTAAAAGAAATACGTTTTATTTTAGTAGACTCCTCATTAGTAATATTCTTCAGTTCTAACTCATATTGTAGCAGAGATTATATGAGTTCATCTAAAGTATACTCCTTAAAATTATTACTTTCATCAATGACCACCTTCTTTGCATGTCATGTTTTCGGAAGAGCTCTCAGTACTCTTTCCACTTGATCTGTGTTGTCCAAAGCTTCTCAAAGAGCACTAATACCATTGGTTATACTAGTGAACCAATAGAACATCTGATTTATAAATTTTTCATCTCCCATCTTGAAATCCTGGTATTCTGGTCAGAGCATTCCTAGCTTGGTTTTCTTCATCTTGTCAGTTCCATAATGAGTCACTTACAGTATCCTCTAATGGCATGAGTTATCTTACAAGCTAAAACATGAATATAGACAATTCTACTTATAACACAATATAAAATGTTCTTAACTTTATGATTCAAAACATATTTTATCATGTCATTACCAACCAATGCCTTCAGATTAGTTTTAGGTAGCTCATATGGATTTTCCATGATAGTCCAGTGATCTACACTAAATTGTTTAATGTAGGCTTCCATTCTGTATTTCTAGTAACCATAGTCACTACCATAAAAAATGGGGGGTTTATATGGTGTCCAACCATCATTGGCATTGACACCTGACATCTTAAAAGTGAACTTTACTTTTTTGCCTTAGACTGTTAAGTCTAGGATATGAGGTTATCAAAAAGTTAAAAATAAGCAACAAAAAAACTAACTTATCCGAGATAATGTTTTTATACCAAATTTTTGATATTATATTAAAACAAACAAAGACTATGACAAACCTATATGGAACAACCTGCTTTGATACCAATTGTTTGGTATCATATTAAATCAAATAAAGTCTAACCTATCAGAGACCTGGCTCTGATGCCAATTAATAGATCGTTATTGAAGGAAAATATGACTAGAGGGGGGGGGGGTGAATAGTCTCTTTAAAAAATTAAAGTAAAAAAACCATCAGAGTTAATAGAATATTAAATAGCAGTAAGTACATCGTTTAGATATGAGTTGAAACAGAAATAAAAATAAAAGATCACAAGGATTTATATTGGTTTAGGTCATCAAGATCCAAGTCCACTTCTCAATCTCTCGTACTCCTCTAGGAGACTGGTACCCACTAAGAACCTAACTTTTAAAGGTATGATAACCTTGTTTACATACTTTTCCTTTTAAATAACCGATAGGCACAACCCAGTCATTTTACAGGAGACTCAACCTAGCTTGTATCCTGACTTTTGATCAGGATTCACAACCCAAACTTACTTTTGGGTGATAGAATAACCAGAGAAAAGAAAGAACAAATTTTGAAGGAAAAAACATAAACCAAACCTGAGGAATTACAAACAAAATAAATACAGATTGCACAAATAAAACAAATACAGGGAAAACAATAGATGATCAAAATGTCGAAGAAGTTTATGCTCGATGATCGTTGATCACTTGAAGGAACAAATGTCGAAGATGGAGTGCTTCAGTGATCACAATAAGAATATAGAAGTCGCAAAAGATAGTGAACAATTTTGAGAGCAACGGGATTGTCTAAGATGTATCACATGTGATATGGATTAATGATCTTTATGGGAATGTGTTTTTTATTCCTTGAAGAAATCTCCCAATGTTGTAATAGCGGGTTCCCTAGACCCAACTTGAACAGTACTTTTGATTACCATATTGTGTATATACGTAGATAAACATTATGTATTCTTACCATTATAGTGTAGATATTTATATATCTGCTATTTAATGGTAATTTTCATAGATTAATTATCGTATCAATAGGTTATAGCATATCCCAAACTATAATGAGAATCTCGAGATATAATGACATTAATATTAAACATAGGTCATACAGTCTAGATACATTATACTGACCAGACATAATTGATGTTTCAATATCATGTGTTGGGGGCTCATAAGCATTGATAATTCTTATCATGAAGTTTTCACTTGGTGATCTCTAGTAGTGAGATCATGAGGTTAGACCCAGAAATAGGAACATCACATGTTTTGGGTGTCATTGGCTATTCCTATCTATAGACATGTGTATTGGTCTCCTGACTTTAGATCATTACCAGTGTGTTTCATCTGACCGCGTTCTTTGATTCAAGGAAAAAACCATGATAATGAAATCATGGTGAGTTATCTTGTGTTGGGTTCCTCATTGGTTGTATGACATTGGTTGAATGGTCAAAAAATGATTTGTTTTTTCCAAGTTATGGAAGTAATATATCTTAGGTCTAGTTGATCATAATGGTTCTACCTTCATAAGTCTTGGCCAAAGAAGTCTGAAGGTAAATCCATCCAGTTAGATCAACAAATAATAAAGCAAGAAAAGTACGATGACGCAAGTGTGCGTCCTTCGTTATGAGATATTTAAAGACAAAGAGATTATAGTACGCAGTAAGTGTTCATAGGTTGCACTACTGGAAATCCCATTTTTACCAATGCTTATATCCCAATGGTTTTGATAAACCGTTGGGAATGGTTATGTATACCAACGGTTTTAAGAAAACCGTTGGCATAAAGGCTTTTATGAAGAGTTTTACCAACGGTTGTATAAACCGTTGGTATAGGGCTCCATTAAGAAGAGTTTTACCAACGGTTTATACAACCGTTGATATAGGGCTCCATTAAGAGACTTTTACCAATGGTTATACACTAACCGTTGGTATATGTTGGAATCTATACCAACGGTTTGTGTAAACCGTTGGTATAGGCCTTAGGTAAACATACATTCCCAACGGTTTTTAAAAACCGTTGGGAATGTTTTCCCCTAAATCCAGTAGCCCCTTCGCTCGATTTCAGTCGCCCCTTAGCTCGATTTCAGTCCCCCTCCGCTCGACTACAGCCTAAATTGAAGGTCTCCCGACGCACTCTCGTTACCCAGTCTCCGAAACTCCATCCATCCTCTTCAATCAAACAATTTTTATGTTCTACACTTCAAATCTGTAAGTTCTAATGTTCTTCATCTATTTTTTTATTTTCTATTTTGATTTGACCTAAACGTCTCGGATCTCTCTATACAAGTACTCAGAAACTCGTTCCACTCATAGATCCATATTAAATCAAACAATTTTGTAGTTCTACACTCTAAATATGTAAGTACTACCTTAGTTTTAATGTTTTCCATCTATTATTTTTGTTTTCTGTTTTAATTTGGTATAAACTAGGTTGTGTTGTTTATGGCATGGGAAGGTTAGTGATATTGAGGATGAATTGGATGTTGTTTGGGTGATGGATTGGAATTGTGATGTTTTTTGGATTAAGTTTACTTAATTTTCAATGTATTATTTAGGGATTTCCTCCCTTTAACAGAGCCCCCACTCCTCATGGACCCTAGACACCCCCCCTCTTGGACCCTGGACAGTCCCCCCTCCTGGAACTTGGACAGCCTGGCCCCCCTCTTTCCTGAAACTTGGACATCCCCCCTCCTGGACCCTGGACAACCCCCCTCCACCCTCCTCCCAGGACCTTGTATAGTCCCCCCTCCTTCTTGGACCCTAGGAAGCCCCCCACCCTCCACCCCAGACCCTGGATAGCCCCCCTCCTCGATGGACCCTGGACAACCCCCCCTCCTTCCTGGACCATGGACAGCCCCTTCTCCCCTTCTCCTTGACCCTGGACAGCCCCCCGCCCCCCTTCTTGGACCATGGACAGCCCCCCACCCCTCCTCCTAGACCTTGGACATCCCCCTCACCCCCTCCTCAACCACCAAATACCCCCCCACTTCAAAACATTGACCACCAAAATTGGACATGCTGGATTTTCTCTAAAAAGATAGATTTATCCTCAAACCACCTCAATAATATCCTAAACAATGCTTATAATGTGGTTTTCACCACATAACATCCAATTGTATTCCAAGTCACTAGTCTATCCTCCCTTGGCTAGATTTTACTAAAAGCGTTCAACCTTAAAGATCCAAATAAAAATAAATTGATATAAGACATTTGATAATGGATTAAAATTTCAAATTGGGATCCAATGAGGAATATTTTAGATATTATGCATCATGTCCATGAGTAAATCCATTTTTATATATCCGATAAGTTATTTTTCACAATTTTCACACATTAATTGTTTGTAAAAATGGGACAAACATTTATAAAGGTTATAATATATAAAAATAAATCTATTTGTGGATGCAGCTTAACCAACAATGTCTAGCTTGTCTGCCTCTTCCATGATCATCGATGTGCACGTCCCGTCTCCATCTGACCTTGCACGACGGGTGACTCAGCGTCTGACTGATGACGAGCGCCAGATTCTCTTAATTCCACACCAGATTCATTCCCGCTATGCTCCTGAAGTGATCAATCCCACTCAGCATCTGGCTGATGACGAGTGCCAGATTTTCTTACTTCCACACCAGATTCACGCCCACTGCGCTCCTGAAGTGATCAATCCCACTAAGCGTCCATGTGAGCTTGATGACACGGCCACCAGTTCTTGTAAGAGGCAGAGGAGTTCTGAGTTGATGGACCAAGACGATTGACCAGTGTCAATCCATCTGGATGAAGACGTAAAACATAGCGCTTCCTGGGAGGCAACCCATATTCTATAGTTTTATCATTTTGATTTTTTTACTCTGTTTTAGGAAATAAACATGGCATCTATGCAACAATTTTTTAGCTGCTTCTGATCTGTATGTGCACTTGTCATTACTCTGCATGACTGCTTCTATTTTGTCTGATCCTTGGTGTTATTTTTTATGACATGATGTGCCTATGTGATGTCTATGTGTAGATTTTACAGGTACATAAGTATGTGCACTTTTCATTATTCCATTCTTTCAGTTCTTCGACCGATGGTACGAGGGAGGCTCGTACCAGAGGTAGACGAGCATCTCCGCGTACCCGAATAGACCCTTCCCCTCCGACCAAACGCATTCGGATTCTGTTGAAACATAAGGTAAACAATCCATGGGTCAAATTTGACGTGTATAAGTCAGCCTCGCCTCAATAAAAGGCACGGTGTGGTCAGGATCACTCAAACTGTCTCTCTTTTGTTCAAAATTGACTTATTTTTAAGTGAAATCAACAACTGACATATGGGAAACTGACCAAACGCCTCAATACAAGGTTCGGTGTGGCCGACACCACTCAAAATGCCTCTATTTTGTTAAAAATGGACTTAATTTTAAGTGAAATCAACAACTGACATACGGTAAACCGACCAAACACATTCGGATTCTATTGATAATATAGGAAAACGATCTATAGGTCATATGTGAAATGTAAGAGTCAACCCCACCTCAATCCAAGGTGCGGTGTGGACGGTACCATTCAAAATGTATCTTTTTTGTTCAAAATGACTTTAATTTTAAGTGAAAATAACAACTGACATACGGAAAACCGACCAAATGAATTCCAAATCTATTTAAACTTTAGTAAAATGATACATGGGTCATATGTGACGTGTAAGAGTCAACCCCGCCTCAATCCAAGGCACGGTGTGGCCGGAACCACCCAAATTGTCCCTCTTTTGTTTAAAATGGACAATATTTTACGTACATACGGCAAACAGATCAAACGGATTCTGATTGTGTTGATACTTTTTCACAACGATCCATGACTCATATGTGATGTGTAAGAGTCAACCCCGCCTCAATTCGAGGCCCGGTGTGGCCGACACCACTCAAAGTGCCTCTGTTTTGTTAAAAATGGACTTAATTTTAAGTGAAATCAACAACTGACATACAAAAAACCGACCAAACGTATTTGGATTATATTGAAACTTAAGGAAAAAAATACATGAGTCAAATGTGATGTGTACGAGTTAACCCCGCCTCAATACGAGGCCCGATGTGGCCGACACCACTCAAAGTGCCTCCTTTTTTTTTAAATGTACTTAATTTTAAGTGAAAATAACAACTGTCATACGGAAAACTGACCAATCGCCTACAGATTCTATTGGAACTTTAGAAAAATGATCCATGGGTCATATGTGATGTGTACGAGTCAATCCCACCTCAATCCGAGGCACTGTGGGGCCGGGACCACCCAAATTGCCAGTCTTTTGTTGAAAATGGACTAAATTGTAAGTGAAAACAACAACTGTCATACGGGAAACTGGCCAAATGCATTCTAAATCTATTGAAACTTTAGCACAAAGATCCATGGGTCATATGTCATGTGTAAGAGTCAATCCCTCCTCAATCCGAGGCGCGGTGTGACCGACACCACCCAAACTGTCTCTCTTATGTTTAAAATGGACAATATTTTACGTACATACGTCAAACCGATCAAACGGATTCTGATTGTGTTGATACTTTTGAACAACAATCCATGACTCATATGTGATGTGTAAGAGTCAACACCTCCTCAATATGAGGCCTGGTGTGGCCGACACCACTCAAAGTGACTCTGTTTTGTTAAAAATGGACTTAATTTTAAGTGAAAACAACAACTGACATACGCCAAACCGACCAAACACATTTGAATTATATTGAAACTTAAGGAAAACGATCCATGAGTCAAATGTGACCTATACGAGTCAACCCTGCCTCAATCTGAGCCGCAGTGTGGCCGGGACCACTCAAACTGTCTCTCTTTTGTTCAAAATGGACTAAATTGTAAGTGAAATCAACAACTAACATAAGAGAAACCTACCAAACGCCTTCGGATTCTGTTGAAACTTTAGGACAACGATTCATTGGTCATATGTTATGTTTACGAGTCAACCCCGCCTCAATCCGAGGCTCCGTGTGGATGGGACCACCCAAAATTCCTCTCTTTTGTTCAAAATGGACAATATTTTACGTACATACGCCAAACCGATCAAACGGATTCTGATTGTGTTGAAACTTTAGGAAAATGATCCATTTTTCATATGTGACGTTTACGAGTCAGCATCGCCTCAATCCGAGGCCCGGTGTGGCCGACACCACTCAAAGTGGCTCTCTTTTGTTTAAAATGGACTTAATTTTAAGTGAAAACAACAACTGACATACGTCAAACCAACCAAACGCCTTCATATTCTGTTGAAACATTAGGAAAACGATCCATGGGTCAGATGTGACGTGTTAGAGTCAACCTCGCCTCAATCCGAGCCGCGGTGTGGCCGGGACCACTAAAATTGTCTCTCTTTTGTTGAAAATAGACTAAATTATAAATGAAAACAACTGACATACGCCAAACCAACCAAATGACTTCTGATTCTATTTAAACTTTAGGAAAACGATCCATGGGTCATATGTGATGTGTACGAGTCAACCCCGCCTCAATCCGAGTTCTGGTGTGACCGGGACCACTCAAACTGTCTCTCTTTTGTTCAAAATGGACTAAATTGTAAGTGAAATCAACAACTGACATACGGGAAACCGACCAAACGCTTTGGATTCTGTTGAAACTTTAGAAAAATAATCCATGGGTCATATGTGACGTTTACAAGTCAACCGCGCCTCAATCTGAGGCATCATGGGGCCGGGACCACCCAAACTTCCTCTCTTTTGTTCCAAATGGACAATATTTTACGTACATAGGCCAAATCGATCAAACGGATTCGGATTGTGTTGAAACTCTAGGACAATGATCCTTGGCTCATATGTGACGTGTACGAGTTAACCCCGCCTCAATACGAGGCCCGGTGTGGCCGACACCACTCAAAGTGCCTCTTTTTTTTAAATGTACTTAATTTTAAGTGAAAACAACAACTGACATACGGAAAACTGACCAAACGCCTACGGATTCTATTGAAACATTAGGAAAACGATCCATGGGTCATATGTGAATTGTACGAGTCAACCCCACCTCAATCGGAGGCCCGGTGTGGCCGACACCACTCAATGTGCCTCTGTTTTGTTTAAAATGGACTTCATTTTAAGTGAAAACAACAACTGACATACGCCAAACTAACCAAAAGCCTTCGGATTCTGTTGAAACATTCGTAAAATGATCCATGGGTCATATTTGATGTGTACGAGTCAACCCCGCCTCAATCTGAGCCACGGTGTGGCCGGGACCACTCAAACTATATCTCTTTTGTTCAAAATGGACTAAATTGTAAGTGATATCAACAAATGACATACGAGAAACCTACCAAACACATTCAGATTCTGTTGACACTTTAGGAAAACGATTCATGGGTCATATGTGATGTGTACGAGTCAACCCCGCCTCAATCCAAGGTGCCGTGTAGCCGGGACCACCCAAACTACCTCTCTTTTGTTCAAAATGGACAATATTTTACGTACATACGCCAAACCGATCAAACGGATTCTGATTATGTTGAAACTTTAGGAAAATGATCCATGGATTATATGTGACGTGTACGAGTCAACCCCGCCTCAATCCGAAGCACGGTGTGGCCGACACCACTCATAGTGTCTCTCTTTTGTTTAAAATGAACTTAATTTTTAGTGAAAACAACAACTGACATAAGCCAAACCGACCAAAAACCTTCGGATTCTGTTGAAACTTTAGGAAAACGATCCATGGGTCATATGTGACATGTACGAGTCAACTCCGCCTCAATCTGAGCCGCGGTGTGGCTGGGACCACTCAAACAGTCTCTCTTTTGTTGAAAATGGACTAAATTGTAAATGAAATCAACAACTGTCATACGGGAAATCAACCAAACGCCTTCGGATTCTATTGACACATTAGGAAAACTATTAATGGGTCATATGTGATGTGTACGAGTCAATCCCGCCTCAATCCGAGGCGCGGTGTGGCCTACACCACTCAAATTATCTCTCTTTTGTTAAAAATGGACAATATTTTATGTACATACGCCAAACCGATCAAACAGATTCTGATTGTGTTGAAACTTTAGAAAAACGATCCATGGCTAATATGTGACGTGTACGAGTCAACCCTGCATCAATACGAGGCTTGGTGTGGCCTTCACCACTCAAAGTGTCTCTCTTTTGTTTAAAATGGACTTAATTTTAAGTGAAAACAACAACTGACATACGCCAAACCAACCAAACGCCTTCAGATTCTATTGAAACCTTAGAAAAACGATCCATGGGTCATATTTGACGTGTAAGAGTCAACTCCGCCTCAATCCGAGCCGCGGTGTGGCCGGGACCACTCAAATTGTCTCTCTTTTGTTAAAATGGACTAAATTGTAAGTGATATCAACAATTGACATACGGGAAACGGACCAAACGCCTTTGGATTCTGTTGAAACTTTAGGAAAACGATCCATGGGTCATATGTGATGTGTACGAGTCAACCCTGCCTCAATTGGAGTCACCGTGGGGCCGGGACCACCCAAACTGCCTTTCTTTTGTTCAAAATGGACAATATTTTACGTACATACGCCAAACCGATCAAACGGATTCTGATTGTGTTGAAACTTTAGGAAAATGATTCATGGATCATATGTGACGTGTACCAGTCAACCCCGACTCAATCCGAGGCCTGGTATGGCACTTATGGAGTCACAAGTGATGAGACTCCTAAGAAAATACCTTTTCACCATATATTAGAAAAGTGGTTGTCATATGAAGATTGAAATGGGTGTAAATAATATTTGAGTTATTGAAACTCTTATTCAACTATACCGGATGATTGTTTTCATATGAAGATTCAAATGGGGAATTATTCACCATGTATCTAATCAAATAGGTGGTCTTTTTTTGTTGTTTTAAGTTTTCAGTGTTTTAAGTGCTGTTTTGTATGCAGGTGTATGCACAGGAGGGACTGCTGTGCAACAATTCTGGAAATACACAATACCAACGGTTTACAACCGTTGGTATACTTTGAGAAGAATTATACCAACGGTTTGTAACCGTTGGTATAGTATTTGTTATTGAACATATGCCAACGGTTTCATTTAAACCGTTGGGAAAAAAACTATACCAACGGTTGTAAACCGTTGGTATAATATCAAAATCATAGAACTCCCAACGGTTTTAAACCGTTGGGTAAACCTATACCAACGGTTCAACAAGAACCATTGGCAAATCAAGACATAGAGTGGGCTATACCAACGGTTTAGTTCAAACCGTTGGTATAGATCTTTCCCCACGCCTTACTTCCCTACGGTTTGGACAACCGTTGGTATAGAGTATACCAACGGTTTTCCAGCCTATACCAACGGTTTAGAACCGTTGGTATATCCTCCATTTCCAGTAGTGTTGGTTGTCGTTGCTATGAAAATCCATATCTCTTTAGGGGCCTTGATGGGTTGATAAACTCCACCCTTGGTCTGTGGATTTTATTCACTACTATTGAGATAAGGTCCTAGAGGGTTGCACACAATAGCGTATTCAAGAATCCACCTTATTCATTTGAATAGGTATATTGGACATGGGGAGCCCCACCACGGGTTCGAGTGTTGTCTAAGTTATCGATCACCGATAAATAAATAAATTCATATTATTCAAGTAAAGAATTATTGGTATTGAATTTATTTATTAAATATATTTACAAGTTAAGTAAATACGAGAAAATATTAGTCGAACAAATATTATTTTAATACTCCAGGTTCATTTAATATTAAGCGGGAATGACGAGTCGAATTAAATGGTTCAGGTTTATCATGTAATATATTATATATATATATGTTATATTTATGTGATAAAATAATAAATAATATTGACATAGTTTAGTTTGTCGTATTTATTTATTTAGTGGACGTTAAATAAACAGGGGCTGAGGAATCCTATCGGGTATTTTGAACATCCACTATTTATAGTAGGAGAGTGACTCTCTCCATGTACTATTCACTATGAGAAATCCAAAGCCTTTCTATACTCTCTCACTTTCTAGAGAGAGAGAATTGATCTAGATGTTCAGATCGAGTTCTCCCTTACGCATCGAAGGCATGTCGATGCTGTGATTGTCAGAGCATCGAAGGTACCATCGGATCGGTGCGCTAGCACCCAAAATTAGAAGATCGACGCTCTAGCGGATTTTTGAAGTGCGTGTGGATGATCTAAAAGGATCCTGCTATGGATCCTTCAAGAAACGATCACCGATGATGAGTTGTAGTCGAGAACAACTTCATATCAGAACATGTATGTTTCCAGTTTTAATTTATGTGCTCTTTGAATTTACGTGACATCCTCAGATCGTACTGGGGCTCAGATCGTCAGCAATGACAAGTTTCGTCATCCTGACAATGAAAATTTTAAAATCCTCAGCCCACCAACTTCCTTTGACCACCCCTATACCTTTAATTGGTATCATAGGGATCACATAAATTTTCCGAGCTTAAAAAAAATAAGTTACTTTAAATTTAAGTAGAGGATTTAAAAACAGTCTCAATGGATCCGGCTGTGATTCAATCCAAGGTTGGATGACCAAGTTGCAACCATCCAAAAAAAAAAAATTACGGATTGAAATCTGTAGCTTTGGGTATTAAAATTACAAACAATCTATATTTTTTCGTGGTTATGGTTGGGGTTGTTTCCACTCATAATCATAAATCATTTTTATTATAATGATAATCGTAATAATAATAATAATTTTATTGTAATAATAATAAAAATTATTATTATTATAAAGGATAACTCAATAGCCTTTGGAAAAAATAAAAATGGGGTGGGTCTTGGTCTTCTAACAAAACAAAGACCTTATAAAAAAAACTCCTATAGTGGAAGGTGTTTGTTGAAAAAAAACAAAAAGAAAAAAAAGGGCATGGGTCCATGGCCCTTCTTCCACGCCCAACCAACGAAACTGACCACCCCAGGCGGCCCCTCCACTCGCCGCTCTGTCCAGCCTCGACGGCCCTCCTCTGTAGGCATCGCCTGCTCGCCCTAGCCGCAGCCGTCAAACCGCTGCCTTCCCAAGCTCCCACCATGCCTCCATTCCTGGTGGACCGTAGCTGTTACTCCCCTCCGGCTGAAACCTCTTCCAGCACTCCAGACCAGCCCGACTAGCACCTCCTTCCCCAGTGACCCGCACTTCTGGGATCTGGCCTCCTGGATCTTACCCTACAAGGAGCCTCGCCATCCATCATTGGGGTCGACGTCCCTCCTGGAGATCCAGATATGGGTGAATCCGAGATCTGCACCACCATGTTTCTAGTCAGAGCCGATGACTCCACCTCCGTTCCAGCCAGCGAGCCACCCGTGGCTCCCATCATCACCGAGGTGAAGCAGTAAATCTTTCCGCCACCCAAATCTATCCGCGACACCCTCTTCGAACCCCGTTCGCCACGAGCTGCTCTGCAGTAGTGCCGAACCGGGCGATCGAAGTCCAGTAGCACCAGCGAGCCCTGCCTTCACCGACCAGCAGGCCCATTCCAGATCCGCAGGTACTCATCCAGTGTTCCATCGGCCTGCTTCGCTGCTGTGTACCTGCCGACCACATTTCTTGCTCACAAGAGTTCACACCACGTGAGATATCCCCTTCTGGGTTCTTCCCACCCTCTTTTACCCCTACAATGGTCTGGGTAGGTCGACCCAACCCAGAACGGGTCTGGACAGACCAACCTGGCCCAGAAAAGCCAATAACGGGCTTTTATCATCTCGTTAAAGGTTTGCGCGGGTCCAACACAACCCACAATGGGTTAGGGTGGTGTTTTAGGGCACAATCAGTTTTAAATTAATCAAAATTAATTAATTAATTTAATTACAGTATTAAAATAATTAAATTAAAATTAATTCTGGTTTAATTAGTAATTTAAATATCTAATGATAAAATTAATTTAATTTTGTTTATAAATTAATTAATTTGTTTAATTTTTGGTTTTAAAAATTAAATTAATTATGGAGATAAAGAATAATTAAATTATTTGAATCAAATTAATTCATTTAATTCAATTATATAGCCCTGGTACTTAAATTAATGCAATTTAATTTTTTTTACGCATTATTTTACCGACTGATCTTGAGCATTGACCGACCACTTTATATTTGCTTTTAATTAATTAATTAATTAATTAATCGTGTGCGGTGATTTTAATTAATTAAATGACAATTTGCGCATCGTCTTTATTTTTCGGTTAATGTGTATAAAGGAGTGCACATCCATTTTATCAGATGTACATTGCTCCCCTAGTTCCATTCATTTGTGAGTGAGTATTCTTGTACTTTGACCAAGATGGTACAAGACAAGATGTGGACCCCGCCAAGATAAGGTAGTACTCCAAGACGTGACATAGAACCCACCAAGATGAAGATGATGTATGACAAGGACCCCGCCAAGATAAAGTGATATGTCTTAATGAAGATGATTCATGTTGTGGGTCGTGCCAAGTCGAGGCATTACTCCATACGAGAAGCAGACATACTGGACCGGGGCAAGCTACATCACGAGTCAAGCAACGACTCAGTTATGATGCCCCTAGGTCGTGGGTGATCCATTGAATTTAAATGGAGTAACCAATATTATATGATCAATACCAATCAGGTAGTTGATTACCTTTAAGTATTTATTTATTATTTTATGAATTTTTATAACAAGAAAATACATAAAATAATAAATAATAAAATGTATAAAGCAGTGGTGAATGTTTTTCTATTAATGTTCAGTTGTGAACACATCAATATATATGAACTAGATTAATAGAAATGGATTACATTAGTTGAGAGAAAAAAAACCTCAAAGCAATATTAAGTTATTATCGCCTTCCATCATTCAAATTTAAACAAAACCGGGTGCTTAGGGTGCTCATCATTTCAAAGCTGAGGGCGCCTCTTACTACAAGAGAGTTCTTATGAGAGGTGGGTTAACTTAACTAAGTTTCTAGTAAGGATCATACAAAGATAACTTGATATCATTTTAGAGGCAAGAATTTATTAAATCAAATTATGATTTTAGAAGTTGGGACATCACTCAACATATCAAGGAACTACGAGTTAATGTTGTTGGCTAGTCAAACACCTACCTTGAAATCTCTGAGTAGTGGTGTAGCCATATATTGTATACTATAAGGGGAGTCTCAAGGATCCTTGCCACTAGAATACTCAAGCGATAGAGTTTTACAATTCTAGTACAGTGAGTTCCTAGAATTTGATAAAATATTGGGAGACATTTAACTATTAAACTAATCGGTAATGTCTAATTCAATAATGTAGATAAAAGTACAATATTATAGAGTTTTATTTTTGTGTAAAACAACAAGTAATACCAAAAAAACATAGTGATAATAAATTGGTCAAAGTCAATGTCCTATCCAACACGAATTTCCAAGTGTAGTACATGCTCTTGCACACAATACTACTATATCAGAAATTCAAAGTGATGGTTCCCTATACCTGTTAAGACAGCTCAAGAAGCGAGGGTGTTAAAATTCTTACAGGAGACCCATGAATTGATAATATGATGGTTATTTCATAATTCTATCACCAACTTATGATGATTGTTATAGTTACAACATCAGGACATGGATAATATAATATGTAGTCTCATCTCTAAAAAGTTTATGATGAGAATGTGAAGCAAGATATGAATGTGGTGATTACACTAGATTTGTGTAAATATGAAAGAAGAGCCATGATATTTCAAGGCATCCCATTTTTACACCTTATTACTCCATTTTCGTTTAAGGTTACAAAACAAACAAAATGAAGTAAACACTTCATTACCTTTTAGGTAAGGTTTTCCAAACATAAGAATATTAAAGACAATTTAATATTTAGTTCTTATGGTGAATAAGTTGAAAGACAAAGCAATAAGGCCAATGGAAAGAACAATGTCAAAGGCACATTCGTAATGTCCTTCAAAGAAAGAGGCATTAAACATGTGGTTATTTACAACGCATAACTTGAAATTAATTCTATGGAAGTTTATATGCAATGAACTAAATTAAAGAAGAAAGTTATTACTTATTTTTAAAGTATATTCATTGATATAAAATGTAATGTTTCAATGTACTTCTTGGGTATTTAATACAATATTCCTTTCACATATGTGTATTTAAATACAGTAACCAAGTAATGAAAATATTACAATAAGTAAGGTGTATTCTATAAGTGGCTGAGAAGGGGTGATTCCTAAGTCTGCGGTGAGAAACACATAACTTCTAATTGCCAAGTTAATGATTCCAGTAGAACTTTTTTTGAGTATAACCATAACATTTATCTCATGTTTTCTTTGGACACAAGGAGACAAGTTCAGGAATTAATGTTGTTTGTGGCGTTTCATATTCAATAAATAGTTCAAAGGTACATGAATCATAGGCAATACATGATGAATATAAAATGTAAGACTTTTACCCAGTTGTGGAAAGAGAATTCTTTTTCAAGTAAAACTAAAAGTGGACATCAAGGATATACCCAATTTGGTATTTAGACTCAATATAGTTAAATAATTTTGGTATTATCGACATCTTTAGTTTGGACAAATAAACCTTTAGAAATAAAGGTATGCCACAAAGCTTTCATAATTAGTTCTACTAAAGAGCGTGAACTATTCCAATGGGAAGCTAGAAGTATGTTTACTTTTTAATATTTCTAAGTAATTAAGGAATGGTAAAGCAATGTATGGTATATGCATGGTTAGAATATATGAGTTGTTTCAGGATGACATGCCGAAGAATATCACCAAGCATTCATCGATCATGATAATGTAGCATGGAATAATTCATAAACTCATATTACCTTATCTACATCACAACATTGATGCTAATAATGAGGATTGATGATGAGTCTTACATGTTAACTCCAATCAACAAAATTTAGCATGGAGAAATTCCTAAAAGAACATTTTATACATCAGAGTTATGATGTAAGTAGTATCTGTGTTGTCCCGGACCCATATGCCACTTAATGGGTGCCCTGAGCCTGGTGGTCCACATGACCTCAAGCGCATCTCCCGGAATGCTAGAGGCTTCTGACTAGCAGCTAGGGTTAGAGTGTGTTAATAGGAATACTATGCCCTCATTACCAAAGTGTAGCACCTCAAATGATTATAAACAAGGGTAAATATCAAAAGCAATATAAGTAAACAAAATGAACAACGGAAAATAGATGCAATAACAAAAATAACTGAAACAACTGGAATAGAATTCAAAAACTGATGATATGTCATGTCACTAGAAAACTGGAAAACATGGATACACGACAATAGGAATAACATGTTACACATAAGTATAACGGAAATCAAAGACTATCCCAAGCATCCCGAGCTCTGACTCAATCATCTGCTATCAAGCTCCATACTAAATAGTAAGAAATCAAGTGTTTGAAGCTGTATGCTTCCCTTTGTCAACACTTTCAACCATGTAATCTACTCTGGGTATCAAACGACACCTGGAGAGGTTGTGAGATAAATCTCAGTTGTCCACCACCAATGGTGTCTATAACATCCGACCCGTGTAATGGAAATGTAATAGTGTGCAAGCATGCATATATAAAGTAAAGCAGTACAATGTAACTAAATACCCAACTACCTACTTCATCCCTCAGCTGGTGTTTGAACATAACCAATCCATTAATTGATTATTACTAGTTTATAAATAAGTTATATGTTAACAAATGTGAAGGTTCCAAGATGTAACAAGGTAACCTATAATGATATTTAATAATGAAGTTCTGAGGTAATAACCAAGGCGACATAGACCTCAAGGGTTTCCAGCTCAGTAATAACTATAGCCTATCACGGGGTAAGAGTGTGATCCAAAGAGCATAGTCCAAGAAATTCCACAACGAGACACCTACCGAGTCCAAGGAGTTCATCCAAGGTAAAACGGGGCTAAGAAATGACTCGGTCTGATGAGATTTAACCATGGAACCTACTTGTGAATGCTGGATCCAAGGTGTGTATCTGAGGAATCCTATGATAATATGTAAGGGATCCTACGATGTCATACCAAGCATCCAAATAATAGACAATGATTGGGATCTAGGTGGGTATCAACCTAAGAAAGCTGTATCCTTGAATTGGAATGGGGTTCCCGAGTGCTCAAGGCATTCCCCAATAAGAATACAAGGTGAGCTCGAGTCAAGACATTCTTGTTTAATTATGAATACATGTAGTATTTAATTTGGTTCAAGACTCGCCTTTCATTAGTATGATAAATTCATGTAGCATGCAACCTTTTAATCAAGTCATAATTAATCAATAAGTCCATTTGGTTCAAGCCTTTCCTTTCATTAGTGTGACAAGGTCAAGTAGCATGAAACCTTTATTAAATCCATTTAAGGAATATTTGATAATTAAGGTTCATTAAACTACCTTCCGTTAATGTGGTATGAGGTGCTACAGACATGCAACCTATTCATCATTCACAATTAATCTGGTCAAGTCATATACTTAGTATACTTTCCAATTTCCATTTCACATTCAATTTTCAATTGAAGCACTTACCTTAGGCAGGTAAAGTGGTGAGCATACATGGTACTTTCCATTATGCAATTCAAAATATAAATCAGGACATTTAATATAGAAAAGATTACCCTTATAAGTGTCAAGAAAAGTCACACCCGAACGGTGGCTCAAACATGTCAAATACTAAAAAACCCAATTATGGAATAATATCCTACATGGTATGGATGATGTTGTGGGCATAACTACTAACAATTAATCACATATATGGAAATATCATATCCATATAGTTCTAATGATTATAAGCATGACATAAATTCTATAAACGAAACCCGATGAAATCTGTGGGCCCCACATGACAAATTCCAAAATCAATGAACTTGAGCGATGAGTTATAGACTACCCACCTTAGGCTTGTATAAATCTCCTTCTTTGGCATTGACCCTTGATTTGGCTCGGATCAGAGTAGATCTAAGAAAAGAGAAAAAACACTCACATCTCGATAATTAGGTCAAGAGCAAGAGATAAGGAGAAAGGTTCAAACGGACTCGAGTACTTATTGTTGCACATCCAATGTGATAAACGTAAGCTCGATCGAATCCCGAATGAAGGAGACATTTAAATCCCAAGATTTTACCTTAAAAAAGCTCCAATTTGAGAGAGAAATAGGTTAATACCGTAAGAACTCGTATTAAGAGGAGGAAAGAGGGTTAATAGACCATTAAGGGAAAGTTTTTAAAATTACCCAAAAAATAGCTTGTGCACAGTTTGTTCGCATGGTTTGAAAAACTGTGCACAAACCATGAACTGTTACTTGGTCAGGAGGGGTACTTGCATGGTTAGGCTGCAAAACTGTGCAAAAACTGTGCTATTTGGTTATGTCTAGAAATTTCCATCTGCACGGTTAGCCAAACTGGGTGCCAACCGTGTGCTAACCATGCAACATGGAAAATATTTCCAAAAAATATGGGTTCTGGGATCTGAACTTCCCCTAGAAACCCATGAGACCTTTACCAACTCATTAGGAATCCATATTAGGTCCAAAATAAATATTTAGACCGAAATTTAAAGGATCCATACCTGAGTGCAAAACCAGGTTCTTATAGTCTTCCCCCCTTAAAATAACTCATCCCTGAGTTCACTTTCCAAGGGTGTAGAAACAATGTCTAAGAACAATTCTGGCCATTGAGCATGTATGTTAGCTTCCCTCTCCCAAGCCTCGTCCTGCATGCATCCATGCTACCATAACACCCATACCAGAGGGACAAACCAGCTTTGGAGAACCTTCGTGCTCCAATCGATGATGCATACTAGATACTCCTCAAAGGTAGCATCAGCATCTAACTAAACTTCCTCTGGATAAAAGGTATGAGAAGGATCAACATGATACTAGAGAAGCTGTGAAACATGGAAGAAATCATGCATGGCATGGTAGCTCTGAGGTAATAGCAACTGATAGGCTATTGGCCCGACTCTCTCTAGATTCTCAAACAACCCTACATAATGAGGCAACAACTTCCCTTTCTTCCGTAACCATCTATGCCATAGCCTGGGAGATACCTGAAGAAAAACACGATCCTCGACCTCAAAATCAAGAAGTCATTGATGGTTATCGACATAAGATTTTTTGTCTAGACTGAGCAGTAGTCATACGCTTTCTGATCAGCTGAACCTACTCCGAAGTCTCATGAATGAGGTGAGGACCTAGTAGGGCTGCCTCATCTGCCTCTAGCCAGCATAGGGGTGAACGACACAACCTATCATATAAGGCCTCAAAATGATCCATATTAATTGTCGCATGAAAACTATTATTATTGGAGAACTCAATGAGAGGGATATGTTTCTCCCATGAACTGCTAAAATCAAGGATACATGCTCAGAGCATATCCTCTTGAACCTGTATTATCTGTTCTGATTGTCTAATAGTCTGAGGGTGAAAAGATATGCTTAAAATAACCTGTGTTCCCATAGCCTTTTTCAATCCCTACCAGAACCATGATGTGAAACAAGAATACCTATCTTAAATGATAGTACGAGGGACCCCATGGAGTTATATGATTTCACAGACATTCAATTTTTCCAACTCATCGACTGAGAAAGTCTCCCAAATAGGAATGAAGTGGTCTACTTTCATCAGCCTATCAATGAAAACCCATACAATGCCGCTTCTTCTAGGTGACCTAGGTAAACTGACTACAAAGTACACAACAACATTTTACCATTTCCATTCTGGGATTGGAAGTGGCTGTAACAAGCCTGCAGGTATCTGGTGCTCTGCCTTCACCTGCTGACAGGTGGAACACCTAGTAAAAAAGCCTTCTATTTGAAATTTTTCCCCAGGACACCAATACTGGCGTCGCATGTCTTGATACATCTTCGAGATTCCTGGATGAACTACCCACTGAGAAGTGTGGGACTCTTTCATAAACTCCTCTCTCATATATGTAGGAACCTAGATACGTCCACCTAGACGCAGGATGTTGTTTCTATCCACATACCAATCTGGAGGTGGGTTATCTCCTAATATACTCTCCTGGAGAACCAAACCTTCAGGATCTAAAAAAATTCCACTCTTCACCTTCTCAAGGAGGGAAGAGGTAACTATCAATAATGACAGGTAAGGCTGCTCATGACTATCATTAAACTCTAGATGAATCTCAGAAAGTAGTTCCATTAACTTCCATTCATCACTAGCTTCTCGTACGACCTATGTTTGATTTTTATGACTCAGTGCATCTGCAACTAAATTTCCCTTCCCAGGCATATAGTAATGCTAAAAATCAAAGGATTGTAGATATTTGACCCATATACATTGTCTGAGGTTCAAGTCACGCTGAGAAAAGATATATTTGAGGCTCTTGTGGCCTGTGTACCCCACAAAGCACCTACCTAATAGATAGTGTCTCTAGAAATGTAAGGTGTGGAAAACTGCTGCTAGCTCAAGGTCGTGTGTCGGGTAGTTTCTCTTGTGAGGCCTCAACTACCGAGATCCATATGCAACAACTTTGTCCTCCCGCATCATCACTACTTCTAGGCCAATGCCTGATGCATCATAGAAGACAGTATAATCTATACCAAGCTCCAGAAGAGTCAAAATAGGCGACGATACATGCCTCCCTTTCAGCTCCTAAAAGGCTTTCTCACATTCTTCTAACCACAGGAACTTGACACCCTTCTTTGTAAGACCAGTTAAAGGTGAAGCAAGTTGAAAAAATTACTGTATGAAATTCATGTAATATCTAGCTAGCCCCAAGAAACTCCATACATCGAACACTTTCTTGGGATTCTCCCAAGAAACCACAACACAAACCTTTTCTAGGAAATAAATACGCCTGATTCTGAGATAATATGACCTAATAAGTGGACTTTGTCGATCTATAAATGGCATTTATAAAGCTTGACATAAAGCTGATGCTCTCTCAGTGTACTTAGAATGATCTCAAGATTTTTGTCATGGTCTCTATGAGTGTGAGAATGCACTAATATTTTGTCCACAAAGACCACAAAAAAATAATCCAAATAGGGGTGGAACACCCTATTCATCAGAGCCATGAAAACGGTGGGCACGTTCATAAGATCGAACAACATAACCAGGTACTCATATAGACCATACCTACTTTAGAAAGTTGTAAGAGGTATGTATGATGGACTGAATCACACTTAATGATAACCCAATCTCAGGTTGATCTTGGAGAAGACCTTTTCTCTTTAGAGCTGGTCAAAGTGATCATCTATTTGAGTTAGTGGATATCGGTTCTTGATTGTAAGCTGGTTATAAATTCTATAATTTTCACATAGATGTAAGGTTCCATCCACCTTCTTGGTGAAAAGCATGAGTAAACCCTAAGAGGATGTATTGGGCCATATGAAAACTTTGGCCTCTAAATCCTATAACTGCTGCTTGATCTCTTGAAGCTCTGTAGGTGCCATCCTGTACGGAGGAATGGACACTAGTGCTGCTCCCTGAACAAGTTCGATTACAAACTCTACTTCTCTCTCAGGGGATTATCCAGAAAAATCATAGGGAAATATGTCCCTGAAACAATTCACTACTGGAGGGAAATCAACTTGTCATAAACCCTAATCCTCCATGAAGAGATTTTCAATTTGGGTGGTCACTCCACCTAGCCCATGATTCTCTGGTCTAGTTCTACCAGCTTAGACATCCCACTCACCCTTATGTTGATAACTTCTACCCTCTAGTGATGTAAAAAACACTCTATGATGATAGAAGTCTACAAAATCATTATAGTGAACCAACCAGTCCATCCCGAGTATGACATTGAAGCCTATCATCTCAAGAACAAAGAGGTTCCATAAGAAAGGGTAACTGCCTACCTCAAGGGGCAGTCCCTACATTGGCGTATTCCCTCTGTTCGTACCCTTAACGACATATCTAGAGTCATTAAACCATAGTAATATTGTATCTCTAGTTCAATACTTTCCATAATAGATGCATAAATAAAAGAGATCAAAGCACTTGTATCAAATAAAGCAGATACTATAGTAGATGACACAAGAATAGTACCACATACTGTAGATGTTCCCACAACCTGATCCTTAGGTGTCGACTCTAGTGCATTCTACTGGCCTGATCCATGACCCTGTGCAACATATGGATTACCGTGATCATAACAGCTCTATTGGTGCTGCTGGTGATCATAGGTCTAGCTAGCATGGGCACAACTTTCTCCTCAGCTAGGCCTACTGGTGCTATTCCAATTCCTCTCTTAACACGGTGTAAAAAGACTCTCTCCTAAAGGTGGATCTAGTGAAGATCCTTTTCCAATCAAGGTTGGTGGAATGGTCCTACAGAAACGCTGAAGATGCCCCATACGACCACAAGACCAGCACTCTAGTGGGTCTCTATCACACTAAGGCTTCTAATGCCCTTGTTTTCCACACTGATGACACACTTTAGATATATCAAAACAAGAACTCTGGTTTTCACTGACCTAACATGAAACCTTGAGGGAATGTTTCCTACCACCGGAAGAACTACTGGCCTTCCGTGAAACTGATCCTCTATACCCGATACTATTTCCATCCCTCAGGTTGCGCTCAGTTATAAGAGCCTGATTGACTATTGAAGAAAAGGTAGGAAGGTGAAAGACATTCACCTGTGTATGAACGACATACTAGAGACCATCCCCAAAGCATCTAGCACACGAAAGCTCACCACCAGCTTGAAGCAGTGAAAAGAGATGTAACTCCATGAAACACGTTGAATATTCTATGACTGACATAGAAAACTTCTCGAGATGCTTGAACTCTCTATATTTGTCATCTCTCAATGTCTAAGGAAAGAACTGATCATAGAAGGCAGTCTGGAAATCAACCCATAACATGCCCTGATGACGACCAATCTGGGTAATCACATCCCACCAGCACTTGGATGAATCCTAAAGCTTGTATGTGGAAATATTGACCCTCTTATTTGGAGGAATATCTAGATACTCAAAAATAAATAGGGTGGATTCTAGCGAAGACTCAATATCCTACATACCTCCATCCTCAGAAAAGGTAGGAGGATGCTTCTATTGGAACTCACGAGTCAGATCAGCCACCGTAGGTGTAATTTGTGGAGCTCCATGCATGGACTGCATCAGACATAGGAAACTACCATGAACGTGGGCATCAGTTCCCAAATCAAGTATAGTAGGTGGTTCCTCAAGTGGTGCTCTTAGAGGTAAGACTGGAGGCTCAGGGCCCACCATGTCTGGAGCATGGTCGTCGCCACCTTCTTGGTATACGATACGAGGATGTCATGGCAGAATTGGTCTAAAAATTCCAAGAACACACCTCAGAACAAACTTAAGAAAAAATATAAAATCACTAGCAGAAGATGAACGTAGAAAAACTCACTACCCAAGGCATACTACTCTAACTATCCACTTAGACGACCAGGTATTGGTAAGTTCTCAAGTATAAGTTTCATTTCATTTTACATTTAATTTTGAGGTTCAATACTTTACCTTTCATAAACATGACAAGGTGGGATAAGGATGTGAAACCAATTCATTTTAGATTTCATGATTCATTTTATAATGGATATCCATTTTCGGTGAATCAGTGCCCATACACCTATCACTAGAAATGACACCCATTTATTATATCATAATGGCTCGAATCGGTAAATTACTCATCCCAACCCATGAGGTCCATACACCACATGAATTGAGACATGAAATCACTCAATCACAACCAAGAGTAATATAATCATAAGATATCATTCAAAAACTTACTCAACAATCACAAACATATTGATCAATGCAAAGTAGTGAAATTCAGCTATATGGCATGGAAATATGCATGACATGCGAAATCTAGATGCCTATAATGATGCATGTAATAATGATCCTTGCTCTCATATCATTTGGACACAGATTAAAGAAAATACTCAAACAAAGTAATAATCAATAACACCACAAAACATGTGTGTCACCCAACGATGAAATAATGTCAACTGTAATAGGAAAAATAGAACAACAATTATAATTTAGGCAACTCGGCTTTTATCCCGAACATGGGTTCGTGACGCCCAAGCATGACTTATGACCAAGTACCCAACGTTCCTAATCTCTAATATATTGTCTCTAAATAGTAAAGTAAGGAAGAAACCCCCTCTAATACCACTTTGTGATGTCCCAAACCCGGATGCCACTTAATGGTGCCCCAAGCCTGGTGGACCACATGGCCTCAAGCACATCTCCCCGAACACCAAAGGCTGCCGACTAATAGGGAGGGACTAGGGTGTGTCCTTGAGGAGACTATGCCCTCATTACCAATGTGTAGTACAATAGATGATTATAAACAGGGGTAAATAGTGGAAGCAATATAAGAAAACAAAAGGCACAATGGAAAATAGAGTCAACAACAACAATAAGTGAAACATCTGTAATAACATTCAACAACTGATGATATGTCATGTCAATAGAAAACCGAAAAACATGGATACAAAAAAACAGACATAACACGACCCACATAAGTATATAGGAAATCAAAGACTATCCCAAGCATCCTGAGCTCCGACTTGGTCATATGCTATCAAGATTTATACTAGACATCAAACAATCAAGTGTTTGAAGTCATATGCTTCCCTTTGTCAACACCTATAACCATGTAATCTACTTTGGGTATCAAGCGGTTCCCAAAGAGGGTGTGAGATAAATCTTAGTGGGACCAACGGTGTCTATAACATCCAACCCGTGTAATGGAAATGTAACAGTGTGAAAGCATGTATATATAAAGTAAAGAAATATAATGTAACTAAATACCCAAGTACCTACTTCAGCCCTTGGATGGCGTTTGAACATAACCAGTCCATTAATTAATTATTACTAGTTTATAAATAAGTCATATATTAACAAATGTGAAGGTTCCAAGATGTAACAAGGAAACCTATAATGATATTTAATAACTAAGTCCCAAGGTAATAACCAAGGTGACGTAGACCTCAAGGGTCGCTAAATCAGTAATAAATGTTGCTTGGCATGAGGTAAGAGTGTAATCCAAAGAGCATAGTCCAAGGCATTCCATAGTGAGACGCTTACTGAGTCCAAGGAGTTCATACAAGGTAAAACGGGGCTAAGCAATGATTGGGCCTGGTGGGCTTTAACCTTGGAACCTACTTGTCAATGATGGATCCAAGGAGTGTATCTGAGGAATCCTTTGATAATATGTAAGGGATTCTATAGTGTAATACCAGGCATCCAAATAATAGACAAGGATCGAGATCTAGTTGGGTCTCAACCTAAGTAAGCCGTATCCTTGAACCAGAATGGGGTTCCCGAGTGCTCAAGGAATTCCCTGATATGAATCAAAGGAGATATTGAGTTAGGCCATTCCTATTTAATTATTAAGACATGTAATATTTCATTTGTTTTAAACCTTTCCTTTCATTAGTGTGATAAGGTCAATTATCATGAAACCTTTTAATCAAGTCATAATTAATCAATAATTCCATTTGGTTCAATCCTTTCCTTTCATTAGTGTGACAAGGCCAAGTAGCATGCAACCTTTATTAATTCCATTTCAGGAATATTCGATAAGTAAGGTTAATTCCTCTACCTTTCGTTAATGTGGTAAGGGGTGGTATGGACATGAAACCTATTAATCATTCACAATTAATCCGATCAAGTCATATACTTAGTATACTTTCCAATTTCCATTTCACATTTAATTATAAATTGAAGCACTTACCTTAGGCGGGTCAATTGGTGAGCATACATGGTACTTTCCATTATGAAATTCATAATATAAATCAATCCATTTAATATAGAAAAGATTACCCTTAGAAGGGTCAAGCAAAGTTACACCCGATCAGTGGGTCAAACATGTAAAATACTAAAAACCCAATTATGGCATTACATCCTACATGGTATGGATGATGTTGTGGGTGTAACCACCAAAAATTAATCACATATATGGAAAGATCATATTCATATGGTTCTAATAATTATAATAATGGAATATAAATTCTATAAATGACACCCTATGAAATCGATGGGCCCCATATGAAAAATTCCAAAAATCAACGAACTTGAGGGATGAGTTATAGACCACCCACCTTAGGCTTGTACGAATCTCCTACTATGGTATTGTCCCTTGATTTATCTTGGATCAGAGTAGATCTAAGAAAATAGTAAAAATGCTCACACCTCAATAACTAGGTTGAGAGCAAGAGAAGGATAAAGGTTCAGACAAACTTGAGTACTTACCGTTGCACATCCAACATGGTGAATGGAATCTCGATCAGATCCAAGATAAAGGAGACATTTTAATCCCTATCTTTGTCCTTCAAAAATCTCCAATTTGAGAGAGAAATATGTCAATCCCTTAAGAACTCGTATTAGGAGGAAGGAGGGTTAATAGATCATTAAGGGTAAATTCGTAAAATTACCCAGAAAAATAGCCTGTGCATGGTTCGTCTGTAGGGTTTGAAAAACTATGCACAAACCGTGCATGGTTACCTAGGTAGAAAGGGCACTTGCATAGTTAGGCCGCATGGCCATGCAAAAACTGTGCTATTTGGTTATGTTTGAAAATTTCCATCTATACGGTTATCCAAACTATGTGCCAACCATGTGCTAAACATGCGACATGGAAAATTTTCCCAAAAAAGATGGATTTCAGGCTACGAAATTTCCCCAGACACCGCTGAGACCTTTAATAACTCATTAGGCATCCATATTAGGTCCAAAGTAAAGATTTCAACTGAAATTTAAAGGATCCATACCTGAGTAAAAAACCAAGTTCTTACAGTATTAATGTTGCAACTTGAAGAAACTTCCATTATATTTCAAGACGTGATTTTTAAATAATGGCGATATCCCATAACCTCATGCCAACTAAAAATGAAAAATGGATTTCATATGAGTCATAGTATGATGGAAATCCATTATGTCATAGGACATGTGTTTATATGAAAAGATTTTGTTAGGATATAAACAAACCTGCATCAAGAAAAACACAAATTGCATCTAAAGTAATTATCCTAACAGTTGTTTAGGATATTACAAAAATCCCTATGATAGAAGAGTGGTAGTCAACTGATAGACTACAATTCTATAAAAAGGGTGCACATATCTACTTGAGATAGTGGGAGAAAGACTAACTTGAATTATTTGATGCTAAAAAAGCACATGTAGTTGGGATAGGAATAAGTTCCACAATTGCTTGTGGAACAAGTATGTTCCAGAGACACATACTGTGTAGGAAGGTTAAAACCATAGCATTGGTTTTATATTTACCATGGTCGGTGATACATTATTTAGTAAGAATAATAATTCCTATAAGTAAGCAGTATATGGAAATTATCTAAGACCGATGAGGTCAATTAAAATTAAAAATGGATTCCATGTATCAAATTGTAAATGGACTAATAAATTGAATATTGGGGTGGGTATTTAAGAGGAATGATACATGAATGGTACAAGTGTGGAACCAAGAAGGCTTGATTGGTCATACCAAGTCATTTTTCCAAAATCTATTAGAATTTTATTTATCATAGCTAATATCTATGATAATTTTATTAGGCATTGGATGTCATGACTACCATTCATGGAAGGTGTCTATATGACGCAACCAGAAAGGGATGGTGACACCATAGGATACTAAATAGGGGTTTCAAGTTACTGAAATCTAGTACTGGATTGAAGTAAGAAACAATATCCTAGAATATTCATTTGGAATGAATCTGTTCCATGTTTCTATAAGAGGTTATTGGGAGCACCATAATTTTTAATCAAAATATGTTCAACAACATATGAAGAATAGATATTGTTCTTACAGCTAGTTAAGACCATAATGAAAGTAATTCCTCATTGATTAAATTAAAGTAGCAACCTAAGTTATAGGGAACAATATCTTCCGAGGTAGATCTAACAATTTCTTGGTCCCAGTCAATCATAATTATACTAACATGGTATTGAAAAATAAAAGTTGTAACAATTCAAGTTAAGAATTGTTGCTAGTGTCACATGGCATAAATCTCTTCAAGTTGACATGCAATTTAATAGGAGGAGATTAGGTGATGAGTTGAGATCCATACACTTCAGCGATGGATCAATCATGTATGCCATGATATGTACATGAAATGATATTTCCATGATATACTTTATAATAGGAAAATATCATTTATTTCTAGAAGAAATGCAAGTAAATAAGTTAAAACTATTTTATTGTACTTGGGGAAGTACAAAATATATGTACCTAGTATATGGAGAAAAAATGATACCAGTTATGGTGGGATATAAACTAGTCTTCCTTTGGATCAATTTGATCTAATATTGCAGTTAGAATAAATATGTTGAGCGATACAAGCTCATAAAAACTAGTGGTATCCATATCTACACATACCAAGTACATTGCAGCTTTTAAGGAAGCTAAGAAGCAGTTATTAAATGCAATGATTTGTTTCAGTTCTTAGAATCGCATCTACCAAGTAAAGTTTTATCGTTATGATAATTCTATTATCATTACTAGCCAAGATGTCCATTTTTGACAGTGGAAAAAAGGGATATACTCAGTGTTACTATCTCTTGAGAATTTTCATTCAAGGAGATGAGGTCGCATATAGTAGAATATCCATGCGTCAGAATCATGGAAGACCCAACACTAAAGTCATGACTCGGTAGAAACATGATTTTAATCATGTGAGAGCTAACAAGTATGGTTAGAAAGTTGGATCTAGTTCAAGTGGGAGTGTTGTAATAGTGGGTGACCTAGACCCAACTTGAACAATACTTTTGATTACCATATTGTGTATACAAATAGACATACATGATATATTCTTACCATTATAGTATAGATATTTTTTTCATCCACTATTTAGTGGTAATGTCCATAAATTAATTTTTGTATCAAAAGGTTATAGTATATCCTAGTTTATAATGAGAACCTCAAGATACTATGACATTAATCTTAAACATAAGTCTTATGTCCTAGATACATCATAATAACTGGACATAGTTGATAATTGACTATCAGGTATCGGGGGATCATAAGCATTGAGACTTATTCTCATGAAGTTTTCACTTGGTGATCTCTAGTAGTGAGATCATGAGGACAAACCCAATAATAGGAACGTCACATGTTTTGGGTTTCATTGGTTGTTCCTATCTACAAACATGTGTATTGGTCTCATGACTTGAGATCATTACCAGTGTGTGCCATTTGATCATGTACTTTAATGAAAGGAAAAAACCATGATAATGAAATCATGATGAGGTATCTTGTGTTGAGTGTGTCGTTGGTGGTATGACATTGGTTGAATGGTCTAGAAATGATTTTTCACTTCCAAGTTAAGGAAGTAATATATCTTAGGCCTGGTTGATTAGAATGATGCTACCTTCATAAGTGTTTGGCCAAAGCAGTCGAAAGGTAAATCCATCTGGTCAGATCAACAAATAATAAAGAAAGAAAAGGATGATGGAAAAAGTGTGTGTCCTGCTTTATGAGATATTTAAAGACAAAGCGATTATAGTATGTAGTAAGTGTTCATAGGTTAGTTGTCGTTGGTATGAAAATCCACATCTCTTTAGGGGGATTGATGGATTTCTAGACTTCACTCTTGGTCTATGGATTTTATTCATTGATATTGAGATAAGGTCCTAGGGGGCCACACACAATAGCATATTCAAGAATCCACTCTATTTAGTTGAATAAGTATATTGGACATGGTGGGCCCCACCACGGGTCTGAGTGTTGTCCAAGTTATTGATCACCGATAAATAAATAAATTCATATTATTCAAGTAAATAATAATTGGTATTAAATTTATTTATTAAATGTATTTACAAGTTAAGTAAATATGAGAAAATATTATTCAAATGGATATTATTTTAATATTCAAGATCTGTTTAATATTAAGAGGGAATGGCAAGTCGAGTTAAATGGATCAAGTTTATCACATAATATATTTTATATATATTATAAGTATGTTATAAAATAATAAATAATATTGACACAATTTAGTTCATCATAATTATTTATTTAGTGGATGTTAAATAAGTAGGGTTCTGGGAACCCTACCGGGTATTTTGAACATCCACTATTTATATGTACTATTCACTAAAAAAAATTCATAGACCCTCTCTTCTCTCTTGCTTTCTAAAGATATAGTCTCTCAATCCAGGTGTTCATATTGAGTTCTCCCTTAGGCATTGAAGGAACATCGATGCGTTGATCGTCGGAGCATCGAAGGCATTGTTGGATCGTCGTGATAGCACCCGAAATTCAAAAATCGACACTCCAATAGATTTTTAAAGTGCGTGTGGATGATATAGAGGGATCCTACTATGGATTATTTAAGCAAAGATCATCAGAGAAGAGTTTTAGTTGAGCACAACTTCATATCCGAACAAGTATGTTTCCATTTTTAATTTATGTGATCTTTGAATTTACGCAAGATTATTAGACTATATCGGGGATTAAATCATCGACAATGAAAAGTTCTGTCATCCCAAAGATGAAAATTTTAAAATCACTAGCACACATGATTCTACTAAGATCCCTGATACCTTCACATGGATCATTAAAATAAGATATTTAGGAGTGTGTCCGTGTCCAGTGTTTTCATGACACTTGTTAATGTAAATCACTATAAAAATATGGCTATTACCTGTAGATTGTTAAATCCCCACTGAATAATATAGAATTATAATTGGTCTTTATATTTATTCATGAAATATTAATACAAAAAAATTAATATTATAAGTAAATCATTTGTAAAAAATTAACAATTATAAAATAGAAGAAAAACAAATATAATCACTTAGATTATACATGCATAAAAAATGCAGTAAAATAAAGAATCGTATGACTTTAAATATGCCTGATTAAAAATGATCATAAAATAATGTTAAAATTATTTTTAACACTAAACAAATTTATTTTAACAAAAAATAGCAACAAACATTTAAGAATTATTAAAACAAAAAGTATAACATTCTTAAAAAAGTATTTAAAAAGTGATTATATTTTAAATGCACTTGGGAATTTAAAAGACTTGATAATTTTATAAACTTATTAAAATATTCAATTATAAAATTATTAATTAATTAAAACACTTAAAAATTTAAGAGTTAATTAAAACACAAGAGAAAATAATAAAATAATTTAATAAATGTTGATTGAAAATAATTTATCAAAATAAATAAAACTATTTTTAAAATAAATTCAAATACTAACATTCATTTCTTGCCTCATTAAAAGGTGGATCAGGAAATGAGGATTATATCATGTAAGATTTCCATTCATGACGTAGCACAACCTGAAGGCATATGTACCATTCCTGGAAGTTTCTGCCCGTTAGGAGGTTGTCTTTATCCAATCTTGATCGCAAGGATAATGTGGATGATGATATTTACATTTTATTCTATTATTAAAAGGGAAGATTTTATTACTTTGATTGATTTCAATTTTTTTGAGATATAATAAATTAAATGATTTTATTAAATATTCCACTATTTTATCAAGTTCTAATAACCCTCATCACTGAACTTGAAATGTCCAGTTGCTTTGACATTATAGTGGAAATGATCCATATTCTCCTTCGCATAATACCAACAAGGGTTGGTCAAGCTACTTGATGGTATTTATATTGGAAGGTCTTTACCAACTATGGGCTTTAAACTCCTTGATCCGTTGAGTGGAATTACCTATCCTTAAATCATGTATTTAATTTCCTCAAAACTTACCTCCAAATAACACCAAGTCTAGCAAGGGATACCCATATTGATGAAAAATGATTAATTCAACCCAAAACCTTCATAAAAACTCCCCTTATAAAAGTAAGTGTCCCAACAAGGGTTGTTCAAACACTTAGTTCTATTGATTTTCATTCTTAATCAAGTAATGGATGGTCAAGTCTAACTTAATATTTAATTGAGATATTTTTAATTTATTTTGCATAAATTTTATCTTGATTTACCCTTTATTTGTCTTGTTAATATTAATTGGATGTCACATAATTAATTAACCATGTTGGATAAAACATTTACACATAATTCATTTATTTAATTTCCATATTTTCACATTAATTCATTTATTTATGCGATCATGACCTTGCATCCATAAAATAAATAATTGCATAGACAAAAATAAATAAATAATTAAATGATCCATTAATGATATTTATCTAATGATTGATTTACTAAGAGGAAATTAAATCAACCTTTAACCTATGGGAAATAACTTCTATTGTCAGTCTTGCCACGAGTTATAGCATTGCACATGTCCACCTGTGTATCAGCTGAGTTGACATTATATTGGTTCCGTCTTGAACCACCACCACATGCCTTGGGATACTCCATTAATTATATATATTTATGACTCACAAATAGGTGAGAGGAACCAAAGTATTGATTAAAAGGAGATTACATAAATATCCTTGGACACGTGGGCCCAATATAATAATGGAGGTAGGGATGACTTGCAGTCCATATTTAATTTAATTTTAAATAATTAAAAAATAATGCAATAAATTAATCTAAAACATCCAACACATACACATATTTTGGTCAAACTCATGAATGGTTATATATGCAATGAATATGACAAACTAGCTAGCATTCATTTCTTTATTCGTTCTTTATTATTAAGATGAATGCGCTTACATTAATTAATTAATGATTTAATTAATTAATTTTCAACTTAATGAGCATCTGAACAAAATTGGAGATACTCATCATTTATAGTATTCATGAAAAATAAACGATGGAACCAATAATTATATATGTGTTTAAATAAATTAATTGAGCATTTAAAATTCTTTAAAACTATTATTAAATTTTCAAACACAAAATGGTGTGTCAATAAATAAAATAAGGTTTTGATGTTGCAATTTTTTCAATTTAATTTAATTTTTTATTCTTTCCATTAATGGAAGACTACACGATGTGTTCATCCAACTACACATAGTTTATCCCATTTTTCGTGTATCTGGGTTACACATCTAAGTTTGCGGTGTGTACCTCGATTTGACTACACGACGTGTACAGACCAGTTACACATCGTGTGTTCCTCTTGCTATGTGTCTGGGATATATGCCTTGGCCTTTGATGCGTGTCTTAGCAGACTACATGGAGTCTACAATCCAACTAAATATTATGTATCTCTTCGATTCATGTCTACATTTTTCTCATCGAGTCGCTTGATGTGTTCTATGGACATGATAATTGATGAACTACACACCGTGTACACCGCATACTCGTTGTGTATATCATAAATGGTCTGGTTTTTTAGTCTCATGCAGTTTTGACCATGTATAATGACCACACAGATTGTGAGATTTATACTGCTAACTCGTGTAGACTACATGACATGTACACTGATACATGCCATGTAATCCAATGACCCATGTGCCATCCTGGACGGCCAACATGCGGCATACACCATATGTAATTACTGTGTGGTGTTCCGTATATCCCTCGACACATCCAGATGCAGTTCACTAGGGTACACTACATGTACTTTTGAGAACACGTCGTGTGACTCTGTCTTACTGGCAAACAATTGGTAGTTTCCTGATGGAATCTACGACCATTCTTCATATGTTCTTAAACCTTCAAGAAAAATGAAAACACTTAAATGATTATTATTAATATATCGAATCATGTTAATTCAAGTCAGATTTAAAGAATGAATAATAATAAATGAAAATCTAACCACAATTGTGCAAATATAAACAATCAATTAAAAAATTATAAATTTAAACGCGATTTATCTGATACCACTTGTTGGTTCCAAGCATAGTGGATGTGGTAGTGGTAGATGATATACTAAAATTTCTTTTGATAATTGTTGCCCGAAACCATGAGTGGGTATCTTGCGTGCCAAATTTATAATTAATTTATTTTATCTCTAAAGAAATAAATATCTGGGCTTAGGAACATTCTCTATTGATGAATGTTGATCATCCAAAAAGACCCTTTGGATTGTCTTCGTTACATTGTGAGGATCCAAGGATAGAATCTTTCTACTAGTGATCCACACATGCTCCAATGATATCTGAGCAATACCACTCGATCTCTGGGTGCTAGCATAGTGAATTGAATTTCTTTTATTGTTCGTTCTTGATCGTTCATTCTTTGGTTTCAAAGAAAACTCTCTTGTGTTTCTCATTCTTTAGAGGGAGAGAGGAGTAGTCGAGGGAGAATTCGTTGTGTGCTACAATTCTATATTCTTAATTTTTGGATGCAATACACAATATACATAATCGTCTATTTATAGATTTAGAGTTTAGGTAAAAATATTATTTAATTGCATGTCTACCATTAAATAACATTTAAAACCTTTGATAAACATCATGCCACATAATAATAATAATATTATTTTGTGGTGCACCAACCTGTTCAAATTGATAAATAATATTTACCAGCTTGTAAATAATTATTTTATCACCAGACATGGTCACAGTCCATTTGAACTCCTCAATATTTATTGAATACCCGAATAAATATTTTATTCATATATAAATATTTCATTCACATACCGACGAATAAATATTTATTAAATATTCAATAAAATAAATAACTATATTTTTATTTATATGTCGATGAATAAATATTTATTTAATTTATGTGATCAATATAACATGAATAAAATTATTCTTCTCTATTGAGAATAATATGCATTCCATTAATTAAATTCAAATAGAATTTAATCGATATCAATGGGAACGCTTAGTGTGGGACCCCTTAGGATTCTTTCTTGTTGGCATTAAATGGACTTTACTAAAGTCCAAGATTACTATCTAGCAATGAGTCAAGGCACCCAAGAGAAATAACTTAATGTCACAAAGATTAAGACCACATACAAACCTTCATTGTGTAATATAATTTATTTATCACAATATCTCATCAAGTAGGTTGCATGAAAATTTCATCAACCTATTTTCTCGATACGTCTTTCTTTGACTATCTGAAATAAACACGCCATTACACCATGGTCATGGAATTTAGGTGATGATTATATTCCAATAAAAGGTCCAAGATATCAAATCTAATAAATATGGAAGGGACACATCCTTTATCGACTTATCCATTAATGACATGTCAATCGTGACACACCCAACACACCTTAATTCCTGCCAAAATATGACATGACAATTTTTTTTTGTAAATCTAAGTGCACAAGTCATGACATGTATTAATGGTAATATTAAAGTCTAAGGACCATTACACATGATCGCAAATAGGATTATCCGATGACACCAAAATATGCAGAATTTCTATTTGTAGGTTTGTTCTCATAATCTCCCATATTGGAGATTACGAAGTGAGAACTTCATGAGAAGAATCCTTATTCACTTATGAGTACTCACACTTGATGGTCTAAATATTATGTGACTCATCATAGTATGTTATCCAACCACAGACTATATTAATAATATTTTCATAGCACTTCAAGGTTCTTATCATAGCGGGGAATTGTTGTGACTTTATTAATGCCACAAATACTCCATGGCATTATTACATTAATTCCATGTATAATATTGAACAATATGTAATAAGATGTTTAATTAATATCCAATACATTGAATATACATGTAATCAAAGTAAAACCAGTTGGTCATAAGACACCAACTTTAACAGATCACACATCAAGTGTTTCTGTTGATCTCGATTAAATTCCTTTTGAATTTAATTTATGGAATAAATATTTTTCTTAAGATCTAGGAAAAATTTTATTCAAGTTTTATTTATCGCATAAATTAAATAAATATTTAGTCACCAGATTGTGAATAAAATATATTTATTTATTTTATTGAATATTTAATAAATATTTATTTACTAGTTTGTGAATAAAATATTTATTTAAGAGTAATATTTTATTTGGGTATTTAATAAATTCTAGAGGAGTTTGAAAGGACCAAGATTGAGTCCGGTGACATATATTAATTAACAAGTCAGTTAAATAATACTTGTTATTGCACAAGTTGGTGTGCACCAAAAAATAATAACAACACCATTTTATAATGTGGGACAGAGTTTATTATATATTATTATATTATATAATGGTTGACATGCATTAAATAATTATTTTAACCTAAACCCTAGCTATATAAATATATGGTAATGTTTATTATGTAGGGTATCAATCAGTGCAATCAAAATAGAGAATTATTGCGCACGACAAATTATCTCTCGAATCCTCCTTTACTCTCCCTTTCAAGTACAAAAAATGCAAGAGATATTTCTTTAAGACCAAAGAATGAGAAATCAAGAATGGACAACACAAGACATTTGGTTCACCGTGCTAGAACCTGAAGATTTATTGGTGCTAATCGAAGATCATAAGAACAGATGTGGATCACCGCTAGATAGATTCTATCCTTGAATCCTCAAAATGCAACGAAGGCAATCCAAAAGGTTCAGATGGTCAACATTCATCAACGAATTAAGATCCTAAGATCAGGTATTCATTTCCTTAGATATTAAATAAATAAATTATAAATTTAATGTGTAATATCTTCACTCACAGTTTCAGGAAATGATAATTAAAAGAAAATTTAATATATCATCCACCATTGCACACTTCCGCTATGCCCGAAACCATCAAATAAACCATACCTGATTTGACTAGTATCCTGGTGTATATGAAAATGCTGGATAACTATGTAAACTAATGTAATAACCTTGGGGGTATTTTACCCCAGTATAAAGATCATGTATCATGGACACCCATACATGTGCTTTCTCATTGAGTAACACAGACCACCCCTATAGGCGTTTTCTCATCAAGTAACACAGACCACCCCTATGGGTGTTTTCTCATCAAGTAACATGGGCCACCCCTTGGAATTTTTTCAAAGAATCATAATCAATTCAAATCACATATAATCATTTACAATATAAATATGTAATCACCATTTCATTTTGATAATCACAATTCATCATATACAATCATGCATTCACATCCAAAACAACGCTGGAATAAATCAAAAGCAAGAAGCTCAATCAAGTACACATGTTGTTAAGAATGGGTCAAAACTGGGTAAAAAACCTCTATGAAACATTTTGAATAGGGATCACATCCCACTTTGCTCATGCAATGCCCTTGGACAAAATCCACTAATCCTTCTTTTAAAAATCCATTTCCATTTAAAAAATGTAATTTGAATTCCATTATCATTTAATCCCAATCTCATTTAAATTATATCAAAAAATATAAACTCATCATCCTTTGACTAGAGTACCACCATTGAACAATTTGGAAAGCTATACGGTCCATGCAGACTATTTGGTCGATGTGAGCTCTCCCAAACTTATGGAGATACCATATAGTTTATACAACATGCATGCCAAAACAACAATAATGGAACACAAACATGGAATCACAAGATGAACAAAAATTCAAATTAAATCAAGGATAACTTCCAATATTTATCCATCACTTTAATAATTTAGTTTATTTTCGTAAAGAACTCCAATCGGCCCCATCGTTTGGCCGGTATGGGCACACTGACTAGCTAGTGGACCTAGGTGGTAACCTGAGTCATTTACAGCCCACCAGTTAGTTGATGGCTATAGGATACTAAATTTTAGGTGCTTAGTAACACTATCCCTTCTCCGAAACTTGAGCATACCTGACACTAACAAACCTCATTCAATGTCTAAAAACATCATTTTAAGACATTCCAACTCTCTAAATCCCAATCTAAGGCTCTATTTTCAAAACAAACCCTTGACATCCAAGGGTTTTCATTAAAACCCCAAACCATCAAAATCCTCAGCCTTATCATTTACTTTATTAAAACTAAACTCATCCCCAAAACTCATTTTGAAAAGTAATTTATGTTTTCAAGACCAATTCAAAAATCCATTTCCAAAATCCCAAATTTTTATGAAGTCACTGGCTCCATGATCCATCTTAATTACAAACACTTACACATTCCACATGCTAGAGTATGAGTTTTTCTTTTCCAAAACTAGGTTTTCTCATAGATAATCCATTTTGAAAACCACTTCCCTGTGATGGCCAAACAACGCATCAAGAAAAATCCATCAATCAATTAACAAAAAAATCCCCACAGATCCACTATTAATCTAATCACCCCTAATAATATATACAAGATAACACAATTTATATTATATGTTTCTTCAATTGATAATGGATCTTGATAAGGCATCATCAAAATCTAAGCTAATTTCATCAACATATCACAAGGCCACCTTTGGTTTTCTTTCCATTACCATTTCCACCCAAGGAAATCCAAGAACCAGAGTGTTTAAATATAAAAACCAAAAAAGGATGTGGAATCGTGCCAAACTTGGTCACATAGTGATGAGACATGTTCCAATCATGAATTGGTTCCTAAAATGGATCTAAAACCAAGAATTTAGTCATTTCATAGTTCATTAGGCCATGAAAGCCAACCTCACATATTTAACTTCACATCTATTTCAATCAAAAAAATGATAACGATCCATCAACCAACCCTCCATTCTAATAAAGACCAAATAAAATCACTATATATCAAATCTCAATCAACATAAATAACCAAAATGAACGCTAAATCTCAACTTCCTATAGTAACTCGAGGTTTGGATTGGAAAACGAGCAAGCTAGACTCTCCTTCCAAAATTACCTCTCAAGTCCTGATATCCCTAATCACATACTGTCATTATTGACCAAATAAAAAAAGATATTCGATACTATTTGTAATGACTCGACCAGGTTGTCATCTGAACTAAAACCTGAATCAGCCCGCCACTGGCCTAAGGGGATTTTCTGATCCCCATGGGATGGAGACAAGTGTCAGGGGATCAAAAAAATATAATGGGAATGTCACACTCCATTATGTGGAATCAGGTATGAAGCCACTTTTGTCTTTGTCTTTTCAGTTTGAGAAGAGTTGGGGGTTCACAATGGGTTAAAATGGGTTTAAGGATTTTTGGGAGTAAAACGGGAAGGACCATGACCGTGGTGGAGGCTATAGTGTGCCTTTGGGACTCCTGTGTGAAACAGACTAATACTCCATGTCTAGTGCAGGGTGTGGTCTCTATAATGGCCTGGTTTTTGTTACCTTATGCACCACGACCAACTAGCCTTACCATGGGTTTGGTGGAGGCCATTTCCATACCAAAAAGGCCTAGTTTTTGGGGATAGGGTATGGTCGGTCCCCATGGTCAGCCTCCTGGGTGAGGCCACCACGCCGTGGTGGGAAGCACTAGGGTGTGGTGGTGGTGGTTTTGAATTTTGAAAACACCCAAATGGCACCTAATATTCTAGATACTATTACTCCAGCAGTGTGCAACCTTTATGAGGAGTCTTATGGTGTCTTTTGACACAATTTTCTTCTACTAAAACAATTTTCTCTCCCATTTTTCTTGGATTCCGAATCTAGTGTGTTCTAAGAAGGGGGTTTGGGTGTGCATCACTCATCCAAGGGTGGTTTAGGGTGTTTCCCTTTTACGTGTATTTCCCTTTGTATATCTAGCCTCATGAAGACTAAATCTCTTCATATCCCATCACTGGTTTAAAAGGCAACAATTTTTTCATCATTCTTGAGGTAGGTGTCTTTATCATATGGTTAATCCCTTGGAATGTTTTCATTATTGTGATGTTTCCCTTTGATTTTGATTTATGAAATTGAATGCTTAATCTCTGATGGCTATGGAATGGGTTTTCAAAATGGGTTTTCTTTGAAAACTATATTTTATGTTAAACACCTCAAAGATGTTTTTGAAATGAAAATGGGTTTTCAAAAATGAAAGTGATGTTTCATCGTTATAGATTTTTTTATAAAATATGGGATTGGTTTTCTTGTAACATAATGATTATATATTGAAAATTGGGACACCTTAGGGTACAAGGGAAATCTATAAATATGTAAGAGTTAGTTTAGTAATCTATCACTAGGGGAGGTGGCCATGATGTAATATTTTCTCATGGGTTGCCTTTTTGGGGGACCAAAGTTCCCATACATTAGAATTAATCTATGTCGGCTAGCATTCCTTTGAGTTTTCTTAGTTTTTTACACCATCATGTCATGGATTTCCCTTTGGTGTTTTGTGGATACATTACATTCTTGTTCATTAAAATAATTATTTTCCCACTTGATATAGATATGGATAATTTAAAATTGTTTGATTCATCTGCTTATTCCATAGATATATATAATGTCATATTTCTCTATTTATTATATTATGACATGTTTTAGAAAAGAAAACTGGATGATTTTATATCGAAAATGATTTATTATAAAATGTTTTAGAAATCTATTTTATATAAGAGCTAACAAATTCATGTGGATATAAATTTTATAAATTCATTTTTGGTATCCTACTAAGATTTAGTTCTCACACCCTATTTTTTATTTGGGAATTTGTACACTTGGTTTTGTAGGATTCAGGTAAAGGGGAAAGTGTCATGTAGAGGATAGCTCTCCTGGATCATGTTTCTTTTTAGGGGGTTGGGATGGTGGTGACTTATGGTCACTAGGATATGGACTCATGGGTTTCTTTAGGTTCTGTGTTGATGGCATTTCAGTTGTTCATAGAAACCTTATTATCCAGTTGTTGGATGTTACCTTTTTGGTTTGGTTGTTTTGACATATGATGCAACTTGGATATCTCTTGTGATATTTTTTCTATCTTATTATATGTTTGTTGAGGGTAAAATAATTCTCAGATTTCTTTTTATGATACTCTGGTGATTCTCTCCAGCCTATGGAGATTAGGAATGCACTCTGGGATTTATGGTGTGCCAATTCGGGTAACGTTATGGGTTGACCCAGGTTGGTCTGTTACAAATTGGTAACAAATGGTCAGGTTACAGTGAAATCCTACAACCATGATTGTGTATCACACTCTTATGCCTGGGATTTTTTGTTAGATTTGAGGTTGGACTATTGGAACTCAAGAGGTGGTATGGGAGTGTATATGGCCAACTCAATTTTATGAGGAAACCTTGAGTTACCAAAAAAAGTTAGGGGGTTTTGTATTATCCTAGTTTGTAGTTTTAGCCTTTCGGGCTTCATTTTTCTGAATTCAAATTATGATAAAGAAATATAATTCTATTCTAAATGGGTTTTGTCCTTTTTTTATAGAATATGGATCCTCTAATAAGAACATCTCATAATATAAGAGATGAAGTTGTGGAGAAATCCCCACTAATTAATCCTTTGGTTAAATTGTTCTTGGTGGAAATTATAGTTTGAATGATCCAGTCCATGGGATAAGTAGCTAGTATTGAACCATAATGGAGGGTGAACCATTCTTCAGAATTCACTAAGAAGAATACACTGGTATTTAATGGTGACAAAATACCTCAAGAATTATAATAATGGATCAAGAGGATTGAGAGGATTTCCCACTTTCTAGAAAATCCAGAAGACTCTAAAGTTGATTTCACCACTTATATGATTAAAGGGTCGAGAAGGAAGTGGTGAGAATATATTGTGTAAGCCAAGTTTTATGAATCTCTCATCTGGACTACCTTCAAGAAATCCTTCAATCAATAATTCCATCCTGACACACTAAGAGCAGTGAAGTCTTGGGAGTTTTTTACTTTGGAGCAGGGAGATAGTTCTATCATGAACCCTCCCTCCAAAGATACCACAATGACGAGAGAGAGATAATGACCTCTGAGTCCTACCTCTAGTAGGCCCGGGGTTAGTTACTAGCACCGAGGGTATAAAAATATCATTAAATGGGAGGCATTAACCTCTATAATAATGTAGGATCATAAGATATGATGAACCATACACAAAAAAATAAAAAACATAATGTAAAAAGAAACCAAAACCATCCCACAATGCTTGTATAATTAGAAATAATACATATTAAATTATCAAAAAGTAAATACCCAAAAGCAAAGCTAAATCAGTGACACAACAACTATCCAAAGTTCCAAAATAGTAATGTCTAGAACAATCCACGTAATCCTCCTGGAAAATTGAAAATAGTTTATATATGTAGGGTGAGCATAAAAGTATACTCAGTAGAAAAAAAGTATCTCAAGAAATTTGAAAGAACCATACTAATGCACCGATGAGAAAACAGCAGAACCAATGACACCTAAACTGGTCAACTATCCACCCCAACCTCACTAAGTCCTGATCTCCAAATAACACAAGCCAAGTAATATAATATAATAAGGATCACATTGATAAGGGTACCCCACACCGATTTCACTAAGTTTATGGACAAAGAAGCTACAATTGAGGTGAACATAGCTGCGAAGACAAGACTCTTTAGAGCATCAATGATAGTAGGTGACAATCATAGTTTATCTTTTGGCCAGAAGAAGAAATTAGGTGACAAACATCGAAGTGGTGGAAAGAGTGTGTAACAGACATTAGGGCGGAGTCAAGTGGTCTATTACTAGTATGGTAAAAAGGGGACACCTCATACCTGATTGTAAATTGTCATCGAAAGTGTGTCACACACGTGGGAAACCTATCCATCTTCAGTGTTTTTGTAAGAGATCATACCATGGAAGTAGATTTTGATCCATCTTCACCAAGAGATCTAAATTTAGATCTGACATGACAAAAGGAGTCGGATATCAAACTCATGTTAAGAATTATTACCAGGTTATAAAAAAGGGTAGGATGAGGATAGATATATCTATGTAGTGGAGTATGGGCCATAGGAGTCAGAGGTAGGACTAGCTATCATGAGAGGTATGGTGTTTGTTGAATCTTATATGGTTATGGTTATGTTTAATACTGGTACAAATCATTATTTTATCTTTTCCAAGCTTATTTATGCACTGGGTTTATGTTTTGTGCATATGACTTTCTTGATAACTCTTTCCACTCCCTTGGGAAATAAGTTGGAGTAGGGATTTAAATGTCCTGAGGGTTGGGTGGAGATTGTTAACCACTTAGCTGTGTGGGACTTCTTAATTATTGATCTTAACATATTTGATATTATAATTGACATAGATTATATGACTAGTAATAAATCCCAGGTCAATTAATATCATCAATGAGTACAATTTCTTTTTTTCCAATGGAGTCACTCGTGTCTTTCAGGGCAAGTAGGATCCTAGATTGGGGATAACAAGTTATGTTTTTCTTAGTACTGATATGATCTCATACCAGTTATAATATATGTTTCTTGATGTCATTTATCCATGTATGAATGGACCTCTTATTGTGGTGGTGAGTGATGTAACGTATCGACCCGACGTGCCATTAAACCGGTAGCCAATCCAATGGGGCCCATGACCTCAAGCGTGTCTCCCCATATGCCAAAGGATACCGACTACCAGTAAGGGTCTTGTGAGGTGATAGTGGGGAGACTATACCCTCTTATCAGAGATTCAAAATTATATAACAATATGTAAACAGATAACATAGCGTCGGAATAATAATACTAATCAGTTGAACAAAAAATGGATAACGCTAGTTTATACAATAGATGAATACATGTCATGGTAATGATACCTAATTGAAAGTGTAAAAAAATACAACATGATTTATAATACAATAAAAAAATAAATAAAAATATATAAAATCCCTAAGGGAGATCTCCATGAACATCCCAAGCTCCAACTCAGTCATTTTATCCTGACTCCCAAGTACAATCACACAACATAAGTAATCAACCAGGTTCTATAGTCCTACAAACAAGAGAGTATACTTGGGTACCCTAGTGTAATGGAATCCTGAGTATGGTGTGAGATATAAATCTCAATAGGTTGACACCCATGATGTTTAAACCAATCCATATAGTGTAATAAAATTTAAATGGTGTTCATGTATAGAGATATAATAACGGAACTGAACAAACAAATCACCACCCATCCAGGCTCCTAAGGGACACCTTACGGCTATACCTGCTTTAGCCCTTGGATTCTATGTCCGATCATGTCACTTCACACACACACACACACACACACATATAGTACCGTTATATATATGTGTGTGTGCTAGAAAGGACCGGGAAACAACCCACTATAATCCAATTCCAGGGGAAGCTCTCACGGTCTAGCCGCTAACCCAACTCCAAGAGCCGTCATATATATCAATATATATATATATATATCAATATATGTTGGGAAGGATCGAGACGTAACCCAATTACATCCATCACCAGGGAAGCTCTCACAGTCAACCCCTATCCCAACTTCAAGAGCTCTCACGGTCTCTTGGAAATCAATAAGGAAGCTATCACATTCTTCCATACCCCAAGGCTCTCATGGTCCTTTGGAATCCCACATGGAAGCTCACTCAGTCTTCCTTACCCAAAAGGTCTCTCACGGTCCCATGTCTCCACCGCCTACATAAGGCGTAACATTCATAATACAAAAGGAATGAGGATTAAACCTCTCATGCCCTTATTTATCTATATTCATACAGGAGGCACATTCATTTATCACCAAAGTACTTAAGGAATAACATCTTAAGAATTTCCTTTAAAACATTTATAAGTAATGATCATGTATATACATGACACATGAGGCAAAACCTCTCATGTTCCTTTAACCATGCCCAATTTGTTTAAGGCATCCCATTTCACATTTTATCATTTACACTAAGCATGAACTAAGGCTTGGATTCACCATCCTCTAATCAAGTTTATTTTAAACTAGACATGTCATTCCACATGTTTACTTTTTTATAAAACATTATCAAGGGAATGGACATGCCATCCCTTGAAACTATATCATTTAGAAGACCATTGATCCATTTCATTAACAAGGAAACAACCATCATGCTTAAACCATTTAATACATTTCAAAGGAAAGAATTCCATTTGGTGTAATCAATTTTATTCAAGGTCTTCTCACTCAATTGTCCTAAACATAGAAAATTAATTTAAGATACAAGTGTCATGGTCATTCGATTCAATGGATGGAACTATCTCATTTAAGCCATCCTATACAAACCCATTTACCTTAACCAATTCATACTAATCATTAAGTCATGGAAACAACTCAATGACTACTTGGGAAATTACAAGCCTAATAAGTCCAGACACCCATGGGGTGTCTTGGTTTAAATAAATTACACATGAGATGAAGGATATTTCATTAAAAATTCAATCTGATATCTAAACCTTTATGTTAAGGCATGACATGATATGTACAAAAAAGGGGAGACCCATTTCACAACTTCAATAAGTAAAAGTATCAACATGCTATTTAACAAACATAACATCAAGGATATAAGGGAGGAAAGAATAAAAGTCTACTCACTACTTTTTATCTTGAAGGAAGTGCACCTCCGTTGGAGGAGTTATATTATAAAATCATGAGATTTCTTATCAAAAAATTCATTGAGCATCATAAGAAAAAGATCTTATTACATAAATGAAATTCAATATAACAAAATATAATTAAGTAGGAAACTAAATGAAATTTAAATCATTCTTGAATTAAAGAGGAAATGATTAGGATCCTACCTCAAGTAGAAGACCAATCCAACACTCGACACTTGATAGATTTGGAGAAACCCACTCAAAACTGTCCCACACATGTATGCACATACCCTCAGATATATATATATATATCCCTTAACCCAATGCACGTATTCCCCACACCATGAGGGAATATATACATGGAAGATATATATATTTATATATATACATACCTAATTATATGCATGTGTGCCTTCAAATATGATCAAAACACACTAAAAAATATACCCGAGACTCAAAAATTAGCTATGATAAATGGATAAAAAATAAGAATGGATGGAAACCCTTAACATAAATCGATGATGGTGAGCCAAATTTAACCCATACACCTCACCTTTGGTAGAGGATTCCAAAACATTCAAAAAGGGGTCCCGAGAGACCCTTTGCATACCCTACATCGAAGGAAAACAAAAAAAATCAGGTTATCTTCTAACCCTAGGTTCGACCACACCTCACCGTTTTCTAATGCATGTCCTTAGGTTATCCCATGCAATGCTAAGTACGAGGGAATGTAGTGGTGATGTAAAGGAAGTTTTTAATAAATATGTTGTGTGTTTTATGTTCTAAGATGTTATTTAATGTTCCTAATCCCAAAAGACACTAGAACTCTCGATCTTCTATGTCGTATCAAGTGAAGATTTTATGTAATAAATCAGGTTTAAGTGTGTAATAAAAATCCGGGTTGTTATAGTTGGTATCAGAGGATAGGTTTAGTTATTTTTGGGATTAGGATTAGAATACCCTAGTGAAGACTTAGAGACAAGAATAATTATAATAAAAACATCCCTAAGTATTTTTGAGTATTGAGTAAGTGGTTTATCAAGAAAATACATCCCTTTCTGGATACAAGCAGGTAGAGGCGGCTCTAGAACAGATGTATCATAGGGGTAAAACCTGAAAACACTGCTTTAAGCTAGACTCGAATGATAACTAGTGCATGAAAACGGGACTTGCTGCACTCTTGGTTACGACACTCCCGGGGGATAAGCTTTGGTAAATTCCTAAGCTTAGTATGAACCCTTATTAAGGGAATAAAAAATGCCCCTAAGAATATATGTTAGAAAGTAGATCATGGATTGCATAGATTGAAGCCTATGGATTCATAAGTTAAGGAAATAAAAGTTATTTATAAGTCATCAATTTTGTCCTTGGATTACCCTTTATGTGTTACCCCTAAATTTCCTTTTATTCCAGCCAATGGATGGTAATAGGAGGACTCGGGCTAACAACTGATGTGAAGATCGATATGATGACTGTGCTAATGAGATGCGCAATCCAATGGGAGCGGGAATCACGAACTTTGACAAGCTTCTCTCTCAGTTAACTCAATCTTTGAATAGAAACATGGGTCAAGAGGAACTTTCAACCCCCCCTAAGAAAGAACAAGTCTCTATCGAGAGCTTCATGAGACAAAGGCCTCATAATTTTAATGGATCATCTGATCCCTCAATCACCGAAAAATGGATCAACTCCATTGAAAAGATCTTCTCAATACTTAAATGTTCCGAACAAGAGAAGGTTATTCTGGTTGCTTATCATATGGAAGGTGAAGCCGATCAATGGTGGACGTTGATCAAAAATATGAATCCTGAGGAAGAGATCGAGCCGTTGGAATGGAAGGATTTCAGAAAGATGTTTTTCGATAAATATTTTCCGCACACCCTCCAACTTAAGATGGAAAGGGACTTCCTTGCCCTCATGAAAAAAGATGATGAATCTGTTGGAGTGTATGAGGAAAACTTCACAAGTCTTGCACGATACTCCTCCGGCTTTTTCGTTACCCCCGAATGCAAGGTTTACCGCTTCTTTGGTGGGCTGAAACCTAGCCTACGGAAAGAGGGGGCGATCCATGACTTCGATAGCTATGAGGAAATTGTCTGATGTGCCCTCAAGGTTGAAATGGAGATTAGAGAATCTCAGTGGTATCATGGGGATAAGAAGCGTAATGTGGAATTCAATGATGATGGTTTGATGGATAGATCCAACGGTGCTAAGAAGATCCAGCACCCCACTTACCAAAGGTACAGAAAGAAGCACCCCATAAATTACTTGAAGGGGACAAGGAAATGCTTTAGGTGTGTAAGAAAAGGGAACCTAGCTGTTAACTACAAACAAGAAAAACCCGCGACTGCAAAAGAGGAGAGGAACTCTCTGTTCGAAACTCAACGTGTTGTTTATTGATACAACTGTAAAGAACCAGGGAATCTTTCAAATCAGTTCCCTAAGCCAAGGAATTTTAGAGGCAACCAACAACCTCCAAGGCACCAAGGGAGAGCTTTTGCCATCACTACTCTTGAAGTGAACCCCGAAAACAAAGTGGTGATAGGTACTCTAGTTATTCATTCAATAATAGTGAATGTAATTTTTGAATCAGGTTCTATGAATTCTTTTATATCCCAAATGTTTAGTAGAACAATCCCAGCACCACTACAAATTATGGAAGTAAAGATGTCGGTGAGTACGGAAAATGGGGCAATCATTGCATCCCATGAATATAACTCCTCCCCTGTCATAATCTGTGGATTAAATTTCCCAGTGAACCTCGTCATACTCCCTTTGGTAGAATTTGATGTAATTATTTGCATGGATTGGATTTATTTATATAGAGCTAACATAAATTACTGTGAGATGGAAATCAATTTCCATGTAGAGAATCGACCCCCGATTCTATACAAGTGCAAGGAGGAAGATGAATATTATTTAGCTCCATCATCTCAAGTGTGGATATTACTACCCTATGAGCACACATATCTGGCTCAGATTATTGAGTCTAAGGAGGCAACCATCCTTGAAGACATGCCTATTGTGAGGGAATTTGCTGAAGTGTTTCCCAAGGAATTTCCTGGTCTTCCTCCCAAAAGGGATGTTGAATTCTCAATTGATCTTATACCTGGGGCATTTCCAATATCCAAGACTCCATATAGAATGGATGTTGTGGATCTTGAGGAGCTGAAGAAACAACTATAAGAGAATCTGGATAAAGGGTTTATACGCCTAAGTGCTTCACCATGGGGTGCACCAGTCCTCTTCGTCAAGAAGAAGGATGGGTCAATGCTCCTTTGCATCGATTATCGTGAGCTTAACAAAATCATGATAAAGAACAAGTATCTTCTCCCAAAAATTGATGACTTTTTCGATCAGCTGCGTGGAGAACAATACTTCTCCAAGGTGGATTTACGGTCGGGATATTATCAAGTAAGGGTGAAGAAGGAAGATATCCCCAAGACTGCTTTTTTTACAAGATACGAGCACTATGAATTCATATTAATGCCTTTCAGACTCACTAATGATCTATAAATCTTCATGGAATTTATGAATAAAGTATTTAGGGATTACCTCAACAATTTTGTGGTAGTCTTTAAAGATGATATTATGATATACTCCAAAACCAAAGAGGATCATTAGGATCATCTAAGAACTGTACTAGAGACCTTGCAGAAGGAGAATCTCTATGAAAAGTACAGTAAGTGTGAGTTCTAGTTGAATGAGGTCTCATTATTGGGCCATATCATCACAAGTAATGGAATATCTGTGGATACCTCCAAAAAAGATGAAATTGAGGGATGGTCGAGGCCAACATCAGTAACTGATATCCATAGCTTCTTGGGGTTAGTTGGATATTATCGACGATTTGTGATAAATTTCTCATGATTGTCCAAACCTCTTACCAAGCTAACTCGGAAGGGAGTAAAGTTTTCTTGGAGTGATGAATGCGAAGAAAGCTTTAAGGATTTAAAAAGGAGGCTTATCACTACACCCGTGCTCACTTTACCCACAAGTGGAGAACTTTTTGTGGTATTCAGCGATGCTTCGAAGAAGGACCTAGGATGTGTGTTGATGAAAAATGAAAAAGTCATTGCCTATGCCTCAAGGCAATTGAAAGTTCATGAGTATAATTATCCAACACATGATTTGGAGTTGGCTGTGGTGATCTTCACTTTAAAAATTTGGCGGCATTATCTATTTGGGGAGAAGTGTGAAATATATGTGGACCACAAAAGCCTCAAGTATATATTCACACAAAAAGAGTTGAACATGCGCCAACAAAGATGGTTAGAGATGATCAAAGACTATGACTACTCAATCCATTACCACCCTGGGAAAGAAAAAAGGTGGAAGATTCACTAAGTAGAAAGGACCCAACAATTCTATCATAGATGAGAATTGAGAAGGACCCAATATTCTTAGATTTGATGAAGATGGACATGGAAATCACAAAGAAGGGAACATCATCAATCCTTTCACAAATGATTGCTCAATTGTCTCTTTTGGAAAGGTTAAAGGATGCTCAAAAGGATGATGTGGGAATTCAGAAGAGAGTGGAAGCTATTAGAAAAGGGAAATCCTTGGAATTCAATGTTAATGAAGAAGGAATTGTGAGATTTGGGAAAAGACTATGTGTTCTATCAAGTCCTGAGATGAAGAAGGAACTTTTGAATGATGTGCATAGTACAAATTTATCTATTCACCCAGGAAACACAAAGATGTATCGAGATCTCTGAGAGAATTATTGGTGGGATAATATGAAGAAGGATATCGTTGAGTATACATCAAAGTGCCTGGTGTGTCAGAAAGTGAAGGCATAGAGGTAGAAGTCTAAGGGGATGATGCAACCATTGCCCATACTAGCATGAAAATGGGAGAACATCACCATGGACTTTGTCACTGGACTTCCGAAGACATCCAAAGGCAACAATGCAATCTGGTTGTTGTGGATCATCTTACAAGGTCTGCATACTTTATTGCAATTTGGGAGGATTTCTCATTGGATCAACTGGCACAGATATATATCCGGGAAGTGGTAAGGCTACATGGAGTTCCACTATCTATTATATCCGATCGAGATCCAAGATTCACCTCTATGTTTTGGAAGATTCTTCAACATGATCTAGATATTGTGCTGAACTTTAGTATGGATTATCATCCTCAAACTGATGGCCAATCTGAGCAGACTATCTAAACACTTGAGGACATATTGAGAGTGTGTTCTATGGACTTCAAAGGAGGGTGGGACCAACATCTTCCACTGGTTGAATTCTACTACAATAATATTTCCACTCGAGCATCTGAATGGCACCTTATGAAGCCCTGTATGGGAATAGGTGCAGAACACCAACATGTTGGGATGAAGTCGATGAGCGTAAGCTGCTAGGACCAGAAATGGTCGAAGAAATGGTGGAGAAGGTGAAAACCATTCAACAACATATCAAGGCAGCCCAGAGTCGACATAAGAGTTATGCAAATAACTATCGACAAGACCTTGAGTTTAAAGTTGGAGACATGGTATTTCAATGCATATCACCATGGAAGAAGGTCATGAGGTTTGGAAAGAAAGGGAAGTTAAGTCCTAGGTACATTGGCCCCTTCGAGATTCTTGATCATGTTTGGGATATGGCATATCGACTCACACTTTCAACTACCATGGACAAAGTACATGATTACTTTTATGTATCCCTCTTAAGGAAGTACATACCAGACCCTTAACATGTACTCTCTTCAGAGGCATTACAACTAGAGTATGATCTTTCTTACGAGGAGCAACCAATGAAGATCTTAGACTGTATAGAAAAAGTTCTACAAAATAAGACAATGTCCCTTGTCAAGGTTTTGTGGAGAAACCACAAGATTGAATAAGTGACATGGGAATTTGAGGAAGTGATGAAGAAAAGTCACCCAAATATATTTTAGTGTGGGAAAAGGAAATTTTGAGGGTGAATTTTCTTAAGGGGGGAATATTGTAACGACCCATACTTTCATTAATGAAAATTCCTCTTGATCTAATTAAATGTCTTATTATGGTTATATAAAATGGGAACTTCATTGGTTTTATGTTTCTAGATTTTAAAATACTATTAATAATTGTGACTATTTCTAATATATCCATTGAACAGTGATCACCTAATTAGTATAAATATAGGGCTTTAACAAATCCAATTTACTCAGACAAAGGAAGAGATGGCCTCATCCAGTAGACTTTCCCCATACTAAGCCCATTTGTCAGAGCTTGTAAAGGAGGTGGAATAATTGGGCTTCGCTCTTGATCAATCCCAATCCGAGCTTGAACATATTAATCTTGAGCGGAACTGACTACGGGAGAAGTTGAAGTTAATAGAGATTACCACCCGAGCGATGTTATCCGAGCCACCCCAAGAGTCTGTCACCATCACACACCTTACCCTTCGGTCTTATATAGGTGTTATAAGGGGTTATGTAACAAGACCCTAGCACTATGACAATGTACATTATTTTTTTATAAATAATGTGCATTTATTTTATTATTGTTACTTTGTAAATAGTTTTTTAAAGCACAAATAGTATTTTTAGTTAATATTCAACTAAGAAATATATTTTGATTAATTAATGGATTTTTGAATTAAATAATATTTTAATAAAATATTATTATTAAATTACTTTTTATTAAATATAAATTATCATATAATTTTATGAATACAATTGTAATTTTTATTAAGGTTTGAAAACTGTTTTTGTCAAAACCCATGAATTTTTGGTAAATGTCGGTCTTTTATTTTAAAAGTAATAATTCACATATTTATAAAATTATTTATCTAGAATGAATATTATTTTTGGAATCAGGATGTTGAAATTATCCAACGGTGAATTTTTCATAATTTTCTGAGACAGTCGAATTTTTGGGTTAAAATTAAATGCCGTTTAAATATATAATGTGTTTTATGACATAATAATGACACAATAGTGAGGTAATAAAATACTATAAACATTATTTTCAGCCAATATATGTTTTAGAATTAAAATAATGTGATTTTAGATTTGTTTGATTCATTTTACAAAGCTTTTGTGGACCCGCCAAGACTTATAAAACATTTTGTCTTTTTAAATTGTTTTCCTTGAGAGTGTGACTCACCTCCACATAAGAAACCCTATTATTTTAAGAAGTTAGGCCATTGAACTTATAAAATATTATTTTCCACTACCCTTTGTCAAAAAACATGGGCAAAAACCATGGTCTGGTTTGTGGTATTGATTAGTTTAATGTGAGGTGTCCCAAACCTAAATAATAAAGAATTCCCTCTCCTTTCCTATATAAACCCACCCAAGCTCCCACTTCCTCTTCATCCAATGCCTTTTTAGTTCGAACAACCCCTACCCTCATATATCTAGAATCCTTCCAAGGTTCCCCAAGCTCCCAAGAATCCTCTCTCAAGCCTCTCCCAAGCCTTTGGGATCACACTTCCAAGTAAGGGATTTCTTCCTTTATCATTTTTGTCTAATTTTCTTTAAATTGTTATGCCCTTTTGTTTTCAATTAAAAATGTTGGGGTATGATTTTTCACCTCTCCCATACTTCCATATTTATGTTTTAATGATGATAAACCCCTTTATCTCTCATTAAATCCTACCATGTACACCCGTTACCATGCCAAAATTCTGAGAGAGATTTCTCTCTCCTCTTTTACATCCAAGTAATTCTTTTGTATTATGCATCTAAATTCCATTAAGTTTGTTGGGACATGTATCCATATGACCCCATTACTTTACATTTCATGTACATATGATGAGACACCCTTTTATATCTCATCAACATTTTCATGAATTCTTATGTCACGCCGTTATGCTGTCGAAATTGCACCACATTTTTCCAAGCCAAGATCATTGTGTAGTGAATACCATACCCATGTCTCTATCAAGGGAATTAAACTTTATGAATATATACCTATTTAATGTTACTTTAATTTATTTATTCCACATTACTTAATCATGGAATAACTTATGATTTTTATTTATTCTATGTTATATGATCCATGTGGCACACTTATGCATGAAATGAAATGTTTAAGAAGGGTGCGCCCTAATAGCGCTCCAATGCATTGGGTAAAGTATGGTATCATGATAAATCATGTGCAATGGGTGTATACTCATGATAATTAAAGTGAAATGAGGTTTTAATCATGATTCATGTGCAATGAGGGTTTACTCATGCTCCATGTGCAATGAGCCTTAGCTCATGATAATTCCATGTTAAGTGTTGTTGCCACATTTCCTTGTTATGATTATCATGATTTATCATTCCTTTATGTTAATGTTTCTCTTGTGATCCATTGATATGCCTATTTTATAACATGTATTTTATTCATCATGTTATTCCATGTTTATTCCTTTACTGGGCTTTATAGGTCACCCTTTTCTTATGCATGTCCTCAGGTTATCCCATGCAATGCTAAGTACGAGGGAATGTAGTGGTCATGTAAAGGAAGTTTTCAATAAAGATGCTGTGTGTTTTATGTTCTAAGATTTTATGTAATGATCCTAATCCCTAAGGACACTAGACCTCTCAATATTATATGTTGTATCAAGTAAATATTTTATGTAATAAATCAAGTTTGAGTGTGTAATAAAAAGCAGGGTTGTTATAAGTGTCTTGTCCTTATAAAGAAGAGAAACAAACTAGCCTCTCAAAATTGCTAGGAAATGTTCATATTAAATGTATTTGTGACAATACTCTAAGTTATACTCACATATGTCAAGGAATTAGACAAGGAAACCAAAATAGAACCGAATGTCATGTGAAACCACTAGAGTCTCAAAAAATTCCTCCGAAGTAATGGGACAAACATGATTTCTTTAACCCGAAGCTGTATTTCCCCATACAAACTTTAATCTATATGAATCCATACTCAGTCATCTATCACTAAGAAGAAATGGGGGGGGGGGGGGTCAAACGACCTATGAAGCAGCTGACGATGCCTGAGGCATGTTTAACTCGCTGAAACCAAGAATTGTTTAATACTCAAGCCCAAAACAAAATCCAAGGATATCATGAACACCCATCCGAACAAGGTTTTAATTTATAAACAAAGAGTCCAATGGGGGAAAATGACACCGAAAGTAACCCAAAACTTTAAAAATTTCCATACATCCCATCTTTATTAGGTAATTTATCAAAATAAATTCAATTTTAATTGTTAAGGTGGCCTAAAAGGGTCCCACTAAGACAACCTGGGTTCTCTAGAAAGTAACCCAACAAGGGACAATGAAAATAAGGGGGGGGGGTCTAACACCAGGTCACTCTAATATAAGTCACTAGGATCAAAATCCTAACCTTTTAAGACATTTCTAAAAAGAAAACATCCAACCGAAAATGCTACCATTTCTGATCCAAGAAAACTCAAAGGATAAAATTAAACTACCCTTACACGAGGGTTTTAAACAGAGGAAACCACTACAGGTTCCATTTCCATTCCCTTTACATTTAATATTTAATCATATAAATATTTAATCAAAACATTAGGTACCATTTTTCAAACAAAAATACATGGTACTTGATGTTAACCAATTCCCTAAGGGAAAAACAGGAAATGCTAACAAACTTACTTTTAAAACATTAAACATTTCGATACATCCCATCTTTATTAAGAAATTTATTAAAATAAATTCCATTCTAATAGTTAAGGTGGCCTAAAAGGGTCCCACTAAGACAACCTAAGTTCTCTAGAAAGTAACCCAATAGCAGTTTCTCACATATAAAAGTTTTAAACACCCAACCAGGTCATCCCATAAGGAACATGCCTCAACCAACCCACTTGGGTACGGTTTCACACTTAAAAATTAACTATTTTATTTCAGATCAAAATAAATTATCCATTTACATTTATAAGTGTTTCACAATATAACATAGTCACATACAAAAAGTTCAACTACATGGGTTACCATTTCCTAACTCATGATGTGCCCATACACTCCATAAATTGAAAATTGGCTCCCATATATCAATACCAACCTCAATTCAGAATTCAACATGCTCAAATAAAATGTTTTAGTCATATGGGTGGCCAATTACCAACCTGTAAAGCACTCATACACTTTATAGTTTTGCATTTGGCTCTCTTTAGTCAAAACTAATCTATTTAGTGTTTTAAATTGGAAACCTTCATATTTTAACCACAACCTTAAAATGTATAACTATTTATTTATCAATATGGTTTGAATATATGAGTAACCTTTTTTTGGTTATGAGGCTCCTATACACCTTACAATAAAAAATTGGTTCCTCTTCATTCACAACCAATATTCCTTCATCCCATGCAACAAGTTGTATATAAACAAATAAAAACATACCATTATAATCAATTGAGATAGAAGAATTATATAAAATAAGAGCATGGAATATAAGAAAAATAGGCAGCATGGCATGTTATCACTAAATCATGGAAAAACATGAAAAAAATAAACACAAAATCATTTTATCTAAATAGGAATGCTAATAAATACAAGGAATTCCATACGTTCAAGGCACACAATTCAAATTAGCAGGAAAACTAAAATATAACTACATGGCATGGAACTATGGATGTAATGTGAATTTCCTATGTTCTTATATCATGAATGCAATGAAAATTCATTTCCATATCTGTTCAAGGATAAAATTAAATAAAGTCCATAAATCATAAGTAGTAAAAAGTACACTAGTCACTCAAGTTGAAATAATATAAACTGTAACATCAAAAAATATGAAAAAAAATCCCAACCCTGACCACTTGGTCATTTCCCACATGTGGGGTGATCATTCCCAAACACAACTATTAATCAAGTGCGGACACATTCCTAATATCCTATCTACCAACCTAAAATAGTAAAAAAAGGAAAAATTAGCCTCTGATACCACTTTGTAACGTCTCAGACTGACTTATCATTAAACCGGTAGATGAACCGGTGAGTCACATGGCCTTAAGTGCGTCTCCCCATATGCCAGAGGCTGCTAACTAGTAACAAGGGTATCATGAGGTGATAGTGGGGAGACTATGAACTCTTATCAGAGATACAAAATGGTATAAGAGTATGTAAACAAAATAAAAGATTAGTGGAATAATAATAATAATCAATTGAATAAAAAATGTCTAATTCTAGTTTATACAATAGATGAATGCATGTCATGGTAATGATACGTAACTGAAAGCAGTAAAAAATACAACATGCTTTACAATACAATAAAAAATAAAGAAAAAGATAGAAAATACCTAAGTGTGATCTCCATGAGAATCCTGAGCTCTAACTTGGTCCTTTTCTCCTAACTCCCAGGTATAAGAACACAACATAAGTAATCAACTAGGATCCTCAGTCCTGCGAACAAGAGAGTCTACTCCGGTACCCTAGTGCAATAGCGGCTCGAGTAGGGTGTGAGATATAAATCTTAGTAGGTCAGAACCCATAGTTTCTAACCCAATCTAAACAATGCAATATAATTTAAACATTATGTAGTTATATAAATATAATAACAAAACTAAATAAACAAATAACCACCCGTCCAAGTTCCTAAGGGACACCTAGAAACTATACCTACTTCAACCCATGGATGGTATGTATGATCATGTCACTTTATATATATATATATATATATATATATATATATAGTAACATTATATATATATATATATGTGTGTGTGTGTGTGTGTGTGTTGGAAAGGACCGGGACATAACCCATTGTCATCCAATTCCCGGGGAAGCTCTCACAATCTTTCCCCTAACACAACTCCAAGATCCATCATATATATCAATAAATATATCAATATGTGTTGGGAAGGATTGAGACATAACCCACTACCATCCATCACCAGGGAATCTCTCGTGGTCATCCCCTGGTCCAAATCCAAGAGCTCACACATTCTCTTGACAATCAACAAGGAAGATCTCACGGTCTTACGTACCCCAAGGTTCTCACGATCCTTTGGAATTCCACATGGAAGCTCACATAGTCTTCCTTACACAAAAGGTCTCTCATGATCCCATGAATCTACCACCTATATAAGGTGTAACATTCATAATACATAAGGCATGAGGCATAAACCTCTCGTACCCTTATCAATCTATATCCATATAAGAGGCACATTAATTTATCACCAAAATACATAAGGCATAACATCTTAAAAATTTCCTTTAAAACATTTACAAGGCATAATCAAGTATATACACGACACATGAGGAAAAACCTCTCATGTTCCTTTAACCTTGTCCAATTCATTCAAGAAATCCCATTTAACATTTTATCATTTACACCAAGCATGAACTATGACATGTGTTCAACATCCTTTAATCAAGTTCATTTTCAACTAGAAATGTCATTTCATATTATTTCTTTTTTATAAAACATGAAAAAGGGAATGGCCATGACATCCCTTAAAACTATCTCATTTAGAAGACCATTGATCCATTTCATTAATAAGGAAACGACCATTGTACTTAAACCATTTAATAAATTTCAAAGGAAATCATTCCATTTGGTATAATCCATCCTATTCAAGGTCATATCACTTAATATTTTTAAACATGGAAAATTTATTTAAGATACAAGTGTCATGGTCATTCCATTCAATTCTATCCCATTTAAGGCATCCTATAAAGACCCATTTACCTTAACAAATTCATATCACTCATTAAGTCATGATAATAACTCAAATTCCTACTTGGTAAATTCCAAGACTAATAAGTCCAAACACCCATGGGGTGTCTTGGGTTAAATAAATTACACATGAGACAAAGGCTATTTCATTCGGAAGTCAAGATGATAACTAAAAATTCATGTCAAGGAACAACATGATATGTACCAAAAAGGGGCAAACCATTTCTTAAATTAAATAAGGACAAGTCCCAACATGCTATTTACCAAACATAACATCAAGGAAATAAGGGAGGAAAGCATAAAAGTCTACTCACTACTATTTATCTTGAAGGAAGCCTACCTCTATTGGAGGGGTTTTTATTATAAAATCATAACATTTCTTATCAAACAATTCATTAAGTATCATAAAAAAAACAAATTATTCTTGAAATTCAATTCAATATAACAAAGTAGAATTAAGTAGGAAGCTAAATTCAATTTAAATTTTTCTTGAATTAAAGAGGTAAGGATAGGGATCCTACCTCAAGTAGCAAACCAAGTTGGCACTCAGCACTTGACATATTTGGTAGTGACCACTCGAAACTACCCCAAAAATGAATGAACATACCATTATATATATATATATCCCTTAATTGAATTCACGTATTCCCCACACCATGATGGAATAAGTTCATGGAAGATATATATATACCTAATTATATGTGTGTGCGCCTTAAAAGATGATCAAAACCCACTACAAAATATTCCTGGGACTCAAAAATTAAAAAAACCCATATTATAAAAGGATAAGAAACAAGAATGGATGGAAAAAATTACCTTAAATTGATAGAAGTAAGGAAAATTGAAATAATACACCTCACTTTAGGCAGTGGATGTCGAAACACACAAGAAGGGGTCCTGAGAGACCCTTAACACACCCTAACTTTGAAGGAAAACTGAAAAATCGAGCTGCCCTCTAATCCTAGGTTCAACCATACCTCATCAAGGGAAGAGGGTATCAAAAAATGGATAGATAAGGGAAGGATAATGAGCAAGGAGATTTACCTTATATATTTGAGTGAGAAATGTGTAGAAATATAGATAGATTGATGATCAAAGAGAAGGTCACGGGGGAGGGGTGCGTCCTGCCTCGAGAGGGAGAGGAAAGGTGTCACGTGACGGTTTGGGGGGAGAAATGGATAGTTTAAGTTTTTAATGTTTTATTTTAACTTTTAAAAGATGGTCACCATTAATAGTTTGAGGCGTACGGTTTAGAAAATTGTGCACCAACCGTGCGCCCTCTACTGGGCACCTGGAGCACTTCGCACGGGCTGACCACATGGTTTGGAAATCATGCGCTAACTGTGTAGTGAATTATTCTTAGTTATTTCCCATGACACTAACCGTGCAGGATAGGAACATGGTTTGGTAAGTCATTCATAGCCTATGTTGCAGCCACTATCCACCTGCATAAGTCCACATGGTTTCCTATTATGGGCCACATGTTTTCAAACAAACCATGCTCCCTCTATAGGTCCTTGAAAATTTGATTTTTTGGGTCTGGTGCTCTCAAAAATCCTCGAGACACCTGAGATAATTAACATGCCTTCACCCAAGTCCAAAAAAATCACCTTTAAGTTATCTAACTCCCAAAACTTCATTCCAAAGCTTAGTTTTAAAACCGACATACCCAGTAAATGAAAACGTTTGAAAACCTTTTCATTTTTTTCCGATTCAAAATACGGATTGTTATAAGTGAGTATCCTGAATTTTTCCGTGATGATTTCTCAAGGTTTCTACCCAAAGGTAAGTTAAGTTCACTATAGACTTGATTCTAAGGATAAATACAATTTTCATATGTTTATACCATATGGAACCTGCTTAATTGAAATAATTAATCGTTTAACTTGATTATCTTGAGGCTAAGATATTTATTCATTCTACCATTTCACCATGGGAATCACCAGTGATCTTTGTAAATAAGGTAGGTGGGAGTCTCTGATTTTTTTTTAATTACTGAAAACTAAATCAAGTGGAAGTTAAGAAAAAATATCTTTTTCCTAGGATTGATTACCTTTTTGATCAGTTTAAGGGAGACCAGTGGTTTTTGAAAATTGATCTGAGATCGGGGTACCATCAGTTGAGGGTAATAGGGGAATATATTCCTAAAAAGATGTTCAGGAATAGGTATAGGAATTATGAGTATATGTTCATGTTGTTTGGATTTATTAACACTTTGGTAGTGTTTATAGATTTAATGAATCGAATCTTCCACTGGTTATTAGATTCTTTTGTGGTTGTTTTTGTGGATGATATATTTGTTTGTTCCAGATCAGAGTAGGATCATGCTGATAATTTGAATATCATCCTTGTAATATTAAAATAACATCATCTATATGGGAATCTATCCAAATTCCGTGCTGTTCAGGCCGAGGTGCGGGTTCGAAACTCCCCAGGCCTGTTTTTTGAAAAAAATAAATACCACACGGTTTGAAAACTGTGGGGTTTGTTGTGTGCCACGCTGTTCCAGCGTGTTCCACATTTGACTCCCTTATACCCATGGTTCTCTAAATTGTGGGTATAGGATGATACCCCTATACCGATGCCATTCCAGCCTACGATTCCAAAAACCGTGGGTATAGGATATACCCATTGTTTTGGGAGCTATACCCACAGTTTTGAACCGTGGGTATAGGTCATTTTTACAGTAGTTCTTCTTAAGTAGGGTTTCAGATATTATGCCTAATGTGATGCCTCATGTATGAGTTTGGGTTTTTTTTTGATTTAGGGAAGGTAGTTTGTAGCTTATGGATCTAATCAATTATGCCTTAATGAGAAGAACTACCCCACACACAATCTTGAATTGGAAGCAGTGATGAATGATTTTAAGACATGGTGTCACTACCTCTTTGGGGAGAGGTTTATATTGTATTCAAACCATAAGAGTATAAAGTATATTTTCATACAGAGAGATCTGAAATTGAGATAGATATGTTGGGAGAAGTACCTTCAGGAATTTGAATTTGATATTGCATACACCCTATAAAAAGGAAATGTGGTTGCATTGGATTTGAGTAGAAAATTTTCAAATTAGATAGTAAAGGAATCAGTGGAAGAATGGTTCTTGATGGGCTTGTTTACTGAGATTCACTTGGATGAATAGAGAGATTATGGGCAGGTATTCCTAGCTTATTCTTAGGTTGGATAATTTATGGATGATCATATTTGACTTGGAAAGATTTAGGATGCAATGCGTCAGCATTTTAGTAGAAACCATTATGGTAGGGAGACCTCAAGTGAGTGGTATCAGTCTCTCAATAAGGTTCTTCACTTTTGAGGTGGGATAGTTGTTCTGATAGACTTGAGATAATAATTGATTGATAATGGGAACTAATCTAATTGGTCAATTCACCCAAGATCTACAAAGATGTATTAGAACTTAAGACATCGTTATAGGTGGTCTAGAATGAGATGATTGATTTCAGATGTTGTGTCAGTATTCCTTACATGTTATAAGATTAAATCATAACATCAAAGGCCTATTGGTTTGCTGCAACCTTTATCCATTATGGCATCAAAATGGGATAATATAGGCATGGAATTTGTGATCGGGCTACCTCGAACTCCTAGTGGTAAGAATGAAATATGGGTGATTATTGGTATACTCATGAAATTAGCACACTTCTTACCTATCAATAAGTCAATGAAGGTAAAGGATTACATGCAATTTTATTTGCAGGAGATTTTAAGACATCATAGTGTGCCATCATCTATGATTTCTGATAGGGACCCATTAATTTACATCCAAATTTTGGAGAACATTGCAAAAAATGATGGGTTATCATTTAAAGTTTAGCATGCCATATCATCCACATACAGATGGACAATTTGAGTTAGTCATCTAGATTCTTGAAGAAATGCTCCAGAAATGTGTGTTTGAATTCAGTGTATTGTGAGAGAAACACTTACACTAAGGGGAATTTTCCTATAATAATAGTTATTAGGATTTGATCTGGATGGATTCATTTGAGGCATTGTATAGGAGGCCCTGTAGATTTCCTCTTTATTGAGAAGAGGTTGGAGAACGATTCCTAGTTGGAACAATCATTGTTTAAGAGACAACATATATCATGCAATTGATCAAGAGGATTTTAGAGACTGCTCAGAGTTTTCAAAAATAATATGTTTATTAGTGTCATCATCTGTTTTATTCTTTGGTAGGTGATTGGGTTTTTCTTAGAGTTTCACCTTGGTTGGGACATAAACATTTGGGAAGGTAGGGTAAGTTAGCACCTTGTTATGTTGACCCATTTGAGATTGTGGAGCGAATCAAGGAGGTGGATTATCAGTTAGAATTACCTGCTCATTTGAATTATATTCATGATGTGTTTCATATTTCCCAAATATAAGAAGTATCAATCAGATATTTCCTATATAATAGAGTGGGAAAATATTGAGATTGAACCTAATAAATCAGTAATTGAAAGTCATGTTTAGATAGTCAACCTACGAGATAAGGTGATTCATGGAAGATGATCCAATTGTTTCAAGTGAGATAGTAGTGTGGTAGGGAAATCCATGAGACATGGGAGTATGATGTGTTTTTGATGTAGTAATTGACTTATCTCTTTTTGGGTTCATGGACCTAAGCCTTTCTAGGGACATAAATATTGTATAGTGGGGATAATTTTCACACTATGGTATATGAAATTGGGTACATAACCTCTTTTTTCTTTTTATTTTTGGTTTAATAAGAGTTGGGGGTGCACAATTATATAAAAATAGTTATAAGGATTTTTAGGAGAAAAACTAGTAGGACCACGACTATGGTGGAGGTCGTGGTGTGCCTTTGGGCCTCCTATGTGAAATGGCCTAAACCACCATGAACAGTTTAGGGTGTGTTCCCAAGTGTGGCCTGTTGGTGGCCTCAATATGCTCAAAATACAACTAGGCCTCACCATGAGTACGATGGATATAACAACCCATAACCAACACTCCCATATTCAGTGCTGAAATCATAAACATTAAATTTATAGATTTTATGCTAATAATTGTGACCCAACTTTTTTCCACCCAAACCTTACAATATAAAAAGGAAAACATGTATCAATTATATTCTTGAGTACCTTTTAGGTTTAAAGTTTTATATTATTATGAAAAACTCTTACATAAACAATTCTCATGACTTTAAATGATAATTTCTCACACTTAACCCTACTTTTTTCACATTAATACATCATCATCATCCATATGAAATATCTTTTAGACATAATTCATTCAAACTATTTCTTTATAACCTGGGGAAAAGGAAACATAAGAAGGATGATCTCAAATTCTTAGTTAGGGAAAATTTAAGCATTTTAAAATGAATTTCATCAGTGAACATAAGAATATAATAAAGGTATGATGAAATAATCAAAGTTCATGAGTATAACATATGAATATTCATACCCATCAATACCTAGATCATCAAACCTGAAAACATGGAAAAAAGAATTAACAAATAAAAAAGTCACAAGAATAAATAATCACGTGTTATTTGATATCAATCTTGATCAAATAAAACATCATAAACTCTTAGCAAGAATAAAAAAACATGTTGGTATCTTGAGACATCACCTTCATGGAACACTTACAGAACCCTTATAGAACCCTTAAAATTGGAATAAACATATGTTATAATTATATTATAATTCTCCATAGAACATAATCATTAATCAATTCATTAAATATTTATCCAGGTGAACCCATAATTTAAGCTATAATGGGCTCACTCAATGCTATCTAGACACACACATTGTATATAATTTCCAAGAACCACTATAGGAATAAAGTACATAGATCTTTCATTTCATCATAAAAATCATAGAAACAATAATTATTCCATTTATAACTTGATTAGATCATGTAAAAGAAATGTGTTTCATGTATATATCTTTTAAACAATATTGTATAGTGGAAAAGAAATAAGTTCCATAATAATCTATTTGAAACTTGATTAACTTGTGGAAAAGAAACAGTTTTCATAACAATCTCTTTAAAATAATCTTATTACATCCAGAGAAAGAATGAGGATGGTATCAATACCAAATAACCCCATTAGAGTATAAGTAACAACAAGGTTTGTTTACTTTTATGAATTAAAATACCATTAAAAGAGAATTAAAAACATTCTTGAGAAAAATATCCTTTTCTTTTTGAAAACCACATTTTAAAACATAAAAAATTTTGAAATTCCTTTTCTTTGATTTTTTTTCAAAAACATGAATTTATAGAATATTAATAAAAAAATTTCCTTAAAAATAACATTTAAAACCTTCAAATTAATCTTCAAATAAATAACGGTCATGTCAGTGGGTAATTCCATACATTTTGTAATGAACATTCCTTTTGTATGGTAAAAAGGTTAGAAAAATGCCTTGTTCGGAAAGTGATAAGAAGATTCCTTTGAATATTTTTTTTGTAAAAAGAAAAAATGGGTAAAATTAATTTAATAAATAATTTTTAAAAGGGTGAAAACATTTTTAAAAACATTTTTATAAAATATATTTTGGAAGAAAACATATTTCTCACCGAAGATAGAAATAAAGATGGATTTTCTTAAAAAAAATTTCTCAACAATTTTAAGTTCCAATGAGTGGGAAAATGGTACTGTTAGTTTTAAATATCTTGAATAACCATAGGATTATTAAAATAGTAAATTTATTGAAATATGGATCATAAGATCTCAACATTGGAAATATAATCGTAAACAATCCCGATAAACGTTGAGATTATAACAAAAGACTCTTACCACTTTGGTAACTTTGAACCATAGTACCTATAAAATAATAAACTTAAAATAAAATTATAATATAATGAAAATAATGAGATTCATGATATAACAAGTCAAAGGATCATTATATACAACTCATAAAAGAAGATAGGTGTATAACATACTTCTCAAAGAAGGAAAATTGAGACAAAAATCACTTTCCACTTTGGTAACTTTGAAACCATAAACCCCATGAAAGAGAGATCAAAAAATAGATATTTAAATACCTATAAATTTAATTATAATAATGATAAAATGTATTAATAGGAAGTATACACACCACACAATAAAAATAAGTGGTGAATATGACATATATCTCATAGAAATAAAAGTGAGATGAGAAAAATCTTACCTTGAGTATGACTTGTCATGTGTGCCTTTATCTTCCAGAATAATAAAAATATGTTAATTGTTTATTTTCTTGAGAATTATTTTAAAGTTTATTTTTTTTTAAATTTTAAAATGTTATATACAATTACTTAATCGATTAAGCTTATGTTGAATGTTTTTAGCATATTTTCCTTATGTGTCAAAAATGACTTGGTAGGTTGACTGTGATCAAAGTGTTCATTATTTAAACATATAAAGAATAATAATCATAAAATAATTATAATATTTTTACATAAATTATAATTTTTAAACTCATCATGAATGATAGTTATGAAAAATTAACTAATATTACGATCATGGAGACGGTAGGTTGTACGTACGCATGATTAACGTTTCCATTTTCTCAATGATCATTTTGGAAAGAATGTAAGTAATATTTTATATTTATAGAATAATAATAATATAATAAATAACATATTATTTAATTATATATACTTATATATATCATCCACATGATGTGGTGGTGAAAAAAAGAATCACATCGCTTTGATGAGGCGGTAGTCCACACATCCCCGAATGACGTTATCATTTTTCTCAGTGAGTGAAAAAGTAAAAATAAAATGATATATCATATTTAAAGAATGATAAATATGTCATGAATATCATAAATATTCCATATATATCACATATATTTATTATATTTACCCTTATTACCTTTTATGTAACATGTTATTGAAAAACAAATCATATCGCTTTACGAGGCGGTAGTCTGCCGAAAACACGAGTGACATTATCATATCCCCTATGGAGTGAAATGTAAAAAGGTATATATTATATAATGAACCAAGATGTATAATTATGTTATAAATGTCACATATAAACATTATATCCATCATAATACCCAACCATGAGAGGTGGTAATGGAAAATGAATAACATTGTTTCACAAGGTGGTAGTCCTCCACACACATGAATAATGATTTTGTAACTCATTTGATGGAAGTGTGTGATTTCATGTCATACCCTTAATATAAAAAGTATAATTATATGTAAGATATTGATATTATTATATTATCATGGTATAATAATAATTAAAGGATGTGTAGAAATAAGTAAAATAAAGATGCTTGTTGAAGAACATTGTCACTTCTTTGAGTATCCTCCTAAGGTTATCATGAAAGTCTTGAAAGGTTAGATTTATTCCAAAAATATGGATTATAGGATAACGAGATAAAATTTGGGAAGTTATTTGGGTAGGTTTTAGACATGACAAATGCTTTTATAGGTGTGATTAAATGAGGGGAGTGAGTTTCCTTTTATAGTTGAGGAGTGACATATTTGTAAATACTTAAAAGTATTCACTATTGGGAGGTCAATATTACCTAAAGTGATTAAAAATTGATAATTAAATGTGTTTATGGATTATATGATCTAGAAAAACCTCCACCAAAAAATAAAACACATTTTTTAAACATTTGTTCCTCGACTTCTAAGTTTCCTTATTTTTACCATTTTTGGTTTTTACTATAGTAACTAGTTTTCTAACCTAGGCAATTTATCCTTTAAGGATAAATTAAAGTGGTACTTATTCAACAATTTATATCAACTGATTCTAAATATGAAATACAATTTCTCAAAAGAAAATCTTATATGTGTTAAAAATCAGTTCTAACATAAGTGCATGCAACATTCCAAAACATCGTTTTAACCTTAACTACACTAGCCAAATTTGTTACTAATTAGGGGTAAATATATTCAATATAAAAGAAAAATTGGTCCACTAATGGGAAATAGTTTATATTTATTAAAATTTTAAAATCACTTTATAGAATATATTATTTTTAATAATTTTAAATCATTTAATAAAATATAACTTATTATAAAATGACATTAATATCAATTTTGAAATTATTCATTTAATTTGAATTTAAAAATACCAAGAAAATGATGGAATTAGAATATATTATGATCACACTAGTGTAACATGATATATTCATCTAAAACATTAACTTAACACAAAAATTTACTCAATTTAAATCAATTTTAATATTTTTAGTATCATTTATTTCATTTAATTATTAACTAAATAATTATTGTGTTGACATTTATTAAGCATTAAAATTATTTATTTCATCTCTAAAAATTAAAGATAAATTATTGTGGTAATAATGACTAATTTATATTTCAAAATAATATATATAACTGAACATATATTTTTTGTCTCTATCTCAAAGCTTTGTAGAAATTAAAAGGAATATTTTTTTTTGTCTCTTTCTTTACTTAACTTATTATACGGGTCATATTCAAAGGAAAGTGGAAAGGAATTGAGATATTTTATCGACTTTTATGGTAAAGGTATATATAAACTCATTAAATAAAATTAAGATGATATTTTAATTCATTTTCACTCTCATCATTCTAGTTTAACCCTTAGTAAATCAATTTTTACCTTAACCACGATAATTGATTTTTACTACATTCACTATTCATTTTGGTCAAAAATTAAGTTGACCTTATTATAAATTATAAATTATAAATTATTATAATTATAAATATGGGATCTATTTTTAAAAATTCAATTCATAAAAGTAGAAAAAATTAATTTAACATTAATCTCGCATACGTGGCGATACAACAAGTTTTTAAGAAGAGTGTTTTTTAGAAAAAGATAATTCTATATTAAATCTATGAATAATAATAATAATTTTATGAAACTGAATCAATATTTACTGACATATAATTCATACATTTCATTTAAAACATTCTCTTTTATAAATTATTTTAATTAATTAAAATGGGAAAACATTATGCATTTTAAAAGAGTTTTTAGAAAAACCTATTTAAAAAAAACTTATACTAAAATCCAATATAATGTTGATTAAAAGTAATTAAGTGGATTAAATATAAATCCGATTACTTAAAAATATATTAAAAAAATATTGAAACTTTTTAATTAATTAATATATTAAAAAAATACTTTTGTCAAAAAATGATATTTTTCACTATTCATTAAAAAATTAATATTTTCTGAAAAATACCAAAATTAAACCCAAAATAAATTTTGATATTCTGATTCAAAAAATGAAGTTAATTTTATCAAATAAATTTTATAAAATATTCAAAAATTGGTTATAATATTTTTTTTGTGAAAATCAATAAAAATCATTTTTGAAGAAAACATATTTTTGAAGAATAAAATCACCTTACTAAAAATTGATTGATTATTTACTAAAAATTTATCAGTAATTTATATTTAATAAGATATATATATATATATATTTCATAAATTAGTTAATTCTATTCATACCCACTAGTTTAATGGGTAGGTTAATAGTAATATATATTATGGGTCGTTTAAGATCGATGTTAATATACTATTGAACATAAAAATATCATGGTTCTTTATAACGCAAGATAAAATGAGTGTTGTGTGTACTTTACCCTATAAAATATAATTTTATTTTAAAATTTCTGGGTGTTATATTGGTGGTTGTGGCCAGACCAAAACGGCCTCAGTTTTGGGACCAGGGCGTAGCCAGTCCCTGTGGTTGATCTCCTGAGCGAGGCCACCACACCGAGGTGGGAAGCACCATAGAATGGGAGTGGTGGTTTTAAAATTTCAAAATTACCAAATGGAACCTTATCTTTTGGAGATGGTGACTCCATCCATGTGCAACCTTTATGATGAGTTTTATAGCATATTTTTGTTACGGAAATTCTGAGAGCCATCGAAATAGAACCAGTTTGAAAATAAAGAAAAAAGGTAAAAAAAGAATAAGAAAAACACAGACATAATGATTTACATGGTTTGAGAATAATTCATACATTCACAGAGAGGAAGAAATATCACTATGATTTGGGAGCACAATTACAGGGAGATCATAAAGTTTCTCACACACAAAACCCCTAACTCAAAATGAGGAACTAAAGAGAGGACAAAGCATTATTCCACCAACCGTTCAAAAAAAATTCTATGATATAGTGAAAGGTGGTAGGAAGTCTGCACCCCTATAGTGATACAGCCACCCAAGTCCAAGATTATATAGATCTAACATGTTCCAGGAAGAGGTTTTGGGCATTCATCACTCATCCAGAAGCAGTTTATGATGTTTCCCTTCTTCTTGGATTTACCTTTGTTGATATAGCATCATGAGTACTAGATCTCTTCCTCTCCCATAATTGGTTTAGAAATAGATGGGGTTTTATTGTTCCTGAGGTAGGTGTCTCTGTCTTATGGTTTATCCCTTAACACACTTGCATTCTTGTGATGCTTCCCTTTGGTTTTAATTTATGAAATTGAATAATTAATCTTTGATGGATATGGATGGGGTTTTAAAAATAGATTTTATTTGATAACTAGATTTTATGCTAAATGAATCAAGGATGTATTTGAAATATAAACGGGTTTTCAAGAATGAATGAGGTGTTTCATCGTTATAGAAAATGTTTTATAAAATTTGGGCTTGGTTTTCTTGAAATGTAATGATGATATATAATACATTGGGAGACCTTGGGATATGGGGGGGACTAGACACATGTGAGCCTTAGTGAAATAATCTATCACTAGGGGAGGTTCTCATAAGTCATGATTTCTAATGGGTAGCTTTTCCAGTGGTACAAGGTTCCTAGACATTAGGATTCATCTATGTTGGCTAGTATTCCTTTGATTTGTCTTAATCCTCTACACCTCCACATCATGGATTTACCTTTGGTGTTTTGTAGATAAATTATATGCTTTTTCATTGAAATGATTATTTCCCCACTTGACATGGATATGGATGCATGGAAACTATTTTATTCATATGCTTATTCCATGGATATATGTTATTTCATATTGATTTGTTCATTAGAATAAGATATGTTTTTTAAAAGAAAAGAAAAGGATGATTTTATTTGGAAAAGGGTTTCTTATGAAATGTTTTAGAAACATATTTTATAAAAGCACTAATGAATTCACATGGATATAAATTGTATAGATTCTTTGGTGGCATCCTACTAAGATTTAGTTCTCACAACCTAATTTTTTCTTTGGGCATTTGTAGACTTGGTTTTATGGTATATTGGTATCTCCTGTATCATGTTGATTTTGTGTTAGTTGGGATGGTGGCGAATTATTTCCCTGAGGAGATGGACTCATGAATTTATTTGGGTTCCATGTTGATGGTATTTCAGTTGTTCATCAAGATCTTGTCATCCAGTTGTTGGACATTACCTTTTTGGTTTGGTTGTTTTAACATTTGATGTATCATGGATATCTTTTGTGATATTCTGTTTGTTTCTATCATATTATATTTCTATACAGGGTGAATTTTTTCCCATATTTCTTTGTATTATACATGGTGCTTTTCATCAGTATGTGGTGATCAGAAACACACTCAGAACCTTATGGCATACCAATTTAGGTGCAGTTATGGGTTGGTCCATGTTGGACCATTATAAGAAACAATTTCTCCTTTAAATCAAGGTTTAAGCATAATGGATTTTCTCTATAAAATCCAGCATGAACCATTCATAAGTCAGGTACCCATGTACAAACAAATAAAAAAGAAATAATCAGATAAATAAGGGAAATAACTAATATAAATCAAAAGTAGAAATAATTTCTCAGCTCACCCCCAAACACCCAAACCTATAGAAACAACCTCCAGTAGATTCCTATCCTCAAACACCTCAATAATAGTACACCTCAAACCGTAGAAATTAGTAAGGGAATCATTTAAAGGGTCACACAGTGAACATTCTATGAAAATAAAGGTAGTCCTATAAAATCATGTAATAGGTACACTTGGTTAATACGATAAAATAAAACTAACCTTGAAGGTAAAATCAATCAATGATTCAAGAGTGATCAAAAGGTGATACTAAACATTAAACAAATATATAATATAAATGTAAACACATAATCATTTAGTAGGACACCACCCACCTTTATGCATGCTCAACCCTTTAATCAGATATCCATTTTCATGCTAGTTTGAAAATACATTAATAAAATATAATTTTTCAAGGCTTCTTAACTTTAAATAAAATGATAAATATCCAAAATTATGCTTAAGAATTATTTATTTATTTATGATAAATGTGTCACAACCCGTCCCCTGGGGCCCGTGCCGTGACATACCAAAAGCCTGCCTCTCGAAGGCCAGGGGTTGACAACTAGCATTGAAGGCGTAAACCTGCAAGTGGGAGGAATTTTATTGAGTACCTGTATGCATGCACACACAACCATATCCCAAATCTGGAAAAGTAAACAAGCATTTCAATAAAAAACCACTAAGTAAAAGTACAATTGGGCGTCAATGGGCCAGAATACTTACCCAAAAAAAGACTAACAGGAAAATAGGAAAGTAAAAAAAGAAACTCTTAATAGCCATCTACTGAAAACCCCACCTGATGGGTAAGTACATAATAGCTGCTGGAAGCTGTAGAAGTATGCCATGTCTGCCTGGCCTTACTAGGTGCCACCGGATCCTGGGCCACCAAGTTCTCCATTAAGTCAACGATCATCTTCACCAAACACAACATGTGCGGGCAAAACCCATGTAGGGGTGAGTAACAAAATACTCAGTACAGACCCCAAAACAACAAAGGAAAAACCACAAAGAAATCCACAACCAAAACACAACTCATGATCACCAAGCATGATCACAAATCAAGATAACTCACACCATGCATGTTTTAGAGTTGGAAAGTAGAACCATTAGTCACATCGTTGAACACCTCAGTTTCTAGATAACTCCTCCTTAATGAGTATAGTGGGATTGTTGGGTCACATAGAAGATGATTCCCACTAAACTAATACTGTTGTGGTACTCATACCAGATGATTACTATGGGTATGTTGGGTCACACAGAATCTGCTTCCCACTATGGGAATGTCGGGTCACACAGAAGCTACTTCCCTACTATGGCCATACTAAGGTACTCCTCCTGTTGAGTACCGTGAGTCTTCCAGGTCACACAGAAGCCTCTCCCCACCATGGGCTTGCCGGGTCACATAGAAGCCACTTCCCACTAGGCCATAGTATCTGATCCAAACAGGGTCACTCACCAACAACCTTTAAGTCTCAGCCAACCGTAGGGTTTCCACTTGTAGCATGATTGATCTTGGGAGGAACACTCCCCAAGAATTTCTTCTAATTTCATATTCCATGAAATCCTCCATAGAGTATTCCAAAATATCCTCCTTGTCACAAAGGTTCCAATTCCACAAATGTAACATCAATCCGATGCCTGGTTTGCAAGATATTGATGTTTTTCCAAAAAGGGGGCTGGTTGGGTCTAGGTTCGGTTGGACCGACCCAACCCGACCTGGGTTCACTGACCCAACCCGAGTCCGCTGACCTGACCCGGGTCCGCTGACTCGACCCGGACCCAGCTCGGCTTGGGTCTGGTCTGTTGGGCCACGAGTCCGGCTCAGCCTGATTGGATACATAAAGAAAGAAAACTATTAGTCTTGGGATAACATGAAAACCATGAATACTTTATCATAAAGTAATAATTTTCACCTTTAAGAAGTAGTAAATATATTCCACTAAATATAAGCTCATTTATTACCCTTTTTGTAACCAAAATATTACCATAAATCCCATAGAAAGCAACATATAGCATATGAAGGTTACTTGGGACATAAACGTACTTAAATGGAATAACCATACGGTCGACTTCCACACATATCACTAAATAGAATAGTCATACGGCCGAATTCCATAAATATCATTAAATTGAATAGCCATACAACTGACTTCCATACCCAATACATTGGAGGTTACAACGTAACCACCCATCCATGGTTTATCGCAGAACCACCCATCATTTGGTTTATCACGTAACCACCCGTCATTGGTTTATCACACAACCACCCATAAAATTTCCATGTACAATTTAATAATCATAACACATAAAACAAGAATAAATTAAAAATTAAATTTTCACACTACAACCACAAGAGATAATTTGAAGATATATAAATATTCAACCCATTTACAAAACCATTTAAAACATTTAATAAAGTGAATTTTAAATCAAAGTGTCCCGTACCACTTTGAAAATTTTGAAATAAATCATCATTTTAAAAAATTAATTTCCATATAAATAAATTATAAAAAAACATTTTGAAAACATGGACATTAAATAGAAGGTTTTAAATGAATAAATATTTAAAACATTTAAAATGATGTTTTAGTTAAAGAGTCCATTACCACTTGAAAAAAACATGAATAAAAATCATTAAGGAATACAATTAAACTAAACATTAAATATTATGAGAATATATTAATTCATGATATAAAGAGTCAAAAGGGTTTTATATACGCATTATAGGATAATAAATGTGCATTAAAACAAGATATGTCTCAATAAAAGGATATTGAGATGAAATCCCTTACAAAGATCGCATCATTAGATTAAGAATAAATCAATGACATAATTATGTGTGAAAAATATAAATACACCCAATATAAGTGGATATTAATTTTAAAACAATCATATGTCATTCACACATATTAATAGCATGACATAATCAAGAAGTAGAAGATTAACCCAAATAATGGAAATTGGGTGAAGTAGTTCCCTTACCTTAAGTCCAACTTGTCTCGTTCATTATTTATATTCCTGAATAATAAAATTAAGTTAATTTATACTTTATTCAGAGAATTTTTAAATTTTATTATTACTTTTATATCAATTATTACCTTTCTATAACAATCATATAATTATTCATGTTCATATCGATTGTTTTGTCGATGTTTGGTACTTGAATAAAAAATGAACTTGTTATAATTACAAATTGTCCATCTAGTCAAAAGTCCATTATCTCCAGAATCATATTAATGATTTCAATATCATATATATATATATAGTATATATGTATTTATATCCAGTATATATGTATTTATAATATTCCATAACATTTTTATATAAGAAATGAAATGCACCATTCATAGAGATGGTAAGCCGTACGTACGCATGAACACTACTTTCATTTATTTTTCATATTTAAAGGAATGAAAAATAAATTATACATAGGTATATTATAATTACAGTATAATATATATGTTATATATTCCAAATAAGTTCATTAATTACATCCTTTATATGTTCCATGTATGGCATGAATGAGTCATATCACTTTGAGGGGGCGGTAGTCCTCACTTCCTGAAATGAAATTATCATATTTACACATAATGGAAAAAATAAAGGTATGTTTTAAAAAAAAATTACAGAATAATAGAGAAAATATAAATACAATATATATCATATATAAATATAATTCCATCATAATGACCACCTTTAGAGGTGGTAGGAGAAAATTGAACAATCGTCGTTTCGTGAGGGAGTAGTTCACCGTACATAGAAACTATATGTTCGTATCTATTAGATGGAGGTGTGTGTAAGTATAGTTCGAATAATTCTCATAAAAAGTACTAGTATATTTATGATACTAGTTTTTTTATGTAATCAAATAATAATAAGAGCATATTGAGTGGAGAAGGAAGGTAAAGGAAAGAAACTTGAGAGAAGACGTTACCTATAAATCGGGTAACTCCCTTTGATTTGATCCAAAAGGCTTTCTTGAATTGACTTTTTCCCAAGATAAGGCTTTTAAGAGGAAGGTAGAGATGTTGTGATCTTATTTTAGCAGAATTTGGATGATCTAAGGGGATTTAGAGGTGTGAGTAAATGGGTATAGGTGATGCTCTTTTATAAGAGGGAGGAGGGGCACTTTAGGAAGGCATTGGAATATTATTTTATTATAAAATGATTTTCAATTTCAAATGGTCCCAAAGTCATTTATTTAAAATATAATATGCTTTTGGGTAGAAAAACTCTCAAACAATAGGTTTTAGACAAGTCTAGGCCACAAATGTAACCATATATTTTTTCTTTAACCCTTAGTTAAAAACATTAACTCTTACCATGTCTTCTTTTATTTTCATAATTTATGGTTACTATAGTTATTATAAAATGCCAATAGAACCACAAGTGGTTCACTAATGACATATTCAATATTATATAAGTCATTTTTTTGAATATTATATTTTTATGACTATTATATCATTTAATAAAATAGTATGTTTTTTAAAAACTCATTTATGTTAATTTTTATACTATTTATATCATAACTTTTTAAAAATCCATAAAAAAATGATTATTTAGAAAAAACTTCATTAATTCAAAGATAAAAATTAATAATTATCCATTAAATTCTTGCACGGCATAAAAAGTTACCAAATAAATTTATTTTAATATTTATAATCTAATTTAAATAAATCATTCATTAATAAGGTGATCATTACATCATCATTGTGTCATAAATAAATTTATTTATTTAATGTCTAAAAATTATAAATAAAATATAATGATGTAGGAAATATTTTTAGATTTATAATTAATATTTATAGTTGAATTTATCTTATGTATAACCTCATATTAAAATTTTTTTATTAAGAAGATACAAGTTTATGTTATATTTCCCTTAACTTTAAATTAAAAGTAATTAAATGTTATTTTCACACACAAGTGGATCCATGGGGTCCCAAAATCGACCCAAGGATGACCATGGTCATACAAATCTGAACCAATAGGATTAGGACATGTGTTAGGGTAAATTTATATTATTAAAATATTATTTTTACCCTTATTTACCTAATTTACCCTTTAACCATGGTAAATAAAATAATTACTGAAGTTACTATTCATAACGTCCAAAAATAAAAGGTACATTTACATGATTTGGAACTTCTTATTCCAAATATAGAATCCATTTTTCCAAATTCAAAACACAGAATTTTTAGAAATTAATTTAAAATTAATTCTCATTGTCGAAACCAAAAAACAGGTTTTTAAGAAGTAATAACTATCAAAAGATTGACATGTGTTTATGTCCAATTTAAAAGATAAATGATTTAAAATAACAAAAATTGTATTGAATGATAAAAACATAATCCAATTACACTTTAAAACCAATTAAAAGGATAATCTAACTGTATAAATAAATTAGATGAAAAAGCGGTTTTGAATTAAAATGCGGTATTTTTCACTATTCATTAAAAAGGAACTTTATTAGAAAAATACCAAAATGTCATCCAAAGAAAATTTTGATTTCCAAATTCTAAAGAAAAAATTTATTTTTTCAAATAGAACATATAAAGTGAAAAAAACTAGATTTAAAAAGGGCTCGCCTTTAAAAGGAATTAAAACGACCTTTTAAAAATATTAGAGTATTTCATGCTTAATATTATATTCATTATTATTTAAAACATTTAACGAACATGTGTAATCATAATGTAGTTATTTTTGTTCATTACATCCAATATAATGACTAGAAATTAACAACCATTTAAAATAATAATAATATTATTGTATTATTTTTCAGTATAACTCAAAGTTGTGTGCAACGTAAGATTTTAAAGAAACATGTTGTTGCGTGTTGAGTATGTTATCAGAAAAAGTGTTCTCTTTAACATAAAATTAATATCTTATTCATAAATATTAATAGATATGAAAATGTATTATTCTTTAAATAACTAGGTCGTTACATAAATATAAAAAATTCTTACAATTACATATTTATTATTATATTTTCAATTATATATTTTTTATATTTATTATTATATTTATTATTATATTTACACATATATTTTTTATATTTTTTATATTTTTAATTATATTTTTAATTTATTTTTAATTTATAATAAATTTATTATATTTATATTATATTTATTATAATATATATATATATATATATATATATATTAAGGGGGGGGGGGGTGTGGAGTGCAAAGTGGGGGGGGGGGGGGGGTGCAAAGCGCCACTTGAAGTGGGGCTACACCACCCCCTTTCTCCAATTAATAAAATCCCTACCCCCTTAAACTAAAAAAACCCTCTTTCTAAATCCGCCTACTCGAGATGAGAGGAGTAGGTCGGTAACAATACCTCAAGACACTGGGAGTCGATGGAAACCTTGGGATGCGAGGAGCAGGCTGTCGATGAGACCTTGGGATACAAGGATACAACAATGACCTCAGGACGTGGGGTGCAGAGAAGAAAACCATTGGTGAAGACTGACAATGACATTGGGATAGGGGGAACATGCTATTGAAAACCTTGTGCCTGAGATTGAAGCTTAGAAATAACACACAACCAGGGGAGGTAAGCTGCTAGTGTCGAAAAATAGAACGGATGGTTCCCATAGACATATTTTGTGCAAGCAGAGTAGGCCTTCAAGTTATGTAGAATCCTGTGTTTTTGAACCAGACTAAAATGTGGATGTTTTTGAACTTTTTCATTTTGTTAAACTGGTCATTTTTAATACTGAGCTTTAGAACTTAATTACGAGAATTGGATCACTCTTATGTGTTGTTTTTGGACTTGGGAGAAGGCTTGAGAAGTCTCCAGAGTGGATCAAGAAGTTTTGGGAGCGCCGGACCCAAAAAACTTCAAGCATTAAAGAAAACAGAGGGTGAACGGTTTACGCACAGTCTGCTAAATCGTGCAGCCCACTGCAGGTAACCCTGCGACCCTATTGAAAACGGGGAACTAGATTTGTGCATGGGCTGTTCATGATTTATTAAACTGTGATCCTAGCCCGTGTGGGGCGTGTATTAGAGGCAGAAGACTCCACACAGTTTGCGCATAGTTTGGAAAACCATGCATATTAAACTGTGCGCGATGTTTAATTTTTAAAATTTGAGTTATTTTAATTAAATTAAATTAAATTAAAATAAAAAGAAATTAAAACCTAAACTGAATCTCCCTATCCCCTCTCATCTCGACACACTAGCTTGTAGGGATCTACCCTTTCAACGTGCAAATCCCCCCTCCACGGTGCTCTATTGATCTTTATTTTTCTAGCCTGATTCCTTGTGATTTCTTCTTATAATGATCACGGTATGATCCTCTCTCCCATCTCCTCTTGTTTTCTAGCCATGATTCGGCCTCTTCATCGCCCGGTGAGAAACATCCGAGCCCTAGGGTTGTGGGGTAATCTGATTTTTCAGTTTTATTTCAGTATAGGTTGGCGAAAAAGGTCTATTAAGACCCAAGGGTGTGTGTTCCGGCAACTTCCACCAAAGGTGAGGCGATTTTGGTGGTTTCAGTCTGCTGGTTTTTCTTTGGGGTATGTTTTCTCCTCGTTTCCTAGTTATGTTTTTGGGATTTTGAGATTTATGAGTCCCCAAATTGTTTCTTGTAGTGCATTGAGGTTCTATATGTGGTTTTGCCTTGTTTTGATTCTATTATGCCAACCGAGGTAACACTTTAATGCCATTGGTTAGTTTCACACCTCCCTTTTGAGTATCTTATGGTTTTTATGGATGTCGGGTGTTATTGTAGTGAGTTTCAGTGCCTTAGAAAGGCTCATGGGCATATATGGAGGTATATATATATATATAGGTGTATATATTCTGTGTATATATTTCCCCATGGCATAAGGAATATGAGAAATTGGTTAAGGGTATACAAAAATATATATATTTGTATATGCACGCGAGTGGTTTGTCTGCTTGAGTTAGAAAGCTACAAGAGTTGATGTGGATGTCTTGGTTCCACCTTGAGGTAGGGTCCCTTTCCAAGTCCTCTAATTCTATAAATGAATTAATTAATTACTTACTGCACTTTAGTTAGATTTTAAATTCATTCAGTGAAGTATCTATATTGAATTCTCTTAAATTCATTTTAGAATATTTCCTATTTAAAATTCTATAGGTGATAAATGATTTGTGTAATAAGAAATATCATGTTTTCATAACAAAACCTCTCCAATGGAGGTGCACTGCCTTCAATCTAAAAATTAGTGGCAAGACCTTTCTTTCTTGACTTTTCATGTTTATAATTATTATGCATTGATGTTATGTTGTAATATGTCATGTTTAGGACATGGCCCTAATGGCATTAGAAACACTAATTTTTTCTTTTTAATTGATTAAAGGACCAAAGCACTGTCTAAGTGTTTGGTCCAATTTTAGATTAGTATTACCCATGTAGGTAATTTCACTTTTTCATGGATACTTAGAGCCTTACAAATTCAATTGACATGTTTTTGATAAAAGGAATGGGTTGAGTTAAATGAATGGTTAATGCTTAATAATTTACCCTCAAAACGAATTACCATTTTGTTTTCAAACGTTTTGAATTCTAATAACACCTTGGATGACACGTGGGTTCCCAAGTATGAATGAAATGATGGACTAGATGGGTTTTCGTACTCATAACTTGGAATATACATGTATTAACATGTATTAATTCCATAGATGGACCGAAGTTCATGAGAAAATTATTGGTTCACGCATCTGTGGCAACCCTTACCATGTTAAGGGAAGGTAGCAGTGTGGACCTTGAATTTTGAAAATTCCTTAATAGATTTTAATAAATGGTTGCAATGCTATTTTACCTTTCCACACTAATGGAAATAAATGCTTGAACCAATAAATAGTGGTTTCAACTCTAATTGACATATCCACACTAATGGAAGGAAATACTTGAACCTGATGAATCATTTCATGACTTCTTTATTAAATAAGAATGGTTAGACTCAAGCGCGTCATGGTTTCTGATTGAAGAATACCATGAGCACTCGGGTACCCCATTCTGAATTCAAGGATGGGTTTCTAAGGTCTAGACCCACCTATATATCATTCTTTGTCTTATCTTTGGATTCCCAGTATACTATTTTTTGTTCCCCCATGTAGTACTACAAGATACTTTGGATACACTCCTTAGATCCATCATTGACAAGTAGGTTCCTTGGATACACTCCTTGGACCCTGTCCTTGCTTAGCCCCATTTTACCTTGGATGTACTCCCTATAATTGGTAGGCACATTATTGTGTAATTACTTGGATTACTCTCCTTGTATTACACTCTTACCCCTCAGCTTGACTCAGAGACTACTGATTTAGCTTTCCGTGAGATTTACGTTACCTTGGTTTTTACCCTGGAACTCCCTCACCAGATATCTTGTTAGGTTTCCTTGTTATGTATTGGAACATTCACTACTTATACTATCAAAAATTTTGCTTCCTTGGTTATTAAAATGGTACTTTAATACTAAACACCATCATTGGATGCCTTGGACACACTCCTTGGGTCCAGCATTAACAAGTAGGTGCCATGGTTAAAGCCCATCAGGCCCAGTCATTGCTTAGACCATTTTACTTTGGAGGAAACTCCTTGGACTCAGTAGGTGACTTACCCACATGTGAATTATGAATTAACTGTTAATACTCAATTAATTAACTGATTACATGTCCAGACACCAACTGATGGCTGAATCAGGTACTTGGTTATTTAGTTATAATGTACTGCTTACTTTATTTACACATTCTTTCACCCTGGTAAATTTATATTACACTATCAAGATTGGGTTAGACACTGGTGGTACTAGCCTAATAAGATTTATATCTCACACCCAACTTGGGCCTCCATTACACTGGGGTACCCGAGTAGACCTTTCTTGTTCGCAGGGACTTAGACCTTGCTTACTGCTGTTTGCTTGTACCTTGGAGTTAGGAGCAAAGGACTGAACTGGAGCTCAGGATGATCTTGGAGATCACCTTTGGGATTTTAGTTCTTCCCTTTACTTAAGTCCTACCTTTTATTTTATTGAAAAGAATGTGGTATGGTTTATTTCTTTTCGTCATGTATCAATACCCTGTCATGCATTCACTTATTGTATAAACTGTCTTTGGGCACTTTTGTTCACTTATATGAAATATTTCTTCCACTGCTTTGTCAATTATGTATTATTTATTCCTCTATTGATTGTTATTTACTCTATTATACCATTGCACAACTCTAATAAGAGGTTATAGTCTCCCCACTAACTATCCTTACACCCTCGATGCTAGTCAGCAGCCTATGACATATGGGGGGGGGGTGCTTGAGGTCATGTGGAGACCGGTCTAGCCACTGTCTTAGTGGTGAGATAGTTTGGGAAGTTACAAAGTGGTATCAAAGGTAGTTTTTACTTTTTGTATTACTATTTTGGATTGGTAGACATGATATTAGGAAAGTGTTGGCGCTTGGAAAATAGTCGTGCTTGGGACTGATCACCCCACATATGGGGAATGACCAAGTGACTAAGGATGTGATTACTGTTTATGTTTTTCACTATTACAATTTATATGATTTCACCTATAGTGACTAGTTTACATTTCACTACATATGATTTTTGGTACTTTGGAAACTTTCCATGGCCTGATATGGCAAGGAAGTTGCATTACATTCATCATATTAGGCACTTAGAAATTCACATGCCATAAATATATTCCATGCCATGTAGTTGCATTAGTAGGTTTCCTGCTAAGTATGATTCAATTCCTTATCAATATGAAATGATTATATTTATACCTATTTAGGTAATACATTATCATTCCTTCTATTCTTAATGCTCGTTATAGCATGCTCCTGTGATTAAATTTCCATGCTTCTGTGATTTTAGCTTGTTGCTCTGTGTTATCTTCTTATAGTGAAATGCTAGCTTACTTTAATATATTTAAATGGTTTCATGGGATAAGTTATTGGTTGCAGTTATGAAGGGAGTAAGTTTTCATTTGTAAGGTGTATGAGCGCCTTATAGCTGGGAAATGGTAACCCGTGTAATCAAACCATTGTGAAAAGACTGCTAAATTCAATTATTAAGTGAATTTGGGTTTAGAATAAAGGGATACAAATGCCAAACTGTAAAGTGTATGGGCGCTTTATAGATTTGTAGGTGGCCACCCATATAATTTGGACCATTATATTGATCATGTTAAATTATGAATTGACATTGGTACCGATTAATGGGAGCCAATTTTAAATCCTTGTAGTGTATGGGTTCTTTATGAATTGGGAAATAGAAACCCATATTAAATGAAATGGAACGATGCTTTGTGAAATGCTTATAAATGTGAAAGATATTTAGTGTTTATCTAAAATCAAAATGGTTAGATTTTAAAATGATACTAGACCCTACTAGCTCAGTTGGGGAATGTTTTTATGAGATGACCTATTTGGGTGTTTATAATTTTAATAATTGTGCGTTTGATATTGGGTTTCTTTATAGAGAATATAGGTTGGTTAAAATGGGACCATCATAGGTTTCCTATTTTGATTAAAAGGATTTTTTTTGATAAGTTTCCTAAAAATGAAGGGATGTCAACTAATGTAAAATATTTTTAAATGGGAGTTTTATAAAACTTGCCTGCTTTTCCCTTGGGGCATTGGTTAAAATCAAGTACCTTGTGAATTGTTTTGAAAATGGTACATTGATGTTTTGATTAAATCTTTTGATGATTAAATATTTAATGTGATTAAATGTAAGAGTCTTGGAAAAGGAACCTATATTGGTGTCCACTTTTTAAAACCCTCATGTAAAGGTTAGTTCAGACTTCTCTTGAGTTGCCTTGGAACATAAGCGTGAGTAATTTCCATAGACGTTCTTTTCTTTAGCATTAGATTTATGATCGGTTTTGAGTTTGGTGACTTTTGTTTGGCACGACTCAGTGTCAGGGATGAAATCTTTCCTTCATAAGGGGCTAAACTGTGGTAGGTAGCGCCCTCAAAACTTGAATTAATTGCTAGTGTTGTGACCCTTCTCATTCTTTTGGTGTTGTTGAGTGTCGTTGTCCCAAGTATGACTTTCAATTTCCAATGAAACCCTTGTTCGGATGGGTGGTCATGTGTTTCTTGACCTTGTTATGGGATCGAGCATCAATTTATGCTCTTTTTCAGTTGGTTAGACATGCCATAGGCATGGTCAACCGCTTCATAGTTCATTTGACCCTCTCTTTTATTAGTAATGGATGACTGGTTATGGAATCGTCCATGTTGATGGTCGTATGAGGAAATATGAATCCGAAATAAATATTCTTGTACTGTTGAGTATGGTCTCAGGTCTTCTCCAATTAGAGTGGCTTGAGCGTTAAAGGATTAGTTCCATTCTAATACTCGAACTGGCTTTCAAAAGACTTGGGTGTTTTGACATGCTGGTCTCATTTTTATAATCTATCACGCTTATGAGCGGTTAGTTTTCCCTCCTTTTTTTGGCTAGGAAACTCTTATGGTGGGTAGTGTTGTGATGAACTGGGTAAATGTGTCCTTCCATGTAGAAGGAACACAACCTAAGGGGACCATTGGGAAATGGTCGGGTTATCTTGAATGCCTTTGAGGCTTTCTGGTGTTGTTTTATGTTAGTTCTCATTTGGAAACCCGACTTTGATCTAGTTCAACTATTTTACCTTCCATCTTATGGTGTGTTTAACTAGAAACCTCATCTTAAATCCTCTTAGTGTACTCTTATTAAGAGACGAGAATTTCCCCTATCTTGACGTTGTCCTTGATGCACTAAGAGAGCGTCGGTATTATGCCACGCTAAATCATTAAAAGTTATTGAGCTTGTTGGATTATCTTTTTCCGTGTTACATGATAAAACATGGTGATTATTGAGGCTTGGTAAGTACTAAGTGATTCTTGGGTTCTCAAGTAGGAATTCCTTGTTTGGAATCATGGACTCTAGTAATTTCTTTTGAATTGATCCACCTACCTAAGACAAACTTCTACGAGATACGTCGACCAAGTGGCTCGACTCATTCTCTTCTTTTCAGTTAATGTTTATAGTTTTAAGAAACTATTTTATAGCACGTTTCCAGGTAAAGTAAAGTGTGGTCTCAAGGTTGGTAGTGTCTTCTAAGAGAGCCTGCTCAACTAGTTCTATTACGTTGATTATAATTCGACCATTTCTTTCTAACGAAATCATGCATGGGGTGTCGTAAGAACACTTAGAGTTATTCCTTGTACAATAATTCCAATGGTGGAGGTATCGTGTCTTTTAATTGTCCCCTTCTTAAGTTAATACCTATGGTGGTAAGCACCATCAGTCGAGTGTTTATCGAAACTTTGAACTGATCATGTATCTATCTAAATGGGCCCATGTACACTCTGTTTCTTCCTTAAAGTTAAAATTTGAGAATTAGATCAGGTTGTAAAGGCTGAAGTGTAGAGTTCATTAGAAATTCTTATGGTGGATTGGGCGTTGGTAATGCAATGAAACCTTTCGAATGAAACTTTACAACCCTTATAGGTTGGGTGATGTTTATGTTGTTCTTGAAGGATTCTTGGGGAAGAGAAGTTTTTAAGGTGGGAATATTTTAGAATCCCATGTTTTTGAACCAGACTAAAATATAGAAGTTTTTGAAATTTTTTGTTTTATTAAATGGATCATTTTTAAAACCGATCTTCAAAACTTAATTACGAGAATTGGATCAATCTTATGTGTTGTTTTTGGACTTGAGAGAAGGCCTAATAAGTCTCCCAAGTGGATTAAGAAATTTCAAGAGTTCCAGAACTGAAAAACATCAAGCTTTAAATATAGCAGAGGGCACACATTTTACATATGGTCTGCTAAACCGTGTGTCCCATTATAGGTAACCATGCGACCCTATTAAAAATGGGGTAGTGGATTTGCGCACGGGCTGTGCACGGTTTCCTAAACAGTGCACCTAGCCTGTGCGGGGTGTGTCTTGGAGGCAGAAGACTCCACACGGTTTGTGCATGATTTGGAAAACCATGAAAATTAAACCATGTGCGACACCCGATTTTTAAAATTTGAGTTAATTTAATTTAATTTAATTAAAATAAAATGAAATTAAAACCTAAACTAACTCTCCCTCACCCTCTCATTTTGATGCACCAGTCCGTAGGGATCTCCACCTTCATTGGACGCACGACCCCCTCCATGGTGCTCCACCGGTCTTCATTTCCCCGATTGGATTCCTTGTGATTTCTTCTATAAATCATCACAGTATGATCCTCTCTCCCATATCCTCCTATTTTCTTTCCATGATTTAGCCTCTTCGTCGCCTGGTGAGAATCGTCCGAACCCTAGGGTTGTGGGGTAATCCAATTTTTCATTTTTCTTTCAGTCTTGGTTGGTGTGAAAGGTCTCTTAGGACCCGAGGGTATGTGTTCTGACAACCACCACCAAAGGCGAGGTGGTTCAGGTGGTTTTGGTCTTCCGACTTTTCTTTAGGGTAAGTTTTCTCCTCATTTCCTAGTTATGTTTTAGGTATTTTGAGATTTGTGAGTCCCTGGAATATTACTTGTAGTACGTTGAGGTTTTCCATGTGGTTTCTCCTCGTTTCGATTATTCTCCGCCAACCAAGGCAAGTCTTTAATTCCATTGTTTGGTTTCACACCTCCCTTTTGAGTATCTTATGGTGTTTATGGATGTTGAGTGTTTTTATAGCGAGTTTCCTTACCTTTAGAAGTATCGTGGGAATATACAGAGGTATGTATATATATATATAGGTGTATATCCTCCATGTGCGTATTTCCTCATGGAGCGGGGAATACAAGCAATGGGTTAAGGGTATACATAAATATATATAGTTGTATATGAATGCGAGTAGTTTGTCTACTTGAGTTAGAAAGCTATAAGAACCAATGTTGATGGCTTGGTTCAACCTTGAGGTAGGGTCCCTTTCCAAGTCCTCTAATTCTATAAATGCATTAATTAATTACTTACTGCACTTTAGTTATAATTTATATACAAGAAGTGAAGTATCTTTATTGAATTCTCTTAAATTGGGTTTAGCATGTTTCAGATTTAAAATGCTAAAGGTGATAAATGATTTGTGTGGTAAGTAATATCATTTTTTTATAATAAAACCCCTCGAATGGAAGTATTCTACCTTCAAGCTAAACATTAGTGGTTAGAACTTACTTGCTTGACTTATCATGTTTATAATTATTATGCATTGATGTTATATTGTGATACGACATGTTTAAGACATGGCCCTAATGGCATTAGAAACACTGAGTTTCCCTTTATAATTGATTAAAGGACCAAAGCATTGTCTAAGTGTTTGGTCCAGTTTTAGATTGGTATTACCCATGTAGGTAATTTCCCTTTTTCATGGATACTTGGAGCCTTATAAATGAAATTGACATGTTTTTGATAAAAGGAATGAGTTGAGTTAAATGAATGGTTAATGCTTAATTATTTACCCTCAAAACGAATTACCATTTTGTTTTCAAACGTTTTTAATGCTAATAATACCTTGGGTGACATGTGAGTTCCCAAGTAGGAATTCTATGATGGACTTAGTGGGTTTTCATACTCATACATTTGGAGATACATGGATTACCATGTAGAAATTCCATAGACGGACCCAGGTTCATGAGACATTGATTGGTTCCACATCTATGGCATCACTTACTATGTTAAGGGAAGGTAGTGGTGTGGAACTTGACTTTTGAAAATGCATTAATGAATTTTACTAAATGGTTGCAATGCTACTTGACCTTTCCACAGTAATGGAAGGTAAGTCTTGAACCAATAAATAATGGTTTCAAAACTAATTGACCTATCCACACTAATGGAAGGTAAGACTTGAACCAGATGAATCATTTCCTGAATTATTTATTAAATAGGAATGTTTAGACTTAAGCGTTTCATGGTTTCTGATTAGAGAATACCATGACCACTCGTGTACCCCATTCCGAATTCAAGGACGGGTTTATGAGGTTTAGACCCACCTAGATCCCATTCCTTGTCTTATCTTTGGATTCCTGGTATACTACCATTGGGTCCCCCATATAGTACTACAAGATACTTTGGATACACTCCTTGGATCCAGCGTTGACAAGTAGGTGCCTTGGATACACTCCTTGGACCCAGTCCTTGCTTAGACCCGTTTTACCTTGGATTCACTACTTGGACTCTAAGGGAGACTTATTGTGGAATGCCTTGGATTACACTCCTTGGATTACTCTATTACCCCTTAGCTAAACTTAGATACTAATGAGTTATCTTTCCATGAGATTTATGTTACCTTGGTTTTTACCCTGGAACTCCCTCACCAGATATCTTGTTAGGTTCCCTTGTTACGTCTTGGAACCTTCACTACTTATACTATATAAAAGTTTGTTTTCATGGTTATTAACTTGGGAATTTAATTCTAAACACCATTATAGGATGCCTTGGATACACTACTTAGGTCCATCATTGACAAGTAGGTTTCATGGTTAAAGCCCATCGGGACCGATCATTGCTTAGCCCCGTTTTTCCTTAGAGGAAACTCCTTGGACTCGATAGGCGACCTACCCACATGTGACTTATTAATTATATGGTAATAATCAATTAATGAACTGATTACATGTCCAAACACAAGCCGAGGGCTGAATCAGGTACTTGGTTATTTATTTATAATGTAATGCTTACTTTATTTATGCATGCTTGGACCCTGGTTAATTTATATTACATTATCAGGATTGGGTTAGACACTAGTGGCTCTAGCATACTAATATTTATATCTCACACCCTACTCAGAACACCATTACACTGGGGTACCTGATTTGACCTTTCTTATTCACAGGGCCTTATACCTTGCTTTCTGTTTTTTGCTTATACCCGAAAGTTAGAAGAAAAGGACCGAGCTGGAACTCAGGATGCTCATGGAGACCTCATTTGGGATTTTAGTTATTTTATTTACTTGAGTCCTACATTTTATTTTATTTAAAATCATGTTGTACTATTTACTACTTTCTGTCATGTATCAATACCCTGTCATGCATTCACTTATTGTATAAACTAGAATTGGCCACTTTTGTTCACTTATATGAAATATTTCTTCCACTACTTTGTCAATTACGTATTACTGCTTCCACTGTTGATTGTTATTTTCTCTATTGTACTGCTACGCAACTATGATAAGAGGGTATAGTCTCCCCACTTACTATCCTTACACCCTTGCTACTAGTCAGAAACCTCTGTTGTATGGGGAGGCGTGCTTCAGGTCATGTAGCGACCGGTCCAGCCACCATCTTAGTGGTGAGCTGGGTCAGGATGTTACAAGTTCTGTGAAGGAGACAACATCAAGGAAATATGGGTATTGGTCCCAAGACCAGTGATCCTTTATGAACCTTTAAATTTTATTGTGAAGCCTTGAAGGAATGGATGATTCCTCGACATGCGTGATCATGGAATGAACTAATTCGATCAGTTGTTTTGTGCGACTCTTTGTTATATCTATCCTTGGGACTATGTTCAATTTGTCCTTATTCTCTCTTTTCTCAATAAATTTTTGGGTCATGAGTTTAGGTTTCCAAATACTTAAACAAGTTTTCTTAATATAATTATCATAATTTATTATTATATATTACTACTATTCATTTATTATATCATTTAAAATTATCCACCACTCTCATTGACTCAGATTAATATAAAATAATATAAAATTTACAAAGGTGATCAAGAAATTTGGAAGAAAAAAATCTGGAAAGAGTGAGCTTTCTCAGCAAAAATCTGGTCTCCAATGGTAGTCCTTAATTTGGTGTTACACCTCCCAATCCAATATGGATCTTCTTGAGAATGAGATCTACCACCGAACGTGTATTTTGAATCCATTATATTTTTTTCAGGTACGAACAACCCTTCTCTCTCAAACCCATATCTGTGACTTCCCAATTTTCTTTAGTTTTGATTTTTCTCACCTCAAATGAGAGTATTGATTTCCCATATATAAACCCCAAGCACTCTGATGCTGGGATTTTTGAATGAATTTTTGAGATATTTTTATTTTGAAATTTGAATATGAGAGATAAATACAAGGGAAAAAAGAATTTAAAAATAAGAGATATATAGGATAGCATGTCGATGACAATGAATGATGGAATCAATGATGAGGTGTGAAGATATGATGATTGTGTCATGTATCGAAAGTATTCTTGGTTGAGAAGATCAAATGATGTGTCTCAATTTTGATAATTGAAGGTACAAAAAATGGTGAATTTTCTATGTTTTGCGACTGCTTCCACTGTGTCATCGAGCTCTATGTAAGATCCCGACCCTGAGATGAGGTACATACCGATTTAAATTTTGGTTAAACTCCCTTTTAAATGGTTAATGAAGTGTTTTCCATGGAATATGATAGGTATCAGGGGTGTCCTAGGGGTTCAAGATGCAAAATTGAGGAAAAGAATCCAAATTGTGGAAGTAACATGGTTGGGTGTCTTGGACGGAGCCAAGGACACAATCCTCACATGGTTTGACAACCATGTGGGCCTTCCTTTAAATCCATGTGGTCATTTACCTTAGACCGAGATAAGTGTGATACAAAAAAATTCAAGAGTCACAACAAAAGAATAGGTTTTTAGGTAAAGAAAAGACAAAATAAATAATCACACAAGACACAGATATTTATGTGGTTTAGGAAATGATCCCTACATCCGTAGAGAGGTAGAAAAAATCACTAAATCGGGAGAAAAAATTATAGGGAGTATCTTAGAGTTTCAAGAAAAATAAACCCTAACTTGAAATTTTCTAATAAAGAAGATGAAGTGTTGTACCACTAACCACATAGAAAGTATACACTACTACATTGAATGACGGTTGGAAGTCTGCATCACTATAGTGTCACGACCACCAAAGTCCAACATGCTACAATGGCTAGTGGTTTGAATTCCACAGAGCTACAATATTAATGTCTCCAAAGTATGAGTTGTAATAGTAGTAATTCCAAATCTTCACAGGTATAGTATGGTTTGAAATCATTTGTCCCAACATCATCCAATCATATTGGGCTACAACAGTCCCAAAAAACGCACAGGATCAGCATAGTTGTTCAAACTGTGTAGATGGCCCAGTCAGACCGTGAGACCTAGCCCCCCTCTTGGATAGAAAGAGGTTTACAATTAGTGCATAGTTTTTACAAAAATTCATCCAAACCATGCGCCTTTTAAAATGTAATTAAATGTACTTTTTTCCATACTGAGCTTTAAGGTGCCTCCCCCAATTTCTCCCCCATTCGACCCCCAACAACATGGGGTGTGAACCAGGGGCTTCCTCCTCCTCCATGGATGTTTCTCCCCCAATTATTAGGCATTTTTAGTGTCATTTAGTGTGACTCAAATCTATAGGTAAGTCTTTGTCTTTGTTTCATTCTATTTTCTAGAAGAGTCCTTGTTGGTTGTATTCACTCATTCTAAAGCTCATGAACCCTATTTCTAGGGGGTTCCTTGCCTTGGTGTTTGTGGCTATTTTAGTGTGAATCAAGGCCCAAGTTTGAATGAGTGTTTTCCTACAAGCATGAGGTAGGTGGTCTAAAATATTTTACCCAGTCTTGATATTTGCCTTGTGTATTTTTTTGTTCCCTTGATTTTCCATGTAACATTTTCATGTCTTTGGATAATGAAGGTAAATTGGGCATGTAGGTGATGTGTGGGAATCTTCATGGACCTTGTTGGGTTCACTGATTATTTGACACTAGACCTTGGGATACCCATGAGGTATGTCAAACCCTTGAAAATGGTGAAATGAATTTGTAAACGTTTAAATAAGGTATATATTTAAGTAAATGGGTTGTGATTGTTTATTGGTATGCATACATGGTTAAAGGGATAATTGAATTGTTTATATGAAAGATTTTATGAAATTCCTAAGAGGATTTGGAAATGGTTAAAATGATGTGTTTTATATTTTGATCTGGTTATGGTTTTCAATGAAAGAAAATGATGTTTTGATGAAGTGAGTGGTTTTATTAATCCTCTCAATTTTTTTAAGTGGTGTTTTATGAAGTTGTAAAAAAGGGGTTAGGTCTTATTGATGCATGGTTGGTTTTAAGAGTCCATTGATACCTTAGTAAATAATGAATGATTAAGGGTATTTTATTTCAATAATTGACGTGATAAAGATGGAAATGGTTGATAATGAAATAGTTAGGGATGTTTGGACATGATGTGTAGAATCCCAATTGGATCCATGGACTGATTCTCTATGTTTGTCGACATGTGAATATTGGTTTTTGGATGTTTGACAGATGGTTCACTCCCTAGTTTTGGGTGAGTCAGACTGATTCTCTAAGCATCCTGGTGCACCATAGTTTTTAGTTTAGAGGATGGACTAATGATCCTGACTCCAAGGGTATGAACATGGAGTTTCATATCATGGTTGGGATGGTTAGACATGACATTCTAAATTCTAATTGGATACTTGGACTGATTCTACTTGTTTGTTGACTTCTTACCTTTATGATGTAATAAATGGGTACCTGGACTGATTATCTATGGTATGAATAATTAAGGAAGTGGTAAATGAATATACCTTGTGAATTAAAATGGTTAACCCCTATGGTTCATGGATTAGGTTCTCAGCATGGCTGAAGCATGTTTGATTGGTTGGATGACACATTGGGATTCAAAGGTTTAAAAGGATAATTAATAAATTTTCAATTGATAAACATGTTCCTTTTGATACCTTATTTTTTAATTACACCCCAAGTTATCGACATGCACTATTATTCAGATTGATATTTTTTTAGACACTGTTGATGGTGACCTACTAAGTTGTACTCACACCTTGCTCGGGTCGCCATGACCCTTGGGCACTTGAGAAAATGCTACTTGTTTTTATGTATAGGTTCAGGATAGGAACCTAGTGGTTGGTTTATGCATGGAATGATGGGTTGGAGTATGGGATGCCAGGATCAGGTTGGGACTAGAGACCGTGTTCGAAGTCTTTTTATAGTTTTGGTATTAGATATTTTATTTGTATGACTTCCTAACATGTAGAGTATACATATCATTGATGTATCATGTTTCCCTTTCATTATTATTGTAACTTTTTGTATGTTTTCCATTTATTGTTCTTGATAGTTATTTCATCTGTTGATATTACTTATGTTATGGTTTTACTCTAATAAGTGGGTATAGTCAACTCATGTTTGTCTTTAGACCCACACTGCTAGTTGAAAACCTCTGGGGTATGAGGATGTGCACCTATGGTCATGTGGCACATCGGCTCAGGGCACCAGTTTTAGTGGAACTCAGGTTAGTACATTACAAAGTGGTGTCATAGGTGGTTTCTTTTATCTTACTATTTGGGCATGGTATACAAGAGACTATGATCTTTTTTAGGCTCAAAAATAAGCTCATGTTTGGGTTTTTGAATCCCCATTCATGGTGAAAAAACTAAGTTATCAAGGGTTGGAATTGATATTCTATTTTGTTCTTTTACCATTGATTGATATTTCCACCTTGAGTGGTGCAATTGGATGCGATGTTATTGATTTTTGAGGTTTTATCTCTCGGCGCAGAATGATAATAGAGTGTGTGTAGGTCTATGCATTATTCTAGGCACATAGGATTGATAGGTCATCAGTGCAAATGACACGATTCTTAACCAAAAAGGTATAAATAGTGAAATTGAATAAAGTTAAGAATTTGGGAAATGCGTGTTAATAAAATGGTTTTTGAAAGTATAAATCCATGTTTTTTAAAATGGAAAAATTTAATTAAAAATGGTACAGAAAAATGATGAAACTTTTAGGGACAATAGTGATGAGTATCCCTTATGTTGTTATCTGACCTTGCATATGGGTGGTTGGGGATGTAAGGGTTCCCTCATTTTTGAGACCCTTGGTTATGGGTTTTAATGAATTGATGGGTTTTGATGTACTGGGTAATGGGATTTTATTTTTAGGGTTGTGACCTTAAGCTTGTGTGATGTTTCTAGATAATGCGGAGGTGGTAACCTTCATGTGTTGTGATTTTGTGGACTGTGCATGGGACCCTAAAATGGGTGTCTTGGTTTGTGGTTTTGTTAATTGTGGTGGTGTAGCTATGGGTGTGGGACCTAGAGTAAATGATTGGTTGGTGTGCTAGATGTAGTGTGTTTCAAAACAAGGAAAGGAGTGTCACCCGTGAGTAGCGACTTGTTTGACGCTTGATGTGTATGGGTTAGTAGGATGGCTTAGTAACCTTTTTTGATGTGAATCTAATTTAGAGAGTTAGTGTCATTTGGTTTTCAAGGGTAACTTGTGAGAAGGGTCGACAGTTATGTCAACTCTTTTTGGTGCATGTGAATTCTAGGTGTATGTCTTGAGCTTTTGGTAGTGGGAAAAAAGGAACCACTTAGAATGGGTTCTAGCCTAAGGGGATAAGTGGAAGGGCCATTGGTTTTAGGAATGTGACTTGTGTTGTGATTATGACTCAATGGTTTTGGTTATGTGTGGATAACCATAGGAAGGCTGGCCTAATTCTGACTATGTTTTAGAATTTGAAGCATAGGGGATACTTCAAAGGTGTGATCGATGCATGATGGGTGTGATAAAGTTTTTGAAAAAGGAATGGTTATGACTTAGGTTATTTCTAAAAGAATCACCTTGAGTTATTATGGTTGGCTTGAAGGATGGTTTCTAGGGGTAGAATTTCTCGAATGTCTGACTATGTGGTTATGGTGTTGGTTGATACAGGAATCTATGTTGACCTTGGGTGGATGAGGTAAGGGTGGTTAGAGAGTGGTAGGATGCTTCGGGTTCATGAATAACACTGGGGGAAATGAATGGTCTTGTGGATGGACCTGGTGCATGTGAAAGGTTGAGTTGTTGGATGGGAATGCCAAGGATTCCTCTAGTCCAATGAGGCTGATGGGCCTGGTGGTGTAGTCAATGGTTTAGTGAGTGTTTGAACCTAGTTTTGGTGATGTACGACTCATGGAATTATTAGTTGGGTTTAATAAATGGTTGCAGGAAATTACATGACCCCAAGGGTTTCTAATAAGTTCAGGATGGTGGTCACATTCTAGGATGCCCGATGATATTGGAAGAAAAGAGTAGGTGGATCGAAAGAAAGTGCCTATTGTTTTTACTGAAACCAAGGTGATGTGTGATGGCTAAGAATGAGGAAGGTTGTTCTTGGGCATATTGTGATGGACCGTGTGTGGTGTGGTGATAGTAGTACCATAGAGAACGTTAGCTCACAGTTTTCTGACAAATAACCTTGAGTTGGTGGTGGGTTTTGTTTGGTGAGTTCCTCTTGAATCGTAAGGATTAGGAGTTGATGAGACGCCTATGGGAAATGAGGCATGGGTCCTTTGAGAGTGTTAGCATTCCCTTGAAGAGAGGATTAGTGTCGGGTGTGGATGAGTTGTGGTGGAATACATCAGTGACATCTTGGTATAATTATAGACTCGAGATGATAATGCCCAACATCTTGAGATTGTCCTTGATACACCAAGAGAGAATTGGAAACATTCCATTATAGGTTTTCTTCCAATTAAATGAAGGGTATTTAAGAAGGTTTCACCCTTAGATCAAGTTAAGTGAAGCCAAGTGGTGGGAGGTGAGACAATGACTATTTTTGAGTGAGGTCCTTGTGAAGGACGGATGTTGGTGAATACCACAAGTGTTGTTCAGCGGTGGTTGAGTATGGGATGTGATATTTTGAGTTTCCTGAGAGAGGTGGTGAAAATGTTATTCCTAAGGTAGTGAGTCATTTGGGTTATAGGGGTATGACCCTCATGCTGAATAGATCACAAAAGTGCAGAGTTGATAGTAGGATGGTCAGGGTTTCACTGATATTCCAGTGAGTAACCAACGATGTGTATTCCTAGATTACCTAGGGAGTTTAATTAGAGAGTTGAGTTTTTCAGCTAGCTGAGCCAAGCATTGGCTTCAGGATCAAGGCAGTTCTAAAAGAAATATTAGGTGCTTATGTTGGAGGTAAATCAATGGGTGTGGTAGAGATCGATGACTATTTTGAGACAGTGGAGGTTTTTATTGTGGAATATCACCGGGGTTCGGGTACAAACTTTAGTGGGTGTGTTTGGGTAGTCTAGAAAATCCTTAGGGTGTGAAGGCATCATGATTAGGTAAGGTGGAAAAACATCAGTAGTGGCGGCTTTGCATTGATGAGATGAGCTTACCAATAATGGTCCAACCTAGGTTAATGTACGGAATGGGTGTGGTGAGTTTCTAACCACATGCGACATGTCTTCATGAAAGTGAAGGATGCAATTGGAAATGATAACAAGTTTATGAGGGGAAAATCTAGTTGGTTTTTAGTTGTGCATAGACAATGGATGTGTGTCAATTCTAGTGGGTTTTTTTAATGAGGTTGCGTGTCAATTTTGATTGCATCTCTCATGAGTGCTTGGAAATGACAATTTGGGAACCACACCAGGTGCATAATGGAAGTAAGAGTTCGATGTTATTTTGGGTCTTGTAGATGACAGAAGTGTTAAAATTATAAAATGTATGGTTGTAAGATCAAGCTTAAGGTTGAGATAACCTTAATCTTGGAAGGTAACCAAACAAAAATGCCTTCAACGTTTGGGTTTTAGTGGGAATGGGTGAGCACCATCTCGATGTTTTGGTTTCGACAATGAATGTTGGATCGAGTTTTGAGAGTTGAGTGCTTGAGTTGATGGTTGTGTCTTGGTTATGTCTTGGGTATCTAGTTTTGGAAGAGGTCATTGGGATTTAAATATTTTATCAATATATGTTGGGTAATATGGTTAGATGACCATGTATTCCTTCAAGTGATGCTGAGCTTGGTCCACCTTCAGAATTTTGAAAACATGGTAAGTTGGCACCAGGTATTTTAGGTCATGAGTTGAGGAGAGGATCAGAATGTTAGAGTGTCAATTGGATCTTACACAAAAATATGGTGATATATACGACATTTTCTTGTTTCGTGACTTGGGGGGTGTTACCTTGGCTTCCTTATGGGGTCCTTGTGTTCGATATTGGGTTTGAGGTTGATGCGTCCTTTAAGGAGCATTGTGTTTGTGATGTAGAGCACGTTAGGGAAAATTCTTTGGGGTAGAATGATTTCTTTAGTTTGAGTGTTGTGATGTTCAACCATGCTTATGAGGAAACATGGGAGAGAGAAGTTGATAGGTAGGTCTTGTGGCCCAACCTTTTGTCTTAGAAGCCCGATGATGCTTGGGAATGTAGCTCAAGGATGAACTATTATAATGTGGGGAGATTATAAGATCCCAAACCTGAAATGAGGTACATCCCAATTTAAATTTTAGTTAAACTCTACCTTTTAAAAGGTTAATTAAGTGTTTTTAGAGGAGTATAATAGGTCTTGAGGGTGTCCCGGGAGTTCGGGGTGTGAAATTATGAAAAAGATGTCAAAATGAGCAAGTTTCACGGTTGGTGCACAACAAGTTTAACCGTGTTCCATAACCATGTGGGGTTGGGGTGTCTTAGATAGAGCCAAGGACATATCCCTCGCATGGTTTTTCAATCGTGCAAGCCTTCCTAGACAATAATACGGTTGTGTCCCTTGGACAGAGGCAAGTGCAAGGGATCCACATATTTGTTCAAACCTGGAAACCATGAAAAAGGATGTATTGTTGTAATACCAACACAATGAAGTTTTTATAGAAAATCTCAAAAGTTGGATGTGAAGAAAGAAAAAGGCAAGGAAAAATCTCTTTATGAAACTGCTCAAAAAGTTACAAAAGGAGAACATTGGATTTTGGATAGTGATTTCTCTTCACATATGACAGGATATTTGAAGTTATTGAAGAATGTGAAAGATTTTAAATAAGGTACAATGATGTTTAGAAATGATGAGTCACTCTGAATCAAAGGTTTCCAATATGCAATTATCAGAGAAGAAAAGTTGAAATCCAAAAGAGTCTTGTTTGTTTATAGGTGAAGTACAACTTATTAAGTTCTTCATAACTTTTTGATAAAGGTAATAAAGTTGTTTTTAGAAAAGATGGTTTTTTCATGGAAAGAATAGAAGATGGGATTTTTTTTACAAAAGGTCAAATAATTAAGGAAAAATTGTTTCAAGTTGATTGTGTATAAAGTTTATGTTATCTTATCATGATGGAAGAAAATCAGTTATGGAATAAGAGGATGGGGCACATGTGTTAGAGTAATATGACAAAGTTAAAAAATATAGATAATATTCATGATATTAAAATAATAAGAGAATGGTGTTGTTCCATTTGATAAAAAATGAAAGATAACAAACTCAATTCCTAAGAAGGTTGAGATAGGTTCAACTAGTCCCTTGGAGATGATTTACGCTGATATCTATGGGCCAATGAGTAAATAATAAACATAAGGAGATAAATAATTTATTTCTTTCATTGATTATTTTACTCACATTACATGTATTATGTTTTTAAAACATAAATTAGAGGCTATGAAGATGTTTAAGAGCTCAGGAGAGGAGCAGAAAAAGATTGTGGATATTCAGTGAAGATGTTATGAACTAATAATGGTGGAGAAAAAAATGACAAGTTTAGAGATTATATTGAAAAACATGGAATTATTCACATGTTTATTGCACCGTACACACCAAAACAAAATAGTGTTTCATAAATAAAAAATATAAGTTTGATGGAAATGGAGCGAATAATGTTGATTGAACATAATAATTATCATTATTTTTGGAGGCGGGCTATTAGTGAAGTAGTTTATATTTAGAAAGGATTTTTCTATAGACTGAACTCTGATATGACTTCTTATGAAATATTTTACAATGAAACTCTAAATTTTAAGCACCTAAGGGTATTCAACAGTCCTTGTATTATAAAAGTCAAGGGTGGAAATGTTGGGAAGTTTGATCAGAGAGATGTTGATGGAATATTTATTAGCTACGCTCCTAATGGTATAGGATAAAAATGTTTTAATAAATAAACGAGAAAGATAGTTGAATTTTCAGATGTAAAAGTTCTTGAAAAATATGATAATAAAGTTTCATAAACAAATGCAAATTTGGAAGATGAGGTGGTTGTAGTTGTGAAACAAAAAAAGTTCTTAACGATGGTAACAATGTTGATGTTTCACAAGATGAGGACTCAGACTCAACTATCTCAAGTGATGAGGAACAACTACATATATCTCATCATTGGATAAGAAAGTAGGTGGAAGCTCAAAACATCATTGGTGATCAACAACAACAGGTTAAAACTAGAAGAGCATCAAAGTTAGTTTCACACACTTCCTTATACTCAAAAGTTGAGTCATAAGATATTAATGAAAATTTTTAGCACCAAGATTAGATTGATTCTATGAATGAAGAGTTGGATCAAATTGAGAAAAATGATACATGGTAACTTGTACCTAGACCAAACAATAAAAATATTATTGTTACAAAGTGGGTGGTCCAAAAAAAGTTTAATGAAGATGATGAAGTGATAAGAAACAAATAATAACTGGTTTGTAAAAGTTAGTCACAAATTGAAGACATTTATTTTAATAAGGCTTTTGGTTCAGTGGAAAGATTAGAAACTATCATAATCCTTCTTGATATCACTACAAAAAAAAAGTTATAATTTTTTTAGATGGATACAAAGTCATATTTTCTTAATGTAGAACTTGATGTAGAAGTTTATATTTTACAAATGTGTGGATTCATGATTGAGAAAGATGAAAGTTTTGTGTTTATGTTAAAGAAATATTTGTATGGGCTAAAGAAAGTTCCAAGAGCTTATTATTACCAATTGGATACTTTCTTAAGGAAGCTGAACTTCAAGAAAGGAAGAGTTGATAGTAATTTCTACATCAAAGAAAATCAAGAGGTTTCTCTCATTGTGATCATAATAGTCAATCTCGGATCACGGCGTGATGCGGCGGGGTTCTATAGCGAGATAATGGCGATGCAGATCACATCACGACCACTTTTTTATCCAATCATAGGCCAAATAATATAATTTAAATTATACAATTATACACATATATATGATTAATAGTTAAAATATGATAAATAAAATATAAAATAGAGTAAAAATAATGCATATATAATAACAAAAGAAATAAAAATATGCTTTAGAATGGAAAATTTGTACCAAAAAATAAAAAAAAACAAAATAAAAAAGGGAGGGATAGATGTGGGGAAATAGAAAAAAATGAAACATAAAAAAATTAAAGGATTCAGTTTGTGTGGGGGGGGGGAGGGGGTCATCAGTGTTGAAGGGTTGGGGTAGTTGTCAATGGCAGCATCATAGACAAGAGCAACAGATGTGGGGTCGTGACTCGGGGGGGGGGTCGGTGGTGGTGGCATTGAGGGGTTGAGGTCAGCATCAGAGTCTATATAATCAAATATGGGGTCACAACTTGGGGGGGGGTGGGGGTGGGGGCATCGTAGTCATGGTTGTGGTGGTGCAGTTGAACAAATAATAAGTGTGTGTGTGTGTGTGGGGGGGGGGGGGGGGGTTGTGGTCAATGTTGAAGGGTTTCATCAGCGACGAAGTATTCTAGAAAATAGGATGTGGATTATATAGATGGGATTGTGGTGGGACTGTGATAGCTAGGATCCCAGTGGAGGTGGTGCAATCGTGTTTCACCTGTAATCCAACCACCTAATGCGGTCGGGTGATGCTTTGCACTGCGTAGGTGCGATCTCATCCGCAATGCCGCATTTTTTCAAGTATTATTTTGATTGTTTATGTTGATGATATAATATTTATTGTGAATGATAAAGGAACTTGTGATAAGTTTTTTAGAGAAATGAAAAAGATATTTGAAATGTCCATGTTGAGAAAAATGAAATATTTTCTTGGATTACAAATCTCTAAAAAGAAGAAATATATTTTTATACATCAAGTGAAGTATGCTAAAGAAATTCAAAAGAAATTTGGCATGGATGATTCAAAGTTATTTTCCACACTAATTTCAGTGGGAACCAAGTTTTCTAGAGATGGTTAAATAAATGAAGTGGATCCTTAGGAGTTTAGGAGGTTGGATGGATGTTTGTTATATATGAAATCTTTGAGACCAAATATTGTGTATGTTGTTACTTTATAATCTAGGTATAAAAGTTATAAAAAATAATCACATCGCATGGTAGGGAAAGTAATTCTCAGATATATAAAATACACAATTAATTTTGATGTAAAATATGATAGCTCAGAAAAAATTGATTTCTTTGGTTATACAGATGTTAACTGGACATGAAGTGTTGGTGATAAAAGATTCAAATCTAACAGATTTTTCTTTTTAGGAGAAAGCTATTTGAGTCAGAATACAAAGAAATTTTTTTAGTAACTCTCATTATGGATGAAGAAGAGTATGTTGTTTTCACCCAAGAAGAAACACAACTTATGTGAATGAATAATCGGTTGGAATATTTTCTTGTGAATGTAAAATTACCCATAATATTAGGTTGTGATAATAAAAGTGATATAAATTTCACTAAAAATCTAGTGAAACATTATCATTAAGAGAATATTGATATTAAATATCACTTCATCAAAGAGCATGTGAAGAAGAATGAATAGTATTTGGAGTATGTTCCTACAAAAGAGCAAGTTGCTGATATATTCACAAAACCATTGTTGAAGGAAACATTTTATAAACTGAGGTTGAACATGGGTGTAAAAACCCCCTCTTCAAGGATAAGGTTTTTGAATTCATGCCCTTTCATTTTATCTTTGGATAGTGTTATCAAGGGTTAGAAATAGTTACATAAATCTATCAATTGGTATGTGCTTAACCTTTTAAGGAAGGCATATATTTAGGGGGAGTTTGTAAAAGGGGTAAGTTGTGATTTCAGAAAGAGTGAATTGTTTTAATAGTTTGTTGAAGTGTATACAGAAAACATTGTTCTTGTAGGAAAAAGTTGTGAAAGTTTGGAGGATAGGGAAAAAGATACTTATTTTATTGCTTATGGACAAAACAGTTTTGTTGTTCAGTGATTCTTGTTTCCTAAATCGAGTTCGCTCGAGTAGACTTGGGATGGTTGGATAAGTAATTCATATCCTGAGTTACAAAGTTTCAATGATTTATGTTCTTGGTTGACAACAAAATACAAAGGGGAATATTGTTGGGACCAAGTTGGCTAAAGGATATTTTGGGGTTTTTGGAAGTTGTTTTGAAGAAATTTTGCTGGATTGTTTTAAAAAAATAAGGTTTACTGAAAATGTTTGTATATTCTTGTCTTAACAAAAAACACATCACATTGTAAAATTTTTTTACAAAGGAAGACAGATGAAGATGGAATCATACAAAGAGGGTCAAAAAAAAGTTTTCTAACCTTAGTTCATCAGAAGAACTTCTTAAGACTTTGAATATCAAATGAACTTTTGTGCTGAATGTTTTATAAAGTTTCCAAAGTTCCATCGGATGGAATGTTTGATAATTACATCTAATGATGATTTATTATTCTGAAAGTTTTCAACATCATGAGTTACAAGTATTTCATGATCCAAGCATTTTGTAGATGGGGGAGAAATGTGTTCAGGTGTACAAAGTTTATAATATGAAATTCTATGTAACTTATCATACAAACAAAATCAGATAGAGGAATGGATGTGAATATTTTTTGGTTGAGCTATGAAAGGGTTGTTGAAAATTTTCTTAAGAAAATTATCCAAATTTCTATATGTCTTGTAAGGGAACATTCTGTTTATTATAAGTTTGGAAGTTGAGAATTTATGAATTTTGTGATGAAAGTTGGTAAATTTGATGAAGAACTGTGAAAATGTTTAGGGAATTTTTCATAAAATTAACACAGGAAAGTTTTTGAAGTGTAAAGGAAGATGATGAAGAATGTCATCGAATGAAATACAATTAGACAAAGTTTTAAAATGAAGTATAGTAGAGGAACATTTTGTACAATGTCTGTTGATTTCTTTTAAAAAGTAGAAAAGTTATTACAAGACAATAGGATGAACTTTGTGTTTGAAATTTTTATGAATTTCAAAGGGATAATTCTGAGGAATAAAACGTACAAAGTCCATAGGATGTACAAATTCCATCAGATATACAAAGTCCATCAGATGTATGAAGACATCAATCAAAGGTTTCTAATGGATGACATAAGATTAAAGAAGTGTCTGAGAAGTTCCTACAAAGTTTGTAAAAGAAAAATCGGGCATAGATTTTTATTGAATGAACTTTCTCACTAGATAAAGAAACTCTTTGAAGTTGTGAGATAAACATTTTTCGAACAAAGATTTTGTGAAGAACATGTTTGAAGTTATTTATGAAGTTTTCATAAAGTTAACCAATATGAAGATGTTATATTTATTGTTCAAAGTTTCAATAATCATGGAAGGAAGATCCATGGTTCTAGCCAAGGAGGAAGGAAATTTCTTAAAGTTAGAATTTATGTTAAGCTTAAAGAACACTCTATAAGTCCTAAAGAGATTTCCAAAAATTGTTTGGGTAGAAGTTTTGAATTTTGAGTTTTCATTGAGCGGAAAACTAAATTGTTTTTCCCACTTGTGCTCCCTAAAAAGTTTCCATATAAAGGGAGGAATTATAAAGTATAGGGGTGTGTTGTTCCCACATGAAAAAATGGAATTGCAGAAGAATTGGTTTAGAATAGATATTTTAGATGAACTTTTGAAAGCCATTTTTGAGTAGAAATTTTCTAACCAAGGTATATCTAGATTGAGGTTGAAGAAGAAGATGATATAGATCAAAGGTTTCATGATCAGTGAATGGTTATAGTTTTCTGTCACCGAAAAAACTTTTATATTAGGTGTAATCATACATACAAAGTGGTGTAAGAAAGTTGTTTCTATTATTAGAAGGTACGAGAAAAACTTTTCGGACAAATAAATTGGACAAAGAAACTGTATGAACAATGGGTAGATAGAGGAAGTTGTTACCTAATATTGGGTAAGAAAGTGAATAAGTGTTTAGTAAGAAGAGAAAAGTAAAGAAGTAAAAGTAACACATTGACAACATTCTGAGCCTATTGGTGAAGGTTTGTAAAAGTTTTTATAAAATATTTGTTACATATTTATCTATGCAGAAAGCACATGCACTATTGTTTTGATCATACTGGAATGAAAGTGTATTGATATTCTCTGTTTGTTGTAACCACATAAAAGTATTGTTTTCTAGCGGATTGTGTGGTATTAGATTACATCCAAACCATACCAAGGGCTAGTTACTCTGGCTGAGTAGTGAACCTTTTAAATACTTGTGTTCTTGTAGTTTTTTTGGATACTTATTTTTCAGAAAAGTTATAACTCTTTAACAGGAAGCGAAGGTTATTTCGTAATAAAGAATAAATTGTAAAAAGAAAAATATCATTGAATCACCTTTCCCCTCTCTTAGTGATCAAATTGGTCCTTTTCAATCGGTTAGGACCAATTCGGTCCTTGTCATCATAATATCACCCGATCTAGGTGATAACCCACACAACTTCACTTTCTTAGGGTTTCCACAGGGATCCAACCCTTTGACACTCACCTATGACATGAAAAGGACTTGTGATGGGGAGGGGGCTTCATGAGACTTATATTCCATGCCCAAACCCCTCCACACCCCAATGTGGACCTTGGGAATGTGTCATGATGTGCCACCATATTTCCAATCAATATGGAATTTAGTCCCATGTCACATGTACCTAGGGCATGAGTCATATTTAGGAGGGACCCACAATATCCCCCTCAACACTTTCACTAGGGATTAATATTTCCCCTATATTTGATACCACTTGTTAAGACCAAGGCAAAAATCACTATCATCACAATATTTCCCACTCTAGGTGATAACACACACAAATTTACTTTCCTAGGGTTTCCATAGGGCTCCAACCCTTAGACACACACCCATGGGTCAAAAAGGCCTTATGATGTGGGAAAAGGCCTTATGATGGGGAGAGGGCATTATGGGACTTATATTCCATGACCAAACCCCTACATGGCTCAATGTGAGACTCAGGATTATGTGTCACAACATGACACCCTATGGTCATACCGAGACACCCTGCTGCTAAGCAGTAGGGTGATTAGTCCCATGTCAAAGGCACCTAGGGAATGGGATACATTTAGGTGGGACCCACAAGTAGAAGATGGAAAGTCTTAGCCCAATCAATTTGCCCATAAAATTATTTGGTTTCTCACTGATGTTAAAAAATTTCTTTGTCAAGTGAAATGTGTCATTGATAGTATGAGGAATTCAATAAAGACCAACTTTCATTGAGTATTGATAGTTTTTTATATCAATTACTGACAATAGAATGAATAAGAGTAATTAAACATAAGAAAATACTTGCAAACAATGTGAATGAAATTCAAAATAGGGAAATGTATTCTCCTCTATAGAATGTTTAGCTAAAATACACGATTGAAATAATATATTGAAATGAGAAATCCATAGTAGTAGCAAGGTAATGAAAAATTGGGAGTGGAAAAAAATAAAGAAAGAGTGAATCTACTCAGTGAAAATCTGGTCTCCAATGGTAGTCCTCTAGTACAGGAGAGACCTCCACACAATCAGATCTGGAATTGCTCGAGAATGAGATCTTCTGTGGAACGTGTATTTCGATTCCAGTTATCACTATTTATGTCTAAAGAACTGTTCTCATTCAGACCCAGATCTTCATCTTCCCAGTCATCCTCAGTTTTGATTTTTCTCCCCTCAAATGTGAGTGTTACCTGCCCCCAGATGAACCCAAAGTGCTCTGATGCTGGGGTTTTTGAATGAAGGTCACCCCTATTATAATTTTCTTCCATCTAATGAATAAGATACCCCCATGGCGTGCACCATCTTAGCCCTAGGTTTTCAGGGAGAGTCGGTGTCTATCATAAGCTACCTTTGAGGACTCCCATATAGATAGGGTCAGACTACAAGAGTTCCTTATTCTCGTCATTGATTTCCCTTGTATATCAGTGGGAATTAGGTTCACTTGTCTCCTGTATATACACTTGCTTAATCCATGACCCTCCTCCTCCAATCTACTTCTCCATGGATGAATAGGTAAGGGTCACATAAGCAAGGATTCAAATCATCTCCCCCTCTCCACTCAAGTGACTCTCTCTTATGATTTGATTCCCACCCCCAAAAGTCTCAATGTTCCTCAGTATCCCTATTCCGACAAAGATGAGTATAGGTGTGCTCACGATTAGGGTTTTTTCTTGAATTATCCTCAAGAAACCAAATGAATAAATGATCTAGGACATTATTCTTTTGCCCCACATAGGCAGTTGGGGGTGGCTAGGAGGGGGTGTGGGGGAGCCCATCTCGGGGTCTATTCCCCTGTTTGTTTTATATCGTAGTGTGTATACTACAATGGACCCACCTTTTAAATGATCCTATACAAAGAAAGTCATGCCCTCTTATTCCCCCTTCATGAAATTTTATGGCCAACACATTTCATGATTTCTTGTAAATGAAAAACATCCAAAAAATAAACCATGAACTTCAGTGTTAAAAAGGAAATTAAATCCTAAAAAAAGGTAATGAAAAAAAATTCAAGAATAAAATTGTTTGAGTTCAATGAAAATATATTCCAGGAAAAATTCTTAATTTTGACTACATGAAATTGAACACACAAACTCTATGAAATTTTAAAAGATATTCATTTCTAAAAATTAATCCAATAACAAAACTATAATGATCCAAACAATATTTTCAAGGAATTTTTTTAATTCCAACAACTTCAACTCATCACAATGTTTACAATTTATCTCAAAAATCAATTTAAAATCCCATTTCTAGTCTAATGTTTGTTCATTAAAACTAAGGAATTTAATAAAATATGAAACTAATCCTTTAAAAAATGGATGTAGCCATGATGAATTTTAAAATAATAAAACATTTAAACACAAAAATGATCTCAAGAAATCCAAAGTTTAAAAACAAGCAACACAAACTCCTAAATCATATTGTCTCAAAAAAAATTCAAAATGTTATCAATTTAGAATTCAAGATTATGAAACATATGTACATGTTCATTAAAATCCCATTTTAATTGAAAATATACCAAAAGAAATTATGTAGATTCATTTGAAAACTATATCAAATAACAACCACATCACACACCATATTGTGGATAAGTAGGTTTCTCCATTATAGAAAGGTTATTAGTCATAACCTAAGTCAAATTCTATAATATAGTTATAATCCACCAAGATTCAACACTATCCTCATTGATTTCATCGACTTTCTCATGAGAGAAATCTCAATATTAGTTACAGGTGTTAATATAGTTTTTTTTCATTCCACTAAATTTCATTTTTAAACAATGATATACACTAGATTAGCTCATAAAATTATAAGTATTTAATATTAATATAAAATTCCAATGTAATTAAAATATTCTATAAAAGTTTCATGAATATATTTTGGGTTTATTGTAATATTTATACTATATAACCATGTTCTTCTAAATCTACCCGCAAATGTTTATGCTAAACATGTTTTGGTAGCAACTATAAAAAATCTAACTCTACTAACCCAAAGTTAGTGGTTACTTTATTATATTGTTATAAAATACAAAATATATCATCTTATGAGATACAATAGTTTAGAAATTTTAGGATAATAAATACATACATGATTCTCATATTATATTTGAAAAATTAAAATAAAATGTAATTTTTTTTAATAAATTTATTATTTATTTTAGTATACCCTTAAAAATATTACAATTTCTATTCTTGGTTTTTAGGGAAAATTAAAACAAAATAAATGGGTGAGTTTTTATTTTCAATAAGAAGTAGTGCACAACAAAAAAAATCATGAAAAAAATATACCATGAATAACATGGGAGAGATAAATAATAATAAAAATATCTCATACAACTTTTATCATTAGTGATGAATATATCCATGGAAGACATATAAATGAAAAAAATCACATGGAAAACAATATTTGGTTTCATGGTGATGAAATTCATAATGTAAGATATCTTAATCTTATCGTCAAGGATACATGCAAAGGCTTATTACATAAATAGGTTAGGCATATACAAAATACTTAGACTATTTGGTCTCATGAGAGCTATAGATGCATATAGAATCTATATAATTTCGGGTCTCACCCATCACTGAATAAGTCCAATGCATTTATCATATGAAATGAACAAATAAAGAATAAAATACATAATCAAAATGTCATAGTAATAAATAAAGATAAGTATTGGAACAATAAGAATATGGAATATCAATATTTTCCTTAAGTCAATAAATGGAATGATATGATCATAATTCATCCCGAAAAGAAGGTCTATGATATATTTAGATCATATCCCAAGTGAATAATGAGGAACTTTAAAGTATATTTACATAAATGAAAAACACCATTATAAAAATATTACAAAAATTAATTTAAAAATAAGAATAAATATCCCTTTTTGATAATGAAAATTTCACAAGACAATGGGAAAAGAGTTTACTTTGGAAAACTTAGAAAACTAGTAATGGAAACTTTCTAAATAATAATGTATATTATAGTGAGAAAAGTATCTTAAAAGTTAAATGTTAAACAAAACATTCTTTCCACACTTTTGTAAGGGAAGTCAAAAATGAATTGCGAAGAAAGTGTTAAAAAGATTCCTTTATAAAACTTTATAAAGAAATTAAAAGATAATATTAAATGACCATAAAAATCATTTAATTATATAAAAAAAATTCTTGGAACAATAAAAAAGAATATGTACATGAAGGAAAAATATTTTAAACCGATAAAAAGAGATAAGGTTTATTCCACTAATAGAACTCCTTTTGATTGAATTGTGAACCAAAGAGAGGTGAAATGGAAAGAATGAAAATAAAACAAGAGAAAAATAAGAGAATAAAATACATGGGTTTTAGAGATAAATAGAATATGATTCTCTCAAATAAGTATTTAGACATAAGTAATTCAAAATTAAAACTGAGATTGGAAAAACAACCCTTACCTTGAAAATCTGCTTGGTCAGACACACTCTAACTTCCCTGTATAATAAATTTAGGTTTATTTTTCATATTAATAGAAATATTATTCATATTTCTATCTACAAAATACCATTAAATTTTCATTCCCTATTTCCCATATATTATTTTCTTATTGTTAATATTAATATTTTGGTGTTAATTATTCAGCCTCCCTTACATGCTTCAGTTTGGTGGTTGTAGTCCTTGAGTATTATTCTTGGGTTCATCATCTAAAAAATGTTGATTATTAGTTAATACATGTTTTTGATGTAGTTATATAGTCACATAGTCATTTAATGTAATTAAGGGGGGGGGGTGTTTCACGTGAAATAATTAAAAATCCACTTTTAGTAATTATTTAATTAATAAAATAATTAACTTTATTTGTAAATATACATTTAAAAATTACAATTAAATAATTATGAAAACATATTAAATTTATCATTATTACAAATTATTAGAAGTATTTAATTTTTCTTAGTATTTTATGATATAAATGTTTTAATAATGTCCATGTAGGTGGTAAAACTAATCAAAATAAGAACATGTTATAATGAATGAATAATTAAGAACATGTTATTCGATAGTGATAATAAAAATTTTATATAAGATTAATGGTTTCAAAAAAAATTATAAATAAAATTTAAGACAAATATAATGAAGAATAAATAAAAAATAATCAAGGGGAAGATAACTCTTACATTGAATACATGAATCTCCTCTTGAAGGGCCTCTTATAAATGAGAGGTTTAAGACTCTTCCATGGGATCAGAGGTTCCCAAAAATGTGAGATGTTTGTGAGGGAGATAATATGGGAATGGATTCAAGATAATTTATAAGTAGAGTTGTGGTTTTAGGTGGGAAAAGGAGGGACCATTTATAGATGAGAGAGGTGGCATTTTTGTAATATTAATTTCTTAATATAAAAATTGAAATTCATTATCAAATAAAGTGGATCAAAAAATGGATAATAACTATCAATAGATAAGGTATAGTCATAGAAATCCTCTATACACACATTTATAGACAAGTTTTTGTGATATTTTATGATTTTATCTCTTAATTTAACCATTTTACAACATTTAACCTTTACCATTGTGACTAACTTTTATCCAGGTAACTTATTTTTAGGGAAAAAATTAAATTGACCATATTACCAAATTTTTACATGATTATTACAAATATTAAATATATTTTGTTATATCCAAATTCTAAAAGTGATAAAAATTAATTATAATATAATAAATGTATAATTCTTAAAAATAGTTTTTAGAATAAATTATATTTTTAAATATAAAAAAGAATTTGGGAAAAATTTTGAATAATATTGAATCCCATGGAATCTATTTGTTTATTATTAGTATAAGGTGAATTATGTGGCTTTAAAACCATTACAAAAAAGGGAATATTATGAATAATTAATTAAATGGAAGAGACCATAAATATTTTTTTTATTAGAATAAAATATAAATTTTGTTCCAAAATATAAAACAAAGGTTTATAAATTCAGTATATTCTTTTTAATTAAATTATTTTAATATCTAAATACATATTTGTGTGATAAAGTGATTTAATAATTTTTTTCTCTAATTATATCATGATAATGTTGTAAAAGTCAAGGTATTTGTAAAAGTCATTTATTTATTATTCACTTAAAAATCAACCTTTTGGAAAAATCCTACAAATTTATAATAAGATAATTTTTAAATTTTGAATCAAAAATTGATGTTCATTTAATAAAATTGAAACAAATTTTTTTTTTAATTTTTCTTTTAAACATATCCATGAACAAAACTATTTCTATTGTACCATAATGATGAAATAATCAAATATGTATTGTTATATAGTTTGAGGATGTAGTGTTTACCTACCATAAAAGATTCTTGGGTATTACAATACTTTGTAGTTTAACTTAATTTTTTATTATTATAAATTTTCACATCGATTGAATTCTAATCCCATCCTTAGAATCATTTTATCCTTTCCTAGAAGTCCTCATAATTAATGTTGATATTTGTGTTTACAGGGTTGAGATTTGATAATCTTTTCAAGATTATGATTAGAATTTATGTCCAAAGGGTTTGGAAATAACTCTAATAAAATATGTTACTTTAGTGTTGAGTGAAAACTTTTCAATAGAGTTAGATAATAAAGTTTCATGCATACCGATAATGAATTGATAAATGTGAATGGAATTTAAGAGAAGTATCATCATTTCAATAGGAAGAGTAGAATGAATGGTTGAGTAGTTTTCTTAAAAAATTTGGATTTGGAAACATATTTCTTTTGTGATGCTTAAATGTTTTATTCATTATTGATAATTATTTTATTTTATAGACTATGTTTATTAAACCTTGGTAGTATGGGAACCCTTTTTTATTATGTGAAGATTTTATGCATGAGGATAAGAAAAAGTTTAAGTGTGGGGGGATTTGATAACTTAATTCATGCATAATTTTTAGAAAATCATTTTTATTATTTAAGTATATTTTTACCTAAATTATGGTTTTTAGAATTTTTTTAATGGAAAGAAACACCTATAATTGAGTTTGTGGGAATTCAGAGATAGAGGAAGAAAAAAAGGACATTCACAACTTGAAGAAAAATTTGGAAAAGGAAACAAATTTGTTCATGTGTTGAAATATATATCCAACCTAACATAGCACCACATAAGTAGCCAAACATTGTGAGGTAGAGGGATAATATCAACTATGGAATAGGGTTGTGTATAAAATAAATAGTATATAACTAGTATGGGGTGGCACTGACATGAGAAGAGCATGACTAGTTCCTAGCAGTTCTAGGCATAATAGAGGACCAATGGTCATGGTATGAGGTTATGCCATTAGAATTCAATGATAGTCAATTCTTGTGTTAAAGATAATAAAGTATCACCTTTATAATGAATCTTTTTATGTGTTATTATAGTGTATAATAGAATTATATAACATTAATGAAGCACATGAGGCTTTCGAAAAACATCATCATTCATGGTTTTCATCTTCAGGCAGTGCTAGTGTTTTTCATGATCCATGCTTGAAACATCCAAGATAATGTAGAATAAAATTATAGGAAAGGTGTGGTAGTAGTGAAATACCTAATATTACTATGTGAAATATGGTATGTGAATAGAACTTGAAATAGATAGTGTTACAGTCATGGAGGAAGTTCCCGTGGTTCATAGGATAAATTTAAAAGCACAATGAAGACTATTTTGATATGGTGAAAGTCATTGTATCAGGTGAATGGATGAAGCGATGAAATATACATGGTTCTCATCCCTATTTAGTGCTGAATAATCCATGAAATATTGACTCCTCATGCTATAATGAAGATGAATCCGACTCTTATGCAAAGGTTAAAAGGCACTATGAAGCTAATTAAAAATTGAAATGTATGAATTAAGAGAATTATGATTTTGTGAGTAGCAAAAAAACTCCTCTAAATCCTTTTTTAGTAAGATATATTCATTATACTATTATTTTAATCATTTCAAAAGTAATTAAATGGATTATTAAGATAATAGAAGGAGAGTTAGAATGATAACATTGTGTTGTGTCTATTGTTTTCATGTCATGGGGATATTGGCGAGTTTGTATGGATCCTTGGAAGTTTGTAAGGTTTCATGGGAGAGTTTGTAAGAATGAATAATTATCTAAATATTAAATAATTGATTTCATTATGTCTAAAGATACCATGAAAAATGAAGCATTACATAATATTTTATTGAGTTATAGAATCTATCACACTACATGGGATGATGCTTCACAATCATGATAGTGAAGGCAGTGTTGGAGCTCATGGATTATAAGAGTTCTCATCCTGGATAGATTATATCATGGAAAAAATAATATAAGAAATAAATATATAATAATTTAAATAATTATGGGAGAGTATTTGTGTTGTGTATACATGGGGTGTGCCATAACTATAAATAATCATTGGAAGTTCTTGAGAGAAGAGTTGAGTTATGAAATGTCTGGAATTGTGTGTTCCATGACATGCATGGTAAAAAATATTAAAAATAAGAACTTCTAATATCTTTGAAAGGAATTAATATTGTTTTAATGGGGAGATATATATGTGATTAAAATGGATATTTTAAGGAAAATTCAACCACTTGGGGGAATCTACCTTTAAATAATGGACTTGGCCCCATGGAAAGGGGATTTAAATTAAAGAGTCTAGGAGGATTATTCTTCTTTAACTAGTGATACCACCGATGGTTAGAGTATTCTTTTAATTTTTTTACCCTAAAATGGATGACATGATAGGGTATCCTTTTATTCCATGGTGGTTATAATGAAAGGGTATTGAAGTGATTTTATGTTCAATTATTTTCAATGGTAATCCATGTTAGGTTTTTACACTCATATTTTTCTCATATATGCCCTTCATTATCTAAATCAAAACCATTGTTTTGTAAGTAAAAGAGTGACATTTAGTACATTAAAAAGTGTGTGGTTATCTCCATGACCATAGGGTGAATTGTATACTTTATTTAAATATGGGTTCAAGTTACCCAATCTCTAAGTGATCCAAAGTACCTGACCATAATAAAAGGAATGATTAAGTAATTAAAGAGTGATTACTCAGACCAATGGTTTCAATTAGATTTTATTTTGACAACTTAATGAGTTTTTATTAATGTTTTTTATTCTTCATCACTTTATAAACCTGTACTCTAGTTTCCTATTATTTTTCATCATTATTTTTTCAACCCAAAGTAGTAGTTTTATTCCATCATATTTTATAATCTTAACTATTGAGTTAGATATTTCCTATACCTTGTCTCTGTGGGATCAAACTTAGTATTCAAATTTCATATACTACTTATTAGTAGTTTTATTATTTTATTATGTTGTGATTTATAAATTTATAAACTTTATTTGGTCATAAGAACTAACAACACCTTGTTACCGGTTAGGAACAGTTAGGTGGATACCTAGTTTATGTAAGAGAGAGAGAGAGAGAGAATGGGTTATGATATCTTATGGAACTCAATGTTTTTTATTTTATGGAATGATCAAATTATACCTTGAAAGACTCTATTTATCATATGGATTTATATGGATCAAGTGGTACTTTCTATTGACGTTTTATATGGTATTTATGTATGGAAAGGTACCGATAAAGGGGGTTTATCACCTTGGTATACCTTAGGGTGTTGATGTGAGTTTATTATAACATTATGTATCACCTAATTGGGGAATAATATGTTGAGATATCTTGGTATGTCAAATGTACAAGATGTGGTGGATTATTTGTGGTGTTGGTAATTAAGATCATTGTGAATATGGTTTAGGTGTGGGCTTATTTTGGTAAATTGGTGTGGCATATATAATAAGAATGGATGGATTGATTATAGACTGAAGTATTTGGAAATTGATAAAGGTTATGGTTATAGCTATAGGTTTCATGTAGGTGTTATATTGGAGTGAGATGAGATAGAATTGATTTCCTTGTTGTTATCCCTTTATGGAAATCTAGGTATGGATGTGTTGTAGAGTGAGGAATAAGATGTAGGATATAATTTTCATGACTTTTTGTTCTCCTAACTTTTTTGATAAAATATTTTTTTTGGATAGAATGACCGAGGAGATGTTTTCTTGGTGTATTGATATGTGTGGTGTCATGCTACACCACCTAAATGTGTGTACCTGAGGTTTTATATGTTATACCTTTTCCATTTTGGTTTCTTATATATGGGTTTAGCTATGTCATTCCTTTCCCAGATGTGATTTTTATATACATAGGAATCGATATGTTATTCCATTCCCTATAATCATTTCTAAAATATGTATGTCTCTATAAATTATATTTTTCATATGTGAATTTCTAATTTATCTAGGATTGGATATGCTGCACCTTTTCCTATATGTGTTTCTAATATATATTGGAATACCTATGTTATAGAATTTCCTGATACATTTTTTATTATTTTATGGGGCAAGTGTATATGGGTTTGGATATGTTACACTAGTTTTAGGTGTATTTCCAATATAATGTGATTATGATAAAAATAATTATTAATATAGATTAAAATATGTGAGTTTGATTGTTCTGGTGTCTTGGTTAACACACAATGACCTGACATGATTTCTTGTGTGATGTATACGGTTGATTGTTTATTTTACTATATATGAACACATGTATATAATTGTATATATAAGGGATATGTTGGTGGCACCCAATATAGTTTTATGATCACACCCTGCACATGCACCATAGTGCATGTGCATACCTCTATATTTAAATTTCAGGAGGTAGAATGTATGTGTTAATACAAACGCATACACACACACACACACACATTATATAGGTATATAAATATTTATATATGTGTGTTTTAAATAAAATGAATATTATTTTTTCTTTAGATAAAGCTTATATATTGAGAAATATATTTTATATATAAATATGTTTAATTATTTATTTATAAAATTAAATTTTTACGTGTGAATATATAAAAAATATGTATATATTATTATATATATTGATTATAAATAGCAGTGCATTATAAAAAATGATAAAATTTCAAAGACACAATATCAATATGAATTTAATACCTTGTAATAAATTCAGTCCCCACCAAAAAAATCCAACAATACCCCCTTAAATGAGGTTGTAAATCCATAAAATGTTAAAAAATCGGGGTATCCTGACTAAAAACTCAGTTTTGGAGGCCTTCTGAGCCTATTTTGTCCTTGAAGGAACCTTGAATGGGGTTCCCCCCAAGTCACAATGGTTTAGATCTTGTCTCATGCTTCGATTTGATATGTTGTAGAGCTCAAACAGACACCTGGATCAAAAGATATGACCGTTTGAAGTTCGAGTTGCGTTTTCAACATATTTTGGATCTTTTTTTAATTTTTTTTAATTTTTTTAGTCTTAAAATTGTTATTAAATAACTATTACTCCATAATAATTAGAAAATTATTTATTAAAAATCTTTTTTTTTAATTTTTTATAAGCCATTTTCACTAAATATCTTATATATTAAGTATATTAAGTGTAAATGTATATTTATACTTATCTAAAATATATTTAAAAATTATATATTATATTTATATCAATATAACTATATAACTATATTTATATATTAAAATATTATTTTTAATTAATTTTTTTGAAGTCGACCCTTTATCAGTGCTTTTAAAAAAAGCACTGACAAAGACCCCCCTTTATCAGCGCTGATAAAGGTTGGCACTGAGAAAAACTATTTTTGTGATAGTTTTTCATGGATAAATCTCTATTGGTATTAGTATTTTATCATTATACTCAATTATCCTAGTGGTTGGTCTTTTTGATTTATGTTTTTTCTATTTTACATGAGTTACATTTGATATTGCATATCGATATTAGTGTCTTATTTTTTGTTACTATTTTTCTGTTAGTCCTTGGTCTTTCTCTAATATTATATGATGATTCTATTATTTATCTATTATTATATATTATGGTACTATGATTATTGTCTTCCTATATTGGTTATATACTCTCCCACTAGTTAATAACCTTTGGTATATGGGGAGGCGTTGTAGAAATATCGTGGAACTATAACTTAGGCTGGTAGTTGGGTTACCCGAGCTAAATCTTTACATTTCCACTTATGGTTTGGAATTTTAATAAATAAAAATCATTGATATACATTATTACTTTATAGTGATTGGAAAATGAATTATATTATTCTTGATGGTTTTCATTTATAATGGGTAATGTCTTCCATATATTTATGTTGATATACCATCGGTTCTTGTTTCCAACCCATGGCCTGTTGAATGTTGAATTTAAGGGTCACACTCAAACTTATTTCTAGCTCAGGTGGAGTCCCAACAGGATAAAATACTGATAATATCCTTTCAAATACACTAAATAATCTAGTTAATAGAATATTTGTTAATAAAAAATCATCCAACTCCCATCATATAGAACACATTAAATCTATTAAAAGGAGGTATTGATCTATTCAAAAAATTTAACTCTTTATATTTTTCACCAATTTGATTTCAAAAAATTAAGTCCATCCAAAGTTACTAATCAAATTATTAATCTATTTAAATAAATATATTATATATATTTTTTTTTTCTGTTTTCTATGTATGTGTGTATAATAATAGAAATTCCAAAATATATATTTAAATATTTTTTAAAATAACTTTTAAAAAAATGTTTTTTTAGAAAATTAAACACTACCAAAGGCTGTTATTTGTAATGGGTAGGCCCTGGAAAGTTCTTATGTTTTTTAATTTGGGATTCTTCCCACATGCTTTTAATATCCACCTTTCTTATTTTTTTAATTCCCCACTTTTCAATGATAAAATCAATTAAAATTTATTGAATTATATAAATATATATATATATAGTGAAGGATTCTCCAGGTGATGATCCATAAAGACCCATACCTAATAAATTTATTAAAAATAGTGATCACTATAGGATAAAGTTAAAACTACATGAGTGTACGAATCACTACTAACATTCAAAAGATATAAATACAAAAAACAATAAGGTAGGTGAATAGAGAGAAAAGATAAATGATCATCCACCACCTTCATTTAGAGATAATATAACACTATATTTCCTTCTCTATAAATATGTGAGACAATTATACAAATATCACTCACCTATCTCAGGTAGTCATTATAATCCATGTGAAGTTTCTATGACACATTTAGAGACTGAAGTTTTAGGATAGAACCCACAAATATCATGTCACATTCAATCCAAAGAAAAGTAAAACCATATTGGTAATAATACTTAAAAAAATAATCACCACCCAAAGATCAACATATAATTAAATAAGTCTACCAAATAAATGAGAAATATTACCTTTGAAAAACCCTCTTTAAGTTATTAATACACTGCCATAATCTACAGTCCCAGATGCACTAGAATTAATTTCATAGATATTAAATTTAATCCAAAATTGTAAGATCAAAGTCAGTAATACATATTTATACTAGGGAGGTATCCATATAATTACTTTTACCCCTAATATTCTTTTAAAAAAAGTTCAATCAAATTGTTATCCATGACACCATGTTATATCTTTGCAACAAGTTGAATATCTTTGCTAATACAAGCAAGGATATCCCTAAGAGGGAGTTTTTTACCATAAAATATGATAATATTTCTATATAACATGATGTATTATAAATATAAAACAACCTAAATTATAAGAATACTATAAATTTGTTAACCAAAGCGTCTACTGGTGATGGAAGTCATAAAGGTGTTTAGGTCCTTCCAAAGTTGATATTAAAATAAGAAAATTCTTGAAAGATAGTCCCAAAATTCCATTTCTAGGAAACATTCTAAAAAATGGGTACTAGTTTAAGAGTTGTTTAAAGAATGAAAACAGGGAAAATTAATTTGGATACATATAATAGAGATCTTATCATCAGTTGGTAGATGATTCTATCCGAGCTTCAATAGATGAACTCATCTAAATGGATAAATGAATATTTTCTTGAAACAAGTAGTTCCTATGTGGGGGTGTTAATATTTACCTAAATAGACTAGTAGGTGATATTTCTAGATAGAAAACCCATCCTAGTAGGCCTTTATAAATAGAAATCATGTTCACCAAAATCATAATTCTGGATCTATTTTACAGGGTTTGCAGGTATGTGACCTATAAATAAATTAAAGGTGTTTAGGGAATATTCAATTTAGGGACTATCCAAAATTAAGGAATATTATAGGTATAAAATGGAGGAATTTTATTCCAATCGATCTATAGAATTTAGTTTTATAATGATTTGATGTATTACATTTCACATGATGCATAATGTTATTTAAAAGTTCTCTAAGGGTATTCTAAACCGAGGACCTTGGATACAAGTTTTGACCATTGAAAATTATATAAAAAATCATGGATTTAATAAACTATTTTGTGGAATTAGAGTTCTAATTAAATAAGCCCTTGTGTTTAATACCCTGGCCTCTAAACATAATGGGATCAACACATATTTTCTAGGCTACTATAACCACTTTCTTCTCATGGATACTACTAGAAAAAATGAAGTTTATTATATGTTTTTCTATCCTTTTAAAAAACTACGGTATCCATTAACATATATGGAAGACATGAATAAACACAGAGTAAATTAAAAAAATTAACTAAAAAAATTCAACCATCTTGAGAGAGATACTTCAATTTGTAAAATAAAAGATTCATGGAGATATTTGAAGCAATGCCTTCTAAATAGGCAAGCCTGACCCATTATTAGAAGAGTGGGATGCCTAAATAATTGAATGGTATCTCACTATACTTAACAACTGATGGATTTTCAATACGGTTCATACCTAGAAAAAGTATTGTTTTACCAAATATAATAGTGGATTTATGAAAACATTTTGTGAAAAATATTTTTATAACTTTGAAAGATATTTTTAAAGTGCTAAGAGTTTTTCGATCACCATCAAAGAAGACAAGGATATCATCAGTATGAATAATATGATCTAGAAAGGTAAAAGATCTATAAGTGTAGATAGGGGAGGGAGGTCCATCCATGTCTCTCAGAATACATTTGTTTAGGTAGTGTTCCAAATCCCAAGGATTAAATAAGAGAGTGGAACCCATTATCTTACCCTTATTGAATAGTCAAATTACCCTCTGTTATGAACCAACCTGGGTTAACCCCAAACCGGTCACCCCAGTCATCTCACAAAAAGGCCTAATAGGTGCTACCAATCCTCTCAGACTAGAAAATAGTGCCAGAAATCAATCAAAACTCAACTATGAATGATTTATCCCATAAAAAAGATAAATAAATTAAATAAAAATATGAAAATAAAATAAAATATATAAGTGAAAAAGAAATAAAACTAAATATACCTCCATGTCACCTCATAGGTCACATCTAACCATAGAACCACACTCACTCCATGAGCAATCGAAAGATAACTGAAGAAGAAACTAAATAAAAACAATAAAAAATAGGCATGAGTATAAAAACTCCCAGTAGGGATGCTAAGGATAAACAACACCTTATGACTTACCTTTAAAGTGAAGTCCAATCATGATATTTTGAAAATAATACATATAAAAATAATGTTTTATACTCTTTAAAGAAAAATAGGTATCAAGCATCCATTTTAAGAAAAACTACCTTCCATCATATTTCAAAAATAGTTTTCAATGTATAAAAGGCCTCTCAAGAAATTCTTTATAAAAGATAACTAGTGATAAAATAGGTGTCCCTGTATGGAAAAATAACATCAAAGAAAGTAAACATGCTCTTTATTATTTTAGTTAAGAAAAGGAAGTTAAGAAAAATGATATTTTTAAAATATTATCAAGAAAACAAGATAAAAAGGGAGAAAACACTATGAGAAATCCCTAAATAGATAGATTAACTGGGTCCTAGGATCCTCATACCTTGGTGATCGAACCATAGAATCAATTATTGTGCATGATATACTAGAGATGTGGAAGAAAAAGTTTTAGTGGTCCCAAAAGCATCATTATTTTGTTTAGTTAGTGTTGTAGACTAATCCTTCTAGGGAGACCGGGTTAGTAACCCATCAACTCAACCGATGTACTAGTCCTTAGAAACCTTCTTAGGTACCTAGGGTTTCCAAGTGATCTAATTTACCAAATAATAAACGTTAACCATTTTTAAACCACACCCAAATTCATTATCTTTCAAAGAGAACTTTCACATGTAAAAGCACTGAATTTCAATAAACCCATAGGGGAAATACATTTCACAACCATTACATACATACCAAAGTATCCTTAAAATTTCCCTCTACACATTGAATGCCCTTCATAAAACCAATGGGACATTTTAAATACTATACATTTTAATTAAGGTTGGAAAACAAGATTAAATAAAGAAAACTAGAATCAAAAGTCACTTTGCATTGAATATGAATTTCATATAATAATTAAATCACATTTTTAAAACAATAAAGAAATTGTGGAAGTAAAAATAAAGGTCTGGGCATAGGGAATGTACTTCAAAACACATTTTCATTGATAAAGAAAATCTGAATCTACCCCAAAAAGGTCTGTAGAAGAAAACACCCTATTTTTACACTTACACACATACACCTATACATATATATATTAATACCCCAACCTGAAGTGTAGATATCCCCCTCTCTATAAGAAAATATATACAAAGAGGGTATATATGTATGCCTCACACTTGAAGATGTGTGTAAGTATCCTTCATGAATAATGATCCGAAAAACACTTGAAAAATACTAGAAAATTAAAAATTATGAAATCTATAATTAAAATTCTACCAAAGATAAATAATAGAGGATAAATTACCCAAAAATGATGGAAAACCAACTACCTTTGATGACTATGGCTAGAACCAACCTCAACCGTACCAAAGAGCCCTAAAAGAAATACCCAAAAGGGGGTTAGGGTTCAAGGTAAGTCATACACACCAATTGGGAGTGAAGGAAACCAAGAAATAGAGGAAGCATGAGGAAGAGGAGAAGATAAGGAACTAACTTGAGATGATCACACCCAAAACCGATAGAAGAAGGGGAAAAACCAGGGTAACAGGAGGAGGTTCTTGCGCCATAGGAGGGGGATTCTCACACGATCAGGAGAGGGTGGGGGTGATGGTGTGCATGAGAGTAGGGTGAGGGTGAGGGAGAGAATACCCCTTTAGGGGTATAATAAGAATAATAATAATAATAATAATAATAATAATAATAATAATAATAATAATAATAATAATAATAAAACAACAATAATAAATAATAATGATAATAAAACAACAAAAACAACAACAAAAATAATAAAACACACACACACATATATATATATATATATATCTGTGTGTGTGTGTGTGTGTGTGTGTTTATTATTATTATTATTATTATTGTTACCCTGGGAAAACCACACGGTTTAGCCTCACGGTCTTCCAGACCGTGCATCAACTGTACGGCTACCTATGACCTAATGGGGAGGGATTGCATGAGCTACTAGGGAGAGGTGCACACCCATTTTCCTAGCTGTGCACCCTAGATAGTGCTACTATCTTGGATGCATGGTTAGCACTAGGATGACACATGGTTTATCCTAACCATGTGACTTCTTTGGTCTAACCAAAAACCTTCATTTTTCCTAAAAACACTTTTAAAATCCATAAAATGAAAACAAGAATAAAAATAAATAAAATAATAGAGAATTTTCGGGTTGGGGTTTGACAATTATCTCCACCATTAACACTTTCTACCCCCATAATTCAAAACAAAACTTCTACCGCCTAAGGACCAAAGACTGAGAAATCTCTTTCACCCAAAAATAAAAACATCAAGATCCAAAAGAATATGAAAAGACCCTCCGAAAAAATGAACCATCAACTAAGGAAAAACTTAAGAGACCAAATTAACTCAAAGGTAAAACTAAAGAATGGATAGAGAAGGAAGTTCATGTCTCCAAACACAACCTCAAACAAGGAACACCCCGAACCCTAGCATAGAAATCACCAAAGAAACTCATTAAGGTTGGGTGGGATGGCGATAAAGGGTTACCCCCTCAATAAGGCTGAAATTCCAATTCACCATGAGTCCCTTTTTATGGCGGTCTCCCCACTATTTGGGGACTTTAGTCAAACATCTTTTATCAGCCCAAAATAACTCAGAAATCCATACAAAACCTATAATACTGGTGTGACCTCTTAACTTCCTAAATCGTACCCGAAACATTTAAGGGAAGACACCAGAGGAACCTATAGTGGGTATCCCCACCATTTAAAACTAACTAGAATAGACCAACCCCCAACACAAGGGGGTTCTCTAATGAAAGAGACAAAAATTAAACACTAGACTGAACCAAGATTCATAATTTCTATATGATGAAAGAATCATTAAATAGGAACAAACCTAAAACTAAAACCATACCAAAATAATTTCATCCATTCAAATTACACATTAAAAAGGAACATATACAAAGATCTAAAAAGAAATGAGGCCAACCAAACCATAAAAAGGGTACACAAAATAGACATCCATAAAAAGGTAAAACTCAATTAGATTCCTCTCTAATATCAAACATAATAGGTTGGGTAAATATCCACCATACCTTAAAACTTATCCAATAAATGAAAATATTCAATCCGAGGCTTATGGATAGATCCCTAATGTCTTGAAGTATCTATTACCTCATATTTAATAGATGATAATATTCAATTTAAAATTTTGATTTCAATAGCACTACCCACATAACCTCTTCAGGAGACTCAAGTAGCCACACTGAATGAAACATATTTTAATAAGCCACTATAGATGAGGTATTATCCTCTTTTTAGTGGAAAAAGGTGGCTTACAACCTAAGAAGACCCGAGTATGGTCTAATTTCTAGAAAGGATCTAGATCCACCACTCAATTAAGTGTCTGGGTAGGGTCATAAATTATAATACCCAGAGAAAAACTTATTCATAATTCCTTCAAATACTCCAACCTCATCAATTTTAACAAGTTCAAACCACTAAAGAAAGTTAAAAACCAATTCCTAAAACTATCCTTCACTTAGAAAACCAAGTATAAAACCTCATAGACCAACCACCTACTCATTTTGTTTCTGAAACTCATCAAGGTAATATTCTAAAAATAATAAGCATATAACCAAATAAAATTACATCACAAACCAAAACTCCAAATTTCAATCACAAATCAAAACCTAACTCTGAACACCATTCCTACCACACTTCCATTGCATAAAAACCAAAATCCCATAAAAGACAACTTCAAACATGAAAATAAAACAACAAAAAACAAATCACTCACTTTTCGAAACACTGAAATACTTTTTTAAACCATTTTAGAGAACAAAACAACCTTAAGAGAGTGGTATTTTGTAAATTTCTCCATAGATATAATGCCTCTATATATTTAATTCATAAATTACCACATATAACTCCAAATAATGAGTTGGTTAATTCTGGTCCTGGACCTTCAATTTTTACAAGGAATAATCTATAACCATATCATTATTCATGAGGAAGAATCCCAGTCCCTTTGTTGATGCATAATTATAGATTATAAACTCTTATCCACTGTAAGGTAGTGTGAGAATAGGTGCACTAAGTAGCCTCCTCTTCAATCCCTTAAAACATTCCTCAAATTCATTCATCCAAAGAAACTCATCTCCCTTCCAAATTAACTTGTTGAGTGGATTCGATTTCCATTAAAAATTATCCACAAAGTGATGATAATATTCATCAAAACCACGAAAATTATGGATCTTTATAATAATTTTTGGTTTGGGACAATGTTTAATAACTTAGGTTATTGAAGGGTATACTAATATTCCCTCAACTGAGATTATATGATCCAAGAATGAAACTTTCCAAAGATAAAATTCACACTTGAAATTTTTTTCTTAAATACTATCTTTCCTTAGGGTATTTATCACAATCCCCAAATGATCTTAATGCTATTTCTTTATTTTTGAATAAATAAAATATCATATATAAAGACTACCACAAACTAATCAAGGAAATCTATAAATACTACATTCATATAATCCATAAAGATATTGGGGGCATTTTTAAGACCAAATGACATCACTATAAATTCACAATGTCTATACCTTGTACATAAGGTAGTATTGGATAAATCTATTTTCTTAAACCTAAATTGATGATATCTAGAATAAAGATTAATCTTGGAAAAGTATTGATCTCTACACAGCTGATCGAACAAGTCATCAATACGGGGAATATGATACTTTTTCTTGATAGTGATCTTGTTAATTTCTCTATAATCAATACAAAGTTTTATTTATCCATGTTTCTTATTAAAAAATGGAATAGGTTCACCCCAATGTGATTCAATTGGCTAAATGAGTCCCTTTTAAATATTCTCTTAGAGTTTCTTCTTAAATTATTACAAATTAATTGGGGACATTCTATATGGATTCTTATAAATTATTGTAGAACTATTTATGAGTTCTTTTGAAAACTCAACTTCATAATTCAGTGGAAGACAATGCAGCTATTCCAAAAATATGTCAATAAACTCTTAAAATATAGAAATATCTTCAATGTTGAGTTTATCCCCAACCATCTAAGATAAAAAACCCTTTTAAATATGAATCATGACCTATATGGTGGATGTAATTTCTATCATAAGTTTATTTTTTTCATCACATTGATAGTCTACCATAGGTTGGTTTAGAGTATAAAACATAAATTCTATTCCTTAGAAATTCATATTGGATTTATGTAAATAATTCCAATCCATGTTTCAAATGACATCCAATTAATCTAGAAGAATGATGAAAAGGTTTATAGGAAACACATTCCCACAAACTTATACTAGATAAGAATCATAGACTTGGGATGTGATCATCATACCATTAGGGGTTTTTACTAATAACTCGGAATCTATTTTTTTAGGTGGTATTATAATAAAATTATAAAATTATTTTTATATAAAAGAGTGTATAAATGTAGAATCAAATAAGACATTAACAGTTCTAGAGTGAATGGTAGGTGTACCTTTCAACACATCATTATCGTACCCCTCCTCAAAAATAGTTATTATATGATATTTTCCTTTTTCTATGGTCTTAAGAGGTTTTTTATGTCGATTTTCATTATTAAGCTTCCAATTTGGGCACTAGTTATCATAATTCTGCAGATATTTATCACTATTCACATCATTAGAAAACTTTTTCCCATCACTCCAACATTTTATTTCCATATGACCTTCCTTTCCACACTAGAAACACATATTATTTCCCTTAATATAATTTATCCCATGTTTCCTTCCACCCTTTCATCATAAAGTAAGGATCATCATATTATCTCTTGTTTTTTAGAATTTCATTTGAATTGAATTTTTATTTTCTTGTCAAAACCATGAGATTGATGGGTTACTATAATCTCCATATCCACCTTGAGAGAACATCAAATAATTTATTAATAGAAAAAAAATCCCCTTATGGATAATTTTCTTTGGAGAATTGGTTTTCAACCACTGAAGAATTGATTAACCGTACTTCTAGGTTGGATGATACTACCAGAAGTATACCTCAGAAGTCTTGTGAAATTTTCCTCATAAAAACCGACTGATCCATCATCCCTCTACTTTAAATCAAGGAATTATTTATCCATTTTTTATGAAGGATACTTGTAAATTACTTGTTAAAAAATAAACTTTAAAATTCAACCCACTCTATAGATTCAATTTATTATTTTCATTTTGTGTTCTTGATAAGATTCCACAATTAATCTACTTCACCTTATAAATGATAAACAAAAGAATAACTTTCTCATGTTTGAAACCCTAAAGAAAAAATATCTTTTCAATGGTACTGATCCATTAATCAACTACTAGTCAGTAGACCCACTAAAATAAGTTGGATGTTTCCTCATGAAGGAATCAAAAAAATATTATTCCCTACTTTTCTCATTTTAAAGCTCATCATGATTCATAGATTGAGATATTTGTATGAGAATATCAATAAGATTTTTCATTAAAAGTTCCATAAAATTCTGTTTCTTTGGAGGAAAATCATTGAATTTTCCATCAAATTAATCATTAACATGATTTCTTTAGGTTCCAACCATTGATTAAAACCAAAAATCATAGTGTGAGAAACAATAATCATTTTAGGAAACCACATAATCATGAAAAATTATTTATAGGATGTTTAAATCATAAAACCTTCTTCTATGAAACCTTAGGTTTAACCTAGTTTATTCACAATCATTTACAAAACTTTAGGATTTTATCCTATACATAAACTCATCCATAGGGTTCCAAATAAAGTTTTCTCATTCTAGTTTCCAAAGGTTAACTAAAACTTTCATTGATACCAACTATAGTGACCCATACTTTTCATACATTGATATTACATCTTAATTGATGAATATTCATTACATAACATTTCAATCCATACTATAATTGTTTACATCTAGTAACTTTGGAAACATTGAAACATAAACAAATAGTATATAAAATATATGTATCACCTCCCACATCATCATAACTATCACCATTATCAGACATATCATACTTAATTCCTGTATCCATTCCATTCCTATTTATCTAATGAGATATAAATATTTACCCAATGAATTGGAAGGAGATATAATTCCCAACCACCTCATAATTAAAGTCATACATATGTGTTCCATAAGATCATATACCATTCATTATATCAGAACCTATGAAATCAAATGGTTTTCATAAACATTTCACTGTTGCATAATCTGTGGAAGAGGAATAGGTTTCATAAACATCATGCCATCATAAACATAAAAGATATAGAGAAAGAATAAGGATGGTATCCTTGGATCATATTACCTATAAATCATAATAAAAATTGATATTTGTTGTCATTTATGAATCAAAATATCATTAAAATTTTCTTGAAGAAAATAAAATTTCCATTTTGAAACCAATTCTTTAAAATCCAAAAAATTCTAAAATATTCTGGACAAAATTTTTATCAAAAATGAAAATGGAAACCTTTAAATGAATATTAAAAACATTTAAAAAACCCAACAATGATAAATTTCACTTATACCATATAAGTTAAAAAAAATTCTTCCATACTTTTGTCAGAAAAGTTACAAAGTACCTCATTTGTAAAACAACATGAAGATCCATTTCAAACCATTTTTTAAAAATTGAAACATGTGTTAAAATGAATTTAAATAATCTTATAAGAATAGTAAAAACCTTAATTAAAACATTTTTAGAAAACATGGGTATGAAAGAAAATGTTTTTTTCCAACCAAATAGATAAATGAAGTCGATTTTCCTTGAAAATATTTTTTCAGTCTCTTGAGTACATACGCTGAGGAAAATGAAAGAAACAAATGTATTTTCAAGAAATTACTAGAGAATAATAAAATTCATGAGTATCTTGTTAGTTTTATCATAATAATTAATCATCATAAATTAATCATATAAAATCCTGATAAATAATGTTATTATAACATAATACCCTTTATCTCGAGTTCACCTTACTTTGAAAGTACTCTAACCTACTCTTCTTTGAAATTAATCCTTTATATCTCCCTTAAATGGCTCTAGTAATGGTATTTTGGGAAGAAAAATACCTATAGAATGTGTCTAGGGATGTTTAAAAAAGGAATTGTCAGAGGTTGGATGATCTAAAAGGCTCAATGTGGTGTAAAGAAGTCAGGGAGGAGGTTCCCTTTTATAATTGAGGAGTGGGGTACTTTTAGAATTTCTCAAAATATTTAATTATAATAAATTAATGCTCAATAAAAATGACTCTAAATTTATAGGTATTTGAAACTAAGGTGGGATTGGGTTTTAATCCTGTTAACTAATAGAATTTATACAAGTATTATGTCATTTTAAACTTTATCATTTTAATTAACCCTTAGTTAAACAATTATAATTTTAACTACGGTAACAATTTTTTCAATATTAAAGGAAATAATTTTTAATTATACGGTGAAAATTTTCCAATAAATGGACAAGTTATTAAATTTATACCATATCATATCCACCTTGTCTTATTTGAATATTTTTATGAATTATAAATAATTTAATAAAATATTATTTTGATAAAATATCATTATTGTCAATTTTGACACTATTTATTTAATTTTACTTAAAAGACATAAATAAAAAGTTGGTATTTTGATATAATATTTTAACAAAACACTAATATGTTACATTCACATTTTTGGAACACTCAAATTATATCACTTTTAATATTTTCAGAATCATTTATTTTATTTTCTCATTAATTGAATAAATACTGTTTTGGAATTATGTAAGAATTTAAGGTAAATATAAAATATATACAATTTTTAAATAAATTACCATCATGAATATAATTTCATTATACAAAAATTACTATTTATATTTTTTCATAACAAGTTTTTTTCTCTATATGAATACATAAAGGATACTTAAAACCAAGATAGTGATATTTTGTAACTTTCTTTGATTTAAATAATATATAAATCATTTTCATGAAAAAGTGTACATTAAAAAATAAATTTAGAGTTTGAGGTGATAATTTTTGAATTACCTTCATCCAATAAGAATTATTATGAAAAATTACATCCATATAACTTTTTTTAATCCAGATTAACCTGATTTATCCTGTACCAAGGTGATAAATTTTACCATAGTTACTATTAATATTGACAAAAAATAAAAGGGGAATATTTTCCAAATTTGAACCTCACAATTATAAATATGTAATTAAGTTTATATAATTAAATAATTATATTTGAAATAAATTAATTTTAAATTAAGTTCGTAAAATGTGAAAAATTTTATTTTTTAGAAAAAATACATTTTAAGCATAAACAGGATTTATTCTGATCCTATGCCTAGAAAAATATTTTTTGAATGCTTAAAATATTTGATCAAGTAAATATTATATACATTTAATTAATATAATTCACCATTAGGGATTTATTTAATTTATTAAGATAAAAATACATCGCACGCATACAAATTGTTTTTAAGTAAAATATATATATTTCTTTCAAATGTTTTTTATTTTTAGTTATAATAAATTGATAACCAATGAATTAATTATATATATATATAACCATACATTTTTCATATTTTTTTAGTCTTATTCATACCCGCTGATATAATGGCTAAACAATATCTTTCATTTTAAATAACAATATTTTAATAATATATCATGGTTTGTTTAAACTCAGTGTTGCATGTAACACAATATATCGAAGAAATAAAATTATTTAAAGAGATATATTTTGTAAAAATTCTCAAGTTGTTATTTATCACATGAAGTCAAGCTATATCAGTCACTCATACCATAATCAATTACTAGTGCACACTAAAAATCCCTAAACATATGAATCAAATATAGGGAGAATAGGAACACCCCCAAAAGTGAACCCCCTGATAGTCATATTGGTTCCTAGATCCCATGAATATATTCTTAAGGAATAGAGGAAAACCATAGAATGTAACCCCCCTAAAAATACATGTACGAGACCCAATACTACACCTTCCACCTAATTTCCCAATTCCCCCATGTGCAGAATACATCAAATCATTTCCATGAGTTTTACACATTTCGAAAATCATTCTAAACAACCCATTATTTATTGAAAAAAATATTTTAAAACTAGTTCACAATCCATTTCAAAATGCATTGAGAATCTATTTTATTTTACCCAAAACTATAGGAAAACCCATTTTTCTATAAAAAAAATTCACACACATAAATCAATAAATCATTCCATTTCATTTATAAAACTGATTTAGAAAATAAGATCATTAAATAGTTTATACAACACAAGCTATAGATGAAACCACTTAACTTTTATTACATGACTAAACAGTTAGTCAAACACCCAGATTGGGAACCACCAAAGAAGATTTGAAGGTGAGGAGAATCAAGGAGGGATCATTAGAATCAAGATCCATAAAAAACCTGAGGATTGATCACTCTTAAAGAAATAAAGAATAGAAAAAGAGGATTATAAGGAATGAGAAGCTTCACTTACTAGAGATAGACCAAAAAAATTCACTAAAACTTAGATCTAATAAAATGATAGGTTATAGGATCTAAAATTCCTCCTAAGAGACTTAAAAATCTTATGGGTATAATAATATTTGTGCAAGATAAGTTTGGAATAAAATGGGGGTATGGAATTTAAAATTATAAATACACCATACCACGACACAACCCTTACCAACACACCGCATGATTGATGAAAGAGGACCATGCCACTTAATAGTGGAGGAGACTATGCTGCATTCACCCTCAGATAATTAGCCTTTAGAATCCATGGTGCATACGTCACCCAAATCCTATACATATGGGGCTAGGCTACGATGAAACCCATACACCATAACACAACTATCACCAAAATAGAAGAGAAACTAGAATAACCACCACACTATATCTCCCCTCCATGCCACAACTATACCATAATTGATAGGCATCAAAAACCAAACTCCAAGCCTCCACACTATAACCAGTTAGCCCACACCATAACCATCATCTCCATGGTGCAACCCCTCACCTATAAGGCATAAACCAAACTCCCAAAAACTCTATAAAAGACCTAATATTATAATCAAACCAAATGGGATCAAAATAAGGGTATATAAGTACCTAAAATACAGTAACATGACATTATAATAACCTATTTGAATTCAATTATAACATAACTCCCCTTTATACAAATAAAATAAATGGAAAAAAATATTATGAATATTGGGAATATTTACTATATTCAGTACCACACCTAGATTTTTATTTTGGATATCTTTTTTGGTTTTTTTGGCCTTGGGTTTGGACCTTGAGTTTTAGGTGTGACTAGTTTAAAATTTTAGTTTCTAGGTGTTTTTCTCTTAGAGCATAGTCCTTGTACGGTTTGGGGAAACCATGCATCTTACTCTAGGTAACCGTGCGGGCTTGGATGTGCTTCTAGTTGAGGATGTATGACCTATGTACAGTTAGGAAAAATTACATGGTAAGCATGAAGAAAGCCATTTTCCCATTGCAAAACCATTACACATGGTTGGAACATGGTTTGGTAAATCGTGCGGCCAAACCGTGCGAGTTTCCCAGAAATTAAGAATGTTGAATTTACCCTTTTCCCCTTTGGGGTTTTAAAACCAAATCATCCCTATCCTTCACCCAATTGGTTCTTAAATCCCTAGGGAGGCCTCTCCTTGGTTCTCCAAGATTTCTTCATCCTCCCTTGGTGTGGATCTAAGGATTTATTCTTGCTTGGGGCTATATATCTCAAGGTAATCTCCACTTTTCCCCCTATTCATCCTTATTCCATTTATTCTTTATATCTTCTTCTCCCTTGGTCATGAAGACCAAAGGATTTGTGTTTTCCATTGATTTATATTGGTGATTTTTATTTTTTAAGGTTCATATTGGATCTTCTTTCCTTCTCAAACCCTTAAGGTGTGGTTTCAGGAGTGATTTGTTGAAGCGCCAAGCGATTTAGGTTGGTTTCCCTTGCACGTGCCTTTTTAATTTAAGAATAATTTATTTCATGTTTTTTCACCTCCCTTGAATATGAAATATTGATGTTTGATATTTTAAATTATTTTTTGGTGTGAAAATTAGTATTCTTCCCTTGTTTTGTGATAAATACATTTGTTTTTTTAAACTTTGCACACCAAGTATTTGAGAAAATGTTTCGTTGGAATTTGTTAGTGTTTTTTTATATTTAAAGAATGGAACAAAATTTTCAATAAATGTGTGACATGTGAAATAATTATTTGAGTTTCTTATAAGGGTTACCAATCATTTTATATTTAAAAGAAACATGTGTTTGTCTCTTGAAAAATGATATGGCATGTCATGATTGGATAGTGTCCTATTTGAAATCTTGATGAAAACTGTTTTATCTTGTAAATGTGGGGTGAGTGTTTGAAAGGAATTGTTTTATAAATTATTGGGAAATGGAAAGTGGTGTGCTTTAACCTTTTTGAAAGGATGATTTGGATATTTGATAAATGATGTGTTTTTTAAGAGAAACTTGAGGCATGTTTGGTACCTTAATTAATGTGGTAAATGTTTATCATAAAAACCCTCCTTGGATAATTTTATTACCTATTTTATGTGAATGGGTGTTATTTTCTCATTATGGAATCTTTGAGACCCATTTACTCATTTATTAATTCTAAGTAAAAGAGATTGATCCTTGTTGTGATTCTGGGTGATGTATGTTGTGTAAATTATTATATATGATACATGTGAATGTGATTAGATGATCGGTTAGAATTGGTTGACTCACCCCCTTTATACGTGAGACATGGGAACCGGTAATAGAGAGATAATTTTATGAGAAATATTGCTACAATGACTAGATTACACACTAGTTGGCGGCCCATAGTAGGTGGATATATTGGGTTTATTAATATGGGATTTTCCCCTCGGTCTATCCTAAGTAAGGGTGGCCCAGAGTATTTAGGGTGTTTTTGATTTCATCATGCGAGGCATGCTTCTAAGTATGGGTCTCATGTATTAATATGTTTTGGATTATTCACAATCTTCAAGGTTCACCCATGTCTATTGGAATATAGTTACTTACAATAAATGATTCAGTTACTTGGTTACTCTTGTGTGCTTATTTACATTGCCCTTATTATGTGAGTATTGCAGTACTTTGATGTGTGGTGTCTTTCTTGGAATGTGATGATTTGAACTCCAAAGGTTTATGAAAAATGTTTTCAAAGTAAAAGTGTTTTATACTCTCTTGTTCCATTTTGAAATTAAAGAATCAATTTCCCCTTGAAAAGGATAATGTATCTATAATGGAAACAAACATTGTTTTGTAATGAAAAAGGGAAATGTACCATGTTTTCTTTTAAAGTAAAAAGTGCGGGAAAACTTACCTTTATATATTTTATTTCAAACTTGAGATTTATATTTCCTTTATTTTAAAGTAAGTGAAATGGGAATATATTTTTTAGGCATTTCTACATAGTTTTAATACTGATTCCTATAATTTATTATTGTTTTTAGTTTGTGGTGAATGTATCATCATAGTTTAGATTGTTCTAGGCAATGGTTGGTTTTGGAATCAGAGAGTGACCCTTGAGGTAACATGGAGTTGTTGTGTTTTCAGGTTTCATTTGGGGTTTTCTTGTATATCTTGTTGTATCTTTCATCTTTGTGTGAAAGATGTCCAGTTTAGACTTATATATATTTGGACTACTCTGTTTATCTTCCATTGTTTCTTTTATTCATTTATATTGGTCGAAATCATTACCTTGGTTACTCTATTTATTCCTTGGAACTAGTTTCCATCTCATGGGTATCAGGAACATCCTTCAGGACTTGTCTCGATTCGAGTCGAGTGCCATATTGTATGGAATCCCAGATTGATTTGTGAAAAAATGGTATCAAAGGAGGTCAGATATTTAGAGGACCTTTCTTTTTAGAGAACCATTTTTCATTTGGGGATGTATAAGTATATTATAGATTATGATTTTTGGGACTTGAGAGGTAGGAATGGGAAGGACTTCAAGAACCATTGTTCGTTCATAACCTCAGGTTTCTATGGGAAGTCTCATTCTGTTGGTTCTCTTTTGGTTCTTGTGGATTGTTTGGTGTTAGGATATGAAACATGATTTGTTATAAATGTCTCCATGAGATCGTAGGGACTAAAAATCTCTGTGGAGCTGAGGGAACAGTCCTAAAATGATCTCTATGGTGGTGGTGTGTTTGGCATATGACGACCAACCATATGGCTAAGTCACCCACTAACACTAGTTTATCTTGTGAGTTTCTTAGAGTATTCTTTAACCATGATTTTTTTTAAAACCCTTGTTTTAGAATTTTTAAAGTGTGGTTTTATTAGAAATGATTGGATTTTGTAAAATGGGAAAAATAATTTTCATAATTATCCTTGTGGAAGACTTTAGAAAAATGAATTTTTATAAAATGACCCCTTGGGGTAAAATGGAAATGATTTAATGAGATTGAATTTTTATAATTAAAACTTTGGGTTTCTGGAGAATAGTTGATTAAAAATGGATGTTTGTTTTGTAAATGGTTTCAAATGAAAAGAATTTGGTTTTAATCAAATGATTTTGATGAAATGGGAACTATGAGTTACTATTTTTTTTGTGTAAAATGAATTAAAAAAATTATTTTGAAATGAATCCATGGGATTTATTTTAATGAAATTAAGATATGGATTGATATGTAGAGTTTAAAAAATGGTTTTGACTTTATGGTTGGTTGGATTTGGAAAGTTTTATGACTTATGAAATGAGAATGTTCATTTTTACCTTTGGTGTTTCCATGGGTGATCACATGCAAAGATATATTTGGAATGTGTTTGAAAAGTTCATATATTAGAATGAATTGTTGTATTCCTAGGGTGGCATGGAATGTACATGTTTGAGGCTCTATGGAATACCATTGGTGACTGTTTAACCCACCAAGTTGTTTTCTTTGAAAATGTTTTTTAAGAGTAAAGTTGTGAGGTTTTTGATAAACCAGTGGTTGTGTAATACTTTTTTTATGATTTAGAATTATTGTATATATGGTGTTTTGAGATTAAGAACTCTTATTGATGAGTTGGTTTTAATAAATATCCAGGTTTCCTTGTTTCTTAGTGTTCACCCCCATAGACATTTGATGGAAACTTGTGGTGTGGCTACAAGTGGTTCCCCATTAGTAGGCCTTCCATTTGATCAGTCTAAGGATTTTGTTCTTGAGTTTCAGAAGTTAAATCCACCTATTTTTTTATGGCCATGATGACCCACTCGAAGTGGAAGAGTGTATGTGGAAAATGGAATAGATCATCAATTCCCTTGGGTTTCCTGAGTCATTGAAGGTGAAGCTTTTTTACTTTTATGCTTAAAGATTCTCCATGGATGTGGTGGAATTCGGTGTCATAGAACAATCATGATGAATATATTACTTGGGAGTTATTCAAGTCTTCGTTTATTCATTAGTATTTCTCTAAAATGAAAAGGGTGAGAAATGGGATGGATATGTACTATTTGTAGCAAGGTAGTGGATCAGTGTTGGAATATTTCCATATTTTTACAGACCTAGTTCCTTACCTTTTTGTGTATGTTGCAGATGATTCTATAAAGGCTTGACATTTTGAGTGTGAACTTTATCCTGATATATGGTTGAAGTTTTCAGAGATCAACCTAACTTCTTTTTCTAAAGTGTTGAAGTAAGATCTCTATTATGAATCTATGCTTATTGTAGTGCTTGATATAGATGAAATTCCTATAGTACCTGTGAGCGGTGATGGGAATTTTGGTAAGGAAATAGGGAAGTGACCTAATGCTATTAGTGATCGTCATGGAATCAAAAAGCCTTAGGATATTTTGTAAACCTCTTTGGGGCATGAGGTCCAGGTGTGTTATTAGTGTGGCAGGAAGTGTCATAAGAAGTCATCATGTCCAAATGCTCCAAGGCCCTGCCATTCTTGTGGATTCTTAGGTCACCTACAACGGTTTTGTTAGGGTGTTTCTAGAATGCTTCATGGATCCAATTCGCAGAAGTGAAGTTCTCTTTGGGGACTCGCTTAAGGTTTCTCTATTTTAAGTGTCCTTATAGTTATAGGGGTTATTTTTTTTGTGGTTAGGCCAGTGGTGTTTTATTTTGTTTGAAATATAATTTAATTTTGTAAGTCTTTTTACAAACTCCTATTTTCCATGGAAGTGTGGTTTTCATTTTGGATATTTCGGTTTTTCTTTTAATCTAATCAGTTGATGCATGTTCCTTGTTGGGGTTATCAACTAATGACTGTAGTGTAGAAAATGATTCAAATATCAAATTCCTAGTTATAGGTCTCTGAATTATGCTTTTCATGCACACAGAAAATCACCAGGGGTGCGGGGAGATTTGGATTAGTTCTTACCCCCTCTGTTTGGGAGTGTGCAATTTTAATGCTATTTTTGTGTTCTTCATAATCATGGTTGGTAGGCCAGTGTGGAAGATTTTTATATTGAATGTGTGGGAATCGATTTATGTTGTCTTGTGTTTAATTTTTGATTGTTCTATGCTAGTTGGTTCTTAATGGTGGGGAGACCCATCGCAGGTCTCGTTGGGTATTCTCTTAATAGTATGTTTAGTTCTAGTTGTTTTCTAATTATAGAGAGTCTATTTTTGTCTCCCTTTTTGGGAATGTGATTTAATACTGGGTGTTAGTCCGATACATAGTGTATTAATTTAAGTCATTTTTTTGTATACTTTTAGGTTTGGGTGAGTTTTGGGATTCATTTTAGAAGACCCAACAGTCTTGATCTAATCTTTGTTGTGGAGATCGTGCTTTAGTTTCCATTCATTTCATGGGAAATAGTATCAATTTTTTGCCTCATTTTGGAAAAGAGGCATAAGTTCCATTTGTAAATGGTTGATATGTTTATATTTTAAGAGGTTTGATTTCATGGTTATGGAATCCTTTTTCATTGATCGATCAACTGGAAATATTGCGGCTTTCTAGGGTGGAAAATGTTAATGGTGTGGAGAATTATCACACTAGGATTTTTATTTTGGATCTTCATTTCAGTTTATATTTTATAATTGGGTTTGGATCTTGAGTTTGGGGTGTGACTGGTTCAAAACTTGAGTTTTAATGAGTTCTTCTCCTAGAGCATGGTCAAAACACAGTTTGGGAAAACCGTGCGGCTTGCTCCAAGTAACCTTATGAGATTAGGTGTGATTTTTTTAAGGGAAAGAATCCTATGCACAATTAGTAAAACCATGATCTAAGCATGAGGAAAGCCACTATCTCTTGGTAGAATAATTCCACATGGTTGGCGCACGGTTTGGTAAACCATGTGGCCCAACCGTATGAGTTTTCAAGAACTTAATAATGCTGAATTTGCCTTTTCCCCCCTTAGGATTTTAAACCCAAATCCACCATATCCTTACCCCACTTCGTTCTTATATCCCTAGGGATGCCTCTACTTGGTTCTTCAAGCTTCCTTCTTCGTCCATTGGTGTGTATCTAAGGATTACTTCAAGTTTGGGGATAAATCTCTCAAGGTAATCTCCCCTTTTCTCCTCCCTCTTCACCCTTATTCCATTTCTTATTGAGATCTTATTCTCCCTTGGTCATGTTGACCTAGGGTTTTTGTTTCACCATGGATTTATGTTGGGTATTTTTGCTGTTTAAGGTCCCTCTTGTAACTTATTTCCTTCTCAAACCCTTATGGTGTGGTTTCGGGTGTGCATTGTTGAAGCGCTAAGCGATTGAGGTAGGTTTCCCTTGAAATTTACATTTTAATTTAAGAATAATTGATTTCATGATTTCCAAAGATCCATTGAATATGAAATATTTATGTGTGACCTTTAAAATTCTTGTTTAGTGTGCAAAGTAGTGATTTCTTCCTTGTTTTGTGATAAATTCAATTGTTTTGTTAAATGTTTCACACCAAGTTTTTGATAAAATGTTACATTGTAATTTTTGAGTGTTTTGTAATATTTAAATAATGTTTTGGATTTGTTAATAAAAGCATGAAATGAAAAATAATTATTTGAGTTTCTTAGAAGCATTTCCTAGAATTTTAGATTTAAAAGAAACATGTGTTTTTCTCTTGAAAAATGATTTGGTATGTCATGATTGGATATTGGCCCATTTGGTATCTTGATGAAAACTACTTAGCTTGTAAATGTGGGGTGACTGTTTGAAAGGAATTTTTTTACGAGTTATTGTGAAATGGAAAGCGGTTTTCTTTCACCTTTTTGAAAGGATGATTTGGCTCTTTAATAAATGATGGATTTTTAAGAGGAACTTGAGGCCCATTTGGAACATTTATGAAAGTGGTAAATGTTTATCATGAAAATACTCATTGTATAATTATCTTTCCTAGTTTATGTGAATGTGTGGGATGTACTTTCTGTGTAAACCTTGTGACCCGTTTACTCATTTATGCATTGTAAGGAAAATAGAATGATACTTGGAGTGATTCAGGGTGATGCCTATTGTGTAAATTATTATATATGATATATGTGAATTTGATTGGATACTTAGTTGACATCGGTTGGATCACCCCCTATATACATGGGACATGGGAATATGAAAACGTGAGAGAATATTTTGATAATGATTACTGCACTGGATAGATTACACACTAGTTGGTGGCCCATAATAGGTGGATATTTTGGGTTTATTGCTATGGGATTTTCTACTTGTTCTATCTTGAGTTAGTATGGATGGGAGTATTTTGGGCGTTTTTGATTTCATCATGTGATACATGCTTCCAAGGATGGGTCTCATGTATTATTATGTTCTGGATTATTCACGATCTCTTAGGTTCACCCATTTATATTGGAACATATTTTCTTATAATGGATGATTTTGATACTTGGTTACTATTGTGTTTTTATTTCCATTTCCCTTATTATGTGATTATGTAGTGCTTTCATGTGTGATTTCTTTCTTGGAAAGTGATGAGTTGGCTTCCAATGGTTTATGAAAAATGTTTTCAAAGTAAAAGAGTTTTATACTCTCTTGTGTTGTTCTGAAATGAAAGAATCACTTTCCTCTTGAAAATTTTAATGTATCTATAATGGAAACAAACCTGGTTTTTTAAATGAAAAAGAGAAATAGACAATGTTTCATTTTAAAGAAAAAACGTGGAAAAGCCTACCTTTATATATTGTATTTCAAACTTGTGGTCAATGCTTATTTTATTTTAAAGGAAATTCATTGGGAATATATCTATTCAGGTGCACCTAATGATTTTAATACTCATGCCTATAGTTTCTTCTTGATTTTAGTTTGTAGAGTAGGTAACATCCTGGGTTCGATCTCCATGGGTGATGTTCGGTTTTGGTATCAAAGAGTGACCCTCAAGGTCACATGGAGGTGTTGTGTTCCCCGGTTTTAGTTTGGATTTTCTTATATAGATTTCTGTATCCTTCATATTTGTGTAAAAGTAGTTTAGTTTGGACTTATATATATTTGGGTTGCTCTTTTTATCTTCCACTATTTCTTTTATTAATTTATATTGGGAGAAATCATTCCCTTTGTTACTCTATTTATGCCCTAACACATGTTTTCATCCTGTGGGGATCAGGAATTCCCTTATGGACTTGTATTAGGTCGATTCAGGTGCTATATTGTATGGAATCCGAGCTAGGTTCATAAAATTTATAATAAAAAACTTCTCCCCATTGTAATGTTTTTCCACTCTTCCTCAACTAGTGAATTTGGCATGAGAATTATTTTCCAAATATAGTTCATTCACAATAGCTGTAACGCCCCGACCCCAGCTACCCAGAGTCGGTGCATTACTTCGTAACATTGGCATGATCACAAGAAGATCAAATCTCGAAAGACCGATTGGTTTAGTAGCCTTGGAAACACTAGATATAATCATAAAGTTTTACATTACATTTCAAAGTGAAAAACTACTACAACAACAAAGTCTTCATATCCACACTATTAACCCCTCATAATATCCCTACAAGTCATTCATAATTTACTTCTTCACTACCTGGGAAAAATAAAACATAGAAAAGGGGTGAGCTCAAATGCCCAGTAAGGATAACAATATAGCGGAACATTCAAAATAAGCATAAACATTTAAGGCAATGAATTACTAAAACAAAAGCCTTTTAAAATTGAACTTCAACATAGTATGGAAAAAGTAAAATGAAATAATGCCATTTACTTGTTCACATGGATATTCTACTAATCGAATAATCACATGCAAAAATCAATAACCACTTTCATAATGTTGGAATGCATAATGATAAACGTTAATTTCTTTGTCTAGGCCTCATCCCAAGACCTAGGGGTTACTTCTAACCGGAACCCAACCCGGAGTGCCTCTAATAACCGGACACCAACCCGGAGTGCCTCTAATAACCGGACACCAACCCGGAGTGCCTCTAATAATCGGACACCAACCCGGAGGGCATACTTTTACCAGTCCCTAACCTGGAGGGCTTACTTTAACCAGTCCCCAACCTGGAGGGCTTACTTTTACCAGTCCCCAACCTGGAGGGCTTACTTTTACCGGTCCCCAACCCGGAACATACTTGTTTAGCACATTCATCTGAAGAAAAGTTTGAAATATAAGATAAACATTCGGATTAAAACTAGCATACGAAATGTCAATAGTTTCACCATAAACTATGAATGGTATAAAATAGCACATCCACAGTCAAACATATCACAAAACCTTCAATACAATATAGAAGTTTTGTATTATAATAAATCAACTTCAAATAAGCGTAAAATCCATTAAAGGATGTTGACATAGATGAAATCAAAACACTTTTTAGAGAAATATCTCTTTCTATTTTTGAAATCATTTAAGAGCCATATAAAATAAAACATTTTCTTGAAAATATTCTTGTAAGCTTGTAAGGAAAGCTTTGACGATTTTATAACGGTGGAAAATAACCGCACCCGCCGTATAAGTAAAAAAAACATTCTTATCTTAATTCTGTCGAAAAGGTTAAAAAGGAACTTGTTTTGAAAACGACGGAAAGATTCCTTTATAAACCTATTACAAAAAGTTAAACAAGGGTATAAATGAATTTAACCCATATTCTTGTAAATAATAAATATGTTTTGAAATACATTTCGAAGAAACATGGATGTGGATGATAAAGAAATCCCAGTAGATTATTACGTATAAACAACCTCGGATAATGAAGAGATTGTGAAATCACCCTTACCTTGTACTTTTCCTTGGTTGGGGTAGGTTAACCTCCTGTATAATGGTGAAATAATTGTTATTAAATTATACAAGAATCATATATATTAATATGATATCATATATGATCTTTTAACAATGATTTGTTAATAATATCTTAGAATTATCGTCGTTTCGGGTGTTAACTTACTCATTTTCTTTTATATGTTTTGTTACATAAGTCATGTTTGTTGTATCTTATTCATATCCAGAATTATATCAAGTCCTTAAACATAATTTTTAAATCATTAAATGATAATTATACTTGAATGGATACGATGGAGAATGAATCTCATCGCGTTCGTGGAGACGGTAGTCCGTACGTACGCACGAACGCTACTTCCATTTAATTTTTATTTTAAAAGAATCGAATCCAAATGATTCATAGGTATATTACTATTCCAGTATAATATAATATTTTATATATGTTACTTAAGTTCATTAACACCATCCTTTATACGTTCCATGTGTGGTATGAACGAGTCATATCATTTTAAGGGGGCGGTAGTCCGCACTTCCTCAAATGAAATTATCGTATGTATATACAACATGAAACGAATAATGGTATGAAATAAAATGGAATTACAGAAGCTTATATATAAAATATATATCATTAATATCATATTTAATTACAGTTCCATCATAATGGCCACCATGAGAGGTGGTAAGATGTATTTGAACAATCATCGTTTCGTGAGACGTTAGTTTGCCATCCACAGAAACATTATGTTCATCATCCATTAGATGGAGTTGTGTGTATGTGTAGTTTGAATACTTCTTATAAAAACATCCTAGTATATTGTGGATACTGTTGTTGTTACAAAAGAAAGGAAATAAAAAGAGTTTTGGGGTTGGAGAAGCAAAATAAATGAAAATAATTTAAGAGAAATCGTTACCTTTAATCTAGGTAACTCACTTTGGTTGGAACCAAAGGACTTCTTGAAATGCTTTCTGCCTAAGGGGAAGCTTCAAGGAGGAGGAGAGGGATGTGGGGGGGATTAGTTGGGCAGAGTTTGGACGAGCCAAGTGGCTTGAGAGGTGTGAGGAAATGAGAAGGAGGAGTGCCCTTTTATAAGAGGGGTGAGGGGCACCTTTGGAAAAGCTAGAAATATTAATTTATAATAAATTCATATTCGGTTTCTAATGGCTCCAAAGTTGACTATTCAAAGTTTGAGGTGGGGATGGGTCGAAAACAACTCATCCAATAGAATTTAGACAGGTTTGGGTACTTATATTAACCTTATCTTTAAGTATTAACTCTAAGTTAATTAGTTTCACTTTTACAATGTCTCTTTGTATTTTTATATAATATGGTTAATAAACTTACTATATACATCCAAGAGACCCCAAAGTGGTCCATTAATGATTAACCTATCATAATATAAGTCTCTTGGCCGAACCTTAGATTTTTAGGAATTTAATATCAATTACTAATATAATATTTGTTTTAAGAACTCTTTTATGTCAATTTTGACACTATTCAATAGTTGATTTTTTTGAAACTCATAACAGATTGATTACTTTGAAAAAATGCCATTAAATCAATCCTAATATATCATATTATCCTAGAAAATTAGTTTAATTCATTAAAAGTTTCATATTATATTTATTTGGGTATTTATAATATCAATTATTTTATTTTTTCACTATTATAGTAATTACTGCATCATCGTTGTGTCATAAATAAAATAAATTATTTAATGTCTAAAAATTATAAATAAAATATCATTATGTAGGAAATCTTTTTATCTTTCTAATGAATATTTATAATCGAAAATCCAACATGTATAACCCTATGTAAAAATTTTTCTTCTAAAAGATGTAAGCTTATGCCATTTTTATTTTTATTTTAACTTTATTAATATAATGTGTCATTATCACTTACAAGTGGATCCATGGGGTCCCAAAATAGACCCAAAGATGCCCATGGTCGACCATGTATCAACCAATAGGGTTAAGACACGTTTTAGGGTAATTTAGTATTATTATAATATTATTTTTTTTAACCCTTATTTACCGGATTTACCCTTAACCATGGTAAATAAAATATTTACCGCAGTAATTATTCAAAATGTCTAAAAATAAAAGTTACCTATTTACACAATTTGAACATCCTGATTCTAAATATGGAATCCATTTTCCTAAATTCAAAACACATAAGTGGCAGAAATTAATTTAAAATTAATTCCCGCTGTCAAAACAAAAAGCGTGTTTTTAAGAGATAATAACTATCAAAAGATTGACACTTATTTATGTTCGGTTTAATTGTAAAATTATGTCCAATGACAAACATTAAATTGAATGGTAAAAATAGATTCTAAATATACTTTAAAACCACTCAAATTCATAATTTATCAATATTAATTATTTTGATTAAAAAAGTTGTTTTTAATTAAAATTTAGTAATTTTCACTATTCATCAAAATACAAAAGTTATCCGAAAAGTACCAAAATTTCACCCTAAGCTATAATTGATATTCCGAATTCAAAAATGATGTCTATTTTACAAAATTCCAAACATATAAGTTGCATTAATTAATTTTATAATTAATTCCCGCTGTCAGAACAAATAGCGTGTTTTTAAGAAACAATTTATATCAAAAGATTGGCAATTGTTTATGTCCATTTTCAATGTTAAATTAATTCTAATGACCACCATTGGATAAAATGGTAAAAATATGTTCTAATTATACTTTAAAACCACTAAATAGTATAATTTATCACAATTAATTATTTTTATTAAAAAAGTTGTTTTAAGTATTTTTCACTATTCATAAAAAATTGGAAGTTATCAGAAAGTTACAAAAAATTCAACTTAGGATAATTTCGATATTACAAATACAAAAATGAAGTCCATTTGAAATATAAAATTTCTATAATTTTAAAAAGTGGTTATTACTATTCATAACGGCTACTTTGATTAGTCGCGGTGTTTTAGAACTCGAAGTTGAGTACAATGCAGGCTATTGCATTATTCAATGAGAAGCGTATCGTGGAAGCTCGGGGTGTTACATTCTCCCCTCCTTCAATAAATTGCGTCCTCGCAATTTGAAATTTTTATTTGAAAATAAAAGGTTGTAAATAGAAAATACCTTTGTGGAAAACCCACATCGGAAATAAGATTAATAAAAATATAACATTAAAAGAAAGAAAGAGAAGTACAAAGGTCATCCGAGATAGCCCATACTAGGGTTCTATGAAAATATGGATATGGAGGAAAAACAAACTAGCATGGTCTGATGAAGAGTTCTAGAAAACAGGATTAGGAGAAAGTTAACAATAAGAAAATCACAAACTTGTGATTGGTTAAACATTCATTGAATCCCCAGTTGGAAAAGTTAATCGACAACGTTTTTGTTTTAAGTAACCTTTCATAGAGGTGAGGAAATTATTTAAGAGATTTACTAAGAATGTGAGGAAATATACTTACTTATCATGTAGACTTTCATTAATAAATTTTTACCACAAACCATTTAGAATAGGACAACTATTTTGTAATAACCAGGGACTCCCTGTAGGCTAGTGGTAGGAAATAAAGGCCTGTCGCACTATGGTTGTGGGTTCGATTCCTGCAACTTTGTCCGACGCGACGGGTTATGCCCCACCCTACAGGTTGTCCTTTTCCTAAAACTATAGTATTATAATATTCCAAAAATAATCTTCATAAATTTTTTAACCTTAAACAATACTATCCAAAGATCAACTTAATCCACTCCAACCTTTCTATTTATCCAAAATACCTCTGTCCAGACTTTCTCTAAAAGGTTTCTTAATTCCAAAATCAATTTATCAGATTCCCCAAACGAAGTAAAGTTTCTCTTATTGTCACATACTAAAAATATAATTACCTTCATCATATTAAAACCTTACTGAAATAAACAAGTACTGCAGTACAATCCATATATATATCACATTATTCTTATAACCAGAATATAATCCTTGAGTCCAAAAGCACCAATACATTAATTATTCCACTTCAACTGTAATCACAGCATAAGATTGGCCTTGATCCCTTGGCCTTTTCTGAGGTAAGTTTCCCTGACGCTTAGGACATTCATTTGCATAATGACCCATTTCTCTACAATTGTAGCATTCCACTTTGATAGCCACTTTCTTTCCCTTGCAATCACGAGCCTGGTGACCCTTTTCTCCACATTTATAACAAACTCCCATTCCTTTTAGGCAAGTACCAGGGTGATTCTTCCCACAATTATCACATAATGGAAAATCCTTCTTTCCCTTTTTCTATTTATCTGTCCCTTGTTCCACCGTTCCCTTCTTCTCTTGCTTTACTTTGTTGTCATAAGACTTAAAGAATTCCTTTTCTGTCTTGATAGCACACGAGACAATATCTTCGTATGATGAGAAGGATTGTGATACCAAAGCTCGACGGAGAAATGGTTTTAACCCATCAAAGAAACGATCAATCTTACTTCCTGGGTTGCGAATATAATCTCCGGCATACCCTGATAACCTTGTAAAGTTAGCCTCATACTTTGCGACATTCTCATCCTCCTTCTGTCTCAGACTTAGAAATTGCCTTTCCATATCTGCTCGATGGTCGCGAGGGAAGTATTTTTCTAAAAACAGATCTTTGAACTCCCTCCATTCCATATTTGATACTTCATCATCTTCCTTCATGTTTTGAATCAATGACCACCATTGATCAGCATCTCCAGTGAGGCGGTAAACTGCCATGATAACTTTCTCCCTTTCACTGCTCCCCAAAGCCTGAAATATTTTCTCTAGGGAATTTATCCATTGCTCAGCTACTAAGGGATTTGTACTCCCATTGAACGTTGGTGGTTGTTGCCTCATGAATCGGTCTAACATTGATCCTCCACGCTGCGGATCAGGGTGCTCCATACGGGTAAGGTTATTATTCATAACCTGAGTAAGTTGTCCTAGTATAGTGATTAGCTGATCGGCACCAGTTGCATCACCAGCCCCACTATAATTATCTTGAGCAGGAGGGCAATCCCTACATGGAGTTCGTGCATTGATACGGTTTCCATTTCTTCCACTAGGCGCCATTTCTAAACAATGGCATAAACTAGATCAGTTTATGAATCAAAATACATAATCCCATACTTATAAAACACTTAACATAAATTGAACTATTTATGGATATAATCCATAATCATAAAAATTTTTTCTTTGAGGAAGTATATACTCATAAACCCTTCATAATGATTTGTAAAGAAAATGAGAGTTATCCTAAGCATATCCCCCGGGAGTGTCGTAACCAAGAGTGCAGCAAGGCCCGTTGTCGTGCACCAGTTCCCGTTCGAGTCTAGCTCAAAGCGGTGTTTTCGGGTTTTACCCCTAGGTACATCTGTTCCAGAGCCGCCTCTACCTGCTCGTATCCAGACAGGGATGTATTGCTCGGAAAACTCACAAAATCTCTACAATACCAAAATTATAGGAAGTTCTTCTATACTAATCCTCAAAGTTAATCTTAGGTCTACGTGCTCTAATCAGAGTTTATCTAAATCTAGCTTCCAAGGTTTGTACTAAACTTCCTCTGATACCAACTGTAACGCCCCGACCCCAGCTACCCAGAGTCGGTGCATTACTTCGTAACATTGGCATGATCACAAGAAGATCAAATCTCGAAAGACCGATTGGTTTAGTAGCCTTGGAAACACTAGATATAATCATAAAGTTTTACATTACATTTCAAAGTGAAAAACTACTACAACAACAAAGTCTTCATATCCACACTATTAACCCCTCATAATATCCCTGCAAGTCATTCATAATTTACTTCTTCACTACCTGGGAAAAATAAAACATAGAAAAGGGGTGAGCTCAAATGCCCAGTAAGGATAACAATATAGCGGAACATTCAAAATAAGCATAAACATTTAAGGCAATGAATTACTAAAACAAAAGCCTTTTAAAATTGAACTTCAACATAGTATGGAAAAAGTAAAATGAAATAATGCCATTTACTTGTTCACATGGATATTCTACTAATCGAATAATCACATGCAAAAATCAATAACCACTTTCATAATGTTGGAATGCATAATGATAAACGTTAATTTCTTTGTCTAGGCCTCATCCCAAGACCTAGGGGTTACTTCTAACCGGAACCCAACCCGGAGTGCCTCTAATAACCGGACACCAACCCGGAGTGCCTCTAATAACCGGACACCAACCCGGAGTGCCTCTAATAATCGGACACCAACCCGGAGGGCATACTTTTACCAGTCCCTAACCTGGAGGGCTTACTTTAACCAGTCCCCAACCTGGAGGGCTTACTTTTACCAGTCCCCAACCTGGAGGGCTTACTTTTACCGGTCCCCAACCCGGAACATACTTGTTTAGCACATTCATCTGAAGAAAAGTTTGAAATATAAGATAAACATTCGGATTAAAACTAGCATACGAAATGTCAATAGTTTCACCATAAACTATGAATGGTATAAAATAGCACATCCACAGTCAAACATATCACAAAACCTTCAATACAATATAGAAGTTTTGTATTATAATAAATCAACTTCAAATAAGCGTAAAATCCATTAAAGGATGTTGACATAGATAAAATCAAAACACTTTTTAGAGAAATATCTCTTTCTATTTTTGAAATCATTTAAGAGCCATATAAAATAAAACATTTTCTTGAAAATATTCTTGTAAGCTTGTAAGGAAAGCTTTGACGATTTTATAACGGTGGAAAATAACCGCACTCGCCGTATAAGTAAAAAAAACATTCTTATCTTAATTCTGTCGAAAAGGTTAAAAAGGAACTTGTTTTGAAAACGACGGAAAGATTCCTTTATAAACCTATTACAAAAAGTTAAACAAGGGTATAAATGAATTTAACCCATATTCTTGTAAATAATAAATATGTTTTGAAATACATTTCGAAGAAACATGGATGTGGATGATAAAGAAATCCCAGTAGATTATTACGTATAAACAACCTCGGATAATGAAGAGATTGTGAAATAACCCTTACCTTGTACTTTTCCTTGGTTGGGGTAGGTTAACCTCCTGTATAATGGTGAAATAATTGTTATTAAATTATACAAGAATCATATATATTAATATGATATCATATATGATCTTTTAACAATGATTTGTTAATAATATCTTAGAATTATCGTCGTTTCGGGTGTTAACTTACTCATTTTCTTTTATATGTTTTGTTACATAAGTCATGTTTGTTGTATATTATTCATATCCAGAATGATATCAAGTCCTTAAACATAATTTTTAAATCATTAAATGATAATTATACTTGAATGGATACGATGGAGAATGAATCTCATCGCGTTCGTGGAGACGGTAGTCCGTACGTACGCACGAACGCTACTTCCATTTAATTTTTATTTTAAAAGAATCGAATCCAAATGATTCATAGGTATATTACTATTCCAGTATAATATAATATTTTATATATGTTACTTAAGTTCATTAACACCATCCTTTATACGTTCCATGTGTGGTATGAACGAGTCATATCATTTTAAGGGGGCGGTAGTCCGCACTTCCTCAAATGAAATTATCGTATGTATATACAACATGAAACGAATAATGGTATGAAATAAAATGGAATTACAGAAGCTTATATATAAAATATATATCATTAATATCATATTTAATTACAGTTCCATCATAATGGCCACCATGAGAGGTGGTAAGATGTATTTGAACAATCATCGTTTCGTGAGACATTAGTTTGCCATCCACAGAAACATTATGTTCATCATCCATTAGATGGAGTTGTGTGTATGTGTAGTTTGAATACTTCTTATAAAAACATCCTAGTATATTGTGGATACTGTTGTTGTTACAAAAGAAAGGAAATAAAAAGAGTTTTGGGGTTGGAGAAGCAAAATAAATGAAAATAATTTAAGAGAAATCGTTACCTTTAATCTAGGTAACTCACTTTGGTTGGAACCAAAGGACTTCTTGAAATGCTTTCTGCCTAAGGGGAAGCTTCAAGGAGGAGGAGAGGGATGTGGGGGGGATTAGTTGGGCAGAGTTTGGACGAGCCAAGTGGCTTGAGAGGTGTGAGGAAATGAGAAGGAGGAGTGCCCTTTTATAAGAGGGGTGAGGGGCACCTTTGGAAAAGCTAGAAATATTAATTTATAATAAATTCATATTCAGTTTCTAATGGCTCCGAAGTTGACTATTCAAAGTTTGAGGTGGGGATGGGTCGAAAACAACTCATCCAATAGAATTTAGACAGGTTTGGGTACTTATATTAACCTTATCTTTAAGTATTAACTCTAAGTTAATTAGTTTCACTTTTACAATGTCTCTTTGTATTTTTATATAATATGGTTAATAAACTTACTATATACATCCAAGAGACCCCAAAGTGGTCCATTAATGATTAAACTATCATAATATAAGTCTCTTGGCCGAACCTTAGATTTTTAGGAATTTAATATCAATTACTAATATAATATTTGTTTTAAGAACTCTTTTATGTCAATTTTGACACTATTCAATAGTTGATTTTTTTGAAACTCATAACAGATTGATTACTTTGAAAAAAGGCCATTAAATCAATCCTAATATATCATATTATCCTAGAAAATTAGTTTAATTCATTAAAAGTTTCATATTATATTTATTTGGGTATTTATAATATCAATTATTTTATTTTTTCACTATTATAGTAATTACTGCATCATCGTTGTGTCATAAATAAAATAAATTATTTAATGTCTAAAAATTATAAATAAAATATCATTATGTAGGAAATCTTTTTATCTTTCTAACGAATATTTATAATCGAAAATCCAACATGTATAACCCTATGTAAAAATTTTTCTTCTAAAAGATGTAAGCTTATGCCATTTTTATTTTTATTTTAACTTTATTAATATAATGTGTCATTATCACTTACAAGTGGATCCATGGGGTCCCAAAATAGACCCAAAGATGCCCATGGTCGACCATGTATCAACCAATAGGGTTAAGACACGTTTTAGGGTAATTTAGTATTATTATAATATTATTTTTTTTAACCCTTATTTACCGGATTTACCCTTAACCATGGTAAATAAAATATTTACCGCAGTAATTATTCAAAATGTCTAAAAATAAAAGTTATCTATTTACACAATTTGAACATCCTGATTCTAAATATGGAATCCATTTTCCTAAATTCAAAACACAGAAGTGGCAGAAATTAATTTAAAATTAATTCCCGCTGTCAAAACAAAAAGCGTGTTTTTAAGAGATAATAACTATCAAAAGATTGACACTTATTTATGTTCGGTTTAATTGTAAAATTATGTCCAATGACAAACATTAAATTGAATGGTAAAAATATATTCTAAATATACTTTAAAACCACTCAAATTCATAATTTATCAATATTAATTATTTTGATTAAAAAAGTTGTTTTTAATTAAAATTTAGTAATTTTCACTATTCATCAAAATACAAAAGTTATCCGAAAAGTACCAAAATTTCACCCTAAGCTATAATTGATATTCCGAATTCAAAAATGATGTCTATTTTACAAAATTCCAAACATATAAGTTGCATTAATTAATTTTATAATTAATTCCCGCTGTCAGAACAAATAGCGTGTTTTTAAGAAACAATTTATATCAAAAGATTGACAATTGTTTATGTCCATTTTCAATGTTAAATTAATTCTAATGACCACCATTGGATAAAATGGTAAAAATATGTTCTAATTATACTTTAAAACCACTAAATAGTATAATTTATCACAATTAATTATTTTTATTAAAAAAGTTGTTTTAAGTATTTTTCACTATTCATAAAAAATTGGAAGTTATCAGAAAGTTACAAAAAATTCAACTTAGGATAATTTCGATATTACAAATACAAAAATGAATTCCATTTGAAATATAAAATTTCTATAATTTTAAAAAGTGGTTATTACTATTCATAACGGCTACTTTGATTAGTCGCGGTGTTTTAGAACTCGAAGTTGAGTACAATGCAGGCTATTGCATTATTCAATGAGAAGCGTATCGTGGAAGCTCGGGGTGTTACAATAGCACTCTTGTAAAATATCTTAAACATCAAATTATATTTTTATGCATTTCGAGAAGCTATTAAATCAAGTCACCATCTCATCTTTGTTGAAGATATATTAACTCTATATATAATTATAAAAATATTTTCTTCATTAAAAATATTTTCACTTGGATTACTCCCTTTTATGGTATAGAAAAAATACCATATAAAATGCTATTTCTTTCTATAAAGTAATATCATTTCTTATTTAAAACATTTCGTTTTGTTTTTGTTTTTTAATTTTATTATTTTGATACATGTAAGTTCTTTGAGAAATATTTTCCTCCACATTATTGAGCATCTAATCAAACAGAATGGAATTCCCAAGCCTCCTATTACATATTATTTTCCTAAAAGAAACTATTTTGTTTTCATTCCAAGTATATACATTCACTCTTTTAAAAATATATTAATCAAATTATTTGCACATGTATGGAAATATATAAATAATTTTACATACTTAAAAAAATATTCCATTGAAATTTAGAGGGATATAACTATATTTTAAATAATTTTAAGCTCATGAGCTTTTATAAACAACATCTTGTTATCTAATAACAAAAAATTAAGATAATTTAGTTTTAATAATTTATTAATACATTATTGGTCATTTTTTATTTTAATTCCAGTGTGATCCATATTTATAATATAAATATTATTTGTTAGAACCACATTTAAATTAATTTTGGAAAACTATTTATAATACGACCTCAACATAATACTTTGTTACAATCTAATTTCCTCCGCATGGATTGAATTTTTTCTTTTATATGATTTCAATTGGTGTACCATTTTTATTTTAGGTGGGATTATATAAAAATTATAGGGAATTGGGTTATAATATGTAAAATATTTTTAAGACATTAACTAGGAACTATATCTTTTTTGGATATTGAGAGATCATCAAACAGATAGAGTTTCACCATATTTTTATTCATTATTTATAGTAACTCAAACTAATTCTATATGTTTTTTTGTCATTCACACACTTTTAATTATTTTAAATTGATTTGAAAAATTTAAATAAGGATGGGAATATGTTTCCTTCAATCATTATATGATCATTCACCAAAAGGGTTTGATCCATACCTATAAACATGTCACAGGGGCTTGGTGAAAATATCCCCCAAGGATATGGAAAGGAATTCAAAATGATGGATAAAAATATATAAAAATTCACCAATAAATATATTGATCATAGAGTATTCCATATAATAATTAAGAGTTTGAGGATATTTTTGAATATGACAAATGATTTAGTAAATGAATTATATATAAATCAGAAATCAACTAACTCCCACTAATTAGAACACACTAAATAAACCAAAAGAGGCATCGATGAATTCAAACATTTCAACTCCTAAAATATTTAAAAAATTTAAGGTTAATCATCATATTGACATATATAAATTATTATTTTTAAAAAATTATTTTAATTAGATATATATATTTACAAATGACAACTTTGTAGGGATGTTATTTATAATGGAATGACCTTAGGTAGTTCATTTGGTTTTATATGGGGAGATTTAATCTTGTTTTCTTTTAATAGATTCCTTCTAAGTTTATTCTCCATTTTTCAACATGTGTGAATTAAAAAATTAAATTATATATATATATAATATCCTTTAATTGTGGTGATTAGATAAGAATCATTCAATTCATGGATATTCAATAAATTTTTGTGTGGGTTATAAAGCCTGACATCAATTACAAGAATGAAAAAATCTAGTTAAAACTAGAGTTTCCTTCTCTTTATAAGATTTAATTATTTTTGATTTTCATATATGAACTAATTTATCAATCCATAGTTGAAGATTATCTATTTACATGTTTAAAAATAAAACATTGTATTATTATCATATCACCCAGTGGATTTGTAATTACTATGATAATATTTATAAAATCATAGTCCTATAGAACCCTATAGTCCTGATGGGTTTCATTGGACAATATTTTTCCTATTTATAGAAAAATATAACATAGAAAACCATGCCATAATTGAACAAGAATGAATTGATAAGATGGAATAAAAAAATCATAAAACATAAGTACCTCAATGTTGATTGTTTTTAGATTTTTTGGCAGTGAGTTTGATCAAATTACCTCAGTATAAGCTAAGAGGTTTCTACCTCTAACAGTATTCATCATTCATTTCAATAATCTTGGTAAGGCCCATTCTATACTATGGTGCACCAGAACTTCCTCTTCAAATTAAAATGGAAATAAGATAAATTTATAGATTTTTGGATAATAAGGAATAAACTCATTTTCACACAATAAAGTTCATGAAAATCCATTATATAAGCCTCTATCATTAAATAAATGATCCTGTTGAAGTTTTAATATATTATAAGTTATGAAATAGTGAAAATATTTGTATTTCACATCATGTATTAATCCAATTTTTAAAATCTTTTAAATATAAATGTTTTATTTACACATAATCATATGATAATCCAATAGGATGAAATAATTATCACAATCAACATGGGAGAGTTGAATGAATGATATCATATATCATTTGTCTCAGGCACCTCAATGTGGAACTAAGAACCATTTGATGAAATTGACCATAGAGGAATGAATTTTTCCATTTCATGGTTGGTTCTTCAATACACATTAATTAACAATCTCCCACTTGCATAAAATCTTCATCTAATTTATAAAAAACTTTACAAATATTTATGGTTCTCTCCAAACTCTTTTAGTTATGATTATCATTATATATCTCACATTTTAGATAAACAATTTTCACAAAAATAAATCCTCATTCGATGGCATTATGTGTAACCCTATGAGGATTTATATCATTGTAATAATTTATAAATTCCCTAAAATATAGTTCTAATAAAAGAGTGTCTTATAGAAAAATGTCATTTTTATCCGGGATACAAAGGTTCCCGTCATGATTTTGATCAAACAGACTCATATATCCATATAAAAAATGTCTTCAACAAGATATATATCTATAAATATAAATGAATATATAATCCATTAATATAATATATCAAGAGGCCAATAGACATGAATCATAGAAATCTAGCATCTACCTTCTCATATATTAATTATTCTCTAAAATAGACTGATCAATTTCACTAAACACACCACATGTCATTTATCTTAGTAAATGAAAACATTACATGTCACTTAACTAATCATGGAAATGTATTTCCTCAGGATATTTAAATAATGGTCCCAAATTTCATAGTTTTTATATAATATGTAAAATCCTCTCTTGGTTAAACTCAATAATATACTCAACCAACCCTTGATTATCCCAACCTTAAAGATGAAATCATTATGGTATCAAAATATAAAGGTTCAAATTCTAAGTATCTTATAATCCATAGGTAATATGGATTTGTATTAATTATACACCCCTAATAATATTAATGACCATATTAAATTATAATTGATAGAATTTCATGAGTCAATCTAGATTATAAGTCTCAACTTATTATCATATAAGTCTACCCTATATCGTATATAATATTTTACGCATCCTAATTATAGCATATCATCTCAACCCATTATACTTTATGGTTATTATCAATTAGGGGTAACTAAAAGTCATTAATTTAAGGGATTTTATCATTTTACTATTCATATAATATATATATATATAATAGACATGAATGAATGATAAAAAAATATTGTATTTATTATAAAACCATGATATATTTTACAACCATTACATATAACTTAACATGTATCTAAAATCCAGAGATTCAACATGAACCCAATGATATTTCTATATTAATGGTTTTTTCAGAAGAACTACAATATTTTCATATGTATCCACCCAATATATCCTTATATTAGTACTCTCAATGATATCTCAAAAGAGAGAGATATTATTTTCCATGTATGTGTTTGGTCCTTTGATGAGATTTTATTTCATTGGACTAATAAATAGCTCTATTTTTTCAATGTAAAGCTCAATTACTCCCCTAATTTTAGGAACCTCCGCATGTTTAGTATATAATGTCTTGATCTAAACACCTTAAAAAATATTTGATGCAATAATGTACACTACCTATGTTATCTAGTATTCTATAGTGTCTTATTCAAAACTCTTCCAGCTGATAGCTCCATCATTTAGAAGAAACATGAAACCATATTAAAATATCATATACTATTTATTATTTTGGAAATTAAAATCAATGTAACTATTTATATTGAGTTTATACTCAACTCTAGAAACCCAAAATATATCCATACTTATTCGTAAGCATATAAGGATATTCTGAACAGCAATCAAGTGGCTCTCACTTGGATTGGATTTGTATATACTTGTTATTATCAAAGAATAAATGACATCAGTTTGAATACATAACATGGAATGCATGATAATTCATATGATAGATGAATAAGTAATGTTATCTTTACTTTATAATTTTATAGAATAATATAGAATCTTATTTAGATTCATGTCATGCAATACTGGTAACTAACCATTTTTTGAGTTCCCTATGCTTAATGTATTTAAAAATTTACCAATATATGTGTTTTGAAATGGTAAATGAAAATAATTTGATATATCTCTATAGATATTTATACCCATTATTTAGGCTGCTCCACCCATATCTTTCATTGAGAATCACACTTCTAATTACATATTTATAGTACTTAAAGTTGGTACATCATTTCAGATGGGTAGTTTTTCATCCATATTAAACAATATAAATACTATATCTCGCCCACTATCCTACTAGTATACATAATAATAATTTAAATTCTTAATAAAACATAAAATATGTTTTTCATCATCAAACTAGATGTTCTAACTCTAAGAAGTATTCTTCAATCCTTAAATGAATTATTGCAAATTAAAAACCTTAACATAATCATTTCTCACTTAAAAACCTTTAGGTAATATCATATACATGCCCTTAACTAAATTATAATTAAGGAAATAATTTTTGATATATATATATTTGATACTTCTCATAACCATAATGATATCCTATCGTTTATAATATTTAAATGGAATTTATCATTGTAACAAGAGAAAAGGTTTTTTCATATAAAAAATGATTTTTTGTATCCAATAACATCCAAAATAGATTTATAATTAGACACTATAACATCCATTTATGTTTTCATGTGGAATTCCACTTGAAACCTATGAATCTTACCCCTTCAGGTGGATCAACCATATTTTAAACATAAATAGTGTATATAGAGTCCATCTCAGATATCATGGACATTAACCATTTATCATAATTATACATCTCAATATCATCTTAATTGGTATTAGGTTCATAATCTATGAACATTAATTCATCATCATTTTCCACAATAATTCCATATATATTGGGATCTTAATGTATAACACCAGATTTTTTAGGCTTTTACATAACCTAAGTTATTTATTCTTCTAGAAAAAATTGAAGAACTAGCCACCTTTCTATATTAAGAAAAATTCATGTTTATTAGTTTTTAACTTCTCCAAGTTTAAACATCCTATTAGGTGCTCATTGAATAATTTGATCATTTTTAAGGAAAACCCCACATCAGATTACAAACAATTTATGTTTAGTAGGATTATAAAATTAAAATTTAATGGTTTATTTTAGACAAAAAATAAAAGAAATTTATTTGATTAAGGTCAAAGTTTACCAAAATTGAAAATTTGTATATATTCTTCACACTTAAAAATCCTCATAAAAATCATGATAATGAAATCATGGTATTGGTCTCCTGACTTTAGATCATTACCAGTGTGTTTCATCTGACCGCATTCTTTGACGCAAGGAAAAAACCATGATAATGAAATAATGGTGAGTTATTTTGTGTTGGGTGCCTCATTGGTGGTATGACATTGGTTGAATGGTCAAGAAATGATTTGTTGTTTCCAAGGTATGGAAGTAATATATCTCAGGTCTGGTTGATCAGAATGGTGCTACCTTCATAAGTCTTGGCCAAAGAAGTATGAAGGAAAATCCATCCAGTTAGATCAAAAAATAATAAAGCAATAAAAGGACTATGACACAGGTGTGTGTCCTTCGTTATGAGATATTTAAAGACAAAGAGATTATAGTATGCAATAAGTGTTCATAGGTTGGTTGTCGTTTCTATGACAATCCATATCTCTTTAGGGGCCTTGATGGGTTGATAAACTCCACCCTTGGTCTGTGGATTTTATTCACTACTATTGAGATAAGGGCCTAGAGGGTTACACACAATAGCATATTCAAGAATCCACCTTATTCATTTGAATAGGTATATTGGACATGGTGAGCCCCACCACGGGTTCGAGTGTTGTCTAAGTTATTGATCACCGATAAATAAATAAATTTATGTTATTCAAGTAAAGAATTATTGGTATTTAATTTATTTATTAAATATATTTACAAGTTAAGTAAATATGAGAAAATATTAGTCGAACAAATATTATTTTAATATTATAGGTTTATTTAATATTAAGCGGGAATGATGAGTCGAATTAAATGGTTCGGGTTTATTATGTAATATTATATATATATATATATATTATATGTATGTGATAAAATAATAAATAATATTGACATAGTTTAGTTTGTCTTATTTATTTATTTAGTGGACGTTAAATAAACGGGGGTTGAGGGATCATATCAGATATTTTGAACATTCACTATTAATAGTAGGATAGAGACTCTCTCCATGTACTATTCACTACGAGAAATCCAGAGCCTTTCTATCCTCTCTCACTTTCTAGAGAGAGAGACTTGATCTAGACGTTCAGATCAAGTTCTCCCTTACGCATCAAAGGTACGTCGATGTTGTGATTGTCGGAGCATCGAAGGTATCGTCGGATCGGTGCGCCAACACCCAGAATTCGAATATTGACGCTCTAGATGATTTTTAAAATGCATGTGGATGATCTAAAAGGATCCTGCTATGGATCCTTCAAGTAATGATCGTTGATGATGAGTTGTAGTCGATAAAAACTTCAGATCAGAACAGGTATGTTTCTAGTTTTAATTTATGTTCTCTTTGAATTTACGTGACATCCTCAGATCATACTAGGGCTCAGATCATCAGCAATGACAATTTCCATCATCCCGACAATGAAAATTTTAAAATCCTCATCCCACCAACTTCCTTTGAGCACCCCTATACCTTTAATTTGTATCATAGGGATCACATAAATTTTCTGAGATTAGAAAAATTAAGTTTCTTTAAATTTAAGTAGAGGATTTAAAAATAGTCTCAACGGATCTAGCCATGATTCAATCCAAGGTCGGATAACCAAGTTACAGCCATCCAGAAAAAATTACGGATTGAAATTGGTCGCTTTGGGTATTAAAATTACAAAAATATATATATTTTTTCATGGTTCTGGTTGGGTTTGTTTCCACTCATAATCATAAATCTTTTTTATTATAATGATAATTTTAATAATAATAATAATTTTATTTTAATAATAATAAAAAAATTTATTATTATAATAATTATTATTATAAAGAAAGGATAACTCAATAGCCTTTGGAGAAAATAAAAATGGGGTGGGTCTTGGTCTTCTAACAAGAAAAAGACCTCATAAAAAAACTTCTATGGTGGCAGTTGTTTTCTGAAAAAAAAAACAAAAAGAAAAAAAGGGCATGGGTCCACGACCCTTCTTCCACGCCCAACCAACGGAATTGACCACCCCAGGCGGCCCCTCCACTCACCGCTTTGGCCAACCTCGACGACCCTCCTCTGTAGGAATCATCCGCTCGCCCTAGCTGCAGTCGTCGAACTGCTGCCTTCCCAAGCTCCCACTATACCTCCATTCATAGTGGACCGCATCCGCTACTCCCCTCCGGATGAAACCCCTGCCAGCAGTCCAGACTAGCCCGACTAGCACCTCCTTCCCCAGTGACCTGCACTTCTAGGATCTGGTCTCCTGAATCTTACCCTGCACGGAGCCTCTCCATCCATCATCGAGGTCTCCCTCCCTCCTGGAGATCTAGATATGGGTGAATCCGAGATCTACCCCACCTTGTTTCTAGTCAGAGCCGGTGACTCCACCTATGTTCCATCCAGCGAGCCACTCGTGGCTCCCATCATCACTGAGGTGAAATAGTAAATCTTTCTGCCGCCCAAATCTAGCCGCGACGCCCTTGTCAAACCCTGTTCTCCATGAGCTGCTCCGCAGTAGCGCCGAATCGGGAGATCTAAGTCCAGTAGCACCAACGAGCCCTACCTTCGCAGGCCAGCCAGCCCAATCCAGATCTGTAGGTACTCAGCCTGTGTTCCACCGGCCAGCTTCACCATTGTGTACCTGCTGACCGCATTTCCTGCTCACGAGAGTTCACACCACGTGAGATATCCCCTTCTGGGTTCTGACCACCCTCTTTTGCCCCGATAATGGTCTGGGTGGGTCGAACCGACCCGGAACAGGTTTGGACAGACCGTCCTGGCCCAAAAAATCCATGAACAGGCTTTTATCATCTCGTTACGGGTTTTCGAGAGTCCAACACAACCCCCAATGGGTCATGGTGGTGTTTTAGGGCACAATCAGTTTTAAATTAATCAAAATTAATTAATTAATTTAATTACAGTATTAAAATAATTAAATTAAAATTAATTTTGGTTTAATTAGTAATTTAAATATCTGATGATAAAATTAATTAAATTTTGTTTATAAATTATTTATTTTTTTATTTTTTGGTTTTAATAATTAAATTAATTATGGAGTTCATGAATAATTAAGTTATTTAAATCGAATTAATTCATTTAATTCAATTATATATCCCTGGTACTTAAATTAATGCAATTTAATTTTTTTGCGCATTATTTTACCGACCGATCTTGAGCATTGACCCGACCACTTTATATTTTCTTTTAATTAATTAATTAATTAATTAATTATGTGCGGTGATTTTAATTAATTAAATGATTATTTGCACATCATCTTTATTTTTCAGTAAATGTGTATAAAGGCGTGCACGTCCATTGTATCAGATGTACATTTCACCCCTAGTTCCATTCATTTGTGAGTGAGTATTCTTGTACTTTGACCAAGATGGTACAAGACATGATGTGGACCCCGCCGAGATAAGGTAGTACTCCATGACGTGACATGGAACCCACCAAGATAAAGATGATGTATGAGAAGGACCCCACTAAGATGAAGCGATATGTCTTAATGAAGACGATTCGTGTTGTGGGTCGTGCCAAGTCGAGGCATTACTCCATACGAGAATCCGACATACTGGACCGGGGAAAGCTGCATCACGAGTCAAGAAACGACTCAGTTATGATGCCCCTAGTTTGTGGTTGATCCATTGAATTTAAATTGAGTAACCAATATTATATGATCAAGAACAGTTAGGTAGTTGATTACCTTTAAGTATTTATTTATTATTTTATGAATTTTTATAACAACGAGAAAATACATAAAATAATAAATAATAAAATGTATAAAGGAGTGGTGAATGTTTTTCTATTAATATTCAGTTGTGAACACATCAATATATATGAACTAGATTAATAGAAATGGATTACATTAGTTGAGATAAAAAAACCTCAAAGAAATATTAAGTTATTATCACCTTCCATCATTCAAATTTGAACAAAACTGGGTGCTTGGGGTGCTCATCATTCCAAAGCTAAGGGTGCCTCTTACTACAAGAGAGTTCTTATGAGAGGTGGGTTAACTTAACTAAGTTTCTAGTAAGGATCATCCAAAGATAACTTGATATTATTTTAGAGGTAAACATAGATTAAATCAAGTTATGATTTTAGAAGTTGGGACATCACTCAATATATCAAGGAACCACGAGTTAATATGGTTGTCTAGTCAAATTCCTACCTTGAACTTTTTAAGTAGTGGTGTAGCCATAGATTGTAGACTAGAAGGGGAGTCTCAATGATCCTAGCCACTAGAATACTCAAGTGATAGAGTATTCCGATTCTAGTACAGTGAGTTCCTAGAATTTGATAAAATATTGGGAGACATTTAATGATTAAACTAATTGGTAATGTCTAATTCAGAAATCTTGATAAAAGTAAAATATGTTAGAATTTTAGTTTTGTATAAAACAACAAGTAATACCAAAAAAAAAATAGTGATAATAAATTGGTAAAATTCAATGTCATATCCAACATGAATTTCCAAGTGTAGTACATGCTCTTGCACACAATACAACTATATCATAAATTCAAAGTGATGGTTCCCTATACCTATTAAGACACCTCAAGAAGTGAGGGTATTAAAATTATTATAAGAGACCCATGATTTGAGAATATGATGGTTATGTCATAATGTTATCACTAACTTCTAATGATTGTTACAGTTACAACATCAGGACATGGATGATATAATATGTATTCTCATCTCTGAGAAGTTTATGAGGAGAATGTGAAGCAAGATATGAATGTGATGATTACACTGGATTTGTATAAATATGAAAGACGAGCCATGATCTTTCAAGGTATCCCATTCTTACACCCAATTACTCCATTTTCATTTAAGGTTACAAAACAAATAGGATGAAGTAAACACTTCATTACCTTTTAGGTAAGGTTTTCCGAACATAAGAATATTAAAGACAATTTAATCTTTAGTTCTTATGGTGAATAAGTTGAAAGAAAAAGCGATATGGCCAATGGAAAGACCAACGCCAAAGGCACATTCGTAATTTCATTCAAAGAAAGAGGCATTAAACATGTGGTTATTTGTAGTGCATAACTTGAAATAAATTCTATGGAAGTTTATATACAATGAACTAAATTAAAGAAACAAGTTATTGCTTATTTTTCATGTATATTCATTGATATAAAATGTAATGTTTCAACACAATTCTTGGGTATTTAATACAATATGCCTTTCACATCTGTGCATTGGAATACGGTAACCAAGTAAGTAATGAAAATATTACAAGAAGTAAGGTGTATTCTATAAGTGGCTGAGAAAGGGTGATTCCTAAGTCTGCGATGAGAAACACATAACTTCTAATTTCCAAGTTAATGATTCCAGTAGAACTTTTTTTGAGTATAAATAAAAAATTTATCTCATGTTTCCTTTGGCCACAAGGAGGCAAGTTTAGGAATTAATTTTGTTTGTGGCGTTTCATATTCAATAAATAGTTCAGAGGTACATGAATCATAGGCAATACATGATGAATATAAAATGTAATACTTTTACCCAGTTATGAAAATAGAATTATTTTTCAAGTAAAACTAAAAGTGGACATCAAAGATATACCCAGTTTGGTATTTAGACTCAGTATAGTTAAATAATTTTGTTATTATTGACATCTTTAGTTTGGAAAAAGAAACCTTTAGAAATAAAGGTATGCCATAAAACTTTCAGAATTAGTTCAATTAAAGAGCGTGAACTATTCCAATGGTAAGCTAGAGGTATGTTTACTTTATAATATTTCTATGTAATTAAGGAATTGTAAAGAGAAGTATGGTATATTCATGGTTAGAATATATGAGTTGTTTCAGGATGACACGCCAAAGAATATCACCAAGCATTCATCGATCATGATAATGTAGCATGGAATAATTACTAAACGCATATTATCTTATCTACATCACGACATTGATGCTAATAATGAGGATAGATGATGAGTCTTACATGTTAAAATTGATCAACAAAAATGTAGCATGGAGAAATTTTTAAAAGAACATTTTATACATCAGAGTTATGATGTAAGTAGTATCTGTGATGTCCTGAATCCTGATGCCACTTAATGGGTGCCCCAAGCCCAGTGGTCCACATGGCCTCAAGCGCATCTCATTGAATGCCAGAGGCTTCCGACTAACAGCGAGGGCCTAGGGTGTGTTCATGGGGAAACTATGCCCTTATTACCAAAGTGTAGCACTGAAAATGATTATAAACAAGGGTAAATAGAAAAATAAATATAAGTAAACAAAAGGCACAATAGAAAATAGAGGCAAAAACAAAAATAACTGAAACAACTAGAATAGAATTCAACAACTGATGATATGTCATTTAACTAGAAAACAGAAAAACATGGATACAAGACAACAAGAATAACATGTTCCACATAAGTATAAAGGAAATCAAAGACTATCACAAGCATCCTGAGCTCTGACTCAGTCATTTTCTATCAAGATCCATACTAAATAGTAATAAATCAAGTGTTTGAAGCTGTATGCTTCCCTTTGTCAACACTTTCAACCATGTAATCTACTATGGGTACCAAAAAACACTCGAATAGGGTGTAAGATAAATCTCAGTTGTCCACCACCAATGGTGTCTATAACATCTGACTCGTGTAATGGAAATGTATTAGTGTGAAAGCATTCATATATAAAGTAAAGTAGTACAATGTAACTAAATACCCAAGTACCTAATTCATCCCTCAACTAGCATTTGAACATAACCAATCCATTAATTGATTATTACTAGTTTATAAATAAGTCATATGTTAAAAAATGTGAAGGTTCCAAGATGTAACAAGGTAACCAATAATGATATTTAATAATGAAGTTCCGAGGTAATAACCAAGGTGATGTAGACCTCAAGGGTCACCAGCTTAGTAATAACTATAGCCTATCATGGGGTAAGAGTGTGATCCAAAGAGAATAGTCCAAGGCATTCCACAACGAGACACCTACCGAGTCCAAGGAGTTCATACAAGGTAAAACAGGGCTAAGAAATGACTCGGTCTGATGAGATTTAACCATGGAACCTACTTCTGAATGCTGGATCCAAAGAGTGTATCCCAGGAATCCTATGATAATATGTAAGGGATCCTATGATTTTATACCAAGAAACCAAATAATAGACAAGAATTGGGATCTAAGTGGGTCTCAACCTAAGTAAGTTGTATCCTTGAATCAGAATGGGGTTCCCAAGTGCTCAAGGAGTTCCTCGATAAGAATCCAAGGCAAGCTCAAGTTAGGCCATTCCTGTTTAATTATGAATACATGTAGTATTTAATTTGGTTCAAGCCTTTCCTTTCATTAGTATGATAAGTTCAAGTAGCATGCAACCTTTTAATCAAGTCATAATTAATCAATAAGTCCATTTGGTTCAAGCCTTTCCTTTCATTAGTGTGACAAGGCCAAGTAGCATGAAACCTTTATTAATTCCATTTAAGGAATATTTGATAATTAAGGTTCATTACACTACCTTCCGTTAATGTGTTATGGGGTGATATTTACATGCAACCTATTAATCATTCACAATTAATCTGGTCAAGTCATATACTTAGTATACTTTCCAATTTCCATTTCACATTTAATTATCAATTGAAGCACTTACCTTAGGCAGGTAAAGTGGTGAGAATACATGGTACTTTCCAATTTTAAATTCAAAATATAAATCAATCCATTTAATGCAGAAAAGATTACCCTTATAAGTGTCAAGAAAAGTCACACCCAGACGGTGGCTCAAACATGTCAAATACTAAAAACCCAATTATGGAATAATATCCTACATGGTATGGATGAAGTTGTGGGTGTAACCCCTAAAAATTAATCACATATATGGAAAGATAATATCCATACAGTTCTAATGATTATAGGCATGGAATATAAATTCTATAAATGACACTCGATGAAATCTGTGGGCCCCACACGAAAAATTCCAAAATCAATGAACTTGAGGGATGAGTTATAGACTACCCACCTTAGGCTTGTATGAATCTCCTCCTTTGGTATTGGACCTTGATTTGTCTTGGATCGGAGTAGATCTAAGAAAAGGGGAAAACACTTACATCTCGATAACTAGGTCAAGAGGAAGAGAGAAAGAGAAAGGTTCAAACAGATTCGAGTACTTACCGTTGCACATCCAATGTGATGAACGGAAGATCGATCGAATCTAGGATGAAGGATATATTTTAATCCCAAGATTTTTCCTTCAAAAAGCTCCAATTTGAGAGAGAAATAGGTTAATACCGTAAGAACTCATATTAGGAGGAGGAAGGAGGGTTAATAGACCATTAAAGTAAAATTTGTAAAATTACCTAGAAAAATAGCCTGTGCATCGTTTGTCTACATGGTTTGAAAAACTATGCACAAACCATGCACTATTACTTGGTTATAGGGGGTAATTTCATGGTTATTCCGCACAACCATGCAAAAACTATGCTATTTGGTTATGTATAGAAATTTCCATCTACACGGTTAGCCAAACTGCATGCCAACCATGTGCTAAACGTGTGACATAGACAATTATCCAAAAAAAGATGGGTTCTAGGCTCTAAAATTCCCCTGGAAACCCACTATACCTTTACCAACTCATTAGGAATCCATATTAGGTCCAAAATAAAGATATAGACCGAAATTTAAAGGATCCATACCTGAGTGAAAAACCAGGTTCTTATAGTCTTCCCCCCTTAAAATAACTCATCCCCGAGTTCACCTTCTAAGGGTGTAGAAACACTATCTAAGAAAAATTATGGACATTGAGCATGTATGTTAGCTTCCCTCTCCCAAGTCTCGTCCTACACACAACCATGAATCCATAACACCCATACTGGAGGTACAAACCGCCCTTGGAGAAACTTCATGCTCCAATCGATGATGTGTACTGGATACTCCTCAAAGGTAGCATCAGTATCTAACTAAACTTCCTATGGATAAAAGGTATGAGAAGGATCGACATGATACTTGAGAATCTGGGAAACATGGAAGAAATCATGCATGGCATGGTACCTCTGAGGTAGTAGCAACCGATAGGATATCAGCCCGACTTGCTCTAGAATCTCAAATGACCCTACATAATGAGGCAACCACTTCCCTTGCTTCTATAACCATCTATTCCCTAGCCCGGGCGATACCTGAAGAAAAACAAAATCCTCGACCTCAAAATCAAGTGGTCATTGGTGGTGATCAACATAAGATTTTTGTCTGGACTGAGCAGTAGTCATACACTTTCTGATCAGCTGAACTTACTCCGAAGTCTCATGAATGAGATGGGGAACTAGTAAAGCTTCCTCACCTGCCTCTAGCCAACATAGGGGTGAATGAAACAACCTATCATATAAGGCCTCAAAAGGATCCATTTGAATTGTCGCATGAAAGCCATTATTATTGGATTACTCAATGAGAGGAATATGTTTCTCCCATAAACTGCTAAAATCAAGGATACATGCTCAGAGCATATCCTCTAGAACCTGTATTATTTGTTTTGATTGTCTAGCAGTCTAAGGGTGAAAATATATTCTTAGAAGAACCTGTGTTCCCATAGCCTTTTCAATCCCTACCATAACCGTGATGTGAAACAAGAATCCCTATATGAAATGATAGTACGAGGGACCCCATGGAGTTATATGATTTCACATACATACAGTTTTTCCAGCTCATCGACTGAGAAAGTCTCCCAAATAGGAATAAAGTGGTCTACTTTCATCAACCTATCAATGAAAACCCATACAATGTATCTTATTATAGGTTACCTAGGTAAAATGACTACAAAGTCCACAACAACATTTTACAATTTCCATTCTGGGATTGGAAGTGGCTGTAACAAGCCTGATGGTCTCTGGTGCTCTGCCTTCACCTGCTGATAGGTGGAACACCTAGTGAAAAAGTATCTTATTTAACGTTTCTCCCCAGGACACCAATACTGGCATCGCATGTCTTGATACATCTTCGAGATTCCTGGATGAACTGCCCAATGAGAAGCGTGAGACTCTATCATCAACTTCTCTCTCATATATGTTGGAACCCAGATACATCCACATAGACGCAGGATGTCGTCTATGACCACAAACCAATATGGAGGTGGGTTATCTCCTAATATACTCTCATGGAGAACCAAAACTTCCAAATCTAAAAAATTTCCACTCTTCACCTTCTCAAGGAGGGAAGAGGTAACTATCAAGAATGATAGGTACGGCTGCTCATGACTATCATGAAACTCTAGATGAATATTAGAAAGTAGGTCCATTAACTTCCATTCATCACTGGATTATCATACGGCCTATGTTTTACTTTTCTGACTCAGTGCATCTGCAAATACATTTCCCTTCCCAGGCGTATAGGAATGCTCAAAATCAAAGGATTGTAGATATTCGACCCATCTCCATTGTCTGAGGTGCAAGTCACGCTGAGAAAAGATATACTTGAGGCTCTTGTGGCATGTGTACCCCACAAACCACCTACCTAATAGACAGCGTCTCTAGCAATGTAACATGTGAACAAATGATGCTAGCTCAAGGTCGTGTGTCTGGTAGTTTCTCTTGTGAGGCCTCAACTACCAAGATCCATATGCAACAACTTTGTCCTCCCGCATCATCACTACTCCTAGGCCAATTCCTGATGCATCACAGAAGATGGTATAACCTATACCTAGATCCAGAAGAGTCATAATAGGTGATGATACATGCCTCCCTTTCATCTCCTAAAAGGCTTTCTAACATTCTTCTAACCACAGGAACTTGACACCCTTCTTTGTAAGACCGGTGAAAGGTGAAGCAATACAGGGAAAGTACTGTATGAAATGACTGTAATATCTAGCTATCCCTAAGAAAATACATACATCGAACACTTTCTTGGTATGTTCCCAAGAAACCACAACACTAACCTTTTATAGGAAATAAATATGCCTGATTCTGAGATAATATAACCCAAGAATTAGACTTTGTAGATTCAGAAATGGCATTTAGAAAGCTTGGAATAAAGCTGATTCTTTCTCAGTGTACTCATAATGATCTCAAGATTTTTGTCATGGTCTCTATGAGTGTGAGAATGCACTAATATTTTTTCCACAAAGACCACAAAAAAATAATCCAAATAGTGGTGGAACACCCTATTCATCAGAGCCATGAAAATGGTGGGCGCATTCGTAAGACCAAACAACATAACCAGGTACTCATATAGACCATACCTACTTTAGAAAGTTTTATGAGGTATGTATGATGGATTGAATCACACTTAATGATAACCCAATCTCAAGTTGATCTTGGAGAAGACCTTTTCCCTTTAGAGCTGGTCAAAGAGATCATCTATCTGAGTTAGTGGATATCAGTTCTTGATTGTAAGATGGTTCTAAATTCTATAATTTTCCCATAGATGTAATATTCTATCCAACTTCTTTGTGAAAAGCATGTGTGAACCCTAAGAGGATGTACTAGGCCATATGAAACCTTTGGTCTCTAAATCCTATAACTGGTACTTGATCTCCTGAAGCTCTGTAGGTGTCATCCTGTACAGAGGAATGGACACTAGAGCTGCTCCCTGAACAAGCTCGATTATAAACTCTACTTCTCTCTTAGGGGATAATCCAGAAAAATCATAGGAAAATATATCCCTGAAACAATCCACTACTGGAGGGAAATCAACTTGTCATAAACCCTAATCCTCCATGAATAGATTTTAAATCTGGGTGGTTACTCCACCTAGCCCATGATTCTCTGGTCTAGCTCTACCAGCTTAGACATCCCACTCACCCTTATATAGATAACTTCTACCCTCTAGTGATGTAAAAGATACTCTACAATGATAGAAGTATAGAAAATCATGATAGTGAACCAACCAGTCCATCTCGAGTATGACATAGAAGCACATCATCTTGAGAAAAAAGAAGTTCCATAAGAAAGGGAAACTTCCTACCTCAAGGGGAAGTCCCTAAACTTGCATATTCCCTATGTTTGTACCCTTAAAGACATATCTAGAGTCATTACACCATAGTAATATTGTATCTCTAGTTCAATACTTTATATAATAGATTCATAAATAAAAGAGATCAAAGCACTTGTATCAAATAAAGTAGATACTATTGTAGATGACACAAGAATAGTACCACATACTGTAGATGGTCCCATAATTTGATCCTTAGGTGTCGGCTGTAGTGCATTCTACTGGCCTGATCCATGACCCTGTGAAACATATGGATTACCATGATCATAAAAGCTCTGTGGATGATGTTGGTGATCATAGGTCTAGCTACCATGGGCACAACTTCCTCCTTGTCCAGGCCTACTGGTGATATTCCAATTCCTTTCTTGACGTGGTGTAAAAGGACTCGATCCTGAAGGTGGATCTAGTGAAGATCCTTTTCTAATCAAGGTTGGTGGAATGGTCCTACAAAAATGCGGAAGATTCCCCATACAACCACAAGACCAGCACTCTAGTGGGTCTCTATCACACTAAGTCTTCGAATGCCCTCATTGTCTACACTGACGACACACTTTAGAGATATCAAAACAAGAACTCTAGTTGTCACTGCCCTAACATGAACCATTGCGGGAATGTTTCCTACCACCGGAAGAACTACTGGCCTTCCATGACACTGATCCTCTATACCCAATACTATTTCCATCCCTCAGGTTGCGCTTAGTGATAAGATCCTGATTGACTATTGAAGAAAAGGTAGTAAGGTGAAAGACATTCACCTGTGTACGAATGGCATACTAGAGACCATCCTCAAAGCATCTAGCACATGAAATCTCATCACCAACTTGAAGTAGTGCAAAGAGATGAAACTCCTTGAAACACGCTGAATATTCTATGACTGACATAGAACAATTATCGAGATGCTTGAACTCTCTAGATTTGTCATCTCTCAGTGTCTAAGGAAAGAACTGGTCATAGAAGGCAGTCTGGAAATCAACCCATAACATGACCTGATGAAGACCAGTCTAGGTAATCACATCCCACCAGCACTTGGATGAATCCTGAAGCATGTATGTGGAAATCTTAACCCTCTGCTCTGGAGGAATATCTAGATTCTCAAAAATGGATAGGGTGTATTCTAGCGAAGACTCAACAGCCTACAGACCTCCATCCTTAGAAAAGGTAAGAGGATGCTTCTATTGGAACTCACGAGTCAGATCAGCCACCGTAGGTGCAATTTGTGGAGCACCATGCATGGATTGAATCAGACATAGGAAAATATCATGAACTTGGGCATCAGTTTCCAAATCAAGTATAGTAGGTGGTGCCTCAAGTGGCGCTCTTGGAGGTAAGACTGGCGGCTTAGGTCCCACCATGTCTGGAGCATGGTCCTCACAACCTTCTTGGTATACGATATGAGGATGTTGTGGTGAAATTGGTCTACAAATTCCAAGAACACACCTTAGAACAAACTTAAGAAAAAAGATAAAATCACTAGAAGAATATGAACATAGAAAAAATCACTACCCAAGGAATACTACTCTAACTATCCACTTAGATGACCAGGTATTGGTAAGTTCTCAAGTATAAGTTTCATTTCATTTTACATTTAATTATGAGGTTCACTCCTTTACCTTTCACAAACATGACAAGGTGGGATAAAGATGTGAAACCAATTCATTTTAGATTTCATGATTCATTTTATAATGGATATCTATTTTTGGTGAATCATTGCCCATACACCTATCACTAGAAATGACACCCATTTATCATAGAATAATGGATTGAATCGGTAAATTACTCATCCCAACCCATGAGGGCCATACAACACATGAATTGAGACATGAAATCACTCAATCACAACCAAGAGTAATATAATCATAATCTATCATTCACAACATCACTCAACAATCACAAACATATTGAGCAATGAAAAGTAGTGAAATGCAGTTATATGGCATGGAAATATGCATGACATGCGAAATCTAGGTGCCTATAATGATGTATGTAACAATGATCCTTGACCTCATATCATTTGTATAGGGATGAAAGAAAATACTCAAGAAATGTAATAATCAATAACACCACACAACATGTGCATCACCCAATGGTTAAATAATGTCAACTATAATAGGAAAAATAGAACAACAATTATAATTTAGGCAACTCAGATTTTACCCCGAACATGGGTTCGTGACGCCCAAACACGACTTATGAACAAGTCCCCAACGTTCCTAATCTCCAATATATTGTCTCTAAACATTAAATCAAGGAAGAAACCCACTCCAATACCACTTTGTGATGTCCCAGACCCGGATTCCACTTAATGGTGCCCCAAGCCTGGTGGGCCACATGGCCTCAAGAACATATCCCTGAACACTAGAGGCTACCGACTAATAGGGAGGGACTAGGGTGTGTCCTTGAAGAGACTATGACCTTATTACTAATGTGTAGTAAAATAGATGATTATAAAAAGAGGTAAATAGTGGAAGCAATATAAGCAAACAGAAGGCAGAATGGAAAATAGAGTCAACAACAACAATAAGTGAATCAACTAGAATAACATTCAAAAACTGATGATATGTCATGTCAATAGAAAACCGAACAACATGGATACAATAAAACAGACATAACATTATCCACATAAGTATAAAGGAAATCAAAGACTATCCCAAGAATCCCAAGATCCGACTTGGTCATCTGCTATCAAGATTTATACTAAACATAAAACAATCAAGTGTTTGAAGTCATATGCTTCCCTTTGTCAACACCTACAACCATGTAATATACTTGGGGTACCAAGCGGTGTCCAAATAGGGTGTGAGATAAATCTTAGTGGGCCACCACCAACGGTGTCTATAACATCCAACCTGTGTAATGGAAATGTAACAGTGTGAAAGCATGTATATATAAAGTAAAGAAATATAATGTAACTAAATACCCAAGTACCTACTTCAGACCATGGATGGAGTTTGAACATAACAAGTCCATTAATTAATTATTACTATTTTATAAATAAGTCATATGTTAACAAATGTGAAGGTTCCAAGATGTAGAAAGGAAACCTATAATGATATATAATAACGAAGTCCCAAGGTAATAACCAAGGTGACGTAGACCTCAAGGATCTCCAAATCAGTAATAGATGTTGCCTGGAATGAGGTAAGAGTGTAATCCGAAGAGCATAGTCCAAGGAATTACACAATGAGATGCTTATCGGGTCCAATGAGTTCATCCAAGGTAAAACGGGGCTAAGAAATGACTGGGCCTGATGGGATTTAACCTTGGAACCTACTTGTCAATGATGGATCCAAGGAGTGTATATGAGGCATCCTATGATAATATGTAAGGGATCCTACAGTGTCATACCAGGAATCCAAAGAATAGACAAGGATCGAGATCTAGTTAGGTCTCAACCTAAGTAAGCCATATCCTTGAACTAGAATGGGGTTCCCGAGTGCTCAAGGAATTCCCTGATATGAATCAAAGGTGAGCTTGAGTTAGGACATTCCTATTTAATTATGAAGACATGAAATATTTCATTTGGTTTAAACCTTTCCTTTCATTAGTGTGATAAGGTCAATTATCATGAAACCTTTTAATCAAGTCATAATTAATCAATAAGTCCATTTGGTTCAATCCTTTCCTTTCATTAGCGTGACAAGGACAAGTAGCATGAAACCTTTATTAATTCCATTTCATGAATATTCGACAAGTAAGGTTAATTCCTCTACCTTTAATTAATGTGGTAAGGGGTGGTATGGACATGCAACCTATTAATCATTCACAATTAATCCGATCAAGTCATATACTTAGTATACTTTCCAATTTACATTTCACATTTAATTATAAATTGAAGCACTTACCTTAGGCGGGTCAAGTGGTGAGAATACATGGTACTTTCCATTATGAAATTCATAATATAAATCAATCCATTTAATATAGAAAATATTACCCTTATATGGTTCAAGCAATGTTACACCTGAACGGTGGCTCAAACATGTCAAATACAAAAAACCCAATTATGGCATTAGATCCTACATGGCATGGATGAAGTTGTGGGTGTAACCACTAAAAATTAATCACATATATGGAAAGATCATATCCATATGGTTCTAATAATTATAATATGGAATATAAATTCTATAAATGACACCCGATGAAATCGATGGGCCCCATATGAAAAATTCCAAAAATCAACGAACTTGAGGGATGAGTTATAGACCACCCACCTTAGGCTTGTATGAATCTTCTTCTATGGTATTGTACCTTGATTTGGCTCGGATCAGAGTAGATCTAAGAAAATAGGAAAAATGCTCACAACTTGATAACTAGGTTCAGAGAAAGAGAATGATAAAGGTTCAAACAAACTCTAGTACTTACCGTTGCACATTCAATGTGGTGAATGGAAGCTCGATCAGATCCAAGATGAAGGAGATATTTTAATACCTATATTTGGCCTTCAAAAATCTCCAATTTGAGAGAGAAATATTTCAATCCCTTAAGAACTCGTATTAGGAGGAAGGTGGGTTAATAGATCATTAAGGAAAAATTCATAAAATTACCAAAAAAATAGCCTGTACATGGTTCCTGTGTAGGGTTTGAAAAACTATGCAGAAACTGTGCATGGTTACCTGGGAAGGAAGGGAACTTGCATGGTTAGGCCACATGGCCATGCACAGACTGTGCTATTTGGTTATTTCTAGAAATTTCCATCTGTACGTTAGCCAAATAGTGTGCCAACCATGTGCTAAACATGAGACATGGACAATTTTCCCAAAAAAGATGGATTTAAGGCTCTGAAAATTACCCAGACACCGCTAAGACCTTTAATAACTCATTAGGCATCCATATTAGGTCCAAAGTAAATATTTCAACTGAAATTTAAGGGATCCATACCTGAGTAAAAAACCAAGTTCTTATAGTATTAATGTTGCAACTTGAAAAAACTACCATTATATTTCAAGACATGATTTTTAAATAACGGTGATATCCCATAACCTCATGACAACTAAAAATGAAAAATGGATTTCATATGAGTCATAGTATGATGGAAATCCATTATGTCATATGACATGTGTTTAGTTGCAAAGATCTTGTTAGGATATAAACAAACTTTCACCAAGAAAAACACAAATTGCATCTAAAGTAATTATCCTAACAGTGGTTTAGGATATTAAAAAAATCCCTATGATAGAAGAGTGGTAGTCAACTGATAGACTACAATTCTATAAAAAAGGTGCACATCTCTACTTGATATAGTGGGAGAAATACTAACTTGAGTTTATTCGATGATAAAGATGCATATGTATTTGGGATAGCAATAAGTTCCACAATTGCATGTGGAACAATTATGTTCCAGAGATAGATACTGTATAGGAAAGTTAAAACCATAGTGTTGGTTTTATATTTACCATGGTCAGTGATACATTATTTAGTAAGAATAATAATTCCTATAAGTAAGCAGTATATGGAAATTAGCTAAGATTGACAAGGTAAATTAAAATTCAAAATGTATTCCATGTATCAAATTGTAAATGGACTAATAAATTGAATATTGGGGTGGGTATTTAAGAGGAATGATACATGAATGGTACAAGTGTGGAACCTATAAGGCTTGATTGGTCATACCAAGTCATTTTTTCTAAATCCATTAGAATTTTATTTATCATAGCTAATATCTATGATAATTTTATTAGGAATTGGATTTCATGACCACCATTCATGGAATGTGTCTATTTGACGCAACCAGAAAGGGATGGTGACACCATAGGATGCTAAATAGGGGTTTCAAGTTACTGAAATCTAGTTCTGGATTGAAGTAAGAAACAAGATCATAGAATATTAATTTGGAATGAATCTGTTCCATGTTTCTACAAGAGGTTATTGGGAGCACCATAATTTTTAAGCAAAATATGTTCAACAATATATGAATAATAGATATTGTTCTTACAGCTATTTAAGACCATAATGAAAGTAATTCCTCATTGATTAACTTAAAGTAGAAACCTAAGTTATAGGGAACAAGATCTACTGAGGTAGATCTAACAATTTCTTGGTCATAGTCAATCATACATATACTAACATGGTATTGAGAAATAAAATTTGTAACAATTCAAGTTAATAATTGTTTCTAGCGTCACATGGCATAAATCTCTTCAAGTTGACATGAAATTTCATAGGAGGAGATTAGGTGATGAGTTGAGATCCATACACTTCAGCGATCGATCAATCACTTATGACATGATATGTACATGAAATGATATTGCCATGATATAATTTATAATAGGAAAATATCATTTATTTCTAGAAGAACAACAAGTAAAGTAGTCAAAACTATTTGATTGTACTTGGGGAAGTACAAAAGATATGTACCTAGTATATGGAGAAAAAATGATACTAGTTATGGTGGGACATAAACTAGTCTTCCTTTGGATCAATTTGATCTAATATTGTAGTTAGACTAAATATGTTGAGCGATACAAGCTCATAAAAACTAGTGGTATCCATATCTACACATTCCAAGTACATTGAAACTTCTAAGGAAGCTAAAAAGCGGTTATTAAATGAAATGATTTGTTTCAGTTCTTAGAATCGCATCTACCAAGTCAAGTTTTATCATTATGATAATTCTATTATCATTACTAACCAAGATGTCAAGTTTTGAAAGTGGAAAAAAGGGATATACTCAGGGTTACTATCTATTGATAATTTTTATTCAAGGAGATGAGGTCGCATATAGTAGAATATCCATGCGTCAGAATCATGGAAGACCCAACACTAAAGTCATGACTCAGTAGAAACATGATTTTAATCATGTGAGAGCTAACAAGTATGGTTAGAAAGTTGGATCTAGTTCAAGTGGGAGTTTTGTAACAGTGGGTTCCCTAGACCCAACTTGAACAATACATTTGATTACCATATCATGTATACAAATAGATATACATGATATATTCTTACCATTATAGTGTAGATATTTTTGCATCCACTATTTAGTGGTAATGTCGATAAATTAATTTTTTTTATCAAAAGGTTATAGTATATCCTAGGCTATAATGAGAACCTCGAGATACTATGACATTAATCTCAAACATAAGTCCTATGGCCTAGATACATCATAATAACTGGACATAGTTGATAATTGACTATCAGTTACCGGGGGATCATAAGCATTGAGACTTATTCTCATGAAGTTTTCACTTGGTGATCTCTAGTAGTGAGATCTTGAGGACAAACTCGATAATAGGAACATCACATGTTTTGGGTGTCATTGGTTGTTCCTATCTACGAACATGTGTATTGGTCTCATGACTTGAGATCATTACCAGTGTGTGCCATTTGATCACGTACTTTGATGAAAGGAAAAAACCATGATAATGAAATCATGGTGAGGTATCTTGTGTTGAGTGTGTCGTTGGTGGTATGACATTGGTTGAATGGTCTAGAAAGGATTTTTTGCTTCCAAGTTAAGGAAGTAATATATCTAAGGCCTGGTTGATCAGAATGATTCTACCTTCATAAGTCTTTGGCCAAAGCAGCTGAAAGGTAAATACATCTGGTCAGATCAACAAATAATAAATAAAGAAAATAACGATGACAAAAGTGCGTGTCATGCTTTATGATATATTTAAAGACAAAGCGATTATAGTATGTAGTAAGTGTTTGTAGGTTGGTTGTCGTTGGTATGAAAATCCACATCTCTTTAGGGGCCTTGATGGATTTCTAGACTTCACTCTTGGTCTATGAATTTTATTCATTGCTATTGAGATAAGGTCCTAGAGGGCCACACACAATAGCATATTCAAGAATCCACTATATTCAGTTGAATAAGTATATTGGACATGGTGGGCCCCACCACGGGTCTGAGTGTTTTCCAAGTTATTGATCACCGATAAATAAATAAATTCATATTATTCAAGTAAATAATAATTGGTATTAAAATTATTTATTAAATGTATTTACAAGTTAAGTAAATGTGATAAAATATTATTCAAATAGATATTATTTTAATATTTATGATTTGTTTAATATTAAGAGGGAATAGTGAGTTGAGTTAAATGGATCAGGTTTATTACATAATATATTTTATATATATTATTGGTATGTTATAAAATAATAAATAATATTGATGAAATTTAGTTCGTCATAATTATTTATTTAGTGGATGTTAAATAAATAGGGTTCTGGGAACCCTACCGGGTATTTTGAACATCCACTATTTATTGGAGTAGAGAGACTCTCGCCATGTACTATTCACTAAAATAAATTCATATATCCTCCCTCTCTCTTGATTTCTAAAGATATATTCTCTTGATTCAAGTGTTTATATGGATTTCTCCCTTAAGAATCGAAGGCACATCGATTCGTTGATCATAGGAGCATCGAAGGCATTGTCGGATCGCCGTTTTAACACCCAAAATTCAAAAATCGACACTCCAATAGATTTTTGAAGTGTGTGTGGATGATATAGAGGGATCATACTATGGATCATTTAAGCAAAGATCATCGAAGAATATTTGCAGTTGAGCATAACTTCATATCTAAACAAGTATGTTTCTAGTTTTAATTTATGTGATCATTGAATTTATGCAAGATTCTTAGACTATATTAGGGATTGGATCATCGACAATGAAAAGTTCCGTCATCCCAAAGGTGAAAATTTTAAAATCACCAGCACAAATGATTCTATTGAGAGCCCTAATACCTTCACTTGGATCATTAAAATATTACATTTAGGAGTGTGTTCGTGTCCAGTGTTTTCATGACACTTGTTAGTGTAAATCAATATAAAAATATGGCTATTACCTATAGATTGTGAAATCCCCACTGAATAGTATAGAATTATAATTGGTCTTTATATTTATTCATGAAATATTAATACAGAACAATTAATATTATAAGTAAATCATTTTTAAACAACTAACAATTATAAAATAGGAGAAAAACAAATATAATTATTTAGATTATACATGCATAAAAAATGCAGTAAAAAAAAGAGTCGTATGACTTTAAATATACCTGATAAAAAATGATCATAAAATAATGTTACAATTATTTTTGAGACTAAACAAATTTATTTTAACAAAAAAATATCAACAAACATTTAAGAATTATTAAAACAAAAAGTACAACATTTTTAAAATAAGTATTTAAAAAGTGATTACGTTTTAAATGCACTTGAGAATTTAAAAGACTTGATAATTTTACAAAATTATTAAAATATTCAATTAAAAAAATTTTAATTAATTAAAACACTTAAAAATTTAAGAGTTAATTAAAAACCAAGAGAAAATAATAAAATAATTTAATAAATGTTGATTGAAAATAATTTATCGAAACAAATAAAACTATTTTTAAAAGAAATTAAAATACTAAAATTCATTTCTTGCCTCATTATCAGGTGGATCAAGAAATGAGGATTCTATCATGTAATATTTCCATTCACGACGTAGCACAACCCGAAGCCATCTGTACCATTACTGGAAGTTACTTCCACTTAGGAGGTTGTCTTTATCCAATCTTGATCGTAAGGATAATGTGGATGATGATCTTTCAATTTTATTCTACAATTAAAAGATAAGATTTTTAGTAATTTGATTGATTACAATTTTGGTGAGATATAATAAATTAATTGATTTTATTAAATATTCCACTATTATATCAAGTTCTAATAACCCTCATCACTGAACTTTAAATGTCCAGTTGCTTTGAAATTATAGTGGCAATGATCCATATTCTCCTTCGCATAATACCAACAAGGGTTGGTCAAGCTACTTGAAGGTATTTAGATTGGAAGGTCTTTACCAACTGTGGGATTGTAACTCCTTGATCCGTTGAGTGGACTCACCTATCCTAAAATCATGACTTTAATTTCCTAAAAACTTACCTTTAAATAACACCAAGTCTAGAAAGGGATACCCATCTTGATGAAAAATGATTAATTCAACCCAAAACCTTCATAAAAACTCCCCTTATAAAAGTAAGTGTCCCAACAAGGGTTTTTCAAACACTTAGTTCTATTGATTTTCATTCTCAATCAAGTAATGGAAGGTCAAGTCTAACTTAATATTTAATTGACATATTTTTAATTTATTATGCATAAATTTTATCTTGATTTATCCTTTATTTGTCTTGTTAATATTAATTGGATGTCACATAATTAATTAACCATGTTGGATAAAACATTTATGCATAATTCATTTATTTAATTTCAATATTTTCACATTAATTAATTTATTTATGAGATCATGACCTTGCATCCATAAAATAAATAATTACATAGACAAAAATAAATAAATAATTAAATGATCCATTAATGATATTTATCTAATGATTTATTTACTGAACAGACATTAAATCAACCTTTAACCTGTGGGAAATAACTCATATTGTCAATCTTGGCACAAGTTAGAGCATTGCGCATGTCCACCTATGTATCAGCTGAGATGACATTATATTGGTTCCGTCTTGAACCACCACCATGCGCCTTGGGATACTCCATTAATTACATATATTTATGACTCACAATTAGGTTAGAGGAACCAAAGTATTGATGAAAAGGAGATTACATAAATATCATTGGACACATGGGAATATATAATAATGGAGGTTGGGATGACTTGCAGTCCATCATTTAATTTAATTTTAAATAATTACAAAATAATGCAATAAATTAATCTAAAACATCCAACACATACACATTTTTTGGTCAAACTCATGAACGGTTATATATGCAATGAATATGCCAAACTAGCTAGCATTCATTTCTTTATTCGTTATTTATTATTAAGATGAATGCACTTGCATTAATTAATTAATAATTTAATTAATTATTTTTCAACTTAATGATCATCTGAACATAATTGAAGATACTCATCATTTATATCATTCATGAAAAATAAACGACAGAACCAATAATGATATATGTGTTGAAATAAATTAATTGAGCATTTAAAATTCTTTAAAACCACTATTAAATTTTCAAACACACAATGGTGTGTCAATCAATAAAATAAGGTTTTGATGTTTCAATTTTTTCAATTTAATTTAATTTTTAATTCTTTCCATTAATGGAAGACTACACGATGTGTTCATCCAAATACACATCATGTATCTCAGTTTCCGTGTATCTGGGTCACACATATGAGTTTGAGGCATGTACCTCAACTTGACTACATGACGTATATAGACCAGTTACACACATTGTGTTCCTATTGCCATGTGTCTGGGATATATGCCTTGTCCTTCGATGCATGTCTTATCAGACTACATGGCGTCTACAAGCCAGCTAAACATTATGTATCTCTTCAATTCATGTCTACATTTTTCTCATCGAGTCTCTTGATGTGTTCTATGGACATGATAATTGATGAACTACACACCGTGTACACCACATACATGTTGTGTATATCATAAATAGTTTGGGTTGTTAGTCTCATGCAGTTTTGACCATATATAATGACCACGCGGATTATGAAATTTATACTGCTAACTAGTGTAGACTACATGACATGTACACTGATACATTCCATGTAATCCAATGATCCATGTGCCATCCTGTCCAGCCAACACGCGACATACACCATATTTAATTACTGTGTGGTGCACCGTGTATCCCTCGACACATCCATATGAAGTTCACTAGGGTACACTACATGTAATTTCGAGTACACCTCTGTGACTCTTTCTTACTGGAAAAGAATTGGTAGTTTCCTGATGGAATCTCCGACCATTCTTCATATGTTCTTAAACCATTAAGAAAAATAAAAACACTTAAATGATTATTATTAATACATTGAAGCATGTTAATTAAAGTCATATTTAAAGAATGAATAATAATAAATGAAAATATAACCACAATTGTGCAAAGATCAACAATCAATTAAAAAATTATAAATTTAAACGTGATTGCTCTGATACCACTTCTTGGTTCCAAGCACAGTGGATGTGTGCAGTGGTAAACGATATACTAAAATTTCATTTGATAATTGTTTCCTGAAACCATGAGTGGGTATCTTGCACGCCAAATTTATAATTAATTTATTTTATCTCTTACTAAATAAATATCTGGGCTTAGGAACATTCTTTGTTGATGAATGTTGATCATCCTAAAAGACCCTTTGGAATGTCTTCATTACATTGTGAGGATCCAAGGATAAAATCTCTCTACCAGTGATTCACACATGCTCCAATGATTTCTGAGCAATACCACTCGATCTATAGGTGCTAGCATAGTGAATTTAATTTAATTTATTATCCATTCTTGATCGTTCATTATTTGGTCTTAAAGAAAACTCTCTTGTGTTTCTCGTTCTTTAGAGGGAGAGAGGAGTAGTCGAGGGAGAATTCGTTGTGCGCAACAATTCTATATTCTTAATTTTTGGATGCAATACACAATAGACATAATCATCTATTTATAGATTTAAGTTTTAGGTTAAAATATTATTTAATTGCATGTCCACCATTAAATAACATTTAAAACCTTTGATAAACATCACACCACATAATAATAATAATAATACTTTGTGGTGCACCAACCTGTTCAAATTGATAAATAATATTTACCAGCTTGTAAATAATTATTTTATCACCAGACATGGTCATAGTCCATTTGAACTCCTCAGTATTTATTTAATACACGAATAAATATTTTATTCATAAATAAATATTTCATTCACATACTGACAAATAAATATTTATTAAATATTAAATAAAATAAATGATTATATTTTTATTTATATGTCGATGAATAAATATTTATTTAATTTATGCGATCAATATAACATGAATAAAATTATTCTGCTCTATTGAGAATTATATGCATTCCATTAATTAAATTCAAATATAATTTAATCGATATCAACGGGAACACTTAGTGTGTGACCCCTTAGGATTCTTTCTTATTGGCATTAGACGAACTTGGATAAAGTCCAAGATTACAATCTAGCAATGGGTTAAGGAACCCAAGAGAAATAACTTAATGTCACAATGACTAAGACCACATACAAACCCTCATTGTGTAATATAATTCATTTATCACAATATCTCATCAAGCAGGTTGCACGACAATGTCATCAACCTATTTACTCAATACGTCTTTCTTTGACTATCTAAAATAAGCACGCCATTACACCATGGTAATGGAATTTAGGTGATGATTATATTCCAATAAAAGGACCATGATATAAAATCTCATAAATATAGAAGGGAAAAATCCTTTATCGAATTATCCATTAATGACATGTCAATCGTGACGCACCCAACATACCTTAATTCCTACCAAAATATGACGTGATAGTTTTTGTCAGTAAATATAAGTGCGCAAGTAATGACATGTATTAATGGTAATATTAAAGTCTAAGGACCATTACACATGATCGCAAATAGGATTATTCGATGCACCAAAATATGCAGAATTTCTATTTTTAGGTCTGTTCTCATAATCTCCCATCTTGGAGATTATGAAGTGCGAACTTCATGAGAAGAATCCTTATTCACTTATGAGTACTCACACTTGATGGTATAAATAGTATGTGACTCATCATAGTATGTTATCCAACCACAGAACTATATTAATAATATTTTCATAGCACTTCAAGGTTCTTATCATAGCGGGGAATTGTTGTGACTTTATTAATGTCTCAAATACTCCAGGACATTATTACATTAATTCCATGTATAATGATGAACAATATGTAATAATATGTTTAATAAATATCCAATAAATTGAATATACATGTAATAAAAGTAAAATCATTTGGTTATAAGACACCAACTCTAACAGATCACACACTAAGTGTTTCTGTTGATCTTGATTAAATTCTATTTGAATTTAATTTATGGAATAAATTTTATTCCTAAGATCAAGGAAAAATTTTATTCAAGTTTTATTTAATGCATAAATTAAATAAATATTTAGTCACCAGATTGTGAATAAAATATATTTATTTATATTATTGAATATTTAATAAATATTTATTTATTGGTTTTTGAATAAAATATTTATTTAGGATAAATATTTTATTTGGGTATTTAATAAATTCTAGAGGAGTTCGAAAGGACCAAGATTGAGTCAAGAGACAAATATTAATTAACAAGTCGGTTAAATAATACCTGTTATTGTGCAAGTTGGCGTGAACCACAAAATAATAACAACATCATTTTATTATGTGGGACAGAGTTTATTATATGTTATTATATTATTTAATGGTTGACATGAATTAAATAATTATTTTAACCTAAATACTAGATATATAAATAGATGGTAATGTCTATTATGTAGGGTATCAATAATCCCAATCTCATTTAAATTATATCAAAAAATATAAACTCATCATCCTTTGACTAGAGCACCACCATCGAACAATTTGGAAAGCTATACCGTCCATGCAGACTATTTGGTCGATGCGAGCTCATCCCAACCTTATGGAGATACCATATAGTTTATGCAACATGCATGCCAAAACAACAATAATGGAACATAAACATGGAATCACAAGATGAAAAAAAATCAAATTAAATCAAGGATAACTTCCAATATTTATCCATCACTTTAATAATTTTGTTTATTTTCATAAAGAACTCAAATAGGCCCTATCGTTTGGCCAATATGGGCACACCGACTAGTTAGTGGACCTAGGTGGAAACCTAATCCATTTACAGCCCACCAGTTAGTTGATGGCTATAGGATACTAAATTTTAGCTGCTTAGTAACACTATCCCTTCTTCGACACTTGAGCATACCCAACACCAAAAAACCCCATTACATGTCTAAAACATCATTTTAAGACATTCCAACTCTCTAAATCCCAACATAAGGATCCATTTTCAAAACAAACCCTTGACATCCAAGGGTTTTCATTAAAACCCCAAACCATCAAAATCCTCAGCCTTATCATTTACTTTATTAAAACTAAACTCATCCCCAAAACTCATTTTGAAAAGTAATTTAAGTTTTCAAGTCCAATTCAAAAATCCATTTCCAAAATCCCAAATTTTTATGAAGTCACTGGCTCCATGATCCATCTCAATTACAAACACTTACACATGCCACATGAGAGTGTATGAGTTTTTCTTTTCCAAAACCGGGTTTTCTCATAGATCATCCATTTTGAAAACCACTTCCTTGCGATGGCCAAACAACGCATCAAGAAAAATAAATCAATCAATTAATAAAAAAAATACCCACAGATCCACTATTAATCTAATCACCCCTAATAATATATACAAGATAACACCATTTATATTATAATTTTCTTCAATTGATAATGGATCTTGATAAGGAATCATCAAAATCTAAGCTAATTTCGTCATCATATCTCAAGACCACCTTTGGTTCTCTTTCCATTACCATTTCCACCCAAGGAAATCCAAGAACCAGAGTGTTTAAATAGAAAAACCAAAAAAGGATGTGGAATCATGCCCAACTTGGTCACATAGTGATGAGACACGTGCCAATCATGCATTGGTTCCTAAAATGGATCGAAAACCAAGAATTTAGTCATTTAATAGTTCATTAGGCCATGCAATCCGACCTCACATATTTGACATCATATCTACTTCAATCACAAAAATGATAACGATCCTTCAAACAACCCTCCATTCTAATAAAGACAAAATAAGATCACTATATATCAAATATCAATCAACATAAACAACCAAAATGAATGCTAAATCTCAACTTCCTCTAGTAACTTGAGGTTTGGATCGAAAAATTAGCAAGCTAGACTCTCCTTCCAAACTTACCTCTCAAGTTCTGATATCCCTAATCACATACTATCATTATTGAACAAATAAAAAAATAGATTACATACTATTTTTAATGACTAAACCAGGTTGTCATCTGAACTAAAACTTGAATTATCCCACTACTGGCCTGAGGGGATTTCCTGATCCCCATGGGATGGAGACAAGTGTCAGTGGATTAAAAAAATATAATGGGAATGTCACACTCCATTATGTGGAACCAGGTATGACGCCTCTTTTGTATTTTTCTTTTCAGTTTCAGAAGAGTTGGGGGTTCACAATGGGTTAAAATGGGTTTAAGGATTTTTGGGAGTAAAACGGGAAGGCCCATGACCATGGTGGAGGCTATAGTGTGCCTTTGGGACTCCTGTGTGAAATAGCCTAAGCCTCCATGTCTAGTGTAGGGTGTGGTCCCTATAATGGGATGTTTTTGTTACCTTATGCACTATGACCAACCAGCCTTACCATGGGTTTGTTGGAGGCCATGTCCATACTAAAAGGCCTAGTTTTTGGGGCTAGGTTATGGTCGGTCCCCATGGTCAGCCTCTTGGGTGAGGCCACCACGCCGTGGTGGGAAGCACTAGGATGTGGTGGTGGTAGTTTTGAATTTTAAAAACACCCAAATGGAACCTAATATTCTAGATACTATTACTCCAGTATTGTGGAACCTTTATGAGGAGTTTTATGGTGTCTTTTGACTCAATTTTCTTCTACTAAACCGACTTTCTCTCCCATTTTTCTTGGATTCTGAATCTAGTGTGTTCCAAGAAGTGGGTTTGGGTGTGGATCACTCATCTAGGGGTGATTTAGGGTGTTTCAATTCTATGTGTTTTTCCCTTTGTATAACTAGCCTCATGAAGACTAAATCTCTTCATATCCCATCACTGGTTTAGAAGGCAACAATGTTTTCATCATTCTTCAGGTAGGTTTATTTATCATATGGTTAATCCCTTGTAATGTTTGCATTATTGTGATGTTTCCCTTTGATTTTGATTTATGAAATTCAATGATTAATATCTGATGGCTATTGAATGGGTTTTCAAACTGGGTTTTCTTTGAAAACTATATTTTATGTTAAACACCTCAAAGATGTTTTTGAAATGAAAATTGGTTTTCAAAAATGAAAGTTATGTTTCATCGTTATAGATTTTTTTATAAAATATGGGATTGGTTTTATTTTAACATAATGATTATATATTGAAAATTGGGACACCTTAGGGTACAAGGGAAAAGTATAAATATGTAAGAGTTAGTTTAGTAAGCTATCACTAGGGGAGGTGGCCATGATGTCATAATTTCTCGTGGGTAGCCTTTTTTGGAGACCAAAGTTCCCATACATTAGGATTCATCTTTGTTAGCTAGCGTTCCTTTGAGTTTTCTTAGTTTTTTACACCATCATTTCATGGGTTTTCCTTTGGTGTTTTGTGGATACATTACTTGCTTGTTCATTAAAATAATTATTTTCCCATTTGATATAGATATGGATAACTTAAAATTGTTTTATTCATCTGATTATTCCATAAATATATATAATGTCATATTTCTCTATTTATTAGATTATGACATGTTTTAGAAAAGAAATCTGGATGATTTTATATAGAAATTTATTTATTATGAAATGTTTTAGAAATCTATTTTATAAAAGATCTAACAAATTAATGTGGATATAAATTTTATAAATTCTTTTTTGGTATCCTAATAATATTTAGTTATCACACCCTATTTTTTCTTTGGGAATTTGTATACTTTGTTTTATAGGATTCAGGTAAAGGGGAAAGTGTCATGTAGAGGATAGCTCTCCTGGATCATGTTTCTTTTTAGGGGGTTGGGATGGTGGTGACTTATGGTCACTAGTATATGGAATCATGGGTTTCTTTAGGTTCTTTGTTTATGGTATTTTAGTTTTTCATAGAAACCTTATTATCCAGTTGTTGAATGTTACCTTTTTGGTTTGGTTGTTTTGACATATGATGTAACTTGGATATCTCTTGTGATATTTTTTCTATCTTACTGTATGTTTGTTGAGGGTAAAATCATTCTCAGATTTATTTTTATGATACTCTAGTGATTCTATCCATCCTATGGAGATTAGGAATGCACTCTGGGATTTATGGTGCGCCAATTCCGGTAACGTTATGGGTTGACCTAGGTTGGTTTGTTACAAATTGGTAACAAATGGTCAGGTTATAGTGAAATCCTACAACCATTCTTGTGTATCACCCTCTTATGCCTGGGATTTTTTGATATATTTGAGGTTGGACTATTGGAACTAAAGAGGTGGTATGGGAGTGTATATGGCCAACTCAATTTCATGAGGAAAACTTGATTTACCATGTAAAGTTAGGGGTTTTGTATTATCCTAGTTTGTAGTTTTATCCTTTTGGGCTTCATTTTTCTGAATTCAAATTATGATAAAGGAATATAAGTCTATTCTAAATGGGTTTTGTCCTTTTTTTTATAGAATATGGATCCTCTAATAAGAACATATCATAATATAAGAGATGAAGTTGTGGAGAAATCCCCACTAATGAATCCTCTGGTTAAATCGGGCTTGGTGGAAATTATAGTTTGAATGATCCAGTCCATGGGCCAAGTAGCTAGTATTGAACCAGAATGGAGGGTGGACCATGATTCAGAATTCACTAAGAATAATACACTGGTATTTAATGGTGAAAAAAGACCTCAGGAATTATAAGAATAGATCAAGATGATTGAAATGATTTTCCACTTCTTAGAAAATCCAGAAGACTCTAAATTTGATTTCACCACTTATATGATTAAAGGGTCGAGAAGGAAGTGGTGAGAATCTATTGTGTAAGACAAGTTGTATGAATCTCTCACCTGGACTACTTTCAAGAAATCCTTCAATCAACAATTCCATCCTGACACAATAAGAGAAGTGAAGTCTTGGGAGTTTTTTACTTTGGATCTGGGAGATCGTTCTATCATGAACCCTCCCTCCAAAGATACCACAATGACGGGAGAGAGATAATTACCTCTGAGTCCCGCCTCTAGTAGGCCCGAGGTTGGTGACTAGCACCGAGGGTATAAAAATATCATGAAATGGGAGTAATTACCCTCTATAATAATGTAGGATCATAAGATACAATGGACCATCCACAAAAAACACCAAAACATAACGTAAAAAGAAACCAAAACCATCGCACAATGCTTGTATAATTAGAACTAATATAGATAAAATTATCCAAAAGTAAATAACAGAAATCAAAGCTAAATCAGTGACACAACAACTATCCAAAGGTCCAAAATAGTAATGTCTAGAACGGTCCACATAATCCTCCTAGAAAATTGAAAATAGTTTATATATGTAGGGTGATCATACACGTATACTCAGTAGAAACAAAAGTATCTCAAGAAAATGTGAAAGAACCATACTAATGCATCCATGAGAAAAAAACAGAACCAATGACACCTAAACTGGTCAACTATCCATCCCAACCTCACCAAGTCATGATCTCCAAATAACACAAGCCAAGTAATATAATATAATAAGAATCGAATCGATAAGGGTACCCCACACTGTTTTTACTAAGTTTATGGACATAGAAGCTACAGTTGAGGTGAACATAGCAGGGAAGACAAGACTCTTTGGAGCATCAATGATAGTAGGTGACAATCTAGTTTATCTTTTAGCCAGAAGAGGAAATTAGGTGACCAACATCAAAGTGGTGGAAAGAGTGTGAAACAGACATCAGGACCAAGTCAAGTGGTATATTACTAGTGTGATAAAAATGGGAAACCTCATACCTGATTGTAAATTGTCATAAAAAGTTTGTCACACACATGGGAAACCTGTCCATCTTCAGTATTTTTGTGAGAGATCATACCATGGAAGTAGATTTGGATCCATCTTCACTAAGAGATCTAAATTTAGATCTGACGTGACAAAAGGATTTAGATCTCAACCTCATGTTAAGAATGATTACTAGGTTATAAAAAAGGGTAGAATGAGGATAGAAATATCTATGTAGTGGATTATGAGCCATAGGAGTCAGAGGAAGGACTAGCTATCATGAGAGGTATGGTGTTTATTGAATCTTATATGGTTATGGTTATATTTAATACTGGTAAAACTCATTATTTTATCTTGTCCAATATTATTTATGCATTGGGTTTATGTTTTGTGCATATGCCTTCCTTGATAACTCTTTCCACTCCCTTGGGAAAGAAGTTATAGTAGGGATTTAAATGTCCTGAGGGATGGGTGGATATTTTTAACCACTTAGCTGTGTGGGACTTCTTAATTATTTATCTTAAAATCTTTGATATTATCATTGGCATATATTATATGATTAGTAATAAATCCCAGGTCAATTAATATCATCGACGATTACAATTTTTTTTTCCAATGGAGTCACTCGTGTCTTTCAGGGTGAGTGGGATCCTAGATTGGGGAGAACAAGTTATGTTGTTATTAGTATAGATATGATCTCATACCAGTTATAATATATGTTTCTTGATGTCATTGATCCATGTATGAATGGACCTCTTCTTGTGGTGGTGAGTGATGTAACGTATCGACCAGACTTACCATTTAACTGGTAGCCAAGCCGATGGGTCGCATGACCTCAAGCATGTCTCCCCATATTCCAAAGGCTACCGACTACCAGTAAGGGTCTTGGGAGGTGATAGTGGGGAGACTATACCCTATTATCAGAGATTCAAAATTATATAACAATATGTAAACAAATAATAGAGCGGCAGAATAATAATAATAATCAATTAAACAAAAAATGTCCAACACTAGTTTGTACAATAGATGAATGCATGTCATGGTAATGATACCTAATTGAAAGTGTAAAAAAATACAACATGATTTATAATACAATAAAAAAATAAATTAAAATATATAAAATCCCAAAGGGAGATCTCCATGAATATCCTGAGCTCCAACTTGGTCATTTTATCCTAACTCCCAAGTGCAATCACACAACATAAGCAATCAACCAGGTTCTATAGTCCTACAAACAAGAGAGTATACTTGGGTACCCTAGTGTATTGGAATCCCGAGCAGGGTGTGATATATAAATCTCAGTAGGTTGACACCAATGATGTTTAAACCAATCCATATAGTGTAATACAATTTAAACAGTGTGCATGTATAGAGATATAATAACAGAACTGAATAAACAAATCGCCACCCATCAGGATCCTAAGGGACACCTAATGGCTATACCTGCTTTAGACCTTTGATGCTATGTCTGATCATGTCACTTTACACACACACATATATATATATATAGTACCATTATATATATGTGTGTGTGTCTGTCTGTGTGTGTGTGTTGGAAAGGACCGGGACACAACCCACTATAATCCAATTCTAGGGGAATCTCTCATAGTCTAGCCCCTAACCCAACTCCAAGAGTCATCATATATATATATCTATATATATATATATCTATCTATATATATATATATATATCAATATTTGTTGGGAAGGATCGAGACGTAACCCAATTACATCCATCACCAGGGAATCTCTCACAGTCAACCCCTATCCCAACTTCAAGAGCTATCACAGTCTCTTGGAAATCAATAAGGAAGCTATCACAGTCTTCCGTACCCCAAGGATCTCATGGTCCTTTGGAATCCCACATGGATTCTCACATAGTCTTCCTTACCCAAAAGGTATCTCACGGTCCCATGGATCCACCGACTACATAAGTCGTAACATTCATAATACAAAAGGCATGAGGATTAAACCTCTCATGCCCTTATTTATCTATATTCATACAGGAGGCACATTCATTTATCACCAAAGTACTTAAGATATAACATCTTAAGAATTTCCTTTAATACATTTATAAGTAACGATCATGTATATCCATGACACATGAGGAAAAACCTCTCATGTTCCTTTAACCATGCACAATTTGTTCAAGGCATCCCATTTCACATTTTATCATTTACACTAAGAATGAGCTAAGGATTGGGTTCACCATCCTCTAATCAATTTCATTTTCAACTAGGAATATCATTTCACATGTTTCCTTTTTTATAAAACATTAGAAAGGGAATGGCCATGCCATCCCTTGAAACTATCTCATTTATATGACCATTGATCCATTTCATTAACAAGGAAACAACCATCATGCTTAAACCATTTAATACATTTCAAAGGAAAGAATTCCATTTGGTGTAATCCATTCTATTCAAGGTCTTCTCACTCAATTGGCCAAAACATGGAAAATTAATTTAAGATACAAGTGTCATGTTCATTCCATTCAATGGATGGAACTATCTCATTTAATCCATCCTATACAAACCCATTTACCTTAACCAATTCATACCACTAATTATGTCATGGAAAAAAATCAATGCCTACTTGGGAAATTCCAAGACTAATAAGTACAAACACCCATGGTGTGTCTTGGTTTAAATAAATTACACATGAGATGAAGGATATTTCATTTAGAAGTCAATCTGATAGCTAAACCATTATGTTAAGGCATGAAATGATATGTACAAAAAAGGGGAGACCCATTTAACAACTTCAATAAGGAAAATTATCATCATTCTATTTACCAAACATAACATCAAGGAAATAAGGGAGGAAAGCATAAAATTCTACTCACTACTTTTTAGCTTGAAGGCAGTGCACCTCCGTTGGAGGAGTTATATTATAAAATCATGACATTTCTTATCAAAAAATTCATTGATCATCATAAGAAAAAGATCTTATTACATAAATTAAATTCAATATAACAAAATATAATTAAGTAGGAAACTAAATGAAATTTAAATCATTCTTGAATTAAAGAGGCAATGACCAGGATCCTACCTCAAGTAGAAGACTAATCCAACACTCGACACTTGATAGATTTGGAGAAACCCACTCGAAACTGTCCCAAACATGTATCCACATACCCTCATATGTATATATATATCCCTTAACCCAATGCATGTATTCCCCACACCATGAGGGAATATATACATGGAAGATATATATATTTATATACATACATACCTAATTATATGCATGCGTGCCTTCAAATATGATCAAAACCCACTAAAAAATATACCCGAGACTCAAAAATTACAAAACCCCCTTTTATAAAAGGAGAAAAAATAAGAAGGGATGGAAACCCTTAACATAAATCGATGATGGTGAGCCAAATTGAACCCATCCTCCTTGCCTTTGGTAGAGGATTCAAGAACATGCAAAAAGGGGTCCCGAGAGACCCTTTGCATACCCTAACATTGAAGGGAAACAAAACAAATCCGGTTATCCTCTAACCCTAGGTTCAGCCACACCTCACCGGGTGATGGGGAGACCAAAAAATGGTTGGATAAGGGAAGGAGAAGGAGTAAGAAGACTTACCTTGAAAATTTGAGCAAGAAATGTGTAGAAATATGGACAGATTGAAGATGAAAGAGGAGGCCATGAGGGAGGGGTGTGTTTCACCTCAAGAGAGAGATGGTAAGGAGTTGTGTGAAGTTATGGGTAGTTTATCTTTTTAATGTTTTATTTTAATTTTTAATTAAAACAATTCAATTTTTAAAAGATGGTCACTGCACACTGTTTATAAAACTGTGTGCCAACCGTGCACCCTCCACTAGGCACCTAGAGCACTCTGCACGGGCTGACCGCATGGTTTGGTAAACCTTGTGTTGCCCGTGTGACAACCATTTTCCACCTATGTAATGTCCTGGATTTTTCCATTTATTATTTTAATATTATATTGGAATTATTTCGAGACCAGGCTTTGAAACAACGTGCTGTTCTGAGGCCCGGTGAGCCTGAAACAAATTTTTGAATTTAATTAAATAATTAAATTACACGCACGTGTGGTTTTCCTGAAAAAATGGAATAACTCCTGAACAGGTGCTCATATCGGAAATCTGAGGGCACCATTGCGTTCAAAGCAGCAATTTTACCTTATGCGAGGCCTAACGTCGGTCGGCGTAGGTAGGTGGTGAAATCTAGTTTTTGGATGTAACTGTAATAAAATATTTAATAATTTTTTTTTATTAAATCTTGTTGCCGAAAATATCTTTTATCTTTTTAAATAGATATTTGCATAGGGGCCCAGGGTTACAGACGTCATAACCCTTAAACTCTTGGAGGCTCTGGAGGCTCTAGAGGAAACCCCAACGCGGCGACGACGTTCTTGATGAGTTTCACCGGCGATGACGAAGCGACGAATAGATCTTCACCAACGAATGTCGCGGATCCAGGTAGGGAATTTGATCTCTTTGTGATTTCTTTCCCGTTCTTGATTCCTACGACAAACATAGACTAATCCATGAATAGATTAGCCCATGGATCGATCGTATTTGCCGGATGGGCTTTTCGAGGATTTTGGGGATTTGATTCTGGAAGGTTATTTTGGTTTAGTTTATCCTTCTAACGGTGATGAACCAAGATCGACACAAACATCGATCGATGTTCGTCCCTCTCAAATTTTTGTGCATTTCTTCCCCAATTTCTCGCGTTCTTCGTGTACGTTCTACGCGTTCTTGGAGGAAATTGATCGTTTCATGTTCGTTTGTTGTCGTGATGATTTGAGATTGTAGATCCAACCTCAAAATGATGGTACGGAGCTACGATGACGGTTTCGGCAGGTGATTCAGAGCAGATCGAGAGATATGAGCTTTTGGTTGTTCTTCTTTTGGATGGATCATTCGAGGTTTACGACCCGATCGAAGGCCCGAAAACACCCGATTCGGTGTTCGTATGATGGGACGTACCAATATATGAAGTATCGTGAAAAATGGAGGAGAGATCGTGAATCTGGAGATCTGGCCGAGGCGCGAGGAGGAAGACGATGGTTCTAGAAATTTCCCGACTACACGACGTGTAGTATGGGCTACACGACATGTGTTCATCGGTGGACCACCTGGCATGTACTCCGGGAGTACATGGACACAGGTTGGGTACACAGCCAAGGACACGGTGTGTATACCCTTCCTCGGCCAGACCCGACCAGATACATGGGATACCCCGTGTACTGGTAGATGGGCATGGCGACAGGGACAAAGACCGTGTACAAGCACATGGCTAGCGTACACGGAGCGAACCCCAGACACTGGGACACAGCGTGTAATCCTTATACATGTCGTGTAGTTACTTTTTATATGAAAATCCTAATGACATGGTTCATTTACACGAGAAGTACCCAGAGTCAAGGAACACGACGTGTGATCCTTCTACACGCCGTGTAGTTGAGTTTTACACAGCTTGGACGGATGACACGGGCAGTACCTAGAGTCAAGGAACACAACGTGTAACCCTACTACACGCCGTGTAGCCTGTTTTACATGGATTGAGCCATTTTTCTTCCATGACTTGGGCTAGTTTTCTTAGGGTTCATACCCTTGTTATTTCCCCTAGAGGTTTTTGGTATCATTTTCTATATACAGCAGTATGATCCCTTCAGCAGGACTTCCTGAATAGAGTTTTTGGAATCCACTATGTGAGACTTAGAGACGGATCCTCTATTCCATCCTGGTACCCTAGGTAGAGTTCTTGGTATCAACGTGACCTACTTTACCCGGGCACTGATCCTCTGCTTAGCGGTTTAGTCCAGACTGAGTTTTTTGGAATCACCCCATAGCTAGTGGTTGTGATCCTCATCTGAGCATTGTATTCTTAAGTACTTGTGGAGTGAGTTGTCCCAGGACGAGTACTTCGTATCTCTATCTCTTCAGACCTAGGAGTGTGTTATCCCTGTTACGTGCTTAGTGTAATCTTCAACCTGGATCTTAGTGGTGGTTTTGCGATAGTCGATCATGTATGAGTATATCTGGATATTCTTGTTATATGTTCTGTAAACATATATTGTGTAGAGATGACTGTATCATTACTTTGTGGTATTTTCCTTTGTTGTATTCCTTTTTGGTTTTCGGGGTGTCCTACTGGGTATTGTTATACTCACCCTTACACGAGATTTGCCCGCACGTGTCGTGTCTTTTGCAGACGAGAGAGCCTTTGACAGGATTCTAGGCAGACTGGCACTGGACGGTGCTCAGTGAGATTAGACATGCCAAGGTGTGTTCTTACGACTATGGATTGTAGTCCCAGTACCTTTCTTTACAGGTTGGACTTTGTTGCAGAATTTCTTTTGGTGGGATTGTACTTTTGTCCTAGGGTTTTACATTACTGTACTTTACTTTCCTGTCGTACTCTGCTGGTTGGGATTTTAGTATATGCATGCATTTCCATTTTTCAGTAGTTTTTACTTTTCATCTTTGTGGGATTGGAGATGTGTGTGTGTGTATAGTTTTATAGGCAATGCCTCCCATGTTGGCGACATGCCTACTCGGTGCTAGTCACCAGCCCTTGGCCTATTGGAGGTGGGATTGGGGAGTTGTGGCACGGGCCCCACTGGGACGAGTCATGACATAGTGGTATTAGAGGTGGTTAGTTCTACCTTAGGACTGAGAGTCTGTGAGTTGGTTTGGGGAAATAGTGTTAAGTGTTTCGAGTTCGGCTTTCAATCCAGGGACCCGAGTGTTGGTGCGGGCGGCCGACGTATCCATACAACAGGACTCTGTTAACTTCCTTTTCGACTCAGAACATGAGAAAACTAGTTTCTAGGGGAAATAATGGTACATGAATCATATAGGAATGGGTTGTGGTTTCCATGTCCATCTTGAGTCAGCTCTCTAGATATACTCACTGAAAGTGATACATCTTGTTTCTTTACAGGATGCCTCCGCGATGAGCACCCACTAGGATCTAGCAGCTCGATCATGAGGATACCCCCCTCAGTGATGAAGCTTCTATACAGGGACCATATCCCCCTATTTTACATTCGGGTGGTGTTCTAGTTATTCCACCCCCTGTGAAGCAGTGTTTAGTGCCTGCTGTACCAGTAGAGGAGGAGCACAGGCTGAGCGCACTCCATGAGTTTCAGAGATAGAGACCCCCCATGTTTCGAGGTGAGACTGACCCTCAGGCAGCTGAGGACTAGCTTGAGGGAGTGGCCAGAGTCTTCCATTTGGTCAGGACACTAGTAGACCAGATGGTGATCCTGGAAGCGAGCCTTCTGCAGGGTTCTGTAGGGAGATGGTGGAGTTTGGTTATCCAGACTCACGACGAGGTGACTCTTGCATGGTCAAAGTTTGAGCATCTCTTCAGAGAGGAGTTTTCACTGGTTACCCAAAGAGCAGTACGTATAAAGGAGGTTCTTCAGCTTCAACAGGGGACCATGACGGTGGCTGACTATTCATCAAGGTTTACTGACCTCTCACGGTACTCGATGGATATGGTCAGGGATCAGTACTTCAGAGCTCAGACTTTTGAGTGGGTCTTGCGCAGAGACATCCGAGCTAGCATCATCTGTATGAGCATTCCTACTTATGCTGGGGGTGCTCGAGTGAATTTTGGTGGTTAAGAGATTCCTGGTAGAGCAGAGACAGCCATCAGTTTTCAGTAGTGAGCGATATGGAGAAGAGACCTCGGCAATAGGGAGCCGACATCAGGGACCCAGGCGTGGGAGATGTTTTCAGAGGAGATCCCAGGATAGGGGATCTTCCATATAGGGTTTTCAAGGCGCATCCAACCAGCCTCGAGAGAGGCAATGCTACTCATGTGATGGAAGGGGATATCTCACTTGAGATTGCCCGACCAGCCGTACTACTGACATGGGAGCAGTGGATGGACCACCGAGGCATATTTAACATGTGGAGCAGGAAGATCTGTGGGGCGACAGACGTGGTAGAGGAGCTGGGAGAGCAGTTGGAGGTGGTTGGTGTTTTGACCTTTTACCACTACCACCCCCAAGAGGTCCACCCTAGGTTCAAGAATTTTGTAGAAAGAGGCAGGAACAACTAGAGGCAGCAGAGACATATGACCAAGGTACTCCTGGAATGATTAGAGGTACAATCTATGTCTTTTCTACTTTGGATTCCGTATTGATAGACACAGGTGCTAGTCATTTTGTAAGGACCCAAAGTTTCATTAACGGAAATGTCTCTTGATCTAATTAAATGTCTCTTTATATAAAATGTTTATATAAAATTTCAACTTATTTGGTTTTATGTTAAGAATTGTGACCGTTTCTTTTATAGTCGTTGAACAGTGATCACATGATTAGTATAAATATAGGGATTTAACAAATCCAATTTACTCAGACAGAGTAAACGATGGCCTCATCCAGTATAATTACTCCATATGAATCCCATTTTTCAGATCTTGGAAAAGAGGTGGCATCTTTGGGCTTCGCTCTTGACCAAGACCAAGCTGAGCTTCATCATGTCAAGCTCGAACGAGACCGTCTACGGGAAAAGTGGAAGTTGATAGAGATCACCACTCGAGCAATGTTATCTGAGCTACCCCAAGAGTCTGTCACCATGGCACACCTTACCCTTAGGTCTTATGCAGCTGTTTTAAAGAGTTATGTAACAAATCACTAGTACTATGTTCATGTACATTATTTTTGTATATAATAATGAATATACTTTCTTGTCATCATTGATAGAATGTAAATAGTTTTTAAAGTAAAAATAGTGTTTTTAGTTATTATTTAATTAAGAATTATATTTTATTAAATTAAGGGATTTTTGAATTAAATAATATTTTAATAAAATATTATTATTATTATTAAATTAATTTTTATTAAATATGAATTATCTTATAATTTTATGAATGCAATTGCAATTTATTTTAAGGTTTGAAAGCCATTTTTTTCAAAAGCCATGAATTTTCGATAAATGTTGGTTTTTTTTAAAAAAGTGAAAATTAACATAATTAGAAAATTATTTATATAAAATAAATTTTATTTCTGGAATCAGGATGTCGAAAATATCCAACGGTGAATTTTTCATAATTTTCTGAGACAGTCAAATTTTTGGGTAAAAATTAAATACCGTTTAAATATATAATGTGTTTTATGACATCATAATGACCCAATAGAGATGTAATAAAATACTATAAGCTTTATGTTCGGTCAATATATGTTTTACCATTAATATAATGTGATTTTGAGGTTGTTTGACTTACTTTTCAAAGCATTAATGGACCCCTCAAGACTTATTAAACATCTTTTCTTTTTAAATTATTTTCCATGGGAGTGTGACTCACCTCCACATAAGCAACCCCATTATTTTAAGAAGTTAGAACTTTGGAATTATAAAATATTTTTTTCCTCTCCCCTTTTCCAAAAACCATGGGCAAAAACCATGATTTGATTTGTGGGTTGGATTAGTTTAATGTAAGGGGTCCCAAACCTAAATAATAAAGAATTCACTCACCTTTCCTATATAAACCCACCCAAGATCCCACTTCCTCATCATTAAAAGCCTTTGGAGTTCGTCCAACCTCTTCACTACTCTCTCTAGAATCCTCCCAAGGTGCCCCAATCTCCCAAGAAGCCTCTCTCAAGCCTCTCTCAAGCCTTTGGAAGCACACTTCCAAGTAAGGGTTTTTTCTTCCTTTCTCATTTTTGTCCAATTTTCTTTAAGTTGTTTTTCCCTTTTAATTTCAATTATGAATGTTGGGGTATGGTTTTGCACCTCCCTCATACTTCCCTATTTATTTTTGAATAATGGTAGACCCATTTCTCTCTCATTAAATGCCTCTCATGTACACCCATTACTATGCCAAAATTCCGAAAGGAACTTCTCTCTCCTCATTTACATTCAAGCAATACTTTTGTATCATGAATATAAATTCCATTACAATTTTTGGTACATGTATCTATATTACCTACTTACTTTCCATTACATGTAAATATGATGAGGAACCCCTTTATCTCTCATCAACCGTTTTTATGAATTTTTATGTCGCGCCGTTACGCTGCCGAAATCGCACCGATTTTATAAGCCAATGCCATTGTGTAGTGAATACCATGACCATTTCTCCATCAAGGGTATTCAAATTTATTCACATTTAGTTATTGATTATAAAGTTTTATGTATGAATTCCAGATTCCTTTATCATGGAATAAATGATTATGTTTAATGAATCCATGTTATATGATCCATGTGGCACACTTATTCATGAAATGAAATGTTTAAGAAGGGTGCACCCTTATAGCGCTCCAATGCATTGGGTAAATTATAGTATCATGATACATCATGTGCAATGAGTGTTGAATCATGCTCCATGTGCAATGAGACTTGGCTCATGCTAATTCCATGTTAAGTGTTGTTGCCACATTTCCATGTTATGATTATCATGCTTTATCATGCCTTTATGTTCATGTTTCTATTGTGCTCTATTGATATACCTATTGTCTAACATGTATTGTACTCCTCATGTATTCCATGTTTATTCCTTTACTGGGCTTTATATCTCACCCATTTTCTTATGCATGTCCTCAGGTTATCCCATTCAATGCTAAGTACGAGGGAATGTAGTGGTCATGTAAAAGAAGTTTTCAATAAAGATGTTGTATTTCATGTTTTAAGTTGTTATGTAATGATCCTAAGCCCCAAAGACACTGTAACTCTCGATCTTCCATGTTGTATCAAGTGAATAGTTTATGTGATAAATCATTTTTAATTTTTTATTAAAAGAAGGGTTGTCATAGTTGGTATTAGAGGATAGGTTTAGTTATTTTTGGGATTAGGATTAGAAAACCCCAGTAAAGCCTTAGAGACAAGACTAAGTATAATAAAAACATACCTAAGTTTTGGTAAGTACTGAGTTAGTGGTTTATCAATAAAATACATCCCTATCTGGATACGAGCAGGTAGAGGTGGCTCTGGCACAGATGTATCCTAGGGGTAAAACCCAAAAACAACACTTTGAGCTAGACTCGAATGGGAACTGGTGCATGAAAATGGGGCTTACTGCACTCTTGGTTACGACACTCCTGGGGGATATGTTTTGATAAATTCACAAGCTTAGTATGAACTCTTATTAAGGGAATTAAAAAAATGCCCCTAAGAATATATGTTAGAAAGTAGATCATGAAAAGCCTAGATTAAAGTCTATAGACTCATGAGTTAAGGAAAATAAAAGTTTATTTATAAGTCATCAACTTTTGTCTTTTGATTACCCTTTATGTGTTACCCCATAACATTCCTTTTATTCTAGCCAATGGCCAGTAATAAAAGAACTCAGGATAACAACCAATGTGAAGATCAGTGTGATGACTGTACTAATGAGATGCCCAATCCAATGGTAGCGGGAATCACGAGCTTTGTCACGCTTCTATCTCAGCTAACTCTTGTTTTGAATAGAAACATGGGTCAAGAGTAACGTCCAACCCCCCCTAAGAAGGATCAAGTTGCTATTGAGAGCTGAATGAGACAAATGCCTCCTACTTTTAGTGGATCATCTGATCCCACGATCGCTGAACAATGGATCAACTCCATTGAAAAGATCTTCTCCATCCTTCAATGTTCTAAACAAGAGAAGGTTCTACTGGCGGCTTATCATATGGAGGGTGAAGCTGATCAATGGTGGATGTTGATCAAAAATAAAAAGCCTGAGGAGGAGATCGAGGCGTTGGAATGGAAGGATTTCCGGAAGATGTTTTTTGATAAATATTTACCGCGCACCCTCCAGCTTAAGATGGAAAGGGACTTCCTTTTCCTCAAGAAAAAAGATGAAGAATCTGTTGGAGCATATGAGGAAAACTTTACAAGGTTTGCACGATACGCTTCTGGATTTGTCGTTACCCTCGAATGCATGGTTTACCATTTCTTTGGTGGGCTGAAGCCTAGCCTACGGAAAGCATTAGCGATCTGTGACTTCGACAGCTATGAGGAAATTGTCCGATGTGCCCTCAAGGTCGAAATGGAGATCGAGGAATCACAGGGGTATCATGGGGAAAAGAATCATAAGGTGAAATCAATACTAGCGGTCCAATGGATAAATCCAATGGTGCTAAGAAGATCCAGCACCCCATTTTCCAAAAGTTCAGAAAGAAGCACCCTGGAAATTGCCTCAAGGGGACAAGAAAATGCTTTAGGTGTGGAAGAGAAGGGAACCTAGTTGTTAACTGTCAGCAAGAAAGACCCGCGGCCGCGAAAGAGGAGAGGAATGCTCCGTTCAAACCTCAATGCATTGTTTATTGCTACAAATGCAAAAAACTGGGGCATTTTTCAAATTAGTTCCCTAATCCAAGGGTTTTCAGAGGCAACCAACAACCTCCAAGGCAACAAGGAAGAGATTTTTTCCATCACTTATGCCGAAGTGAACCCCGAAAATGAAGTGGTGATAGGTATGCTAGTTATTCATTCAAGAATAGAGAACGTACTTTTTGATTCATGTTCTACACATTCTTTTATATCTCAAAAGTTTAGTAGAACAATCCCAGAACCACCACAAATCATGGAAGTGAAGATGTCGGTGAGTACGGAAAATGGGGCAATCATTTCATCCCATGAATATAACTCCTCCCCTGTCATAATCTATGGATTGAATTTTCTGGAAAACCTCGTCATACTCCCTCTAGTGGAATTTGATGCAATTATTGGCATGGATTGGCAACATAAATTTTCAGGAGAGGGAAATCACACTCCATATGGAGAATTGACCCCTGATTCTTTACAAGTGTAAGGAGGAAGATGAATCTCCTTTAACTACATCATCTCAAGCATGGATATTACTTCCCTATGAGCACACATATCTGGCTCAGATGATTGAGTACAAGGAAAAAACCATCCTTGAAGAAATGCCTATTGTGAAGGAATTTGCTGAAGTGTTTCCCGAGGAACTACATGGTATTCCTCCTAAAAGAGACGTTGAATTCTCAATTGAACTTATACCAGGGGCGCTACCAATATCCAAGACTCCATATAGAATGGATGTCGTGGAGATTGAAGAGATGAAGAAACAACTACAGGAGAATCTGGATAAAGGGTTTATACGCCCAAGTGCTTCACCATGGGGTGCACCAGTCCTCTTCATCAAGAAGAAGGATGGGTCAATGCAGCTTTTCATTGATTATCGTGAACTTAAAAAATCACGATAAAGAACAAGTATCCTCTGTCACGGATCAATGACTTGTTAGATCAGCTGCATGGAGAACAATACTTCTCCAAGGTAGATTTGCGGTCGGGATATTATCAAGTAAGGGTGAAGAATGAAGATGTCCCCAAGACTGCTTTTTGTACAAGATACGGGAACTATGAATTCATAGTAATGACTTTCAGACTCACTAATGCTCCAGAAATCTTCATGGACTTGATGAATAGAGTCTTTATATATTACCTTGAAAAATTTGTGGTAGTATTTATAGATGATATTCTAATATACTCCAAAACTAAGGAGGATCATGAGGAGCATTTAAGAACTGTACTAGAGACTTTGTGAAAGGATAAGCTCTATCAAAAGTATAGAAAGTGTGATTTCTAGTAGAAGGAGGTCTCATTCTTGGGTCATATCATCACAAGAAATGGGATATCTATGGATCCCTCCAAAACAGATATAATTGTGGGATGGCCGAGGCCAACATCGGTAACAAATTTCCATAGATTCTTGGGGTTAGCTGGATATTATCGAAGATTTGTGAGAAATTTCTCACGATTGTCCAACCCTCTTACCAAGCTAACTAGAAAGGGAGTAAAGTTTTATTTCAGTGATGAATGCGAAGAAAGATTCAAGGAGTTGAAAAGTAGGCTTATCACTGCACCCGTGCTCACTTTACCCAGAAGTGGGGAACCTTTTTTGATATTCAGTGGTGCTTCGAAGAAGGGATTAGGCTGTGTGCTGATGCAGAATGATAAAGTGATATCCTATGCCTCAAGAAAGTTTAAAATCCATGAGAAAAACTATCCAATGCATGATCTGGAGTTGGCGGTGGTGATCTTTTCCTTGAAAATATGGCGGCATTATCTTTATGGGGAGAAATGTGAGATATATACTGACCACAAGAGTCTTAAACATATATTCACAAAGAAAGAGCTTAATATGTGCCAGAGAATATGGATAGAGCTCATCAAGGATTATGACTGTTCAATAAATTACCACCCTAGGAAATCGAACAAGGTGGAAGATTCCCTAAGTAGAAAGGGCCCAATGATTCTATCAATGATGAGAATTGAGAAGGATCCAATCTTCTTAGACTTGATGAAGATGGACATGGGAATCATAAAGAAGATAACATCATCAATCCTTTCACAAATTATTTCTCAACCGTCTCTTTTGGAAAGGTTAAAAGATGCTGAAAAGGGTGATGTGGGAATTTAGGAAAAAGTGGAAGCTATCGAAAAAGGTAAATCCTCGGAGTTTAATGTTAATGAAGAAGGAATTGTGTGATTTAGGAAAATGCTTTGTGTTCCGTCAAGTCCGGAGCTGAAGAAGGAACTTTTGGATGATGCACATCGTTAAAATTTCTCTATTCACCCTGGGAGCACAAAGATGTATCGAGATCTCTGAGAAATTATTTGGTGGGATAATATGAAGAAGGAGATCGCTGTATATTAATCAAAGTGCCTGGTGTGCCAGCAAGTGAAGGTAGAGAGGCAGAAGTCTAAGGGGATGATGCAACCATTGCCCATACCAGAATGGAAATGGGAGAACATCACCATGGACTTTGTCACTGGACTTCCGAGGACATCCAAAGGCAAAAATGCAATCTGGGTTATGGTGGATCATCTTACAAAGACTGCACACTTGATTTCTATTCGAGAAGATTTCTCATTGGATCAACTGGCACAAATATATATCAGGGAAGTGGTAAGGCTGCATGGAGTACCACTATCTATTATGTCTGACCGAGATCCAAGATTTACCTCTAAGTTTTGGAAGAGTCTTCAACATGCTCTGGATACTAAATTGAACTTCAGTATGACCTATCATCCTTAAACTGATGGAAAATCCGAGTGGACAATCCAAACACTTGAGGAAATGTTGAGAGCATGATCAATGGACTTTAAAGGAGGATGGTATCAACATCTTCCTCTGGTTGAGTTCTCTTATAATAATAGTTTCCACTCGAGCATCCAAATGGAACCATATGAATCCCTTTATGGGAAAAGGTGCAGAACACCGGCGTGTTGGGATGAGTTCAGTGAACGTAAGCTGCTTGGACTGGAAATGGTCGAGGAAATGGTGGAGAAGGTGAAAACCATTCAGCAACATATCAAGGCATCCCAGAGTCGGCAGAAGAGTTATGCAGATAATCGTCGACGAGACCTTGATTTTAAAGTTGGAGACATGGTTTTTCTATGCATATCTCCATGGAAGAAGGTCATGAGGTTTGGAAATAAAGGTAAGTTAATTCCAAGGTACATCGTCCCCTTCGAGATTATTAATCATGTCAGGGTTGTGGCCTATCTACGAGCACTTCCACCTACCATGGCCAAAGTATATGATGTCATTCATGTATCCCTCTTAAGGAAGTACATACCGAACCCTTCACATGTACTCTCTTCTAAGTTAGTACAGTTGGAGGATGATCTTTCTTATGAGGAGCAATCAGTGAAGATCTTAGATCGTAGAGAAAAAGTTCTACAAAATAAGACAATGCCCCTCTTCAAGATGTTGTGGAGAAACCACAAGTTTGAAGAAGTGACTTAGGAATCAGAGGAAATGATGAAGCTGAGTTACCCACATCTGTTTTAGTGTGGGAAAAGGAAATTTTGAGGGCGAAATTTCTTAAGGGGGGAATATTGTAACGACCCAAAGTTTCATTAATGAAAATCCCTCTTGATCTAATTAAATGTCTCTTATGGAAAATGTTTATATAAAATGTCAACTTATTTGGTTTTATGTTAATAATTGTGACCGTTTATTTTATAGACGTTGAACAGTGATTACATGATTAGTATAAATATAGGGCTTTAACAAACCCAATTTACTCAAACAAAGGAAGTGATGACCTCATCTAGTAGAATTACTCCATATGAAGCCCATTTTTTGGAGCTTGGAAAAGAGGTGGAATCTTTGGGCTTCGCTCTTGACCAAGCCCAAGCTGAGCTTTATCATGTCAAGATCGAACGAGACCATCTACGAGAAAAGTGGAAGTTGATAGAGATTACCACTCGAGCAATGTTATCTGAGCCACCCCAAGAGTCTGTCACCATCGCACACCTCACCCTTAGGTCTTATGCAGCTGTTTTAAGGGGTTATGTAACAAATCGCTAGTACTATGTTCATGTACATTATTTTTGTATATAATAATGAATATACTTTCTTGTCATCATTGATACATTGTAAATAGTTTTTAAAGTAAAAATAGTGTTTTTAGTTATTATTTAATTAAGAATTATATTTTATTAAATTAATGGATTTTTGAATTAAATTATATTTTAATAAAATATTATTATTATTATTAAATTAATTTTTATTAAATATAAATGATCTTATAATTTTATGAATGCAATTGCAATTTTTATTAAGGTTTGAAAGCCATTTTTGTCAAAACCCATGAATTTTCTATAAATGTCGGTTTTTATTTTAAAAAGTGAAAATTAAAATATTTAGAAAATTATTTATATAAAATAAATGTTATTTCTGGAATCAGGACGTCGAAATTATCCAATGGTAAATTTTTCATAATTTTCTGAGACAGTCAAATTTTTGGGTAAAAATTAAATATCGTTTAAATATATAATGCGTTTTATGACATCATAATGACCCAATAGTGATGTAATAAAATATTATAAGCTTTATGTTCGGTCAATATATTATTTACCATTAATATAATGTTATTTTGGGTTTGTTTGACTTATTTTTCAAAGAATTAATGAATCCCTCAAGACTTATTAAACATCTTGTCTTTTTAAATTATTTTCCATGGGAGTGTGACTCACCTACACATAATAAACCTCATTATTTTAAGAATTTAGGACTTTGGACTTATAAAATATTGTTTTCCTATCCCCTTTTTCAAAAACCATGGGAAAAAACCATGAACTGATTTTTGGTTTGGATTAGTTTAATGTAAGGGGTCCCAAACCTAAATAATAAAGAATTCACTCACCTTTCCTATATAAACCCACCCAATATCCCACTTCCTCCTCACTCAATGCCTTTAGAGTTCATCTAAACTCTTACCTACTCTCTCTATAATCCTCCCAAGTTACCCCAAGCTCCCAAGAATCCTCTCTCAAGCCTCTCTCAAGCCTTTGGAAGCACACTTCCAAGTAAGGGTTTTTTCTTCCTTTCTCATTTTTGTCCAATTTTCTTTAAGTTGTTTTTTCCTTTTAATTTCAATTACGAATGTTGGGGTATGGTTTCTCACCTCCCTCATACTTCCCTATTTATGTTTTAATGATGGGATACCCCTTTCTATCTCATTAAATGCCTCCCATGTATACCCGTTACTATGCCGAAATTCCGAAAGGAACTTCTCTCTCCTCATTTACATTCAAGCAATACTTTTGTATCATGAATCTAAATTACATTAAAATTGTTGGGACATGTATCTATATGACCTCCTTACTATCCATTACATGTAAATATTATGAGGAACCCCTTTCTCTCTCATCAACCGTTTTTATGAATTTTTATGTCACGTCGTTACGCTGCCGAAATCGCATCGATTTTCTAAGCAAATGCCATTATGTAGTGAATACCATGCCCATTTCTCCATCAAGGGTATTCACCTTTATGCACATTTAGTTATTGATTATAAAGTTTCATTTATGAATTCAAAATTCCTTTATCGTGGAATAAATGATTATGTTTAATGAATCCATGTTTTATGATCCATGTGGCACACTTATGCATGAAATGAAATGTTTAAGAAGGGTGAACCCTTATAGCACTCCAATGCATTGGGTAAAGTATAGTATCATGATACGTAATGTGAAATGAGTGTTTACTCATGCTAATTCAAGTGAAATGAGGGTTTAATCATGCTTCATGTGCAATGAGAATTTACTCATGCTCCATGTGCAATGAGCCTTGGCTCATGCTAATTCCATGTTAAGTGTTGTTGCCACTTTTCCATGTTATGATTATCATGATTTATCATGCCTTTATGTTCATGTTTCTATTGTGCTCTATTGATATACTTATTGTATAACATGTATTGTACTCCTCATTTATTCCATGTTTATTCCCTTACTGGGCTTTATAGCTCACCCATTTTCTTATGCATGTCCTCAGGTTATCCCATGAAATACTAAGTACGAGGGAATGTAGTGGTCATGTAAAGGAAGTTTTCAATAAAGATGTTGTATTTTATGTTCTAAGTTATTATTTAATGATACTAATCCCCAAAGACACTATACCTCTTGATCTTCCATGTTGTATCAAGTGAATAGTTTATGTGATAAATCATGTTTAAGTTTGTATTAAAAGCAGGGTTGTCATACATTTTTTTCTGGATGCTTATCTTGTTTGAGACCTTGAGATTCCAATTGATTTGTTGACTCAACCCTTACGCTTAAAAACACCGACTTGAGAAGATTAAGTGATCACACACAATTACAGACAGTGTGACCTGACCCTTGGAGGCGAGAGTTTCGGTTAGAACCTCTTGGTGGTTGCGTCGAGGCCTTACAATGTCATTCTTGGTATGGATTGGATATCCACAGTTCATGCCCAGATTGACTGTTTTAGGAGAAGGGTGCGGTGTGTCCGCAGTGATGGAACGAGGTTCTCCTTCATTGGTGAAAAGGAGACCCAAGCAGTGCAGGATGGACTCGTGCGTAGGAAGGTACAACCGATTTCACATCAGTTGGCTGGCCTAGCCCCTGGCGTAGTAGATGTTATACGTTTCTAGTTTCTAGTTCCCAACTGTAGTGTCTGAGTACGAGGAAGTATTTCTGGAAGATGTCTCTGGACTACCTCCCCATTAGGAGATAGATTTTTGCATTGAGTTGCAACCCGGGACAACACTGATATCAGCATCAGCATATCAGATGGCTCTTTCAGAGCTTCGTGAGATGAGAGTGCAGTTGGAAGACTTGTAGAGGAAGGTCTTCGTGAGACCCAGTGTTTCACCCTGGGCGGCCCCAATTTTGTTTTCCAAGAAGGCATATGGGAGCTTGAGGCTATGTGTGGATTACCGACGCTTGAATCAGGTGACCGTGAAGAATCGGTATCCACTACCGAGGATCGATGACCTCTTCGACCAATTAAGAGGGGAACGATGGTTATCAAAGGTTTATCTACGATCAGGCTATCACCAGTTGCGAGTACGGGATGAGGATATACTGAAGATGACTTTCATATGTCGCTACGGTCACTATGAGTACTTGGTGATGCCCTTCGGCATGACGAATGCCCCAGTGGTGTTTATGGGGCTCATAAACCAGATCTTTTAGCCCTATCTAGATCAGTTTGTGGTGGTCTTCATCGATGATATACTTGTGTACTCTGTGTCCGAGGAGGAACACACGAGGCACCTAAGGATAGTTTTGGACACACTCTAAGAGCACCAGTTGTACGAGAAACTCTCAAAGTGTAAATTCTGGATACAGGAGGTCCACTTTCTGGGACACGTTATCTCAACAGATGGTGTAGTAGTGGACCCAGCCAAGGTAGAGGCAGGGCTAGCATGGGAGCCACCCCGGAGCATGAAAGAGGTTTGAAGTTTCCTTGGGTTTTCAGGCTACTATTGGAGATTCATTCTTGATTTCTCCAAGATTTCAGCACCCATGATATCTTTGACCCGAAAGGGGCAGCCTTTCATGTGGACTAAGAGATGCCAGCAGGCTTTTCAGAAGTTGATACATAGTCTGACGAGCGCCCCGATATTGAGACTACCAGAAGAGGGTGTCGAGTACGTAGTGTTCTGTGACGCATCAGGAACTAGGCTTGGTTGTGTCCTAATGCAGAGGAAAGCGGTTATTGACTATGGATCACGACAGTTGATTCCAAACGAGTAGAACTATGTGACCCAGGATCTTGAGTTGGAAGCGGTATTATTCGCATTGAAGATTTGTCATCACTACTTGATGGTTGAGCAGTTTATCATCTACTCTGATCACAAGAGTCTCAGATATATCTTTTCTCAAAAGGATCTGAATTTGAGATAGAGGCGGTGGATTTATTTCCTCCAGGATTATGACTTTTAGATTTTTTATACTCCTATGGAGGGGAACGTTATGGAAGATTCTCTCAGCAGGAAATCTAGTACGCAGTTACTGGATGAGGCAATGAGGCAATTGGCCTCTCTACAGTTATCCTTTGTGGATAGAGATGAGGGAGATTACCTTCAGTCGATGTTTGTTACCCATCCACTCTTACAGAGAGTCAAGGAAGCACAGCTCGAGGATTCTAGCTGTGAGACTCTATGTGCTCAGATATCCACAGGTGATGCTGCTGAGGGATATTCAAAAGGTGGGGAGCACATTGTTCTTTCCAGAGGGTGGACAGTAGTGCCAATGACATTGCAGGAGGAGGTTCTGGGGGAGTTTCATAAATCTCCTTTGGCGGTGCATCTAGGAAGGGAAAAGATGTACCAGGACCTCCGACGTCAGTTCTGGTGGCCAAGAATGAAGAAGAATGTGGCAGAGTTTGTTTCTAGGTGCCTTAATTTTCAGCAAGTAAAGATTGAGCACCAGGTTCCAACAGGTTTGACTCATCCCCTTGAGGTTCCAGAATGGAAGTGGGATGGGATATCCATGGACTTCGTGATGGGTTTACCATGTACATCCAGGGGACACGATACCATCTGGGTGATCGTTGACCGACTCAACTAGTCGACCCACTTCCTAGACATATGAGAGTAGAGTTCAGTAGAGAGCTTGGGACGCCTCTACATGTAGGAGATAGTTCAACTTCATGGAGTGCCATCAATGATCATCTCATATCATGATGATCGTTTCACATCCCGTTTGTGGAAGGGATTGCAGGAAGCTTTTGGGACTCAGTTACGCTTGAGCACAACGTTTCATCCTCAGACTGATGGACAGAAAGAGAGGACCATCCAATTTATGTAAGATATGCTACGACCTAGCATACTCGACTTCGGACATATCTAGGAGGATCACATACCACTGGTGGAATTTTCTTATAACAATAGTTATCATTCCAGTATTGGTATGGCACCATTCTAGGCTTTGTATGGGTGAACTTGCAGGTCACCACTTCATTGGACTAACCCAGGAGAGTCAGCACTGATGGGCCTAGAGATGGTGTGAGCTACTATAGAGAAGTTTCAGGTCATCCAGGAATGGATGAAGCCTTCACATAGTTGGCAGAAGTCTTATGCTGACAAGAGACGGAGGCCCTTGGAGTTCGACGAGGGAGACCATGTGTTCCTTCAGGTGTCACCTCGATGGGGATTGCAGAGATTTGGCCGAGGCGGCAAGCTATCTCTGAGATTCATCGGCCCATTTCAGATTCTGAGTAGAGTTGGTGAGGTGGCGTACCACTTGGCTCTACCTCCTCAAATGGACTAGGTACACAACGTCTTCCATGTGTCGCAGCTACGGAGGTACGTGCATGATCCATCACACGTTATCGACTAGGGCGAGATGGACATCGATGATGGAGAAACCTTTGCTGAGTACCTAGTGGAGATCAAGGATCGACAGGAGAAGAACCTTCGTGAGCGAGCTATTCCCTTGGTACGTGTCTGGTGGCTACACGGGAATCTCCAAGAAAGCACGTGGGAGCAGGAGGCTCAGATCCGTGCGTAATACCCACATCTTTTTGAGTAGCCTTTTTTTGGATTTTTGGGGATGTAAAGCCCTAAGGTGGGGAGGATTTAATGTCTCGGATTTTTCCTTGTATTATTTTAATATTATATGGGAATTATTTTGAGACTAGTCTTTGAAACGGTGTGTAGTTCTGAGGCTCGGTGATCCTGGAACAAATGTTTGAATTTAATTAAATAATTAAATTACACGCACATGTGGTTTTCCTGGAAAAGTGTAATAACTCCTGAAAAGGTGCTCAGATTGAAAATCTGAGTGTACCGTTACGTTCAGAGCAGCGATTTTACCTTAGGTAAGGCCTAACGTCAGTCGGCGCAGGTCGGTGGTGAAATCTAGTTTTTGGACATAACTGTAATAAAATATTTAATAAAAATATTTTATTAAATCTTGTTGCAGCAAATATATTTTATCCTTTTAAATAGAGATTTGTGCAGGGGTCCAAGGTTACAGACCTCATAACCCTTAAACTCTTGGAGGCTCTGGAGGCTCTGGAGGAAACCCCAAGGCGATGATGATGTTCTTGACGAGTTTCGCAGGCGATGACAACACGACGACCAGATCTTCGCCAAGGAACGCCGCAGATCCAGGTAGGGCATTTGATCTCTTTGTGATTTCTTTCCTGTTCTCGATTCCTAAAACGAACGCAGACTAATCCACGAATAGATTAGCCTGTGGATCGATCGTATTTGCGGGATGGGATTTTGAGGGGATTTTGGGGATTTGATTCTGGAAGGTTATTTTGGTTTCGTTTAGCCTTCTAACGGTGAATAACCAAGATCGACATGAACATCGATCGAGGTTCATCCCTCTCGATTTTTTGTGCCTTTATTCCCCAATTTCTCACGTTCTTCATGTACGTTCTACACGTTCTTGGAGGAAATTGATTGTTGCACATTCACTTGTTGGAACGATAATCCGATATTGTAGATCCAACCTCAGAATGATGGTTCGGAGCTATGATGACGGTTTCGGCAGGCGATTCAGAGCAGATCGAGAGATATTAGCTTTTGGGTGTTCTTTATTCGGATGGATCTTTGGAGGTTTACGACCCGATCGAAGGCCTGAAAACACCCGATTCGGTGTTTGCATGATGGGGATGAACTAAGATCTGAAGTATCACGATGAACGAAGGAGAGATCACGAATCTGGAGATCTGGACGAGGTGCGAGGAGGAAGACGATGGTTCTGGAAATTTCCCAACTACACGGTGTGTAGTATGGGATACACAGCGTGTGTTCATCGGCGGACCACCTGGAATGTACTCTGAGAGTACACAGACACGGTTTGGGTACACGTCCAAGGACACGGTGTGTATACCCTTCCCCGGCCAGACCCGGACAGATACACGGGATACCCCATCTACTGGTACACGGGCATGGTGACACGGACATAGACTGTGTACGGGCACATGGCCAGCATACATGGAGCGAACCCCGGACACTGGTACATGGCGTGTAATCCTTCTACATGCTGTGTAGTTACTTTTTATATGAAGAGCCTAATGACATGTGCCGTTTACATGAGCAGTACCTGGTATAAGGACCCGACCTTAAAACCTTACATAATCTTGAATTAAATGAATAATTCACATTGAGGATCTTTTCAGGTTTAGAGTTTTAGAGAGTTAGGCCATAACTATTACATCTCAAAAGATTTACAAGGTAGACACTTCTACACAGTTTCTATTTTTTTACAAAACACGAACTCTTGAAAAAAGAGTAATGTATATTTCTATGTTTAAGAAAGCATGAATTTTCCTTGATCCCATCCTTGACCCTATTCCACATTATGTCCTGTGAAAAACATTACAAAAACTTGGGATGAGCATAAAAATATCAGTAAGGGATACACAAAGAAGGAAAACTGTAAGTATTTTAAAACAAAAAGTAAACCATGAATACTTTAACACAAGTAATACTTTTCACCTTTATGAAGTAGTAAATACTCTTCACTAAATAAAAGATCATTTCTTACCCTTTTGTAACCAAAATATTACCATAAAACCCATATAAAGTACACATAACACATAAAGGTAACTTGGGACATAAACATACATAAATGGAATAACAATACGGTCAACTTCCACACATATCAGTAAATGGAATAGCCATACGGACTACTTCCATACCCAATGCATTGGAGGTTATAATGTAACCATCTGTCATTTGATTTATCACGTAACCACCCGTCAAATGTCCAAATACCATTATAAAATCATATGAATGAAAACAAATATAAAGGAAAGAAAACATTTCCACATTTCAATCGCAATATATCACTTAAATATATTGACATAAAAAATCCATTATCAAAACTATTTTCAATACCAAAATTCATAAAAGTGTATATGGTATTTATTTTCTTTTAAAAACATTACGGCTTGATGAGGAAGCCAAAGATCAAATAATACTCACAGCGGTGGAAAAGGTCGTTGTCACCGCTTACGTTAAAAGAAACAATCATTTTTGTCTTTTAGTAAAACAATTTATAGAAAAATATTCAATTTGAAAAGTCAAGGGTGTTTATACAGCGTATAAAAGAAAGTCGTGTATTAAAACAAAATATGCCTCAATGAAAGGAGATTGAGACGAAGTCCCTTACCTCGTGTCCGACTTGACTCGATCATTCTTTAATCTTCTGAATAATAAACTAAAGTTAATTTTTACTTGCTTAAGAACATTTTTAAAGTTTATTATTCCTTTTATATCACTTATTATCATGTTATAAACATTATGTAATCATTTATGTTAATAATGTTAATTTTGTCGATATTTGGTACTTGAGTCAAAAACGGACTTCTTATAATTACATGTTGCTCATGTGGTCAATAGTTCATTATATCCAGAATTACATTCATTATTTAGATATCATATATATCATATATATCTTGTATATACATGTATTTATAATAGTACATAACATTTAGAGGTAAGAAATGAAATACACCATTCATGGAGACAGTAAGCCGTATGTACGCATGAACGCTACTTTTATTTCTATTTCTTATTTTAATGAAAATAAAACATAATGATACATAGTTATATCATAATTCTAGTATAATATCATATATAATATCATTAACTTCATCCTTTATACATCCCACATAAGGCATTAATGAATCACATCACTTTGAGGGGGCGGTAGTCCGCACTTCCTCAAATGAGATTATTGTATTTACCCACTATGGAAACCATAAAGGATTGATATAATTAGGAATTAGAGAAGTATAAAGAAATAATAAAAATAATATATATCATATATAAGTACAGTTCCATCATAATGGCCACCATGAGAGGTGGTAGGAGAGAATCGAACAATCATCGTTTCGTGAGGCGTTAGTTTTCCATCCACAGAAACATTATGTTTTTCATCCATTAGATGGAGGTGTGTGTAAGTGTAGTTCTAATCCTTCTAATAAAAATATCCTAGTATATTGAGGATACTGGTGTTGTTACAAAATAAAGGAATAAAAAGAGTTTAGGGGTTGGAGAAGTAAAATAAAAGAAAACAATTTAAGAGAAACTATTACCTTTAATTTGGGTAACTCCCTTTGGTTTGAACCAGCAGACTTCTTGAAGTGCCTTATGCCTAAGGTAAGGATTCTAGGAGGAGGAGAGGGAAGTAGGTAGCTTAATTAGGCATATTTTGGACAAGCCAAATGGCTTGAGAGGTGTGAGGAATTGGTTAGAAGTGGTCTCCTTTTATTAGGGAGAGGAGGGGCTCTTTAGGAAAGTGTGAAAATATTATTTTACAATATAATGATATTTGGTTTCTAATGGTCCAAAAATAATTATAGTATAAGATAATATGATTCATGGTCGAAATAAAATCATCTAATCCGAATTGGACATCTTTTGTATAATTATTTAATCATTATAATATTATTTATTTAAATGATTTATTAATGAGGTAAATACTTCATCATTATTGTGTCATAAATAATTTAATGTATTTGTTCTCTAAAAATTATAAAACAAATACCATGATGTAGGAAATCTTTTCATATTTCCAATTAATATTTATAGTCTAAAATATAAATTATATAACACTATATAAAAATTAATTACTAAAAGATTTTTGTTAATGTCAATTTTGTCTTTACATTAATTTAATTAATCTAAATTGTCATTATCACACCCAAGTGGCTGAATGGGGTCCCAAAACCGACCCAAAGATGCCCATGGTCGTAAATGACTCAACTAATAAGGTTTGGACAAGTGTTAAGGTAATTTTTAATTATTATAATATTCTTTTAACCTTGAATTACCCTATTTATCTTTAACCGCGGTAAATAAAAGTCAAAAGTTACTATTCACCAAAAATTATTTTCATCTTAATGAACCAAATTTTACTTCCTGATAACAACCATGTATGTCACATTTTAGAAATTAAATTCACAGAAGTCGTAAAATTTCATTTAAATGAAAAAGTCGGTTTTTTTAACTACCACTAAGTGGTTTCACTATTCATCAAAAATTGAAGTTTTTCAGAAAAATACCAAAAATTCAGCTTAAGAATTATTTGATATTCCGAATTAAAAAATGATGTTTATTTTTCCAAATTCAAAACATAGAAGTGTAATTAATTAATTTTCAAATTAATTCCTGTTATCAAAACAAATAGCGTGTTTTTAAGAAACAATAACTATTAAAAGATCGACACTTGTTTATGTCCAATTTCAAAGTGAAATTAATTCCAATGACCAAAATTGGATTAAATGGTAAAAATATATTTTAATTTCACTTTAAAACAAATTAAATAGATAATATAATCATATAAATAAATTAGATTAAAAGGCACTTTTGAATTAAAATACAATATTTTTCCCTTTTCATTAAAAAATGAACTTTATCGAAAAAATACCAAAAAATTACCCAAAGTAAAATTTGATGTCCAAAATCTAAAGAAGAATTTTATTTGGTCAAATAAAACATATAAAGATGACCAAAACTTGATTTAAAAAGGTTCGCTATTAAAAGGCTATAAATCAGCCTTTTAATATAAATTACGCTTAAAATTAGATTCATTCACATTTTAAGCCTCTAACTTTTTATTGGATAATGAAAATACATTTAACAATCATGTATAATCATATTGTAGTTAGTTTTGTTCATTCCCGCCAATACAACGGCTATGAGTTAATTACCATTTAAAATAATAATATTATATTATTAGTGTGCAACGTAAGATTCCAAAGAAACTCGTTGCGTATCGGGTACACTATCAAACATAGCAACCCTTTTAAAGTAAAATTAATATTTAATTAAAAAATATTAATAAGTATAAAAATATCTTATTCTTCATTTACTTGGGATGTTACATCCTTCCCCCCTTTTGGAAATTGTGTCCTCGCAATTTTTATTCACTTATCAAAATAAGTGGGGGTATTTATCCCTCATAGAATTTTCAGATTCCCAAGTTGCCTCTTAAACCATATGGTTTTTTCACAAAACCTTTACCAGGTAAATTACCTTATTCTGCAACACCTACTCTCAATGGTCAAGAATCTAAATTGGTTGTTCTTCAAAAGAGAGATTCTCTTCCAACTGAACTACCTCTGGGCTCAAAACATGAGATGGATCTGGAATATACTTTCTCAACATCGAAACATGAAAAACATTGTGTACCTGGGATAAACTTGGAGGTAAAGCCACTCTATATGCAACTGATCCCACTTTCTCCAAAATTTCATAAGGTCCAATGAACCTCGGACTCAACTATCCCTTCTTACCAAAACGCATCACACTTTTCCATGGAGAAAATTTGAGAAAGACATGATCACCTACCTCAAAAGAAAGATCCTTCCTCCGGTTATCGGCATAACTTTTCTATCTTATCTGAGCTGTTCTCATGTGATTCTGAATCAATTGAACTTTCTATGACATCTCTTCTACCAATTCTAGTCCCATCAGCTTCCTTTCATCTACTTCATCACAAAAAGCTGGAGTTCAACAATGCTTTCCATATAATGCCTCAAATGGAGCCATCTATATACTAGAATGAAAACTGTTTTTATAAGAAAATTCAACCAAAGAAAGATGTTGGTCCCAACTTCCCTGATAATCCATCGAGCAAGAACGTAACATATCCTCTAAGGTCTGAATTGTTTGTTCTGACTGCCCATCTGATTGAGGGTGAAAAGCTATACGAAAATTTAATTCAGAACCCAATGACTTCTGAAGGCCTTTCCAAAAGTTAGAAGTGAACCTGGGATCACGATCAGATACAATGGAGAGGGTAACTCCATGCAACCTGACTATCTCTTTAACATACAACCGAGCAAGTTGATCTAGAGATAAATTATCTCGAATAGGAAGAAAATGAGCAGATTTAGTCAATCGATCAACTATAACCTAGATTGCATTATTAACTCAAGATGTCTTTGGTAATCCCACAACAAAGTCCATGGATATATTTTCACATTTCCACTCTAGCACCGGTAGAGGCTAAAACATCCCTTTCGGTAACTGCTGCTCTGCTTTAACCTACTGAGAAGTCAAACACTTCATAGTAAAATCAGCAATATCTCTTTTAATTTCATCCCACTAGTAATACTCCCGAAGATCTCTGTACATATTAGTACTACCAGGATGAACTGAAAACGAAGAACTATGAGCTTCACATAACAAATCATTCTTCATCTGTGAATCACAAGGTACACATAATCTCTTCCCAAATCTCAAAACACAATCATTATCAAGGTTAAATTCAGGAAACTTACCCTTCTAAACCAACTCTACCTTTCTCTGCAACTCACTATCTTCTTTCTGTACTTGCTTTATTCTATCTGATAGAGATGATTTCACTGACACCTGAAACAAAATAGATAAATTCCCTACACCAAAAAATTCTATGCCAAGTTCATCAAATCAAAAACCAAAGGATCTCGTTCCAAATGTATCATGGTTAATAAAGTATTACTTTTTTGACTCAAAGTATCAGCCACTTTATTTGCTTTTCCCGAATGATAAAGGATCATGAAATCATAATATTTTATTAATTCCAACCATCTCCTCTATCTCATGTTCAATTCATTCTGAGTGAATATATACTTCAAACTTTTGTGATCAGTATATATTTCACACTTCACTCCATACAAATGATTCCTTCAAATTTTTAAATCAAAAACAACAGCAGCTAATTCCAAATCATGTGCAGGGTAATTTAACTCATGAGGTTTCAATTGACATGAAGCATAAGAAATTACCTGATCATTATGCATTAGGACACATCCCAGTCCTTTCAACGAAGCATCACTGTAGATAACAAACTCACCATTTCTGGAAGGCAGTTCCAAAACCGGAGCATTCACCAATCTTCTTTTCAATTATTGAAAACAATCATCACATTCTTTTTTCCAAATGAACTTAACACCTTTTTGAGTTAACTTAGTCATTGGACTAGATAATCGTGCAAAAGTTTCAACAAACCTCTGGTAATAACCTTCCAAACCAAGAAAACTATGGATCTTGGTTATATTTGTGGGTCTTTTCCATTATTCAACAACTTTTGTTTTAGCTGGATCAACAGTTATGCCATTTTTTGAAACAATGTGACCAAGGAAAGAAAATTGTTATAACCAAAACTCACACTTGCTGAATTTCCCAAATAGTATCTTTTATTTTAAGGTTTACAAGACAACCCTTAAATGAATTTCATGTTCATCCTTACTTTTGGAATAAACCAAAATATCATCAATGAACACAACCACAAACTTATCCAATAACTCACGGAAAATTCTATTCATAAGATCCATGAATAAAACAGGTGAATTGGTTAACCCAAAAGGCATAACTACAAATTCACAATGGTCATATATAGTATGAAATGCAGTATTTGGAACGTCTGATTCATTTACTTTAAACTGATGGTACCCCGACCTCAATTCAATCTTCGAAAAATACTAAGCTCCCTGGAGCTGATACTACTTCGTTTGATGGCCCAACATCTGTTGAAGTAGTTGCAAAGTATTTCACTACCCCTTTTTGCTTGTAGTCTTTCTGATTTTCCTTAGTTGAGTTCTTTGATGGACACTAATTTGCATAATGACCCATTTCATTACACTTAAAACATCTTACCGATGGTTTTTCATTGCCTGCTTGATCATCTTTTTTATAGTTACGAGAAATATGACCAGACTTACCACACCGGAAGCACTTTCTAGACTTCAACAAACATTATCCAGGATGCTTTTTACCACACTTATCACAAGTTGGATATTTATTTTTCTTACCTCTAGGCTTCTTTGATGAATTCTCCCCCTTTTCCTGCCAACATGACCTCTTATTCTGTTGTTTTTAAAGAACACTTAATCATCGGCAAACTCCATTTCCACCTTCTCCACACATCGAACAAGTTTTTCATAACTTTTAAACTCACGAGAGGCTAATTTTCTTAGATATCGTGGCTTTAGTCCTGAGTAAAATCGATTTATCTTACTATCAAGATCTCGGATGAAATTTGGTGCATACCTTTCCAGTCGAGTGAACTTTGCTTCATAGGTGGCCACTGAGTCATCCTCCTACCTCAATTCAAGGAATTGTTTTTCCATCCTAAGATGAACCACCTTAGGAAAATATTTTTCAAGAAACATACCTTTGAATTCATCCCAAACAAGAGCATTAATCTCCTCACTATCCCTGATATTTTTCACCATCGACCACCACTGATCAGCTTCACCTTCAAAACGGTAAACATCGAGACTAACCTTTTGATGTTCTGAACATTCCATAACATTGAAAATATTTTCCAGTGTTTTAATCCACCTTTCTACTATCACAGGGTCAGATGATCCTATGGATAATGGGGATTTTTCCTCATGAAATGCTCCACTACTGACATGTTCTTCTGCGGTTGATCTGGATGATCTCATGCATGAATACCACCACCATTTATAGCCTGAGTCAACTGTGTCATCACTGCAACAAACTGTTCAGTTCCGATTCCGACTGTAACACCCCAGGTAAATAAAGAATATGACATTTTCATATTTATCCATATTTGTGAATAAAATATTAATATGACTTTAAAGGGGATGCTATGCTCGATGGTGTACCCAACACGCAACAATGAGTTTCTTGGGAATCTTACGTTGCACTCTAATAATAAAATAATATTATTTTAAATGGTAGTTAACATGTAGCCGTTGTATTGGCGGTAATGGATAGAAATAACTAAAATATGATTATATATGTTTTTAAATGTTTTTACATTTATCCAATAAAAGATAAAGGCTTAAAATACGGAAAGAATTCAATTTTAGGCGTATATGCCCTAGTTTTCACTAAAGGTTCACCTATCGCCTTTTGATGGCGAACCGTCATTAAATATAGTTTTGTTCACTATTATAAATTCTATTGGACCAAATAAAACTCTTCTTAAGAATTGGGACATCAAAATTTACTTTGTGTAAATTTTTGGTATCTTTCCGATAAAGTTCATTTTTTTAATGAATAGTGTAAAATGTTGTATTTTAATTCAAAACCTCTTTTTAATCTAATTTATTTATATGATTATATTATATTTTTAATTTGTTTTAAAGTGAAATTATAATATATTTTTACCATTAAATCCAATAGTGGTCGTTGGAATTAATTTCACGTTGAAATCAGACTTAAACTAGTGTCAATCTTTTGATACATATTGTTTCATAAAAACACGCTATTTGCTCTGACAGCGGGAATTAATTATTAAATTAATTAATGTGACTTATATGATTTGAATTTTGTAAAATAGACTTCATTTTTGAATTTGGAATATCAAATATAGCTTAGGGTGAATTTTTGGTATTTTTCTGAAAAACTTCAATTTTTGATGAATAGTGAAACCACTAAGTGGTACTTATAAAAACTGATTCTTCCGTTTAAATGAAATTTTGCCATCTTTGTGTTTTGAATTTCAAAAATACTACATACATGGTTTTCATTAAGAAGTAAAATGTGGTTCAATGGGATAAAAATAATTTTTTTGGTGAATAGTAACTTATTAAGTTTTTAATCGCGATTAGAGGTAATTAGTGTAGTTTAAGGTAAAAATAATGTTTTAATAATATGAAATGAACTTGACACATGTCCTAACCTCATTGGATGTGTCATGGACGACCAAGACAACCCATGGGTCAACTTGGGGACCCCATGAAGTAACTTTTGTTGGAAAATGACGTTAATATCTTTTTATTTAAAGTTAAAGTAAAAATGAGACAAACATGAAATGTTTTACTAAAACAATTTTTACATGGGGTTATACAAATCATATTTTTGACTATAAATATTAAATTTAAAGATAAAAAGATTTCCTACATCATAGTATTTATTTTATAATTTTTAGACATTAAATAAATTAAATTATTTATGACATCATGATGATGCAACGATGACCTCATTATTTAATGATTTAAATAAAATGGAAAGATAATGTAATATCTAAGACCTAAACATGTCCAAAACCTATTGGATGAGTGTATTTATAACCCTTATCACCTTATCCTAGAATTACATCAGTTTGGGACCTCTTAAATCCGAATACCATTTTAAAATAAAGTGACTTTTCTTTACCTTCCAAGAGTGCCCCTCCTCTCCTCTTATAAAAGGCCCCCACCTCTACCTCCTTACCCACACTCCCAAAGCCTTTGGATCGACCAACCTCTTCCCATTTTGTCTCTCCAATTACCTATATTACTCCTTGAAGCCTCACTTTGGGCAGAAGTCTTCCCAAGGAAGCCTTTGAGCTCAAACCAAAGGGAGTTACCCGATTTTAAGGTAATGTCTTCACTTGAGTCCTTTTGTTTTATTTTGCTTCTCCAACCCACTAAAATCTTTTTATTCATTTATTTTGTAACAAATACAGTATCATAAATATACTAGGATGTTGTTATAAGAAGGATTCGAGCTACACCTTCAAACACCTACATCTAATGGTTAAAGAACCTACTGTTTCCGTGGATGGCGAATTTCGGCCTCCCGAAACGATGATTGTTCAACATTATTTTAACACCTTAAAAGGTCTCCATTAAGATGAAACTATATTTATATATGATATATAATATTTTTATTTTTCCTTAAGCTTCTTTATTTTTCATTTTGGGCATACCTTTATGATTTCCATTATGGGTAAACGTGATATCTTCATTTAAGGAAGTGCGGACTACCGCCCCCTCAAAGTGATGTGATTCGTTAATGACATATGTGGGATGTATAAAGTATGGATTTAAAGTTATTATATATGATATTATACTGGAATTATAATATACCTCTATATCATTATTATTCCATTCCATAAAAATATGAAATAGAAATGAAAGTAACGTTCATGCGTACGTACGGCTTACCGTCTCCATGAACGGTGCATTTCATTTCTTACCTCTAAATGATTATGTAATATTATAAATACATGTATATTATGGATATATATGATATATATGATATCCAAATAATGAATATAATTCTGGATATAATGAACATTTGACCACACGAACAACATGTAATTGTAAGAAGTCCACTTTCGACTTAAGAACCAAATATCGACAAAACAATCATTATTAACTTAAATGATTACATAATGTTTATAACATGGAAATAAGTGATCTAAAAGGAATAATGAACTATAAAAAGGTTCTTAATAAAGTTTAAATTAAATCAAGTTTATTATTCAGGACGTTAAAGAACGATCGAGTCAAGTCGGTCCCGAGGTAAGAGATCCTACTCCTCTCTTTCTTTTTAAGTACACTCTTTTATGTCATTCCTTCTAAAGCTCATGTTTCTTGTGATTGGGATGTTCTTTTATATTACTATTACTGTAATTTTTATGTACATATGATTAGAGACCCTATTCTCTCCCATAAATCCATTTTGGAAGTTTTGAGTGGCGCCATTAGGCTGCCGAATTTTCGTAAGGGATTTTTCATCTCACTTTTATTCCCGTGAGATTTATGCTACATTTGCCACAATTTCCTTTGATTGGTTTATGTACTGCCCATTATTAAACTACTTTTGTAATATAATTCCATTTATGGGTATTTACATACTCATTTTATGACACTTCTTCAATGGGGTGTACTTTTCAAAAGTTACCCAAGTCGGTAAGGGAACCTTTCACCCTCCTCTTTTTAAAAGACTTCGGTTGTTATATCTTTTAATTCTCATACTATTATTTTGGGATATTTTCTTCTATATCCTGATTGATGTAAATTTTATGTACAAGTTATGAGATTCCCTTTTTATCTTTCATCAACTCATTTTCTGAATTTTTGAAGTGACGTCGTTAGGCTGTCGAATTTTACCAAGGGAACTTTTTAACCCAATTTCGATTTCTTTGGGTTCAACATGTAGTTATTGAATATGTCATCCTTTGAATATGTGTGAATGACCTTTTATTGTTTTACACTTAATATCCAATTATATTGGGTGTATTTATATTTTTCACACATAATTTTGAGATTGATTTATCCTTAATTTAAGGATACCTTCTTTATAAGGTATTTCATCACATTTTACATCTCTATTGAGACTTCATTGTTGTTATGCACCAATTCACTCTTATATGGTGTATATACTGTCCTTTGGAATATTATATCATGAAACCATTTATTCTCATGATATTATAAAGTTCTGATTAAATTCCTCAATTATTGTATTCAAGTGTCTCTAATTTTGGTAAAAACCCTTTAACCAAAATATCACTTTAAATGTTTTAATGATTTGTTCTTATTAATATCCATGTTTTGAAAATGGTTTTAAGGATTTATTTATATGGATATTAATGGTTTAAAATGTTAAAATCTTCAAGTTGGTATGTGACACTTTGATTCAAAAATCTCTTTATTAAATGTTTTAAATGGTTTTGAAAATGGTTTTTTTAATGGATTCATTATTTTAATATCCTAAAATGTTATATTGTGATTGAAATGTGGAAATGTTATATTTCCTTTATTAATGTTTTATGTGATACATTTATGTTATGGTTCTTGGTCATTGTTATGAAAACGGGTGGTTCCATGATAAACTAAGGGCGGGTGAGCCCGATATAGCTCTCCAATGCATTGGGTAACGCAAAGGAGTGAAACGTTAAGGTTTATCCGAAGAGATTTAGGGAATATACTGTGATGGGTATTCCAAAAGTAACCAAGAGGGTTACTCCCTATGTAATAATGTTATGAATGCCTCAAGTTACCTTTATGTCTTATGATTTCTATGATTTATTCATGGTTTGATGAGGTATGTTAAAGTGCCTATGTTTTATGGGTAAAGTATGATTTCATTCTTATGTATATATGAACTCATGTTTCCTTTCCATATTTTTATAACCCTTACTAAGATTTTTATGCTCATCCCAAGATTTTGAAATGTTTTTCACAGGTCAATGGAAAGGTACGTGATGTGATGATAGTGTCAAGGATGTGTCAAGAAAGAATCCGTGTTTTATTTTAAATATGTTTCCGTTGATGGGAAGAATGAATATTGTCTTTTATGTAACCACTTTGTTTAAATGTGGAATGTAATGCAAGTTTCATGATATAATTCTCTAAAACTCTAAACCTAAAAAGATCCTCAATGTGTAATCTTGTAATAACTCAAGATTAAGTAAGGTTTAAGGATGGGGCCTTATAGTTGGTATAAAAGGTCATTTTAGATAACTTTAGAGGTTAGGGTATTCTTTAAGCATAAGTGACATTACCATAATGGTTAGGATTTCAGAAAGAGTCCTAGTTTTAGATAAAGTGTATGAGTAAGTATATCTTAGTGCTTACCTTCCTCATTAGTACATGATGGTTTTGTTGATATACTCACACTGACATTTCTGTTTTTAGTGAATGGATGGATCTAGCAGGAACCAAAGAGACAACAGGTTTGAAGGAAGCTGTGGTGGTTCTCTGATTAAGATACTAGATAAAATGGAGGATTCAATGAGGATACTCGTGGTTGTTCTAAACCAAATATCAAGGAGTCATGATCAACCACTTGAACCTTGGTATGTTCTGTAATGCATCATGTATGAGATGACCAATCGATGTGGAAGTTCAGGTAATAATTATAAAGGTAACCATTAGAGTTTATATGATCCTTACTTTTGAGGTAATTATGGGTTATTATATGATATGCTGGAAAATGAAAGGCATGAGATAAACTTGAGGTTAAAATATGTTATGATTATTTTTGATGATTTTATCTCTTTTTGGGGAATGATTTAAGAATTATATAGTTTTGGAAAAAGGACAACACACAGACCGTGTGACTACCCGTCGCGTCGGACAAAGTTGTGGGAATCGAACCCACAACCAAAGTGCGACTGGTATTTATCACCTACCACTGGACTACATGAAGTCCCTGGTTAGTTTGACTGATTCTTTTTAGTTATATGATTTTATGAATTAAGAGTAAGTTGATTTTGGGTTATTTATGAAAATGATTAACCTATCATGGAGGATATGTGATTAGGTTAATTACTTTTCAATACGAGACTTTAGGAGCAACTAATGTTGTTTGGAGATAAATGTTACGATTTAACTTGGAAGACTATGTGACTAAATCCTTAAAATATTTGGGTTTCAATTTTAGATTGGTTTACTTTGAAGAATTTTATGAACAAATTGTTTATCGGATGGTCCTCGTTGAACTTTGGATTTTGTTGGACAAATTTTGGAGATTAAGCATAGATTTTCTTTTTAATGGGTTATCCTTTTCTGGATTATATGACCTTTTACTAACCTTTTTGGTTTTGGTTTTGGTTAAAGCCTAAATAAATGGGATGTATATAGTTCTCTTTGGTGGATTAGGTGATTCTCTAGAAGTTGATTATAGTACTCTTAATGTGAACAAGTCTCATAAATACTCATCTTTTGGAAAAAAATATGAGTTTAATTAAGGAATCTAGTAAAAGTTGAAAGTCAACATGATAAGTGATTATGTTTCCTTATGAGTAAATTCCTCAATAAAAAGTAACTTAAAACAAAAATGTTGTCTATTAACTTTTCCTACTGGGGAATCGAATACTGTTTAACCCATCACAAGTTTGTGATTTTCTTATGGTTAACTTTCTACTAGACATGTTTACTATCACTCTCCATCAGAACATGACCCTATGTTTTCTCCTCCATGTCCATGTTTTCATACTTGGAATCCTAGTATGGGTTAACTCTGGTGACCTTTGTACTTATCTTTCTTTATTTTAAAGTGATTGTTTTAACGACTCTTGTTCCGATGTGGGACTTTCAAGGATGTTTCCAAGCTCAATTTTAAAAATTGCGAGGACGCAATTCCCAAAAGGGGGGAAGGATGTAACACCCCAGGTAAATAAAGAATATGACATTTTCATATTTATCCATATTTGTGAATAAAATATTAATATGACTTTAAATGGGACACTATGCTCGACGGCGTACCCAACACGCAACAACGAGTTTCTTGGGAATCTTACGTTGCACTCTAATAATAAAATAATATTATTTTAAATGGTAGTTAACATGTAGCCGTTGTATTGGAGGCAATGGATATAAATAACTAAAATATGATTATATATGTTTTTAAATGTTTTTAAATTTATCTAATAAAAGATAAAGGCTTAAAATACGTAAATAATTCAATTTTAGGCGCATATGCCCTAGTTTTCACTAAAGGTTCACCTATCGCCTTTTGATGGCGAATCGTCATTAAATATAGTTTCTTTCACTATTATACATTCTATTGGATCAAATAAAACTCTTCTTAAGAATTGGGACATCAAAATTTACTTTGTGTAGATTTTTGGCATCTTTCCGATAAAGTTCATTTTTTAATGAATAGTGTAAAATGTTGTATTTTAATTCAAAACCTCTTTTTAATCTAATTTATTTATATGATTAGATTATATTTTGAATTGGTTTTAAAGTGAAATTAGAATATATTTTTACCATTAAATCCAATAGTGGTCGTTGGAATTAATTTCACGTTGAAATCAGACTTAAACTAGTGTCAATCTTTTGATACATATTGTTTCATAAAAACACGCTATTTGCTCTGACAGCGGGAATTAATTATTAAATTAATTAATGTGACTTATATGATTTGAATTTTTTAAAATAGACTTCATTTTTGAATTCAGAATATCAAATATATCTTAGGGTGAATTTTTGGTATTTTTCTGAAAAACTTCAATTTTTGATGAATAGTGAAACCACTAAGTGGTACTTATAAAAACTGATTTTTCTGTTTAAATGAAATTTTGACATATTTGTGTTTTGAATTTCAAAAATCCAACATAAATGGTTGTCATTAAGAAGTAAAATGTGGTTCAATGGGATAAAAATAATTTTTTTGGTGAATAGTAACTTATTAATTTTTTAATCGCGATTAGAGGTAATTAGTGTAGTTTAAGGTAAAACTAATGTTTTAATAATATGAAATGAACATGACACATGTCCTAACCTCATTGTATGTATCATGGACGACCAAGAAAACCCATTGGTCAACTTGGGGACCCCATGAAGTCACTTTGGTTGGAAAATGACATTAATATCTTTTTATTTAAAGTTAAAGTAAAAATGAGACAAACATGAAATGTTTTACTAAAACAATTTTTACATGGGGTTATAAAAATCATATTTTTGACTATAAATATTAATTGGAAATCTAAAAAGATTTCCTACATCATAGTATTTATTTTATATTTTTTAGACATTAAATAAATTAAATTATTTATGACATCATGATGATGCAGCGATGACCTCATTATTTAACAATTTAAATAAAATGGAAAGATAATGTAATATCTAAGACCTACACATGTCCAAAAACTATTGTATGAGTGGATTTAGAACCCTTATCACCTTATCCTATAATTACATCAGTGTGGGACCTCTTAAATCCGAATACCATTTTAAAATAAAGTGAATTTTCTTTACCTTCCAAGAGTGCCCCTCCTCTCCTCTTATAAAAGGCCCCCACCTCTACCTCCTTACCCACACTCCCAAAGCCTTTGTCTCGGCCAAACTCTGCCCATTTTGTCTCTCCACTTCCCTCTATTACTCCTTGAAGCCTCACTTTGGGCATAAGTCTTCCCAAGGAAGCCTTTGAGCTCAAACCAAAGGGAGATACCCGATTTTAAGGTAATGTCTTCACTTGAGTCCTTTTGTTTTATTTTGCTTCTCCAACCCCCTAAACTATTTTTATTCATTTATTTTGTAACAAATAAAGTATCATCAATATACTAGGATGTTTTTATAAGAATGATTCGAGCTACACTTTCACACACCTACATCTAATGGTTAAAGAACATACTGTTTCCGTGGATGACGAATTTCGGCCTCCTGAAACGATGATTGTTCAACATTCTTTTAACACCTTCAAAGGTGTCCATTAAGATGACACTATATTTATATATTATATATAATATTTTTATGTTTTCCTTAAGCTTCTGTATTTTTCATTTTGGGCATACCTTTATGGTTTCCATTATGGGTAAATGCGATATCTTCATTTAAGGAAGTGCGGACTACCACGCCCTCAAAGTGATGTGATTCGTTAATGCCATATGTGGGACGTATAAAGGATGGATTTAAAGTTATTATATATGATGTTATACTGGAATTATAATATACATCTATATCATTATTATTCCATTCCATAAAAATATGAAATAGAAATGAAGGTAGCGTTCATGCGTACGTACGGCTTACCGTCTCCATGAACGGTGCATTTCATTTCTTACCTCTAAATGATTATGTAATATTATAAATACATGTATATTCTGGATATATATGATATATATGATATCCAAATCATGAATATAATTCTGGATATAATGAACATTTGACCACACGAACAACATGTAATTGTAAGAAGTCCACTTTCGACTTAAGAACCAAATATCGACAAAACAATCATTATTAACTTAAATGATTACATAATGTTTATAACATGGAAATAAGTGATATAAAAGGAATAATGAACTAGAAAAATTTTCTTAATAAAGTTTAAATTAACTCAAGTTTATTATTCAGGACGTTAAATAACGATTGAGTCAAGTCGGACCCGAGGTAAGGGATCCTACTCCTCTCTTTCTTTTTAAGTACACTCTTTTATGTCATTCCTTCTAAATCTCATCTTTCCTATGATTGGGATGTTATTTTATATTACTCTTACTGTAATTTTTATGTACATATGATGAGAGACCCTATTCTCTCTCATAAATCCATTTTGGAAGTTTTGAGTGGCGCCGTTAGGCTGCCGAGTTTTCGTAAGGGATTTTTCATCACACTTTTATTCCCGTGAGATTTATGCTACATTTGCCACAATTTCCTTTGAGTGGTTTATGTAATGCCCATTATTACACTCCTTTTGTAATATAATTCCATTTATGGGTATTTAAATACTCATTGTATGACACTTCTTCAATGGGGTGTACTTTTCGAAAGTTACCCAAGTCGGTAAGGGAACCTTTCACCCTCCTCTTTTTAAAAGACTTCAGTTGTTATGTCTTTTAATTCTCATACTATTATGTTGGGATATGTTATTCTATATCCTGATTGATGTAAATTTTATGTCCAAGTGATGAGATTCCATTTTTATCTCTCATCAACTCATTTTCTGAATTTTTGAAGTGACGTCGTTAGGCTGTCAAATTTTACCAAGGGAACTTTTTAACCCAATTTCGATTTCTTTGGGTTCAACATGTAGTTATTGAATATGTCATACTTTGAATATGTGTGAATGAACTTTTATTTTTTTACACTTAATATCCAATTATATTGGGTGTATTTATATTTGTCACACATAATTTTGAGATTGATTTATCCTTAATTTAAGGATACCTTCTTTATAAGGTATTTCATCACATTTTACATCTCTATTGAGACATCATTGTTGTTATGCAACAATTCACTCTTATATGGTGTATATATTTTCCTTTGGAATATTATATCATGAAACCATTTATTCTCATGATATTATAAATTTCTGATTAAATTTCTCAATTATTGTATTCAAGTGTCTCTAATTTTGGTAAAAACCCTTTAACCAAAATATCGTTTTAAATGTTTTAATGATTTGTTCTTATTAATATCCATGTTTTAAAAATGGTTTTAATGATTTATTTATATGGATATTAATGGTTTAAAATGTTAAAAGCTTCAAGGTGGTATGGGACACTTTGATTCAAAAATCTCTTTATTAAATGTTTTAAATGGTTTTGAAAATGGTTTTTTAATGGATTCATTATTTTAATATCCTAAAATGTTATATTGTGATTGAAATGTTGAAATGTTATATTTCCTTTATGCATGTTTTATGTGATACATTTATGTTATGGTTCTTGGGCATTGTTATGAAAACGGGTGGTTCCGTGATAAACTAAGGGCCGGTGAGCCCGATATATCTCTCCAATGCATTGGGTAACGCGAAGGAGTGAAATGTTAAGGTTTCTCTGAAGAGATTTAGGGAATATACTGTGATGGGTATTCCAAAAGTAACCAAGAGGGTTACTCCCTATGTAAGAATGTTATGAATGCCTCAAGTTACCTTTATGTCTTATGATTTCTATGATTTATTCATGGTTTGATGAGGTATGTTAAAGTGCCTATGTTTTATGGGTAAAGTATGATTTCATTCTTATGTATATATGAACTCATGTTTCCTTTCCATATTTTTATAACCCTTACTGAGATTTTTATGCTCATCCCAAGTTTTTGAAATGTTTTTCACAGGTCAAGGGAACGGTAAATGATGTGATGATAGTGTCAAGGATGTGTCAAGAATGAATCCGTGTTTTATTTTAAATATGTTTCCATTGATGGGAAGAATGAATATTGTCTTTTATGTAACCAATTTGTTTAAATGTGGAATGTAATGCAAGTTTCATGATCTAATTCTCTAAAACTCTAAACCTAAAAAGATCCCCAATGTGTAATCTTGTAATAACTCAAGATTAAGTAAGGTTTAAGGATAGGGCCTTATACCGACCATCTCAGGTTGCTGATTTGGAAGGTTGCCTTCCTCCTGATGTCATCCCAACATAGCTGCCCTGTTTCCTCTGCAGAAAACCATTATGAACACAGAAATATCTTAGGCAAAGAAACATGGTAATCTGTAAATGCTACATGATCTTGATATTAACATAAATTACATTATGGATATTTATTTAATAATATCCTAACTCCTAAAGTTATATAAACCGGCCTCTGATACCAACTATAAGGACCCTGCCTTAAAACCTTACATAATCTTGAATTAAATGAATAATTCACATTTAGGATATTTTCAGGTTTAGAGTTTTAGAGAGTTAGGCCATAACTATTACGTCTCAAAAGATTTACAAGGTAGACACTTCTACACAGTTTCTATTTTTTTTAAAAAACATGAACTCTTGAAAAAAAAGAGTCATGTCTATTTCCATGTTTAAGAAAGAATAACTTTTCATTGATCCCATCCTTGACCCTATTCCACATTATGTACTATGAAAAACATTTCAAAAACTTGGGATGAGCATAAAAAGCTCAGTAAAGGATACACAAAGAAGGAAAAATGTTAGTATTTTAAAACAACAAGTAAAACATGAATAATTTAAGACAAGTAATACTTTTCACCTTTATAAAGTAGTAAATACTCTTCACTGAATAAAAGATCATTTCTTACCCGTTTGTAACCAAAATAATACCATAAAACCCATATAAAGAACACATAACATATAAAGGTAACTTGGGACATAAACATACATAAATGGAATAACTATACGGTTGACTTTGACACATATCACTAAATGGAATTGCCATACGGCCGACTTCCATACCCAATGCATTGGAGGTTATAACGTAACCACCCATCCTGGTATTCACGGCACCACCTGCCATTTGGTTTATCACATAACCACCCGTTAAATGTCCAAGTACCATTATAAAATCATATGAATGAAAAAAAATATAAAGGAAAGAAAACATTTCTACATTTCAATATTAATATATCACTTAAATATATTGACATAACAAATCCATTATCAAAACTATTTTCAATACCAAAATACATAAAATTGTATATGGTATTTATTTTCTTTTAAAAACATTACGGCTTGTTGAGAAAGCCAAAGATGAAATAATACTCACGGCGGTGGAAAAGGTCATTGTCACCACTTACGTTAAAAGAAAAAATCTTTTTTGTCATTTAGTAAAATGATTTGTAGAAAAATATTCAGTTTGAAAAGTCAAGGGTGCTTATACATCGTATAAAAGAAAGTCGTGTATTAAAACAAAATATGCCTCAATGAAAGGAAATTGAAACGAAGTCCCTTACCTCGTGTCTGACTTGACTCGATTGTTCTTTAATCTACTGAATAATAAACTAAAGTTAATTTATACTTGCTTAATAACATTTTTAAAGTTTACTATTCCTTTTATATTACTTATTACCATGTTATAAACATTATGTAATCATTTATGTTAATAATGTTCATTTTGTCAATATTTGGTACTTGAGTCAAAAATGAACTTCTTATAATTACATGTTGCTCATGAGGTCAATAGTTCATTATATCCAAAATGACATTAATTATTTAGATATCATATATATATTGTATATACATGTATTTATAATAGTATATAACATTTAGAGATAAGATATGAAATGCACCGTTCATGGAGATGGTAAGTCGTACGTACGCATGAACGCTACTTTCATTTCTATTTATTATTTTACTGAAAATAAAACATAATGATACATTGGTATATTATAATTCCAGTATAATATCATATATAATATCATTAACTCCATCCTTTATACATCCCACACAAGTCATTAACGAATCACATCACTTTGAGGGGGTGGTAGTCCGCACTTCCTCAAATGAGATTATCGTATTTACCCACTATGGAAACCATAAAGGCTTGATATAATTGGGAAGTAGAGAATCATAAGAAAATCATAAACATAACATATATCATATATAAATATAGTGCCATCATAATGTCCACCATGATAGGTGGTAGGAGAAAATCGAACAATCATCGTTTCGTGAGGCGTTAGTTTTCCATCCACAGAAACATTATGTTCTTCATCCATTAGATGGAGGTGTGGGTAAGTTTAGTTTTAATAATTATAATAAAAACATCCTAGTATATTTAAGATACTGGTGTTGTTACAAAATAAAGGAATAAAAAGAGTTTAGGGGTTGGAGAAGTAAAATAAAAGAAAACAATTTAAGAGAAACGGTTACCTTTAATTTGGGTAACTCCCTTAGGTTTGAACCAAAGGACTTCTTGAAGTGCCTTATACCTAAGGTAAGGATTCTAGGAGGAGTATATGAAAGTAGGGATCTTAATTAGGAAGAGTTTGGACAAGACAAATGGATTGAGAGGTGTTAGGAATTGGTTAGAAGTGGTCTCCTTTTATAAGGGAGAGGAGGGGCTCTTTAGGAAAGTGTGAAAATATTATTTTATAATATAATTATATTCGGTTTATAATGGTCCAAAAATCATTATAGTCTAAGATAAGATGAGTCATGTTCGAAATAAAATCATCCAATCTTAATTGGACTTGTTTTGGACAATTATTTAATCATTATAATCTTATTTATTTAAATGATTTATTAATGAGGTAAATACTGCATCATTATTGTGTCATAAATAATTTAATTTATTTGTTGTCTAAAAATTATAAAACAAATACCATGATGTAGGAAATATTTTTAGATTTCCAATTAATATTTATAGTAAAAAATATGACTTATATAACACCATATAAAAATTAATTACTAAAAGATTTTTGTTAATGTCAATTTTGTCTTTACATTAATTTAATTAATCTAAATTGTCATTATCACACCCATGTGACTCAATGGGGTCCCAAAACCGACCCAAATATTCCCATGGTCGTAAATGACTCAACTAATAAGTTTTGGACAAGTTTTAAGGTAATTTTTAATTATTATAACATTCTTTATCCTTGAATTACCCTATTTACCTTTAACCGCGGTAAATAAAAGTCAAAAGTTACTATTCACGAAAAATTATTTTCATCTTAATGAACTACATTTTACTTCCTGATAACAACCATTTATGTCGAATTTTTGAAATTCAATTCACAGAAGTCGTAAAATTTCATTTAAATGAAAAAGTTAGTTTTTTTTAACTACCACTAAGTGGTTTCACTATTCATCAAAAATTGAAGTTTTTCAGAAAAATACCAAAAATTCAGCTTAAGCATTATTTGATATTCCGAATTCAAAATTTATGTTTATTTTTCCAAATTCAAAACATATAAGTGGAATTAATTAATTTTAAAATTAATTCCCGTTATCAAAACAAATAGCGTGTTTTTAAGAAACAATAACTTTCAAAAGATTGACACTTTTTATGTCCAATTTCAAAGTGAAATTAATTACAATGACCAAAATTGTATTAAATGGTAAAAATATATTTTAATTTCACTTTAAAACCAATTAAAAATATAATCTAACCATATAAATAAATTATATTAAAAGGCACTTTTTAATTAAAATGCAATATTTCTCATTATTAATTAAAAAATGAACTTTACCGAAAAAGTACCAAAAAATTACCCAAATTAAAATTTGATGTCCAAAATCTAAAGAAGAATTTAATTTGGTCAAATATAACATAAAAAGATGACGAAAACTTGATTTAAAAAGGTTCTCCATTAAAAGGCGATAAATCGGCCTTTTAATGTAAATTATGCTTAAAATTAGATTCATTCACATTTTAAGCCTCTAAATTTTTATTGGATAATGTAAATACATTTAACAATCATGTATAATCATATTGTAGTTTGTTTTTTTCATTACCACCAATACAACGACTATGAGTTAATTACCATTTAAAATAATAATATTATATTATTAGTGTACAACGTAAGATTCCAAAGAAACCCGTTGTTGCGTATCGGGTAAGCTATCGAACATAGAAACCCTTTTAAAGTAAAATTAATATTTAATTACAAAATATTAATAAGTATAAAAATATCTTATTCTTCATTTACTTGGGATGTTACACCCGGAGTTAAGGAACACGGCGTGTGATCCTTCTAAACGGCGTGTGATCCTTCTACACGCCGTGTAGTTGAGTTTTACACAGCTTGGACGGATGACACGGGCCATTTACACGGGTAGTACCCAGATTCAAGGAACACAGTGTGTAACCCTAATACATGCCGTGTAACCTGTTTTACATGGCTTGAGCCATTTTTATTCCGTGACTTGGGATAGTTTTCTCAGGGTTCGTACCCTTGGTCTTTCCTTAGGAGGTTTTTGGTATCATTTCCTACGTACAGGAGTACGATCCCTTCAGCAGGACTTCCTGAATAGAGTTGTTGGAATCCCCTCTGTGAGACTTAGAGCTGGATCCTTTATTCCTTCATGGTACCCTAGGTAGAGTTCTTGGTATCGACATGTTCTACTTTACCCAGGCACCGATCCTCTGCTTAGCGGTTTAGTTCAGACTGAGTTATTGGAATCACCCTGTAGCTAGTGGTTGTGATCCTCATCTGAGTATTGTATTCTTAATTACTTGTGGAGTGAGTTCTCTCGAGATGAGTACTTCGTATCTTTCTCTTCAGACCTAGGAGTGTGTTCCCCCTGTTACGTGCTTAGTGGAATCTTAGAGCTGGATCTTAGTGGTGATTTTGTGATAGTCGATCGTGTATGAGTATATCTGGATATTCTTGTTATATGTTTTGTAAACATATACTGTGTAGAGCTGACTGTATAATTCCTTTGTGGTATTTTTCTTTGTTGTATTCCTTTGTGGTTTTTGGGGTGTCCTACTGGGTATTGTTATACTTTCCCCTGCACAGGCTTTGCCCGCACGTGTCGTGTCTTGTGAAGACGAGTGAGCCTTTGACAGGATTCTAGGCAGACCAGGACCGGATGGTGCTCAGTGAGATCAGACAGGCCGAGGTGTGTTCCTACAACTACAGATTTCAGTCCCAATACCTTTCTTTACAGGTTGGACTTTGTTGTAGACTTTATTTTGGTGGGCTTATACTTTTGACCCAGGATTTAACATTACTGTACTTTACTTTCCTATCATACTCTGTTGGTTGGGATTTTAGTATATGCATAAATTTCCATTTTTCAGTAGTTTTTACTTTTTAGCTTTGTGGGCTTGGAGATGTGTGTGTGTGTGTGTATAGTTTTATAGGCAATGCCTCCCATGTCAGTGACATGCCTACTCGGTGTTAGTCACCAGCCCCTATCCTATTGGATGTGGTCTTGGGGAGTTTTGGCACAGGCCCCATTGGGATGGGTCGTGACAACCTACATAAGGTGACACAGTTTTCTGCTATGAGCTACACAGTTTTAGACAAACTGCACACCCTCTATAGGTCCTTCAAAATTTTATTTTTTGGGTCTAGTGCTCCCAAAACTCCTTGAGACACCCAAGAAACTTAACAAGCCTTCACCCAAGTCCAAAAAAATAACCTTGAAGTGATCCAACTCTCATAACTTCATTTTGAAGTTCAGTTTTAATATCAACCCACCCAGTAAACAAAAAAGTTCAAAAACATTTGCATTTTTTTCAGTTCAAAACACAAATCATTACAACCTTCCCGCTTTAGAACTTGTCATCCCTGAGAAGCCTTTGGGAACTATAAAAACCTAACCCGGACATAAGGGCTATCAATATTCATTCATATAGTCATGTTTCATTTCTAAATTCCCAACGCACCTCTGATCATTCTTCTAAACACTTGACACTTAAGCCACCATGACTCGAGCCAATGCTCATTTTCCAACCGAGACATTGAAACAACACTTACCTGAGCCTGTTTAGCTAGAGACACAATCACATCATTGTCTCATTAAGAACTTGTCCAAAGGTACTTACCACCTTAGGATTTAACATTTAAGAGGGATAATTCCATTCCACGACACTTTCCACCATTATAATTTCCTAAAAGATATGCCTTTAAGCATTTTAATGAAGCTTCACACGTGACTACCAAAACAGTTAAAACGGTTGATTCCCAATAGACCTCAAAGCCCAAGTCGAGCTGACTACACATGAAGATCCCTGAACAAAACCAACTGCACTCATCTCCACTTGACGACGTGATCAATGGTGGTCCTTCACTGACCGTACACCAAAGAAGGGGGACAACAAGTCAATCCACTATGGCTGACTGTTTAATATGATGCTCGGATTAGATGACTGACACTTTTTCCAACTGAACTGTGATCCCTTCTCCCAAGGAGTCTCTCATTCACTACGAACACGTCCACCAAAGTACGTACCTGACTTTAAGTGAAGTTCTTGACCAAACCAAAAAGAAAACCATGCATCCAACATGCAACACTTAAGGATAACCACCCAAAAAGCTCAAAAAAATTTAAAGCTTTAGCGCAGTGTAAGACCGACGCTCTCTTAGTGCATATAGGATGATGTCAAGATAGGGGATATGACTGTCTATCAAGGAAGAGTACACTAAGAGGATTTTCATGGTTTCCAATCAAACATACCCAATTACTGGAAATAAGAAGGGTTGAACCACAAACATTCGACCTCTAGGAAAAAGCTCAACTTCACCCGCTAACACACCACCATTTACCAAACCACTATGCCTTCACCACACGAGGAATTTCATGATCATTTAAACTAAACCACTGAAGTCCATATAAGAAAAATGATGTTTCTCAAAGGTTGAAACCACAACCAACCTCATCGATGTCGTGCTTCCAAGCAAGCACCGACAACAAAAAAGCATCCAACCTCGAAGGCATTCAAGAAGAAACCAACCATTTCCCAAGGGTCTTTTTTAGTGTGTTCCATATTATTGTAAGAGAAAATAACCACTAGAAATGATGTGACACTCCCCACTTTAGGAGTGTTGTAATGTACCAAACTTTCATTAATGAAAATTCCTCTTGATCTAATTAAATGTCTTATTATGGTTATATAAAATGTGAACTTCATTGGTTTTATGTTTCCAAATTTTAAAAAACTATTAAGAATTATGACCGTTGCTAATATAGCTATTTAATAGTGATCACCTGATTAGTATAAATATCGGGCTTTAACAAATCCAATTTACACAGACAAAGGAAGCGATGACCTCATCCATTAGACTTGCCCCGTACGAAGCCCATTTGTCAGAGCTTGGAAAGGAGGTGCATCATTGGGTTTCACTCTTGACTAATCCCAAGCTGAGCTTGAACACATTAAGCATGCGCGGAACTGACTACGGGAGAAGTGGAAGTTAATAGAGATTACCACCCGAGAAATGTTATCCGACCCACCCCAAGAGTCTATCACCATTGCACACCTTACTATTTGGTCTTATGCGGGATGTTATAAGGGGTTATGTAATAATACCCTAGCACTATGACAATATACATTATTTTTTTATAAATAATGTGCATTCATTTTATTATTGTTACTTTGTAAATAGTTTTTTAAAGCACAAATAGTATTTTTAGTTAATATTAAACTAAGAAATATATTTTGATGAATTAATGGATTTTTGAATTAAATAATATTTTAATAAAATATTATTATTAAATTAATTTTTATTAAATATAAATTATCATATAATTTTATGAATGCAATTGTAATTTTTATTAAGGTTTGAAAACTCTTTTTGTCAAAACCCAAGAATTTTCGGTAAATGTCGGTTTTTATTTTCAAAGTAAAAATTCATATATTTATAAAATTATTTATATAAAATGATTATTATTTTATTAATCAGGATGTTGAAATTATCCAATGGTTAATTTTTCATAATTTTCTGAGATAGTCGAATTTTTGGGTAAAAATTAAATACCGTTTAAATATATAATGTATTTTATGACATCATAATGACCCAATAGTGAGGTAATAAAATACTATAAACATTATTTTTGGCCAATATATGTTTTAGAATTAATATAATGTGATTTTATATTTGTTTTAATTATTTTACAAAGCTTTTGTGGACCCCCCATGACTTATAAAACATTTTGTCTTTTAAAATTGTTTTCATTGAGAGTGTGACTCACCTCCACATAAGTAACCCTATTATTTTAAGACGTTAATCCATTGTCCTTATAAAATATTGTTTTCCACTCCCATTTGGAAAAAACCATGGGAAAAAACCATGGTCTGTTTTGTGGTATTGATTAGTTTAATGTGACGTGTTGCAAATCTAAATAATAAAGAATTCCCTCTCCTTTCCTATATAAACCCACCCAAGCTCCCACTTCCTCTTCACTGAATGCCTTTTGAGTTCGTCCAAACCCTGAAAAAATCTCTATATAATCCTCCCAAGGTTTCCCAATCTCCCAAGAAGCCTCTCTCAAGCCTCTCCCAAGCCTTTGGGATCACACTTCCAAGTAAGGGATTTATTCCTTTCTCATTTTTGTCTAATTTTCTTTAAGTTGTTATGCCCTTTTTTTCAATTAAAAATGTTGGAGTATGATTTATCACCTCCCCCATACTTATATGTTTATTTTTGAATGATTGGAGACCCATTTATCTATCATTAAAGCCTCCCATGTACACCCGTTACCATGCCAAAATTCTGTGATGGATTTCTCTCCCCTTTTTTACATCCAAGTAATTCTTTTGTATTATGCATCTAAATTCCATTACTTTTGTTGGTAAATGTATCCATATGAACCCATTAATGTAAATTTCATGTAAATATGATGAGACACCCTTTTCTATCTCATAAAGTATTTTCATGAATCCTTATGTCATGCTGTTATGCTGCCAAAATTACCCCGTGTTTTTCCAAGCCAAGATCATTGTGTAGTGAATACCATACCCATGTCTCTATCAAGGGTATTCACCTTTATTGAAATATACCTATTTAATGGTACTTTAATTTATTTATTCCGAATTACTTAATCATGGAATAACTTATGATGTTGATTGATTCCATGTTATATGATCCATGTGGTACACTTATGCATGAAATGAAATGTTTAAGAAGGGTGCGCCCTGATAGCGCTCCAATGAATTGGGTAAAGTATAGTATCATGATACATAATGTGAAATGGGTGTTGACTCATGATAAATCAAGTAAAATGAGGTTTCACTCATGCTTCATGTTCAATGAGGGTTTACTCATGCTCTATGTGTAATGAGCCTTGGCTCATGCTAATTCCATGTTAAGTGTTGTTTCCACATTTCCATGTTATGATTATCATGCTTTATCATGAATTTATGTTCATGTTTCTATTTTTATACATTGATATGCCTATTGTATAACATGTATTTTATTCCTCATGTTATTCCATGTTTTTTCTGTTACTGGGATTTATAGCTCACTTTTTCTTATACATGTTCTCAGGTTATCCCATGCAATGCTAAGTACGAGGGAATGTAGTGGTCATGTAATGGAAGTTTTTAATAAATATGTTGTGTGTTTTATGTTCTAATATGTTATTTAATTTTCCTAAGCCGCAAATAAACTAGACCTCTCGATATTCTATGTTGTATCAAGTGAATATTTTATGTAATAAATCATGTTTAAGTGTGTAATAAAAAGCATGGTTGTTATAGTTGGTATCAGAGGATAGGTTTAGTTATTTTTGGGATTAGGAATAAAAAACCCTAGTGAAGAATTATATACAAGAATAATTATAATAAAAACATCCCTATGTATTTGTGGGTATTGAGTAAGTATTTTATCAAGAAAATACATCCATGTCTAGATACGAGCAGGTAGAGGCGGTTCTGGCACAGATGTATCATAGGGGTAAAACCTGGAAACACTACTTTAAGCTAGACTCGAATGGGAACTGGTGCACAAAAAAGGGCCTTGCTGCACTCTTGGTTACAACACTCTCGGGGGATATACTTTGGTAAATTCATAATCTTAGTATGAACCCTTATTAAGGGAATAAAAAAATTCCCCTAAGAATATATGTTAGAAATTAGATCATGGATAACATAGATTGAAGCCTATGGATTCATAAGTTAATGAAATAAAAGTTATTTATAATTCATTAGTTTTTCCTTGGATTACCCTTTATGTGTTACCCCTAAAATTACTTTTATTACATCCAATGGCCGGTAATATGAGGAATCGGGCTAACAACCGATGTGAAGATCGATGTGATGACTGTGCTAATGAGATGCCCAATATGATGGGAGTGGGAATTGCGAAATTTTTCATGCTTCTCTCTCAGTTAACTCAAGTTTTGAATAGAAAAATTGGTCAAGAGGAACTTTCAACCCCCCCTAATAAAGAACAAGTCTCTATTGAGAGCTTCATGAGACAAAGTCCTCCTACTTTTAATGGATCGTCTGATCCCTCAATCGTTGAACAATGGATCAACTCTATTGAAAAGATCTTCTCAATACTTCAATGATCCGAAAAAGAGAAGGTTTGTAGAGACCCAAATCTTGATGTACATGTACATTACATTACTTTTTAAGAATAATTAATACATAACAAAAACAGACACCAAAGGACCATAATAGTTTAGTGTCTTTGGAAACTCGGAATATAATCTTCTAATCTTGGTGAAAGATCTTCAAAATCTCCCATAAAGATCTTCCCCTTTTATTTTATTACCTAAAACCTTTCTTTAAATCCTAGGGAAAATAAAACATAAAAAAGGGTGAGATCAAATTCTCAGTAAGGGTAAACATAGAGAACATAAAACAATCCATAATCATTTAAATGCAAAAACTTGAACATAAAATATAAACATCAAAATCTTGAGAAAAGACATGAATCTTGGAAGTACGTAAGGCATATATCATAAGGGAACATCAATCATTATAAAATAGAATGGGAATAAAACATGTAATTGTGTAAAAACATTAATCACATGATATTATTTCCATAGTAGCTAAGGCCTTGCTTCCAAGACCATCTTAGTGGACGAAATCCCTTTTTGAATCGAGTTCACTCCTCATTCTAGTCCTGTATCACTGAACCGGATTAACTTACCATTCCAGCCATGTATATCTCATGATATATAAATCTTTACCCAATGAATTGGAGGGAGATATATGTCCCACCCATCTTATAATGAAATCATTCTTACTTGTGCCACAAAATAAACTTGAAACATTCATCATAACCCAAAGAATAAAATGGGTTTCATAAACATCATCCCATCATCACATAATCCGTATAAAACAAATGGGTATTTCATCATAAGAAAATTGAAACCATGTAAATCATAGAGATATTATACTTGAAACATACACATATGAAATAATTTCATCTTATATGGAAAATGGTTTTGATAAAACAATTGAAATTATTTCATGAGGAAAATATCCTTTCTTCTTCAAAATCGTTTTCTTTTCACAAAATGCCATGAAATTTTAAAAGAAAGGCATTTTGTTTAAAATAGTCATAAAATCTTTTAGAGTAAGCTTCATGAAAATGTGGCGTTATGAAACTGTACAAATCCGTTCATGCCGTATAAGTTAAAAATAACATTCTTCTCGTACTTTTGTCGGAAAAGTCAAAAAGTTCCCCATGTGGTAAAAAAAAGTAAGATTCCTTTCATAACATGCGGTAAATTTCAAAAATGGGTAAAAAGGACTTTAAAAATACATGATTTTTTTTATAAAACATGGGCATCGATGATAAAAATAACCCCAGTAAATACTTATGAATAAAAATCTCGGATAAGAACGAGATTGGAATAGTTATCCCTTACCTTAGGTCCGATATGCTTTGTACATATCCGAACCTCCCGTATAATGATTTAAATAATGTAATTTCCTTATTAAAGAATCATATTCATTGTTATTATATCATATATGGTTCACTTATGACTTTATATTACCCGTTCTTTTGTAAATTCGATGTTAAAGTAGCGTTTTGGGTAAAATCGTTTCATTTATCGTACGTGTTTCGACATGTTGTTCTTGATATTATTACTTATATCTTGATTTAATAAATTCAAGAATGTAAAACATGATTTATATATAATATATATTCAGTATATAAATATATATGATAGATCGATAAATGTTATGAAATACACCGTTAATGGAGACGGTAGGTCGTGCGTACGCATGAACACTATTTTCATTTCCTTATTGAATTAAATGGAATTAAGTAAATGAAAAATATATGTACATAAATCCAGTATCATTATTATGTAATATATTTCATGATTATTTATTATATATACTTTATAATCATACTTGAATGTTTAATCATGGAAAATGAATCTCATCGCGTTCGTGGAGATGGTAGTCCGTACGCACGCGCGAGCGCTGATATCATTACCATGATCTTGGAATTGTATTGAAGTGTATGTATAATATTTCATAATCAATATCACTTTAAAATAATCATATATAGTTATTTATTTACACCATTATACCCATCCAAGTAAGGTGGTGGTGGAAAACCGATTACCCCACGGCGTGGAGACGGCATTCCATACGTACGCACGCGCGGTGATTTTGTTTTCTGTAGGATGGAGAGAAGGTGAAATGGGGTTGTTTCATATTTATAATAACATATCAGTATATAAGTAATACTTATGTTATTAATTTATAATTAAACAACTAAATAAGAGGAATTAGAAGAAGAAAGAAACTTGAAAGAGTCAGTAGAAGAGATTACCTCTTCCTCGACACACCTCCTTTAAACTCCTTATTAGGGCACTAGAGTTGGTCTTTTGAGAAGACTAGAACCTCTATGATATAACTAGAGAGTTTTAGAAGAGGAATTGGTAGGGTTTGTTCAAGCTTTAAGGATCAAAAGGGTGTGAAGAGAATAGGGAAGGGGTGCCCTTTTTATAAGGGAGGAGAGGGGCACCTTAGGAAAACTTAAAATATTATTTTATAATAAAGTCATATTCGGTTTTTAATATCTAAAAAATGATTTATTTCTAAACTAAGGTTGTTATGGGTCGAAATAATCTCAACCAATAGGTTTTATACAAGTTTAGGTTACTATTTTAACCTTATCGTTTAGATTTAACTCTAAGTTAAATAATTTAACTTTTACCGTGTCTTCTTGTTTTCTTACACTATATGGTTAATAAACTTACTATAACAAGCCAAACGAACCCCAAGTGGTTCATTATTAATATATATAACCTTATATAAGTCATTTTTCCGAACCTTGTATTTTTAAGAATATAATAACAATTAATAATATAATATTTGTTTTAAAAATTATTTTATGTCAATTTTGACACTATTTGATAATTGATTTTTGTGAAAATCATAACAGCATTATTAGTTCTAAAAAAGTTAATTAAATCAATACTAATATGTCATTTTAACCTATAAAATTAGTGGAATTCATAAAAAGTCTTAAATTACATTTATTTGGGTATTTCTAACATCAATTATGTTAGTATTTCATTAATAAGGTAATTACTGCATCATCATTGTGTCATAAATAAATTAAATTATTTAATGTCTAAAAATTATAAATCAAATACCATTATTTATGAAATATTTTTAGCTTTCTAATGAATATTTATAGTCGAATTATCTTATGTATAACCCAATATTAAAAATCTTTTAGTTATTAAACTTTGATTTTAACTATTTTAATTCTTCTTTAAATAAAATAATAATAAATGTCGTAATCTAATCCAAGTGGACCTAAAGGGTAATATTTTATTCCTAAGGTTGTTTTTGGTTGAATTACACTTATCCAATAGAATTAGGACATATGTTAGGGTAATAATAATATCATTTTTACCCTTAATTACCCTATTTACTTTTAACCGTGGTAAATAAAAGTAAAAAGTTACTATTCACAAAAAATTATTTTTATCTTATTGAACCACATTTTAATCCTTGATATTAAACGTGTCTCTCATATTCCCAAAATTCCACTCACAGAAGTGGTAAAATTAAGTTTTATGTAAATTTTCAAATTCTCCTAGGAGGTGGGTAAAAGACGGTGAAAAGTTCAATAAAATTTTTATGTCTAAAATTATTATAAAATGACTCCAATGAATTACATTGAACTTATATAGGTATTATGTATCAATTTTGACCTAAAATAAATTTAAATAAAACAAATAATTATTTATATAAAAAGTCGGTTTTTAAATAGTAACCGAGTGTTTTCACTATTCATCAAAAATTGAAAGTTTTCAGAAAAATACCAAAAATTCACCCTAGGCTAATTTCGATATTCTGAATCCAAAAATTAAGTCCATTTTGAAAAATAAAATTTCAAAAAGCGGTTATTACTATTCATAATGGCTAGTTCATAATAATATTATAAAAATATCTCATTGAGTGAAACTTGGTATTGCGTACTACACACGCTATCGAATAAGGTATTGATTGCGTGTAATGCAAACCAAGTCAGGGCTGCGTGTAGTGAAAGCTCTGTTTGGTGTTGCGTATAACATAATCAAAACTTATTTCATTTTTACATTAAACAAAATCTATACTTAATGTTACGAGGAATAATTTCCACAAAACAAACTTGAAATTGTGTGTAACACGAGCCAAGAATAGTGTTGCATATACTGCAAGCTAATACGGTGTTGAGTATAGTACAAGCTAATCTTGGTGTAGTTTATAATAGAAGACATCAAAGAAATTAAAAATAATATATCTCATAAAATCTCAGGGTGTTACATTCTACCCCCCTTAAAATGAATTTCTCCCTCAAAATTCATCATGGTTATAAATGGTTTACTACTCGAAAGTTTCTTTAATAGAAACCCACATCGTAAAAAGGAATACCAAAACTTATCTTTAAAAACTAAAGTATGAAACACAACGGTTACCCAAATTAACTAATCACAAGGTTTCCACATAGGATAACATATATGAAAATATGGATATAGAAGATAAATCTAACCATCATGTTCTGATGGAGAGTGGTAGAGAACATGGCTATGAAAAAGCCATCAATCACAAAGCCATAAATTTGTGATGACCTAAGGTGCCATCTGATTTATCGGGTATGAGGGTACTAGGACAACATTTTTAGTTTTCAAGATCATTCCCCTAATGCTGAATAATTGATGAATTAAAAGAAATACTTACTTGATTGTGGTAAAATCTCACCGTTGTTCTTTCCTTGAATAATTTCAACTTCATCTATTAAATAAATGAAGTTGAATTTGTCATTCGTGAAGTGTTAGCAGATCATGAGATATAATGATAGGTCATTCCATTTGTTTCTATCGCAAAAAGTTTAGCACAATTTATTAAATATACATAAGTCCATCTATCTTGAGATTAATCATGTATGGTTTCTAAAATGGACTTATACTTCATCTATCATAGCACTTAATAAAATAAAACTAGTTTCTACTAACTAGGGACTTCCTGTAGGCCAGTGGTATGCGATAAAGGCCTATCGTACTTCAGTAGTGGGTTCGATTCCCACAGCCTTTTCTGACGCGAAGGGTTGTCGCTCGTCCTATGGGTTGTCCTTTTTCTAAAACTATACTATTATAATATTCCAGAAATAATATCGAAAAAAAGTTCAATCCTTAAATAATACTATCTTATGTCCAACATAATCCATTCCAATCTTTAGGATTATCCAAAATACATATGTCCAATCTCATAGTATAAAGAAAATGATTAGTAGAGAGGTCATATACCAAGCATGTGAATACCATCATTTATCTACCATATATCATAAGATAAATCTTGTTGGTCATATTCCAAACATGTGAATACCTTAATCATGTATTCTTTTGAAACATGAATTTCCATAGAACCTTAGCGAAAACATGAATTCTATCAAAAGTTAACTCATTCCACATACCAAAATCCCAAAATTTCTATATACTCAAACCATGATATCACTTTGTCCTTATATCAGTCATGAGCTCATGAATACTATCAAAATTTTACTTTCTCTTTATCCCTTCATTATGCGCATATCAACTTCTTTCCAAAAATATCTGAATAACTTTTCATGGTTACCAGTACCATTCAACATATACTTTCAAATAATTTAGGAAAAACAATATTGTAACAATCCTTAGATGTTTCTTTATTCCATAGTACCATTAAATTACCTATACAACATAACTCTTGATAAACATACAATCTTTCCACTACCTTCTTAAACCATTGACCAAGATTCAACACTTCTTTAATCTCATATATCATTTGTAGTCTCCTCATCATCATCCACATAAATACTACCCATATGACCATGCTGATTCTCTTCATGAGATTTTCCCTTAGGGCATTGGTTTGCATAATTCCCATACATTCCACATTTAAAACATCTAATCATTGTTGATGTCGTATCAATACCATTATCCTTCTCCATGGTGTTAACTGAACCTTTTCTTTTGCAATTATTGGATTTGTGTCCTTCTTTTTCACACCCAAAGAATATTCCATTTCCTTTGAAACATTCTCCTTGATGCCTCTTCCCACATTATTTACATGAGAGAAATTTAACTTTCTTTCCTCTATGATCATCATAAAACTCCATCTTTCTATTATTAGCTGAGTCGGGAAACTTACCAAAGTTGAGATTATTGATCATATTATGAGATTTTTGATTAGGCATAATAACAATGTTTGGACTTCCAAATACCGTTTCATTTGGTTGCTCATGAATAATATCATTCCATTGTCCATCATATCCTTCATTATCGTGAATCTTCCCGTTTCCAGCCATTTTCTAAAACCCAAAAAGAATAGTGTGAGAGGAAAAAATCATGCTAGGGAAAACAACAAAATAAAGGGGGAGTTATTTCAATATCTAACATGTTAGGTCAAATTCTAAGATCATTAGCGTAATTCTAGGACTATAACCTATACATATACTTATCCTCAGGGACATCCCTAGACATACCTTAGAAATATCTCTGGGGATTTCACTAAAGTTTTCGCATCCTAGTTTCCAAAGGTTAACTAAACCTTCCCTCTGATACCAACTGTAGAGACCCAAATCTTGATGTACATAGAAATTACATTACTTTTTCGGAATAACTAATACATAACAAAAACAGACACGAAAGGACCGTAATAGTTTAGTGTCTTTGGAAACTCAGAATATAATCTTCTAATATTGGTGAAAGATCTTCAACATCTCCCATAAAGATCTTCCCCTTTTATTTTCTTACCTAAAACCTTTCTTTAAATCCGGGGGAAAAGAAAACATAAAAAAGGGCAAGCTCAAATGCCCAGTAAGGGTAAACATAGAGAACATAAGACAATCCATAATCATTTGAATGCAAAAACTTGAACATAAAATCTAAACATCAAAATCTTGAGCAAAGACATGAATCTTGGAATTATGTAAGGCATATATCATAAGGGAACATCAATAATGATAAAATAACATGGTAATAAAACATGTAATTTTGGAAAAACATTAAGTACATGATATAATTTCAATAGTAGCCAAGGCATTGCTGCCAAGGACATCTTAGTGGACAAAGTCCCTTTCTGAATCGAGTTCACTCCTCGTTCCAGTCCTGTATCACTGAACCAGATTAACTTACCATTCCATCCATGTCTGTCTCATGAGATATAAATCTTTACCCAATGCATTGGAGGGAGATATAGGTCCCACCCATCTCATAATGAAATCATTCTTACTTGTGCCAAAAAATAAACATGAAACATTCATCATAACCCAAAGAATAAAATGGGTTTCATAAACATCATCCCATCATCACATAATCCTTATAAAACAAATAGATATTTCATCATAAGAAAAGTGAAACCATGTAAATCATACATAAATTATACTTGAAACATTCACATATGAAATAATGTCATCTTATATGGGAAATGGTTTTGATAAAACAATTGAAATGAATTCTTGAGGAAAATTTCCTTTCTTCTTCAAAATCATTTTCTTTTCACAAAATGCCATGAAATTTTAAAAGAAAATTATTTTGTTGAAAATAGTCATAAAATCTTGTAGAGTAAGATTCATGAAAATGAGGTGTTATGAAACCGTAAAAATCTGTTCATGCCGTATAAGTTAAAAATAACATTCTTCTCGTACTTTTTCCAGAAAAGTCAAAAAGTTCCCCGTGTGGTAAAAAAAGTAAGATTACTTTCATAACAAGTTGTAAATTTCAAAAATGGGTAAAAAGGAATTTAAAAATACTTGAAAACATTTTTAGAAAACATGGGCATAAATGATAACAATAACCCCAGTAAATACTTACGAATAACAATCTCAGATAAGAACGAGATTGGAATAGTTATCCCTTACCTTAGGTCCGATATGATTTGTACATATCCAAACCTCCTGTATAGTGATTTAAATAATTTCATTGACTTATTACAGAATCATATTCATTGTTATGATATCATATATGGTTCACTTATGACTTTATATTACCTATTCTTTTGTAAATTCCATGTTAAAGCAGCGTTTTGGGTAAAATCATTTCATTTATCGTACGTGTTTGGACATGCTGTTCTTGATATTATTACTTATATACTGATTTACTTAATTCAAGAATGTAAAAAATGATTTATATATAATATATATTTAGTATATAAATATATATGATAGATCGATAAATGGAATGAAATACACTGTTTATGGAGACGATAGGTCGTGCGTACGCATGGACGCTGTTTTCGTTTCCTTATTGAATTAAATGGAATTAAGTAAATGAAACATATATGTACATAAATCCAGTATCATTATTATGTAATATATTTCATTATTATTTATTATATATACTTTATAATCATACTTGAATGGTTAATCATGGAAAATAAATCTCATCACGTTCGTGGAGACGGTAGTCCGTACGTACGCACGAGCAATGACATCATTCCCATGATCATGGAATTGTATTGAAGTGTATGTATAATATATCATAATCAATATCACTTTACAATAATCATATATAGTTATTTATTTACACCATTATACCCATCCAGGTAAGGTGGTGGTGGAAAACAGATTACACCAGGGCGTGCAGACGGTATTCCGTACGTACGCACGCGCGGTGATTTCATTTTCCGTAGGATGGATAGAAGGTTAAATGGAGTTGTTTCATATTTATAATAACATATCAGTATATAAGTAATACTTATGTTATTAGTTTATAATGAAACAAATAATTAAGAGGAAGTATAAGAAGAAAGAAACTTGAAAGAGTCGGTTGAAGAGATTACCTCTTCCTCGACGCACCTCCTTTAAACTCATTCTTAGGGCACTAGAGTTGGTCTTTTGAGAATACCAGAACCTCTATGATATAACAAGAGAGGTTTAGAAGAGGAATTTTCAGGGTTTGGCCAAGCTTCAAGGCTCAAAAGGGTGTTAAGAGAAGAGGGAAGGGGTGCTGTTTTTATAAGGGAGGAGAGGGGCACCTTAGGAAAACTTAAAATATTATTTTATAATAAAGTCATATTTGGTTTTTAATAGCTTAAAATTGATTTATTTATAAGATAAGGTCAGGATGGGTCAAAATACTCTCAAAAAATAGTTTAGACAAGTTTAGATTACTATTTTAACCTTATCATTTAGATTTAACTCTAAGTTAAATAATTTAACTTTTACAGTGTCTTCTTGTTTTCTTACACTATATGGTTAATAAAATTACTATAACAAGAAAAAAGAACCCCAAGTGGTTCATTATTAATATATATAATCTTATATAATTAATTTTTCAGAACCTTAGATTTTTAAGAATATAATAACAATTAATAATATAATATTTGTTTTAAAAATTATTTTATGTCAATTTTGACACTATTTGGTAATTTATTTTTGTGAAAATCATAACAACATGATTAGTTCTATAAAAGTTAATTAAATCAATACTAATATGTCATTTTAACCTATAAAATTAGTGTAATTCCTAAAAAGTCTCAAATTACATTTATTTGGGTATTTATAACATCAATTATGTTAGTATTTCATTAATAAGGTAATTACTGCATCATCATTGTGTCATAAATAAATTAAATTATTTAATGTATAAAAATTATAAATAAAATACCATTATGTAGGAAATATTTTTTTATTTCTAATGAATATTTATAGTCGAATTTATCTTATGTATAGCCCTATATTAAAAATGTTTTAGTTATTAAACTTTGAATTTAACTATTTTAATTCTTCTTTAAATAAAATAATAACAAATGTCCTAATCTAATCCAAGTGGACCTAAAGGGTAATATTTGTATTCCTAAGGTTGTTATTGGTAGAATTACACTTATCCAATAGAATTAGGACATGTGTTAGGGTAATAATAATATCATTTTTACCCTTAATTACCCTATTTACTTTTAACCGTGGTAAATAAAAGTAAAAAGTTACTATTCACCAAAAATTATTTTTATCTTATTGAACCACATTTTACTCCATGATATTAACCTTGTCTCTCGGATTTTTGAAATTCCAATCACAGAAGTGGTAAAATTAAGTTTTATGTAAATTTTCAAACTCTCATAGGAGGTGGGTAAAAGACGGTGAAAAGTTCAATAAAAATTGTATATGTCTAAAATTATTATAAAATGACTCCAATGAATTATATTGAACTTATATAGGTATTATGTATCAATTTTGACCTAAAATAAATTTAAATAAAATAAATAATTATTTATATAAAAAGTTGGTTTTTAAATAGTAACCCAGTGTTTTCACTATTCATCAAAAATTGAAAGTTTTCAGAAAAATACCAAAAATTCACCCTAGGATAATTTCGATATTTGGAATCCAAAACTGAAGTCCATTTTGAAAAATAAAATTTCAAAATGTGGGTATTACTATTCATAATGGCTAGTTCATAATAATATTACAATTATATCTCGTTTAGTGAAACTTGGTATTGCGTACTACACACGCTATCGAATAAGGTCTTCATTGCGTGTAATGTAAGCCAAGTCAGGGATGCGTGGGGTGAAAGCTCTGTTTGGTGTTTCGTATAACATAATGAAAACTTATTTCATTTATACATTAAACAAAATCTATACTTAATGTTGCGTAGAATAATTTCCACAAAACAAACTTGAAATTGTGTGTAACACGAGCCAAGAATAGTGTTGCGTATACTGCAAGCTAATACGGTGTTGCGTATAGTACAAGCTAATATTGGTGTAGTGTATAATAGAAGACATCAAAGAAATTAAAAATAATATATCTCATAAAATCTTGTGCTGTTATAAGGTTCTTCTGGTTACTTATCATATGGAAGGTGAAGCCGATCAATGGTGGACGTTGATTAAAAATATGAAGCTTGAGGAAGAGATCGAGGGGTTGGAATGGAAGGATTTCCCGAAGATGTTTTTCGATAAATATTTTCCGCACACCCTCCAAATTAAGATGGAAAGAGACTTCCTTTCCCTCAAGAAAAAAGACAACGAATCTATCAGAGCATATGAGGAAAACTTCACAAGGCTTTCATGATACTCCTCTAGACTTTTCGTTACCCCCGAATGCAAGGTTGACCACTTCTTTGGTGGGCTGAAACCTAGCCTACGGAAAGCATTGGCGATCCATGACTTCGACAACTATGAGGAAATTGTCTGATGTGCTCTCAAGGTCAAAATGTAGATTGGAGAATCTCAGTGATATCATGGGGATAAGAAGCGTAAGGTGGACTTCAATGCTGGTGGTCTGATGGATAGATCCAACGGTTCTAAGAAGATCCAACACCCCACTTGCCAAAGGTTCAGAAAGAAGCACCTTGGAAATTTCCTGAAGGGGACGAGGAAATGCATTAGGTGTGGAAGAGAAGGGCACCTAGTTGTTAACTGCCAACAAGAAAAACCTGCGGCTGCAACAGAGGAGAGGAATGCTCTGTTCGAAACTAAACGTGTTGTTCATTGATACAACTACAAATAACTATGTCATCTTGTAAATCAGTGCCCTATGCCAAGGAATTTCAGAGGCAACCAACAACCTCCAAGGCACCAAGGGAGAGATTTTTCCATCACTACTGCCGAATTGAACCCTAAAAATGAAGTGGTGAGAGGTACGCTAGTTATTCATTCAATAATAGCAAACATACTTTTTGAATCGGGTTCTACGCATTCTTTTATATCCTAAAATTTTAGAAGAACAATCCCAACACCACTAAAAATCATAGAAGTAAAGATGTCAGTGAGTACGGAAAATGGTGAAATCATTGCATCCTATGAATATAACTCCTCCCCTATCATAATCTATGGATTGAATTTCCTGGTGAACCTCATCACACTCCCTCTGGTGTAATTTGATGCAATTCTTGGCATGGATTGGATTTCCTTATATAGAGCCAACATAAATTGCTATGAGATGGAAATCAATCTCTATGTAGAGAATCGACCCCCCGATTCTATACAAGTGCAAGGAGGAAGATGAATCTTATTTAGCTCCATCATCTCAAGTGTGGATATTACTACCTTATGAGCACGCATATCAGGCTTAGATTATTGAGTCTAAGGAGGAAACCATCCTTGAAGACATGCCTATTGTGAGGGAATTTGATGGAGTGTTTCCCGAGGAATTGCCTGGTCTTCCTCCTAAAAGGGATGTTGAATTCTCAATTGATCTTATACTTCGGGAATTTCCAATATCCAAGACTCTTTATAGAATGGATGTTGTGAATCTTGAGGAGCTGAAGAAAAAACTACAAGAGAATCTAGATAAAGGGTTTATATGCCTATGTGCTTTACCATGGGGTGCACTAGTCCTCTTCGTCAAGAAGAAGGATGGGTCAATGCTCCTTTTCATCGATTATCATGAGCTTAACAAAATCATTATAAAGAACAAGTATCCTATCCCACAAATTGATGACTTGTTCGATCAGCTTCTTGGAGCAAAATACTTCTCCAAGGTGGATTTATGGTCGGGATATTATCAAGTAAGGGTGAAGAAGGAAGATATACCCATGACTACTTATTGTACAAGATACAGGCACTAAGAATTCATATGAATGCCTTTCAGACTCACTAATGCTCTAGAAATATTCATGGACATAATGAATAGAGTCTTTAGGGATTACCTCGACAAAATTTGTGGTAGTCTTCATAGATGATATTCTGATATACTCCAAAACCAAGGAGGATCATAAGGAGCATCTAATAACTGTACTAGAGACCTTGCAGAAGGAGAATATCTATGCAAAGTATAGTAACTATGAGTTCTGGTTAAAGGAGGTCTCATTCTTTGGCCACATCATCACAAGCAATGGGATATCTATGGATACCTCCAAAAAATATTCAATTGAGGGATGGTTGAGGCCAACATCGGTAACAGATATCTGTAGCTTCTTGGGGCTAGCTGGATATTATCTACGATTTGTGATAAATTTATCATGATTGTCCAACCCTCTTGCCAAGATAAATCAGAAGGGAGTAAATTTTTCATGGAGTGATGAATGCGAAGAAATCTTCAAGGAGTTAAAAAGGAGGCTTATCACTACGCTCATTCTCAATTTACCCACATGTGGAGAACCTTTTGTGGTATTCAGTGATTCTTTGAAGAATGACCTAGGATGTGTGTTGATGCAAAATGAAAAATTCATTGCCTATGCTTCAAGGAAATTGAAAGTTCATGAGAAGAATTATCCAACACATGATTTGGAGTTGGCTGTGGTGATCTTCACTTTAAAAATTTGGAAGCATTATCTCTTTGGGGAGAAGTGTGAAATATATACGGTCCACAAAATCCTCAAGTATATATTCACACATAAATAGTTAAACATGCGCCACCAAAGATGGTTAGATCTGATCAAGCACTATGACTGCTCAATCCATTACCACCCTGGGAAAGTGAACAAGGTGTAATATTCTCTAAGTAGAAAGGACCCAGAAATTATATCATTGATGAGAATTGAGAAGGACCCGATCTTATTATATTTGATGAAGATGGACATAGAAATCATAAAGAAGGGGACCACATCAATCCTTTCACAAGTGATTTCTCAATTGTCTATTTTGGAAAGGTTAAAGGATGGTCAAAAGGATGATGTGGGAATTCAGAAGAGATTGGAAGCTATTAGAAAAGGGAAATCCATAGAGTTCAATGTTAATGAAGAAGGAATTGTGAGATTTGGGAAAAGACTGTGTGTTCTATCAATTCCGGAGCTGAAGAAGGAACTTTTGGATGATACACATAGTTAAAATTTCTTTATTCACCCAGGAAACACAAATATGTATCGAGATCTCCAAGAGCATTATTAGTGGGATAATATGAAGAAGGAGATCGTTGAGTATATATCAAAGTGCCTGGTGTGTTAGCAAGTGAAGGCATAGAGGCAGAATTCTAAGGGGATGATGCAACCATTGCCCATACCAACATGGAAATGGGGGAACATCACCGTGGTCTTTGTCACCGGACTTCTAAACACATCCAAAGGTAACAATGCAATCTGGGTTATTGTGGATAATCTTACAAAGTTTGCACACTTTATTGATATTTGGTAGGATTTCTCATTAGATCAACTGGCACAGATATATATCAGGGAAGTGGTAAGGCTGCATAGAGTACCACTATCTATTGTATCCGATCGAGATCCAAGATTCACCTATCATTTTTGGAAGAGTCATAAACATGCTCTAGATACTAATCTGAACTTCAATACGGCTTATCATCCTCAAACTGATGGCCAATCCGAGTGGACTATCTAAACACTTGAGGAAATATTGAGAGTGTTCTATGGACTTGAAAGAAGGGTGGGACCAACATCTTCCACTGGTTGAATTGTACTAAAATAATAGTTTCCACTCGAGCATCTGAATGGCACCTTATGAATCCCTATATGGGAATAGGTGCAGAACACCAGCATATTGGGATGAAGTCAGTGAGAGTAAGCTGCTAGGACCTGAAATGGTCAAAGAAATGGCGGAGAAGATGAAAACCTTTCAGCAGCATATCAAGGCATCCCAGAGTCGACATAAGAGTTATGCAGATAACTGTTAACAAGACCTTGAGTTTAAATTTGGAGACATGGTATTTCTATGCATATCTCCATGGAAGAAGTTCATGAGGTTTAGAAAGAAAGGGAAGTTATATCCTAAGTACATTGGCCCCTTCGAGATTTTAGATCGTGTTGGGGCTATGACCTATCGAATTGCACTTCCACCTACCATGGACAAAGTACATGACGTATTTCATGTATCCCTCTTAAGTAAGTACATACCAGACCCTTCACTTGTACTCTCTTTAGAGTTAGTACATCTAGAGGATGATCTTTCTTACGAGGAGCAACCAGTGAAGATCTTAGACCATAGAAAATAAGTTCTATGAAATAAGACAATGCCCCTCATTAAGGTGATGTGGTGAAACCACAAGATTGAAGAAGTGACATGGGAATCAGAGGAAGTGATGAAGCAAAGTCACCCACATCTATTTAGTGTGGGAAAAGGGAATTTTGAGGGAGAATTTTCTTAAGGGGGGAAGATTGTAATGACCCAAACTTTCATTAATGAAAATTACTCTTAGTATAATTAAATGTGAACTTCATTGGTTTTATGTTTCTAGATTTTAAAATACTATTAAGAATTGTGACTTTTGCTAATATAACTATTGAATAGTGATCACCTGATTAGTAATAATATAGGGTTTTAACAAACCCAATTTACTCAGAAAAGGGAAGAGATGGGCTCATCCAGTAGACTTTCCCCATATGAAGCCCATTTAACGAAGCTTGGAAAGGAGTTGGCGTCATTGAGATTCACTCTTGACCAATCCCAAGCTGAGCTTGAACACATTAAGCTTGAGCGGAACCGACTACGGGAGAAGTGGAAGTTAATAAAGATTACCACCCGAGCGATGTTATATGAGCCACCCCAAGAGTCTGTCACCATCGCACACCTTACCATTCGGTCTTATATGGGTATTATAAGGGTTTGTGTAACAAGAACCTAGCACTATTACAATGTAAATTATTTTTTTATAAATAATGTGCATTTATTTTATTATTGTTACTTTGTAAATAGTTTTTTTAAAGCACAAATAGTATTTTTAGTTAATATTCAACTAAGAAATCTATTTTGATGAATTAATGGATTTTTGAATTAAATAATATTTTGATAAAATATTATTATTAAATAAATTTTTATTAAATATAAGTTATCATATAATTTTATGAATGAAATTGTAATTTTTATTAAGGTTTGAAAACTATTTTTGTCAAAACCCATGAATTTTCGGTAAATGCTGGTTTTTTATTTTAAAAGTAAATATTGAAATATTTATAAAATTATTTAGATAAAATTAATGTTATTTTTGGAATCAAGATATTGAAATTATCCAATGGTGAATTTTTCATAATTTTCTGAGATAGTGGAATTTTTGGGTAAAAATTAAATACCGTTTAAATATATAATGTGTTTTATGACATCATAATGACCCAATAGTGAGGTAATAAAATACTATAAACATTATTTTCATCCAATATATGTTTTAGAATTAAAATAATTTGATTTTATATTTTTTTGATTTATTTTAAAAATCTTTTGTGGACCCTCCAAGACTTATAAAACATTTTGTCTTTTTAAATTGTTTTCCTTGAGAGTGTCACTCACCTCCACATAAGAAACCCTATTATTTTAAGAAGTTTGGACATTGGACTTATAAAATATTGTTTTCCAATCCCCTTTAGAAAAAACAATTGGAAAAACCATGGGATTGTTTGTGGTATTGATTAGTTTAATGTGAGGTGTCCCAAACCTAAATAAAAAAGAATTCCCTCTCCTTTCCTATATAAACCCACCCAAGCTCCCACTAACTCTTTACTAAATGCATTTATAGTTCAACCAAACCATACCCTAATCTCTTTATAATCCTTCCAAGGTTCCCCATGCTCCCAATAAGCCTCTCTCAAGCCTCTCCCAATCCTTTGGGATCACACTTACAAGTAAGGGATTTCTTTCTTTCTCATTTTTGTCTAATTTTCGTTAAGTTGTTATACCCTTTTTTTCAATTAAAAATGTTGGGGTATGATTTCACACCTCCACCATACTTTAATATTTAATTTTGAATTATGGGAGACCCCTTTATATCTCATTAAATCCTCCCATGTACACCCGTTACCATGCCAAAATTCCGTGAGGGATTTCTCTCTCCTCTTTTACATCCAAGTAATTATTTTGTATTATGCATATAAATTCCATTCAGTTTGTTGGGAAATGTATCCATATGACCCCCTTACTGTACATTTCATGTAAATATTATGATACACCATTTTCTATCTCATCAACCATTTTCATGAATTCTTATGTCACACCGTTATGTGGTCGAAATTGCACCGCGTTTTTCCAAGCCAAGATCATTGTGTAGTGAATACCATACCCATGTGTCTATCAAGGGTATTCAAATTTATGAACATATACCTATTTAATGGTAATTTCATGTATTTATTCAAAATTAATTAATCATGTAATAACTTATGATTTTTATTGATTCCATGTTATATGATCCATGTGGCACACTTATGCGTGAAATGAAATGTTTAAGAAGGGTGCACCCTGATAGCACTCCAATGCATTGGGTAAAGTATTGTATCAAAATAAATCATGTTCAATGGGTGTATACTCATGATAATTCAAGTAAAATGAGGTTTTACTCTTGCTTCATGTTCAATGAGGGTTTACTCATGCTCCATGTGCAATGAGCCTTGGCTCATGCTAATTCCATATTAAGTGTTGTTGCCACATTTCCATGTTATGATTATCATGCTTTATCATGCCTTTATGTTCATGTTTCTCTTGTGTTCCATTGATATTCCTATTTTCTAACATTTATTGTATTCCTCATTTTATTCCATGTTTATTCCTTTACTGGGCTTTATAGGTCTCCCTTTTCTTATTCATGTCCTCAAGTTATCCCATGCAATGCTAAGTATGAGGGAATGTAGTGGTCATGTAAAGGAAGTTTTCAATAAATATGTTGTGTGTTTTATGTTATAAGATGTTATGTAATGTTCCTAATACCCAAATACACTATACCTTTAGATCTTATATGTTTTATCAAGTGGAGTTTTTATGTAATAAATCAGGTTTAAGTGTGTAATAAAAAGTAGGGTTGTTATAAGTGTCAAGTCCTTATGAAGAAGAGAAACAAACCAGCCTCTCAAAATTGCTAGTAAATGTTCATATTAAATGTATTTGTCACACTACTCTAAGTTATACTCACATATTTCAAGGAATTATAGAAATAAACCAAAACAGAACCGAATGGAATGTGAAACCACTAGAGTCTCAAAAAATTCCTCCGAAGTAATGGGATGAACTTGATTTCTTTAACCCGAAGTTGTATTTCCCAATAAAAACTATAATCTGGATGAATCCATACTCAATAATATATCACTAAGAATAAATAGGGGGGGTCAAACAACCTATGAAGCAGCCGACGATGCCCGAGGCATGTTTAACTCGCTGAAACCAAGAATTGTTTAATGCTCAAGTCCAAAAAAAAATCCAATGATATCATGAACACCCATGAGAACAAGGTTTTCATTTATAAAAAAAGAGTAAAATGAGCTAAAATGACATTGAAAGTAACCCAATACTTTAAAATTTTCCATACATCCTATCTTTATTAAGAAATTTATCAAAATAAATTCCATTTTAATAGTTAAGGTGGCCTAAAAGGGTCCCACTAAGACAACCTGAGTTCTCTAGAAAGTAACCCTATAGTACCCCAAAAATTTTATGTTATGTTTCTCTATTAATCACTGTGTTCCTTTGAAACAACACTAGATATTTAGGAGATAGTTAAAACCTATCCATTAAACATAAATTTCTCACTTCTATGTTATGAATTTCAAAAAATGGTCATCTAGAGTTGTGTTCAGTAAGTCATTTGGAGTCTGATAGAACAAACTTGATTTTTGGTGAATAGTAACATACCCATATTAATAGTAATATGAATAGTAACATACCCTTATGAATAGTAAATAATAATATTTTTTATTTTCTTAATAAAATAAGATAATGAGATCTTAATTAGTTTTTCAATGAGAAATAAAACTAGTTTCACTTTATGATTGTTATCTTTCAAATTAACTATGACCTTATTTAAAAATTAAATTAATAATATTTAGAAAATTATTTTTGAAAAATGGATTTAACTTTTGAAATCTACACATTGATAAATGGTTAGGGTGAATTTTTGGAATTTTTCTAAAACAGTTGATTTTTCAGTGAATAGTAAAAAATACAGTTTTTAGTTTCGGTGTGTTAATGACATCATTAATGATATAATAATGATGTAATAAATATGGTAGACTTTTGTATAGTTAAATAAAATGTGATGTGTCCCATGTGGCTTATACCATGGGCAAATACCATGGGAAATCCCATGGTTTTTCAAAAACCACTCATGAGTGTCCCTTGGAAATTATTAAAATAATTCCTCACTTTTCCTTTAAATACCAACTCTTCCCTTCATTGAATTCATTACCAATTCTTCCTCAACGAAGTTCTGGCCTCATTACCTCCATATTAGTCCTCACAAGGTTTCTTCAAGCCCACAAGGTCCCAACCTTCAAGTTCTAAGGGTTATTATACAAGGTAAAAAAATTCTCAATTTCTTTCATTTTCCTTTCAAGATCTCTTTTATGTGGTATATCTTTCAAGTTTCCTTACCATATTCTTATTTTTCTTCTTATTATTGATCTACTATATATTATTATTCATTTATGTAGAGGTGACCCTTTCCCCCTATCTTTTTAAATATTTTATAAAACCATGTTGCGTAGCCGTTATGCTGTCGAATTTTTGTATGCGATTTCAAAATTATTCTTTTATTTTGCGTTCCTTATTTATTATTTCTTCATATCTTCTTACCCAAGAGGAATTAAATCTACATAATCTTTTATATTATATATGTTCTCATTTTCATGATAAATTCATCATCAATCTTCTTCTTTCCCCCCACTTGTTCAAGGAATTAAAAACATTGTCCGTGATGTATCGAAATACCGACATCGTAGATGATGTAATCTCAATTTCCAAAAATTATTTCAAGTCTGGTAATGAAACCATTTATATGGTTGAACCAGCTTATAATATATGTTTTATGACTCACCCATGGTTCTGTAATTATTTGGTACTCATGGTTCTAATTTATAAAATAAAATCAGGTTGTTATTATTAAAGAACCACTAAAACGATTAAACGAACATCATTAATGTTTTAACTAATGAATCATCATCATGGTATATAACCAAAAATAATTATTATATATTTATATCTCCATAATTTCTTTAATAATATGTATTAACAATTCTGGATGTTTACCCATGTTTCAAATGAACTTCCATTCATGGAAACAAGTAAACGAACCATGAAAACCAAGTAAAAAAATGCTTCCAAAACAATAAGATTTAATCTCTTAAACCCAAAAAAGAGGTCATTAATGAACTTAATAAGTTTATATAATATAAATTACATGTTTATTAGGTTCTGTAATTATTAATTAATGAATCCAAATTTGATTATTCAGGTCATTAATAACAATCAAGAACACACTAGAGCAAAAGGAAAGGGGTTTCTCATCTCACTTTAATTTCTGTGAGATTTCCATTATTCTCCAATTATTATTTATATTTGGTATATGTTTAATTCCATTTGATATATAATAACATTATTATATTTATATTAATTTTATTAAATGATTCACTTGATGGTTATTAAGTTCTGTTCATACGGTTCGACCGATTACATTGTGGTAAGGGACTTTGTCTCAGCTGTTGTTTTCGTTATGACTATCTTTGTATTGTGCACCTAATAATCCTTATGTAGTGTAACTAATGCCCATTTGAGATCAATTTTCACTTGAAATTATATTTATATTAAATATACATAATCTCATGTCATGGATATGTTTGTTCTCTAAACCGTATACCATTTTACATACGGTGTTTATTTGGAAAGTTATTTTAATTATGAAAATATTGATGAATCCGTATACTATACTCTATATGGATATTGAAAGGTAATATTGATCTTGTATTTAATCAATTTATAAATAATTATTTGTACATGTAGTGGTGGGTGGGGCCCTCTATATCCCCTCGATGCATCGGTAGGTCTCATGAGACAAAACAGTTTGGCGACAAACCCTTCGAGTTTGTTTCCAAAAATCAGACAGGCTTCTACCCATATAACTAAACCGTTTTTACAGTATTATGGTTTCATGTTCCTGATACATGACGTACAATTAATAAGCATTCTCTTTATTCATTATCAGTTATTATTATTATCCGTGATATTTTCACTATGACAAAATCTATGGATGCAGTTTCATTTTTAGTTTATTAATGGCATTATTATTCATTTATTCAATATGTCATATTGATTATGTTAGATTGTTTGTGAATAACTTATTATTGTACTCATTCTCACACTATTTTTAACCCTTACTAAGCGTTTGAGCTCACTCCTTTCATTGTCTACCTTCGACAGGTGATGAAGAGAAGTTCTTCTTTTGAGTTCCTGTGGATGAAGATTTTAGTTTTTGTTATGTATTTTATTTTTGTAATCATTTTACAATGTAATTTGAGTTACATCTATGTATCTATTTTCTTTAAAACTACTAAACTGATCATTAATTTTGGATTTTCATTCCTTCTAACCATGCCAATACCAAAAGTAATGCACCAGCTCCTGCCTTGAGGGGTCGGGGTGTTACAGTTGGTATCAAAGGAAGTTTAGTAGAAAACTTGGAAACCAGAGTAGAAAATGTATAGTAGGGAACAAAGCCATAATGTAGTATCTGAGGATTAACATACAAGAATGTCCTTGTATTTTGGTAAGGAATATATTATGTGTATATTTTAAGCAATACATCACTGTCTGGATACGAGCAGGTAGAGGCGGCTCTGGCACCGGTGTATCTAGGGGTAAAACCCGAAAACACCGCTTTGAGCTAGATTCAAACAGGAACTGGTGCACGACAATGGGCCTTGCTACACTCATGGTTACGACACTCCTGGGGGATATTCTTAGGACAATTCATGTTTTATTTACAAGCCATTATGAAGGAGTTAATGTAAATTTTTCCTTAGAAGAACCATGTTTATAAGATTAGATATGCATAGAATTTCAATCTATATTGAGTACTTTTCTATTTTGAGATTCATAAACTAATATATTGTATCCCATTATTTAGAAATGGAATCTAATAGAAGAAGGGGAATCAATACTCGTGGGCAAGGTAGGGATCTCCCTAATGATCAGGTCAACATAGTCAACGTTGGAGCATATCAGATCATGACCATATTGGGACAAATTACTCAAGTTGTAACAAATAACCATTCAACACATGTGTTGGATCGTTTCATGCTACAAAAGCCCCCATATTTCAATGGGACTACTAATAAAATGGTTTCTGAGCAATGGATCATGTCCCTTGAAAATATATTCATGGCATTAAGATGTAATGAAAATGAAATGGTAGTATTGGCAGTATATTGTCTCAAGGGTGACGCTGATCAATGGTGGTCCTTGATTCAAAATACCACAGAGGAAGAAGATATAGAGGATATGGAATGGAGGACTTTTAAGGAAATATTCTACGAAAAATATTTTCCTCATGAGCAATGAACTGAAATGAAGAGGAAATTCCTTGGCTTGAAACAAAGGGAAGAAGACAACATTGCAGAGTATGAGGATACCTTCACAAGGCTAGCTAGGTATGCCTTATATTACATTCGTGACTCAGTAGACGATATTGATCATTTATTTGAAGGTCTTAAGCCATGTATTCGAAGGGCACTGGCTTCTCAATCATTTTCATCATATGATGATATTGTATCAAGTGCCATCAAAATAGAGAAGGAATTTTCTAGATCAAAATTTTTCAAAGGAAACCAAGATAAGAAGCAGAAATCTGATAACAAAGGAAAAGGAGAAGTACTAAAGAAGAGAAAGGTAATGAACAGTTTCCCATTATGTGAGAACTATGGAAAGAATCATCTTGGGAAATGATTGAAAGGCAAGGGAGTTTGCTATAACTATGGAGAAAAGGGTCATCGATATGATGAATGCAAGGTGAAGAAACAATTCAATGATGTTCAATGCTAAAATTGTAGAGATATGTGACACTATGCAAATGAGTGTCCTAAGCTCCAAGGAAACATGCCTCAGAAAAATCCAAGAGAGCAAGGGAGAGCCTATGCGATTACAACCGCGGAGGTTTAAGTTCCTAGTGACGTGGTGGCAGGTACTTTAATTGTTTCATCAAAATTATCCAACACTTTATTTGATTCTGGATCATCACATTCAATTATATCCTCTCAGTTTTCCAAGAAAATTAGATATGTCCAATTTGATTTAAGAAAGGAGTTGTCAGTCAAAACTCCCATGGGATGTATCATTGCAACAAAGGCATGTCGACTAGTCCCCCTCTAAGCACCAAAACGTGCTTTAGTTGCTAGCCTTGTCATCATACCCATGACTTAATTTGATATAATTCTCGGTATGGATTGGCTATAAAACTATGATGCGAGTATTTATTGCAAGAAAAAGGAAGTTAAAATTTTTGAAAATGGTGTATAATTCCTTGTCTTTAGGGAAGAAACTTCACAACTTGATTCTTATCTAGAACCACCCCCAGTAGCTCTATTGAATGCAATACTGGGAGAGGAAGATAAACCAATTTCTATGGAAGAGGAAAGAAATCTTCAAATTGAACATGTGCACATAGTGAAAGAGTACATTGATATATTTCCAGAGGATTTACTTGGACATCCTTCAGAGCGGGAAGTTGAGTTCTCTATTGATTTAATTCTTGATACAAGACCTATATCAAAGACTCCCTATAGAATGACCACTGTGGAATTATTAGATCTAAAGAAAAAACTAGAGGATTTGAGTGAAAAAGGATTTATTCAACCTATTGTTTCTCCATGGGGTTCCCCTGTACTCTTTGTCAAGAAGAAAGATGGATCCATGAGGCTTTGCATTGATTATAGGGAAATAAACGGTATTAAAATAAAGAATAAGTATCCTTTGCCCAGATTGATGATTTATTTGACCAACTTCATAGAGCTCAATACTTTTCAAAGATTTACCTTCGATCCGTATATCATCAACTATGTGTGAGGAATGAAGATATTCCGAAGACAACATTTCGAACCAGGTATGGGAATTATGAGTTTACAATGATGCCTTTTGGACTGAAAAATTCACCCTCCGTTTTCATGGATTTAATGAATAGAGTTTTCAAGGAATATATTGATAACTTTGTTGTGGCATTCATTGATGATATCCTCTTATACTCAAAAAGCTATGAAGACCATGAGGATCGTTTGTGAACTATTCTAAAAACTCTTAGAAGAAATCAATTATATGGGAAGTTTAGAAAGTACGAATTCTGGTTTCAGTTAGCTTATTTTCTAGGCCATATTGTCTCTAAGTATGGAATCCTAGTTGATCTTGCAAATACAAATTCAATCCAAGAATGGCCCATGCCAACAAACATAACTGAGGTACGCAGTTTTGTTGGCTTAGCAGGTTATTATCAGCATTTCGTATAGAATTTTTCCCGACTGGATAACCCGCTAACGAAGATCACACGTAAAAGGGTTAAATTTGTTTGGACAAAATATTGTGAAGAATGTTTCGATGAACTGAAGATAAGGTTAGTCAATGCTCCTATATTGACTCTTCCATCGGGGAATGACGGGTTTGTTATTTATAGTGATGCTTCAAAGAAAGGACTTGGTTGTGTCCTTATTCATAATGATAGTGTTATTTCTTATTCATCACAATAGCTAAAAGTTCATGAGAAAAACTATCCTACTCATGATATTGAGTTAGATGCTGTAATATTTTCCTTGAAGATATGGAGACATTATATCTATGGTGAAAAATGTGAGATTTATACTAATCACAAGAGCTTGAAGTATATTTTCTCACAGAAAGAACTCAACATGAGGAAAAGGAGATGGCTTGAACTACCCAAGGATTATGATTTCATGATACAATACCACCCGGGGAAGGAAAATAAGATGACAGATGCTTTGAACAAAAAGGATCATGGAGTTTTGAACAATATGAGAGTTGAAAGGGATCCTATTTTCATGGATCTAGTAAAGATGGATATGGGAATAACCATGGAAGGTGAAACATCAATTCTTTTTCAAATGGTTTCCAAACCATCTTTACTATAAAGGATAAAAAGTTCTCAAGCTGATGATGAGGAGTTTAAAAAGAATATTAAAGCTGTGAATGATGGGAGATTGTGTGACTTCGTATATGAAGATGGAATTTTGAAATTTGGGAAGAGACTTTGTGTTCCTAATATACCTGATCTAAAAAGGGTATGGTTGGATGATGTTCATAGTTCCAATTTCTCTATACACCCTGGTAGCACTAAGATGTATAGAGATTTGAAGTAAAATTTTTGGTGGGACAATATGAAGAGGGATATTGCTGATTTTGTGTCAAGATGTATGGTTTTTCAACAAGTGAAATATAGAAGGCAATGGCCTGGAGGAGTATTGCAACCACTTCCCATACCTAAGTGGAAATGGGATAATATCATGATGGACTTTGTCATGGGACTACCAAAGACTCCTAGAAGGAACGATTCAATATGAGTCATTGTTGATCGTCTTACCAAGTCAACACATTTTCTTTCTATAATAGAAGATCTACCACTTGAATGTCTATCAAGACTATATATTAATGAAGTTGTGAGACTTCATGGAGTACCCCTTTCGATTGTTTCTGATCGTGATCCAAATTTTACAGCAAGATTCTGGAAAAGTCTTCAAAAGGCCCTAGATACTGATCTTCGTTTGAGCACTGCCTACCACCCACAAATTGATGGACAATCATAATGGACTATTAAAACATTGGAAGACATGTCGAGGTCTTGTTCAATTGATTTTCAAGGCATGTAGGATCAGTATTTACCTCTTGTGGAATTTTCCTACAACAAAAGCTTCCATTCAAGTATTTAGATGGCACCCTATGAAGCATTATACGGGAGGAGATATCGCACACCAACTTGCTGGGATGAAGTTGGTGAAAGAAAACTCATGGGCTCAGAACTTGTTGAAGAAAAAATGGAAAAGTTAAATATTATCTAGAACCATATCAAAATATCTCAAAGTAGGCAAAAGAGCTATAAAGATAACCGAAGGAAGTATTTGGAGTTTCAATAAGGTGATCACATTTTCTTAAAGGTATCTCCATGGAAGGGTATTATACGATTCGGTAAGAAGGGAAAGTTAAGTCTCAGGTACATCGGACCTTTTGAAATTCTGAACCAAATTGGAGCTGTAGCTTACCGTTTGGCAATTCCGCCAAGTCTCTCCAAGGTTCACAATGTGTTCCAAGTGTCAATGTTAAGAAAATACATACCAGACCCAACACATGTACTCACTTATGAAGAAGTAGAACTTGAGCTAGATCTATCTTATTGTGAAGAGCCTCTCAAGATTCTTGATACTAGAGAACAAGTATTGATAAATTTAATGAGTCGTCTGGTAAAGGTTCTGTGGAGGAACCATAAGATGGTGGAAGCAACATGGGAGCCTGAGGAGCTTATGTTAAAGAAATACCGGAATCTTTTTAGGTAATATTTTGTAAATTTCAAGGAAAAATTTTTCCAAAGGAGGGAATAATGTAGTACCCCAAACATTTTATGTTATGTTTCTCTATTCATCACTGTGTTCCTTGGAAACAACACTAGGTTATTTAGGATATAGTTAAAACCTATCCATTAAACATAAAATTCTCACTTCTATGTTTTGAATTTCGAAAAATGGTCATCTAGAGTTGTGTTTAGTAAGTCATTTGGAGTCTGATAGAACAAACTTGATTTTTGGTGAATAGTAACATACCCATAAGAATAGTAACATACCCTTATGAATAGTAAATAATAATATTTTTTATTTTCTTAAGGTAATAAGATAATGAGATCTTAATTAGTTTTTCAATGAGAAATAAAACTAGTTTCACTTTAAGATTATTATTTTTCAAATTAACTATGACCTTATTTAAAAATTAAATTAATAATATTTAGAAAATTATTTTTGAAAAATGGATTTCACTTTTGAAATCTACACGTCGATAAATGGTTAAGGTGAATTTTGGGAATTTTTCTAAAACAGTTGATTTTTCCGTGAATAGTAAAAAATACAGTTTTCAAGAACTTATTTTTCCATAAGTACTTCCCTCATATTCTTAGAAAAAATATGGAAAAGGATTTCCTTGAGCTTAAGCAAAAGGATGATGAATCTGTTGGTATATACAAAGTGAATTTTACAAGTCTTGCAAGGTATTCATCTGGCTTTATCATCCAACCTGAAAGTAAAGTTGATCAATTCTTCAGTGGCTTAAAACCAAGTCTTCGAAGGGAATTAGCTATAAGAGACTTCATTAGCTATGAAGAAATTGTGCGTTGTAGGAAGTTGGTGTTACATATCCATCTCATGGTTTTGACAAGAAACGAAAGATGGAGTTCAAGGAGAAATCTCAGAATAATGGTAAAAAGAAGATAAATGTTTCTTTATGCTCAAAGTGTGGAAAGAAGTATGGTGGAGAATGTCTTAAAGGGACTAGAAAATGTTTTAAGTGTGGAAAAGAAGGTCATCGAGCAGCTGAGTGTCGAAGTAATGGAAAAAGGGTTGCTAATGATGTGAATAAAGAAAAGAATGCAGAGAACGCACCACCAACACTTCAATGCTTCAAGTGCAAGGAAATGAGGCATTATGATAATCAATTCCCTAATCCAAGGGTTAATGATGATCAACGTGAGCAACCACTTAAGGCAAAGGACAAAGGGAAGTCACATGCGATCACTATTAGAAATGTTGAGTATGACAACGATGTGGTGGAATGATTATGTGTTTATGTAAAGGGATTCCAAAATAATGTTGTGGAATCTCATTTATAGTATTGTGGAAAATTGGAATATCTATGTAATTGTTTATTGTGGTTTTCGATAATTATATGGTACCGGTAACCATGAAAAGTGATTCAAATATTTTGGAAAGCAGATGATATGCACATAAAGAAGGGATAAGGAGATAATGAAATGTTTGATAGTATTAATGAGATCATGACTAATATAAGGAAAAAGTGATATCATGGTTTGAGTATATAGATTTTTTGGGATTTTGGTATATGGAAAGAGTTACCCTGTGACATCATTCATGTTTTCACTATGGTTCAAGAGAATACATGATTAAGGTATTCACATGTTTGGAATGTGACCAACAATATATATCGTATGATATATGGGGGATAAATGATGGTATTCACTTGCTCGGTAGATGACATTTCTAGTAATTGTTTTCTTTATACTATGAGCTTGGACATAAGTATTTTGGATAACCCTAAATATTGGAATGAATTAAGTTATCCATAAGATAGTATTGTTTAAGTCTAGAACTTTTCTCTATTTCATTGCATGAATGTTATTATAATGTAGTTTTAGAAAAAGGGACAACCTGAAGGATGGGAGACAACCTGTCATGTCGGACAAGGATGTGGGAATCGAACCCACAACCGAAGTGCGACTGGACTTTATTTCCTAAAACTGGCCTACAATAAATCCTTAGTTAGTAGAAACTAGTTTTATTAAACAGTATGATAGATGAAGTATAAGTCCATTTTTTGAATCATATACGATTAACCTCACCATAGATGGACTTATGTATATTTGATAAATTTTTCTAACCTTTTGTTTGAGACATATGGAATGAACCATCATTCTATCACATGATCTGCTAACACTTCACGAATAAAAAAATTCAACATCATTTATTTAAGATATGAAGTGGAAAATGTTCAAGTCACGAAAAACGGTGAGATTATACCAAAATAAAATAAGTATTTATTCCAATTCAAATTCTTCAAATTTAGGGAAATCATCTTGAAAACCAAAAATGTTGTCCTAGTTCCCTTATATCCGATGAATCAGATGGTACCTTAGATCATAAAAAATTTATGTATTTGTGATTGTTGGCTTTTTCATATCCATGTTCTCTACCACTCTCCATCAGAACTAGAGGGTTATATTTCTCTTCTATATCCATATTTTCACCTATGTTCTCCTATGTGAAAACCCAGTGATTAGTTAATTTGGGTAACCATTACGTTTCATACTTTATTTTTTAAAGATAAGTTTTGGTATTCCTTTTTACAATGTGGGTTTCTATTAAAACTTTCGAGTAGTAAACCATTTATAATCCCGACGAATTTCGAGGGTGAAATTCATTTTAAGGGGGGTAGAATGTAACACCCCGAGATTTTATGAAAAATATTTTTTTTAATTTCATTGATGTCTTGTGTTGTACGCTACACCAAAAGGATCTTGCACTACACGCATCCCTGACTTGGCTTTCATTACACGCAATCGTGGCCTTCCACAATAGCGTATGTTGTACGCAATACCGAGTTTCACTAAACAACGATATGTTATCTAAACTAGCCATTATGAATAGTAATACCCACTTTTTGAAATTTTATTTTTTCAAAATGGACTTCATTTTTGGATTCGGAATATCGAAATTTTTCGAGGGTGAATTTTTGGTATTTTTCTGAAAACATTCAATTTTTGATGAATAGTGAAAACATTGGGTTACAATTTAAAAACCGACTTTTTATATAAATAATTATTTATTTTATTTAAATTTATTTTAGGTAAAAATTGATACATAATACCCATATAAGTTCAATGTAATTCATTGGAGTCATTTTATTATAATTTTAAACATATAAAAATTTTATTGAACTTTTCAACATCTTTTACCCACCTCCTAGGGGAGTTTGAAAATTTATATAAAATTTAATTTTACTGCTTCTGTGAGTGGAATTTTGAAAATCTGAGAGACACAGTTAATATCAAGGAGTAAAATGTGGTTCAATAAGAAAAAAATAATTTTTGGTGAATAGTAACTTTTTTACTTTTATTTACCACGGTTAAAAGTAAATAGGGTAATTAACGGTAAAAATGATATTATTATTACCCTAACACATGTCATAATTCTATTGGATAAGTGTAATTCGACCAAAAAAAACCTTAGGAATAAAATATTACCCTTTAGGTCCACTTGGATTAGATTAGGACACTTATTATTATTTTATTTAGAGAAGAATTAAAATAGTAAAAATCAAAGTTTCATAACTAAAACATTTTTAATATAGGGTTATACATAAGATAAATTTGACTATAAATATTCATTAGAAATATAAAAATATTTTCTACATAATGGTGTTTTATTTATAATTTTTAGACATTAAATAATATAATTTATTTATGACACAATGATGATGCAGTAATTACCTTATTAATGAAATATTAACATAATTGATGTTATAAATACACAAATATATGTAATTTTAAAATTTTTATGAATTCAACTAATTTTATAGGTTAATAGGACATGTTAGTATTGATTTAATTAACTTTTTTTGAACTAATAATTCTGTTATAATTTTCAAAAAAATCAAGTACTAAATAGTGTCAAAATTGACATAAATAAGTTTTTAAAACAAATATTATATTATTAATTGTTATTTTATTACTAAAATGATAAGGTTTGGCCAAATGACTTAGATAAGGATATATATATTAATAATGAACCACTTGGGGTTCTTTTGGCTTGTTATAGTAAGTTTATTTACCATATAGTGTAAGATAACAAAAACACACGGTAAAAGCTAAATTATTTAACTTAGAGTTAAATCTAAATGATAAGGATTAAAAATTAAACTAAAATTGTCTAAAACCTATTGGTTGAGACTATTTATACCCATACCCACCTTATCTTCGAAATAAATCAATTTTGAGCTATTAAAAACCGAATATGACTTTATTATAAAATAATATTTTAAGTTTTACTAAGGTGCCCCTCTCCTCCCTTATAAAAAGGGCACCCCTTACCTCTTCTCTTCACACCATTTTGAGCCTTGAAGCTCGTCCAAACCCTGCCAATTCATATTCTCAACCTCTATAGTTATATCATATAGGTTCTGGTCTTCTCAAAAGACCAACTCTAGTGCCCTAAGAAGAAGTTTAAAGGAGGTGCGTCGAGGAAGAGGTAATCTCTTCTACCGACTCTTTAAAGATTATTTCTTCTTCTACTTCATCTTCTTTAGTTGTTTCATTATAAAGTAATAACATCAGTATTAATTATATAATTATATGTTATTATAAATATGAAACAACCCCATTTCACCTTCTATCCATGCTAAGGAAAATGAAATTACCGCGCGTGCGTACGTACGAAATATCGTCTCCACGCCGTGGTGTAATCTGTTTTTCCACCACCACCCTACTAGGATGAGTATATTGGTGTAAATAATAACTATATATGATTATTATAAAATCATACTGATTCTAAGAAATTATATCATCCACTCCAATTCCATTCAATAAATATGGGAATGATATCATCGCTCGTACATACGTACGGATTACCGTCTCCACGACGCGATGAGATTAATTTTCCATGTTAACAATTCAAGAATGATTATAAAGTATATATAATAAGTAATCATGAAATTTATGAGATTATAATGCTACTGGATTTATGTATATATATATGTATGTCATCTACTGGATTTATGTTATCTATGTTTACCCTTACTGGGAATTTGATCTCACACTTTTTTATGTTTTCTTTTCCCCAGGATTTAAAGAAAGGTTTTAGGTAAGAAAATAAAAGGGGAAGATATTTATGGGAGATGTTGAAGATCTTTCACCAAGATTAGAAGATTATATTCCGAGTTTCTAAAGACACTAAACTATTACGGTCCTTTGGTGTATGTTTTTTTTATATATTAAGTATTCCACAAAAGTAATGTAATGTCCATGTACATCAAGCTTTGGGTCTCTACAAACATAATCACATACAAAAAGTTTAACTACACGAGTTACCATTTCTTAACTCATGATGTGCCCATACACTCCATTAATTGAAAATTGGCTCCCATATATCAATACCAACCTCAATTCAGAATTAAACATGCTCAAATAAAATGTTTTAGTCATATGGGTGGCTAATTACCAACCTTTAAAGCACTCATACACTTTATAGTTTGGTATTTGGCTCCCTTCAGTCAAAACTAATCTTCTTTAGTGTTTTAAATTGGAAACCTTAATATTTTTACCACAACCTTAAAATTTATAACTATATATTTATCAAGATGTTTTGAATATATGAGTTACCATTTTTTGGTCATAAGGCTCCCATACACCTTACAATAAAAAATTGGTTCCACTTCATTCATAACCACTATTCCTTTATCCCATGCAACAAGCTGTATATAAACAAATAAAAACATACCATTATAATCAATGGACATAGAAGAATTCTATAACATAAGAGCATGGAATATAAGAAAAATAGGTAGCATGGCATGTTATCACTGAATCATGGAAAGACATGCAAAAAATAAACAAAAAATCATTTTATCTAAATAGGAATGCTAATAAATACAAGGAATTTCATACATTCAAGGCACACACTTCAAATTATCATGAAAACTAAAATACAACTACATGGCATGGAACTATGGATGGAATGTGAATTTACTATGTTCTTATATTATGAATTCAATGAAAATTACTTTCCATATCAGTCCAAGGGTAAAATTACATAAATTCCATAAATCATAAGTAGTAAAAAGTACACTAGTCACTCAAGTTGAAATAATATAAATTGTAACATCAAACAATATGAAAAAAAATCCCTTCCCTGACCACTTGGTCATTTCCCGCATGTGGGGTGATTAGTCCCAAACAAAACTGTTAATCAAGTGCTGACACATTCCTAATATCCTATCTACCAACCCAAAATAGTAAGGAAAAGGAAAAATTAGCCTCTGATACCACTTGGTAATGTCTCATACTGACTTATCATTAAACCGATAGTCGAACCAGTGGGTCACATAGCCTCAAGTGCGTCTCCCCATATCCCAGAGGCTTTTAACTAGTAGCAAGGGTATCAGGAGGTGATAGTGGGGAGACTATGAACTCTTATCAGAGATTCACAATGGTATAAAAGTATGTAAACAAAATAAAAGACTAGTGGAATAATAATAATAATCAATTGAAAAAAAATGGCCAATTCCAGTTTATACAATATATGAATGCATGTCATGGTAATGATACGTAACTAAAAGTGGTAAAAAATACAACATGATTTACAATGCAATAAAAAATAAAGAAAAATATAGAAAATACCTAAGTGTGATCTCCATGAGAATCCTGAGCTCTAACTTGGTCCTTTTCTCCTAACTCCCAGGTACAAGCACACAACATAAGTAATCAACTAGGTTCCTCAGTCCTGTGAATAAGAGAGTCTACTCAGGTAACGTAGTGGAATGGCGACTCGAGCAGGGTGTGAGATATAAATCCCAATTGGTAGGAACCCATAGTGTCTAACCCAAACCAAACAATTAAATATAATTTAAACAGTATGTAGTTATATAGATATAATAAAAAAACTAAATAAACAAATCACCACCCGTCCAAGTTCCTAAGGGACACCTAGAAGATATACCTGCTTCAACCCATGGATGGTATGTATGATCATGTCACTTTATATATATATATATAGTAAAATTATATATATATATATATGTGTGTGTGTGGGTGTGGGTGTGGGTGTGTGTGTTGGAAAGGACTGGGACATAACCCATTGTCATCCAATTCCAGGGGAAGATCTCACGATCTTGCCCCTAACACAACTCCAAGATCCATCATATATATCAATATATATATCAATATGTGTTGGGAAGGATTGAGATGTAACCCACTACCATCCATCACCAGGGAATCTCTCGTGGTCATCCCTTGGTCGAAATCCAAGAGCTCTCACATTCTCTTGACAATCAACAAGGATGCTCTCACAGTCTTACGTACCCCAAGGCTCTCATGGTCCTTTGGAATTCCACATGGAAGCTCACATAGTCTTCCTTACACAAAAGGCCTCTCATGATCCCATGGATCCACCACCTATATAAGTTGTAACATTCATAATACATAAGGCATGAAGAATAAACCTCTCATAACCTTATCAATCTATATCTATATAAGAGGCACATTCATTTATCACCAAAATACTTAAGGCATAACATTTTAAGAATTTCCTTTAAAACATTTACAAGGCATGATCAAGTATATACATGACACGTGAGGAAAAACCTCTCATGTTCATTTAACCTTGTCCAATTCATTCAAGGAATCCCATTTCACATTTTATCATTTACACCAATCATGAACTAAGGCATGTGTTCAACATCCTTTAATCAAGTTCATTTGAAACTAGAAACGTCATTTCATATGATTCATTTTTTATAAAACATGAAAAAGGGAATTTCCATGACATCCCTTAAAACTATCTCATTTAGAATGCCATTGATCAATTTTATTAACAAGGAAACAACCATTTTGCTTAAACCATTTAATACATTTCAAAGGAAATCATGCCATTTGGTGTAAGCCATCCTATTCAAGGTCATATCACTTAATTTTCCTAAACATGGAAAATTTAATTAAGATACAAGTGTCATGGTCATTCCATTCAATTATATCCCATTTAAGTCATCCTATAAAAGACAATTTACCTTAACAAATTCATAGCACTCATTAAGTCATGACAACAACTCAAATGACTACTTGGGAAATTCCAAGACTAATAAGTCCAAACACCCATGGGGTGTCTTGGGTTAAATAAATTACACACGAGACAAAGGATATTTCATTCGGAAGTCAAGCTGATAACTAAAACTTCATGTCAAGGAACAACATGCTATGTACCAAAAAGAGGCAACCCATTTCATAAATTCAATAAGGCCAAGTCTCAACATGATATTTACCAAACATAACATCAAGTCAATAAGGGAGGAAATCATAAAAGTCTACTCACTACTATTTATCTTGAAGGAAGCCCACCTCTATTTGAGGGGTTTTTATTATAAAATCATAACATATTTTATCAAACAATTCATTGAGTATCATAAACAAAACATATTATTCTATAAATTCAATTAAATATAACAAAGTAGAATTAAGTAGGAAGCTAAATTCAATTTAATGTATTCTTTAATTAAAGAGGTAAGGATAGGGATCCTACCTCAAGTATCAAACCAAGTCGGCACTCAGCACTTGACATATTTGGCAGTGACCACTTGAAACTACCCCACACATGAATGAACATACCATTATATATGTATCCCTTAATTGAATTCACGTATTCCCCACACCGTGAGGGAATATTTTTCATGGAAGATATATATATATATATATATATATATATATACACCTAATTATATGTGTGTGTGCCTTCAAAGATGATCAAAACACACTACAAAATATACCTAGGATTCACAAATTAAAAAAACCCCTATTATAAAAGGATAAGAAACAATAATGGATGGAAACTCTTACCTTAAATTGATATAAGTAAGAAAAATTGAAATAATACACCTCACCTTAGCCGGTGGATGCCTAAACACACAAGAATGGGTCCTGAGAGACCCTTAACATACCCTAACTTTGAAGGAAAACTGAAAAATCAAGCTGGCCTCTAACCCTAGGTTCAGCCACACCTCATCAAGGGATGGGGGTATCTAAAAAGGTATAGAGAAGGGATGGAGAATGAGGAAAAAGACTTACCTTAGAGATTTGAGCGAGAAATTTGTAGAAATATAGACGGATTGATGATCAAATAGGAGGTCATGAGGGAGGGGTGCGTCGTGCCTTGAGAGGGAGAGGAAAGGCATCATGTGAGGGTTTGGGGGGAGAAACAGATAGTTTAAGTTTTTAATGTTTTATTTTAATTTTTAATTAAAATAATTTAATTCTTAAAAGTATGCCACCATTAAAAATTTGGTTTATACGGTTTATAAAATTGTGCAGCAACTGTGCGCCCTCTACTGGGCACCTGGAGCACTCCGCACGGGCTGACCACATGGTTTAGAAATCATGCGCTAACTGTGCAGTAAATTATTCTTAGCTATTTCCCATGACATTAACCGTGCAGGATAGGAACATAGTTTGGTAAGTCATGCATATCCTATGTGACAGCCACTATCCACCTGCATAAGGCCACATGGTTTCCTATTATGGTCCACATGGTTTCAAACAAACCATGCACCCTCTATAGGTCCTTCAAAATTTGATTTTTCGGGTCTGGTGCTCTCAAAAATCCTTGAGACACCTTAGAAAATTAACAGGCCTTCACCCAAGTCCAAAAAAATCACATTTAAGTTATCCAACTCCCAAAACTTCATTCCAAACTCATATTTAAAACTGACCTACCCGGTAAATGAAAAAGTTTGAAAACCTTTTCATTTTTTTCCGATTCAAAATACGAATCGTAACAAGTGAGTATCCTGAATTATTCCATGATGATTTCTCAAGGTTTCTACCCAAAGGTAAGTTAAGTTCTCTATAGACTTGATTCTAAGGATGAATCCCCTTTTCATATGTTTATACCATATGGAACCTGCTTAATTGAAATAATTAAAGGTTTAACTTGATTATCTTGAGGCTAAGAGATTTATTCATCCTACCATTTCACCATGGGAATCACTAGTGATCTTTATAAATAAGGTGGGTGGGAGTCTCTGAATTTTTTTTAATTACCGAAAAATAAATCAAGTGTAATTTAAGAACAAATATATTTTTCCTAGTATTGATTACCTTTTTGATCAGCTTAAGGGAGAACATTGTTTTTTGAAAATTGATATGAGATCGGGGTACCATCAGTTGAGGGTAAGAGGGGAAGATATTCCTAAGACGATGTTCATGAATAGGTATAGGAATAAAGAGTATATGTTCATGTTGTTTGGATTTATTAACACTTTGGTAGTTTTTATAGATTTAATGAATCGAATCTTCCATTGATTATTATATTATTTTGTGGTTGTTTTTGTGGACGATATACTTGTTTGTTCCAGATCAGAGTAGGATCATGCTGAGTATTTTAATATCATACTTGGAATCTTAAAAGAACATCATTTATATGGGAATATATCCAAATGTAAGTTATAGATCCAAGATGTGAAATTTCTTAGCCATGTGATTTCTAAGAATAGTGTATCTATGGATCCTGAGAAGATTCAGGTTGTGATGTCTTAGTAGAATTATAATAATGTGTTTGAGATCCATAGTTTCTTGGGATTAGTAGGTTATTACAAGTGCTTTTTTTGGGACTTCTCCAAGTGTGAATCTCATATGATAGAGTAAACTCATAAGGGTGTAAAGTTTATTTGGAGTGATTAGTTTCAAAGATCTTTTGAGGGGTTGAAAGTGAGATTGAATTCAGCTCCAATCTTGATTCTTCTTAAGTAGGGTTTTAGATATTATGCCTAATGTGATGCCTCATTTATGAGTTTGGGTTGTTTTTTGATGTAGGAAAGGTATTTGGTAGCTTATGGATCTCATTAATTATGCCTTCATGAGAAGAACTACCCCACACACAATCTTGAATTGGCAGCAGTGATGAATGATTTTAAGACTTGGTGTCACTACCTATTTGGGGACAGGTTTATACTGTATTCAAACCATAAGAGTATAAAGTATATTTTCATACAGAGAGATCTAAAATTGAGATATATATGTTGGGAGAAGTACCTTCAGGATTTTGATTTTAATATTGCATACACCCTATAAAAAAGAAATGTGGTTGCATTGGATTTGATTAGAAAATTTTCAAATTAGATAGTAAAGGAATCAATGGAAGAATGGTTCTTGATGGGATTGTTTTCTTAGATTATATTGGATGAACAGAGAGATTATGGTCAGGTATTCCTAGATTATTCTTAGGTTGGATCATCTATGGATGATCATATTTGACTTGGAAAGATTGAGGATGCAAAGTGTCAGCATTTTAGTAGAAACCATTATGGTGGGGAGACCTCGAGTGAGTGGTATCAATCTCTCAATAAGGTTTTTTACTTTTGAGGTGGGATGGTTGTTCTGATAGACTTGAGATAGTAATTTATTGATAATAGGAACTGATATAATTGGTCTATTAACCCTAGAGCTAAAAATATGTATCAGAACTTAAGACATCGTTATAGGTGGTCTAGAATGAGATGATTGATTTCAGATGTTGTGTCATGATGCCTTACATGTTATAGGATTAAAGCATAACATCAAAGGCCTACTGGTTTGCTGCAACCCTTATCCATTATGGAATCAAAATGGGATGAGATAGGCATGGTCTTTGTGATTGGGCTACCTCGAACTCCTAGTGGTAAGAATGTAATATGGGTGATTATTGGTCGACTCAAGAAATTAGAACAATTCTTACCTATCAATAAGTCAATGAAGGTAAAGGATTACATGCACATTTATGTGTAGGAGATTTTAAGACATCATATTGTGCCATCATCTATAATTTCTAATAGGGACCAATTAATTTACATCATAATTTTGGAGAAGATTACAAAAAATGATGGGTTATCAGTTAAAGTTGAGCATGCCATATCATCCACATACAGATAACTGATTTGAATTAGTCATCTAGATTCTTGAAGAAATGATCCAGACATGTGTGTTTGACTTTAGTGTATTGTGGGAGAAACACTTTCCCTTAGGGGAATTTTCCAATAATAATAGTTATTAGGATTTGATCTGGATGGATTCATTTGAGGCATTGTATATGAGGCCCTCTAGATCGCCTCTTTATTGGGAAGATGTTGGAGAACAGTTCCTAGTTGGACCAATCATTGTTCAAGAGAAAACAGATATCGTGCAATTGATCAAGATGAGTTTAGAGACTCCTCAGAGTTTTCAAAAATCATATGTTTATTAGTATCATCATTTGTTTTATTTTTTGGTAGGTGATTGGGTTTTTCTTAGAGTTTCACCTTGGTTGGTACATAAATGTTTGGGAAGGTAGGGTAAGTTAGCACCTCGTTATGTCGACCCATTTGAGATTGTGGAACGAATCAAGGAGGTGGATTATCTATTAGAATTACCTACTCATTTGACTTATATTCATGATGTGTTTCATATTTCCCAAATGTAACAAGTATCAATCAGATATGTCCCACATAATAGAGTGGGAAAATATTGAGATTGAACCTAATAAATCAGTAATTGAAAGTCATGTTTAGATAGTCAACCAACGAGATAAGGTGATGCATGGAAGATGATCCAATTGGTTCAAGTGAGATAGTAGTGTGGTAGGGAAATCCATGAGACATGGGATCATGATGTGTTGTTGATGTAGTAATGGCCTTATCTCTTTTCGTCTTTGTGAACCTAAGCCTTTTTAGGGACAAAAATCTCGTATAGTGGGGATAATTGTCACACTATGGTATATAAAATTGGTTACATAGCCTATTTTTTATTTTTATTTTTGGTTTCATAAGATTTGAGGGTGTGCAATTGAATAAAAATAGTTATAAGGATTTTTAGGAGAAAAACTGGTAGGACCACGACTCTAGTGGAGGCCGTGGTGTGCCCTTGGGCCTCCTATGTGAAATGGCCTAAACCACTAAAAAAAGTGTAGGGTGTGGTCCCAAGTGTGGCCTGTTGGTGGCCTCACTATGCTCAAAATCCAACTAGGCCTCACCATGAGTATGGTGGATATAACAACCCAGAACCAACACTCCCATATCTAGTGCTGAAATCGTAAACATGACATTTCTAGCTTTTATACTAATAATTGTGACCCAAATTTTTTTCCATCCAAACCTTACAAACTAAAAAGGGAAACATGTATCACTTACATTCTTGAGTACCTTTTAGGTTTAAAGTTTTATATTATTAGGAAAAACTCTTACATAAACAATTATCATGACTTTAAATGGTAATTTATCACACTTAACCCAACTTTTTTCACATTAATACATCATAATCATCCATATGAAATATCTTTTAGAAAGAATTCATTAAAACTATTTCTTATAACCTGGGGAAAAGAAAACATAAGAGGGATGATCTCAAATGCTTAGTTAGGTAAAATTTAAGCATTTGAAAATGAATGTCATCAGTGAACATAAGAAGTGAATAAAGGCATGATGACATAATCAAAGTTCATGAGTATAACATACGGATATTCATACCCATCAATACCTAGATCATCAAACATGAAAACATGGCATAAAGAATTAACAAATAAAAAATTCATAAGAATCAATAATAACATGTCATGTGATATCAATCTTGATCAAATGAAACATCATAAACTTGTAGCAAGAATAACAAAACATGTTGGTATCTTGAGACATCACCTTCATGGAACACTTATAGAACCCTTTTAGAACCCTTAAAATTGGAATAAACATATGTTATACTTATAATATAATTCTCTAGAGAACATAATCATTACTAAATGAATTAAATCTATATCCAGGTGAACCCATCATTTAAGCTATAATGGTCTCACTCAATGCTATCTAGACGCACACATTGTATATAATTTCCGAGAACCACTACATGAATAAAGAAAATAGATCTTTAATTTCATCATAAAAATCATAGAAACAATCATTATTCCATTTATAACATGATTATATCATGTAAAAAGAATTGGTTTCATGTATATATCTTTTTAACATGATTGGATATTGGAAAAGAAATAAGTTCCATAATAATCTCTTTGAAACTTGATTAACTTGTGGAAAAGAAACAAGTTTCATAACAATCTATTTGAAACAATCTTATTACATCCAGAGAAAGAATGAGGATAGTATCAATACCAAATAACCCCATTATAGGATAAGTAATAATAAGGTTTGTTTACTTTTATGAATTAAAATACTATTAAAAGAGCATTAAAAACATTCTTGAGAAAAATATCCTTTTCTTTTTGAAAACCACATTTTAAAACATAAAAAATTTTGAAATTCCTTTTCTTTTATTTTTTTTAAAAACATGAATTTATAGAATATTAAGAAAATCTTTTAATTAAAAATAACATTGAAAACCTTCAAATTAATCTTCAAATAAATAACGTTCATTTTAGTGGGTAATTCCATACATGTTGTAATGAACATTCCTTTTGTATGGTAAAAAGGTTAGAAAAACGCATTGTTCGGAAAGTGATAAGAATATTACTTTGATTTTTTTTTGTAAAAGACAAAATGGGTAAAATTAAATTAATAAATTATTTTGAAAAGGGTGAAAACATTTTTAAAAACATTTTTAGAAAATATATTTTGGAAGAAAACAGATTTCTCACCGAAGAGAGAAATAAAGATGGATTTTCTTATAAACATTTTCTCAACAATTATAAGTTCCAATGAGTGTTAAAATGGTACTATTAGTTTTAAATATCATGAATAACCATAGGATAATTAAAATAGTAAATTTATTGAAATATGTATCATAAGATCTCATCCTTGGAAATATAATCATAAACAATCCCAATAAATGTTGAGATTATAACAAAAGACTCTTACCACTTTGGTAACTTTGAACCATAGTACCTATAAGATAATAACCTTAAACTAAACTTATAATATCATTAAAATAATGAGATTCATGATATAACAAGTCAATAGATCAGTATATACAACTCACAAAATAAGATAGGTGTATAACATACTTCTCAAAGAAGGAAAATTGAGACAAAAATCACTTTCCACTTTGGTAACTTTGAAACTACAAACCCCATAAAAGAGAGATCATAAAATGGATATGTAAATACCTATAAATTTAAGTATAATAATAATAAAATGTATTCATAGGAAGTATACACACCACACAATAAAAATAAGTGGTTAATGTGACGTATATCTCATTGAAATAAAAGTGAGACGAGAAAACTCTTACCTTGAGTATGACTTGTCATGTGTGTCTTTATCTTCCAGAATAATAAAAACATGTTAATTGTTTGTTTTCTTGATAATTATCTTAAAGTTTATTACTTTTTTAATTTTTAAAATTTTATATACAATTAATTAATCGATTAAGCTTATGTTGAATGTTTTTAGCATATTTGCCTTATGTGTCAAAAATGACTTTGGTAGGTTGAATGTGATCAAAGTGTTCATTATTTAAACATATAAAGAATAATAATCATGAAATAATTATGATATTTTTACATAAATTATAATTTTTAAACTCATCATGAATTATGGTTATGAAAAATGAACTAATGTTACGATCATGGAGACGATAGGTTGTATGTACGCATGATTAACGTTTCCATTTTCTCAATGATCATTTTGGAAAGAATGTAATTAATATTTTATATTTACAGAATGATAATAATATAATAAATAACATATTATTTAATTATATATACTTATATATATCATCCACAGGATGTGGTGGTGAAAAAAGGAATCACATCGCTCTGATGAGGCGATAGTCCACACGTCCCTGAATAACGTTATCATTTTTATCAGTGAGTGAAAAAGTAAAAAGAAAATTTTAAATAATGATAAATATGTCATGAATATCATAAATATTCCATATATATCATATATATTTATTATATTTACCCTTATTACCTTCTATGTAACGTGTTATTAAAAAACAAATCATATCGCTTTGCGAGGCGGTAGTCCGCCGTACGCACGAGCGATATTATCATATCCCCTATGGAGTGAAATGTAAAAAGGTATATATTATATAATGAACCAAGATGTATAATTATGTTATAAATATCACATATAAACTTTATATCCATCATCATACCCAACCCTGAGAGGTGGTAATGGAAAATGAATAACATTGTTTCATAAGGTGGTAGTCCTCCGCACACATGAATGATGATTTTGTAACTCATTTAATGGAAGTGTGTGATTTAATGTCATACCCTTCACATAAAAAATATAATTATATGTAATATATTGATATTATTATATTATGATGGTATAATAATAATTAAAGGATGTGTAGAAATAAGTAAAATAAAGATGATCATTGAAGAACATTGTCACTTCTTCAAGTATCCTCCTAAGGTTAGCATGAAAGTCTTGAAAGGTTGGATTTATTCCAAAAATAAGGCTTCTAGGATAACGAGATATAATTTGGGAAGTTATTTGGGTAGGTTTTAGACATGCCAAATGGTTTTATAGGTGTGAATAAATGAGGGGAGTGAGTTTCTACTACAACAGAAATTGACTTTAGCGGCAGTTTTTAGCGATGGTTTTGGGAACCGCCGCTAAAACCTTTTTTAAAATGGTTTCACGGTGGTTTATACTAAACCGCTGAGAAACAATATTTTTTTACACTGTCGAACCTTTCCCTCCACCCTTCCCCCCCTTCTCACCCCGCGACCTCGCTTCCCCCGGACCCTCGCTTCCCCCGCGACCTCGGCCCCTCGTGACCCTGGCGACCCTGCGACCCTAGCGACCCCGCGACCCCGGTGACCCCGGCCCCCTGCGACCCCGGTGACCCCGCGACCCCGGAGACCCCGCTTCCCCCAGCCCCCCATGACCCTGGGGACCTATACGAACCCTAAGGTTTGAATTCTAGGAATTTTACCTCAATTCTTGTCTCCTTATATTATGAATTATAAAGATTAGTGGTTGATTTTCCATTGGATTCATTAAGAATACACATAACCCATGTTTAATACGTTATACTTAATAGAAAATATTATTATCACTTTGTTATTATTTATGTTTAATCCCTATCGACTATTTCAACAACTTAAGGTGTTTGATTGGAATTTCCCTAGGTATTGTGCATTCTTAGGTGACCAAACCACATTCTATGTGGTTGTTTCTTGAATCTTAATTGTAATGACTATAATGAATTTGACGAGATGGGTGTTATGAGACCATATCACATGTTTCTACAAAAAAAGGATACTCCCTTGTTAAACTATAATGCCGATAGATTATAAGGCCTACTTGACTACAATGAATTATGACACTTCAGTATGGAGTTCCTTGTACTTTTGATACTCGATCATGGAGTCCATAAAACATGTGTTACTCAAGCAGAAAATCCCTTATATGTGTGGTACTCAGGAATTGTGTCCCTTATACTTGTGACACCTGAGAATGGTGTCCCTAATACTGAGAATAATTAGTCATTGAATCCCTTATACTTGTAATACATTGTAATCACATCCCTAATTATAGTATTACTAAGGTCTGGAGTACCTCATACTTGTGATATATGGCCATGGAATCCCTTACACTTTTAATATATTTTCATGGAATCCCCTACTACCATATGAGACTCTAGTGACTTTATAGGGATGCCTGAGTAATGCCTCAGGTCATGGATTGTTACTCACAATTTGTAATCTTTTCTTTTCAGTAAAATGGAATGTTGCAGTGTTTCTCCCTTAGAATCCAGAATTTCAATCCAAAAAACATAAAACTGAAGTGTTCTTTCGTACTATCATTTACTTTACTTTGCATAAATTTCTTTTTTGTGTTGAAGTGAATGGTATTGAATTCATTCTAACTTATTGCAGTGGTTTGGATGAATATAATTCTTCAAAGTTCTTGAATATAATGTTTAGAGAGAATTCCTTCTGGGATCTATTTCCACCTATGTGATTCTGATTATCATATTATGTTTTCATGTAGGATAGTACCAACACCCCACATTTCATCCCAAAATTCCCCACATGATTCTACTATGAAACTCCAAACACCAAGCCCAAACACAACAACTATTCTTCAAATACCCTAGTTTGATCCCCAAACCACATCAGCCACATCATTAACGACATTTCTGATGTGGTCTCCACCTTACCACATCAATTTTTATGAGAAAAACTAGTAATTCCTTCTATAGATGAATTATACCAAAGGCTCTCAATACCACCCACCAATGCGTTATCATATCCCGACAATGATCCCTTAAAACTGAAGGAATAACAAAAAATTTCAATGCCCACACCGAAGTCTGAATCTGACTCTTAGTTAAAATCCATGGCCAGATCCTCAATCATCCCATTTAACCATAATTATACACTCATGATCACTAACAGATATATGATCCAAATCAACCTCAAGTCACACCACCACTCTTTTCTATGTGAATACACCAAAGAGAGGTCTAGGAATTCAACCCACACAAGGTTCGTAGAACCTCAAAACCTAATCTCCCAAGTTATTTTATCATGAATTTCCATGAACACCACGACTTATCATGCCTCAAGACTACCATCCCTCATGTGGTTCTTCCCACTCTAAGGAACAAACAATGAATTCATCCAAATCTAAGGCCCCGACGCCCCATGACCCCACGACCCCGGTGACCCTGCGACCCCGGCGACCCCGCCCCGGCGACCCCGCTTCCCCCGGACACCCGTGACCCCGTTGACCCCGCGACCCCGGTGACCCCATCCCCCTGTGACCCCGACGACCCCGATGACCCCACGACCCCAGCGAACCCTCTTCCCCTGGCCCCCTGTGACCCTACGACCCCACTTCCCTCGACCCCCTCGCGACCCTGGTTATCCCTCTATTTCCCTTGTTTCCAATATTAGGCATGTATCACATGGGATTTGGGGTTTTGGATCTATTTTCTCATTATTATTACTGATTTTACCTCATACTCATCCTCACCATATGATGTGAAACTACATATTGAACATCTTTACCACATGTAATTAAACATTACAATATATACCCCCATCCGATGACTTTAAACTATGTGATACCTTAGTCCATTCTTACGTGGAGGTGTCTTCCCTTATCTTGATTTTATTGTACCTAGTGTTGTGGTGTTTTGTATATGTATTTATCCTATTTTAATTCCCCTATGGTGTTGTACTTATCATTTGTTATTCCCATTATGCATTGTATACATTTTAATGGTTCCTTTATATATATGATAGATATTTTTGGTTATTTTTCATATTAATGATGCATATATATTGAAGGTTATTATAAGATATGACATCAGTTATTATAGGATATGGCCTCCTATATTATGTGATATTCCTACTCAGTCTTTTTCACCATTCCCTGGCCTATTGGAGTTAGGATTTGGTTGGCACACTTAGTTTATCATCATACTAGTTTTGGTCTCTATGGGGTAGGTCATGTTAGGGTGGAATTAGATTGGTTCAAGTCCTAAGAATAGATTTTTGAGTTATTATTCACATGAGGACTAGTTTAGGAATTTAATGTTGTGATTTCATGGGGTTTTGTATTTTAGTTATCAAACCAGTGAGGCTAGAGTAGGTGTGGTTGTAAATGTATCCTTTCACCGAGACATTGGTAACCTCTTAGTCAACCCAAATCTCTAAATCATCATATATAGGGTAAAATTAAGTTGATACTTGAATAATATAGTTCTCAATCATTATATTTCATGTAACTCCTATTTTAGTTTAATTAGATATGCTCTAATCATTATGGGTTCATCCTATCAAATGAATAATTCCACCCACACAAAAATAACTTTTTTTAGAGTTAATTTTGTGAAAATCCTATCTCAGTGCTTGATCCTTTTTCCACTTTTAATTTAAGTGATGAAGTGTTGATTTAAATACTTATATAATAGATATAATTTCCCTATTATTTTAGATAGCTTCTCTCCCCTTTTTTAGTATAGAGCTTCTCATAAAAAAGACAATAGTTCCCACTAATGGACTACCCCTAAGAAAACTGTGTAACATGAATTCCAGTAGTTGAGGCCTTCTAGATTCTGAGAAGCCACTAATCCTCTTGTGGTATAGGATTTAGTGGAGTCATTAACTCATGCAATTTATCTATTTCGGAAACCCACAAACCATATGGTGATCTTAGAACCAAGTTATCTACACAACACACTAAGTTTTTAGTGGATGATGTTTTATCAAACTCATATGGTATTAATTTGTTATGGTTTTAATTTAATCCCTTGTTCTAGATGAGATTCTATCCACAAATACTAAGGATAGTTTGAGTTTCGGAGATGTTAAACCCTTTGTAGGGTTTCATGACCATATCTAAGAATGTGTTGAGTTTGGTAAGAATCATAAGGTTTTACCTAAACATTATTTATAATATATTTATTCGATATTAGAGTTTTATATGAAGACTCTATAGAGAAATTAGGTTGGGGTTTTCTCTTACAAAACTCCACCTGTGTTGGAGTCCTCATGTGAGTGTTGTTAGGTTGAGAATTACTGGTAGGGATTTATCCAGGATTTAGGATAAGGTTATAGTTTTTATTGAAAATTTCTAGAGAAATGTTGTGCTAAAACCTCTAGATTAGAATTAATATTGAGGTCATAAACTCTACTATTATAGGATAATTGACTTACTTGGAATTGGTTTTGGTTAAGAAGTTGGTGGTGTAGGAGTAGTAAGAGATGAGTGACACTTTGACACACTCCCACAATCACCACATTTGATTGTTTCTTGTCAATAACATAGTTATAAGAGTTATATATATATAGGTTTATGTTTATAGATGATTTAGGTGACATATAGTTTGGTTTTAGGTATGAATTGTGTCCTCTCTTAATGTACCTTCATACTGGATGATACAGGTCATGATATTATTTCTGTGTCGATTTTTTGGGTGTTATAGATTCTAAATTAGACCCTTATCATACCTTTCATCAACTAGTTATGTGATAGATGATGATCCATATGGCTCCCTACCCACATAATCTGAGGCACTAGCCACCTACAACCCTGCACCATCTCCCCTGACCATCTCTCACACCATCTGTGGGTGTCCCATTAGAGACTGAGTCGTCAACCCCCCCCCCCTTCAGGATCCTCAGCAGTGGGGCGGAGACACGCCCCTTCCAGTTCATCATGGACATACTAGAGGGTCACTTTCATAGGTACAAATTTTAATTAAATAAATTTATTGAATTTTGTTTATACTAATTTTTTTTCTCATTGAAGATGAAAAAAATACAACTGTGGAGAAAAACATAAAAATTTCAGATGTTTGGAATATGAATGGTGAGAAGATAGTTATTCCATTTGATTCTTATGGGGTCCTTATGGATGACGTCGTGAGGTTACTTGGCCAGATTCTAGGCTAGCTGGCAGCATAGCCCATTTCCCTTCCTATTTCTTATGATGATTGGAGAAATATTCCTACAAGCTGGAAAATTGTTGTTTTTGATTCCCAAATAAAGGTAATTTTATTACATTATGGTTTAATTGAATTTCATGTTACTAATATGTTCAAAATGAATTTATGTATACAGATGTTCTTCCACTTTACAGTTGCTGATGTGATAGCACAGAAGTGGACGTTGAAAAATCTTGGTAAGAAATGGAAAGATTTAAAATGGAGATTGTGGTGTGATGTCAACAATACTTCTTTGACCATGAAAAAATGTATCAGAAGCTATACAGTGGGGTACCGAAAGAATAGTGGAAAGTTTTTGTTGAAAGACATCATGATGAGAAGTGGATGGTATTGAAATATATATTATTATATTATCCTCATTTTACATTTATACATGTATATGAAGAGGAGATGACATTGAATATGTTACTGTTAAATTTAATTTTATTTATTTCAGGATCTCTCAAGACAGAATTCATCAAACCGGGATAAGAAAGTCATCCCTCACACTATGGGCTCAAAAATATTTTCTAGAAGACGAACAACATTGGTAATCTTTTAATTAGTTTAAATATTTATAATACAGTATTATCTATTTAATATATTGAATTTTTGATTTATCTTTGCTTAATGAAGTCACAGAGTTTAGGGAACGAAGCATCCCGAACTGAACTGTGGTTGGATGTTCACAAAAAATCAGATGGAAGTTTTGTTAATGAGCCTGCCAAAGAAGTTGGGGAATGAAGTCAAATTTTTATTATAATAAATTATCAGTTTTTACGGTGTTAATATATATTGATATTTGATTTATAGGTAAAAATTAAAGAATTATGGGATGCCAATCCTGGGCAGTCCTACTCAGTCTCCCAGAATGACCCGGTTGCTAAAGTCCTTGGGAAGGAGAATCCTGGTAGAGTGTGTGATATGGGTTTCAGACCCATACCATCTTAGGTATTTTTCATGCCACTAGGGATTCCAGCTGCATCTACTCCTGGTTGTAGTCAGTACATACCTGAAGATGCTCAGAGGGAGATTTCTTCTCTACGAACCATAGTTCAAGACCAGGGGGATCATATATCCGCTTTGCAGAAAGTGATGACTGATATACATCAGAAGATGAGAAGATATTGTCCCAGTGGTAGTGCATCGACTGGTGGTAAGAAAGTAAATCACAAAAAATCAAAATAATTTAGTTTTCAAACTTTCATTGGTTTTAAGTTTTAATATAAATATGCAACAATATTTAATTTTTAATATAATGTTCTTACAGGTGACAGCAAAAAGTGGAGATGGAGGTGGAGAGGGTGATGATGCATCATCAGACCGTGAGTAGTAGTATTGTTGATGTGTTGAAAAAATATGGGAAGAGTTGGTTTGTGTATGTAACATGTGTGGCACATAGTTTCCACCAAAAATTTTCATGTCCTAACATTTTCTTGATTTCTCATGTTTCCTTTTATGCATTTTATTGATTTCAGATGTTTCCTTTTATGACGTGATTTCTCAAGTGTGGTATACATCATTCCATTTAGGCCTGTGTTTTAATTGGTAGTCAAGATTTTGGATGACTAGGAGTTAAAACCATTTTTGATTTGTTGAACAAATTGGGTCATTTCATAGTGATCAAGGGGATAGTGTTGTGGACACTTTGGTGAGGCAGAATGTGTAGATAGTGAATCTTCATGCATTGTTAATGGTTATCATATTCTGTTCATGATGATAAAATATGGCCATACCCCATATAAAACCTAGGTTCCTCTTAATGGGAGATGGTATTAAACCGTATAAAATTGGGATTCATTGTACGATTGGAATTGGATGATCTAAAAGTCTTACACTATATAAAATTTGGATTCCTCTTACAATAATTATGATATGTTCAAAAATATTACCTCATATAAAACATGGAAGCATAAGATTATGTGAGATGACAAAAATCATTTTCTTCAAGAAATGACATTAAAATTTTTCCTTATCTCATTCCTTCAAAATGTGATGCCTCATGATAATAATTATATTCCAAAATTCCCTCTATATATAGGATTACCCCTAGTTCCAATGTTGTTCTTATACTATACCAAATTCTAGAACAACATGTGTCTTTATTCACACTCTCATGGGATACATAATGATGCTTAGACGTCCTTTTTTTGGGTATAGATGTAAATTTATTAAGCCTTTGGCTCCATTGCTCCATTTATGGTCCACAGATTATAACCTTAAATAATGTTCAGTTCATATCAAAATGTTCATGTGGTACCTAGGACTACATTAACCCATTATACATTGGTTTTTACCCATACCATGACACATAGATACCATGTAGAGAATCATCATCCTAGTCCATGAATCATGATGTTAAATTTTTCATCATGGTCTTGGTTGTATGATCTTACACTGTGTGCAATCATATTCAGGATTTCATCATGGGTTGAAGGGCCTATTTTATCCTATAACCCTAGGTTTTATTCACCACAAAAACATTCTTGATTCCCCCACCTCACCAATCTATACTATAACAGTTTATATCAAGAGATCCCTAGTCTCAGCATTATAAAATAAAATATGCTCATACATCCATCACATGGGTTTATTCATCCCTGGAGTTTCATCAAACATCAATTTCCATAACATTCTAGAACTATGGGTGGATTGATTCCCATTTCCATGGGATATGTATTGATGCATATATCTTCTATCACTGAGCCTAGATGATTATTCACCATATAATAATCCATTACATAAGGTGTCATTCCCCAAAACACTCACATGAGCCTCTTTTTTAGAAATAATCTCCTTTCATTTATGTTAACACATCAGTGGGCCAAGATTCTCTCATTTCCTGATACGAGGAAGTAAATAATGGGTATATATATGCAAAATACCTTCTAAAATCCTAATAAGATGAATTTAAACTATATCATTACCCCATGTAAAATATATATACCAATTAATGATAGATAATTTAACCCCATAAAAAATTGATATGTCTCTTAAAGAGAGATAATTTCACCTCTTATAAATTCTCGATGCCTAATATTATAATATGTAATTATTCAATATCACCATCCAAGAAGGTAAACCCTTCTGGAGTTGGTATCCTATAACACTGTGAATCATAAAAACACGTGGATTGATTCCAATAATCATGATATAAGTAGTTACATATAAATATTTAATCCAGGGCACAACCCTATCACCGAATCATTATAGTTTTCTCCCTTTCCTATATAATTTGGTCAAAGCTTGGAGACCTTTAACTCAAACCTATTTCTATATTTTGAGCTCTAGGAATTTAAACTAGTTGTAGTCACAGTCCATGTTATTTGATTTTAAACATCAAAGCCCAATGTACTCAGCAAACAATGTTAATTAACAACCATACCCTATTAAATGAAATAAGGATGCCTCATATGATAAGCGTGGGATGATTTATCTAAGGGAAAAACCTGAAAACACCGCATTGAACTAGAATCGAATGGGAACTAGTGCATGAAAATGGGCCTTGCCGCACTCTTGGTTACGACACTCCTGGGAGGTATGCTTAGGATAATTCAAATTTTCTTTACGAGTCATTATGAAGGATTGAAATGTAAAATATTCGTAAAAGAAACCATATTTGTGATACGGGAATAGCCATTTTTAGGATCTCAATTTTTTCTAATTATTTTGTTAAGTTAAGATTATACATTATGATTCATAACCTAATCTAGTGTATTCCATTATCTAAAGATGGCGCCAAGTGGAAGGAATGGAAACCGCACGAACACACGTGTCCCTCGTAGGGATTTTCCTCCAATGCAAGATAATGATGTTGGCTCTGGTGTTGTGACTGGTGCTGAGAAACTCATAACTATACTAGGACAACTTACTCAGGTTATGAATAATAACCTTACCTGTATGGGGCATCCGGATCCACCATGTGGATGAGTTATGATGGATCACTTTATGTGACAACAACCCCCATCATTCAATGGGACTATAAACCCATTTTTAGCTGAGCAATGGATAAGTTCCCTCGAGAAGATATTTCTTGCTTTGGGATGTAATGAAAGAGAGAAGGTTGTCATGGTAGTATATCGTCTATCGAGAGATGTAGATCAGTGGTGGTCATTAATCCAAAACACAAAGGAGGAGGAAGAGGTATAAGAGATGGAATGGAGGGATTTTAAGGAAATCTTCTTAGAAAAATATTTCCTTCATGAGAAGTGAGCAGATATGGAGAGAAAATTCTTGAATCTGAGGCAGAAAGAGGATGAAAATGTTTCCAAGTATGAATCCAACTTCACAAGTTTAGCAAGACATGTTGTGGACTATATACAAAATCCAAGGAGAAAAATTGATCGATTCTTTGATGGCATAAAGCCATTCCTCTGGAAGGTACTGGTCACCCAATGTTTTTCATCATATGAGGATATAGTTTCATGTGCTATCAAGACAGAAAAATAATTCTCTAAGTCTTATGAATTTAAGGGAAATCAAGAAAAGAAGAGGGTTGCTGAAAACCCTGGGAAAGTAAATAAGGAAACGGGGAAGAAGGGAAGAGTTAAATTTCTACCATGTGACAATTATGGAAGGAAACACCCTCGTACATGCTTAAAAGAAAAAGGATTATTCTATAAATGTTGTTAGAAATGCCATCTTGCTGGTGATTGCAAAGGGAATAAAAAAACCAATGATGTTCAATGCTATAATTGTTGGGATATGGGACACTATGCTAATGATTTTCCAAAGCATCAAGGAAATATGCAACAGAAAATGCCAAGGGATCAGGGACAAGCTTATGAAATCACAACTATAGAGGTTGAAGTTCCTAATGACGTGTTGTCATGTACTTTAATCATTTCCTCAAATTTATCCAACACTTCATTTGATTCTGGATCATCGCATTCATTTATATCTTCCCAGTTTTCCAAGAAAATTCAATATATCCAATTTAATTTAATAAAGGAGTTATCAGTCAAAACTCCTAGTGGATGTATCATTACAAAAAAGGCATGTCGATTAGTCCCCCTCCAGAAACCAAAATGTTCTCTAGTTTCTAACCTTATCATCATACCAATGATTGAATTTGATATAATTCTCAGTATAGATTGGTTGTCAAATTATGATGTGAAGATTTATTGTTAGAATAAGGAAGTTACAATTTTTGAAAATGGTGTAGAATCCCTTGTCTTTAGGGTGGAAACTTTGCCACCTGATTCTTATCTAGAACCACCCCTAGTAGATCTACTGAATACAATACTTAGAGATAAAGATAAAACAATATCTAAGGGTGAGGAAAGAAATCTTAAAAATAAAGATGTACACATAGTGAAAGAGTACATTGATGTATTTCCAAAGGATTTACCTAGACATCCTCCAGAGCGGGAAGTTGAGTACTCTATTGATTTAATTCCTGATGAAAGACCTATATCAAAGACTCCCTATAGAATGGACACTGTGTAATTATTAGAGCTAAATAAACAACTAGAGGATTTGAGTGAAAAAGGATTTATTCGACCTAGTTTTTCTCTATGGGGAGCCCCTGTCCTCTTTGTCAAGAAGAAGGATGGACCCATGAGGCTTTGCATTGATTATTGGGAAATAAATGCTATTACAATAAAGAATAAGTATCCTCTGCCCCATATTGATGATTTATTTGACCAACTTCATGGATATCAATACTTTTCGAAGATTGAACTTTGATATGGATATCATCAGTTGTGTGTAAGGAAGGAAGATATTCCTAAGACAACATTTCGGACTAGGTATGGGAATTATGAGTTTACAGTGATGCCTTTGGGACTGAAAAATGCACCCTTTGTTTTCATGGATTTAACGAATAGAGTTTTTAAGGAATGTCTTGATAACTTTTTTGTGGTATTCATCGATGATATCCTCGTATACTCAAAAATATATGAAGATCATGAGAATCACTTGTGGGTTATTCTGAGAACTCTTAGAAGAAATAAATTATATGGGAAGTTTAGCATGTGCAAATTCTTGCTTTAATCAGTTTTTATTTTGGGCCATATTGTCTCTAAGGATGGAATACTAGTTGATCCTATGAAAAAAAAGGAAATCCAATATTGGCCCACGCCAAAAAAATAACTAAGGTACACAGTTTTATTGTCTTAGCAGGTTATTATCGGCGTTTCATTCAGAATTTTGCCTGACTGGCTAACCCGCTAACCAAGATCACACGTAAAGGAGTTAAGTTTGTGTGGACAAAAGAATGTACAGAATGCTTCAATGAATTGAAATGAAGATTGGTCAATGCTTTAATTTTGACTCTTCCATATGGAAGTGATGGATTTGTAATATACAACGATGCATCAAAGAATGGACTGGGTTGCATCCTTATGCAAAACGATAAAGTTATTTCTTATGCATCAAGACAGTTGAAGACTCATGAGAAAAATTATCCAAATCATGATCTTGAGTTAGTAGTTGTAATCTTTGCTCTGTAAATATGGAGGCATTATCTCTACAGAGAGAGATGTGAGATTTATATGGACCATAAGAGTTTGAAATATATTTTCACACAAAAATAAATCAACATGAGGCAAAGAAGATGGCTCGAGTTACTCAAAGATTAGGATTGTTCAATACACTACCACTCCATAAAGAAGAATAAGGTGGTAGATGCATTAATCATGAAAGATCATGGACTTTTGACTCAAATGAGGATTGAAAGAGATCATATGTTCATGGATCTACTAAATATGTATATGGATATTGTTAAGGAAGGGGAAACATCACTCATCTTTCAAATGATTGCTAAACCATATTTTCTAGAGAAGATAAAAATTTATCAATCCGATGATGAGAATCTGCACATTAAAATTAACGCAGTTAAGGATGGGAGACTGGATGACTTCGTGTATGAAGAAAGAGTTTTGAAGTCTTGGAAGAGGTTATGCGTTCCATCATTACCTGAGCTAAAAAGGGAACTATTAGACGATTCTCATAGCTCAAATTTCTCTATACACCTGGGTACCACCAAGATGTATAGAGATCTGAAGGAACATTTTTGGTGGGAAAACATGAAGAGAGAGATTTCTAATTACATGTCGAGATGTTTAGTTTGTCAACAGGTGAAGGCAGGAAGACAAAATCCTGGTGGAGTCATGTAACCCCTTCCTATAACTATGTGGAAATGGGATGATATTACGATGGAATTTGTCATAGGGATACCAAAGAGTCAAAGAAAGAATGATACGATATGGGTCATTGTTGACCTTCTTACAAAATATGCACATTTTCTTGCTATAAGGGAAGATTTACCCCTTGAACGTTTAGCAAGAATATATATTAATTAAGTTGTAAGACTTCAGGGTGTACCCTCATCAATTGTTTTTTATCGTGATCCCCGTTTTGCATCACGATTCTGGAAGAGTCTTCAGAAGGACCTAGATACTGATCTTCATTTGATCACTGCGTACCACCCACAAACTAATGGACAATCAGAACAGACTATTCAAACATTGGAAGACATGTTGAGGTCTTGTTAACTTGATTTTCAAGGCACGTGGGATTATTATTTACCTCTCGTATAATTTTCCTACAACAATAGCTTCCATTTAAGCATTCAGATGACACCCTATGAAGCATTATATGGGAGGATATGTCGTGCACCAACTTGATGGGATGATGTTGGTGAAAGAAAGCTCGTGGGTCTAGAAATTTTTGAAGAAACAACAGATAAGGTGAATATTATCTAGAACCATATCAAAATATCTCAAAGTAGGCAAAAGAGATATGCTGATAACCGAAGGAACAATTTGGAGTTTCAAGAAGTGATCGCTTTTTCTTAAAGGTATTTCCATGGAAGGGTATTATACGATTCGGTAAGAAGGGAAAGTTAAGTCCCAGGTACATCGGGCCTTTTGAAATTCTAGACCGAATTGGAGTCGTAGCTTACCGTTTGGCAATGCCGCCAATTCTCTCCAAGGTTCACAATATGTTCTATGCGTCAATGTTAATAAGGTACATGCCAGACCCAACACATGTACTCACTCATGAAGAAGTAGAACTTAAGCCCGATCTATCTTATTGTGAAGAGCCTATCAAGATTCTTGATACTAGAGAAAAAGTATTGAGAAATCGGAAGAATCATCTAGTAAAGGTTCTATGGAGGAACCATAAGATGGAGGAAGCAACATGGGAGCCTGAGGAGCTTATTTTAAATACATACCCAAATCCTTTTAGGTAATATTTTGTGAATTTTGAGGACGAAATTTTTGTAAGGAGGGGAGAATGTAATGACACAATATTTTTAAAAGGAAATTCCTTTCTTATAAATATGTCATAATCACATGAAATCACAACCTAATTAACTAGTAAGTTCTATGTGACCCTTAAAACATAAGTTTTTCACTTTTTTTATGTGAATTTCAAAAATTCGACATACACAGTTGCGATTAGTAAGTTATTTATAGTGCAATAAGAAAAAATTAATTTTTCTTGAATAGTAACCTACCCTTATGAATAGTAATATACCCTTATTAATAGTGATATACCCTAATGAATAGTAACCTTACTTACGATAGTATATAAATATTATTCAAGTGTAAGTACGATATATCTATGCTTTTAAATAAGTAAACAAATGTTTTAAAACTCTTGTTTTTTAGAATAAATTATGATTTAATTAATTATTAAATTAATAATATTTAGAAAATTATTTTTGAAAATGGAATTCATTTTTGGATTCTACACATCAATAAATGGTTGGGGTAAATTTTTGGGATTTTTCTGAAATGCTTGAATTTTTGATGAATAGTGACATACCATAAATTGAAAAATTAAGATAAATACACTAATTATAGAGTCATGTGTGATGTTATGATGATGTAATCCCACTTGGTTAGGGATCACATGATAAAATTACTATTATTGGTCATGGAATACTCACTATTCCTTTTCTTGAGGAGAAATAATAAATTAATGTGTTTTATATTAAGAAATCCCCTCTCTCCCCCAATATAAAACCCCCCTCTCACCCCCTTCCATTCACTCCTCTCAAGCCTTGTGCCTTATCCAAATTCTGTCCAGATACCCTCCCAACCTCCTCTCCCACGTCCATCAAGCTTTGGTCTCATAAAAAGACCAAAACCTCTCCCTTAAAGAAGGCTCTCAAGGAAGTTTGGTTCAAGAGGTAAATTCCTCTTTTCAATTCTTTGTCTTTCCTTTCAAGTTCATTTGTTTTCTTTTTCTATTACCTATACTTATCCAAATTTTGTTATGAATACAGTAAGATATATGTACTGGAATGTTTTCATGATATTGTAATAAGTTATCATCATCTCTTCCTTTTTACCTTCTTTTATACTAGTAGCAAGAACAGTATCCGAGATGTGTCAATTTTACGCATTCAAGGACGATGGACTTTTGATTTCTATTATCATTCTCAATTTTGGTCATGAAACCATTCCTGTTATGGATGAACCAGATTATTATATATAATATAACTTATTTAATATTTTGTAATCCCTTTGTACAAATGGTATTAAGTTATAATGAAAAATGAGTTCATTGTAATCAAAACCCACAAATTAACCGAAACAATTATCATTAAAGTTATATATGAAAATTAATCCTATTTCCATGTAACCAAGTTATATAAATGACCAATAACACCTATTTATATTCATAAATAATATATAATTTCAATTCTGGAGATTGACATTCATTCCATATACTTAAAAACAAGTGAACCAAAGATGAAAATAAAGAAAATGAACACTCTGAAGTGAGGGAATTCAATACAATTACTTATCAATAAGAACATAAATGAACTAACCAGAACTATGATAAACTAAATACATGTCTAATAAGTTATTAATAAGTATAATTTCATATTCTAGGAGCTTAAGTTCAAGAGAGGAACGCGTTTGGAGTTAAGGTAAGGGTTTCTTCATCTCACTTCCATTTTCATGAGATTTTCAATATTCACTACTAATAATTTTGTATGGTGTATTTATACTGACCATTTATGAATATATTTATCTTCATGGTATTAAATCTATAATTTTTATATTATTAATTTTTGGGGCATACGAATCGTTTGATTACAAAGTGGTAAGGGTTTTCCACCCGAACTTCCATTTTCATTCGTGTTAATTTTATTGTCTAAATTCCTCGATGAAATTCTTATGTATTGTTATTTACTCATAATAAGTTCTGTATGAGTATTCTATATATGTACACCAACCAGAATCCTTACCTATTTTATGGATAGTTACATGTTTTAAAAGAATCTCTCAAAACTGTTTCCAAAAATATGAGTCTGATACAAGGGAATTTCTCAAATTCATATCTATTTTCAAGGGCAAGCTATAATCTATTTTTGGAAATAATTATCCTTCTAAAAACAATCATTTTGTCATGAAATACTATTTTACTTTACTTCTGGTTTTATACAAATATTTTTCCAAAAGAACTATTCTTTTCAAAATAAAAGAATATTTATCAGAAGAATTGCTTAATGATTTTAGAAGATTATTCTCATTTGATTCCACACTCTTGTTGATTCTTATGTATTGTTGGGATTAATCATTTGTGATTTCATCTACCATATTTTATTTAATCTTTTATTACTAAATCTATTTTGGATGATCTATACTAAAACCATTCACCATATTACGCAGAATGGTTAGTGTTTTATGATTGAGGAAAGATATTTACATATCATATGATAGTTTCAATATGAATGTATATGTTTTTTATGTTTATAACCTCTCATATGAGGAATGAATTGGACTTATTATGTGATGGTTGAGGCCCGCTATAGCCCCTTGATGCATCGGTAGGTCTCATGAGACAAGTAGACGTGGAATTGGCCGAGGCCTTTCCCAATGTGATATGGATTTTTGTAGAGACCCGAAGCTTGACGTACATTGACATTACATTACATTTGTGGAATACTTAGTACATAACAAAAACACACACACAAGGATTGTAATAGTTTAGTGTCTTTGGAAACTCGGAATATAATCTTCTAATCGTGCTGAAAGATCTTCAACATCTCCCATAAAGAAATTCCTTTTTTTTACCTAAAACCTTTCTTTATATCCTGGGGAAAGAAAACATAAAAGGGTGAGCTCAAATTCTCAGTAAGGGTAAACAAAAGAAATATAAATCTCATCGTATACACAAGCACATAACTTTTGGAAATCTTAACCTGCAAAAAAGATCATAATTTCATAACATGGGAAAAATAATGGCAGTGAAATGTAATCACAATAATCATAGCTTAAAACATGAAACTTTGTGGAATACACACATAACCATAGAGAATCATTTCTTATTAGTCAAGACTCATTGCCAAGACTATCTTAGTGGAGAAAGTCCCTTTCTGAACCGAGTCACCCTCGTTTCAGTCCTGTTTCACTGAACCGGTATAACCTACCGTTCCAGCCATGTCTATCTCATGAGATATAGAAAATTTACCCAATGAATTGGAGGGAGATATAGGTCCCACCCATCTCATAATGATACCATTATTATGTGTGCCACAAAATCATAAACCATACATCATAGCATAACCCATGAAATAAAAATGGGAATCTTAAACATCGTGACATCATAAAACAATTCATACAAGATAAAGGAATTCATAACAATATTTCCATCACAACATAATCAAATAAATGTAATAATAGGGATAAAAATATAACCCTTTATTATCTTAGATGGAAAATAATTTTTATAAAACACTTGAACTCCATTCTTGAGGAAAATATCCTTTCTTCTTCAAAAACATTTTTCCTTTCTTAACATGTCATACAACTTTAAACTAAAAGAATTTGATTAAAAATAAACTTGAAAACTTTTAAAGGATGCTTCTTGGAAATAATGTTTTAAAAATCCATTCATGTCATATAAGTTAAAAAAAACATTCTTCTCGTACTTTTGTCGGAAAAGTCAAAAAATACCTTGTACGAAAAATGAAAAAAAGATTCCTTTCATATCTTTTACTAAAAACTCACCGAAGGGTAAAATTGGATTTAAACAATTGTAGGTGGATGGAAATAATATTACATATTGAGGAAACATGGATGTGGATGATAAAATACACCCCAGTAAATTCCAAAGTATAAACAATCTCAGATAAAAATGAGATTGTGATATTTCCCTTACCTTAGGTCCGATTTGCTTCGTAAGTGTCTGAACCTCCTGTATAATGATTTAAATAATGTCATTGACTTATTAAAGAATCATATTAATTGTTATTATATCATATATGGTTCACTTATGACTTTATATTACCCATTCTTTTGTAAATTCCATGTTAAAGAGCGTTTTGGGTAAAATTGTTTCATTTGTCGTCCGTGTTTTGACTTGTAATTATTCATATGATTACTTAGATCATGATTACTTAATTATATAATATAAAACATGATTTATATATATATATATATATTCAGAATATAAATATATATAATAAATCCGTAAATGGAAATAAATACACCGTTCATGGAGACGGTAGTCCGTACGTACGCATGAACGCTGTTTTCGTTTCCTTATTGAATTGAATGGAATTAAGTAGATGACATACATATAAATATAAATAAATCTAGTATCATTATTATGTCATATATTTCATTAGTACTTATTATATATACTTTATAATCATTCATGAATGGTTAATCATTGAGAATGAATCTCATCGCGTCGTGGAGACGGTAGTCCGTACGTACGCACGAGCGATGATATCATTCCCATGGCCATGGAATTGTGTTGAAGTGTATGTATACTATTTCAGTATCAATATCACTTTATAATAATCATATATAGTTACTCATTACACCATTATACCCATCCAATTAAGGTGGTGGAGAAAAATAGATTACACCACGGCGTGGAGACGGTATTCCGTACGTACGCACGCGCGGTGATTTCCTTTTTCCGTAGGATGGATAGAAGGTTAATTAGGGTTTTTTCATATTTATAATAACATATCAGTATATAAGAAATACTTATGTTATTACTTTATCATGAAACAACTAAAGAAGAAGAATTTGAAGAAGAAAGAATTTGAAAAAGATCGGTAATGGATATTACCTCTTTTTGACGCACCTTCACTTAACCTCCACTTAAAGAACTAAGGATGGTCTTTGAAGAAGACCAGGACCTCTAGGATGATACTAGGAAAGTGGAGAAGATATTTTGTCAGGGTTTGGCCGAGCTTGAATGCTCAAATTGGTGTGAGGAGGAGATGGAGGAGGTGCCCTTTTATAAGGGAGGAGAGGGGCATCTTAGCAAAATCTCAAAATATTATTTTATATTAAGGTCAAATTCAGTTTATAATGGTTCCAAATTGTCTTATTTCAAAGATAAAGTGGGGATGGGTCGAAATACTCTCATCCAATGGGATTTATACGAGTTTAGGTTATTATTTTAACCTTATCAATTAGATTTAACTCTAAGTTAAATAATTTAACTTTTACCGTGTCTTTTTGTTTTCTTACACAATATGGTTTATAAACATACTATATCAAGCCAAACGAACCCCAAGTTGTTTATTATTAATATATCTATCCTTATCTAAGTTATTTGGCCTAACCTTAGATTTTTAGGAATTAAATAACAATTAATAATATAATATTTGTTTTAAAAACTAATTTATGTCAATTTTGACACTATTTGGTACATGATTTTTATGAAATTTCTAACATAATGATAAGTTCTAAACAAGTTACTTAAATCAACAATAAAATGTCATATTAACCTAGAAAATTAGTGGAATTCATAAAAAGTCTCAACTTATACTTATTTAGGAATTTATAATATCAATTATTCTAATTTTTCACTATTATGGTAATTACTGCATCATCATTGTGTCATAAATAAATTGAATTATTTAAAGTCTAAAAATTACAAATAAAATACCATTATGTATTAAATCCTTTTAGATTTCTAATGAATATTTATAGTCTAATTTATCTTATTTATAACCCCATATTAAAAATGTTTTACTTATTAAACTTTGATTTTAACTATTTTAACCCTTCTTTAAATAAATTAATACTAAATGTCCTAATCTAATCCAAGTGGGCCTAAATGGTCATATTTTATTCCTAAGTTTGTTTTTTGTTGAATTACACTTGTCCAATAGAATTAGGACATGTGTTAGGGTAATAATAATATCATTTTTACCCTTAATTACCCTATTTACTTTTAACCGTGGTAAAAAAGTAAAAAGTTACTATTCACCAAAAAATTATTTTCATCTCATTGAACCACATTTTACTTACTGGCATCAACCGTGTCTCTCGGATTTTTGAAATTCCATTTACAGAAGCGGTAAAATTAATTTTTATGAAAAATTCAGTTTTTTAACTACCACTTAGTAGTTTCACTATTCATCAAAAATTGATGTTTTTCAGAACAATGCCAAAATATCATCCTAAGCTATATTTCATATTCAGAATTCAAAAATGAAGTCTATTTTACCAAATTCATAACATAGAAGTTGCATTAATTAATTTTATAATTAATTTCCACTGTCACAACAAATAGCGTGTTTTTAAGAGATAATAACTATCAAAAGATTAACACTTGTTTATGTCTGGTGTAAATGTGGAATTACATTCAATGACCAACATTGTATTAAATTGTAAAAATATATTCTAAATATACTTTAAAACCACTCAAATTAACAATTTATCACTATTAATTATTTCTATTAAAAAAGTTTTTTTTAATTAAAATTTAGTAATTTTCACTATTCATCAAAATATGAAAGTTATCCGAAAAGTACCAAAATTTCACCTTAAGCTAAATTCGATACTCTGAATCCAAAAATGAAGTCCATTTTGAGAGCTAAAATTTCTAAAATTTTAAAAGGTGGTTATTACTATTCATAACGGCTAGTTTTAATAATATTTTAATGGCATATCATTGTTTAGTGAAACTCGGTATTGCGTACTACACACACTATCGAGGAAGGTCGCGATTGCGTGTAATGCAAGGAAAGTCAAGGATGCATGTTGTGCAAGCTCCTTTTGGTGTAGCGTACAACACAAGACATTAATAAAATTAAAAAGAATATTTTTCATAAAATCTCGGGCTGTTACATTCTACCCCCCTTAAAATGAATTTCTCCCTCGAAATTCGTCGGGGTTATAAATGGTTTACTATTCGAAAGTTTCTTTAATAGAAACCCACATTGTAAAAAGGAATACCAAAACCAATCTTTAAAAACGAAAGTATGAAACGTAACAGTTACCTAAATAAACTAATCACTGGGTTTCCACATAGGTGAAAATATGGATATGGAAGAAAAATCTAACCATCCTGTTCTGATGGAGAGTGGTAGAGAACATGGCTATGGAAAAGCCAACAATCACAAATCCATAAATTTGTGACGATCTAAGGTACCATCTGATTAATCAGATATAAGAGCACTAGGACAACATTTTTGGTTTTCAAGATCGTTTCCCTAAAGTTGAAGAATTTGAATTAGAATAAATACTTACTTTATTTTGGTACAATATCACTGTTGTTCGTGCCTTGAACAATTTCCACTTCCTCTCCTAAATAAATGAAGTTGAATTTGTTATTCGTGAAGTGTTAGCAGATCATGTGATAGAATGACGGGTCATTCCATCTGTCTCAAACAAAAGGTTAGCAAAAATTATTAAATATACATAAGTCATTCTATAGTGAGATTAATCATATATGGTTCCTAAAATGGACTTATACATCATATATCATACTGCTTAATATAATAAAACTAGTTTCTACTAAACAGGGACTTCCTGTAGGCCAGTGGTAGGCAATAAAGGCCAGTCGCACTTCGATTGTGGGTTCGATTCCCACATCCTTGTCCGACGCGATGGGCTGTCGCCCGTCCTGCAGGTTGTCCTTTTTCTAAAACTACGTTACTATAACATCCCATCAATAATATCAAAAATATTATATCCTTAAACAATACTAACTTATGTCCAACATAATCCATTCTAATCTTTAGGCTTATCCATAATACTGTAGTCCACTCTCATAATGTAGTGAAAACAATTACCAGAGATTTAATACTGTCGTTGATCCCCATATATCATAAGATATGTCTTGTTGGTCACATTCCAAACATTCAAAGGCCTTAATCATGTATTCTCTTGAATACCCATTGAACCTTAGTGAAAAAATGAATGCAGTTAAAAGTTAACTCTTTCCACATACCAAAATCCAAAAATTCTATATACTCAAACCATGATATAACCTTCTCCTTATATCAGTCATGAGCTCATGAATACAATCAAACACCTCATTATCTTATTATTCCTTCATTATGCGCATATCATCTACTTTCCAAAAAATATCTGAATAACATTTCATGGTTACTAGTACCATTAATCATACACTTTAAAAACTCAGGAAAGACAATAGTGTAACAATCCTTAGATTTCTCTTTATTCCATAGTACCATGAGATTACTTATACAACATTACACTTGATAAACATGTAATCATTCCACTACCTTCTTAAACCATTGACCGAGCTTCAACAATTCTTTCATCTCACATATCATTTGTAGTCTCTTCATCATCATCAACATAAATACTTCCCATACAACCATACTGATTCTCTTCATGAGACTTTCCCTTAGGGCATTGGTTTTCATAATGCCCGTACATTACACATTTAAAACATTTAACCATTGCTGATGTCGTAGAAATACCATTATCCTCATCCATGGTGTTAACTAAACCTTTTCCTTTGCACTTACTTACTTTGTGTCCTTCTTTTCCACACCCAAAGCATCTTCCAGTTCCTTTGAAACATTCTCCTTGATTCCTCTTCCCACATGATTTACATAGGGGAAATTGAACTTTCTTTCCTCTATGATCATCATGAAACTCCATCTTTCTCTTATTAGACGAGTCAGGAAACTTACCAAATTTTACTTTATTGATCATATTATGAGATTGCTGATTCGGCATAATAATGATGTTTGGACTTCCAAATCCCATTTCATTATGAAGAATATCATTCCATTGTCCATCATATCCTCCATTATTGTGAATCATCTTGTTTCCATCCATTTTCTAAAACCCAAAAAAGAATAGTGTGAGAGGAAAAAATCATAATAGAGGGGGAGTAACTTCAATATCTAACATCTTTGGTTTAATCTAATATCATTACCATAGTTCTAGGACTATATCCTATACGTATACCTATCCTTAGGGATATCCCTAGACATACCTTAGAAATATCTCTAGGGATCTCACTAACGTTCTCACATCCTAGTTTCCAAAGGTTGACTAAACCTTTCCTCTGATACCAACTGTAGAGACCCGAAGCTTGACGTACATTGACATTACATTACATTTGCGGAATACTTAGTACATAACAAAAACACACACACAAATATCGTAATAGTTTAGTGTCTTTGGAAACTCGGAATATAATCTTCTAATCGTGGTGAAAGATCTTCAACATCTCCCATAAAGAACTTCCTTTTTTTTACCTAAAACATTTCTTTATATCCTGGGGAAAGAAAACATAAAAGGGTGAGCTCAAATTCTCAGTAAGGGTAAACAAAAGAAATATAAATCTCATCGTATACAGAAGAACATAACTTTTGGAAATCTTAACCTGCAAAAAAGAGCATAATTTCATAACATGGGACAAATAATGGAAGTGAAATGTAATAACAATAATCATAACTTAAAATATGAAACTTTGTGGCATACACACATAACCATAGAGAATCATTTATTATTAGTCAAGACTCATTGCCAAGACTATCTTAGTGGACAAAGTCCCTTTCTGAACCGAGTCACCCTCGTTTCAGTCCTGTTTCACTGAACCGGTATAACCTACCGTTCCAGCCATGTCTATCTCATGAGATATAAAAACTTTACCCAATTAATTGGAGGGAGATATATGTCCCACCCATATCATAATGATACCATTCTTATGTGTGCCACAAAATCATAAACCATACATCATAGCATAACCCATGTAATAAAAATGGGAATCTTAAACATCGTGACATCATAAAACAATTCATAAAAGATAAAGGAATTCATAACAATATTTCCATCACAACATAATCAAATCAATGTAATAATAGGGATAAAAATAGAACCCTTTATTATCTTAGATGGAAAATAATTTTGATAAAACACTTGAACTCCATTCTTGAGGAAAATATCCTTTCTTCTTCAAAAACATTTTTCCTTTCTTAACGTGTCATACAACTTTAAACTAAAAGAAGTTGATTAAAAATAAACTTGAAAACTTGTAAAGGATTCTTCTTGGAAATAATGTTTTAAAAATACATTCATGTCATATAAGTTAAAAAAACATTCTTCTCGTACTTTTATCGGAAAAGTAAAAAAATACCTTGTACGAAAAACGAAAAAAAGATTCCTTTCATATATTTTACTAAAAACTCACCGAAGGGTAAAATTGGATTTAAAAAATTTTAGGTGGATGGAAATAATATTACATATTCAGGAAACATGGATGTGGATGATAAAATACACCCCAGTAAATTCCAAAGTATAAACAATCTTGGATAAAAATGAGATTGTGATATTTCCCTTACCTTAGGTCCGATTTGATTCGTATGTGTCCGAACCTCCTGTATAATGATTTAAATAATGTCATTGACTTATTACAGAATCATATTCATTGTTATTATATCATATATGGTTCACTTATGACTTTATATTACCCATTCTTTTGTAAATTCCATGTTAAAGAGTGTTTTGGGTAAAATTGTTTCATTTGTCGTCCGTGTTTTGACTTGTAATTATTCATATGATTACTTAGATCATGATTACTTAATTACAGAATATAAAACATGATTTATATATATATATATTCAGAATATACATATATATAATAAATCAGTAAATGGAAAGAAATACACCGTTCATGGAGACGGTAGTCCGTACGTACGCATGAACGTTGTTTTCGTTTCCTTATTGAATTGAATGGAATTAAGTAGATGGCATACATATAAATATAAATAAATCCTGTATCATTATTATGTAATATATTTCATTAGTACTTATTATATATACTTTATAATCATTCATGAATGGTTAATCATTGAGAATGAATCTCATCGCGTCATGGAGACGGTAGTCCGTACGTACGCACGAGCGATGATATCGTTCCCATGGTCGTGGAATTGTGTTGAAGTGTATGTATAATATTTCATTATCAATATCACTTTATAATAATCATATATAGTTACCCATTACACCATTATACTCATCCAATTAAGGTGGTGGCGGAAAATAGATTACACCACGGCGTGGAGACGGTATTCCGTACGTACGCACGCGCGGTGATTTCCTTTTTCCGTAGGATGGATAGAAGGTTAATTAGAGTTGTTTCATATTTATAATAACATATCAGTATATAATAAATACTGATGTTATTACTTTATCATGAAACAACTAAAGAAGAATAAGTTGAAGAAGAAAGAATTTGAAAAAGATCGGTAATGGATATTACCTCTTTTTGACGTTCCTTCACTTAACCTCCACTTAAAGAACTAAGGATGGTATTTGAAGAAGACCAGGACCTCTAGAATGATACTAGGTAAGTGGAGAAGAGATTTTGGCAGGGTTTGGACGAGCTTTAATGCTCAAATTGGTGTGAGGAGGAGAGGGAGGAGGTGCCCTTTTATAAGGGAGGAGAGGGGCATCTTAGGAAAATCTCAAAATATTATTTTATATTAAGGTCAAATTCGGTTTATAATGGTTCCAAATGGTCTTATTTAAAAGATAAAGTGGGTATGGGTCGAAATCCTCTCATCCAATAGGATTTATACAAGTTTAGGTTATTATTTTAACCTTATCAATTAGATTTAACTCTAAGTTAAATAATTTAACTTTTACCGTGTCTTTTTGTTTTTCTTACACTATATGGTTAATAAACTTACTATATCAAGACAAACGAACCCCAAGTTGTTTATTATTAATATATATATCCTTATATAAGTCATTTGGACGAACCTTAGATTTTTAGGAATTAAATAACAATTAATAATATAATATTTGTTTTAAAAACTAATTTATGTCAATTTTGACACTATTTGGTACATGATTTTTATGAAATTTCTAACAGAATGATAAGTTCAAACCAAGTTACTTAAATAAACAATAACATGTCATATTAACCTAGAAAATTAGTATAATTCATAAAAAGTCTCAACTTATACTTATTTAGGCATTTATAATATCAATTATTCTAATTTTTCACTATTATGGTAATTACTGCATCATCATTGTGTCATAAATAAATTGAATTATTTAAAGTCTAAAAATTACAAATAAAATACCATTATGTAGGAAATCCTTTTATATTTCTAATGAATATTTATAGTCGAATTTATCTTATGTATAACCCCATATTAAAAATGTTTTACTTATTAAACTTTGATTTTAACTATTTTAACCCTTCTTTAAATAAATTAATACTAAATGTCCTAATCTAATCCAAGTGGGCCTAAATGGTCATATTTTATTCCTAAGTTTGTTTTTTTTCGAATTACACTTGTCCAATAGAATTAGGACATGTGTTAGGGTAATAATAATATCATTTTTACCCTTAATTACCCTATTTACTTTTAACCGTGGTAAAAAAAGTAAAAAGTTACTATTCACAAAAAAATTATTTTTATCTCATTGAACCACATTTTAGTTACTGAAATCAACTGTGTCTCTCGGATTTTTGAAATTCCATTCACAGAAGCGGTAAAATTAAGTTTTATGAAAAATTCAGTTTTTTAACTACCACTTAGTAGTTTCACTATTCATCAAAAATTGATGCTTTTCAGAACAATGTCAAAATATCATCCTAAGCTATATTTCATATTCCAAATTCAAAAATGAAGTCTATTTTACCAAATTCATAACATAGAAGTTGCATTAATTAATTTTATAATTAATTTCCGCTGTCACAACAAATATCGTGTTTTTAAGAGATAATAACTATCAAAAGATTAACACTTGTTTGTGTCTGGTGTAAATGTGGAATTACATTCAATGACCAACATTGTATTAAATTGTAAAAATATATTCTAAATATACTTTAAAACCACTCAAATTAACAATTTATCACTATTAATTATTTCTATTAAAAAAGTTGTTTTTAATTAAAATTTAGTAATTTTCACTATTCATCAAAATATGGAAGTTATCCGAAAAGTACCAAAATTTCACCTTAGGCTAAATTCGATACTCCGAATCCAAAAATGAAGTCCATTTTGAGAGATAAAATTTCTAAAATTTTAAAAGGTGGTTATTACTATTCATAACGGCTAGTTTTAATAATATTTTAATAGCATATCGTTGTTTAGTGAAACTCGGTATTGCATACTACACACGCTATCGATGAAGGTCGCGATTGCGTGTAATGCAAGGCAAGTCAAGGATGTGTGTTGTGAAAGATCCTTTTGGTGTAGCGTACAACACAAGACATTAATAAAATTAAAAAGAATATTTTTCATAAAATCTCGGGATGTTACAATTTTGGCCGAGGCCTTAATCATTAGATCTCTTGGACGAGGCCATGAAAACATGTTTCATAATGTCCGGAATATGCACTTCCCTCATTATGAAGCTATTAATGGAAAGTTCATGTGGTTATTCGACTAGTAGAATACCCATGATTATGTTTTTTTAGTGGCATTATTTACTCAGCACATATCCCTGCCATTATGTGTTCAAGTTTATTATTAAAGGCATGTGTTTTGAATTATTCACCATGTATAATGTTTATATTATCTTCCGTTATATTGCTTACTCTTATTGAGTATTTGATCTCACCCCTTTATTATGTTTAATTTTCTCAGGACATGAAGAAGTAATTTATGAATGACTTGCAAGCATAATATAGGAGACGTGATATTTCTAGTAGAATAAATTAGTGTTGTTTTTTCATTCATGTTGTAATGTTAAACTTGTTTATGTAACTTGTTTTCAATAATACTAAAATACTTGGTACTTTGGGATTCTTATTCCTTTTATGTATGCCAATGTAATCAAATAAGTCACCAGATCTGGGCAACTGGGGTCAGGTCCTTACATTTCTAATAAGTTCAGGATGGTGGTTACATTCTAGGATGCACGATGCTAATGGAAGAAAAGAGCAGGTGGATCGGGAGCAATTGCCTATTGTTTTTGGTGAAACCAAGGTGATGTGTGATGGCTAAGCATGAGGCAGGTTGTTCTTGGGCATAGTGTGATGAACCGTGTGTAGTGTGGTGACAGTAGTACCATAGAGAACATTAGCTCACCGTTTTTTGACAAATAGCCTTGAGTTGGTGGTGGGTTTTGGTTGGTGAGTTCCTATTGAATCATAAGGATTAAGAGTTGATGAGACGCCTATGGGAAATGAGGCATGGGTCCCTTGAGAGAGTTGGCATTCCCTTGAAGAGAGGGTTAGTGTTGGGTGTGGATGAGTTGTTGTGGAATACATCAGTGACATCTTGGTATAATTCCAGACTCAAGGTGATAATGCCTAACATATTGAGATTATCCTAGATACACCAAGAGAGAATTGGCTACATTCCATTCTAGGTTTTCTTCCGATTAAATGAAGGGTCTTCAAGAAGGTTGCACCCTTAGAGTAAGGTAAGTGAAGCCAAGTGGTGAGAGGTGAGGTACTGACTGTTTGTGAGTGAGGTCCTTGTGAAGGATGGATGTTGGTGAATGCCACAAGTTTTTTTTAGCGGTGGTTGAGTATGAGATGTGATATTTTGAGTTTCCTGAGAGAGCTGGTTAAAATGATATCCCTAAGGTGGGGAGTCATGTGGGTTATAGGGGTATGACCCTCGTGCTGAATGGATCACAGAAGTGTAGAGTTGATAGTAGGATGGTCATGGTTTCACTGATATTCGAGTGAGTAACCAACAATGTGTATTCCTAGATTACCTAGGGAGTTTAATTAGAGAGTTGAGTTTTTCAGATAGCTGAGCCAAGCATTGGCTTCAGGATCAAGGCGGTTCTAAAAGAAATATGAGGTTCTTATGTTGGAGGTAAACCAATGGGTGTGGTAGAGCTCAATGAAGATTTTGAGACAGTGGAGGTTTTTATTATGGAATATCACTGGGGGTCGGGTACAAACTTTAGTGGGTGTGTTTGGGTAGTCTAGAAAATCCTTGGGGTGTGAAGGCATCATGATTAGGTAAGGTGAAAAAACATCAGTAGTAGAGGCTGAGCATTGATGAGATGAGTTGACCAAGAATGGTCCAAACTAGGTTAATGTGTGGAATGGGTGTGGTGAGTTTCAAACCACATCCTACATGTCGTCATGAAAATGAAGGATGCAATTGGGAATGATAACAAGTTTATGAGGGGAAAGATAGTTGGTTTTTAGTTTTGCATAGACAATGGGTGTGTGTCAATTCTAGTGGGTTTTCATTAATGAGGGTGGGTGTCAATGTAGATTGCATCTCTCATGAGTGCTTGGAAATGACAAGTTGGGAACCACACCAGGTGCGTCGTGGAAGTAAGAGTTCGATGTTATTTTGGGTATTGCAGATGACAGAAGTGCTAAAATTCGAAAATGTATGGTTGTAAGATCAAGCCTAAGGTATGGATAAACTTAATCTTGTAAGGTGACCATACAATAATGCCTTCAATTTTTGGGTTTTATTGGGCATGGGTGTGCACCATCTCGATGTTTTGTTTTTGACAATGAATGTTGGATCGAGTTTTGGGGGTTGAGTGCTTGAGTTGATAGTTGTGTCTTGGTTGTGTTTTGGGTATCTGGCTTGTGGACTGACCTTTTGTCTTAGAAGCCCGATAATGCTTGGGAATTTAGCTCAAGGATGAACTATTATAATGTGGGGAGATTTTAAGATCCCAACGTTAAGATGAGGTACATCCGAATTTAAATTTTAGTTAAACTCTCCCTTTTAAATGGTTAATGAAGTGGTTTTTATAGGATAATTATAGGTCCTCAGGGTGTCCCGAGAGTTCGGGGTGTGAAATTGTGAAAAATAAGTCAAACTGAGTAAGTTTCATAGTTGGTGCACAACTAATTTAACCGTGTTCCATAACCATGTGGGGTTGGGGTGTCTTAGACAGAGCCAAGGACATATCCCTCGCATGGTTTGACAATCGTGCGTGCCTTCCCATATAATCATACGGTTGTGTCCCTTGGATAGAGGCAAGTGGAAGGTATCCAAACAATTTTTCAAACCTGGACACCATGAAAAAGGATGTTTTATTGTAATACCAACACAATGAAGTTTTTATAGAAAATCTCAAAAGTTGGATGTGAATAAAGAAAAAGTCAAGGAAAAATCTCTTGATGAAACTATTCAAAAAGTTACAAAAGGAGAACATTGGTTTTTGGATAGCGGTTTCTCTTTACATATGACAGGATATTTGAAGTTATTAAAGAATGTGAAAGATTTTAAAGAAGGTACAATGATTTTTAGAAATGATGAGTCACTCTGAATCAAAGGTGTCCAATATGCAATTATTAGAGAAGAAAAGTTAAAATCCAAAAGTGTCTTGTTTGTTGATAGGTGAAACACAACTTATTAAGTGCTTCATAAATTTTTTATAAAGGTAAAAAAATTTGTTTTTAGAAAAGATGGTTTTTTCATGAAAAGAATAGAAGATGGGATTTTTTTACAAAAGGTCAAATAATTAAGGTAAAATTGTTTCAAGTTGATTGTGTATAAAGTTTATGTTATCTTATCATGATGGAAGAAAATCAGTTATGGAATAAGAGGATGGGGAAAATGTGTTAGATTAATATGAGAAAGTTAACAAATATATATAGTATTCCTGATATGAAAATAAGAAGAGATTGGTGTTGTTCCATTTGATAAAAAATGAAAGATAACAAACTCAATTCCTGAGAAAGTTGAGATAGGTTCAACTTGTCCCTTGGAGATGATTTACTCTGATATCTATGGGACAATGAGTAAATAATAAACATAAAGAGATAAATACTTAATTTCTTTCATTAATTATTTTACTCACATTACATGTATTATGTTTTTAAAACATAAATTAGAGGCTATGAAGATGTTTAAGAGTTCAGGAGAGGAGTAGAAAAAGATTGTGGATATTCAGTGAAGAAGTTATGAAATAATAATGGTGGTGAAAAAAAAGAAAAGTTTAGAGATTATGTTGAAAAAAATGGAATTATTCAAGAGTTTAGTGCACCATACGCACCATAACAAAATAGTGTTGCATAAAGAAAAAATATAAGCTTGATGGAAATGGTGTGAATAATGTTGATTGAACATAATAATTCTCATTATTTTTTGAGGTTGGCTATTAGTGAAGTAGTTTATATTTAGAATGGATGTTTCTATAGACTGAACTTTTATATGAATTATTTTGAAATATTTTATAATGAAACTCTAAATTTTAAGCACCTAAGTGTGTTCAATAGTACTTGTATTATAAAAGTCAAGGGTGGAAATGTTGGGAAGTTTGATCAGAGAGATGTTGATTGAATATTTATTAGATACGATCCTAATGGTATAGGATACAAATGTTTTAGTAAAGAAACTAGAAAGATAGTTGAATTTTCAGATGTAAAAGTTCTTGAAAAATATGATAATAAAGTTTCAAAAAAAAATGTAGATGTGGAAGATGAGGTGGTTGCAATTGTGAAACATGAAAAAGTTCTTAACTATGGTAACAATGTTGATGTTTCACAAGATGAGGACTCTGACTCAACTATCTCAAGTGATGAGTAACAAATTCATACATCTCATCCTGGTCCAAGAAAGCAGGTGGAAGCTCAAAACATCATTGGTGATCAACAACAAAAGGTTAAAACTAGAAGAGCATCAAAGTTAGTTTCACATACATCCTTATACTCAAAAGTTGAGTCATAATATGTTAATGAAAATTTTGAGCACCAAGATTAAATTGATTCTATGAATGAAGATTTGGATCAAATTGAGAAAAATGATACTTGGGAACTTGTACCTAGACCAAACAATAAAAATATTATTGTTAAAAAGTGGGTGGTCTGAAACAAGTTTAATGAAGATGATAAAGTGATAAGAAAAAAAAGAACAACTCGTTTCTAAAAGTTACTCACAAATTGAAGACATTTATTTTTACGAGACTTTTGGTTCAGTGTAAAGATTAGAAACTATCATAATCCTTCTTTATATCACTGCACAAAAAAGTTATAATTTTTTTTAGATGGATACAAAGTCATCTTTTCTTAATAGAGAACTTGATGTAGAAGTTTATATTGTAAAAATGTGTGGCTTCATGATTGATAAATATGAAAGTTATGTTTGTATGTTGAAGAAATATCTATATGGGATGAAGAAAGTTCTAAGAGATTAGTATTTCAAATTGGATACTTGCTTAAGGAAGCTGAACTTCAAGAAAGGAAGAGTTGATAGTAATCTCTACATCAAATAAAATCAAGAGGTTTCCCTCATTGTGATCATAATAGTCAATATCGGATAACGGGGTGATGCGGTGGGGTCCTGTAGTGAGATAACGGTGATGTGGATCACATCACGACCACTTTTTTATCCAATCATAGGCCAAATAATATAATTTAAATTATATAATTCTACACATATATATGATGAATAGTTAAAATATGATAAATAAAATATAAAATAGAGTAAAAATAATGCATATATAATAACAAAAGAAATAAAAAGAGGCTTTAGAATGGAAAATTTGTACCAAAAAATAAAAAAAAAACAAAATAAAAAATATAGGGATAGATGCGGGGAAATAGAAAAAAAATGAAACATAAAAAAATTAAAGGATTCAGTGTGTGGGGGGAGAGGGGGTCATTGGCGTTGAAGGGTTGGGGTAGTTGTCAATGGCGACATCATAGGTCAGAGCAACAGATGTGGGGTCATGACTTGGGGGGGGGGGTCGGCGGTGGTGGCGTTGAGGGGTTGAGGTCGGCATCAGAGTCTAGAGAAACAAATACGGGGTCACAACTTGGGGGGTGGGGGGCATCACAGTCATGGTCGTGGTGGTGCAGCCAAACAAATAATAAGTGTGTGTGTGTGTGTGGGGGGGGGGGTTGTGGTCAATGTCGAGGGGTCGCATCAGCGACGACATATTCTAGAAAATAGGATGTGGGTTCTATAGATGGGATTGTGGTAGGACCATGATATATGGGATCCTAGTGGAGGTGTCGAAATCATGTTTCGCCTATGATCTAACCACCTAATGCAGTCGGGTGCTGCTCTGCACCATGTAGGTGCGATCATGGCCATGATGCCACATTTTTTCAAGTATTATTATGATTGTTTATTTTGATGATATAAACTTTATTTTGAATGATGAAGGAACTTGTGATAAGTTTTCTAGAGAAATGAAAAAGATATTTGAAATTTCCATGTTGAGAAAAATGAAATATTTTATTGGCTTACAAATCTCTCAAAAGAAGAAATATATTTTTCTACATAAAGTGAAGTATGCTGAATAACTTCAAAATAAATTTGACATGGAAGATTCAAATTTATTTTCCACACCAATTTTAGTGGGAACCAAGTTTTCTAGATATGGTGAGAGAAATGAAGTGGATCTTTTGGAGTTTAGGAGGTTGGTTTGATGTTTGTTATATATGAAAACTTTGAGACCAGATATTGTGTATGTCGTTACTTTATAATCTAGGTATAACAGTTCTAAAAAATAATCACATCGCATGGTAGGGAAAATAATTCTAAGATATATCAAATACACAATTAATTTTAATGTAAAATATGATAGCTCAGAAAAAATTGTTTTGTTTGCTTATACAGATGTTAACTGGACAGGAAGTGTTGGTGATAAAAGATTCAAATCTTGCAGATTTTTCTTTTTAGGAGAAAGCTATT